>OX375765.1:1295716-2576432 GCA_947359385.1 Chesias legatella | reverse complement strand
ATTATGGTCGTATTTAAACTACTGGGCGACCACTAGTATAATAAATTGTATATTATTAGAAATTAATTACTCCAACTTTTTACTTGGTGTTTTCCCGCTCGTGGTTCCTGTTTGTTAAGAATTAATTGGCGGCTATTGAAATAATTGATTTCGTATAAAATTAGTGGATGTTACCATGTAAGGAATGATGTCATTAATTACGCACCATTTGCAATTTCCTGTTTATGGGGAGTAAAGGAATAACCGTTTGTAAAATACTTGCACATTTTTCCTAAAGCTGTGGAGTATTTGTGGTATTATCCTTGTGATATGAATACTTAATTATATAAATTTTCCTGCGTATACAATTAAACAACTATTTTATAATCGAAACGCAACAAAAACATTTATTTGGAATACACGCACAACGCACTTATCAAACGAAAATAACAACCTGTGCGTAGTCATATTATTTATATTTAAATTACTTCGGTCACCAAAATTGATAAACAAACTCAAAAACACGACGCATGCCTGTCGAATTTTGCAACCTATGTATAAGATGAATAATTGAACTAACGACTCGGGGTCTGTAGACAGATTGATAGACAAACTTTTTATTGTGCATAACGACTTAACTAAACAATTTGTAAACTAAATTACTCTAATATACAAAAAAGGAAATGCACAATGGGCAGTCTTATCGCTTAAATTGATTTCTTCCAGACAACCGGGATGAAATATGTACCACTGGGCCGAGCAATAAACGCCAAATGCGGTTCCGTTAACCGATACAATTATTAGGATTAAACCACACTGTTCTGCTGACGGTACCTTTATCTATGCGTTGCTGGTATACGGAACCTAGTAAATGGGCTGTCCGTACTAGATAATTAATTATTTTTGCTAGCTCAACTTACATGTACTTTACTTACGTCAACCCAATAGTGAGAATTAATAGAAGCTGCCATATCAATAAGTATTAAAATAAATAGGACAAATTTTTCACGGTTTTTATATGTTTTTGAGCAGATGGCCCAATTATGCAGAAAATGAATGCTCTTTTAAAATAAAGGAATAGTTAGCATACAAATGAAGCTTCTCAAGTACATGAAAATACCTATATACCTATTTATAGGTTATGGCGAATCGGAACATAAATAATAATATAATAAATATGCAATATGCCTGCTTGAAGGCAGAAACGTGTATGATGGCAGATTTCACTGGACGAACTCTAGACACCATTTGGTTATACCGTAAATTCTACAGGTAATTGTGGCCGATTTCGTTTTCTCGAAGTCATATTTCTTTATTTTTACCACAGAACAGGCAAACTTCTACAATTTGTGATTCTGACATTACTATTGGGAATAAATTATTTTCCAAACAGTTATAACCTGCTCTGCGACATACCAACATTAGAGAAACAATAGATAACATTTAACAGATGAAGAAATTGATGAAAGATAAGCTGAAATATGTGGATTTAAGTGGCTGAGTGGATGACAATGCAGGCGAAGATATCTAGGATACAATTTAATTTTATATCTAGGATGCAAGGTTTCAAGTTAAGGTTCTAAGGTTCCTTTCTCGCATAGGACCCTATTAATTTTGGTAAGAATTTTCTATGATTAAGTTACAGAACGAGCAGATGGCCCACCTGGTGTTAAGTGGTAACCTCTTACCATAACAAGCATCCGAATTACTAATACAAATTCGGTCCTCCCTTACTAGGTAAGACAAGACCACTTCGTATGAGCCCGTAACCCTGAGACGTGAAGGTGGAATGTCTCATGTGCTTGTAATTTCACCGACAACTATACCTCTCAAACGGGAAACAGTAATGCGAATGCATCATTGATTGGCGGCAGAAATGGGTATGGTGGCAGTACTTCCCCTGGATGAATTTGGCATAAGTAGAACTTATGCCAAGTTGCTACAAAATGTATTTTAACTGGTTTATTTGCGATAACAATACTGTTTGGAACTTCTAAAACTAGGAAGATAATTAAATAATAATTATAGCATAATAGGCCGTAAATTTGCGCCAAATTTGTAGTCAAAATACAAGTATAATTTTACAAAATAATTTACCTTACCACAACCGCAATATCACTACCTTGTTATTTCCTTTTCATTCATTTTTAATCTATATTTTAACGTTTACATATTATGTTATGTAAAATAACATATAACGTTTTTTAATTTAGAGGGCGTGTTTCTTAGAAGGACCATTTCTTGTAAATTTTTGTAACGCAAAATACAACGATTATATATACCGAACTCTAACTCATTGTTATATGCTATGCTTGTAAATATTTATGTCAACATAATAACCTTATACAGGCTCACAACCAGAGTACCATTTGGGAAAAAGTTTGATTTTATTTTCATTCATATATTCATCATTTAGATTTTAATTATGATAAATCATCTTTTGATGTTCATTGTACAGTACTTGGTGCTACCATTTTTATTTATTTTTTCATTTGGAGATTGCATTCGCATTCGGGACTAGGTTATGTTGGATTCTCGACTAAAGTCAATGTTCTTCCTTCACGCACAGAATTGCTGGAGGCTGCGGAGTGTGCGAACATTCTTAAGCGCTCCCGGCGTTGCTGCTCCTGAGACCCCTTGACATAACCTACTTGACATTTACTTCTAGAAGAGCACGTGGGAATTGGGAATACACCACGTGCCTACCATCTCGAGCGTGAATTTCAAGGACGATAGGCTGTCCTTAGTACACTTCGAGCAAACTACCAACAAGTTCAAATCGTGGTTGTTATAAATTGATTTTAAATGTTGATTATGATCTACAAACTGTTCCGAGTCTGGATTTTGTGTCACCACGCCACAGCGAATCCAAATAAGGGTTAGTCAATAAAATTGTAACTTCACTAGCTTCTGCCCGCGGCTTCATTCGTGTGGTACCTACAGAGATAAAAAGTAGCTTATGTTAGTCTCCAGCAGCAGCAAAATATGCGTTCCTGCGAGATATGCCGGGGCAGGCAACGCATCACTAATCTATTTATTTAAATTATATTAAATTATTCTTGTTTTTAATTTATTTCCTTTAAAAATGTTTTTGGTGCATATTTTCTGCAATTTCTGGGGGGAGAGATTAAAAGTGGAGGTAAGATATAGATTAACTACGAATTCTACGGATTTAGTCTTGGATTGTAAAATTTGATGACATGTGTCAAGTAACATGAAACGAGCCTCTTTGAGGCACACTTTAATACTTTCGCCACAGTGTTTAGAGAAAGCACGAGTTCAATTCAGTCGGTGCATACAGCGGACTAATGAGACGGTAGTTTGTCTACTGATTAAAACTTTTATCTGCCGTACTTACTAGCTAAACCTTATCTCTTACTACGCTGTTTACTATACATACTCTACCGCGATAAGATTGTACATATTGTGAAAGTATGTATCACTTTGTCCCGGCTGTGATAACAGGTGAATGATAATTATGTTTGCTAGTTTAATAACCCTACTTTCATCAATGGACTTGCAAAATTAGTGGCTGAAAAGGAACACAAATCGTTTTTGTAGTACTAAACGGCAAAGTTCTTGGATCTTCTGACTTCCAGTTTAAGTGACTGCATCCATTTGAGTACATGTCAATAAAACTTAGAAATGAATCCATTACATTTATAAAAACTCTAAGCAAGTATTGTAACGCACAAAAATCTGCAAAATGCATATCAAGCGTATTTCCCAGAGGGGTAGGCAGAGAGCACGATTTTCCACCTCTTACGATCCTAACATTATTTGCTTCCTCCGCTCGATCTTCATCATATTATTCATTTCATACTTAGTTTAGAGTATTATCAACCAGGATTTTTCCAAAACATCACCTATTTGGTTTAAGTACGTATGTCGTATGCCGAGGCCTTCTTTCAACAGTGACTGTGACTGTCCGTGTACTAAATAAAATTTGAAATAATAACAAAAATCTTTTTTTTTATTTTCATCTGTGTATGTCCGTTTGTTCGGGCTAATCACCAAAATAATTGGACCGATTTTGACGGAACTTTCACTGGCAGATAGCTGATGCTATAAGGAGTAACTTAGGCTACTTTTCAGATGGGTAAAAAAGGGTTGCGTGGAAAAATCGAGTTCCCTGCGGATAAACGTCCCTGGCAATATGTATAAATAAAATAAATATTGGTGAAACTCCGCGCCATCTAGACCAATATTATGCATAGCCTGTACTATGTATACATATATGTGATAGTGTTCTGAATACATAACTGAAGTACTGACATTTTGAAGCGATTGGGGAAACTGTATGATTACTTATGTTCGTATGCCATCATACTGTCATACGGACAATAATATTGAGAATTGTATGAATATAGAGATAGGTGTGGATATATTTCGGGGCTCCGATAAGAAAGTGATACACATTTAATGTACTTCACTTTTTGTTTGTTTGGAATTTTATCTATAATAACTTGTGCTATCTTTAGCCTTTGTAGGAATTGATAAAGTTAGATTTTTGGGCTTGACTCTTGTAAACAGGGAATTTATATATACGATTTTAGGTCGAAGGTATAAATAATGCAATGGTGGAAGTAACCTCGAAAATAGTTTTTTTTTTTATAAACAATTAAATATTGAAACCTCATTTCTTTCTCGTTCTCATTGAGATAAATTAAGCCAAATGGCAAAAAGCAAAATGGGTGTCAGTATGTATTATATGTATGTATTTATAAAAAATAAGTATTCTAATAACAATCTGGTTCCTACAGTCAAAATTATCCTTACTTTGGGGTTAGATGGCGCTGTGAAATATTATTTATTGTTATAGTGACCTAACTTAATGCAAAAAACCCAATATTTGCTGTTTATTACTGACATACGTAATTTCACGCATTGAAACAATGCGGCACTGCGGTTCGGTGCACTGAAATATTTTTGTATTACCGCAAACCAAAGTACCTAAAAGTAATTTATGATTATAAGTCATATAAAATGCGCCTAGCTGACAATATAACTCCAAAATACATATCATGGGCTACGCAATCCAGTACTTTGTAGGCAGTAAACAAAGTTAGATATCAACGTAAAGTATAATCACTTTTTAATAGAATAAAATGAACTTTTTTTTTATTTGATACACTGACGGAACGAGCCTGGGCGGCGGGCGGCCCACCTGGTGTTAACTGGCAACCTCTCTACCAACCGATGCGACTTGGGTCCTCTCCTACTTAGGTACGACAAGACCAAGTCGCATCTAATGCGCCCGTAACTCTGAGACGCGTAGGTGGAATGTCTCATGTGCCTGTATGTTCACCGGTAACCACACCAAACCGGAACACAGTAAGGCGAATGCGTTGCTGCTTGGCGGCAGAAATGGGCATGGTAATGGCTTTACTTCCCCGGATGAACCCGGACCGAGTTCTACTGCTCTTAATAATAAACTCTATATTTTGTTATTTGTGCAAATTTCAGCTCAATACTCATAGACCATTCGGTTAATGACCTCAAATATTTCGTTTACCATGCGATTTGTCACGGACTGCAGCCCAATTGGCCGTTTAAAATGGTCGATTATATACGGTGAACACAAGAAATAATATAGGTAAGTAATGAAACAGTCATACTACCCACACTGAGTATTATTTATAATTGAAATAATATTTTAACTGAATGATACTGATCCGAAAACACCCACATGAAAAATGGCTCCTCAAGAAAATTGTGACAGCGACAAAAAGTGGCGTCCACAAAAAAGCAAACAAAAACTATTTCGACAGTATGAAATTCAAAGATGGCTGTAAAATATTAGAATGGCTATAACCCAGCAAAATATGAAACGCATAAACAAAATCCCAGTTGTACAAAACCCCATACAATTTGGTGGGTTTTCATAGACAATCGTAATTTGCCATGTTATAGTGATGTATTGAAAAAATGCTTTGAGAATTATAAACACAGAAGCGACATTTATGAACCGTTTTCTACTTCACGTTTAATAACATATTTTCAAATGGGTGCAACTTTTATTTTTAACGCAAGCATAATATTATTCTTTTGAAACTACTTATTCTATAATGAAACATGAAGTCGGAGGCAAATAATTCATTTATTTAAAATTTGTGGGGCGTTTTAGGTATTCGAATGGAATTGTTGTAATCTGTTTTCACAAACAACACTTTTCATACTACATTTGCATTCACGTTATAAAATTAATAATACAATCGCAGTTTTGAGAAATAGTGTTGTCATTTCAGAGTCACACACATTAGTGCCATATCAAAATGCGTCTGAGAAGCATTTGAAATGTTGCCTAGCTCGTAAATATCTCTTCTTGATGTTATATCGCTATGGTCGTGTAGAGAAAAAACAGTGAGTGAGATCACTGCGGCCTTGGTGCAAACAAAGTAACGCGTGAATTGGTAGTTTTGCGTTTACAATGGGCATCGTAATTTTCTCTATGAATTGGTTTGTTCTATTTATGTTTTAGAATGTAGTTTCTTTAATTAATATTATTTTCTATTACTACTCGTGTCACAGGTTTCGAAACCTACGTGGTGAGAACATAAAGTGCGCCTCAAAAAGGCTCCTTTCACTTGACTTTTGATGACGGTTTCGCCACGATGTTTTCTTTTACTTATTGAGAACACAGTAGTGCACATACATTATTGAAGCGAAAAAAAAAATTTTTTTAAGCGATGATATTTATTTCTGGATATGGATGCATTTGAAAACTTTCGAACCAGCGACCGTTGGAATGCAAACTTATATTCCAACTTTAACACAAATAAATGGTGCGTACCTACTGGCTCCGACGCGACGCCCGCCGCGACTAGAGTTTGCTCTGCGTTCAGTGTAAATGCGCGAATATGTAGAAGGGATAATATTTTGCTCCCAATCAAATTTCCGTAGAATAACAGTTATGAAATGCGATTTTTCGGACCAAAATTGCGGACTTTTTGTTTGGCACACAATATTTACGCGTCCAACACTGATAAACATAGGTCGGTTCAAATTTTATGAAGTATTTATTTCCAAGCATTACGCATTTCATGTTCTCTAAAAGAACTTTTTAGTGTCACTCAATGTACCCATATATTTTTATAAGGAGACATTTTTGAACCGGCAATACTTACCATAAAACACCTACAATAATTTTAGCCAGTAGTAAATATAAGAAGTAAGTCAGCACTCTTATACTAGACTTTATCTATCGTGTACCCAATGTATAATGCTCGTTAGCGCGCAAAAACACTAATTAGCCACTATTCGTTTCTCGGCTCGACAAAGCTAAAGGATTATTGACACTGGGAAAGCTTCTTTTCCGGCAGTTTGCAACTCCACTCAGGCAACCGGTAGCTGAATTATACTATTGACGTGCGGTGGTCCAGTGGTACAGCATCCGAGTTTAAATCCGGAGGTCGTATGTTCAAATCCAGACGTGCATCATAGTTTTTTACGCTTAGAATATATGTGCGCAATACCGAGTTCTTGAAACGGCGAATAGAATGAGACAATGTGTGAAATGTATACATCCTAAAATCAAAAATTCGAAGACGTTGTAGTGACTACGCGCGACAATCTAAACCGGCTCTTAGGTTTTATAATAAAATCGTAACATTGATCACATATTTGGTCTCAGATGTAACGTGTGCCAACATTAAAACATTTAGCATTTTTTTTTAATTTATTACATAATAAAAATACATTTCAGATTTAAAAATAACACATCTAAGTTTATCTATTTTTCTTATTTATATCTTATCTATATCTTAATTTACGTTGGTAACTCAATGTAAAAGATCCCTAAGCGGGTACTACTAACTTTAGAAACTACTGTGTACTCTGTGCCGTCCACCGGCCGAACTGCTTTTGGTTTCGTCTGCGCACAATTTTTGAAAGTTGCCATTTGCTACAGATAAACAGGAAGATCTTAATCGGTATTTTAGCGATCTGTGTGGCGGGGAGTCTGAACCCTTGAGAGTTCCTGATCCTGGGTGAGGAGTAAACCATTCCATCATCACGTCTCAGAGATAAGCTTACGACGCTACATGGGTCTTGTACTTAAGTAGGGGAGGCCCCAAGTCATATGGATATTTAACACCCAGTGAGTCATCTAGCTCGTTCCTTAATTATATAATATAAACAGGTTCATTGCTCATTCTGTAATTTTTTCTCAAAAAATTAGGTAAGTAACGTCCCTCAATCACAGATTACTACATTTTAAAATCGCAGGACCCAAAATAATTACATGACCTAGCTTGGAATCTAATACTTTCTTCCTGTAACTCATTTCTTAATAATCCAACATCTAGGACTAATGTCATAAGAAAATACCTACAACTTTAAAAATACATAACTAACCTCATAATTTAGTTAACTCTAAATCATTTTAAATTTTCTATACTCATTATCAGTATTATGGTTGCAACTTCCGCTTGTATGTGTAAATAATACATATAATGCATGTTTTTTTTAATGTTACTTTATTAATAGAAGGATAATGTAATATTTAAGTGAATAACAGTATTAAGTTGACACACTTGTGGTGAAAACAGTTAATTGTAAAATATATACATACTAGCCGTGCCCCGCGGTGTTACCCCCGGTAAATAAGTCATACCACGGGTACACTGCACTTTTTCGAGGAAGTTTATAAAAACTTTCCTCAGATTTAATGACTATTGGAAAAGATAATTATCTTATTAACAATACTGTCAACGCCTAAAATAATTCACCTAGGTATTTAATTTAGAATGAAAGTACCATTTTGTACTACGGTTGTTACGGGCAGGAGTTAATGATAACATTCAGTGAGCCATCTGCTCTATCCCATCACTTGTTAAGGTGCTGTCAAGTCACTCAAAGAGGCGGTTAAATTTGAATCTCTCATCATTTGGAATTTTTGATTCTAGGACATTCCGTAGACGGGCTTGTGACGTGATGTTTTTCGTTCACCGTTTTGAGAACGTGGTATTGCGCAAATAACTCCGGATCAAAAGTCAGGGTGCGTACCACGCGGCCACCACGCACATATCAAAAGGAAGCGGGTAATAAATAAACAGCTAGAGTTGTTTCTTCTTAAAATTAACCTTGACGCTTGTATAGAGTGCCATACGTCAAAAACAAGAACAGTTTCACTATGTTGGGGCTAGTCTGATATTTCGTATTGGGATTTTTTGCTGACGTAAGTACCTTTAACTTCACTGCCTACCACTTACTACTCGCGTCAGTAGCTCTCTCGAACCAGTGGTGGAATACAGTACAGCTCAGAGGTTCCGTTCGAGCACTTGGCACAAGTCTAGGACATGTCGGTTTCTAAGCGATGTCTTCTTTCCTTAACTTTCTTTACCTAAGTAACATAATTGCTGCAGTACTTGAATGACATTTCCGAGACAAGGAGAAAAGTAAGGATTACCACGGTTCGGTCAAAAAGTCCTGCAAATTCAACTAAAGTTAGTCTTAAAGATCAACTCTTTTGCAGTATAATGTTTCAAATAGCACTGATTTGAGTAGATACTGATGTCGACATTCACGCGTTTTTGTCATTTTATTTAAAACTAAGTTTGATATTAATAAAATATATTGTGGATGTATGGTGAATTATCAATCCTTCATTTCATTTGATACAACTTCATCAAACGCAAATGTGGTTAGAAAGGAAACGAACCAAACAAAAAACTAGAAACTATCTATCTATATATATTATTATATTATTAGTTACAGCTCATGTTACAACATTATTAGAAAAGTTAAAAGTGCAAGAGGAAGCTATTATCGAAGTACAGTTCTGAGTCACGTTGTTGTACCCAACGTGACCGACACACACTAGTACTCAGACTAGTAACTCAAAATTTATATATGCACGTAGGGTTGCCAGGTCGTAAAACCGAAAAGCCGGACTTATCGGCTAGTTTAGCCGGACATTTTGGTAAAAATCTCTAATTTATGTCTTAGCAACATGACAGTTTTTTTAATTAAAACTTGACTTCTACGTCATATATCAAATCATAATCATTTTACTTTTCACCTTAAATTCTAATGACACAGCAATAAAACAAAATGAATAAGACTTCTTTATACCAACATAATTATGAGAAATTTAAGAAACTGGCCAACTTTAAAAAGAAACAAAAGCCAAAAACATCTAAATAGGCCGGACACGCCTGACTGTGTCCGGCTTTATCCGGACGCCTGGCAACGCTATATGCACGACTGCAACTTTATGTTGTTTTATATCACACTAGCCTCACCGTGGTTCTGCCCGCATTATACCAGGGTAATAAGAAACCTGTGTTTTTGGGGGAGTATAATTATTCAAAATTATGATTTTACTGTTTTTTACACTGGCAACATAATAATAATAATAATAGTTTATTATTCAGAAAAATTAATCCATAAAAAGTTAGAGACAGCTTATAAAATATGTTAATAATAATTATAAATACACATGCACATAATGCTCCAACATTACCAGAAATGTCATATCAATTTAGCGGCAAAGCTAATGTCAAGTGACATTGACAGCTTAAACTTTTTGAAACCACAGAGTCTAATAGGACACAGGTTGCCGTTGAATATTATATTTTTGTTTGTCGAAAGTTGAAACTTAAAACGTAGCGGTAACAATAATTAAATACACATTTTGTAGTCTTCAGATTTATCTAGGCCCTCAAACCTCGTACTGTGATCAACTAGATCACGTAAAGCAATGCTCATAAAAGTCATTATTTGATCGGAGACCATTGAAATCATTTACTACTCGGGGTATTATACTGCACTATATTGCAAACATTAGTTTTCCATAGACTTGTATGCAACTATGTGTATTAAATGAACGAACAAACTGTAGGTTTTCTTAGGTACAAGTAACATGTTGTATACCTAACCTACACATTCTCAGGCCAAGTGACCACAATTAAATGCTTTATGGCTATCTCGCATAGTCGCTAACGCTGATATATTGGTTCTATAGGAATATAAACAGTTCTATTAGATAATTAAGACATTGTATTATGCGTCCTATTCATTTTCCTAGTATGGTTTGCACTGACCTTGTCATGTTTATTTTCTTTTACTTCTGATGGAACACTTAAATATATATTTCTTGTCTCCAAATAGCATTTTTCATCAGTCAACTGGGACGACAAATCTCATGACGTAATTTTACAGTCACCAGAAAAACTAAATAGCTATACGCGATTTATTCTCGAGAATATATTTCAATAGCATTTTATTTACAGGAAAATTCCCACAGCATTGTCACCCCGATATTATTTTATAGCGTAAAAAAATTAAAATAACCAAGTATTCATACCTATAGGCCTACAAGTTTTGTCTGGCATGTTTATAAAGCTTTTGTGAATGTTATGGAGGGTCGTATAATCGCAACAACTCGACTCAGAGCAGCTACCTGCCGGCTGGCTCTCTTTCGGGACTCTCAACTAAGGATAATTTACACAATAAACCAGTGGACATTTCACACAGCGCCATCTAGCCCCAAAGTAAGCCAATTATAACTTGTGTTATGGGAACCGGACAAACCGATATACTTTTTTCGTAAATACATACATAAAAATGAACACCATATATTACATTTCAGTAAAACAATAGTCTTTAAAACTCGACGTAATGGGACTCGACGCCGACGTAAAGGGAACAAACCGAACAAACATCTATGTTCGTCACACAAATGTTTGTCCTGGGTGGGAATCGAACCCACGACCTATAAAGCAGAAGGCAAGGTTACTACGAACTGAGCTATAAGGCCAGTCAACAATTAATCTTTATATAGAGGCTTCAACAGTGCAAGCGTTGAGGTCGGATACAAAAGTAAATACATCAAAGACCAAAGTTATGGCCATCTAAGCCAAGTGCCAAATATTGGTTCTATACGTTGATATCTTGACAAAATAGTGTAATTTCATGTGAGACATGTCAGAGACATTGCAAGACTCACTGAGCTCGCCTGGATGAGCTCGATAAAGGAGCTAATAAAAGGCATCCTTCCCAAACCACTTAAGCAACTCATGAATATAAGAATCTTTTGCAACTTTTCTAATTATGGCTCACAGACTTGATGTAGGAAAAACATCCAAATCGAGATAAATCTGTATTTATATTCTAGTTGTTATATTAACCGATTAACCATTAAGCTTCGAGACCTCCAAGTTCTCCGATGCAAGAGAGAAAGTTTCTTAGTGGTGTTAAAGAGAGAATGGGCCGGCCGCATGTCTGACGATTTGATGGCAAAAGTACGGCAAATTGGAGTCGTAAGACAGTAAGATGGCATCATGATAGAATATAGACAAGATGGCGGGACGGCCTGGATGTTTTTAGGGGTGGCCTGCAGTGGCTGGAAAGCGCGATAGCTGGAAGAAATCGGGAGAGGCTTTTGCCCAACAGTGGGATACTGGTAGTAGTGGTATTAATATATCAAATAGCGATCAAAACCGCCTTAAATACGTGTTTAGTGCAATACACTTCTCGGATAGGTAGGTATTATTAAATTAATTATGTACTTGCGCAAAAAATGGTTACTTGAACTTGACTGATGACATTTGGCGGAGAGGAAATTACATTAGCTTAAGTGATTTAACTTTTAATTGTATAATGCTACATATTATATTAAACTAAATGTACCTATTATGATATTAATATCCCAGATTTTTTGGTTTGGTTTGTCCTGGCCGTCAGTTTATTAAGGAATAAAATTAACGAATGTGATGAAAAGAAAGTGGCAGCGGTAGCCCATCACTTGCCACGTCTAAGATAGGATCTGACTGCCTACCCCTTATGTATTAGGAAAGGAAATATTAAAGTACCCCCATAAATAGTTTGATATATGAATAATAGATAACCCTCCTTCATGATATATACTATCTTAAAACTCTCTCAACCATGGCACTCTGAACACGTATTTATAAATGTACTAGCTACCCAGCCCGGCTTTGCATGGGTGCAATCAATTGTACAAAAATATACAACTTCCTCGTTTATCGTTCTTTTTATAAGTGAAAACCGTATCAAAATCCATTGAGTGGTTTAGAAGAAGTAAGCGAAGAAACAGACAAAGGGAGATAGCGACTTTGTGACATTAGAGTTGAATTGTTTTTATAAATTAATTTACTTCATCTTTATAATGTTTGTCTAAAGTTTGTTAAGCCATAGCTTCCAGCCATAGCCATAGCATAGCTCCTATATTGTTTGACACAATATTGAGATAGCTCAGTTGGTTCCTTTCTATTGTGATTATTATCTAAGTGGATACATTTCTTTGTAAACACGTTTAAACTCTTTAGTGTTTAATTGTCAATAATAAGTTAATATTTTAACTAAGTCCTTCTGCACTCATATGGTTTGGAATATGTTTCGAAATAGACGAAATCTCGATAGATAACGGCTTCGATTCCCGGGCTATCTTGGTCAAGCCAAGGTTGTGACACAGTTTTCCATCATTATCGTCGAGGCTCCCATTATATCTTTGATATCAGTGGCAATCAAAACTATGAAATTGTTATGGTAGTCTTAGTATCACTCTCGCCTACTTATATACAGCTGTGGTTATGTACTTACTAAGATAAATTACTCAGCTTGTTTTTTTTGTTTTGTTTAAAATAATTTAAGTACCTAGTTAAGTTAAAATCCTGTAACTAAGCGCTAAACTCAAAGGCGACTAAATTAAGCCTTTTACTAACTTATATGACCATTGTACCTAGTCATGCAAATAAATGTCTTGTCTTGTCTTTCTAGAAACTGTGATGGAAGAATTCAAATGCATCTGAAAAAGGCTACTAACGTGCCCCTTTTGAGTTTGAATGTTTGGTTTCAGGATATGCCAATTTTCTTACGATAGTTTCGTATGTTTTCGTATGTAAATCTTAAGGCAGAGCAAATATACCAAATGAAATGAAAGGCCAGAGAAAATATATAATAATAGATAAATAATAGATTGACAGGGCTCACAGCTCAGTTGGCAGTAACCCTGCTTTCTGCAATGTATGTCGTGGGTTCGATTCCCACGCAGGACAAATATTTGTATGACGAATATAGATTTTAGTTTTGTGTCTGGCTGTCAATTTGTATTATGTATGTATAAACAAAAAAAGGATGTAAGAATTATATCAATTGTCTAGTTCCCATGATACAAGCTATGCTTAGCTTCTTTTGGGGCTAGAAGACGCTGTGTGAAAAACACAATCGGTTATATAATAATATACAGTTTTAAGTAGTTAAACATATCGTTGCTATCTGTATATAATATGTTTATTATAATCAAAATTGTATGCTCCAATTTTCGAGTAGGTATCAATGCCACATTACTGTGTTCCGGTTTGAAAGGTGTGGTGGCCGGTGAAATTGTAGGCGCTTGAGGCATTCCGCCTTCACGTCTCAAAGTTGCAGGCCCAATTAATTCTTCCCACACCTAATATGGGGAGAACCCGAGTTGTATTCCCTTTATACTATTGGCAGACGTTGGGCTCAGTTGGACTTTCTCCGTTCCCTCACTTAATCACATTAAACATTATATGTGTATAGTAAAGCGTAATAATATTGTTTGTTAAAAAAAAAACATTTTTCAATACAAAATGTACAAACACGATGGACTTATACTGAGAAGTTTAGGGGTTCCCATGGTCCGACTCCATCATGAGACCACCCCCATGTTAACATATTATTGCAATGCCATAGAAGTTCCAATCTCTAATCTGTTCCGAATTTCAGTTCAAACGATTAGAGGGAAATGGTTTAAGATTCAGTTGCAAATGTGGACCTGAACAAACGTGCAAACATTGCTAGTTAGGTAAAAGCTTGTAAAAATATAGGTACCGACGATTACAATAACCTGAATCATACACATTGTATATCAATAGGTTTTAGAAATCCCAGAAAATTTTATTCAATTTTTAATTTCCTTGTGGAGTTAAATAATATTTGACAAAAGCAGTTTATTTATGTGGGTGAAAGATATGCATTGTTAGTATAAATTATATGTATAGGTATATACTAAACTAAGTACAGTGTAATAATAATTTTAATTAATTAAATATATATAAAATTATGTATTTAAAATCACCAATAGCCTCCACTTACAAATCGCAAATATTGTCTAGAAAAGATTGCTACAAGCGACAATATTGCCCATTCTACACAAATTCATAAATTCAAGATTTAAAAAATCGAAAAAGTAAATATAACCACAATAAACCTACCTACCTACTTACCTATTGAGTAGAACATTTATGTTTAAAAAAAAGAGAGATTTATCATACGGCATACATAAGACTCGCCTATTTTCTGCCCACCCCTTTGGGTAACAAGGCGTAAACAAACAAGGCATGATTAAAAGAAGTAAAGTGCATGGATACCTTTACCATATTTTTGTATGACCATTTCTCATTGGTTTCATCATTCAATCATGACATTCATTGAATGCAGAGACAATGTAACCACATGAGGTAAAATTTAGGCATAGAAGTGACTGTATATGACAAACACAAGATGAAACATAGATGCGCAATAAAGTGGAAAAAGTGTACCTTCTTGTAAAAATATATTTTGTTTTTTACCCTACAGTCACACTGCATTGGAAAATAAATCCAAGTGCATACATTGACTGGCCTCACAGCTAAGTTGGTATTAACTCTGCCTTCTGTGCTGTAGGTCGTGGTTTGATTCCCACCCAGGACAAATATTTGCGTGTTGAACATAATAAGTCTGTTCTGTTTTAATATGTATGTATTTACAAAAAAGTATAAAAGTATTAAATCAGTTATCTGGTTCCCATGATACAAACTATGCTTAGCTTACTTTGGGGCTAGATGGCGCTGTGTGGAATGGCCACCAATATTTATTAATACATTAATAACATATAGTCCTATTACTTTTTATCCTCTAAGATGCACGGCTTTTGTAAGAAAGATTTGAACTTATTCCCAGTGGATGGGTGAAGCCGCGTTCATAAACTAATTTCTACTAAAAATTATATCCAATCCAGGGCGGGGCCTGAATGAACCCGGGAGTTAAGACCATAAAATGTAGCCTTTGACACTCGTGAGCTGAGATAAGGTGACAGATGTAACATCAAAACGCACGTGGATGTAACACCAACATAATAGAACATTTTAAAAAGAAACATAATGACTGTTCTTGCAGCTCAGTTGGTTAACTCTGCCTTCAGATTCCGACAAAAATTTTCGTACGAGAATTGATGTTTGTATATGGATTTATATTTACGGTTTTACAAAAAAGCATATATGTAAATATAAAAATCATGGAAATTTCACACAGCGCCATCTAGCCTCAAACTAAGTATAGCTTGTACTATGGGAACCAGACAACTGACAGAATACATATATACTTTTTTTTTATACATACATATTAACACCCAGACACAGAACAATCATCTATTATTTGTCACACAAATGTTTGTTCTGAGTGGGAATCGAACCCACGACCTACACGCAGACGGCAATACTACCAACTGAGCTGTGAGGCCAGTCTTAGAATGTTGTCTATGGACACTCATGTACTGAATTAGATAAAGTATTTAGGGTACACGTTCACCGAGAGAGAGTATCTCAGTGCACCCGGAGGTTATCATTGAATGTGAGCTAAACTTAGTGACCCAGTTTTCCAATCTTACATGCGAGGCCCAAAATTTCGTTGAGCAAAATAACAATTCAGAATGTGGACTGGAATATTTGGATCAAAAATCTGTTTACTGAGTTTAGCCGTACTGAGTTAGTAAGATGCCCTCGAACTCGAATGACGATGAGCATTTTGGGGGGCCCAAGTTGCTCGCGTCCTTATGTGATTACCCTTCGAATCTCTACACGTGTCCCCCGGGTGGTGCGAAAGGAGCAACCCAAAGTAGCAGTAGAACTTGTGCCAAGTTCGCCCGGAGAAGTACTGCCACCACACCCGGTAATCCGCCGCCAAGCAGTGATGCACTCGTATTGCTGTGTTCCAGAAGGGAGTGGATGCCGGTGAAATTGCTAAGTATGAGACGTAACATCCCCGTCTAGGGGTGATGGACGCAACGCAATTCGACTTAAGTCATCTCGTAGTTTGGTAGAGAGGACTTGAGTCGTACTGTTGTTGTCTATGGGCGGCAGTTACCACTTAACATCAGGCCGTTAGCTCGTTCCGCCAAACTAATTGCATAAAAAAAATTGGTTCGTAGAAAGTTTACGAGGAGAGTCGACTGTTCTAAATGGCGCGCAATGCGAGTTGCATCGTACAGTGGCAGAACCACGCTGATGATGAATAAATCACCTCTATTACGTTTGGCAACATATTCATACCGTATTAAGAAACTGTGTGTTTAAAATAAAAACAATAGATACAACCTTTCCAATTTTTATTTTTATGTTGAATAGAAAATTATAATTGACAGCAATTGAGCTAAATGTATGAATCTGGTTAGATGAATAGTTTAGAGACATTTATCCATTAGGTTACTCTAAAACACGTAGATTATCCGTTTTGATCTAAAATAAGATATTACTTCGAATTTAAGTTAAGAATGCAATAATCCGATCAGGGTAACGTGAAAAAAAAATATATATTTGTGCTCCATTTCTGAAGGAACTAAAGTTGTTTAGTAACAAGTTAACCTCTCCATGAACGGAACACAAACATCGACTGGCCGCTCCAATTAACCAAAATTGCACTTTCAAAACGCCAAGGAACCCTGACTTCCCTTCTCCTGCCGTACTAACTATCACTTATTCCGTGATGGACGTAAACTTTCCACATTTTACCTTCTACGGTATATTCAATGTAATTTAAAAATATCACAATTGCTCATTGCCGGGACAGGGGCGAATCCAGGCACCTTAGAATATACTTCTGAATTGGGTTCTGATGAAAAATCGTTAGAATCTTAGGGATCCAGTTATTATAAGTATTTAATTAGCAATAGCGTATTTGAAAGACAAAAAAAAGATGAAAATTTTGTTCCTTATAGAAGTGGGTCTGAATAAAAATTATTATCCTTATTTGAATGAACAGTCATAAAGTATAACTCAACCTCAAATAATAAAACTGCATTAATTTTTATATTACCAGCTGGTATACATACATTCAATCTTTCCACCAAGTACTTATGTATACATATAGACACATATTATTGCTGACGTTTCAAGGTCATTCAGTCTCTTCTGTTCCCATGGGACGGTCTTCTAGCATGCTCGTATAGAAGACCCTTTGAATAACTCTGAACTTAGTTACTGCAGTACTTACTGCAGAAACAAAAAATACACAATCGGATGATGAGGCACACAATGCCTTCGCCGCCTGATGTTAAGTGACTATCGCCTTTAGACGCCTGCAATACTCGAGGAATTACCAGCACGTTGCTAACCAGCCAATAACCTTCTTACATCAATTTTAAATTGATTGCTTTATGTTGTCTAACCACGATAATTTCAGTTCTTAATCACTCATTTGATCACTCATTGACACTTTGTTGGATAAATCCAGAACTTGCAGGCGGCTCATGACTTGGTTCAATGCAACTCCAGTCAATACTTCATACTTCAAGGTGAAGAGAGAGAGTGAGAGTCGAGCGGCTTAAAATTGGAAGGTATCCGACTCCTAGCAATTGGGCTACTGTAGTAGATATCCACACAGGACACAGAAGTAAACTTGCACTGGGAATAAGGCTCGAAATTTCACCTAGTGTGAGAGATTTTCAGATCTTCAGTTTCAAATGTAACTAAAGCGTAGTACTGACACCTGATCATTAGATATAATAGCACAGTAAGTTATGTTCTATTAAAAAACAATTTAATAGCATGTTTTGTGTTAAATAAAGTCTGTCATATTGGCTCTGAAGTAATAGTTGAAATAATTTAGTTTGTGACCCACTTGATGTTAAGCTGTATCCGGTAACAATATCACTACGCATTTTCCCTTCCCATATTTAAGTATGGGCCCCAAGACCCAAGTCACCGCAGACTGAGACTAAACATTACTTAATGTTCGGGTTCCGTACCCAACATCCAAATCGAACAATACATGCAGATCGTGCAATGTTTAGACCCTGCAGAAAACGAACCCGTGACCCTCGACCTTACTTCATATTATGTGTTATTGGATAGTTATAATTTGAATAGATGGAACGTGCAGATGATGTTTCTGCTAGTACTTATATCACCGTTTCTCAAAAGCTCTTTTCTGAGTGTGTTGGCACAGTGGTACTTGGACTTTAAATCCGGATGCCAGATTCAAATCCAAACGTGGATAAATAAATATTTCTCATTAAATTATTATAAGTCCCACGTTCTCAAAAACGACGCAGTAAAATATTTTTGAGGAAACCAGCATATCTTGCATCCAAAAGAAAAGATTCATGGACTTGTCTACGATTTTTTGGTTACAGTAGTCCAGTAACACAAGTAGTACTTCACAAATCAAGTCACGATCTTGTATTCTGTAATACCCATTTTTCTGGGGCAAAGTGAAATTTCCCCCATGCCTGCGCCCGCGCACGTAAATACTGGCCACGTGCGGTCTGATATTCAATACATTCGCCTACCTACGGTATCTAGGGTTACGTAATGTTACACCAACTTTCAATGTCGCCTGTGCATGTGTGCGCATTGCTGTTTTCTTTGACGCAGTTTTATTGTTTTCAAGGTTCTGTTGTAAATATTTTAAAATAAATAAATAATAAATAGATAAATAATGGTGGACATTTCACACAGCGCCATCTAGCCCCATAGTCAGCTAAGCATAGCTTGTATCATGGGAGCCAGCCAACTGATACAATACTTATATACTTTTTTATATACATATCAACACCCAGACACTGAACAAACATCTATGTTCGTCACACAAATGTTTGTCTTGGGTGGGAATCGAACCCGAGACCTACAGCGCAGAAGGCAGGATTACTACCAACAGAGTTATGAGGCCAGTCAATATCTAATCTCCCTTAAAATATTCCGGAAGATCCCGAAAACTGGGGAAACTGTTCCAAAGCAAAGTAAATTATTGATAGACATATATAATACCTCAGAAAACTTCAATTATCTCAGTTATCAAATATATAACCCTAATCTCGATTATGTTTATAAATGATAAAACATTGCGGATTAAGTAATGTTAAATACACGTTTACCCTTTTACCTCTCATGCGATGGAATGCACATTTTACTAATACACATGCTAAAGATAAGTAAGCTGATGGCAATGGGGTAGTCAAACTTTACTGAATGTACCCAATATACAAAAAATGCATTTAATAGTTAGTAGTCTTAACATGGCGACGTTTGATTGCGAAACGGGGGGTGTGGCACTTAATACGGAAAAAATTAATTAAGCTAGTCAAAGGGAATGAGATGAAAGCGCCAACAGAGGTTTCCTGAGGAATTTATGCTAGTGGGTTTAATAATATGCACACAATCTTAGGTAGGTACTACTTATTGGTATCAAACCATGCAGGTCGAATGATTTGTCTAAAGAAATCTTGGAACATGTGACTTTACTAGTCTGTTTGTTCAAATGTGTTATGTAACCTGTTTAGATAAGAAATCTCGACATTTATATTGAACTTTTGAAAGCCTCAATCAATAATGATTACCTACAATAAAACAAATTAAAAACAGCGTCGATCATCGAAAAAACCAGATTGACTCAATGTAGAGCACGAAAGGCTTTCAAACAAGTTGCAGAGGACTCCTTGATTTGTTTCGTAATGATTTTCTCGTTCATACAACATTTTTTATATAAATTTATCGTAAGACGCAAAACAGGTTTATACTCGAGAGATTATTAACAGGCAATTAACTTCAAATCGGCTGCATCCTTTTCGTCTAAAGACCACAGTAACGAGGAAATCCGTGTTGTATAGAAACTAAAATAACCTCTCAGAGCGAACAAGTTACAAGTGACATTGAGCTGGCCACAAAGCTTGCGGCCAAAGACTGCCGACCAAGAAAAGTACTCGAAAGGTGACCTTGATTTGCTAGCAATCATGATCACTGGGAAAAGATGGGCTTTTTGATAATCTTTAAGCAACGAATAACTACTAACTTATAATGATTGATTAGGTATCATCATCAGCTGTTATGTCAGTCCTAATCTCCAATTATCCTCCCGTTGTATTACTTTCCATTACAGATCTTTCCCCCAACAATCTTTTTTTTAATGTGACACAGTTACGGAACGAGCCGACAGCCCAACTGGTTAAGTGGTAACCTCTGCCCATAACAACCGATGCGACTTGGGTCGTCCCCTACTACGTACGACAAGACACAAGTCGCATCGTATGAGCCCGTAACTCTGAAACGTGTAGGTGGAATATCTCATATGCCTGTAATTTCACCGGCAACCACACCTTTCAAACCGGAACACAGTAACGCGAATGCGTTCCTTACTGCTTGGCTGCAGAAATGGGCATGGTGGCAGTTCTTCCCCAGACGAACTTGGCGTTAGTTATACTGCTTTAAATGGAATTTAAGTATCTACTGAAACGAAAACGAAACCGTAACTTGTTATGCGCACTAATAAAAAGGTTTGTTTGTAGATATTTGAAAGGAGATCATAAAACGGCTGCAAACAACCAAATACAACAGACGAAGCGCAATGACTTTTTGACTTTATCTCAGGTAGTTTCTCGTATTGTCTTTTTTACAACGACAATTTGATGGGCTGTAATACACTAGTAATAACTTGCAATTTCTGATTACGCGAAACGAGTGTTGAGCGTTTGTATGATACAGTTTTTCTTTCATATTTTTTTGATGGAGGTAGAATCCTTCTCTCGCTAGATGTCAGACACCAATGACAATTCAAAACTGTTGACAATTCAATTCTTCTTTTTTTGACAGATAATATTTGTTAGTACAAGCTATTGTTGAGATTCTATGTAAAAAAATGTTAAATGATATAATCTGGATTTAGTACGTAGATCTATGGTTATTTTTTTAAATGAACTAATTCACAATTTTATAGTGTGTAAAAGTCCACAGAGTATAAAATAAATGTCTGCATGTGAACTTAGGAACACGCATTACTGCTAATCAACCAATTTCTCTTCTTCGCTGGGTGATATGTTATAAAATAACGCGAAATTTTCTCCTTAGAAAGTCTTTCAACACAACGGCATGCCCGCGGTTAATAGGCTGTCTGTCTGTCATCATTGGGAAAGTAGATACATGTAGTTAGTTGGGTAGCGTTACAAAAATAATTGATGGTAAATCACGACGTCAACGTTGAAAACTTCAGAGCTTTGCCTGTTAAGTTGTTCATAGCTCAAGTAACATCAGGAATACAGTTTCTCAAGGAGGACAATCATTATCTCAAACACCTCGTAACACTATATGGTGTCAGGCTGTAGCGGACATTAGAATCAATTGTTAGCCGAAATTATTGCCTCCGGTTGACCGTTGCAAACAATTCGGGGTAAAACATAGGTCGACTATTGCAACTTTCGAACAATTACACGATGAATGGAAAAGTTACTCGTCACAAATTTATATCATTCGTCGCCAGGTTCACATTGATACACCTGACGACAAATGATACAAATTTGTCCGCGTGACGCGTTGCGTATCGCATGCAGATGGGCCGGCGCGGCGTGGCGTGGCGCGGCGCGCGGAAGCAACGTGACCGTTCGGGAGCGCGCGTGCGGCGGGAGAGTGGAGAGAGGAGGGAGGAGGGAGCGCGTAGTACTCCGCGGCGGGAAGCGACCTTGACGCGAGGAATGAATCACGGCAGCGAAAGTGGGAGAAATGTGCCGCCGCGCCCCGCGCCGTTCACTTTTACTTTCCAGTGTGGCGCAACCGACGGCGCCGCGGCCGAGCGCGCGCGCCACTCGCACGGCGCCCGCGGCCCGCAGCGCCGTCGCGCCTTTCCTCCGCGCTCGAACCGACTCGCTACCCACGCCACGCCACGCCACGCCACGGATTACAGTGATACAACACACAGTGCATCACACAGGATTCAGTTACAGTGATAATCGCGGCGAAAGTGGAAACCGGGTCGCCGATAAGCGTTGTGCAACTAGTTGCGCGCGGAACTCGCGTGCGGCCTCGCACTCTCCCGCAGGAAGCGTGTCGCAACCGGGGAAGTGAAGTGGCGCAACCCGAGCTCCGCGCACACTGCACACACCCTGGAGTGCCCCCCTTCTCTCCCGACAGTGCCCATCGGTAAGCATAATGTAGAAAGCAGGAGAAAGGCGGACTACAATTTTGTTCATATCCAAATCCTAGTGAAGGGGAGTGATACCGGAGCACACAATTGGCGTCATCGCCCAGTACTTCGGCTCGAGTGTCGGAAACGCGGCAAATAAAGAAGTGAAATATCCAAGGACAATACAACTTTCAAGTGATTTCGCGCGCGGCCGACAATAAAAACTTCGTAACGCGCCTGCGCAACTTCTCGGTCTCACTTTCGACGGCGCGGCGAGCCTCGCTCCTCGAGCGCTTTCAATCGCGATTACAAAACCGTGGGCATGTCGAATTTTCTTTCGAAAGTTTATGCTTCATAGAAATCTCATAAGTTCATGTTTCGAAACGGCATTTCCGCAATCGGAAATTATGATTGGTGACTGATCGGATGTGAAGCCTCGCCTGGCCCGTGCTGCGGTCATTCAGACGATTGTCATTACAAACTGCACGTTTCTGTTACTGTCATCATTAAGCAGAACTGAAAGGAACACGGTCCAAGGCCAGCTGGATAACGAATTTTCGTTTAATATTATTTATAAATGGCGGCTAGGGCCGGTCGTGACAGCTCCAGCGGTACCTACTCGCCGCTGCATATGAATTTTGATCTCATAACTTTCATGCGATTTACGGATAGTTGGCTTGATAGTGTCAAACTGTCAAAAATAGCCATTCGCTTTTTTCGTGCGTATTTACTAATTGAACACAGAGTTTTTTACCATACCATTTTTTTTTATCTGTGGCATTCAACTGAATGGTATCTTTATGTATTAGTTTTTTTTAAATAAAACCTCGCAGTCAAACTCCAAAGACCGTATAAATAAAAACGAATGCAGCCTGGATGTACATGAAGTTCAGTAAACAAGTGGCATAGAAACATACATATCTCGTATATAACTGATGATAAAACGTTTTGTACAGATATCCATGGCTGACCATTTTGTGTTCGATTGAATGACTATAAGCAATTAAATGCCAAATCTAATCGTAGCGATGGAACGCACCACGTCGATGAAATGGACAGCGTAAACACCTGATAAACGAATTAAGATCATCGTCACTTAACATCAGGTGAAATTGTGGTCAAATGCTTGACTATCGCTAATAAAAAAAAAAAATGAGTTATTCAAGTTTTTGCTAACTGCGATATCAATTCACACTCGGCTTGGTAAAAACAAAAACTTAAAGATTATCTTTAAAAATAATTAGTAGTTATCCTCATCAAGATCTCGTCAGATAAAATTTCGAGAAAAAAAATACAATTCTAAAATAAATCTGTGAATTATATTAGTCTAAACATTTATTTTTTATTTGAGATTGTACTGGCCTAGTGTTACAGACTTCGAGTTTCAATCCGGGAGTCGCTGGTTCAAATCTAAACAACCAAGTAGGTAGTTTCTCGCTTGAAAATTATGCTATGCAATACCACCTTTTCTTAATTTGAAGAAAAATTTCGAGATGAAGCCATCTCATGTAAATATGTGTCACATTTAATAAAACCAAATAAACACGAATTAAATCTCTGCTATGGTGCACTTTGCTCTTATCACCACGATGGTTGGAGAGAGGCAGTGCCACAGTTACTACAAGTATACTAGTACTAGTAGATACTAGAAGTATCTGTATATATCTTTATAGTACTTTTAACACTTATAGTCGATTAAGTAGACTAGACTGGGCGGAGACTTTATTGTGTGTGTTAGCCTTTTCCGCCTGAGGCACAGGATTTCCTAGTTCAGGCTATCATTGTTAGTTTTAATTAGATACTAGCTGTACCTGGCATGCGTTGCAATGCCACCGTAGTATAAAAGTTTCATTAAAAACAAAAAAAATATAATTTATATATGATATTTTTTTTTACATTACAGACTATATATTTTCAGCCAGGAAAGTCCCGGGCTCCCCATAACACTATCAAAGTTTCATCACAATGTGATCAAAGTTTTCGGAACGCATAGGGAACAAACATACAAACATTGATTTTTATTTATATAGATTAATTAATGACTTATATATTTATTGATCTACTTCGCTAAGTTCTACATAGATACGTCATTAATATACTCTTTGTAAATCGATATTGTTCATCCTTATCGCTTCATTGTGCAACCCCATTGAGTACAAGTCTTACTTTCGTATCACAAGTAGAAGTAGAAGTGGGCGTCCAAATGTCCGTATTAAGATATATGATAAGATCGCGATTACAACTGAAGTACAATGCATCTAAACTTTCACCCGGAGAAATGACTCGAAAGTTCCGCCTTTCATCGAGCGATGATTTCATCCTGGTTTCGCAATTTTGTGCATGTGGGCATGATATGATTTAAACGGAAGGTTCATAATGCTTTCTGTTTTTGAGAAAGATCATTGAATACTATTTTTTTTTTTTTTTTAAATTACTATAGGCTCACATTTGACCGCAATCTCACCTGATGTTAAGTGACGATGCGGTCTACGATGTAGCATGCTTGCCTAGAAAATACCTATTCACTCTCCTCTTGAAGACCTCCAGATACTAGCGCCATATGTACCTACTTACGTTGCTGTAGGCAAAACAAAATGGTTAAGTAGAATTTTCTCTTTTGAGTGTTAATGTTTTCCTAAAATTGTCAAAATGATCGAATTTTAACCTCTTTTTTAATAATTTTAACATTGGTGGACATTTCACGCTGCGCAGATATCAGATCAAAAGTAAGCTAAGCGTAAACGTATCATGGAAACTACAGAAGTGATATAATACATATACTTTTTTGTAAATACGTTTGTATTAACACCCAGACACAACAAACATCTATGTTCGTCACACAAATGTTTGACTTGGGTGGGAATCGAACCCACGATCTACAGCGCAGAAGGCATGGTTACTACCAACTGAGCTGGGAGGCCAGTCTTGGGAGAACACAAGTAAAAATAAATAAGGCATCTAATGATGTCCAGCTAAGATTATTACTATTATGATGACACTCATGCCCATGGCATCGACTAGCACACATACGTATACGACACAAACACGAGACCAAAGTGTTGAACATAAACAGCAAACTTTGCCCCGGCTGGGAATCGAACCGAGAGTCCCCTCGCTTTACTGCCAACCCAGCCAGTCAAATGTTGTCTCTTTCTAACGTTGATCCTTATCATTCTTATGAATTTATAAATCGACATTTCGATTAAGCATAAATCATAAACGGAATTGCAAATATATAAGATCATGTTTATGACGTTCGAGATTAAGAAACCACAAAATTGCCCCTCGAAACTGAAGCCAAACAACAAAACAATGGTAAGACAGATTGTACTGACAAAATATTTGTCCAAGAAATTATTCAATCGGTGATTGTTTCAGATAAGCCGTTAACGGATCATTGTTCAAATATAAATGAAGTGAACTGTTAAGAAGCGAATGATTCTAACAAGCTTCTAAGAGCTCTGTTAATTGTAATCAAAGATGTATTATTCGTATCACATATTCCCCTATTTAAAACATTTACTTCAGTAATTATACTACTCACAACGTGAGTTCACTTATATGAATTGAATTTCATAAACAAATTTACTAAAACTACAAAACTGTTTGACCTTTATGAATTTGCTGATCACAGAAAAGTGAAAACACTTTCTTTATTCTTTATTGTGCACAGTAAAAATAAACCTAAATTAACATATATAAAAAATATGTACAAAGGCGAGCTTAACCCTAAAAAGAGTTTTCTTCCAGCAAACCTTTGAGGCTAGAAAACGTTTGTTAACGAAAGGTGGGTATGACTGGTGGGTGTGATATGGTATTAGTTTTAATGTCTTCATTTCCAATATGGATATTTCCAAATTCAACTGAATGTGATTTTATCAAACCAAAACCATAATAATCACACAAAAATAGGGTAACTAGCTGAATGTATTCATCGTCTACAAATTGGAATACATTGTTATGATGAGAAGTTTCTGTGTAGGTACACTAAATTAATATAATCGTGTGAGAGCTTGTTGCAAAATAAGTTTCAATAACAATAATTGAATTGAACCAACAAGCAATTACAGCGATTCTCACAAAGGCTTTACGTAAGGCTCTTTAGAAGAAATTTACCAAGTTATTCAATCCGCGCTCGTTAGACAATGAGACTGAGAACGAAAGTGGAAAGTACGGAAACGGAACGGGTTTATGCTCTGTTACCTACCGTTTATTCGTAATGGACTCAAATGTTCGCAATGTGACCCACTGTTTTTCCAGTAGGTACTTGGTAACGTATTTTCACGAAGCGCTGTTTATAAAACTTTGAGTGTAAATCAATATACATTAAAATGAAATTTAATTCCGTTAGCTTTCACATACATATATTAGATTTAAATGTTCAGCACAATTTCGATGCAATTTATTACTCGGTTTTATTTCACTCTCAAGGGCGAGGCATTTTGGACCACCAATTGTGAAAAAAATTATTACTTACTATTTGTTTTTATTTAAATGTAACTTCGCATTTTTTTTATAAATACATACATACATATAATAAATATCAACACCCAGTTACAAAACAAACGTCTATGTTCGTCACACAAATGTTTGTCCTGGGTGAGAATCGAACCCACGACCTAAAGCGCAGGCAGGGTTACTACCAACTGATCTATCAGGCAGTCATGTATGCTCATTGAATTGCAAAAATTCAATGGCATCGTTTGAACAACTACTGTATAGTCAATGTAGACGAAAAATCTATCAGTTACCCCAATTATTATTCACGAACTACATTTGTATGTAAACATTACGAGGACAGCGCTTAGTCGCATACTTACTCCGCACACAATCGCGGAACCAATATTTCATACAAATTAACTTTCTAGATATTAAATCTTAATTGATTTACTCACGAATAAATATTATTTTATAATGTTTTTAATATTTACTTAAATCTCTTGCTGATAGAATTGCTCACTCACAAGCTAATGTATTTTAACTTCGCTTGACTCCCTACTGACCTACTTACCTTTATTATCTTAAACGTCTTTGACTTCTGAAATTGCGCCACGGTATTCGTTCCTCGATGGCCACCCACGCTAAATACGTGTCAAATCGCTAATAGCATTATCAACTTTCGTTGCATCATCGTCATTGCCAGTAATTATTGTGTTTGTCCAAGCGGCCGCCGCTTGTTATAACAATAATGCTATCTGCTACGCTCATTACTAATTAAGCTGTCCGGTAATTGTAAACCTGCTACCTAAATCATTTCTTACATCTTCCCAAGCATCGAGTGCCGCACGACCCTCGAATAGAAAACAACATCTTAGGTAGAATCATCAATGAATCCGTTGGGGCCGTCAAGTGGGCAACGGCGTAGGCGACGTGCAACGTGCCGATTCATATCCAAGGTCTTTCCTAGTGGAAGAGAACGGAGTTTCCTGCGGCCGCCTATCTCTCAGCACACCAACATTCGCACGCGCCCACGTGTCCGTGTCGCCACTCTTTGTGTTCGCTGTTCAGTCTGTCCTGGCTACCGTTGCGAGGCATCTTCTTTTTGTGCCGTCCAGCGGCGTTTGAGGTTTGAGCCTCCGAGCGATTCATTATATAGGCGAGGGCGATGCGCGCGCCTCGCAGTCAGTGTGTCACTAGAGCCGGCGCGAGAGGTGGCCTGCCCCGCAAGGACTGTACCGCGCCAGCCTTTTTTCTGTGCGTGCGATGTTTTCACTTTCGTCATTTTGACCGGGCCAGTTTGATTTGACGTCGCTCGCGCACGGACGTGCCTAGGATTGGCTTGTGATTATCCTGTGATCGCCGGTGCTTCGGATTGTTGTTGTTCGACCGATATATTATTTTATATTATTTGTGGGATACAATGGCTGTGGTGAAGTGCTAAGATGTTCGATAGTAACATCCTCTTGAATTTCTACAATGAGATCGCTAATCGTAGTGCACTACAGTTGGCAAGGTGAGGTTTTTTTGTTTGTTTACTTTTTTGATTTTATAAGATGTGTCGTGTGGGCGGTTCGGTGCAGGAGTGTGGTCGGGTGCGGTGGCGGGTCGCGGGTCGCGGCTCGTGGTCCGCAGTCCGCACAACCTTGTGTCTAATGAACGCACTATTCGCCGCTTCATCCGCCTGTCGCCTTCGCCTGTGAGCCTCGCTCCACGAAGAGGTTAATAGGTTCACATTAGATGGTGGTTTGCGAAATCGTCTGAGCTCGGTGGTACCGCCACGCCGCGCCGCGTCGCTCATGCGCCGGTTTTCCTCGCTTGATTTCGCGCGCATTCGGCACGCGAATTTTGTATAGTACTTATATGATTTTTCTTAGATTATAGGCAATTATACGTGTTTAATATTGACCTACTAATACCATTATGCATTACAGTTGAAATAAATAGGCTAAGTATTCATTATAAATATATGTAAGAAAGAAAGAAAGAAAATATAGTTATTTGTCACGGAACACAAACAGTAGATACATTAAATCATACAAAAAAAAAACAAGTTCCATGCCTCATGCAGGCAGCAAATACAAACGAACTTACATACTTAATTAATAATTAATATTTCCATTACTACTTTATTTGAATTGCACAAACGAATCAAAATAAATATTCAACACAGGATGAAACAGAAAACATATAAATAAAAAAAGGATGAAAGTTTACAAACAAGCCTATTAATTAATCAATAAATTAACTTAATTAATTTTCACTGAGCTGTTTGTGCATAAAATTGATTTCGGAACCGATGGAAGCAGTTTTGCTTTCGCAATAGTAAAAGTCAATTTCATTTGCAGCTAATTGCTTAATGCTCTTGTGTAATTAGTTTTTAGCTGTAGTTGATTCCATCTTTTTCTACCTTGAAATAGTACTTTCATGTTTTACATTCCATACGTACGTTTAGGCACCTAAAAACTTAAATAACTTAGTCCAGACACTTGTATTTAAATCGATGACCAAGATTTTCTAACACTTTATAAAGTGCTATTTTTTTCTAATCACCGGTAATAATCAATATCCGTTCGCTCCAAGGTTTCGTGTATCTTTGAGATAAAGGGCGTAATTTTTCATGTAGTTTTTAACGCTCCTGTATGTTGACCGTAGACAATCAAAGTTATATGTACAAAATTGTACATATCATTTTGATGAGTGAAAAGTAATCACAATATTTGATGTGTACAATATGGTACATATTACTCTGATGACTATGTAAAATATAAGTGAAAAGTAATCACTATATTTTTTGGATTAACTCCTTAAGAATCGATTTCATTTAAAGCCCCCGGTATTAAAAGTGGATGGGTAGTAAAATCGAGCGTTAACAAAAGCGTTATGGCAAATGTCTTCGCACTTAAACAGTAAACTCCAGCCGCGCGTTGGAACTGAAACGCATTTTTTTTACCATCTGACATATGCATGTGCCTTGCCATGCATTTTTATATACTTTAATATTCTTTTATGTCTAGCTGTAAGTTTCCCTAAAATTTTTATAATAAAATAATATAAATAAATATCTTTTTCGTTTATATAACCAGTCAATATACCTACGAGTACTTTTGAGTCTTCAAACATGTTTAGAAAGGATTCGTTTATCTATTTAAGGATATTAATCTTTTTCATGTATCTACTGCTAGGAATGGGTTATATTGGTCACGCTATATATAAGTTAATATATAATAATTGCACGTCTAAAATACATAGCACATTTTATTTTAATGACCTAGCATTATTATCAAATGCTGAAGCAATCTAACATCCCGTAGTAATTATGGCTGACATAGTGATACAAGTATAATTATGTAGAATATATCACCCGCACATAAAACTGGAATGACTCTTTTTTAAATCCTGGTCATCAAATCAATCCCGAGACGACTCTCATTCAAAGTAGCTGCTGTTTATTTGTATAATGAAAACACGTGTACTGTGAGTGTGAGAGAAAGGAGCCTCTTTGAGGCGCACTTAAATCCTTTCAGTATGAAAACACGAAAGAAGAATAAAGGCAATAGAACCAAACCCAAAAGCACTATCAATAGATATAAGAAACGTTATCAATGCAATAAATAACGCAACGCGTACGATCTATATTCTTGTTGAGATAGTGAATAGAATTGTGTCAATGAAGCCAAACCGTTGGCACGAGAGGCAATTAAAGGGCATCCAGAGAAGTAGACCAATGTCGCTTTTCTCGACTCACAATATAAATATATCGCCGTAAATATACTTCAAACGTTACGTGCCAGCATTTGCTAGAACTCTCTTGAAAGTTCTAGTGAACACTTACGTAGTTAGCCACTGTTGAAATCAATCACAGTGAAATAATTGATCATCCTTTATTTTGTATTTTTTTACATTTCACACAGCGCCATCTAGCCCCAAAGTAAGCTAAGCATAGCTTGTATCATGGGAACCAGACAACTGATATAATACTTAATATACTTTTCGTTTGTAAATACATACATTATAATACATATTAACACCCAGACACAAAACAAACATCAATGTTACAAATGTCACATAAATGTTTGTCCTGGGTGGGAATCGAACCCACGACCTACAGCGCAGAAGGCAGGGTTACTACCATTTGAGCTGTGAGGCCAGTCAATAATTGGAAATTAATAAATAATTTTGTGATAGTGTTTTTGTCATAATATTGATTAACATTAATTAAATTCCATTCGCTCCCTTGAACTTTTCTAAACCGAAGATACACCGTCGTCGATTAAATATTCATTAGTTTATGACAAGTTTAAAAATCTGTGTATTTTATCCAATTAATGTGATAAACTACAAACCTTGGCTTTTAGTTATTTTGAAATTCTTTAAAAGATAGGGCTCAATCACAATGTCATCGCATAAACCTTCGTTTTGATTAACATGTTCGTTTGCGGCTGTTTATTTCGAATGTTTGTAGTAGGTATCATACACCTTTTGGTTGATTTTTAATACCAAGGTGTTATTTTTTCGTGTTATTTTGTTATTATTCGCTTACAATTCATAAACCTGCATTTTCATTTTTTCAATTTAAAAGCTTAGTTTCATATTTATTGGAAATATAAAACGTTGGCTTGGTTTTGTTTTTGTTATTAGGTTATCCTTGTATAATAATATCTAGTAACTAAGTTGATATTTTGATAATGAATCGTAGAAGATCTAGTTGTAAAGACCTGTTATTAGCCTTATGTTTTTTATTGAGTTTAGATTATGTTTTTATTTTTTATAAGGCTTCCTCTAATAAATAAATAGACTTGAAGACATCAATTTGATAACTAAGAATCAAATTAACATAAAATTTTATAATTTTCCGGTAAGAATAAAAAGTTCCAATTAGCGTCGTGTTAGATCAAAGTTAGTTAGACCTAAATAAACGAAAACTGCCCCAATAATATCCCAACCGAATAATACGTTTTACAAAGGCAAATATAACGATAACACAATTATTTTTATTAATAATATTCAGCGAAACTTCCGCTGGGTACAATCCACTCGTTTATCGTAACACGTGCTTCGAAACTAGATCTTTTTCCCGGTTCACTTTACATAAACTAATTACCGACATATCAGTGCAGACCTATATTTGTACAGTAATCATCTAATTTAATTACCAAAGTTGCAACAAATGTTGATTATGCAAATAATTGTTGCAGTTCATAACTCCAACTTGCTAGTACTGGCTGTAGGAAATTCCTGAATCCAATTACCATCGACAACCATAATTGTCTCGGACAATTGCAAATGTAGGAAGAAATAGAACAGATGCAAATTAACAATAATTTACAATTACAACACGGTAATCTGCTAAATACAATGCAAATGTGATAATATATACATACATTTAAGAGCAGTAGCCAAGTTCGTCCGGGAAGTACTGCCACCATGCCCATTTCTGCCGCCAAGAAGAAACGCATTCGCATTACTGTGTTCCGGTTTGAAAAGTGTGGTTGCTGGTAAAATTACAGACACATAAGACATTCCACTACACGTCTCAGAGTTACGGGCGTACGATATTACGTAGTACGACTTGGGCCTTGTCGCACCTAGTAGGGGAGGACCCAAGTCACATCGATTGTTATGGGTCGAGGTTACTGAACACCAGGTGGACCGTTGGCTCGTTCCGTAACTGTATGAAATAAAAAAAACATTAATAGACATTAATAAAACCAATAGCAAATAACTATGCCCCTGCCACTCTTATGCTTTGCCTTTGATCTCAGTTAAAGTCGAAAGCAGAAATGGTCGGTATATTGGCGCACCTAAGACGTAGTTTACTCAGAAATGTTTTACAGCCAACATTTCCCAAGTCCCGAATGCAGCGAGAGCGCATTCAGCTGCGGTTTCGCAATCGTCTTAACTCCTCGCCGACGCGACGTTCGACATAAACATTTTCTCGGAACTACGAATTTGTTCGCGTCAATGTAATGTCTCAACTTTTTTATCGTCTCGATGAATTTCTTCATAGTTGAGCGTTCCATTTGACATTGAATCGAATTAAATATGTTATCAAAGGGCTCGATACGTTTGTCTGCTCGTTGTGAAATCGTAGCATTGAGAGTTCGAAGAGGCTCATTAACATCATTTTTTTCGTTTGCTTTAATTATTATTTAATCGAGTTTTAATGTATCCTTATTTCGAATGTGACGTATCATCTATCAGCACCACTTAACGCGCTCCATTTCGATTGATCACAATTTCAGTTTCTTCAAAAGTTTCTATCATATGACACCTCACAGCTCAGTTGGTGCCCTGCCTTCTGCGCTGTAGGTTGTGGGTTCGATTCCCACTCAAGACAAACATTTGTGTGACGAACATAGATGTTTGTTCTGTGTCTGGGTGTTGATATGTATTTACAAAAAAGTATATAAGGTATTATATCAGTTGTCTGGTTCCCATGATACAAGCTATGCTTAGCTTAGTTTAGGGCTAGATTGCGTCGTGTGAAATGTCACCAATATATAAAACATTAAATGTGCCTTAGTGGTGCTTCAAACAATAAGAGCGGGCTCAAAGTTCGCCGCTTAATGGATATCACAAAGTAGTGTAAGAAAAGACGGCAGCTCTGGCACAGAGATGTTTAGTATGTGCAATAAAATTTGAAATCGTTTATCAAATGACTCCCAGCCCTTTCTTGTTCCCGTTCACGGCACAAATTGCCGAAGGACGTCGGAACTGGGTCACTTCGGAAATAGTTTATTGTTATCGGCTAGCTTGCGCACACGCAGCACACACGTACGCTCCAGCTCGTACCGTTTTCAAACGCTCACTCACACACGGAACCCCGATTCAAATTAGGGTTCATCCTCCACTGGTCTCGGAAGTCCTTAAACTCGTTCACCTTCAAATCTTCAATTCGGTAACCGGGTTAAGTTTCAAATGTCTTCCGCTTTCGTACGAAATTGTTCGTGGACACTTTCGTAAGGTCGACGGGTCCGTAAATTTGAAAAGTTTTAGATTTTATATTTTTACATGTCATTGAGCGACTAGTTGGAAGTGGTTTTGATCTATTAGTTTTATAACGCAGTTGCCCTTGTACAACGTTTTATTATTTACGACTTAGCTTTCGACAGGCCCTTCCTTAATGGAACGTTGTCATAATTCTTTGTAACCCGTTTGTCCGCTAAACGCACTTATGTGTTCAATAATTCCCTCGCTAATTCACCTTTACAACCTTGACCAAGCCCATAAATTAATTATATTCGCTTGTCATAAGCTGCAATAAAATTCTACGCATAAAAGCTGATTGTTCACAATTTTATTGTCGATTCGATTACTGGCAAGTTGTAAAATAAGTTAGAGCTTCAAGGCTTCCGAACAATACGCACACACGGACCGCTCGGTACAATGAAGTCATAGATAACTCGTAGACCTATCAATTTGGTCTAGCGCTAGCACAGTACAAATCTGCGTTCGCATCCGGAGTAGGGCATTGTGAGAGTGTGTGCGACACGCATACATTCTCGCAATTCCCCCCCCCCCCCCCCCCCCCATTCTGTCACTCACACAAGCAAGGCTGGAGTAGACCGACATAGATCGTGAACGAAAGTACACGTTTTGACTGAGAATAGGTTATAGCGAAATGCTGGCGTATGGGTAGGTCAGTTACTATTATGACTGAAAATTTGATAACAGTCATTATCCACGTGGTACTTATTATAATCTTTATTGTATCACAGTTTTTATAAACTTACGCGTAGATCTCAGTTGCGTAAGATATAATCAATTCACTTGTAATTTTTATGTACTTATATATCAGTCCGGTATTAAATCACACCGAAGCTAAAAGTATACCCGTCTATTTCGATCGACATAATATTTCTCTCGAGCACTAAAAACTTTTTGATCATTCATCAACAATTTCAACATCCGCTAAAGAAACTTTTCCCGTGAATCTTTCATGAGACGTGCCGTGCGCTCGTAAGTTCTAATCTAAATATGATGACTACTTAGACATACTTTGTTCTTTGTTTACATTAGTACCTACCGTGCTTCTAAACCCATATCTTTATTGTACGTGACCGTAGAAAGCGACAAAACAATACAATCGACTGTGGCCTGGAATATTTTTATGCGTCAGCTAGCGGTCTGTCAAATGTGTGATTCAGTGCTTAGAGGCCCATTTTAGTGAAATATTCTGAGTGCAAATGGATCATCGGCGAATTTAGATTCCACATTGTAAGGTCATATCACTTCGTCGATGAACCAGATTGAAAATTCAGTGTATTTGTATAAAATGTCACAATGTCAAATATGATTTTTTACTATATTATATCCATTATACAAAAGGCCAATTGGAAATAAAATCGTATTAAATTAAATGAATGCGCCTAGTCGTCAGTCTCGTGACAAATATATTATAGGTACTACTGCTTGCCGAATATAGAATAGCGTAATCTGAGTGGGAAAAATAAAAAAGTTATGAAGAAAACTATTTCACAATTTTTTATTTTTTGAATATTATTTTAAATATTTCAGAGCACTTTTGAGTTTCTTTGAAGGATGAGACCAACCGCATCAGTAGTCGTCCCTGTAAATATTTGTAAGAACCCCCCTCTTAAATTATTTAGTGAGTGCTTTGAAGAGAAAATCGATTCATCAAACTTAATAATATTAACTTATATTCTCAGTATATTTAGTTAGTCAATATAAATTATAACCTAATTAACAAAGGCCTTCAGTTCAACCAAGTTGTCCAAATGTGTTTAATAATTTGGAATAAAAATTAGATCAAAAGAAAAATGCTTTTTCGTGTTATATAATAAACTTAATAACATAAAAACAGCTTAATAATTATTCTAATATTGAGATAAAATCGTGACTATCGATTTGAAATATTATATAGCGTTAGAAATCCGCTTCCTTGTTATTGTAAATATTTTTTTAAATATGATTTTAATTTTTTTTTTTTTTTTCATTTGCTTTATCGATTCTCATCAACTCTGCAACGAGACAGTGTATGAAATACGCCTTTGCTCTCTTGTTCTGTAACGCTAAAAATATTTATTATTTGCCTGATCATTCTTCTATTTTCACACATAATTTCTAATTATAAAACATTGAATGACTTATAAATTATAAATTCAAAAAATGTTCAATTTAAAGAAAGAGCTTGAAAATAAACAACTTGGTGCTACTTTTATTTATGAACAAAATTATTGTCATTTTTCTGTTTTTGTTTAAAATATATATATCATATTGATCTATATTCAAGACGTATGATTTAATGTATAGTATTAACTTTAAGAGAAAAATTAATCTTTATTTTTAAAATGAAAATAATAAAAGTACCTATCTAAAGAGTGAACTATGTAGAATTGAACTAATGCATTTTAGGTATAAAAATTTAAAATTAACCAGTATGCTAATTTTGAAATTCATGATCTATCTTCTATCTGTATCTTCATGGTCATAATATTTCCACGAGATCTTTATCATCAAAACTTAGCAGTAAAAGATTTTTTTATGGATATACTATCTGATCATAATAATAAATGGAAATAACTGTGAACTTATATTTTAATAACCATTTGCGAAGGTCATCTCTATTTCCTTAATTTTCTGCTCATGATATAATCTCCCAAAATAAATGTTTTATTTTGTTGACGAAATATTAAATCGCGCCTCTTTTAGGCCTTAATCTTTAACCACACGTTACTACTTATAAATAAATATGACGATAAAATAATGAGAAAACTTAGGCCCCTACTACTCGTGGTTTTTTAACTACTTTCAGGGTTACGCTGACTATTGATTTTAAGTGACTATCTAGCCGATGGCGGCGCCAAGTTAACTGCCATTCTCGAACTTGAGTAGTGGATTAAATGCGCCTCACATGAAATTTTAAGTTTTATACCAGGTTCAAATAATAATAATACAATACAATAACTCTTTATTGTTAACCAGAATACAAAAAATACTTATTAAAAATCATTTCCATGTACAGGGATGACAATGGGCGGTCTTATCGCAATGAGCAATCTCTTCCAGACAACCTTTGGATGAACCGGAATTATGGGTACAACATAGACGGTGGCGTACAATTACACATCTAATAATAGAAAATACTAATTATAAATATATATAGTAAAATAACTACTTACACATACTCGTATAAATAGCAGGCATAAATGTGAAGTGCAAGCGTAATAAGAGAACGTGATACACATATTTTTTTCAGTCAACAACTCATTGTTTAATTCTAATTGATAATCGAACCAGCGACCTCCGGGGATCGAACCATCACGCTCACAACTAGGAACTACCTCACAAGTATTATGTCATGACGTGACCGTGAAGAGACAAAAACCATATGGGCTAACATGTGTTTAATTGAAGTATTTTTCATTTATACGTCGGGTCAAATCTTTTTGTTGCGCTAAGAAATAACAATCCAGCAATTCCCATTTGTGATCAGTGTGTTTTAAAATTATTCGTGATAAATTATTTAAGATTAATAAGCGTTTATTTCGTCTCCGTTCAATATGGTTGAGTTATCTGGGTTGTCTATGTACGAATACTATTCTGAGTCTGGACTTGTGTTAGCTAGTCTCAGGAAATCCTAGTGTAAGGTGTTTTTTTTTTTAACTTAAGCTTACATTTGACCGCAATCTCACCTCACTACGTTGTAGCATTTTTTTTTCTATGAGTAACGACAGTTGAATCGGCTGTCAGCGTTTATTTAAAGAAGACAAAAAGAAAGAAAAAGTATTTATTGTCAGAAGAGAAAGCGTTATATGCGGAAAATGTATGTGAACATGAATTTTCGTCATCATTTTTTTCGGGATTATTTTCAATGTATTTATAGTTATGCTATATTCGCGAGAGGAGACAAATCCACCAAATCCAAGATCATTAAATCGGTCCAGCCGTTCTTGAGTTATAAATTGTGTAAGTAATCCGAGTTTGTTTTATATATATGGATAAATTTCTGATAGAACCAAAAGTGTAAGTTCCCAATTGACGCTAAAAATCTAGAAATCTTATTATTTGGAACAAAAATGATACCGCAAATTGCAATCTATGTCCCAATTTCGAAATAATCAGCGAAGTCAAACATCAAGCTAAACGCTGCTGTTAAAGATAACACCAAACTGTACGGGTTTATGTCGGTTTAGATGTTTACTTTCGGTTCTATGAGGAACTCTCACTTTTATATCACAGTTACGTGCACGATGATATATTTGGTGGTATTATAACCAGACCGCTTCTAATCAGGGGGTCTGTCTATGTATTCTCAATCTAAAATCCTTTGCGAGTAGAGAATTTCTCGCTCTCAAATTGCAGAGAGTAGCTGTTCTTATAAGAGTTTGTTTATTTATTCAGTTGATCTTCAAACGCAAGAGTGTTTTGCATTTGGCAATGCACAAAATCATTTATTCTTGAACTTACGAGTAGCTCATTCGAAGTTAAGATCGAGTGTTTCAAAGTAGGAAGCCTCAAAAACCACTCTCAAAGTTTGAGCCTGGCTTACAGAGTTTGTCCGCGATATTTGTTGTTACATTAGGAATAAATTTGTTTTTCAATATTCTTTAATATATATAAATCTCGTAAACTCTCAGTTATGAATTATATTAAATGTAATTTTATACGTAGTCAATAAATCTAGAAAATATTACTTATGAGAAACACACTTAGCAAGCAAAAACAACACGTTAAAGTTGTGTTAATAGAAGTATTTACCAACGTGCTTACTGATTTGCACGCTTGCGTCTTCACTCGCGGATATAAAATAATAAACTTTGATCTTATGTTATTTGATTGGCTATCGAAATTCAATTACATTTGTCATTAAGAGAGGATGAAACGCTTCGTGAGAAGTAAGCTTGCTTTTTTCACGCAACCACATAGAGTCAAATATATAATACTTTATTCATGTAAATTCTTAACATACTAGATTGGCACTATGCCAGCCTTCACTTTTTATAAATAAATATGTATGTATATAATGAAGCTACCTTATTGCCATGTAAGGTGCCTGTTTAAACCAGGCCCGCATCGATATAAATTTCTTATATTTATTTCCCTTGATAAACCTTAGAAATTGCGAATTGGAACTTTTTTACACGTAGTAACATGGGCATGTCAGTGAATGTTACATTTGACATACCTATTTAAAAAAGAACTAAAGTAGTACAGCTGTTACCACCATTATGATTGTAACCTATGGTTACAACATAAATACGCTTCATATCAGAATAGCCCAAAAATATCACGTAACTGATGTACGTAAAAGCAAGGAAATCAAAACTGAGTCGCTACAATGTTACGTAGGCATTACATAAACCTTTCGCATACTTTCTCTGTCAGCAAAATTTAGCGTTCTCTCTTATGCAACTACACGAAATGGCAGCGGCTAAATTTCATAATTCCGCTGGAGAAGATTCTCATATATGGTATTTTATGTATGTTTCGTGATGAAATTTTAAACACTCATGGGGGAGTATTTTTATGTCATCGTATTAGCAATTTTTGTCCTAAAAACAGCAATTAAAAGTTTTATGAGATATTCAACATAATTAACTTATAATTTTGAACTAGAGGCACGAAATGATAGTGTCTAACTGAATTACTTCTAGCTCATTCTCTTCGTGATGAACTTTAGACCATAATAAATCAATTATATGCCAAACTATTCATCACATCAACTGAGAGTTACAGACACCGTTACAATTATCGTTTTACATTAAATAACATGCAAAAAGATACTTTTCAATTAAAAACTCCACCATGCCAAATTTTCGTTCACGACCGCAGTTTTCATATTAATTCAAAGAATCAAAATGAAGTAACTTTCTAAAGACTACTCGAGCGACCTTGAAATAAACGCTGTTACAAAACCGCCGGCCGCACCCCCCCCCTCTCCCTCGCCCCCTCCCAACAGAGTATGCAACAATCTACGCACACACCAACGCCCGCGCACTACGTCCGTGTGCGTGCGCGCATACAAACAAACATCCATGAGAGTGATGGTAGATGGCAAAGGAGTGGTGAAAAAGTACAACCTTGACTATGCACATGGTACAGTGTATTCATGTAGAGTATCATAGAGCGAACCTGATGACTAATGGAATGACTAAGTTTCTCCTGACCTATTATGCTACTTCCGCATGCGTCATTACAACAATGGAAAAACCATATAAAAGTTCTGGAATTTCTTATAAAATAAAAATGACAGCATTTCCATTTTAATCAAATACACAGCATCCACTGCCGTCGCTAGCACTTAGAATTCTGTCAGTTTTGTAATCCGCCTTCCAAATGTATGAAATCCTTGAACGTGCATCTGGGTCATGATCATGTTCGGATATGTCTCGTGGTGCCATTAGCATATAGTTAGAGACGATTCATTGCGCAATGCTGTTGACTTTCATTCTCAAGGTCAAGAGCCATCCTATTTCAAAATGGACCTTGGTCAGCCTCGCTCACCTCGAAGCGTTCGCCTGTAACAGCCGAGTGCCGAGCAAACGGAAGAGATTGCCGCTAATAGATATTAATCAAACAAAGAAGATGGTTTTGAATTTACCTGCTTACGTTTTATTAGTACGCAACATAACTTCATAAGTACAACCAAAACAATAGAATGTAAAGATAAACATCAATTTAAAAACGCCAGAGTTCGATCTAAGCTCAGGTTTGACTCCACACAAAGCGCTACAGAAGCGAAGGTCAAGTAAATTCGCGTCGTGAGAACGCCTCTACATAGTTATAATTCATCATAATTTGCTGTAATAACACCAGACATATTCAAATGACTGCCGACAATCAAATCCGACCTTTTCTAAGACACGTTCTTTATAAATAGTCATCTAAGTGCCACAGTGATCGCAAAATGTCGAACACGAACTCGATTTGTTTCCGAACCGTTGCGAAAATGTAGGAATGCCAGGGGGCCAGGTAACGCGGCGTTGCCGAACGGAGGAAATCTTCACGTTCCGGCGGCAGTGGGTGTCAACGTTTCACAATCGCACTTCGATGCCGACTTCGGATTTGTAAATAGTCCATGTAAGCTGTTTGTAGTAACAGTTAACGAGTATCTGGCACAAGGGATCGATCGTCAATCAAACGCAAGGTGAGAGTCTAACTGTGGAGCTATTTTAGCATTATCGAAGGTAAAACTAATTCGTGCTTTCGGCCCGAGACTCTCTCGCGCAAGGGTAAGATGACATTTATAAATAAATACATCTATCAGTTGCCAACACTGATATGTTTAGTCTGATAAAGTGACGAGCCGCTGTGATATTTTTTACTTTCAAAAAACTCCGCAGTAACATTAGGCAAAAAACAATAATATTATTGTATGTATACGTTTACGCTTATGAATGAAAAAACGTATGACATAAACGATAACAAATAATGTAAAGCGTGAAGCTATTCGGAGTTATCAGACAAATTATCATAATGGCAATGATCTCATTTGACTCTACTCGGCACTGATTAAACAAATAATTTGGATAGTTCCTTGTTGTTACAACGCAAAAGAAAATTATCTACGATAGCGCTATCGATTATTACAATGCCAGGAAAATAGTAAACAAGATGATCAAAAGTTAACGCATCGAGCGATGGGCCTCCGATGAATCGGCCGCGGTCCATGAATGGAGTGGCATTTGTTAGGTTACATAATAGCGGTGTATGGCGTGGTGGTGCGCCGGGAGCTGGCGGAGTGGTGAGCAGCCTGAAGGCCACGCGGCGTACCTACCCACAGCATGCGTCGCTCGCAGCCACGCGCGCTCCACAGTTCCTGTTTGACGACTATCCACTTACATCACTATCGCTTTCTGTCACACTTCGCACGACTGTTAGAAGCTTGTAAAGGGGTCCCTGTTGCCATGTACCGCGTTTGTCATTGAACATACGTTCTACCGGCATTATTATTACGACTTCCCAATCTCGCGGCTCGCCTCTTCCTTATTATGAAATTATTCAATTCGAAGTTTTTTTCTTGTATCATTATGTATTCATTTGCCGCGTTTAATTGAGGCATTAGCATTTCGAGATTGATTACGGTAAATGGTCGCCAGTATTTCGCAGGCGTGAAAATGGAAACGGACAGTTTAATTTAGTCGATCATTTCAGTTGTGGAAATGGAGCGTGAAATCGTTTTGGAGCATGTAATCCGAAAGGCTCATGTCGATCGTGAGATTTGCGATTGTGAGCAACACGGCCGAATGGCGGCGGTTAACGCTTCGAACCGTGTGACAGACTAGACTGGACTGGGTGCTCGAGTGAACGTTTCTGGAATTTTCTATAGATGTAAAGTTGTGTTTACGCATTATTGCAGTTTTTAACTGACTTAATATCCTTGCCCTTGACTTGATATTTTTTTTAAGTGATAGTGTAGAGTTTGATCTCATATGTATAATTCGTAACTGCTCTCAAGTGAGGTGACCGGAACACACTCTTAGTTAATGTTGGCCTTTTCAACGTTAATATGTTAGCAAGCCTACTGCGAATTCATCCTTCCACGATATTTTTCTTCGCCGGAAGCTCAACCATATTGTAGGATTCGAAACCACGATCAACAGATCGTGAGCTAACTTCACTACCGAGCCAGCAAAGCTTCAAGTTATCATTACTAAGAAGATGTCTTCAACAAGTGGTTTATTCAGTCAAATTTATATTTCTGAACACAATAATCGTACATAACTTGCATCTTGATGGAATAATTTTTCAGTTTTCAAGCACAAACTATGATCTTGTGTAGTGTACCTAGAATGTTTTGTAAGATCCGTAATAGGATCGACCTTCATCCTCGCTGTGACGGCCACAGTGGAGCCGAGACAATATGAATCTATTTTTGACGCAAGTGAAAATGTCTCATGGGTTCCTTCTTATTAGAAACCCTGAATAACGTTATTATAAAATACCGTTATTATAATATATATAGTTATTATAATAATAATGTTTCATATTATAAAACTTCCACATTTAAGAAATTGTGCCAAGTCTACCAGAAAAGTATTGCCACCATATCTAATTCTGCCGATAAGCAGTAACGCATATTCAGTGGTTGCCGATGAAATTACGAGCACGTATGATTACTTCACGTTTGGGCGCAATAAGTACAATTTGACTTGAATCTTCCCATACTAATGTGGAGGAATTGGAAACTGAAGGGGGCCTAAGACGTTTTACTTTTATGAAAGGCATTGTTTACGTTTTAACATCAATTAATGCATTTTGCCCGTCCTTTATCCTATTCACATAAGTAAAAACTTAAATATTCTCTTCAAATTAATTAATTCTGCATTATTAACATAACGCATATTACTTTGTTGCCTGTAATTTAATAAACTTTTTGTGTTCTGCCTATTCTCTCTGCTAAGCGTGTAGGTACTCTCGTAGATTAAAATGTTGTATAGAATAGAATACACCGTTAATTGTACACCATAAGTTAGAAACTATAAAAATAGTGCTAAAAATTTATAATGACACAATGGACGGCCTTCTCATTACAAGTGATGTGTTCTAGGCAACCCTCTGTATAGTCTTTTACACATTTTGCAAAGTCAACATGCTTTCATCAGAAGGTAGGGTAACAAATACGTTACAGTACAAATACACATTAACTACTTATCTGCTACACACGTGCTCATATCATTGACACTTTGAATAAATATTAACTTTCCTTAATAAGTATTCTCATTCATTACTTGGTTATTAAATGTATTGGTGTATTGAAAACCAGGCGTTGGATATGAAACTCACAAGACAAATATGAATTAGTACGCTTTTGTGACCAATACTTTATAAAAACGTAAATATTAATGTTGAGTTTATTTTAAATATGTGTTTTTACACTAACACATAATTTTTCCGATTTCTTCTCCCTTCGATTATGAGTGTATGATGAAGTGTTTAAAAAACACTAAAGATATTATTTTCGTAGATAATATTTGTTTTGTTCAGGAACTAATGAAATACTAAATACATTCATAAAAAATAATTTATTTGTTAATTTATTTACAAGATATGGCTTGAACAACTGCTATACAATAATAGAAATTATATTTATCGTTTTATTGAGTATAACAGTACTTACCAAACAATATATTTCGACATCGTCAATGAGTGCGGTAAATATTTCAGCAAAATTAGTGTATATTTTCGTAACGTTACATTTATTTGGCAATAGGTCGAGAAAGTTGAAACTTTTCTCAATTATACGCTCCAGTAGTCTTACAATGGTTGTCTCGGTACAATTTCTAGGCTTACAACACCGACGCGACGCCGCGAACATTTCGCAAATTGCGTTTTGTACGACAATTTCCAACTAGTGGTTCAGACGCGAATTGACATTCCATTCTACTATTCGTAATTTAGATCATAATATCAATTTGCTCGAGAAGATTGACAATTATTCCCCCCTAAACTTTTCAATATCTAAAGAACTATGTATGTATCAAGAACTGTCAGTTACTTTATCTAGAAGATCATTTCTATTGCGCTATAAAGATTTTCTAGGACAAATTGTAGCCACGGAATTACGTAGAAATTCCATCGTTACTAATAAATACCGTATATATGGTAAATATCAATTACGTCTTCGTATAAGAATCAATGATAGAATGTAGTCTATAATAATAACACTAGTTAGAAAATGGCAAGAGTTTTCGTAATGCTTCATTTTTTCCGTCCATATGAAGTCTTTAATAACCTTCCTACAGTTAAGAGGAAGATACATGTAAAAGAACGCTAAATTAGCCTTATGGAGCATACATTTATTTCTTTATAAACTCTTTTACCATTATATATATAATTATGGAGTTGATTTGGTACCTTATTATCTAGATAATCTCTACGGTCCTCACCTTCGAAAAGAAATCTAATTTGTTCATTATCTTTATGTGACATTTCAATTACGACTCTAATTGATTTAATTCCGATAAAGAAATAACGATCTCCTCAAGCAGCTATAACTTTTTATTGAAATATATTTCACAGAGACATTTACAAGAACATATAGGTACAGGTAAATGCGCAATTATCATGTACCATTCCTCCTTTTAGAGTGGTATTACTGTCATAAAATCCATTAACGGCTAACAGTGCAAGTCAGAATGTGATATATGTATCTGTATGCCCAGGCTGCTTAGGTATTCTAGGCTATATGCCTAATTAATGTGGGCATATGTACCTAAGGCCTACAACCTTGATACTTGGACTTATTGATATATTTTTTAATCGTTACAAAACGAGTTTTATAAACAGTTGTTTTTCTTCCTGTTTATTTTATATAATAGCTGTAGTTAGATATGAAGATCACTTCTTCGATCACATGGAATTTAGACGCTAATTATCAGGAAATTTATAGCATATCGAGTTTTCAAATAGGTAAAATTTTCCTGTCTAGTCCTTGAAATGTCTGATATTTAATTCTTCCGTATTATTCTTCATAACAGCTTTTTATTCATTCATGAATGTGTACTCCACAGTCTCACAGATATCCTAACTATTTTGTATGGTTAGTTCTATTGAAAGTTGAGATGACGTCATTGCACAATTTAACTTGTTATTTCTGAACTGAATCACCTTCGTTACCAAATGGATAAGTAAAAGGTAAAAATATTGTAAGAACTTCTACTTCAATATTTTATTTTAGTTTCCGTATCGTATCTACTGTTTTTTTTTTCAAAGGTTGAATGCCATTGCGTAAAGTTGATAATAAAACTACAAGAACTGCTTTGGTTATTTTTCCTTATTAAAGCTAGTTATATTTATTCACACAAAAGTATTCTAATTGTAAAGTAAAAATTATAAATTTGAAATGTACTATTCAAAAGTAAAGTACACATAGCGCCATCTATGAGCGCTGTGTAGAAACGGGCGTTTTCTATACGACTAGTTTCGATCGTCAAGAATATAACTTGTGTGTAGTGTTCTCGTGGCTGTGAACTAAAATAACTAGATGAAAGTGAAGAAAATTTATGCGAATGATCACAAGATGGCACTATTATATACATTATTGTATATATAAACCAATAGTGATAAAATATTGCATTATTAATATTTGTTTTATCACTTAGTTTTTTTTTATGATTTTCAATGTCTCACCTCTTTGTCTGTCGCCTGTAACGAGTAAATATATTTTTATTTTCATTCTTTCATTCTTATTCTCTCTGTCTTTACGATTGGAACTGCAATTGATACCAATAAATAATATAATTATATCGTTTTGAAAAAATATATTGGTTTAAAAAACCAACATATGATTACAACAGGCCGAAAACAGAAAACGCTGTACAGATTTATTCCCTCATCCGATAATACTTCAGAGCAATTTCATAGAGATAGCAATCTGCGGAAGTTTCAGACAGGGCCGTCGCATTTGATGCAAAACATGGGAACTGCACCGTCTCGATGGCTTCACACGGACAAAAGGAGGCGAGACCGCGACGCATCGCTGGTTTCCGTACCCTGAAGTAGACCATCCTTGCATTGAACTACCACGTACCTACAGCACTGAGCCCTCCTACTGTTCCGCCCAATCTCACGCCCATATCGCTTAAGGACTTGTTTGTTTTATCTTACTTTCTTAATAGTGCAGTGATTTTCCACTTTGCGCTTTATTAAGACACTAGCTGCGCCCCGTGTTGTTACCCGCGGGGAATAAGTCAACCAACGGGAACGCTACACTTTTCCGGGATCAAAGTAGCCAAAGTTATGCAGGAAAAAATAGTTTTGGGTGTGAATGCTGCGCTTTTGCGATTTTGGTAATTCACATCGCACACTGTGTTATGAATAACCATTTAAAATGCAGTTTATGTAATTTTGGACGATCTTTAATCTTCAATAAACAGATATAGCGTTAAAAAAATAGAAACATTCTTCAAGGCTGAATTTAAATGCATATAATATTATTAAATCCGGCTTTTTTTATGTATCCGAAGAATCAAATTAACTTCATAGCTATTTAATTGAACAACTTTTATATCAGCATTCGAATCAACATTAAAACATCTATGTAGTTTTGTAATTTTTAGTTTTAGTAGGAATAAACGAAATTTGAAGCATGTTACAATTTCGATGAAATTTTTAACTATATTTTATGCTAACACAAAAAATACTGTTATTCCAATGACGTCAGTAGTAGGTACTAATAATTCAACGTCAAAAACCCCCACATCAAGACAGACTGGTAATAAATAAATATATCCATTTTCTGAGCATTTCCAGAAGTTTTGTACATGTTAAAAAGTTATAGTTGAAAGTAGTTTCTTTTAACCAATAAACTACGTCCATCGCCCCTTGAACTCCATTTTGTATGTTTTTAACTATACTTGCCTACATTACACTAAGACTTAAATAACATCAACATTTTTGTAAATCTTGATTCATCATCATGTCTTGAATATTTTTTGTACCTCTCAACCTTCAATTAATCTCATTAGACAAATTCAGAACGCACAAGAATTTGGCTCCAAGACTGCGATTATATTTTTTGATTCAGCAATTGTATGCCAACAATATAATTCTATGTATCAATGACTTCTTGTTTCCCGCGCTCAAGGAAATAACGTCTTTGTTAAGTAAGAAGTTTTTACTCGCCGTTCATTAGCATAAAGTGTAAAAGTTAATTATGAGGATGCTAATGCGAATTTTCTGTGAACGCTCTTTGATTCTCTGGCCGTGAAACTTCTTAGCTAATTTCAAAGCTCTTTCAAGGACTTTGAATATGGAGTTTTGTGAATTTTGTAAAGAAGTTAGATTTATAAATTAATATTATACTCAAGTTGCTTAAGGTGAGTGCGAATGAGGCTGTTGCAAGCGGAAACGCTTGTAACTTAGACACAATCGGTAAAATTTTGGAATAAGGCCAGATCAGGAGTACCCTAAACCGACGACATTCATGACGAATGTGATGAGAGTGGATGAAGCAAGAGGTATTTAAGGATCGTTGCTGTTGGAAAACTATGATCTCTGGGTACCCCTTCGGGATACAGGCGTAATTTTATTTTCTATTCGAGTCACTGGTTCTCTCGAACTAGTGTGGTGATGATTTTAAGTGAAGGATTTTATAAGTGCGCTTTAAAGAGGCTCCTATCTTGCACTTGACACATGTCTTCGAATTTTTAATTCTAGGAATGTCGGTTTCCTCACGATGTTTTCCTTCACCGTTTTGAGAACGTGGTATTGCGCACCTTTCAATCGAAAAACTCATAGGTGCACGTTGGGATTGAAATATATTTATGTGCGTATGTAATATTGTGATGTATGTAAGAAGAAAAAAAGAAGAAATAAAATACAGTGTTGCATATCCATTTTGTAATATTTTTCGCAATTAACTAATTTTGGAATAGCTTAGGAAGAAACTAATCGTTAGGAAAACCCAATGGTTACAGTTGAATGAGTAATTGTAGCAAAATCTATTTAAAGGAATTAAATTTAGATTCCTATTTTCAGACAGCCAGTATTCTGTCCAGTATAAACATTTTGTGAATCTTTAACGTCATAAGTACAAGCAAGTTATAAACTCTTCTAAATAGAAGAGAAGAACGTAATGAAGATTATGTTATTCATAAGTAATAAAAAGGCATACACGACATGATTTAGGGAATTCGAATTCGACTTGTTTTTCGTTCGAGAAAAGTGTAAGATTCCATATTAGTAACAGATATACATACAAAACAAAAAACTGATCGCCTTACATTGCTGGCGAGAACGCTTTGCTGCCAAAGAAAACTGTCTCAGCGATAGGTAATTCATCACTGATGATCGCTAATCATTTATTTATTAAGAGTTTCCAGTAAATGACACACATTTCTTACATAATTAGCAACGTAAAAGTAGACTTTTGTGCTGACTTTTAAGTTAACTGCACCTTACACAGGTATTATTTGGTTGTTGAGATGAAAATGACATATAATACTAGCGACCCGCCCCGGCTTCGCACACCTGTATACATATTGTGGCTCCTAATGACATAAATCGTTAAAACTTAGTTTATGTAACCAAGCGCACAGTGTAAATCCAAACAGTAAATGATGTAGTCGAGGCATTGCAATATCGCACAGACCAAAGCTAGCTTAAAAATATCCCAGCAATTAAATATGACTTTAGATCCAAGCGTTTCAACAATACCGAATTGCCGCCAACTAGGGTTGCCAGGTCGTAAACCCAAAAAGCCGGACAGACTGGCTAGTTTAGCCGGAAATTTTGGTAAAAATTCCTGACACCTCAAATTTTTTAGTCTTAGTATACAACAGTTCGTCTCAGTAACAGGACAGTTTCTTTTTTAATTAAAACTCGACTTTTTCATCATATGTATATCAAACCATAATCATTTTACTTTTTCATCTTCTTAAATTCTATTGAAACAGCAAGAAAATCGAATGTCTTCTTTATACCAACATATAGAAAAGTAAAGAAACTGGTCAAATTTAAAAAGCCTAACAATAGCCAAAAACCAACTAATTTGGCCGGACACGAAATAAAAAAAGGCTGACTGTGTCCGGCTTTATCCGGACGTCTGGCAACACTACCGCCAACAATGCACAGTGCCCGACCCCGCTTGCTAAACAATGCAGAAGCACTGATCGTCTTTTAAACGATCTCATATCACAACGGGCCAAGGTTCTGTTGCAAAAGCCTTTCTTACCCAGTCCCTGTTTCAGTGGATTCAAGTTAATTGATGTTCGACTAACATTTATGATTTGATTGGGCAACGGATTGTTTCTTTTTATGTATATTTAAAGAGTCGTTATCGCTTCTAATAAAATTTTATCCATATGCATTCATCATATATATTTTAGATAAAATTCTTTATATATTCTATAGATAGAAAACACATAAATCAGCGGCGTCAAAGTATAATTGTATTTTTTTGTTTTGTTTCATTTTCTGTGTTTTCATTTATTGTATCACCCTTATCCTGGTCTTATTTGAAGTTTAAATATGATCCATTCAAAAATGTTAAAGCGATTGTTACCTCAAATTGCCACAAGACAACTTCCTTTCTAACACAAGGAATCCAACAGTGAAATTAAGTTAGGTAACTTTAAGTTGGATAGATTCAAGTTGACTTTTCAGACGAAACGTGTTTCACCCGACGGATTCTAACCTGACGTTATGTTTTTTAACCGTGAAATTACAGACACTTGAGACTTACTAACTTCTCGTCTTCGTTCATTCTCAGTCTCAGTTACGGGCGCATATGATGCGGCTAGGTTTTTGTTGCAGTAAGTATAGGAAGACCCAAGTTGTATTTCTTTTTTAGGTTGAAATTACCACTAACACCAGATCGCCATCTACTGATTAAAAAGACTTTCCCCTAAAAAAAAGTAAGATAAATAACAGTTCTGAATAGGTATTTACATCTTCAGGTGACCTGATTCGATAGCAGCATTAGAATCAACGTTTGCTGACAGGCGTAAACGGTTACTTTGTTTTAGCTCATGGATTAAATTAATCCAGTAGCTTATATTTTTGTCTGGCCTCACAGCTCAGTTGGTAGTAACCCTGCCGCTATTTTGCGCCGTAGATCGTGGGTTCAAATCCCACCCACGACAAACATTTGTGTGACGATGATAGATGTTTTTTCTGTGTGTGAGTGTTATAATGTAATCTATATATTTACAAAAAATCCTTCTATTAAAGAGTCAAAATTGACCTTTTGAAGGTTAACGGCTTTCTAGTTAAAGGACTGCAGCTTACATAAACTGTAGGTTGATGGTGAATCGATATCGTAACAGTTGGATGGGTGCAACCTTGTCGACGCTGGTTTTCAGTTCATCGGCGTAACCAATGGACCGAGAACGTTATGAGGATCTCGCCGGTGTGATTTCACTTCTATTGCGTTCATTGCTTCCCATCACGAATGCGTAAGTGGATGAAACTTGTTAATTTAAAGTGTCTATCTACGACCGGATGACTTGTAAACTTGTAGGGTTTTGGTAATCTATTTTATAAATAAAAATAAAATGCCTATCTCCTAAGGGCAGCTGGAGTAGTAGCGATACATCATTACCATAGTTAAAAACAACAACATAGTGCGCGAAAGGAGCCTCTTTGAGGCGCATTTTAATCCTTTCCTCATACTGGTTTGGGATAGCCACGTTCTAGACAACGTGTTCCAAGACTTTAGGAATTACAAAGTCTTCGAAATTTTTGAGGTTCTACCCATACGATCTAATCTTTAAGACTACTTACTTACTACTAATATCTCTAAAATCTTGTAGTATAAAACAAAGTCGCTATCTGCTTTCTTCTTTTTCTCAGCTTACCTCTTCTAAACCACACAGCGGAACTTATTACGATTTTCACTAATAGAAGCGATAAACGAAGAAGTTTTGTTCATGTAATTAAAAATTAACTGCACCCGTGCGAAGCCGGGCATTTCGTTAGTTATTATTATTGACGTGGGTTCGATTCCCACACAGGACAAACATTTGTGTGACGAATATAGATGTTTGTTCTGTGTCTGGGTGTTAATGTGTATGTATTTACAGAAAAAAGTATATATGTAGTCTATCAGTTGTCTGGCTCCCATAGTACAAGTTATGCTTAGTTTGGGGCTAGATGGCGCTGTGTGAATTGTCCACCAATATGATTATTATAAGTCAAATTACTAGTTAGGTGCAATGATGTCTGTAAGTGGAATTATATACCATAACTTCCCTGTGATGAAGTAATGGCAAAAACATAAGATTTTTGAGATCTGCGCGGCATTCACACGGCACAATGGAGTTATTTCTTACAACTCAAATTTCACACGATTATGCACGAAACTGGATATATAATATACGCAGTTAATGCCGATTTGATTTCGCTACGATTTATGTTATTATAAATGATAGTACTATGGGAAATTTGTTTAGTATTATCGCTCAAGTACGTCGAGGTACATTCATGGCGGTCATCATTTTACAAGCTTTTATTTAACTTGCAATGTATCATGTACTCAATTTTGTATACATGTTTAATTTGGATGACAAAGCATGGTTAGCTGTGTGACGTCATTCTAAATCCAACATGGCGGAATACCCAAGATGGCGGACTAGTTATTTTCAATTGATTTGGTTATTGATATGATTTATTGTTTAGACACTTGCAGAGCCGGAGACGGCTTGTCTCTAATACGAAACGGAATGCATATGATTTGCGTACGATTTGATTTTCAGTGTGATCCATCATCAGTGGCCTACTCGAATTATGAAGCCATCACACAGTTCTTGTCATTACGCAGAGTGACAGTCGTGCCTTCTGTGTATCACAGAAGCACACCAAATCACCTCATCTGGTTTCTTTCTCTTATGAAAGTGATGGAGTGAGCAGATGTCCCACCTGTTGCTAGGTAGTATTCCGTGGCTCTGTTCATTCTAAAGTATAGGACAAACCGAATTGCGCCCTAATATTTGTAGATGGATAACCTCGCACGCTTCTGTTTTTCGATATACGTTCGATATACCAGCCAAAAACTACTGGAACTTCTCCTGGACTATTATAGACAGGAATAATAACAGTTGTGTCGTATTGTTTCAGTGCTGGAATGATGGGCGAGGGGCTGCTGACCCTGACGTACGGCAAGCACCACGCCTGCATACTGAACGAGGTGGGCGCAGCGTGGCGAGGAGCGCGCTACTCCGACCTGGTGCTGGTGTGTGATGACGCGGTGCCGCTGGCCGCGCACCGCATCGTGATGGCGGCCGCTAGCCCTCTCATCAGGTGCGTACGTCATCGGTAGCCTCCAGCCATCCCGGAGTACAAGCGTCACGCCCCCGCGCACCGATCTGACTGGCCTCACAGCTCAGTTGGTAGTAACTGTTTTGTGCGCTGTAGGTCGTCGGTCCGATCCAGGACAAGCATTTGTGTGACTAATACAGATGTTTGTTCTGTGTCTGGGTGTTAATATGTATTATATGTATGTATATATGTATTTACAAAAAAGTATATATTTATTCTATCAATTGTCTGGTTCCCATAGTACAGGCTGTGCTTAGTTTGGGGCTAGATGGCGCTGTGTGCATTGTCCACCAATATTATTATTATTATTATGATTTTGTGCTCATGTGCGAAGTACAAAAAACGTTATGAAACATTTTTTAAATGTAATGCTTAAGTACCTGAGGATCACTTAATAAAAAAATATGTTTGTGATGTGATTAGTGTAAAGAGTCATTGATTACAAATAAAAATAGAATAGGTCGAGCAATTTGGCTATAACATTCCAGTATTACAATACAGTTCTCTAATCAACATTTTAATTGAATGATTTCGTCGTACTTGTTCAAATTGCATAATTGTTTTTGATCATGACCCTGAATGTAAAGGATAAGTTTTGTATCATTACCGCTGACGTCCTCACATTGTTGATGCAATACACTTACCAACTCAAGTTACTCACAAATACCGATCAGACCTTGACCTGGGTGTCATCATCATCGTTGCTGAGGTGTAAGACAATATGAATTTGCATTCAGCAGATTTTGTACTGTGTTCACAATGACACGTGTAGCTTTAAGTTGACCAAACACTTTTTCTTTAATAATAGATTACTGTCAGAGGCTGCAAATCCAGTTATTCATATTTCATAATAATTGCAATAAGTATATTTTTGGGCTAAATTCAGTTTTATTGATTTTTCTATTATGTGACTTAAGTGGCGGAACGAGCTAACCTGATGTTAAGTGGTAACCGCCGCTCAGAGACAACAGCAATACGATTCATGTCCTCTCCACCAAAGTACGTCTATCACCCCGAGACTGGGATGTTACGTCTCATGCGCCATTTCACTGGAACCCTTCCACCGGATCACAGCAATACTTACGCATCCTCCTTGGCGGCAGATTACAAGGTGTGGTGGCAGTACTTCTCCGGGCGAACTAAGCACAAGTTCTGCACCCGGGGGACACGTGTAGGGATTCAGAGGTCAATCGCATACGGACGCAAGCAACATAGGCATATTCTTTGTATTATTTTCTTTTTATTCTATGTATTCATTGCGACTGCTGAATTTGACATCACAATTTACCTGTCAGTTGTATTACTATGTTAAATATCGTATTATTTTTCCTTATTTACAGGAAAATTCTGGATGATACGCCATCGGTTGAGAATCCAGTAACAATTCACATGTCCGGCATCAATAGCACTCTTATGAGACATCTTCTCGTCTTCCTTTACAGCGGTCAGGCTTATATCGAGGTTAGTATGCAATATGTATGTGCCATAATATAAAATAATATTCAGGAAAAAAAATGAATAAAGTTACCACGCTCCGATAACTAAAGTTACGTTTAATTTCATTTCAGTCCGGCGAAATAGATGACATGCAAGAACTCTTTGAACTACTTGAAATCAAATCAGACGTTTGGAAATCAACAAAGGAACGCCAGCAAGCAGAGGAACGGAACAGGTCCTGCGAGCGACTCAAAGCAAAAAACCTGAAAACAGACATCAACAGCAATGAAAGCAGTAAACACGACGCACCCTCGGGATCATCACATTCAGAGAGCGAACGGGTCACACCTAGCGCCGGATATAGCAAAGACAAGGATATGGAAGATTCAGAGGGCAGGAGTATAAAGAAAGAAAGTATGTCAACCAGTAGTAATGATGAAAGAGACGAAGAAGACGGTGAGAGAGACAAAGAATGTGGTAGATTGACGGCACGGCGAAGAAGTTCTTCCAATCCGGTCAATTTGTCAGTTGCAAGGAATTCAGAAAATACAGGCAGTGAACACGATGACTCGCAAGATGTGGACGTCGAAACAGTTGCGGCAAAGGTAAAAAAAAGCATACCTATATTTTTTATTTCGAACCATTAATTTAAATTTTTATATATTGTTTCTAACATACATTATTGCCCTACAGAATATCAGCAGACGAAGATCAACTTCATCAAGCCAAGAAGATCCTCCACAAGGAACCATTTACCGACGACAACTACTATCTGATCGATTAGGACGAAATATTGAAAGGACCAAAAGGAAATCACATTACCTAGAGCCACCTGAACTGGATCTACGGACCGTTAAACTAGAGGACTACGCCACACATCTGAAGCCGCCTGATCAAGAGCTAATGTCGCTCGTCCATACGTCTCCCGAAAACTACGTCGTAACGCCTCATCGGAAAAGAAGACCTGGATTCCACAACTCCCCTTCACAAAATCCTCCGTTCGTTTCATTCCCCCCGAGCTATTTAGAAGAAATGGCTCACCTTCGGTATTCAGGTCCGGCTACCGCAGCCGCAGTGGCAGCCACGGCACGACTCAGTGCGCTCCATCCCCTGAGCGCCTCGGCGCCACCCTATCTCCCGGAACGGAGTGCCACGCCTCCGAACGTAGCTCACGAGGACGCCTTGAAATACCGGCCGCCCAGCGCGGGATCGTGGGGACCTTGGCTGTGCCAACCGCAAATGGGAGGTGACGATGCGCCTGCCACGGAGCACGATCAGGGTTCCAGTAAACAGGCGCCGGTGCGGGAGTACCGCTGCGAGTACTGCGGTAAGCAATTTGGTATGTCGTGGAATCTCAAAACGCATCTCCGAGTCCACACCGGGGAGAAACCGTTCGCGTGTCGACTCTGCGTCGCGATGTTCAAGCAGAAGGCGCATTTACTGAAACACTTGTGTTCAGTGCATCGGAACGTGATATCGTCGAGCGAGAACGACGGACGGACTAACACCCCCGGCAGGTTCAACTGCTGCTTCTGCCAGCTGACGTTCGAAGCGCTGCCCGAGCTGATCAGGCACCTGTCGGGGCCGCACAATAGCTTGCTGCTCAGCAAGAACCTGCACGAATGACACCCGCCCGTGTGACGCGGTCGCTCGCGTATCTTTGGACTTTGATAATGTCTTCTCTCGATGCGAGAGTTCAAATGTGATATGTGTTTAGAATGGAATATTCTTAAGTGCTTAGCGTTTAGTTTGATCGCACAGCGATACATAGTGAGGCATTCGCGGATGGACGCCGCGGATGTGACGTTAATGAGTAATTTAAAATTCACATGTTTGCCGAGTGGGTCCAAATCGTTATAATTTGTTTAAAAATTATAATTCGGGACCAATACCTTCCAAGATAGTATTTATTTGAAAGATATATTCATTAGGGTAAATATTGAAAAGCCACCGACACATTAATTCCTTAAGCATAGAAAATATACAAATTGTCGATGGAAAGTTGCGAAGCTGTTAAAACTGAAACGATGACGTCACATTAACTACCTCCTAATTTAAATCAGTTATCTTGAAGAACCGCAGTGACGTCACTAGTTAATATTGACTTTATGCTTTAAAATATAAAGATTAAAGTTAATAACTCTAGTCAGTATTGGAACTTGTAGCTGTTATTTTTTTTATTACAATATTGGTGTTTGTAATAAAGTTTATGCAGAATTCCAAACATAATATCTACCATTGAGTAGAATTCTTACTGATCGATTTGTACTTATTAAATTTCTAGAGTGTCTGTTCCAATTGAAACCTGACTGGGTATTTCGCAGCTTTTTAACGGCTCACACAATCTCAATATTTAGGATTTATCATATTATTTATGTTAATAAAAAAATATGTGTTCGTAACGTACTCGTTTATTTCTTCTATTCCGTTATTCCAATATTGCGATGTGGATAAGCACCAAAGATTTATGAAGCGACGATGTTTGGTGTACGGTACAATTAAAGGAAATTAAAAGGGACCTGATTGTTTTTTTATGTACGTAGGTACCAACTTAATAATCTCATCTTTAGCTACTAACACTGCGTCAAATTCCACGGTAACACCATTTGGTAACACTGTCGATTCAAGCATACATTTGTAACTTCCTATTTTTCGACTATTTTACTTTAGTTGTAAGAAGCTTACCAGGCATTACTTTCAAAGGGTTATTTTGTATCATCTTTAGTACCTACTTTAGCTCTATTTTCGAAATATATTTCGATTTGCTTTAGAATACTTTGTTGTGGCCAGTTGTATTAAAGCTTATGATGAATGAAGGCTGGATGTACAATGATAATTTTATCTTTAAGATTTGTTGTAAAATAATGATGTATGTGTACCGCCTCTGGGAGCATTCGACTTAGGGTTCAGGTAGAGATGCGAGGAGAGCCTTGTGATCCTTATTGACAATCCATCAGTCTGTTGATAGAAAAGTTTGTCAAAATCTTTAGTATGTAATTATGTAGATGTCATGTCGCGTTATCAGATTTTTATGACCATTTTGTTTATGACCAATCATTATAAATCATTCACCCAACATATTTTTATTCGTTAGAATAGATCGCGTGATGATCCAAAACGTGAAAGAGTAATTTTAATAAATACACATAAAGTGGCCGTTCGTAAAATGTCGGATGCTCCTTTACAACTCAGTTTAAAAATATTAAGGAAGTCTTATGATATTTTTTCAATATATATTTAAATCATGTAAACTATTGTCCTTATGCAAATGTCTTTGACTTCAATACTCATTTTGTAAATCACTATTTTTTTTATTCCAATATTTTGTAACTACATCAAGATCATTTTGTTAATGATCATAACTTTTTTACATGTAATGGTTTTTATTTTTATCATAAAACGGTAATTCCATAGTATATGCTTCTCCTCAAGTATTCAAAAACTGGATCGTTTGAAACGATTTTCCCTTTTGGTTTATTTAAACGCAATGCAATTGTGTTTTAATGCAATTATTTAATATATATTTGTCCTTCAAAAAAACGAAAGTTACCATCATTGTTCAAAACTTAGAATAACGAGATTTCTTCGAATTGCTTTAATTATTTCGATCGTTACCTTTCGTTATACCTGATTTTCATTTTCGTATATAAAGCGTTTTTGACGCATGATTGGGAACAATTTAATATTAAGAATTGTGATTTCGAGGTATAAATATTACTTTATGTGATAATTGTCTTTTAATATAAGTAGGCCGGGATCTTTGTCTTCCGTTTATCTCGACTATTCGATTTTTCTAAACTAAGAATAACATGACAATAATAAAACGTCCACAATCAGAAACATAAGCTGCCTTATACGTAACGTGAACAAACACTATTTTTATATTTTTGGAACAGTTTTTAGAACGTAAGAGTTGTGATAGACCGGCGATAGTCGGATTGCCTTCTGTGTCAATGCAAATCTATGTACGTAATTGTATTATATTCTTGAAAATCTTATTTGGGATAACGTTTAAATTGAAATGGCAACGTAAAGCCTACACAAAGTGAAATGATAGCAACCAATTTAATCCAATTAAATCCAAAAAAATCAATTTAATCGACAGTCCCATATACGGTATGTAATTCGGCACGTGTCCCAAAAAAGATATTTGAGAATTATATAAACCGATTCGAATGTCCAAAACATGACGTTGTTGTTAAGAATTAGAATGTAAATAATAATGTAATTTGTAAGTTTAATTAATAAAAGCTTAACTTAATCTTGTTGAACTTGAATATTGATTTTTCTCTGTTAATTCGTAAATTAATAAATAGTATTTCATAAGTTTTCACATAGTGTACAATTTTTGTAGATATTGTTTAGTTTATTAACATTCTGTAAAAATGTGTTCTTACCGTAGTAAATTAAATAACGAGAATATTTTAGTTACACACGTCACTGTATTTTTTTTATAACATTGATACGATTTCTTCCATCCCTTTACTAGGAAAACTACACTGTTTTTACACAGCATATCCTATCTCACGAATACTTAAAGGTGCCAAAGTCACAATAATGTGATGTTGGCAATCATATTTGAATCATGATAATTTCAGATACTAAACTCGCCAATTTGTCTGAGTAACTCTCCTGTGAATCATGTGTATGAAGAAGTGTGTGTGTGAAAAGAAGTATCAGTATCATTTATTTTTGTGCAAACCAAGACATTTAGGTACATCCTTAAAGAGACTGAAGGGTTAAATTAATAGGGAGTTTCGCAATTCCAGTTTTCATATTTAAAAAGGTAGGAAAAAGGTTTCATTGTCATACCTTTAACAATAGAAAAGGAGAGGGAAAACAAAAAAACACTTTATATGGCTGTAGTGTTCGTTTGGATTGTAGACAGAAACATAGGGTTATCCATCCATGCAGACTTGAAGTTAGTTCGTCGATGCTCTAGCCTAGTGAAATTCTCATTCGTTCGTCTGATAGTAATAGACAAAGTTCTTACGACAATCCATAGATGTCGCTCTAGCGATACATCAAATTGCTAATATTTCTAATGCTGGGTTCGTTGGCTCCTAAAATGACCGTGGCTCCGTAGTATCAAGTAGTAATGAATTATAATATGTACTTTTACACTGGAAGAATTTTAAATTCGCTCAGGAGCTCCAGTAGCTATTTAAATACAATGAAACATTAATATCAAAAGCACGTTATTCGCATGGGTTTGCATTGAACTTTCTGATGAGGAAGCCTAATAAATTTCCACATTATGAAAAGTGAATCAAGCCTAATTTTTTAGTTATGGATTCATACCTCTTTCCCTCTAGGGCAAGTTGGATTTTCAGTGGGCCAGTGGATCTCTTTCGTTGAGTTACCTCGTTACCATTAAGTAACCATTACCACGATAGTATTGCCTTGGTAACGTTAGACGTCACAAGTGGTGAGCTCAGGTGTGGATTTTGTGCACATATAGTTCAACATCGTACTTTAGTTTATGATACGCATGAGACAGTCACAATGCGAGCACTCTTTAGATCTAGCTATGTCGTATTAACTGGCCTCGCATCTGATTTGGTAGTACTTTCTTCCTTCTGCTAAGTCGTCGGTTCGATTCCCAACCAGGACTAATGTTCGTGTTACGAACATAGATGTTTGTCCTGTGTCTGGGTATTTACAAAAAAATGTATCTATCAGTTGTCTGGTACCCATAGTACAAGCTAGGCTTAATATGGGGCTAGATGACGATGTGTGTAATGTCCACCAATATTTATTTATTATTATTTATTATATTGTTTCCCAAAGTCATTAATATGAGTACCTAATTAAAGAACACTGCCAATAAGGCCACAGGTAGATGAGAATACATCTTCGTGTTTCTAGCAAGCTCAATTCAATGCGATTAAATTCTTATTTAGTTACTTATTAAGGGGAAACTTAGTAGCATCTATTGCTGTTGGACAGAAATTTAGGCCATCTGCTTGTTCATCAATATAGTCACATAAAATAATTGGGAATTGTGGGAAATCTTTCAACCGGACCCATATATTCGACATGAATAATAATGAAAAACAATATTTTACCCGTGACTTAGCCCCGTTTTTGTAAATAAGATCTAATCCACAGAATAAAATGACAATTGTGATACTCTTAGGACTATAAATTGAACTGAATTGTAATTACTTTTCGCAACAAAACGATAAAGCCGACTTCATCGCTAATGAACGAGAATGATTCCTCGTTATCTCGCACTTGTATGACATATTTTTGCCATTATTTTGATTAAAAACCAAACTATTGGCGCAATTTTGATGAAATTTCTGTGGGACCAATCTGAAAATAAATTCTGTCAAAAGGAATTGTCCTAATCGGTTTATATATTACAGAGAGCTCAGGTAACAAACATAAAAAAGACCGAATTTAGAACCTCCTCCTTTTTGCGAAGTCGATTAAAAACCGATCCATTTTTCCCTGTGCGATAGACAAAACAAGAAAGCAGTAGGATTAACAGCGATTACAGTTTAATTATAACTTTCATCCATTTGAACGCATAATATCTACCTTGAACGTTGCACGTAATTGTATTACGAGTACGTAGTTACTGAAGCCGTATGCATCGACTGCACTCATTCGCAATTCTGTGATCGCCACAATCGGTAAGTTTACATTCAATATTTTTGTTATAATATATATTACAACCAGTCCATCAGCTAAAACGAAAACCTATCCTTCATCTGCCCTTTGAAAAAAGACGCGAAGGACCTACCTCACGCCTCAAAACCTCTACCACGAATGGACATTTCATATGTTATATTGTAATTTAAATACGTACGAAATCGTTAACTTCATAGAATTTTAAGATCAGTAGAACTCTCGCCAAATTCGTCCGGGGAAGCACTGCCATCATGCCCATTTCTGCCGCTAAGCAGTAACGCATTCGCGTTACTGTGTTCCGGTTTGAAAGGTGTGGTTGCCGGTGAAATTACAGGCACATGAGACATTCCACGTCTCAGAGTTACGGGCGCATACGATGCGACTTGGGTCTTGTCGTACTTAGTAGGGGAGGACCTAAGTCGCAACGGTTATTGGCCGAGGTTACCACTTAACACCAGGTGGGCCGTCGGCTCATTCCGTAACTGTACGATATAAAAAAATAAAAAAATATCATTTAGATTTAGATGAAGAAAATATGGCGATTAATTTTTAATAAAATAATGCTATTTTCAGCGTTCAGAAGCCTCTTTACCAACTTTCATCCCACGATAGCTGAGTATAAATATTCAAGTCGAAAATAAATACTGCTCATAATTAAACGCAAGTACAAAGTAAATAACAAAAACTAGTTAGCCAGCAATTTCAGTCCTTACTCGTCTTCACTATACATATAAAATCCAACGACTGTCTGACTCAAAGCTAATAATTTAATTTTAACTGGATACAGATAACGGGGAGGATGGTATTGGGAGATGGTAATTAAATTTAAGATCATTTTATGGTATTTATATATTATAAATATCACTCAGACACGTCAAACATTAACCATATTAACATATTTATGCGTATGCAAGTTATGAGTAAGAGTATAGGACTGGTGTGTCCAGAGAGTTATTCATGTACATATAAAGTAATCAGTCTTGGTCTAGTCTTGGAACCCAACCCTTACCGGTCAAACTGAGGAGAAGCAAGCCACAACCGCCCAATATTTAACAAGAAACCCCCTAGAAAATCATTACTTTTCTAGACATAAGCGTCATCAACACGACTGTTTGTCATTGGGGTCTACCCAATGACAAACGGTCAAGTCTTGATCCTAATGTTACTAAGGCTACCTGTCTAGAAAAAAAATTATATTCCTTACGTGCGGAGTCGCAGCCAAATGCTAGCGAAGTACAAAAGCTAGTATAAAAATAGACGGAAAAGATAGAAAATAAAAGGCCCAGCGGAACCGGTAAGCAGATGGTACTTTTTGCTCAGCCTTGTGTCTCCAGTGGGAACATTCCAAAGCAATCCAGAACAAGCCATGTCGAACTGGTCAAATGACAATTTAACTAGTTTTTAAAACTTATGTGGATATATTGAGTACTGTCGGGATATTTGCTGTTAAACTAACAACTCCTTGATTAATATTGGTGAAGATTATTTTGGTACCTGAGCCATCCTTAAACCATAGACTAATTAGTCTATGCTCAAAATAAACTAATCAATAGCCATGTCGTTCTGCTTGCAGTGCAGAATTGTTCCCGGTAACGGAGATAGCAGTCATTATGGAACTGTCAAAAATATTTTTAGTAAGTTATACTACTTAAATTAATAAATGCTACAACGGAATTCCTTGGGTCGACTGTGTACACCAGAAACTATAAGTATTGAGGAACCATAACCTAAAAAAAAAACTGGATCATAAAGTCACACCTGAAAGCATTTTTTAATTACTGAAACATTTGCTATTTTTATACTGTTTCCAACTTTTGAAGTATACACAAAAAATTGACTTTAATATCCATTACAGTTCCACTTGAAAATAAAAATAAATATATTATTCCATACCTGGCAAAGCAACTACCACTGTGGTACAAAAGTAAACTAAGAAACCTATTAGCACACACAGTGGTAGCTCTAACAAGACCGCTGCAAAATTCATTACGGCCTCCTGAGTCCATAATAAATTAGTAGCGCGGCTGAGGTGCTCAAACTTTCAACCCCCTTGTGAGAAATATTAAGTACGTAGAATGATTAAAACTAAGATTTAGGACTTCGTCATGTATGATTCAGATTATTGAAGACATACTTAGTTACAATAAAAAAATCTAACGCATTTATCCTCGAAGGTAAGCAAGTAAGGAGGACAGTACTTCAATGAGCTACTTCTACCTTATGAATTATACTGAGAAGCTTTTACGTGGCTTAAAGTGACAATTTGTGAGCTCAGCCCACGATTATTGTAAATATATACATATTAGCTTTTACCCGCGGCTTAATGTTAATTTTGTCAAGCAATTCTGGTTGTCAATTGATACTACACTCATTACGAAAAAAATATTAATACATTTATTTCAGGTTGGTCAATATAGATACAGGTTAAATAGTTACAAAAAGAAAAAAATATATTAAAGCAAGTCGAGCGACGCTATAGTTTCATACATAGTTTACCCCCTCCCCTCACCCCACCATACATGTTTTTAACCAAAAGTAGCCTTTAACCGTCTCCAGGGTCCGATCTCTACATGAAAATTCATCATAATCGATTCAGCTGTTTAGGCGTGAAAGCATAACAAAGAAACACCCGCACTTTCGCATTTATAATATAAGTTAAGATTTACTATTTTCTGTAACTATCCCAGTTTCCAGAGTTGAGATCCCCTGTTCTGGAGCCACTAGATAAGGACGTCCATTAGATCGGACCGGTCCCAGGGTGGGTTTATAAGCAGGCTTCGGGTGCCGGTGGGAACATTCCCTCGTCTCCTGCATCATGTGGCGGCTGTGTATCCTGGCTCTGGTGGCGACGGCTTCGGCCCAGATCCCCTCGCTGGGATGGTGCCCAGATTTTCAGGTGAGTCCTATTTATCTTCTGTGGTCGGTATATATGTTTACATTGATACTGAAATCTCGAGGTAAGAGTTCTATTTGTCGTTTCCTTATAATTTTAATTTGTAATTGAAAATTGTAGTTACGGGTAGAGTTTTTTACATGTAAATGATATAGCTACGTTATTAATATTTAGAATATTATGTGTTTATTGCAACAATATGTTATTGTTTTTAATATACATATGAATATTTATTATGCCAATAATAAAAAAAGCCTATTTGACTTTTCAAAAATAGCTACTTATCCGAACTAGGTCGAAAAATTTTAAGTCTTAAATACCTTTATCAAACACAAAATTATGAAAAGGCATTTTCATTTATGAACTTATGTCACAGCCATAAAGTTTAAAAGTCTTCACTCATATTATAACACAAAGTTGTACATTTATAATGTGCAATTCAAGTAATTAGTACTGTATAATTATTCCCAAACATGCTCATATGCCAATTTCGCCAGCCTTGACACCTTGAACCTTACACAAGCAGTGGCACTGACCACAGACAATGCGACCGGTCCGACTGCCACAGTGCGGTCCGGTCGACGACCCCGCCGGCGGACACCATGATACTTTCGCTTTTATCGCCCATCTCGATACGTGAGATGGGTTTAATGCGACTTTTTTGAGCATCAAACAGGTTGACTACAAAAAATAAGCCCCTTTGATCGCGGACTGGTCGGTGATAACAGCCAAGATTAAAAATAAGGGTTACCTACGTCACTGCAGAAGTGATAACCATAATAAGATTTGATCTATAATTTGATCTAAATTCGTTACATTAAGAAGGGCTGAAGCCTAAAAACTAAAGAGCAAATCAGCAACTGAGAACGTGTTCCAAAGCAAAGTTTTAAAGCCTACTTTGTATTACTAAGAGCTTATGGCAGGTGATCTTAACATCTTGCTCATTCGTATATTATTCGCAAAAATCCATAGAAGGCAACCAATTTAGAGATGTGTTCCTAAATGACAGATTATTCCTTATCTCAAGAGAGTTCTCCTCAAGAATTGTGCAGAGCAAGAGAATTGTGGGATTAAAACTTAATTAATGTATATATTCTGTAGCCAATGGCGAGCTTCAACATGAACCGCTTCCTCGGCACGTGGTACGAAGCTGAGAGGTACTTCACAGTCTCCGAGCTCGGCACCAGATGCGTCACTACCAACTACATCGCCACCCCCGAGGGCAGGATCGTCGTTTCAAACGAAATCACCAACTCATTGTGAGTATTGGGACAAGATTTACGCGCTTAAAAAAATATTTTTAAAGATGTTACCTTTTTGATGCCTTTTCTTAGGTTTTTAAAAACCTTTACTGTGCAATGTTACAGAGTTGTTTCTTTTCATTATTATTATTACGTCGTTTATATTTGAAATACCGATTGTAACAACGAAGATATTTTGCAAAATAATGATATTTTACATGTTATACAGCTACTTTATATTTTGTCACAACAGTCGTTCAGCTAGATTCTTGAATAAAAATCGTTATATTTAATGAATTTATTTTATTTATTTATTTATATTAAAAACATTTATTAAAGTCGTTATTATGGCCTGAAGCAACAGATTTAATATTGAAAATCTTGTGGAAACACAAGATTTATTTATGGTTCCATATAAAGTTAACCCTGTCAAAACTTTAGCTTATTTTACTCCTCTATCAGGACTGGTTACAAGCGTGTGATGGAGGGCTCGCTCCAGATGGTGGGCAGGGAAGGAGAAGGCCGCATCTTGGTGAAATACTCCTCACTGCCGCTGCCTTACGAGTCTGAGTTCAGCATCCTCGACACTGACTACGACAACTACGCCGTCATGTGGTCCTGTAGTGGCATCGGCCCTGTGCATACACGTGAGTATAAAATGACCCTATCACGAAAAGTGACCTAAAACAGGCTCTTAGTACAGATTGGAGAAAAGAAGGAGAAAGTGTTCAACTTCTCAAACAAGCATACAATGAATACCGCCCTTATCCTCGGATAAGGCGGAGCTTTATATGGTAGTTTTGTATGTAGTATTACAGTGGGAGCATACATGTGATAAATAGTGCTATTTTCCGACTTATAAGCTAAAGTTTCCTGCATCAGTTCATTACCAATATGATTATACTATCAGACTAAACAACAAGTCCGGGCTTTATTCAACCTGAAAAGTTCTGTTTCATATCTGGTCGTTTTCACGCAATGAATAAAATACGTATGATCAACCATTGAATTCATTACCTGATTTTATGCATTCGCTGTAAAGTGCGTACCAGTGATGCAAATGAGTGTTTGAAGATTGTCCGTCAGTCCCCATATTATTATTATTAACCAAATTTAAAAAGTACAAATTTATAGATTTCATTGTCTCACAGAAAACACATGGCTCCTAACCCGTGACAGACTGGCATCGCTGTCGATTTTGCAAGGAGCGTACAACGTGCTTGACAGATTCAAGATCTCAAGGACCTTCTTCGTGAAGACCAACCAAGCTGACTGCACGATCCTGCCCGACCCAGCTGCCACGCCGGTTGAGCGTTCGGGAGACGTGGACGTCAGTGAGGCGAAAAGTGCCGTAGTCGTGCCGAAGGAAGAAGTAGTAGCTGAGGTACTCAGTCTATCATATTACTACTAATCGAGTGACTGGTTCTATCGAACTAGTGTATGGTGAAAGATTTTTAAGTGCGCCATAAAGGGGCTCCTTTCGTGCACTTGACTCCGAAGTTTTGGTTCTAGGACATGTGTCAATTTCCTCATGATGTTGTCCTTTGGCGTTTTCAGAAAGTGGTATTGTGATCATAAATTTATCAAGCGAAAACACTTACTGGTCTACGTCACGATTTGAACTGCGACCTCCGGATTGAAACTTAGGGTCAGAACCACTGGGCCACCACGCTCACACTTATTTACTATCACATTTGTACATGAAGAAACAATTAATAAAAAATACCAAAACGTATATTGAGAGCTCTCAAATAAAACAATTCTAAAATCTTCATGAAAAATGTATCTGTAATTTAATTAAGTGACACTAACGGACTAAAGATCAATAAACTTTGATTGGGTCGTCACTAATAAGTACCGTTTGCTTCGTAATTACCGTTTCTCGGAGTTAAATAAGTATACTAGAATGTAGAAAGTAGATGTACAAGGTGGGTTTTTCCTGAAGAGATTACAATTGGAATTTAAATCGCATTACTTTTAATCTCTATCTGACAAGTCATTCAACTATACAGTACAATCAAAATCTCGTCAAGAGTACCATTAGTAGGCACTGTAGCCACATCGACATTCCCTCCTATTATTACCTTGTTGCTAATGCATCGTCAAAAAACGCATATCCAGAAGAGTGTATCGACGCTGCATACATTAGAAAGAGTCACGGGGTTGAGGGAATTGAGATGCCCCGGAATTTTAAGGATATCTCACGTCGTTACGGCCAATGTAACCCACCCCAAATGCAACCAATTTGGTACAACTAGGTCAAAATAAAAAATATACCTTAACTTCTTAAATAATATCAAGGCACCGGTGTACAAATCGCGAAGTGCAACAATTTTTTCTTTATGGATAGCATATAAATAAGCGTTTCCCTTCACAGAAAGCAGTCGAGACAGTAGTCAAGCCAGAAGTGCCCCAAGAGCGGACCGCGAACCCCGTACCTGAAGAAGAAGCGAAGCCAATGAAGGTTCCAGAACTGATCATGTCAGAATCAGACAAGAAAGACGAGAAAATGGACAAACCAGAGGAAAAGCCAGATATGCCGGAAAAACTAGGAAATAAGGAACCAGAGATGCCGCCTCAATAAGCGATAAGATAGTTTGATGGTCAAATATTTTTTTGCACTGAATTAGAAACATTAATATTCAATTAACTTCAATCTTTAGATATATAATGCAAATCTTTAGATCGAAGATCGTTCTCATAATAAAAAAACTTGTTGCAACTTCTAGGCAGCAATTTTCTTTATTCAAAACAGCGAACACATTATGAAATTCTAAATGAGTGCTTATTTGACCTAAATCAAAAATTTGTGAATTGCCTGAAATAAATGTGATTGAAACTATAGGACTGTTTACTTTTGAATTGCATATTCTATATTTAGTACTGACATCAGTTTAAATGTAACGCAATAGTTATTATCACGATGCTAATAGTAAGCATGGTACCTACGAATCCGGTTTAAAGAGTGCGGACTCTAATCTGAAATTCCTTCAAAGCCTCACCTTACGATCAAAATCCAAAAACTGTAGTATCAGTTTCAGTGAATTGTGTACCTACTTATATGTATTATCATTATTGCATAATATTTGTCAAGTTGAAGATACTAGAACTCACAAACTACCAAACATATTTTGTACATTCTGAAATGAAACCTACTACGTTGGCTTTAGAACTCAAATTTGTTTTGGCAAATTTGTGAAAAGAAATGACAAAAGGAAAGGGTCTGATTATATTGGTCAGGCTGGTACTGAACACCCACTCCCGGCCGCTATCCCACTACTGCCCGATGCGGGTACTTTTGGCTGCTGGGTTTCCCCCCTGGCCCGGTTCGCACCTCCTTAGTGAACCTGCACCGCCCGGACTCCTCCAGGCGGTCCATATTAACACCGGGCTTAGTGTGGACGTCCAGTCAACATGGAACGCGCAGCACCAGTGGTTCCCGACCTCAAACCATCCTCCGTTCCCGACCTCCGAGAAGCCGGATTACAGGAGACGCCACGCTCCCAGTCGAGGTTTATGACAAAATTATCTATCGGTAAGTAAAAATATACGCCGTATCAAAACCTTGTAAATCTCGAATTAAAAATAAAATATTTTTTAGTTTTTAATAAACTTTTTGCATTTTTTTAGGAGTAAAATTAAGGTTAATTTTCATGAACCTGTTAAAATGATTTATGAAACATTATTTATATTGAGGACACAAAAGCGCCATCTGTCCTCGAAAAAATTAACCACTCAGTTACCTAACTCACCTAGTTGCTTAATTTTATGTGACGATTCGTTTCAAAGTAGTATCTGTAGAGGGCGCTTCGAAGACAAGAGTTTACTGCAATTTCTAGATTATAATAGTTCTGTAATTCAATATTTAATCTATATAGATATTTTTATTATTTAATATATTATGTATACTACCTTTGAACCTAACGCTATCTTGGATATACTTTGACTTATAAAAGCATAGTTCAGGTAGTTTCCCATTTCCGGAAATTTCACTGTGGCTCGAAATCATAAAAATATTTTGTGTATACATTTTCCCGTGAATTCGTATTTACTACCATTATTTTTTAAATAATTACATGTGTTCTTGTTTCATTTTATATTTCAGCATAATTTTCGGGAAAAACACATTTTCCATTATATCTCATCAATATCCAATATTTTTAAATCTTTGTAGTATTAATTTTAATAGATATTCAATAAAACAATCCATAAATAATATAATGAAGAAAATATAAATTAAGAAATAAGAGAATTAAGAATAAAATTATATCTAACCTATTAAAAACGACAAAATGTGCAAAATAAAACAATTTATTTTCCACTTTCTATGTCATATCAAATCTGTGGGTTATTAACACATATAAGTATTACAGAAGACATTCAACATATCTATATGAACGAGTGACCCAGGCCGCGTCTAACAGTTAACTTATGACCGTCAGAAAAGCCGGACCGGCGCGCTACGCGGAAATATATCAAACGAAATAGTGCTGTGTTTGTGTATAATATTTGTGTACGGACAACGCAAAGAATAACGAGGTAATTATTTGTGAATAAATAATGATACTTAGACAGGGACTTTCGGTGGCTTAGGCTTGACAAATCTGGATTGTATTGGGGGAGATATGCCAAGATAACTTCCATGGGGAAGGCCTCTGCCTAGTAGGTACGCAGACAGTATGAAACATATATTAACTGTTCAAGTGATTGTTTTTCATCAAATGCCTTGAATAGTAGCATCCGCTTTTTGGAAATGTGTTGAAGCATATCATACATTATTAAAATGTTGCAAACTATTAAAAATACCAGGTGGAACAAAGCTCTGGTAAATTCACCTTGAAGATTTTTTTGCTCATTACCACTTAGGCAATAGATGCGTAGATAGATCTTCTGTAAAAACTTGCCAATAAATAAAACCGTATAGTACGTATTAATATATAAATTACTCTGAGATACAATCAAATTGTTTTAAACTCAGTTGTAAAATGTATATTATCAATTGGGTTTACAATTAGACACATGCATTATACGTATAAGTTTATATATACAAATTAATTTACTTAAATAAGGTAACCACAGTTGAACTTTAGCCACGGAATAAACAATATAATATTATTAATATTCTTTTATCTCGTGTCCTAGCCTGGCCCTTAATAATAAGAAATAAATATTAAAGAAAAGAATATCCTGACTGAAGATGTCTTGATTTTGACAGATTGCCGTGAATACTTTACCTAGCGGGTGATAAAATAACGGTATTCAGAAGTGTTTATTTTCTGGTGTCTGCTGATATGTAACGACTCAAACTAGTACTGTTAAAAGTATTGTTAAATCCAAAGCATTTACGTACGTATTTACTTTACCCACCGGGGCAAAGTCGCATTGGTAGAAGGTAATTACAGTGAAAGCCTCAGCCACACTAGAACTCTCTGTCGTGTTTATTTAGCTCGTGTGCTGCTATGCACTATGCTAACCAGGTTGTCTAATTCTCACTACTCACCCACCACCAACTCTCACCATCACATTGACGATACACATGGCACGGGAAAATAATTTTTATAATAATTTCTAATTCAAAACTTCCACAACTTACTTCAACAACGTCTACAACTTAATAAATTTTAAGTTATGTATTCAGAGCAGTATTAGCATTAAATATAAATATTAAATTAATATTGCACGTAGTCACAATAAAAAAAAAACAAAAAAATCCAATTTTTAAATATTTAGTCTCAAGGAATTCCTGTAGCATTAGCATTATAAATTATTCGATTAGAACTTAAAATTGTTTTATAATAATGCACGTAAATGATGTTGATTACCATGACCTCATAACTAAAGATTTTAGTGTTGCTGCAGTCATGGACTCTAAACTTATAATTTGATGAATAGTAGTGAGAGGATAACTGAATTAGACATTTATTTTTATATTTCTGAATAGAATAATAAAAAGGTCAAGATCTTTCTATTCAACTTAATACATTAGAAAGGTTCAAGATCAGTTTCCAGTAAGTGGTTTGACTTGAGTGAGATATAAGGTCTCCCAAATCAAAACACAGCTTACCCTTGCCTTGCCCTTCGATCAGTATCTATACTAATTCTATGACAGGTACTTCATCCATGAAACACTTATATGAGTTACACAACTGACATTGGCTTTATATATTTATGTAGCCTGACACTGCAGCCGAAGGCGGAAGGTAATTTGAACACCCACTTTATAATTATCATATTCTATCGACTTTGAATCATGATAGTTCAATTGGTAGCATCGTCGTCTTAATATCTGTAGGTCGTCTTGCAATCCTAAAATGAGCTCGAACTTCCTTCCAGTAAAGGAAAACAGCGTTATAGTAGGGCAAGCTAGAAGGAGCTTGCAAGCTTGCATGAGACGTAACATCCCCGTCTCGAGGACGCAACGCAATGCGTCTTGAGTCATCTCGTACTATGGAGAGGACTTGAGTCGTATTGCTGTTGTCTATGGGTGGTGGTTACCACTTAACATCAGGTGGGCCGTCAGCTCGTTCCGCGACTTCAATTACATAAAAAAAAGCTTGCCAGCGGGCTAATTGAGAATTTGTTGATGACGATGTATGTCTACTGACTTCTATTTATTAATTATTACTAGCTGCACCCCGCGGTGTGATTAAATCATACCACGTACGCACTTTTCCCTATTAAAAAGTAGCCTATGTGCTATTCCAGACTATAACCAAGGTCCGTTCAGCCGTTCTTGCGTGATTTAGTAACAAACATCCATCCATCCAAACTTTCGTATTTATAATAGTTGTAACACATTAGCCTGAGTCTATCATTCTACCATTACAATTAAATCTAGAAAATGTACTCGCAATAGAAAAAAAACTGGCAATACCTTCAGATCTTATTTTTATTTCATTAACGGCAAGAGCTGATGTGGCTGTGTTCCGGAGCCCTAGTTTGCCTACTTAACTCTCTTGATAGATATTTAATCATCTCCTTTCCTTCCATTCTTCGGACGAAGCGAACAATGCTATTGTTTTGAGATCGTTGGTCGTACAAGTGCAAGGAACGGTGTATGGAATCCAAGAATTTATAGTATAATATTATGACTTATCCGATTAAACTTTCTAATATTACGACTCTCCTAGCCAGAGTCATCAATCATTGCTGGCATAACATCTCAGTGAAAATGACTCTGCCTTCTGGTTTCTAAGTCGAGGGTTCAGTACCAACCCAGGACAAACATAAATGTTTGTTCTGCATCTGAGCGTTAAATAGTATCTAATTCTTGTAAAGAATTCGATCTGTACTTGTCGGTTTCAAAATAAGGGAACATTTCACCATTGAAACTTTGACCGAAGTATACCTGAAAATTAAAGACATCATAATTATATATTCTCCTCCTTAACCTTTATAACACGGCAAGATAATAGAGCGACCTCATTAGGACGACCCACTTAGGCATTGTTTAGAAAGGTGTGGAGGTGCAAGACCCAGTTGTACTACTGCCTGACCTACTGTGCACTGCATCGATAAAGATAACCGACTCTATTGGGGGCATTAGTGCAAGTGCAGGCTTTCATGCAATTCCCTAGCGATTGCGATCTCTTGCTAGATACACATCAGCATAGCAATGCTAAGGCCAGTTCGAAAATTATTTTAGTAATATTCTGAGACAGCCAATGTTGATAAGTAAATTACAATATTTTATTTTTGATACCAATTTTCTTAACCGATATGTAATATCTACGCTGCGTTTGACGAATTAACGAATCTCTATAAGGCAGATTACAGTTCAGAAAATATGTATTCGTTACAGAGATGAAAAAATATCTTTAATTCCTGACAAGCCCATTTCAGATATTGAAATCATGACTTTTCTGAGAATTATCCACAATAAATACTTTCTGGCGCATCGCAATTATGCAACACCCAAACACTGCAGTGTTATTTTGGTTCTGTTGCTGTCTATATGTGACATCATAAATTAGCACTTGCCAATAGCATTTAACTTAGCACTTGTTATCGTCAATATATTATAGTGTTTATTGACGATGATATAGTGCTATTCATTTAAAATGGTGGTGAGGGGGATGTGGCCATTTTTTACAATTCATTATTTGGCATTCTTATACCAATCCGTTACCTAAGTTAACAAGTTAAAAGTTAAACTTGCATTAATCATAACCCGTTTGAATAGATTTCGTCTGATTAGGTTCTACAACAAAGAAACAACATACAGAATAGCTTCACTTCTCAACATTCATCCAAGTAGAATATACCGTTACACGATACAGTAACTACGTCAGCTGCAAGTAGGGTTGCCATGCCGTAAAACCGAAAGGCCGGACAGACTGGCTAAGCTTGACATTTTGGTAAAAATGTCGGACACCTCTAATTTGTCTTAGAATACATGTAACACGACAGTTTATTTTTTAAATTAAAACTTGACTTTTTTATCATTATATCAAACCATAATCATTTTACTTTCTCATCTTCTTAAATTCTAATGAAACAGCAATAAAATTGAATGAATAAGTCTTCTTTATACCAACATATCAAAAATGTAAAGACACTGGCCAAATTTAAAAAGCCTAAGAAAAGCCAAAAACTAACTAATTTGGCCGGACACGCAACCAAAATGCCTGACTGTGTCCGGCTTTATCCGGACACCTGGTAACGCTAGCTGCAAGGACGCTTGCCCGCTTCTCAAGTGCTCTAGGTCACCTGTGTACCGATATGTACTTAAAACGACATCACGGATGTTAAAACTGGCACAACGTAGCATAATTCCGTTACAGATTCCAAATTAGTGTACGTAGAGAAGGCATAATTATTCCACATTTGATTGGAAATTAGATTAAGTAATAAAATAAACAGGATTTTTTTGTAAAGTAAAGTAAAAGTAATGTAAAGTTCAGATGGTACATAAGGCAAAGAAAAGAATACATATAAATATTTTTTATTTTATGAGTGAAGTAGCTAAGGAAATCTATGTAATCGGAGTATTAGGGGAAGATGCTTAACCATGATAATAGAAAATAAATTGAACACATCATCAACTGAAACGTAGAGATGCAGAGATCAAACAAAAAAACAATAACATTTGCATTTGTAGAATCTTCGACAAACAGTACAGAAATAGAAAACGTGACGACCGTACCTACCATATCTAATTTGTCATGAACTCTTTTCTTAGGAAAGTAATACTCGGTATGTATTTTAAGGTTTATCTTATTGTAGTAAGACTCGGTAAGTATTTTAAGGTCTATCTTATTGTAGTAAGACTCGGTAAGTATTTTAAGGTCTATCTTATTGTAGTAATACTCGGTATGTATTTTTAGGTTTATCTTATTATCGCTACACAGCAATGTATCGATGATGATCGAATGATCGATAACAGTGTGCTGCACGTATTTACATAATTACCAATTTAAATTCTAATACTTCAGTATAACACGCAGAAATCAACTTGGCACCCGCGTGGAATGTGCTTCCCCTCCCTTCGCACCCTACCGCCTACCGCTCTCGCCCTCGACGCGTCGGTACGGTCGGTCAGTAAATTAAATACTACCGTTACGCGCGCGCGTCCTTTGAGTTTTTTCGTTGTTATTATTGTTGGCCAGATTTTTGAGTGATTATGGGGAAAACTATTCACAGTAGGGAAAGAAACATGATCTTGAAAGTGATGCAGTTTTTTGAAAATGAAAAAAAGAATAAACGCTTCGTCATTCCTGTCGATCAAGCTGTCAAACGAACATGTTTGGCTACTGGTTGTTCGAAAAGAACTTTGATGCGAATAAAAAACGAGGCTGCTACAGAAATTGCCAGGCAAGATGCATCTTTTGAAACAGCGAGCACTTCTTCGGATAACATCGTTATGCAACAATCGTCTTCGCCAGGCCCTTCGTCGCGTGAGGTTAAATTATCTACGCCGAGTAAAAAGAGGAAATCAAGCGCCAGAAAAATAAACTTGGATAACTTTGACCTTTGTGCTATTAGAAATATTATAAATAGCTTTTACACAGTAAAAAAGGAAATTCCAACAATGAGAAAAATTCTGGCTGCTGCTAAAGCTGATTTGAATTTTCCTGGAGGCATAGACACCTTGAGAAAAATCATGAAGGATCAACTTGGCTACAAATTTAAGAAATGTAAAAATGCACGTGAATTTCTAACACAAAAACCTGACATTGTGGCTTGGAGAGATCGTTACCTGCGTCGTCTCAAAAAAAATGATGACTTGGGTGCCGATAAAAAACCAATAATATATTTAGACGAGACGTGGATCCATTCGCACTATACCGTAAGCAAATGCTGGCAAAATAGTACGGATCAGAGTGTAAAAAAAAATTTTACTAGTGGACAGCGGTGGATTATAGTTCATGCAGGTGGAGAACGTGGTTTTGTCCCGGGAGCCGATTTGTTATATAAATGCAAAAATAAGCGTGGGGATTACCATGACGAAATGGATACTGAAAATTTCATAAAATGGCTTAATGAAAAGCTCATCCCGAACCTAGAAGAAAATTCAATTGTCGTCATTGATAATGCTCCTTATCACTCGAAACAAAGTGAAAGGCCACCTACAAGTGCCAATAATAAGGCAGATATAAAAGCATGGTTACAGACGAACAACATCTCATTTGATGAGGGTATGACCAAAAGAGAGCTGTACAACCTTGTAGTAAGAAATAGACCAGAAAAAAAGTATATAGTAGATGATTTACTAAAAAGTCACGGTCACGAAGTCATTCGTCTACCACCCTACCACTGCGATTTAAACCCGATTGAGTACATTTGGAATTTGTTAAAACAAAGGGTGGCAGACAAAAATGTAAGTCAATCGGAGCGCGAAATAGAATCATTGACAAGAGAAGCGATTGCATCAATTACGGTGGATGATTGGAGAAGAGAAGTTAATCATGTAGATAGACTAAGAAATGAATATTGGCAGAAAGATCGTATTCAAGAAAGAAATGAACAAGAATTAATAATACGATTAGGTTTAGAAAGTGACAGTGATAGTGACAGCTACTCAGAAAACACGGACAGTGAATCTGAATTGTCAGGAGTTTATTAAAAAATAAACTATAAATTATTTATTAAAATTATTTGTTTCATTAATATATGTTATAAATATACCTACATGAACCCCCTTATTGATAAACGTTGAATAGGTATCTATTGACTAATTATAATATGTTTAGCGTCAGTCACATGTTTTTCATCTGTCAAAGTGAGAATTAGACAAAACATTTTAAGTAATCAATTTTTATGCAGTTAGTACATCACTATGACGTCATTACAGCGAGGTGCCTAGTTAACTTCTGCGTGTTGTAGTCTAAATCAAACGCTCAACTTACTGTTTCTGATGAATTTTGAAAGCGTAATTAACATACAATAAAAAGGCGCCCGATTGTGTGCGTATAGATACAAACTATAACAATATAGACCACACTTTTATAGTTCATTACTCTTCCAAATTTAAGTATCAGACACTAATTACACGTTTATACCAATTTTTTTTAAACTGTTTTTGTGTTGGACTTTAGTAGAGTTTAAGGCGTCCACCACTACTTGTATGAATTGATAGTTGGAAAATATACAAATAATAATTATCATAAACAATTATCCCCGATTCAGAAACTTTGAAGTATATATACTACATGCAACAAGTAATTAGAAGTAATTACACTCAACGCAAACAACTGTACTACAAATTACCTATTTACGTTTATCTATATTAAATAACTGTGTAAATTTAACAATGCAATATATTTCACACTACGAGTTGAGTAGAATTTGTAAATGCAAATCATAGCATCCCGTTTTTTAGTATGTGAAATTCAAATCAGTATTCGCATTGCTAAATGTTTGTTTACATGAACCATTTGTGAGTCATGTTAAAATGTTTTGGTTTAACTAGAAACTGAACAATACTAAAAAACTGTAATTTACGGGGGTTTAGCGTCTTCCTAGTATACTATGAATCATATTGCAGACAAACAAGCCCTATCTGACGATTGTAGAGTACAAAACACACCCATACGTGGTGATTGCATTGGAAAAGGCACAAATATTTTACTTCAATAATGTTATCTTTATCAGACATTCGCTTGAAAAAGGTGTATAAATATGTGATCATTATGACTAAATGAATGTAACAAGAACTGCTCGTTCAAGGACAATGCTGATCTAATTTGAATCACAACCAAAGTATTGTACACGAACTTCATCACTGGGAGTTTTTTTTTTTTTTACTTCTATAATTTTATTTCTAAACAAAAACATATTTAGACGGAATTTCAAATAGATTGTTCTTTAGTTTTGTTAGCCTATTACGTATATTGAGTTATAGATAGAGAGATAAACAGATAAAAACATTTATTTCAGCACAAACAGGAATAAACAGTACAAGAAAAAACAACAAAAATACATTTAAGAAATATGAGTTTAATTTAATTCAATTAGTATGAAGTAATATAATTATGTATTTTAATACCAGTAAATGTGTTTCGTTCAAAACTTCGTTTTTTTAGCCGATCTGCTTAAATAATGGCGACCTTTGAAAAATACCGCGAACATCAAAGGAAAACAAACGATGCCGCTACAGACTTCCAAATAAATTTCTAATAAATTGATATTTATTCGTTTTATCCTTACTTACTTTTCCTTCTTACTTATCTTTAACAATTTCCATGCAATAAAATCTTATAGTCGTAATACGAAAACAATCAAAATAAAATAACTATATACGTATATTGAACATGAAAATAAATTACTAGATATAATTGATAATTTTACTATTAATGATATACTCGTATATCTGTTACCTAGTAATAGAAGACATTAGTTACACCTACGAGTGATGAAAAATAATGACCATTCTGCTTCGACTAATTCTAGTTCCCGACGGGTTTCATGTTATGGCAATATAGTTTCAGATGTCTGTGTTGCGGGAGATTGCGGTTTACCTTTGCGGGTTTGTGGTGATGTCATTCGTCACCACGTGTTCAGCACAAATACTTTTACCCGGACCCTGCCCAGATGTCCAGGCTATGCAGGATTTCGACGGTTCAAGGGTAAGTTTTTTGGATCAAGTACATAAAATATGTAATTTTTATTTATTAATAACAAAAATATGTTAGACATTTCGCGCAGCGCCATCTAGCCCCAAACTGGACGAGCTTGTACTAAGGGAATCAGATCACTGATTGAGCTCATATTATTTTTGTACATAATATAATACCTAATAAGACTTTTCACACAAATATTTGTCCTGCGTGTGAATGAACCTACGACCTACAGCGCAGAAGGTGCAGCTACTACCAACTGAGCTGAGTAAGGCCTGCCTTAAAAACCTTTTTTATATTTCCAGTATTTGGGAAAATGGTACGAGGCTGAAAAGTACTTCTTCCTGTTTGAATTAGGAGGCAAGTGTATCACGGCAAATTACGATCTCAAAGAAAATGGGATCATTGGCGTCACCAACAAGCAGATAAGTCATCTGTTAGTAATCATACTGCTGTTAGATTTGGAAATAAATCACTATTGAAGGTTTACAAGTAAATTGCGGACTCAGAAATTAAGATCTACCCTCAAATGTTTACCACCTGATATCATTAAAAATAATGATTGTTTTGGCCTATGAAATATCTTACGAAAGCGTGGTGAGTTCCAATCCGATCGTCACATCAATCATCAAAGGCATCAATGACTTATTTCACTTTAAAAATAGATGTGCGCAATAACACGGTATCAAAACGGTGAAAGATAACATCGTGAGGAAACCAGCATGTAGGACATGACTGATCAAATATTCGACGACTGTGTCAAGTGCATGAAAGGAGCCTGTTTGAGGCGCACTTTAATCCTTTCACCACACTAGTTCGAGATACCCTGAGAACATGAGTATTAGTAGTCCTTTGAAATGTGCACTTTCATATATACCTACTCATAAAACTTGATAAGAACTTACATTGGCATAAGGGACATGTTATACGAATATTTAATTCAAGTATTCACTGTATTTCAATTGAAATTCGTTGAACCACCTGACCAATAAAATCATATCTTTCCAGTTCCGGAGTTCAGTCAGAAATCCAAGGAGAAGCGAGCCAGGTCAGTCGGTCAGACGAGGGGAAGCTGTCAGTGAGGTTTCCGTCCCTCCCCGTGAACATCGCAGCGCCGTACTGGGTAGTGGACACAGATTACGACAACTACGCCGTTGTCTGGAGCTGCTATGAGCTTGGCTTCTTCCACACGCGTTAGTATCTTATTTAAATACTAGCTGTTCCCGCGGCTTCGTCTTCTATAATATAATATTATTGGTGGATCGAACCCGCGACCTACAGCGCAGAAGGCAGGTTTATTACCAACTGAACTATGATGCCTATATATAATACATAAATCATTAAATACTTGTGTAATTATTGCACACAGCTCAATCTAGCCCCCAAACTAAACATAACTATGGGAAATCTTTTTTTTTTGGCACACAAATTATTCTCCTGGGTGGGATACGAATCCACGACATACGGCTCACAAGGCTGTGTTACTACCAACGGGCGGCGCCGCGAGACAGTCATACTTTCATTATTATCTCGCTAGAGCCTCCTTCTCATATACAACAGGAATACTGCTGTACGCAGAATTGCACAAAGTAGTCGAACGTACCTGCTGCAAACTTTTATATATTTTTTTTATTTCATTTTAGTGACGGAACGAGCTGACGGCCCACCTGATGTTAAGTGGTAACCGCCGCCCATAGATAACAGCAATACGATTCAAGTCCTCTTCCACCATAGTACAAGATGACTCAATTCGCATTGCGTTGCGTCCATCACCTCGAGACGGAGATGTTACGCCTCGACTTATACGACTTATATATTTAGATTACGCCTGTGTGTACTCTATCACGTTGATGTTATTTGCGACATCTTTAGTTTTGGTCTAAATTAATGCTCTACGCTACTTCAAGCCAAAAAAACAACTTGAGATGATATTTTATATTTATATTTTCCACTGTTTCAGGAAACGCGTGGATTCTTACGAGAGCCCGAAATCCTCAATCGTCTGTACTAGATAAAGCTTACGAAGTCGCCGACAAGAACGGAATCAGCCGGGCTTTCTTTATGGCAACCAATCAACAGAACTGTCCCGATGAATAACTAAATATAACGCTATTTATAGATTACTAGCTGCGCCCCCTGGTGTTACCCGCGGTGAATAAGTAATCCCACGGGAACACTGAACTTTTCCGGGATCAAAATAGCCTATGTGGTAATCCAGGATATAAGCTATCTTGGTACCAAATTTCATCCAAATCCATTCAGCCGTTTGAGCGTGAAAGAGTAACTTTCACGTTTATAATATTAGTAAGATTAGCAGCAGTTAGATTACTTAGTTTCTAGTCGATGGAACTCTTCAAATTAATGCATTTAAAGGCCGAGTAAATCCTCGTTTTGTGTAAATTTGCATGACCAACAGAATGCTTATGAATTTGTACACAAAACAATTAGTTATATAATCATTTATTTAATCAACCTGCCTGTATTTTTGTAATGTAAGATTATTAATTGTTCGAGGCATTTATGAAGAATATTTAAAATATTTTTTAAGAAAGCAATTTATAATAACATTAAAAACTACTACTTAAATAAATTAAAGCCTTAACAAAAATTTCCTATCTGAGTCTATACCCTACATTTTAGAAATAAACAACACTAACAATTGAACATGTATAAACAATATGAACATTATCTACGAGTATATCTTACAAACGGCCCAACGTCTTAAAATTCGTATAATTCAACATTTTCCAAGTCCATTTAGACTTACACTTTTGTTCATATATTATACTTGTTGCTTCTAAGTTGGGGTACTATCATCGGAGTGCCAACTTTTTCTGTGTTCGCTGATAGCCTCTGCATAGCTCGGCGGTGGGGGTATGTTGTCGCTTTTGGTCTTTGTCGGTGGTTTAGCCGGAGGGGCTAGCCGGTCTTCTTCGGCTTCTTCGGGGATGGAATCACGACGCCTCGTGTCGAATTCGGAAAGGATCGGTTGGGATATGTTGGTTCGAGCAGGCAGACCCAAGACAGCCAGCTTCGGAGCGCTGTGTGCTTGCTGAAAATAAAATACATCGACCATAAATCCAAGTGCTTATATTCCTTTAAAATATGGGACTAGCTGGTGACTCATCTGAAGTTAACATTTACCCCAGTTTTTGTTTTGGACCCCACGTTGCTCGCGTCCGTAGGTGATCACCCTTTGAATCCCTACACGTGTCCCCCTGGCGGTAAGAAAGGAGCAACCCAAAGTAGCAGTAGAACTTGTGCTAAGTTCGCCCGGAGAAGTACTGTCACCACACCTGGTAATCTGCCGCCAAGCAGTGATGCACTCGTGTTGCTGTGTTCCGGTGGAAGGGAGTGTATGCCGGTGAAATTGCAGGCACATGAGACGTAACATCCCCTACTCGGGTTGATGGAAGCAACGTAATGCGACTTGAGTCATCTCGTACTTTGGTGGAGAGGAATTGAGTCGTATTGCTGTTGTGTATGTGCGGTGGTTACCACTTAACATCAGGTGGGCCGTCAGCTCATTCCGTCACCTACGTCACATAATAAAAACAAAAAAAAACGTAGGATATATGTAGTAATATCATTAATAGACTGTGCCAAGATATTTGAAAGGTTTTATAATATCTAGTGTACCTACATACGTAATATTGTAGCGTGATTCTACGTTGTTTCAGAATAAATAAACATAATCATACCTAGCTATAAATTTGCATCAATACATCAGCGAAGCGATATGATAAGCAAATAGGAGCGAGAATCATCACCATGTTTCAGCTATTTGTTGTAGCATTAATTATTCAAACATGTTCATAGAGATTCCGCGAGTGTTTATTATATTTTTCCTGATTTTCCGGAAAAGCGTTTATGCCAAGAAAATTTGAACTTTATAATCGATTTTTGTATGAATATTTTTTCACTTTTTGTAAAGTAACCATTCGCCTTTTTAGCTTTCTAACTTGTTTATAGATTAAGATAACCATGTTTATAGATTCCTCAACGTGCTAGTTTCCAAACTCCAACGCGGATCTGAGAAGGTTCACTTCCCGCAACCTTAGTTGATGTTTATATGTCACTGGTTATTAACAGTTCCCAACTTTGTTATTAGATTTCTCACCTTATACGCGTGTGAATTCCTGTTACAGTTGAGAACAGGGTTGGATATGTTGTTCTGCCGCTTGCCGTGCTGGTTGCTGATCTCCAACGCTGATCTAAGAAGGTCCACTTTAGATGCGGAACCTTCATAGTTGCTACCGCGACGCTGGCTGTTGCTTCCGCTTCGGCTGCGGCATTCGTTGATGTCGCCTTGGGAGAACTGAAACCAGTAGAATGTCAGCCAATTGATACCAACATCGATTTGCAATGTGTAAGATGTGAGGTTAAATCCTATAAGCGCTTGAGCAGGCCGTGAAGAAAACTTATCGTGACTAAGCTTACCACAGATTACTAACAAATAAATTAGTCAGATAAAATAAATAAGGAACTAATTTTCCTGTTGGTATTATCAAATATATTAATAAATGTTTATGTCTATCTATCTAAATAGGGAACATATTTTTTAAGCCCGTGGCCGTAAATGTGTCTGCTGTATGTAGCTTACCCGAGAACGCGAGCCCCGCGGCAGAGAGTGTAGAGAGCCAAGCGGATTGTACCGCGTAATCATGTGAAGCCGTTCTAGAGAAACCATGGTCTCAGCATCCTTGCGAAGTGGTTGTGGTTCGACGTTCAGTTTGTCGCCTTCGCCGCCGCCGCTTTCTGAAACGGATTCCTTACGGATCTTAAGAATTCTATATGAAACTAGCAACATCAGCTCAAATTGTTCAGGAAATATGTAGAGTTCTTGGGTGGATCTTGGCGACTCTGAAGTTATCTGATATAAGAAAAAATATATTGTCGTCTCTTTCCATGTGTCCTGCATGGCAAGAGACAAAGCCTTTTGTGGTCAATTTTAGACTTGCCAACATCCAACTGAACTGAACTTTTTTAGTCTAGAGATGTTCTGTAATTGGATATGGAACAGTAATTATAAAGAAAGTTTCGTAGGTACTGTAAACTCTGGGAGAATTTGGAAGAAAAAGAGGAATGTTTTTGTGACTTTATTCTCCTCTGCATATTAAATTCATTCTGGATTTTGACTGTGGGTCTGTGCCACTGTGGGAAATTACGATCTCTCTGTGTTATTACTGTTGAATGAAATTCCTTAGAACTAGACCTGGACTTAAATTAAATGAGGTATCGGAGAGCAACTCAACAACTTCGAGACGGATTTTACCTGTATCAGGTTCACAAGCATCTTCAATGCCTGTCATGTTAATCTTCCTTAGCCAGAAGTAATGAAGGAGCCCGTATGCCACTCCTCCGAGGAAGGCGATGAGTCCCATGTACCGGAACGCTTCCCTAGTGCCCAATGAAGCGATGAGAAGACCGCCGCCGAAACTCCCACTGCCTCTACCTGTGAAGAATTATGTTTTATATGCAGTAGTATATTGTAAGCTGGGAAGGAGTTATCATCTTCCAACAAAGTAAAATAGACAGGATATAAAAACAGCTTGCTATGGTATGGCTATGGTAGCTGAGCTATGAATCTGAAATTGACACTTAATGATTTATTTCCACTCGTATCAGATTCATTCTTAACTAATTCAAAAAAGGTTTTTGGAAAATTATGTTCGTTTCTACTGCCTAATAGCCCACATAGTCCAGTCAAATTACGGCTAAAAACGGGTTAAATAAACATGAGCGAACATAGTTCGGGGATTTTGAGGATCGATAGGGGGGTGTATTCTGAGCATTAATTCCAATTTGAGGGGTTGTACTGAGGTCAGCTCAAGGTCATTTCGATGGAAACGCATTTAATTCGATATCTCGAGAACGATCAGTGTTAGGGAAAAAATTGTACAGACCTTTTCTCTTCCAAATTAAATTTACTAACTTTTTTATTTACAACTTTTTTTTATAACATTATTTTTTTTTTTAACTTATTACTCCCGCAAGGCAAATTTTTTTTTCTATTTTTCGTCTTTTTCTCCCCAACCATTCAATTTTATTGAATTTTACCGATCATCAAAGTGTAGATCTTTTAATTATGAACAATTTTGTTCTTAAAAACCGATAACGATGTCATTGAAACCAGCTCCGGATAATTTACTGAGATCGATTGCGTGCAAATACAAAACCAACTGCGGCAAAGCGTGCGGATGCAGAAAGGCCGGCCTCTTTTGCTCAGTGATTTGCACTAATTGCCAAGAGAACTATTGTTCTAATATCGCCAATGTTATCGACGATGATAATCTTGACGCAATGGACGAGGACGACGTATGCCCCGATACCGTCAGGGCCTTTAATATTCACGAATCACTTCCATCGATCTCGGGTGCTTAACTTTCCGAATTTTATAACCTATTTTTTTATCAATAAATGTGTGAAACAGTTTTAATTGTTAATTTACTTCTTACCCAAATTAACCCAAAAATTTACCCAAATTAAATACCCAATTTTTAAATAGTTTAATCGATTGACCTTTTTATATTGCGACAGTGGCGCGGATTTTGCTCGGTAAAGTAATGTATAACTCCGAAGGTATTGGCATTACAGAAAAAAGTTTAATAACAAAATTGTTCATAATATAAAGATCTACACTTTGATGATCGGTAAAATTTAATAAAAATGAATGGTTGGGGAGAAAATGACGAAAAAAATTGTTGTAAAATTGTTTGCGGGAGTAATAAGTTGAAAAATATTAATGTTATAAAAAAAAAGTTTTAGATAAAAAAGTTAGTAAATTTAATTTGGAAGAGAAAAAGTCCGTACAATTTTTTGCCTAACACCAACCATTCTCGAGATATCGAATTAAATGCGTTTCCATCGAAATGACCTTGAGCTGACCTCAGTACAACCCCTCAAATTGGAATTTATGCTCAGAATACACCCCCCTATCGATCCTCAAAATCCCCAAACTGTGTTCGCTCATGTTTATTTATTTCGTAATTTGACTGGACTAACAGGCAGATTATCCTTTGCGGCGGGCTCCCGACCAAGATTAATTTATGCCACTTGATATAAACATAATTAAATTGTTGATTATTATTCCTATGACATACCTAGGTGTTATTAGTTTAGGTACGGATATGATTAAGGCAAGGAGACTCGCCACATGTACGTCGATGAATTGCACAAAGATTTTTTAATATTATTACTAAAGTATTTTCATATTGTTGTTAAGTGATGTTCAATATTTTTATTGAAAGACACTGACGTCACCATTCTTATCATAAAGTCAGCAGACTTTTTAAGCTTAAACTTAGGTTTAATTTGTTTGCAGAAAGATGAAATTTCATTAGCATTTATCTTTTGTAACTAAAACAGACTTTGCGTTAAAGTACACGAACCATGCTACTACGTGTTAGGCAAATAACCTCTCAAAATATAACAAATGATTCAAAGTCAAAGTCAACAACATTGTTTCCGTAGAATTCATAAAGAAATGGATTGATACCTTTAGTGACAGTCAAATAAATTGTTTCGCATTCAAACCTGGAACTTATATATACGTGTACGCGCTCTCCGTGCGCGTCCTTAGACACAGCCGTTTCATAATTTACTTCAATCATTTCCATTATATTCTTTGAATCACTGCAAATTCATGAATGGTAATTTGAGTGTTTATCCTCACCAAGACTGAAATGTGCCATTCCAAGTACACCAATCAGGGTTGCCAGCAAACTCTTTGGAGCTAGCATAGCACAGTATGTAGCTGCTGCTACCCACATGAGATGGACTGAGAGTGACTCCATAGCTTCAAATGGGAAACACCACCAGGAATCTCTGTAAAGTTTAACAAATAATGAGTATCCTTTATCTACCTACAGTACATAAATACATAATCAATGAATAGGACTCTGTTTCTTTTCTAAATAAGCTTACACCGTCTTTTTGTCTTATCTTTAAATGGTTACCTATCGCTTGACCGAATAACTATTCGGTTGAAATCTTCAAAAAATATGCGATATTACGGCAGATTTGCCAACACAATAAAAAAATCGTAATTTATAATATTAAAGGAGCTCGTCTTAAAGGAATGAGTTAACTAACCTCCTTTTGTTTTTGCTGTTTCAAAAATGTTACGCACACAAATAAAAAAATATGCTAAACACTTGTAAAACTTGGTGTGATTAGAGTGCAAATTTTAAAAAGCACAAAACAAGAATAAATACTCTCCAAGTTAGTGAGTTTTTACAATAAATAGGTCCAGCAAGGAGTAGGTATCGTTACTGGATTCTCTTCAATATGAATATATACCACTCAAAGTTTTTAAGTCTCTTTCTTACCTAATCCCATTTCTGGTTCATAAAGAGCTTACTGCCTTCAGCACGTGTCCTAATAATTATTGTAGTAAGTATACTACATCAGATAAGTGCCGAGGTTCCTCCCACACAACATCATTGTCCTCATAAACTTGACAATGCTATATTGCCGTAAATACTGTAAATGGTGTTTTAACCTGTTTTACGCCGGAACGCTCATTGCACGCAGTTTTTCAAATGTGAGTAGTATATTGAAGAATAAGCAGTGTAATAATTAAACATAGTTTTCAAACTATGTTTTACGTACGGAAAATATCATCATTTGTGTCCCTCTTTTTCAGGTACCCAAACTACCTTCTTGAAATGGCTATTACAGACACTGTCATAATTGAGGTCATTGCTATGGATCATTTGCCAACTCGTGTAGGTACTTATTTTTAAAACTGTAGGTACTTGATAATTAGATAGAGTCCACATTGCATTATTCATACGTGATTGATAAGTAGGTTATTGTTATGACTATCATACTACACGGCTACAACAGCCTATTTAGTGCAAACAGATGCTGCATAGAGTATTTGTTGTAGATATGCATGTTGATAATGCATCTCGAAAAGATATTAAATTCCAAGCCATACTCACTCGATAAAAGAATACCCGACGAGCCTGGCTGCGTGGGAGAAGAACGCAACGATGATGACGTTGACGTGGCCAATGCGGGCGGTGATGGCATCCGCCCCGTATAGGAACGGGATGCTGCTCAAAGTGCCCACGGTCACGGTTATTCCTGGATAGATACAAGATAAGGGATTAATGGATAATAATCACAGCTGATGGAATTCTTAGAAGATCCTACGCAATGACAATACGGAAAATATAAAGTAGTGCACAAAGTTGTTTATAATGGATATACGGGTACTACCCGTATTCACTTACCCAGTAAAAAATTCGGTGCACCCAGTTCCTTCAAGTAAATAAACAAATACGATTCTATAAATCCCCAGAAGTTTCCCAAAGCAAACAAGAAGAATATAAAGACTATGATGTGCGGCATTTTGATAATATTGATCAGATCACGTAATAAATTGTCTGCTGGTAATTTCGCTCCCAAAGGCATAACAGCAACGGTGACAGCTGATATCAGAAGCAGAACATCATACGTGTAGAAGGCTGCTGAGTAGTCAGTGTATCCTGCAAAGACGTATACAGTCAGTAATATTATTGACATTGAAGATAACTATTGCCAGTGAATACTACGTACCAACTTGTTTACTCCCCACGTCAATAAGCATGCCTGTGATAGGAGAAAATATGGCCATGCCTATACTTGAAAATAATCGTTCCCTCCCAAAATCTCCACCATACTTCTGTATCATCGTCAAAGCGATAGGATCCATGATAGTTACTCCAGCAGACAACATGATGGTTCCCATAAATCTTAGGAAAAAGTAAATGTAAAAGGTCTTATCGTCACTTTCTTTGTAATCCGGTGGGCATATATCAGGTCCGCCTCTCCTGTAATATTCCAATGTCAATTTATCTTTGTGTAAATGTTAGATAAACTAAGTACTTGACTTATAAGTAAATCATTTACAGATATTATTACGTCTTCATGTAAAAAATAATAATATGTTACCTGAAATCGCATTTTTGTACCATACAGTCAGCAGACAATATCTCCAGTCGTTGCTGGGATAGCTTAGTCATGTTGTGTGACTTAACAAGTCCTCCACACCTTAAATCTTCTTTGTCTAACGCAGTTATATTGACACCTTGGGCTATTAAGAGCTTTTCACCAAATCGAGATCGAAAATCTGTTATCGGATCATCCTCATCCTAAAAGTCAGAAAATTAGTTATTTCAATACTATTTATGTCTCATATTGAGTTATGTTTTTTAAGATACTTAACTCTTTCCATTTCTATTCCTAATTGTTCCTTGGGCTCTCCCAAATCATTATGTATTTCAATTAGAAAGAATGCAGCATCACTGTATTCTTCTTCATCTTCAGTTAAGTTTAAGTAGCTAGAAAATAAAGATATTATATATTATATAAGTAACAATCTTTTGCTTAGTTTTCATACCCTAGTTGGTAATCGTAGCGACATCTTATAATTTTCAGTTGTGAAACATGACCTTTCGCGAAGTATAATAATAATAAATAATGGTGGAAATTTCACACAGCGCCATCTAGCCCCAAAGTAAGCTAAGCATAGCTTGTATCATGGGAACCAGACAACTGATATAATACTTATATACTTTTCTTTTGTAAATACATACATATAATACATATTAACACCCAGACACAGAACAAACATCAATGTTACAAATGTCACATAAATGTTTGTCCTGAGTGGGGATCGAACCCACGACCTACAGCGCAGAAGGTAGGGTTACTAACCAACTGAGCTATGAGGCCAGTCAAAAGAAGTATATCTTCGCTTTATATGAATTTTGTACTAAATATATACACCTACCATATGAAACAATTTCGAATGGTACCAACAACCACAGACAGAAGCCATACACTACTATACATAATACACACATACTCTAATCTTTGGAATCTAATTCAAACACTACACGGTTATTTTCGTTTCAATAAGGTTTACTTTACCTAGCTAATGTAGCTATATTTTCCGTAAAATAAATGTTTACCTGGATATAAAACGGAATAATATCGTTATCACTTATATTTATTAAGACTAATGGAATAACTTAGGTTTCGTTTCGTGCATAATGATACGGAGTAACGCTTTTTCATTGTTTGTGTTACATTATAATGATCCTAAATATGTATGATTCGATTAGAAAACTTAGGAGTAGAGTTTCTCTAGCAGTACCAATGAAAAGGATATTCAACATTTCAAGTTACCTGATATCAGATAAATTGGGTGGTTGAATCTTATGACTAATATGAAAGTCCAGGTCATCTTTATCATCGGCAGGATCGTCCGTAGGCGTGACTATTGATGATTGACAGTGGTCTACACAGCGGTCTAGCACAAAATCTACATCTTCATCTGGACATTCTCGACTGGGGCAGGGACTCCACCAAATCTATAAATGAAATTGCAAAACATTTGTTTATACGCGGATCAATAAATCGAGTGTATCTTTCCATTAAATAGTAGTAGACCAGGCATGCTCAATGCCTGGTCTGTCGAGGTAGTTTATGATAGCGATGGTACTTACACGACTTCTTGATAACTAGCCTAGACAGAACAAGTTTAAATTGTATTTTTATTTACTCGTCTCTAAAGCTGAAGAAGGGATTCACGTGGTCTTGAAGCCAGTTCAGGATATAGCTATTAGCGCCTAACAGTTATCTCAGCACATCGCGGACATCCGATATGCATGAATCCTACTTAATTTTAACTAATCCAAGCATACATACGTACGAACAATACCAACCTACACTAGTTAATTTGCTCAAGAGGGGCCGGATGAGAACGATTTGCTCAAATTCTTAGGTATACTGAAATACACACAAGGACTCGTTTAGGGGTCGTATGGCAATGATGTTATAATTGTACGCACCTCGACAGTGTTGGTGATCGGGTGTCGCATGACGTAGGCTGACGGCATCACTCCGGGTGTCTCTTGATGCGGGATCAGAAGCAGGGAGTGGTGGAACGCCGCGTTCAAGATCAGAGCTGTTATTACCACGGGCTTGTATTCACCGAAACGATCCACCAGGAAACCTAGAAATCGTCGATGTTACACAAAAACACTCTTTTGTTTCAAGCATTGTTCGGATTGTAACTCACCTGTTATAGGAGGACTCAGGAAAGTCGTGAAGGGCAAAGCTAAATACACAAATGAAATTTCTGGCACAGTGAGACCTATACTCTGCATGTGGATCGTCAAATAGGGCAGCAGAGATGCCGTGGCGCCATACATCACAAAGAGAGTCACTTTAAGCATAATCAGGTTTGGGTTGATGCGCAGCCAGACCATCAGTCGGCCGACGCATCCTAAATCTTCATCACTTTCCTCGTCCATGGACTCTTCGTCGTAGTTTTTCGCATCAACTTTTGCCGCCATGTCTGTATTTTATTGTATCATGTTTGATCGCGGGCTGTAGCTTATCAACTGACGCCACTAGTCGGAGACGGCTGAGTGTGACGGTGAGCGGTTTATTTGCCTAAGCGCGGTATCTCACGCGGCGAGGATGCTACGAATGTCGTGGCTGCGAGCCTGTAGAGGTGGGTCCGGGTTGGACCCTGGTCAGTTCCCGCGCACCGGAGTGACTGCGCTCGGTGGTCTCGAGTCGCTCTCGGCGGACGTCGCTCGCCCGCCAATTTACAAATAATAGCAAATTACCTTCGTTTAAGAAGTGTCACCGCGATTGGTGGGGATGCTAAATCGGCTGACGATTCGAAGACCTTGCGGGTAATGGCTGGGGACCGGGGTCCGGGCGCTCTTCGGAGAAACCGTTTAGTTCCCGATGGAGTCGCCAGTAGCGAATTAGAACGGCTGCTTCGCTGTAAGTACTACATTTTATTAATATTTTATTTATGTGTTTTCTATTCCATGTGTTATATTCTATTCTAGGAAACTCTTGATGTGATGTGTTATATACACATTCCATTTTACTCCGGATCGATTTTTAAAAAATTGATGATACATTCGCAAAACATCTTGAACATAGGTACTTGCAGACATCACAACCGTTCAACAAGAATTTAAGGAGTTGACTTTAAGTTGTAGAAATATGTTGGTACACTATTTTACATTCTGCCAATTTTCGAGATAAGAAACTTATTAAATTTATAAATCAATATTAGCTTAATTTCCTCTTCCGGAAGCAAATCAGTATTGAATCTTACGGTAGAGCATTCTTTTTTCTACACACTCTAGGTTCTCATCTATATAAACCAATAAATATAAAAAGGTTGGCTGTATGTTTGTTAGCTCGAGTACCTACTATCAATACATGTTACTTGTCGTTATGATATAGGATAAATTTTCCTAGGAATCGTAATAAAATATCATTTATTTCAATAATTATTAAATTCAATCATGTTAATTTGTGAGATATGCAAAATTGATTATCTGTAAGTAATAAAAAAAAATAAGCGATGAGAAATTCTGACGTGAGTTGGAAATTCTACAAAGAGCTCGAGCTTCAAGTGAAGGAAACCACAGCTAGGACTGGTCGGACAAATGCCCGGCTGGCCATCAACCACTCTCAAGTTGAGAATCGGTCGCCAAGCACCTTATAATGCGTTCTTGTGTCCTCGCTTTCATTCGCATTCTGAACCAGATATCAACGCAGGCTTTGCGTGATCCCACCTGCATAGTCACATAACATTAGGTGATATTTAGCCAAAAACACAACCCTATAAATAGTAAAATAAAGCTATTTTATTTAGCTTATGTAATTATGGTGACAGGATATTGGACTATAACAAAAATGATGATGAAGTTGTGGGTAAAAGTTAGTACACAAAAAACGATTTACCAGTACCTAGTATCCAGGTCTGAACAGAGCAGCAGTCGCAAGAGGAGAGTTAATAGGTAACTTCTAGGCAAGCTTGCTACATCGTAGACCGCATCGTCAAAAAACGCTTACAGACGATTAATCGTCTCTCAAGTAGACAGATGACAAATAAATATTCTGAGAAAATTAAGCTATCCGTGAATATTTCTTTCGTATATTAAATATGGCTATTATGAGCCAGATCTTTCCACGTCTACGTTTCCACTATAATTTAACACAAAGTGAAAATTGTCCCATTGTCCTACGATATTGAAAATACATACTTAATGATTTTTTATTGACGAGGCTAATGTTTCGAAAAGGTATTTATGTACTTATCTGTTCGATAAATTATTTTGTTGTTGATTTAGAAAAAATATTTTTTTATTTTTATGGAACTATTTATTGAGGAAAAGTAGTGTCCATGAAATAAATCCAATTCCAATACTTTTACCTAAAAGGGTAATTGAGGTGTTGCTTCAAATAATATTTGTTATTCAAATAGCGCCATCTATTTAGTAAAATGAAAGCTATAAAAGTAAACGCCATCTATGATGGAGTAGCGAAAATATGTGTCATATTTACACCATGGTTCCCACATTTTATATTCATTTTTATATTTATTATCATATTTTATATGAACATTATTTTTCTTTTAGATAGGATTGGCAGGAACCTTGTTCATTTTACTTACGATCGTGGTCTTTTCTTGTCAATACATATGCATTTCTCTTATTTTTATACCATTACCATACTGAAGCATAAATTTTGTGTTTTATTTTATTTAGTTATAAATGAGCACTTACAATTGTAAATTCATAAATCTAGTAATATTTAATATCATTTGCGTTAATAAATAGATACGTCTGTTACATTACAGCCATCTAGCGACCATAGACTCGTTTCAAACCACATTCGTCTAGAAAGTCTATGGTCTACTGCAAATTGTCAACCCTATTGCATTGCGCATAAATGGCCGCCATGTTGCTGCCGTCTGAAAGATGTTCGCAACTGTGTGTGTTTACTAATGAATTTTAAGAACTTTAGTTGCTAAATTACTGTGATTGTGAAATTGTGAGTGTACAATGGTTTTATATTACATATATTACTGTGATTGAAAGATCTGTCAAATGTCTCTGAAGCCAATAAACAGTGAAATTTTCTTTAGATAGTCATTCGGTTCGGACGGCATAATGGCTGACAATCTGATTCAAAAGTCACATAAAACTAGTGAGAAAAACAAGTATAACAACGTCGTTCACCGTACAACGAGCGAATCTCTTCGACTGAACGAGTCGGAGAAGGGAGTGACTCACCCGACAAGTCTTCAAGGCGCCCATAACCCAAGGAAAATATCTTCATTTCAGATCACCAGTGTTACAGTCGGCTCTCGAGTGAGCACCGATGCTGGGGAGGATTCGGCGGACGATCTAGATGAGTCTCACACCGACGACATATCGAGAGTGACCGACATTGAGAATGAGACACCGAGTTACTCGGAAGACACCTTTTCGAAAGACGATGTGTTTTACAACGCGTCAAGTGCATCTTTAGGTTGCGCCCCCGTGATCCCGACCAGCTCGCAGTACGGGCTCGCCATCGTGGGCCAAGACGGCGCCGCCGGTCAGATCGGAGGAGCAGTGCCAAATAGTAATAACACTGAAGTGAGTGACATGCACGTCAGTGTGACCAATGCCGGGACGGGCAGTATCATCAATCTCATAGGAAATGCTAAGCCGCAGGAAGGTATGAAAGAAATTCAAGAACATGTTAGGAATGAACGTTTTAAAGTTGTTAAAATTGAAAGCACTGAACCCTTCCGAAGAGGTCGATGGATGTGCATGGACTATTTAGATCATACATCAACACAACAGAATGCACCAATAACTTTGAACAACAACTTGGATGTGAGCGAGAGTAATACATTGCAAGCTCCGGACAGTGGTGTTGTGATTAACGATAGTCAACATGATGAAATTCCTAATGATCTGATAAACAAGGGGCCTAAAGACTTGCAAGGGAATCCTCCAACTGTTCAGCAACTGGAACAAACTCTACAAAAACAATTTCCGATGGCTTCTCCCGGACAGTCACTGACTCAGCCATTAAATTCAGTGCAACAAACTATGCCTGTTAATCAATCAGTGTCGGTGCAGTCACCTCCGTTAGAGTTGCCTCAACAGATGCCAAACCAAAATATGCAAACCAACCAACAAGTGGCGCAGCAGCATCCTCAAAGTATGACACACATCACCATGCAGAATCCGGCGCAGAGCCACCCCCAGCAGACTCAGCAACAGCAAGTCCAACAGATCCCTCAGAGCTTCCCGCAGCATCAGTTACAGCAAGTCATCGCTCAATCCCAGGGTATGGCTATGCAGCAAATACCAATGCACCAACAGATTCCACAACAAATGCAACAGATGCCCAATCAGCAAATGCAACAGATGAGCCAGCATATGCCTCAGCCACAGATAACCAACATGCAGCAAATGCAACAACAGATGCCACAGATGCAGGCCATGACCAACCAAGGGCAGATACAGCAAGTGCCCGGGCAACAGCCACAGATGCAACAAATGCAGATGCAGCAAATGCAGGGACAACCCAACCCCCAGCAGATGCATATGCAACAAGCTCAGATACCCAACATGGGGCAGGGCCATCATATGCAAGGGCAACAGTCCATGCAACAGCAAGCGCAACTACAGCACCTCCCTAGCCAAGCCCAGATCCAAGCGTTACAAAATCAACAAATCCCCAATCACATACAACAGATGCAGATGCCCAACCAACTGACAGGAACCAATCAGCAGATATCCCAAATGCAAACTCAAATGCATCAACTCCCATCACAACCGCAGCAAAATGTGGTACCCGGCATGCATCCCCAGATGCAACAACAGGGCATGTCCGGAGTGCAGCAGCAGTATAGCCAAGTCAATCAGCAGCCTAACACTCAGTCCATGATAAGTGCTAACATGCCATCCTCTCAGCAGATGGTTCAACCTCAACACAATGTTCCTCAGTACCATACCCAACAGCAACAGATGAGCCAACAAGGCCAAACTCTCCCACAAGAAGTGCTCTCGAATATCGTCACCTCCCAGCAAGGTGCGACTCTCCCAAATAACTTACAGACAATGGCGTCCCAGCCTCAGGGCTCGACCTTACCTGCCAATCTCCAGAGCCTGGCGAATCAGCAGCAGGGGAACAATGTCCACTCCATCGCCCCTCAGCAAGCGAACGTCCCCCAAGCAAACATGCAAATGATGCCGGCTCAGAATATGCAGATGACTCTAGACGGGAATCAGCCCAGTATGCAGATACCCGCCTCAGATCCTATATTCATGCAGCCGGCGAACGTCAGCCAGCAGATGCCCGTCGGGCAGCACATGGCCCAACAGAACATGATGCAGCAGCAGGTGGGCGGGCAGGGGCAGATGGGGACGGTGCAGTATGTTCCCAGCCAGGCAGTTCCGCAAGTGTCTATGGCACACCAGAACATTCCTATGTCGATGCAGCCGAATATGCAAGTGAACTTGGGCGGTGCGGTCCACCCGAACGTGGTGCAGTCGCAGACGAGCATGGGTCTCGGTTACGGAGGCGTAGTGCCGGTGATGTCGCAGAGTAGCGTGGCGCCGGTCGAGGCGACCGTGTCGGGTACCAACTCGCCGGTGGTGACGCTGCCGGTCAGTTCCGCCGCGTACGTGTCGAACGCGGCGCAGTCGGGCCTCGACAGTCAGGGCTTCGGAAGCCCCGTGAGTGCGGTCAGTGGCGCTGTCATCAGCAATGTGAATGTGAATGAAAGTGGTGCTGTGGAGGTGTCCGCTGAGCCCGGAGACACGGCCGATGGGAAGGAGGAGCCGCTGGTGCCCGCCCCTGAGGATGAAAGGTGAGTTCTACTGTCTAAACCGCTCATTACTTCTACTTGATTGCAGCCATTTTGTTTTGAGGCTTTTAGGGTTGTAGACCTCAATTCTGCTTTTGAAGTAGTCAAAGATTAAGTTTATACATATGGATCTGATATGTTCTATTTATATAAAACAAGTACCCAATAAAAAAAACCTTCTTCTGTATATTGGAATTTTCTCAAAGAAGAATATTTAACAAAAGTTAAACAGAAGAATAAAACATGTGAATGATATGTTAGATACCTACTGTATGGACTTCCACCTACTTGTACTATCTTATTCGTATTATCGCACTTATACCTAAACAATTTTTACGGACTATTTAATGAAATGATAAGGTGACGATCAACATCCATGATCTTTCTGGCTTGAATGCACAATCAGGTTTCATTTGCCAAAGTAGTTACAAAGGAGCAAGATAACAGATATTCTCCCGGATCTAACACAATTATCAGTGTTCTCAGGATGAACACAAAAAATCTTTATTAACACGCGAACAAGCGAACATTTATGTAGAAATTAATGAAACATTCTTGCCAAGCCGTAATATTATCAATACATCCATCGTAAGGGTTGTAAGCTCTTATAGATTTTTATAAGAGTTTAGGTACTTAATTGGAACTACTAAAATAGTTGACCATAGAAAAGCGGGAGAGACTAAATACCACAGTATTCGCAATTAATCTCTCCCGCTGTCCGGAAGAAGTACCGGGGTCGATAGCACTTATCCTGAACTTCGACACTAGTCTTGTTTTTGACAAGACTGAAAGCATAATCACCTTTTACCGCGGCACGATCGCTGCGCTCGCTCGCTTGCCTGGCGCTATGTATTATCATAAATCAAACCTAACAAACAAGCTGATCTCGCGTGTGAAAATAATTTGTATCGAAGTTTCAGTCCTGTCGAAATGCAGGCTTGTAGAATATCTATCTTTCGAATTTAAATTTCACACCGGAAAAGCAAATATTCATGACGCATCTGCATATCACAGTTACTAAAGACTTGAAATAAATTCCTTGCACTATTTGGCTGGCTAGGCTACTTAATGCTGGAATCCCTTGTATTCCGGCATTTAGTATTGTATCGTTGATACAATTTGTTTCCCGCGCACCTACGCTGCGCGTCCCAGCGTCGCGCGCGGTGATCGTAACCGACCATAGAATCCCGTGTCTATTTGCGAAAATAACTCATCCGTAGACAATGGTCGCTGTTTTGCTTGATTTCGTTCGCCGTCAGTGCTGCGCCGTCTCAGTGGAATCTCACTTCCTTTGATGCAGTTTATTTTGCGCTTCGTCCTGCGACGTAAATAGGTGGTTGACACGTGCCCTTACACGGATTCGGTGCAATATCCTCTCTGCTGCTAAAATATATTACTCTACGGCTAGCGTTTGTGAGAAGTACGCGATAAACTGAAAAATTTAAACATGAAAAAAAATACAGACGTTAGTGTCCGTAATTTATGTCCGTTTGGGAGTTAATGTTGATAGTGGTTCGCAGCGAATTCCATGTGATTAATAATTACAAAAGTTACATAACAATTATAATTATAATTTAGGAAATCGAATTAGAGTTATTTTTATGAATTCCAACCTCAGGGTCAGGCCAAAACCCCTCGTACTTGTTGTATCGTGTTCGATCGAGTATCTGCGTGCTTCGAATGACTCACGAATTGATCACGCGCACGCAACGCCTTCAAGCCATCTGTCCAAAAAAGCAACAGTGTTGCGTTCTTTTTCGTCTGGTCATTGACGGCTTGAGTGCTCTCTTTTTTGTCTGATCTCAATCTGATAGATTTCACTTGCTGCGGCCAATCTATTTACAATAGCACTTTGCCTCTGGATCCAAATTCAATGTTGGCTCGCGAGAATCCATTTCAGCATTAATGCCGAAATAATCATTTCGCTTATTTTATCGCCTTCCAGTATTAATTATCAATAAATCTTACAACACGGAACATCAACCGAATACCGAAATATCAGTGCCGCTATAGATCATTCAATGAATTGTCAAAACCGGTCATGTTGCATTCCGCCCCCTTGCTAAACCGCAATTGGTTAGCTGCATGGGGCAGTATGTTACCTGTGCTATTGAATACTTCCTTGTGTATTCGTGACACGAAGCCGCAAAGGTGACAGGCGCCGGCGCCGGCGTCGCTACGTCATAGGGCGGCGTCGGTCGGCGTCGCTGGTAATCGAGTAGTGAAACGAAGGCCGTGAAATCTGAACCTTCCACTCGCTCCTGATCATTCGATGCACCGCAGATCTATACTACCGGTACCGAAATGCGACCAAGCAGTATTTTCGTTCATTTATTAGAAGTTTGATTTCCAAACGGAAACTGCATCACAGAGTATTTAAAAAAGTGCAACAATAAAAAAATTGAAAGCTATCAATGATTGATAGTCAACACTGCTGAGAGGGCATAACCTCGTTCCATAAAATATCCCAAACGTCGCATTTTCGGGATATTTTGTGAAAACTCACAAAAGATAATCCTAAATATGGACATAAAATTGCTAAATAACTCTGTTGAACTGTGTTTGTACCGAAGTGTTAGGTTTTATATAATTTAGGTTACATATTTCGGCTTAAACTGGTGAAAAAAAGGCAACTTTATCCTGGTGCGATCCATGATTGGGAACAATACATGGGTGCATTGTGTGTTAAATAATAGTATTTTTATTATCTAACACTCTGAAACCTATATGAAACTATTTTTTTTTCCATAGTACCCTCAAATTCTAATAGATTAACTCTATTGAAAGAATCGTGCACTTGCCATTTTCTACTTCGCGATGCGATCAATTGGCGTGCTTGCACCGGTGAAAGTGGATGCACAAAATGCCTCTTAACGACAATCTTGCGCGACTAACAACTGTCAAATAGGCGGCCGTTACATTGAAGAATGTGGGAGCAGCAACATTTTAATTAGCAATTCGTAGTCTTTATCGCTTTTAACGAGATTACCTTAATGTATTGTTAGTTCTTGTCGTGTATTTTATTAATCCCGCTGGAATATCACTCTGACAAGCGATCCGACACGTCGAGTGGTCTATGTGCATTGCAATAATTTTGCACTAATTTAGTTTAGAGTTTTTAATTTTGTATATCACATACTTTTCCACGGAATTATCTGTGTGTCATTAACGCTGACGCGCTACGTAACAGTGCCAGGTTGCTATATGTACCGTGATAACGCCAGCACTGGTATCATCGCACACAGTTTGTTGTCAAACAAACAGCTGTAGATTGACGGTGCGTGACTGCTACGTCGCGCCGCGCCGCGCAAGGACGTCCACGGCTTGAAAAAACGCCGCAGACTGACGCGTGCACGTCACACGTTTGCCTCAATGATTTGAGATAAAAAGTGAGCTTTTTTTTCTTAGTCCGATCAGGAACTATTTGACCTCGTTAAACAGAGCTGGTTCGGCGCAATAACACGTTGGATAACTATTTTTCGTGTCAACACCGACGGTCAATAATTTGGTGTTCATTTTGTTGGAGCCCCGTCGAAATTTCGTTGGGAGTTAATTAAAAAAAAATATCAGATGCACTGATATCAGAATGATATCAATCATCGTGAAAGTGCTAAAACCCTATGTTGACTGATAATGGTTATCACTACAGTACTATAAAACAAAGTCGCTTCCCGCTGTCTGTCTGTCCCTATGTATGCTTAGATCTTTAAAACTACGCAACGGATTTTGATGCGGTTTTTTTCAATAGATAGAGTGATTCTAGAGGAAGAATATGTATAATACATGCATAATATAATGTATAATATAGTAGAGAAACACTGATAATTTTGAATTTTGATAAGTTTCTAATGTGATGTCGTAAATAAACACTTTTTTTGCGCTTACATTGCAAACGCTGGCTGAACCCTACGAGATAGATCAAAATAATGTACTACAGTATTGTACACCTTAAAAAGGTCTACAAAAAGTCCACGATGGTATATGTCTATCTCTTAGGGATAACCCACAGTAACCATTTTTTTATCCTTTACTTTTTACGAGAAATAATGGCTTATTTACGAAAAGCTGTGAACGTTGTATATAACATTGTATATACATTCTGTAGTATATTTAGTATCAGCATTGCACCCGTGCGAAGCCGAACCGGGTCACTAGTCATGGATAAAATGCTCACTGGAACGGTCCGTCAGACCACTGATAACACTGTCATTAACTTAATATTTGATTAGATACAGTTTTGTGTAGATTTTATTTAGAATCGGATATAGGTACATGTTGTGTGTTTAATCTGATTCTAGGTGTAAGGAAATCATTAGTACCTCAATTCGTGCTCAGTAATCGTTTAATTAAGGCCGATGAGTCTGAGAATAATCGTGTGCATTCCATAAATATTTGCGTGAATGCTGCTAAGTAATTGGAGTTTATTTTACTTCTTATAGAGTTACGTTTATATACATACCACCTGATGTTAAGTGACTGTATTGCCGACGGTGGCGCCACGCAACGCTTCGATTGGAAACTGACATATTTAATAGATCTAGATAATTCAGCGACAATTTTTTTTAATGTTATGTAGGTGATAGTGCGAGCTGACGGCCCACCTGATGTTAAGTGGTAACCGCTGCCCATGTACAACAACAATACGACTAATAATATAAAATTACTCAGGGTTCTTCGTTAGAATCTAGAATTATGTCTACTGGGCACGATGTATGAACAATACTTGCCCCTATCGCGTCTCTTTCTTGATTCTTTTCATTTGAATTTTTTAAAGTTTTATGTTTATGCACAGAATATACTTGAAAATCGCATGACGGAATGCTAATCATCAGATCAGCCTCATCCTAGGTCACTGCTGGAATCACATGCATTCTAATTAACCCATGATAATTATAGTGCGAAAATAAGCGTAGTGCGAGAAGGACGGAGTCTTCATTCGAAGCCGAAAAAAACAAATAAACTTATCTAAAAATAAATTGCGGCAAAATTAAAGGATTCTTTTATAACAGTTATGTAAATATATGACATCGTCTGTCTGCAAAGAATTATGGCTCAAATTGCTCATTTTAAGTTCCTAGATGAAAGTTCAAAAAACAAACCTAATTTTAGGAAATTCCCACTTTTTCTAAACTTGAATTACGCTGAATCCTACATCTTATTTTTAATAGCTGGCTTTTTAATTGAATAGCTTATGTACACTTATCGATTAAGGCCAAAAATTATGGGTTAATTAAATAATATAATCCTTCATTTAAATGCCAAATGCATATTTGTAATATTTTACCAACGTTCGGAAACTGCGCCTTAACAGACAAAAACAAGACTCCGCCTTGCTCGTGCAAACTTTATCACGCACCTATAGCACAAGTGTAAATCTTTTGGTACTCGCCTATACAAACTTATCAAGGATATTGTAATTCCAATAAAAACGATAGTATTGACTGATAATATACCGCGAAATATATGTCACGCTCACTTTGTATTTGCTACCAATATGACGCAGGTTTATTCAATGCCCGATTCCAATTAAATATTGAGAGCGTGGTGGCCCGGTGGTACAGACCCATAGTTTCATTCTGAAGGTCGCTGGTTTAAATCTAAATGTGCATCAAGGTGTATTTTCACTTTGTGCGCAATACCACGTTCGCAAAACGACGATGGGAAACATCGTGTAGAACATTGCATCTGCTAGAATTAAAAAATTCAGAGAATTATGTCAAGTGCACGAAAGGAGATTTGTTGAGGGAAACTTTAATCCTTTTTTCGTGCACTATATCTATTATATTAAATATAAGTATACTATACACTGTATACCATATTATACCTACTCACTACCAGTATTATAATACCTTAAAGTTTATAATTATTTTTCCTCTTCAAACACTTTTTTTATTTAGCAGCATTAAATTCACGTGTAGTGAAGAGGAAAGTGCATGATACAGTTATTTTTATCCCGTTTATAAATACCAAAACATGCTAAACTAAGTTCACGCGACATTATTCTCCCGGCTAGTGGAGTAATGCACCGTGGACGCTTGCCTGGTGTATGTTCGTCCGCTTGCACTCACGTAATCGTGGATCAGCCAATCAACTAGCTTCATTTGGCCTGCGATCTTGCTCGTAAGCCCGTCCACGCTTGCTCCTTCTGAAATTTGTCACCATCCGCTAGGTATGGACTTGGCGCTTTACATTTTCTGTGAATGAAAGCTCGCCTGGTGGTAAGTGGTTACCGTTGCCTATAGACGTCTGCAACACTCAAGGAGTTGCCAGTTCGGTGTCTATCATCTGGTCATAAATCTGATCAAAGGAGCAATAAAGAAAATTTATTTCATGAATCGAGCTCTAGCGTTATTAACTCGGCAGAGATTAAGCTAACTCATAAGCTGAGTGTACTATCAACGCAAAACATGCTCTAAATTAGTAAAGAACGTACGCCACAACAGCACGATCATTTAATAACTGTAAAAAATCATGTGTATTATATATATCCACAGTGCAGGATAGTTGCGGACAGTGTTCCATTTGCACAGCCTCAACAGCTGTATTCTTAATATATAACTACCTCTTATCACTCATTGTTTATTCAATTAAATATAAACTTGTATGTAATCCTTTGATGATGTTATTTATAGTAGTGTAATGAAAACAACCGGAACGGGATACCGTGTGATACCGTAAGTAATTATTCAATTCAATTCAATATATTTATTCAATATACTATTTCGAATTCATAAAGTCTTACTTTCATTTCGCATAGTACGACTTTTGATCAAACTCTCCTAGTGGTTGCTAGTATGGAAATCGCTAGTCCGACACTAAATTTCTCCTTACATTGTAAGCACTTCGAATGGAAGTTCTAGGAGCGATTTATTGCAAGTTGAAGGCGTAGGCGTGAGATAAGGTTTCTGTGAGTTCACAACTCGCCGTGTCTGAGCTGCACACTGCATATTGTGCTTCGAGAAGTAGTTTTTTCTTAAATGCGATTTGGATTATGTGCATACTTGATTATATTAAAGGCCGCTGTGCTGTACACAAATACATAAATACTAAATGTTTATTTCCGACATACGATGGATGGATAGACTCTGAATCGTCTCAGGATATGAACACTTGAAATAATGCTGATGCCTTATATATTTTTTTACTTAATTAACCGTTTTTTTTCAAATAATATACATACAACTTGGCTAGGGTTGTATCTTTTACTTTTTCAAATATGTACTAACGGTATTATATATGTATATTGCTTTATATATTTTTTCTCGTCTTCCTTTTCGGTAATATATATGTTACTCAGAGGTTGCAACTTTCAAATCATTGTATAATATTGCTGTTGCTAAAGATTTCTTATCAGCTGAAAGCCGACATACGCATAAATGCGATTGTTATCTTTTCGTCTGAGGATTGCATTTGTCATCGTTTATTGAGTTGTCATAAAAACATTTTTTGTTATGTGTCAAAAAGGTGACTCATGTCACAACCATGCCCGCTCCGACGGACACCCAAATGCAATTGTAATTCAGTCGTCGCTTGCAAAAACGAATCGGCGGCTGTCGCTGTTTGCCGGAAACGTCCTCACAGTGGCACGTTGCCAGCCCTAATGAATGCAACTATGATCCTTCCACAGCTGCCATAGCGTAGTATTTGCAATCAGCGCATTAATTACAATGAATGAAACTCGTGGTTTTACGTGTCTCCATTAGACTCGGAAAAGACTGGGTAATTATGCATATACCCTTTCTGCAGGCGCATTTGCCAAAACGCAACATTTTATTGTACATACTTGGTACGTTCAACGAAAATTCAATTAATTATTTAAGATAGATATAAAGTTAAGTCCCCTTAAGTGCCCTTATCAGCCCATAAGTCTCCAATTAACTATTTTTGCCCTACAAAGTAGGTACATACTAACAGTACCAACTTACATATTTCCGCGAAGTAGTAATTGCATTCGCGTTACTGTCTTCTGGTTTGAAAGTGTGTCTTAATGGACCATATACCAGATAATAACTCGATTTATCTCGGTAAGTAGTAATTTTAGATATTTTTCCATTAATTTTCCTTAAGGTCGCTGTCATTTTGTCGCTACGCCTGTAAACTATAGTTTAGTTATAAATGCATATCATAACATATATTAAGTCTAATATTCGCATGAAGCCCGAATACACGTTTCTGTCTATCTGATTTTCTCTCGTAATTGGGCAGCATACACTGTAATATGGACATATTCCTTATACGCATTCCTTAGATCGATTGCTTTTGTAACACACAATAAATATATTGGTATATTTCTATTTTATAGCGTCGAAAGCCATTGTAAAAGAATAACAAAATCTATTCGTTCTCAAGCTCCAATCAATGAGTGTTTACTCTAAAACAATTTTAATGATTCGCGATGAATATTTATAGATGTTCGTCATTCTTAGCTGCCCAACTCTAATACATTTATTGTAAGCAAGCCGAAGTTCAGCTCGACGATATACATACGATTGGTTTAGCACTGGAGACTACGAACTGATCATTTTAGTTATCGGCAGTAGATATAAACTGGAAATCGACTTATACTTACATATTTGTTGGAAGTGTATCCGAAGAACAGTGAGACTCAGTTCACGCGGACGAAGTCGTAGGCGAATAGTTAGTTAACATTGTGATAATTCTAAAATATTTGCATTTATAGCAAAACGGTTGTCACTGGAATTGAATAAAAAATAAATTATCAATTTATATCATTAATTGAATCGTGTTCGATGTACCTACCACTTTGTATTACATTCTCATAGATTTATTATTTAGCCAAGCTTTGGTTCAAAGTTCAGACCTTTATATTCTTGCGGACAAATTCGGGCCTAGTTTGTAAAAGACGATAAATGCTGCATCATAAGTCTACACAACAGTCCAGAGTGCCTGGATCCTTTCAGGCACTCCGATCTCATTAGAGTAACTTTGTCAGTACATCTTTTCTTCGATGGAACCACTTTGGACCGAATTACCTTCAAATGCCTATAGGTCCGTAATAGATCATAGTCGAGATCGAATATCCTATAATTCGTATCTGCCCATCAATAACCGGTTGAATGGTTGTTGGGACGTGATCCTATCTGTTCCAATTTGCAATCAATGGCGTTTTACATAATGCAGCGCAGTCACATCCGATGCACGAGTGTGTTGTTCTAACAGCTTGCATAAAGAGTTAGAAGGGTGCGTTTAAACTGGGTACATCTTAATGATGTATGATTTGAAAAGAAACCGAAACCATGCAGTTTTATATAAATTGGTTTTTAAAGTAAGTAAATATGATTCTAGCATTTCTGGATTGGATGTGTGGCATCTGAAATCTATTGCACTAAAGGAGCCAATTTGAGGCACACTTTAATACTTTCACCACACTGATTCGAGAGAGCGAGTGCCACGATTAGGAGCAGTTAGTCATTATTTGGATTCTGGGTGATTCGGGACCCAATTATTATGATGCACAGGCGTCGAGTTAGACTCGCCATATACAAAAACTGAGTCGTGTTACACAGAATTTGGCTGGCAAACCGGCATTCAACCGGGTATGCTTACCATGAACTGAGTTCGCTTGTTCAGACGAACATTACCGTCTTAATTGTCCATTCAACTATGTTACTTATACGTTCTATAGACGTTATGCTATGATTATATAGACGTTCTGCTAGATCGCTAGCAAAGTTTATGCCCTATGTTTATAAATACAAAGATCCCATCGATTAATTTAACTTATTCTCATTCCATAAACAGGCAATACAAGGTCACGGTGCCGCACCACCTCGTACCAGCTCTTTGCTCTTTACACAGTTCATAGTTTAGTACATCTCTTGATATCGATTGAACAAAATGTAAAACTCCGTGTTTCGATGTTCCATTGTCAGTTCCTCGTCGGCTTCTCTGATATTGTGCATCGTTGTGCGCTTTTGGCATGGCCCGCTGCTTCGGTAAGACCGTATGCTATTGTTTGCTGTGATTATGACACAATATTGATATTTTCACGCGAAGACACAGACATTCGTCAGTGCAAACAGTTGTTGATGATCTTTCCTAACGTATGCACTTTTCTCGTATCGTTTAACATTAAGTATATATTGTTAAGGAAATAAAATGTATTGGTCATCATAAATTTTGTTAAATTATGTCATAGAGTTTTGGTTACTCTAGAGATATTGATTGTGTCGTAGATAAGTATTTTTACTTTATTAATTTAAATTTAAATCTAGATAAAAAATTATAAAATAAAGAAATCGTGGCATTTGCTGCCTATCCATTCTATACCCATTACTACATTTAGGCATTCCGTTGAATTACCAAGACGCACTCAACACGCGTCATAACTCAATTTATGATCAGTCTCTGGAATTTTCAGCGTCGCTACAGAATTTGAGATCTAATCTATTGCAACCATTGACGTTGATGCGCCTATAATAAAGCTCACGATCGTAAACTGTTCACCTGTTGATGCATTGGCGAGTTTTAATGCCTGTGATATTTTCCTCGTCGTATCCAACAGTATACAGAGTCATTGATTGCCATAACTGTCCATCGAACCGAGAATATTCAAAATAGATCACACAACATTCTATGAAAATTTGAACAAAATGTTTCCTTTCGCATTGTACGTTTCATATAATTAGTTTACTGAGTATCATTTACTGTTCTGGATGCACTTGGTCATTAAGGAAAGTTATTGGCTTAGCTTTAGCTTCGACATGTGGTTGGCACATGACACATACAATTTAATATGCGTTAAAACTCAAAGTACAGTTCCTGTCAATTATATTTCTTCCAGAATGAAAGTTTTGGACTCCTTGTTATTATTCCTCTGATAAATTTGGTTTCTCAGGTACAGCTTAGTTCGTTTGTTCAATATTATACAGTGATTACTTCCTGTTACTTTATTTTTAGCAATAGAAATTTTTGGAAATCTGAATCGCTCTCGCTGCAAAGTCTTTTGTCTAATGATTGCTTGTGTGAACTTTCTCCGCCTCTTGTTACACTTAGTCTTATTTGTTTTCAGAGTTTTGGTGTCCTTCTTACAGTTCTTCCAGGATAGAGTAATCTATTTGAAACACTAATCTAACTTGTAATTGAGTATGGGATCTGGAGAAATTGCAGATTCAATATTCATTTCTCTAGACGACAGGCACGAATTGCATCTTTGATGATGGTACATTTTAAGAGGCAGTAGTCCATTGAGTTATTGAGTTGAAGACCTCGACCCTTTCATGGCCTGTAAAAGGATTATTGCCAGACGGGCCACAAACGCCTGAAGAAATATACAGGATAATCCTCTTTGGTCGCAGTAAGCCGAGCGACTGCACGACACCTGATTGTAACCGTTAGACGTATAACTAACAATGAGGGTAAGTGAGGCATAATGTAGATAAACGAGAGCCAAATCAATATAAATCGCCGGAAAGTTAGGAAGAGAGGAGAGACGAAATAGCACCTTAATTGTAAGCGATAAGGATAGTTTTCGAGTTTCTTGCCTTGCAAAGTCAAGACAGTGAAAGCCAGACTGCCCTTGCGATCTCAACAACTCCACAACGTAATTGGTGTGTCCATTAAAATGATTTAATGATTAAGTAGCACTGATTGTCAACGATGTAGTAGTGTGTTCCATTACAGGAGTATCCAACCCAACACACATGTATTTTCGAAGACAGATGACGATTCATTGAGCCATATTCGATGAAGAATGTAATATTTATCATCGTAATAATATTTATATTTAAGTATAGTCAATTTATAAAAACTATGCCTCTCTTTAAAAAGTTGTAGAAATTAATAAGTGTATGTAAATTCAGTTTTATTTGTTAAGAATTTAAGAGATTTCGCATGGAATATGACAGGTATTAGTTAGGAGGAAGCGACGGTTGTAATTACTCGATAAAGCGTCTTCACTAAGCATGATGAATCCGCGCAGTATATTCTCATTAGAAAGTCTAAGTTTTGGCTGTGGGGCCAACGACCCGCAAAGTTCTCAGGCCACACCCTTCGATTGAGACACGTACGTAATACAACGGCCATGCGCTAATGTAACCGATAGCCATCGCAATCAAATGAATGAGGAAGGAAACTAAACAACAGAAATTTGCACTGGAGCTAAAATTAACTACAATTTATTGAGTTTAGCAGATAATTTAGGAGGTCAAGATAAGTCAATGACAGAGTGTGATTAACTCTTTAGTTTTTTTTTTAGATAAAGATGTATATATATCCAATAAAATAAAGATAAATGTCCCATTACATTGTTACCCATAATTTTTTACATAATACTTAACCAAAGTTGCATAATTTTATATATTCAAGTGAGAAGCAATACACGTAGCACTCGCCTAAATGATACATTATTAAATCAAACATTTTACTTTCTACTTTTAATTCCTCTGCGTTAGATAGCGTTTTATTAAATTTGTAGACTAAGAAATTATGGAATATTTTAACTCATCATAATTGTAGAGCTTTTATGGTGGTATACGTGCAAATTAACAAATTTAAAATGTTATACCTAATAGCATATTGACTTCTGTATCCACTTCTCAACGTAACGGCTGGAAAGATATCTTAAAATCGCAAGTGTTCTCATATGTTTAAGCCGAGAACTCACGAATCATTGGGAGTGTATAGATAATGAAAGCTTCAAAGCTTTGCTTGCGTTGTGGTCCGATTCGAACCTCCCAGCGCCTCCAGCGCCGTATCGGAAACATTTGACGTATTCGATATTATCGCGCCGCTCGAAATAGCCTTTATCTCGTCCGTGCTGAGGTCACTGGGCGCTGCGTCGACGCACGCTAGATCATTAACGCAGTAATCTAATGGGGAGCCAATGACTCGAATGTTTCCGATCGGTACGCACACATATTACCCGTCTTCTGGTAACAAAGTGACGATAATAACCTATTCTTCATAATACTTTCATCTCCATTGTACATTTACCTAGTATACCGTGTTCGCTTTCTATTGCTTCATTTCTTTAGCTATTCGAAGAATTACTACATGTTTGTGCAGAAATTTACTTGTGACTTATATTATGGATATAATTTCTCCAACTGTCTGTTACTGGTAAGATTGGTCGCTTATCTACGGTGGCAAGATCCAAGTTACAAATATACCATATATTTTTAACTTGCGACTTGGGTCTTCTTGTACCTAAGTAAGATACCCAATTCGAATTGCTTGTTATGGGCAGAAGTTACGACTTAACACCAGGTGGGCTTGTCCCGTAACTTTTTCATATAAGAAGTACTGCCATGTAATTTCTGCCGCCAAGCAGTAAGGCATTCCATTACTGTAGTTCCATTGTGTAGATGTTTAAGATCAGTGTTAACACCATGTGTTCGTTCGTTAACATACTTAAAAAACCTTCTCTCAATGGATTTAATTACTCAGTCGTTTAATTGTTAATTGGATCAGTTGATTATTAATATTTCTATGTAAACATGGCGTGATCACTAGATGATGTGTCAATGATCAAATTAATATTATTGGATCGATAGCATCTTTAGCATCAAACTTTATTCGATCAACATTTCACTAAAGTACATCATGTACACAGCGTAGATCAAATATTAGTCACAGCTGTGTATATACGTTTGAAGCACATACTTCGATATCTATTTTTTGAGTATAATGTAAACAATATGTACCAGCCAGTCATATACCTACCTAGATCTAGACTTATACGCCTCTTTTAGTTCCGTCGATCACTTGACTGCCTCTATTAAATCAAATATTCTCATAAAACGTCTGTTCTATGAGATCAGTGTTTATTATAACGCGCTATGAAAAATCTTCACACAGATTGAAGATAGGCATCAAGTGAGCTATGAAATACCCATCGTTCACACGACAGCCTATCTTCAATTATATAATCTAGGACGTCTGCTCTGTGACTTAATCAAACAATTTTTTATTCGTTTTTGTGGTACGCTAGCGAGCCGCCCTGGCTTCGCACGGGTGCAGTTTACTAATAAAGAAAATGAGGAGTTGCGCTTAACAATATAGTAATAAATAACAGTATAAGTGTTGTTACCCGTGGTGAATAAGTTTGTGGTACACATAAAAAATATTTGAACAGGAACTTGATCATCCCACGGAAACACGCACTTTTCCGGGATGAAAAGTAGCCTTTGATTCAGAATATAAGCTATCAAATGTCACTAAAGCCTTTCTCGTTTATCGCTCTTTCTATTAATGAAAACCGTCTCAAAATCCGTCGCGTTGTTTAGAAGAAGTAAGCGGAGAAACAGAGGCATGTTTTATGCTGTTTAGAGATTGTCAATGACTTTCGGTACGGTCGGTCGTCGGCGTGAAATCGAGCATCCTCGGCTCAAGCCGAGACCGCCTGTCAATAGATTGAATACCAAAGAAAAGATTGATGGAAGCTACTACTAGTGATTGATGCAAAATCTCAAGTCTGAAACCATTAAGCAATTTGTTATACTTTCAATTTTTAATACACCATAATTATTTATCAAGTCTAAAACTTTCTCTTTTAGTATTTTAAAGTGGGCTAATTTGAATTATGTAACTTAAAAGTAAACAGTTATTGCCTAGGCGTAGCCTATTGGTACTTTGCTCTCGGCATTAAACATAAAATAACTTACAGGCCTTTTTGACAGTTATAAAACAAAATAATTATTAGTTCTGCCTTCTGTGCTGTGGGTCGTGGTCGTGGGTTCAATTCCCACCCAGAACAAGCATTTGTGTGACCAACAAAGATGTTTGTTCTGTGTTTGGGTGTTACATGTATTTATATGTATGCAGTTATTTACAAAAAGTATATAGGTATTTTCTGACAGAAACGCAAACAGGGAAAAAAAATTACAGTAAGTATCTATATTCTATTACATTAAATTACATTATAAATATCATGTCACGTAAAAAAATATGCAAACAATTTGTTACATGTCAAAAATTATAAAAAAGTACCGCTTACCGTTTGATTTATCGTCACAATATTTATCTACGTAGCAAATGTTGCGTAAATTTAAATCATTTCCAGTCTAGACCCGATGCATCAAATCTCATTTGACACAGATATTTTTCCATCTGTTTTCTTAAACTAAATTACTAAATGACTAATGAACTACGGACATCGTTAGTCATTGAATCAATACAGGAATGTGGGTGGATGTTTGGGAAACCCGATCCACATTCTTAGATTTTGTAAATCTATCCATTTAATTAGGCGCACGCGTAACCTTGTCTGTTTTGAGGGGTTTGTTTGCTGCGGTGCCTGCTGCGCATTTATAGAATCAAAATGAAGAGAAATATTGATTAGGCTTATTTTAGAACAGACCGTTTGTTTGTTGTTTGGCCTTGCAAAGGATTCATTAAGTCATTAATATAGAATCCTTAGCCAGCTTAGCATAGTCTTCGTCGTATTGCACTATGTGGGACGCGCACACTTGAAAATGACAAGTCTGGTGTGCCTGTGATTCATCAGCCCTCCACAGCCCCTTAATACGAGTGCGGTATCGCCAGGAATTTGTATAGTGATGGCCTTTGTGCTCCACAGCGCCTATACGGAGGCCAAATCCTTCTAATCTCTACTACCTTAAAATTGATTAGGAAATAAGCAACAGTAACGCGAAACCGGAAAAGGAAAACCTTTTTTGAGGGTCTCATTTCGTGACAGACGTGTGTGATTGCTGTCAAACCGGTTTTTTGTATTATACCAAGAATTCATAATTTGCTCTTGAACAAATAATAGTAAGTCGAATATTGCTGGAAGTTTTTACATATAGTTAATTTTTTTGATTACTCCATTTCATATCATAAAATTTCTATTTATAAATCTAATCAAAAAATAATGTACTTAAGTAGTTACTTTAATCTAACGCGGATTTATATGTGTATTACTACTAGCTGCGCCCCGCTGTGTTACCCGCGGTTAATAAGTCATCCAACGGGAACACTTCACTTTACTGGGATCAAAGTAGCCTATATGTTAATCCAGGATATAAGTTATCTTGGTACCAAATTTCATCTAAATCCATTCCGCCGTTTTGGCGTGAAAGAGTAACAAACATCCATACATCCTCACAAACTTACACGTTTATAAAATTAGTAGGATAAAACTGGCTTACTACTGACAGGAAACGAACGTGAATATCAGAATTCACTCAGAAAACTGAGAAATCGTGTGACATGTCGTTAAAAGGAGCAGACATAAAGTACAATCATTGGTATATATTGATTAAGAATATTTTAAATTCCACACCCCGCCTGATATCGGTGACTTTGAGGATGTTATGTCTGTCTATTCGCTCTCATTCGGTATTCTTTCATAGGACATCTGACCAACTTAAAGGGTGAAAATAGTTGAAGATAGAATATTAGTGATAGTAGTATTTAGTTTCTGTTGTGTAACGACTGAAACCAGTGACAGTACTAAAAAGCCCAGTGCATTTAGACACTTGGCCCACGCGGGCAAAGCCGCGCTGGGAGATGTCATTGTATTGATATACCTACTACATTGATAACTTCAGTTGGCAGCACCCGATGTTAATTCAAATCATTTGCAGAAATAATATATTCCATGTGTGATGAGAACCTGTTGTTCGTCTCAACATTCCTTGACCTTGGGGAGGTCATGTGTGCCTATTCCTACTCATTCGTTATTTCTATAAAGCAGTTGGTCAATGAATTAAAACGATTAAAAAGCACCATTGGCCGCGTGCCAGCTATCTTCACATAAACATTGGGAATTCAGAAGAAAATGTCATTACGCAACCGAACGGAGATAACAATTTCGCAGATTGCTCGGAAACACACGTCACTCACAACGGGTGCCTCAATAGTTTTGCTAGGTGAATAATTAAAAACGATTTAAAACAATATTATTAATTTTTTCCTGGGTTTCGGGATATAATAGAAAGTAGTTTCTGGAGGTAGGGGGTCAGCGGAGCTGTATGCGGGGGAAAACAATGACAGCGATGAGCTTACTTCTTGTCATGTCTACGTTCTCACGATGGAGTATTCACCACACGGTTGAGGTAATTCAATGTATTTGTCATTTGTGGTGATCCATATCTCAGACCTACTCAGACGACTGCACTAGAAAACTAAATACGAATAGTGGCAAATAGTATAACAAACCATCTCCCTCGACAGACATGAGTATCGAATCAACTGTTGGAGAGTTTACAGACATGCAAATACAGATTCGACCATGTTTCGTTTAGAGAACTTCCTTCCCTCATCTTCTCAATTGATGTCGCAAGAAATTTCCAGCCATGATATCAGGACATGTATACACGCATTTAGCCAATTTCTCGTTCTTGAATTAGTTGGTTTCGCCACAGCTTTTGTAATAACGCCTTGTGATGAGCTGTTTTGAAATATTTGTTCATCATCATCACGCAGTTGTTATTATTACGAAATTAACTGAATCGTACTGCATATTTTCAAATACATTCTGTCTATACTGGATACGTAATTATTTATGTGACACAAGATTCATCATTAAATTGTGTGCAAGAACGCTCGGATAACGAGGGGACTAAATGCCCGCTAGTGTAAATGCTTATCTTTCTAAATATTGAAGACTGAATTGCGGTTCGTCGACCTCGTTAGCTTAGCCCGCCCGACAATGAAAGTTCTGGATAGTCAGTTTCCATTTCTGGAAACGGATACAATTCGCCTGAAACGCCTACATGTACATTTATGTTGTAAATCACATCTCGGCAAAGCGACTCATACCATGACTAAGTTTGTAGACAATTAGACATTAAGCTTTCATTTGGCTCAGTATAATAATATACGCTTTCTTCTGAACACATCGGAACTCTTATCGTGTTAGTAACAGCTTTTGTTCTACACAAAAAAAAATGCAAAACTTCTTTTGTGTTTCTTCTACAAAAAGTAGAAAAACCTCTTTGCAATATTGGATATTGTTTATGCTTTTATTTTTATCTGATCGTTTTCTCATTTTGAGCGGGATTTATACTTTTGCGTTTGGAACACTGGAACTGGAATACCGTAACATTACTAATTATTAAATTGATTTTATCCTACTGTCATTTTTGGTATTGGCGTTTACGACTTATGAGCTATTATTATGACTTTATGTGTGGGGCTGTATTTGATATTCCCTTATATTGTTCAATTATTTTTTCAGGTATCGTAAGTAATTAGTGAAAAATATTTGAATGTAAATTTAGTATATTCTCATCCTTCTTCTCTCGCATGCCTGGAGTTCTAAGTACTTGCTTTCTCAAACAATAGACAATAATAATGAAAAAATATAATAAAAAAAAACTAGATAATAAAAATAAGAAATGCTTTATTATACACCAACATTAAAAAATAAAAAATCTTAGAAACTAGTAGTACAATTAGCGGTCATATCGCTATAAAGCGATTCCTTACAGACTACCTTGGGATGAAAAGAGTATTATTTAATAGCTGAAGGGTGGTTGGGAGTTTACTAAAAGCTAATAAGAGATATTTATCAAAAGGGAATACACTAATCAGAATAATAAACCTTACTTAGCCAATATGCTGAGATTTTTTCTTCTAATAGGTATGCATCGTAAAATATTGTGTTTTATATTGGAACCGGAGACAGGTGGCGTCCAGTACATTGACTCCACGGCCTTGTCGTCCCATTCAGTGGCTTGGTTTATCCGTGCTATGGTATGGGCTTAACTTTTTATTGTCAAGGCCAGCTGCTTTATCGTCAGCTATAATGGTATGGCATTTCTGACTCTGTCTGAAGCTTTGGTAGGGGTTTTTATTTAGATTTTTTGACTAGGTTATATGTTAATTTATGGCTTAATAATAACTTTAGTTTCAGTGTTGCATTAACATTTGTGTTAATCCGCAATTAAATGCTTCTTTGATTTAATTCGTGTGTTCTAGTAACGGCTGTTTGGGAAATTACACGTTAATAAAGTTGTCTGGAAGAAATCGCCTTTTTGTCGATATTGGCACATTGGACATGAATAAAGTTTTAAAAATGTTTTTATCGTTGTGTATTCGTGTACAATAAACCATTTTCTTTCATTCGTTAATCGCGCTATTAATGATTCTTAAATATTATTTCTACCTAGTAAGTTATTGCATTCATTTTTTCCCGTCATGCCATTGTGTATCCACATTTTGGTTACGTAGTCGTATAAAGTCTATATCTAACAAATTAATAATGATTTGCATTCCTATTCAATCATACATATCTACCATTTTGACTTAGTAAATATCGCATAATATACAAAGTTTTCCTACGTTTTCATCCTAATCATTTTAGCGAAATTTTTCAAAGCGGCTTCAGCGCACCTTGCCTGCCCCATTTGGCCGATCAAGGTATGCTGTTGCGTCATCTCGTCTACGCGTTGTCTGCCGTCGCTTCCCGGAACGAATGGACACAGTGCCCTCATGCCGCTCACGCCCTCATTAACACCATGAATGAAGTTTTGTCATTTTGACCTCAAAACGACCACGATCATCAACTTTCTTTACAATATTCTCTCGCTGTGTCACTCACTCGAACATTAGCGGCACTACTGCTCTAGTGACTGTATTATGATGAATGGATTTCACTCTTTCGATGCCAATGAACTTTGATCCACTTCTGATCTGTGTGGGCGTAAAAAAAGACAGGCTACTAATTATTATAATGGTAAACGTTATTAGCCCAGCAATTGGTGTCATTGTGCTACTCGCGAAATTAATCTTATTCATTAAAAACAATTACATTTATTACAGTTAATTTTCAAACTAAAAGCATGCTTTGGAAGCTTAGTAAAACTTTTGCACGTCGGTTCATATTAACATTTTTGCATCGTGAGGTTTTTCCTCGCGAAGTATACGCGTAAGAGACAAAGTATTTGTGTTAATATTCTCTTGATGTCCATCGGTCAGGAAGCGGTATACCGTTTACCTCACATTTCGTTAGCTTATTGTGTACGCTGTGTATTGTTCAGCGAGCTACGCCTGGCATTAATATCGAGCATCCATTGATACCATCAGGTGTCAGCTATCATTTGGAATATAAATGATTCATTGAAAGGCTTTTGGTTTCTTTTTTGCTTCATATTTGAGTTAAAACCGGCCATTATAAATAGGTTATCTTTACTGATATAGTGACGATGACACTATTTCGAGCAACCGAATGATGCGAAAGAATTTTTTGACGGAAATTATGTAAAGTGTAATTTATTTATATGTACTAGAACGTAGTGTAGTGTCGCAGTGCAGATACCTAACAAAACGCCGCCGCCGCCAGTTCTCTCGCCGGAGAAAGTGTATTGAACTGACCCATTTTCTAGATTTCGTACGTCCAGGCACACATTTTCCTTTTAGCTTACCTGTGCTTTGAACTTAGCGAAACGATAATTGATTCCGGTAACACCGTTCACGGCCTCTTGAATAAATTCATCCTACGTGACTCGTGTGACACAAATTGACGAATCGCTCACCAAGATTTTCTCTCGTTTGATTTAATGTGCGCGCACACCCATTTAATAAATATAAATTTCCTCAGTAAACATTATTACGTGTACCAACGCAGTCGCGTATAATTTCGAATGAATAGTTATTAGTGTATTAATTGCGATACGCAGATCGGATCTCGCCGTCGGCCGTCGCCGATGGGCTGTTGTCTTCAATTAACCCAGTTCTGGCTTGACCATTGTACTGATTCTACCTGGTGTCTGCTTTCTTCCACTGGCCAGTAATGAGTATAAGTAATGAGAGACATGCCGCGAAAGCTTTGTTTGGGCGTCATTTGAGATCAGAATACATCGGCCGTAAGTACTGTTGCGATATTGTTATGTAATACAAAACGCTTGCTAACCTCAAATGTCTGGCAGGTCCATTTAATGATTTCTGATAACTTTGAGTACCGAGAACTATAACATGCAGGCTGATATATGGAACGTACACGAAGTTCATTATCATGGTGGTAGAGTACCTGCTACAACTCATCATCATGATCAGCCTATGCCACTTCATCATCAGCTTAAGCCACTGCTTACCTTATCATAGGATAGAGGGCTCGCCCGTAAGCGTAACGGAGCCTGGTCTTCGGCTCTCCGTTCCAGTATCTGCCTGCCTTATCCAGGGCGTCGCTCCATTTTGCTCCTCTCGTGATTTTGGATGTTTTTAAAATGAGCATTATATCATAACGCCATGCATGGCGTTATGATATAATGCTGAGAAATTCTGTATTTTATTAGTAGACACTGGGTGCACCCAGTGTCTACTAATAAAATACAGAATTTCTCAAACTACGTATAAAGTGAGAACGGAAACTGAGAATCGATCTTGAATACTTCCCATACCACCAGATCGATTACAACATTTTGATAACGGAATATTCGCGTATGTCAAAAGGCATATTGCGTGTATGGGTCGCCGACAAAAACGTATAAAAAAAAATTACTTTCAGCTGAAATGTAATCAGGCTAAATGAAGGCACGGCATATTGCTAAAGCGTTTTGCTTTCTACAATGCGGCTGTGTAATGATGCCGTTATACAAATTGGCTCGCCGTTTTGTCGCTCGAGTGATAGAGTAACTGTAATTTGATATATAAATAAAAAATGAAGTGCAAATATATATAAATAGGTAACTTAAATTGAGGTTAATATTAAGTCTCAAAATAAATCACAAGTAAATAACAGCCAAATAAAATATTTGTTGTTTGTGATCAGATCTGACACACGTGTAATACCCGATAATCATGCCTAAACCATTACCAACTGATTTTGATGTGTAGTCCGATGTATACTAAGTTTATATTCTGTTAAGAGAAAAACTAATTTTCTTATATTAAAAATTGCCATTTGCACATTGGTAGCCCTTGTTGAATGTATTGTAAAGGTATTCCGGCTCAATCCGCCGGCTTTCAAAACGGCTTCGTTTTGTAAAACGGCGAATTTAACATTTCGGCCGTAATATATGCGTGAAACAGCAGCCGTCCTATCGCTCTACCGACCGAGCTACGCACAAGGTAAGTGATTCACGCTGCATTTTTCCTTTCCATGTATACAAATCATTTAACCTTATTCCAAGTTCCTCAGTGTTAATCTATTATCATTTAGTTGAGCTTACACAAACAACGTTACGTAAAGGTCCAGACATTTCGTTCGTACCTAACGTCAATGTAAGGAAATGATTTATCTTCATTCTCCATTGTTACACGCTCAACAAAACCTCTACCAAGAATATTACTTTTATTGCGGCGACTTACTTCGACTGTTGTCGATGTTTGTAGTTTTTACTTTTAGCATATATTCCCAGAAGTCTGACTTTGAATCTGAATTTACTTATACATATTTCGTAAAAAGGAATAAACATGCCATTATCTTGTTTCTTTACGGCAAACATAATTTTGTATAGAATAACCTTTCTCTGCGGGAAAACCACAATGCAAACCAGACGTGTCTCAGACAGGGAGAACAGCGCATAGACGTTATGAATATAATGATGATTTGGCTACGGTGCGGTGTTTTTGTATCAATAATATTATATAACAAGCAATCACGATAGAACATAACTTTAGAACTCGGTAACTTTTGTCTACGTGAGATGAGAATCAATTATTTACCTTGTGATCGACATAAATTAAAATTTAAGAAATTGTAAACTGTAGTTTTTTATTACCTAAGTGTTTTACTTCAGAACTCATTCAGTTTTAACGAACACGCATACTAAATGCTATCGACAATTATGATCAAAATTCAATAAACTTAATTAAAGAAATTGAAATGACATAAAACTTTTACGTTGCAGTTACAAAATTAAAAGTTTCAAAAGAAGACAAGCACTCTGCCTTTATCATTACATTGGTGGCATAAAAACCCGAATCCTAGATGAACAAATCATGTGTCGATTTACAGAAGGACATTGTACTTTTTACAAAAATATCAGATTCATGTTGGCATTTGTTGAATTGTTAGAGAAAGCTACCTGTTAACTATTTTCTCGTTATGTCTTGACAGACAACTGACCCACTTGGCACGGGTGAAACTGTTTTTAAATTATATTCCTTCATATCCGACCCGGCGTTGCTCTATTGATCCATATCGCTTGCCCATATTCTCTACTTCTTCGTTTGTATTGAATTGCATTTTCAGACTAATATTTATTTATTTATTTATTTATAGATCACCAACATAGTGTACACTGAATACATTTAAGGAATGACACATAAAAAAGGAAACAATACAAGTGCCACTACAATTATAGGCGAAGACTACATGCGTTTAAGACAAGAGCGAGTAAGAAAATATAAATAAGATTATACATTTGCAAAATAAGTAAATGAGGTAGGTGAACTAATACAGTATAAAAACAAAAATTGACAATATATTTAAGACAATACATATATATTCTTCACATTCCGTTCCTTAATTACTTATTAGTCATAACATCATGTTGTGTTGAGATTATCTGTTATTCTATTCTCGGAAAGCTTCTTATTGTAAGTAGATTATAGTTTAGGGTGGTTGCGTTTTGTCTCAGATTCATTTTATCCTATTAACTAAGTAAAATCATTGCAGTTTTGTAACTGTCTGTTATAGGTTACGTTAATTAATTAATCATTGTAATACTAGCCAAAGTTTAAAATTAGCGAAGCGTCAAATATGTAGTAAATCATTTATATTTAAGATCGACCACATCATTGTATATAATAAAAAAATATTTAATAATAATATAATCAACCATTAAGTATTATCAACCTATCGAGTTAGCTGTCAGAAATAAAATGATATTACAAGTAAAAAAAATACTACTAGAATACCAGGCCAAATGGATGTTGTCTGGCTGTTCTGTTTGTATTTATCAGTATTTTTTCTGCAACACATCAAAATTGGTTATTTTGTATAGCAAAATAATGACTTGAAAACGGCTCAGTTAGTAGTGACGTCGGCGGACGTGGCTCCACGTAAAACGAGCAATTAGAAGGAAAAACTCGCGACGAATCGAGTCCACAATATCCAACCTAAAGTGTTTCTCAGGTTCGAATGAAAACGTCAACAAAATATTGTAGAGCTTTCCATGCGTCACTAATAAAACAACACACGTGTCAAATATTGAGATCAGTGCCAGTGCACTTCAAAGCGGCATATTAAAAAGAGACAAGACACCGCCTTCTAAGTGACGTCGACACAGTTTCTCACGTCCACCTCCCAGCTGAACTTATGAAAAAACTTGGCAATGGTAGATGCTCGTTTCGTCGTGTGAAGTCAGTGGCTCTGTGATTTAGTGGCGCTAGCGTCTTCGGGCGGCGCTTTCATATAATTGGCCTGCTTTCAACTCCTACGGCGCTTAATGTTATCACTCATTTTACGATTTAAGATGCATCCGAACTTATGGAGCCGGTGAAAGCTATGAGTTACAAGTGTATGTGCGCTCTTACTGATATCTAGGTGTTCAACATTTCCGCATAGTATAATGGTTTATTCCCGTTGTCCAGTGGAGGAAAGTGCTGCAAATATTATCCCATTTGTCGTGTTTTTGTTCTCCCCTCGGTGAAGGATTCTTTTGGATGATCCATCGGGTCGTGGACAGCGGGAATAAACCCTTTTAAACAGAAAGAGGACTCTCTTTCGTAAAAAAAATTGCCTCTGTAAGCTTACAGAGGCGAAAATATTTACGAAAGTCTTTACAAGGATGTGAGCAAGCTAAAGGCGAATGCCCAGAAATGACCCAGCGTCGATTAAAGTACATATTATGTGGTATATAAGTAAATCACAGTTGATAATTGTGAATTTATTATGAATTGCTACACAGTGCCTCTGGCAAGTGGATACTTTTGGCCATAGTAGTGATACAGTATTTCTGAAATCACGAATTTGGCTAAATAAAGAGGGTTATCTGTATGCGCTTGTGTTCAAAAACCACCAACACATGCATATTTGCAGCGTTCATTTACACCCGTTAGCAAGGTCTGTACCGCAGCATGGGAGGTTGAAACGTTGTGCGAATTTTTCTTTATTTTTGCTCTAACTGTGTCATACATTCATTATTATTCCCCTCGCTACACAATAGACCACATATATTTGTTTAATCGAACTGGGTTTTTACGCCATACATTTTTGATATTTATCCTTTAGCAGAGAGAATATCATAATGTTTGCAATAATAAACATGCTTTGAAAGCGTTTAACCTTTGTCAGGGTGCTGAAAAAATTACAACATAGTGTTAGCAGAGAATCTTAGTTGCAATGAAATAAAAAAAAAATAAGGCTTGGTACCAAAACTCCGTAAGTTTATTCCCAGCCAAATATAAATTGAAAAAAGTAGGTATCGCATTTAGTTTCACCAGTTCTTTGGGTACACAAAAAGTACTGTCAACATAAAACGTGATAGCATCCATCGTAAAGTTTATACTATTACTTGCAAGTTAGAATTGGATGTACTTAGACATCCGCCTTATAATAAAGCGAGACAGACTTTTGTTTAAAACACTACTCCTTCTCGCTCTCCCCTTAGTAAATTGCAATTTCTTATCAGTTTGTACCCTTGCATCGAGTGGTATTGTGTATCAGTGTGTGTTTACAAAATGGATGACAATTAAGATGGCGGCATCTAAGGTATTACATTGTACTAATAATAATTCTTCATTGGAAAGACACAGGTGATACTCTATACACATTAATAGATAGTCCTCATAAGTACACTTTCAAATTTCCTGTGAAATTAATGATGATGGTTTGAACACTGAATATTTTAAGGGCCTTAAGTCAGCAATGAAACTAAAAAATGAACAAAATGTCTTTCACAATGTATTTATTCTTTGATGTCTTAGAGAATTTGATCGTTAATATTTGTTGGAATAAGTTTGATAGTATATGTGCTAACTAAGTCTATCTTTAACATTACTGCCATGTGTTATTTCGTATGTACGAAGAAAGAGACATTTATTTCAAATGATTGTACTGATCATAATTGTTTTTAATTTCTTAACCACTCTGTCATACACCCTAAGTAGGAATACGGTATACGGAAACATACGCGAAAAATGTAACTACTCTGATGCTTTCGCTGTTAGCGAAGTTGTGTGTTACCTTAGAAGCTTTGGGCATCGGCTGGGACATGATAAATATAAAAAATGTGTCATTGCTTCAAACCAAATATGGCTTTATTATTTTATTGAGAACAATAGAGCGGCCACTCGTGGTGCCAAGCCGCAACTAATGACGTTAAGTTGAGCTAATGCTCAACTATCTATAATCTATTTTATTAAACTTTTCATTTAAGTTTATCCTCTTAATAGCTTTATTTAACTGATATGTAAGATTTCAATAGTCCGTATTACAAAGAACTAATAAGAAAATACGTGAACGACTCACTCTGCGATTACTTAAAACAAGATTTAAAACATCGTTGTCTGTCTCCAGAAGTGGTTTTCTGTGTTCCATCGGCTATACATTAGGTTCTGTGTGGTTTAGTGTACGCGCACCGTACATTACGGCTTGGTTGATCTTTAAATAAGTTGAGTTCGTCCACACAAAAAAATAGACTCAGTGCAATATTCGTTTCATTATTTGGACATAAATTAATTCGTCTAGTTAGTAGTATTTGTAGACCTACACGTAATTATGAGTTTTAGGAATTTATACCCCAAAACATGCAGCGGAAACGAAATTATTAGTATTTTTAAATCATCCTCCGTAATATCTACTAAATACTAGTTGTAGGGAGCATAATAGAAAAAGAGAAATAAGTAATTTGAAGGACCTCCCTCCGCACACTGTATTTTTTTACACGACCGACAAGTCGGTCGCTTCTCGAACGCTGTCCAAGCACGGTGCAGTCGTAACCGTAACCACACACGCGATGAAACTGCGAATACAACACAAACTGGTAGTTACACAGTCGCAAAAATCTAGTGTACTCAGGGCCAACAAGGTTTTTGTCCCGACATGCCTTTATTTTTTCTTATTAATATTGAACACTTGAGATGATAAGCGGAGCCGAGCGTGCAAAAAGGAAGATCTAGACGACCTTCGATTTTATTATGCAGTAGGACGTGTTAGATATTACGAGGCCTCTGATTGATATAGGTACGTATTATGTAGCCTTGAACTTCGGAGGAATTATATAATTTGAGATATTATCTAATATCTAAAAGTGTATATTTATGCTTCACAATGTCACCGCAGAATGCGTTCGACAGCACACAACAAAATAATGTGACATTATTAATCGGATTGTTAACATATATACCATTGTGATTAGTGAGGAATTCAACGAAAAGCTTGTTTTATCCGCGGATGATTTTCCGTGGTCTCAAATCAGCTGTAAGCTGTTGAAAGTAGCTTGAGTATTTTGGGAAATATAAGCTTCAGGTGTGGTAGATGGGAAAAAACTTTTTCTCCATTTTGTTGAGAATATTCTGTATTGTTTAGTGAAATTGTGCAGTTTAAAGCATCTCTCTATTTTCAACCGGCTTCAAAAGGAGGAGGTAATAAACTCGGTTGTTTTTTTTTTGACATCAATACCACATTGTACTCTATTATGTATATCTTGCCAACTAAAATAAAAAACTCATAATTACTTACTCTATTAGGTATTCGATGCTATCGTGCCTTATATTATTAGCTTTATTCGAACTGAAAGCTATTCTTGGTGTAGTGTTCTATTCTTATATTAATCAATAATTAATCTTGAAAGGACAATTGCATTCGGATAATTACTTCTTCGCGTATTTTTAAACATCCTTAATTATTAGTCATGCAAGAAGATCTCAAACTAATAAATTTGTAGGGTTAATTTATTTTGAACCTTGCTTTATTGCAACAAAAGAATATAATTACTACCAGTAACGCCCTACGCCTTTGATGCCTGTTAACCTCGACAATAATGGGTGACCTAGATATTTAGTCGTTATGGAAACGCTGGGTTTTTCAATTTAATCTCGAGTCGGAAGTAGCAGCGGTGTTCTCATCTCGCCGGCAGAAACAATACTCATCTTGGAGCCATTCAACCAATGTTAACAAAAAAACCGAAGAATTAAAACTGGAAACATTAATTTAGTTATTTCACGCAAAGCTGAAAGCTGCCCCATAAACTTTCCTCGAAACAACAATGGAGATTTATGATATTATGATGATCTATCACCCGCACGTTGCCTAATCAGCATTCTTCGAGCTCAATAAAAACTCGACGTTTTATGGCGTTGTAATTTCAATTAACGAATTATGTAATTTCTCGGAAGGTCAAATAAAAACACAAACCTCCGGTTTTGAGACAAGACCTGTTAAATTACCGACAAACTACCTGATTGGTAGTTGTGTTCCTGCGGCTATTTGGATTACCTCGCCGTGGCATTATGTAGTTAAAATTTAAAGAGATAACGGCCACCTTGCAACGTAATGTCCTGTTGGGAAATATACGTTGATGGATGGGAGGTTTTCCACGGCGCCTAGTTCACTTCCATTACAAGTGCAAATTACAGCAGGAATTTAAAAAGGCCCGTGTCTGGAAAAATATTGGGATGACTGTAATGTTTCACCTGCAACCACAAGGTATCAAACTGGAACACAGTTCGCTGTTGCATTACCTAGGTACCTACTGCTTGGCGACAGAAATGGGTATGAATATATTTTGTAGCGGTGACGGCTTAGTCCGTAGTTGCGTCAGTTCTCTCTAGGTCGTGGGTTCGAATCCTACAATGAACTCGAGCTACCGGTGAACGGAGAGAACATCATCAGGGATGATGGTAGAGCAATCTAACGTGTACCCTTGTGTTGAAAATCTGCCGCCAAGCACCTGTGTGGCACCGCTTGACAGCCTGTTCCAGTCCAGGTGTGGTGCCAATCGGCTCCATAATCTACATCAGGCGATATATAGCCGCACGCAAACCTTTGCTATAAAAAAATAGGAATAATAATCTAGTATTTGCTGTAAAATATTTATCTCCAGCGAAGCTTTCGTTTGCCAACGTCGAGAACCCAGTGCGAGACAAGTATTTCGGCCACTAAAAGCGTATTGATTACTTTTGTTTGAGTGATCGAAGTAGGAACGCCGCGGCGGTACTGCCTGCCGCTCGGTCTAGCCAGCCTGGGCGCGTCCGGGCGCGGACTAGGTGGGCGAAGCTAATAACAAATTGTATCGCTAGCACTGCGGGCGATAATGTAATCGCACGGGTGAGGTTCATTCACATCCGAACGGAGAGAGCAACAGTCATTCATGATTGTGTATATTATATTTGAAACCGTAGTAGATTTATTGTTAAATAATATTTAGAAAGTGAAATGGACGCGGTGTATTGATTCGGATTCAATCAACTCTCAAGGAGATTTTGGAAAGTATCCAAATTAATTGTAAAAATTGGCTGAATGATTAACTTAAAGACGTCGCAAAGATAACTTATTAACATTGCGACTAGAAAAGAAATTCTTCAGTGAAAATGATATATTTTATTGGTTTGAAACAGATGAGAAGTCGACAAGCTAGAAGGTGACAACAAAGTGTGTACTTGTCGACAAATCGCGAAGTTGCTGGTGCGCAATAATTGTCAACACGTAGGCATTGCCTTATTGCTAATCTGTGCCACTTTTGACCAACTTTCCGCTGTTTGTTGCAGGTACTATGACAGTCTGCGACGTGCAACGCCGACACCGTGAGTCATTCGTTCGTTGATATCATTATAATAACAAAGCCGAATCTGTTCAATTGATTCAAGGACAATAAGGTTTCCTGCATTCGTCCAGTTTTTTAACATTGGAAATGATTTCGTGATATCACAGACATATGATATAGCTATTATCTAGGTGCGCCTCTAACATGGTCTTATTGGCGTTGATAGAGCTGTTTTCTCCTAGTTTGAACTTACCTTCAAAATCACCAATTTCAAAGTTTTGATGGAGTAAGTTCAAACCTAAGTCAATCAATGATGACGATCGGTCACGATGTGCCTCATTTCTATGTCAATGACATTCAATCAATGTAACGTCAGTCAATAAGGTTTCCTGTCCATTTGTGAGTTTGTAAGGCAAAGCGTAACGATATTTTTGTAATGACCCACCTGTTTTGTTTCGGTAACGTATAATGGTAGCAAGGTGAGTCAGTCATACCGTTGCCGGTGCCCGCTGTGACGACAGTATCACATATACTAATACACTATCTCGTACTTTTCTATGAATCAAAATCAACGATAAATTAGACTTGTAAGGTGCCTGTAAGTGTTGGCATCATTGCTGTCTTCCATGCTGACTAAAGTCGCGTAAACGAACTGCATTCGTCAGCTATTTTCGGTTCGAAATGCAGTAAACAGTTGAATCATAGGCAGACAGTTTTGAGATAAAATTGATTTAATTATATTTTCTCGTAATATATTACTTTATCTGTCAACTTTGGACGTTTCCCTAACAAGTACGACACAACACGCGTAGGCACATACAAATCGCTAGGCATAAATATAGTAAGGTTTCAATTAGGTATCTATAGTACCTACTTTTTTATATTAGATTGACACTGTATGGTAACTAATCATTAAAATCATTGATGTATTAGAGTTTATTAGATTAACGTATTAATGATTCACGGGATCGGTAGTATGTGTTTTATGTAGTTCATAGTTACAGTAACACACAATGCAGTTTTATTTCGATCCATAGCTTTCACTAACAGTAACAAGAACTGAAATTTTCGAGATACATGCATAGGTATTGCTGTAACGTGGTTAAGTAACTTTTTTTCTTAGTATATTCGGTGTTTTTATGTGTGTCATAACGCCATTCAGCGGAACGACCTTTGTTTTTGCTTCTTTTACAATTATAACACCTGCGAGCGGTGGCAGAGTCATTGCAAGTACAGTATCGAGTGCATTGACCTCTCTAAAGTATTATTAAGACGGGAAATAAAGGATTCTTTGTGAATGGCGCTATGCTATATTCCTAGGCATCCTACTACCATCTTTATCCTGGGCCCGCCAAGAGTCGCCGTGGAGCAGAACCTACTCAGTGTTGAAGACGGTTGATGGCAAGGCCGACACGATAAGTTAATTTTCCTAAGTATCCATCATCTTCTAACCTTTAAATTGCTCACAAATTTAGAAAGAAATAACACCCAAGTACTGACGAAAATACATTGTAATTATAATTACCGAAAATCCGGCCAAGTAAAATACCAGCGTTCTCTTTGGTTTTAGCCGTTAGGAGTTAACTAGCGCCATCTAGCATCGAGTAGCGACAACGACTGAATGTAACTGGCGTACATTTAAGTTCAGCTTGTTACCGGCAGATGTAGTTACTAGTATAGAAGTAGGATTTATTAAAAACAGTTGAATTAGGAAATTAATTTGGTGGAATGCTACGTAGACTACTTCAACTTACTAGTTTACAAATTCAATATTATTATTAAAAATACATTCATTCATCGCCTAGCTCGTGCGCAGAGTGCGTAATTATCATTACTTTGTCGAGGTTTTTTTTTTCTTGCGTTTCGTGGTATATCTCTAGTGGTAGTTACTTTCGCTTCATATTTTAAAATTCCAATCCTGTTTCTTAACCCTAATTTTATTATAATAATTAAAGCAGTACGCCCAACAGCTGTTATAGCTGAAATGTTGAACAGATTTGATATCGATGAGAACTCAGCCAAGACCTTTTTAATTGCTACAAATTGTTGAACGAAGTATAGAAAATACTAGTTTACACTCCACTTTATGTAGAAATGTAGCGATCGTGGTATTCAAACAACATTTTCGGCTTGCCCAGTAGAGCCCGGATAGCTCAGTCGGTAGAGCATTGGACTTTTAATCCAAGGGTCCAGGGTTCAAGTCCCTGTTCGGGCGGTTACTTTTTTGTTTAGTGAAAGGTTTCAAAACGTTTTTTAATAAAGTTAAGTGTCGCTGCCATATTTTTGTGGCATTAACAACAAAAATCTAACTTCGCCTACGGCTCGTTTAGTCAAATTGTAAAAAAAAAAAACAATTAAAATTGCCTATTTAAATTATTTACTGGAAAGTACCTAAATTTATCAGTTTTTTTTCTTCTATATATGCCAAGTGTTTCATAATAATAACGCAAATAGTAACGGATTGATGTTGTTAATAAGTAGCATTATGTAAATGCTTCTACCTACTGCTTTAGAACTGTTAATAAGACTGTTCTTCAAATACTTTAGAAAATAAGTAGTCACCGATATCACTATTTTAGCACTAGATTATATGAAAAAGACCGTTCTTGACTATTATAGCGTCAGACCTTTACGTTTGCGACCTATCAAAAATATTTTAATACGGATCAGTATACTTCATAACACGTAACGCCATCTATTGAATATGAGACAAACCTCTTAGACAGCTTTGTAACGATATGTGCTTATTCGAATTAGTTTTAATATAAACACATAGATGGCGGTAATCGCGTTTTGTATTCATCAGGATAGAGGGCGCTAGTATGCAATACTTCAATTGTTTCTCTTGTATATTGACTTTAATACGAAACTTGATCATACCATGTCAACTGAAATTGTTTAAAGGTATGGGTTTGTGGAAATTATCGGTAGATCAAATTTAAAAAATGCGCGGCCTGTCTGTCCTAATCCAATGTCACTGACAGGTCGCTTCTTTCCGGCCAGTTCTTAATTTTAGATTTTTATTTGTCAAATATGACGTATAAATAAATATTTATGAGTATAATTATACCACACACGGCAGCATATTCACGTTTTTGAAGGTCGGCCACTATAACTGTTAGGTAGGTAATATTATACAGTGAGACCGTGGTGGCTCAGAGGTACAGCGTCCCGAGTGTCAAAATCAAACCAGCAACTAATAGTTCAAATCTTGACGCGTACCAAGTTTTTTCACTTGATAAAATGTGCTCAATACCTACCACGTTCCCAAAACGTTGAAGGAAACATTGTAAGGAATCCCACATGTCCTAAAACCAAAAATTCGAAGTCATACGTCAAGTGCACCAAAGGAGCCTCTTTGAGGCGCACTTTAAACATTCGCCACACTGGTTCGTGGGGGCAAGTGACACGATTAATAAGTAACAAGTAATAAAATACAGTTTGTAACTCATAAGTTTTACACTCTTAAGCTATCCCTTGCTCGTTGCTCGAGGTCGATTATCACAATAAAATAGTATAGTATAGTAGTATAATAAAAATCAGTCAAAACAATACATTTCACTGCAGAAAATAACAGGTAGTTAACATTAAACACGTTCCTTCAACCGGTTTATGTCCCGTGTATCTTCAAAACATTTCAAATGGGTTCGCCTCGGTATAAAAAATGTAAACCATGTGTCACTGCTAAAAATAGAATTCACATTCTGCCAAGGTTCAAATTGAACATAAACACGCCTGCCTCATGAACATTAGCATTATGATAATTTTCTTACAAACAAAGATAAGTAGGTGTGTTTCAATAGGATCGCTTTCCGTTGGTAACTTAGACATTTTAAATGAAAAAAATTGAAACTAGACTGCAAGTGTGGACATGTTTTTGTCCAATCCACTTCCCTATTTAAATTCAGTTTTTTTTTTACCTGACAAGGCTATATAAATCTCCTGTAACCCAACTCTTTCGGCGGTAAACATGTTTTGGTCGTAATTTACCATGCTTACGAGATTATTATGGAAATCGTATCCGTAGATGGGTTTTGTTTACATTTTTTTGGGTTCTTTGGATATACTTTTTATTAATATATTATAATTTTAATGGACTGTTGTCTGATAAATTAAACATCGATTATATTTAGTTATACTGACTGACTGACATCCTTCCCGTCTTCTTTTCGAGTTACTTGTAAATATAATAGATTTTGTAATTTAATATTTGTTGATTCTGTTAGAAAAACTAAGTAGATAAACATTTGAGTCACGTGCATTCATCACGTGTTAGATTTTGATAAAAAATCCCGCTGAAATGTCTCCTGAAGATGAGATAAGTTTGTTCAAAGAGCAGTAAGCAAATACATTATTCATATTTGAAGTGCTTGTTTTTGGAAAGACACGTGATACGAAAAGCAAAATGAGCAAAGCGTATATGGGATGGCGCCTACGACATATTATATTAATAAGTTGGCAAAAGAAGTATTGGACTGAATATCTATTTTGTTTTAAAAAAGTTTTTAATTTACTTTCCAAAAATAAAAAAAAAGTATTTGAATGACAAAAGAGTTTTAGAAATTACAGGCACATGAGACATTCCAGCTACACGTCTCAGAGTTACGGCGCGTACGATGCTACTTGGGTCTAGTCGTACCTAGTAGGGGAGACCCAAGTCGCATCGCATGTTATGGAATAAAAACTTATTATTATGAATTAAAAACTTTTTCTTTCTTCTTTCTTTCTTTCTTATGGGCTGAGGTTACCAGTATCACTTAACCACCAGGTGGGCCATCGGCTTGTTCCGTAACTGTTTCACATTGAAAAAATCTTGGTACTTATGTAAACTGGTTTTCTCAAGTTCTAAATTCATTAGGTTATATAAATTTTTGTTATAGTTATTTTGTATTTATCTGCTGTAATTTTGCACAAAAATTATTTAGAACATCTTAAGTCTCTGATGATGATGATTTAATTCTGTTTTATTTGCTTACTCATTTCTTTCCAAGCCATTTCTTTATGAATTCTATGGAAATAAAAGCCATGTATTGCTGTTTCTAACGAACCTATTGCGATAATGATAATTGGTAGTGACTGAAAACGTTGTGCCCATGACCGTTTCGTGGAAGCATCGTCCGCAATGCGGTAAAACCACGTATCGATATAATAACGTCGCACATAATATCATGTGAAATTATGTGATAATGTTACGGAACGAGCACATGGCCCACCTGGTGTTACGTAGTAACCTCTGGCCGTAACAAGCAGTACGACTTAGAGGTCCGAAGTCGTCGTATGCGCCCGTAACTCTGGGACGGGAAGGTGGAAATCAAACCGGAACCCAGTAACGCGAGTGCGTTACTACTTGGCGGCAGAAGTGTGTATGGTGGCAGTACTTCCCCAGGCGGACTTGGCTAAAGTTATATTGCTACATTGTCTAGTGCACGAAACGAGCCCCTAATCCTTTTAACAAATTAGAGTGAGAGAGATAGATTTTACACGAGTAGGTACTAGTAGAAGTATACGTACGTATTTTGATTAGTTTTGAATGTTTCGATTGCGTAGGAATAGAATCAACCACGAAAATATTAACCCAATATCAAAAGTAAAAAACTAATTTTACATAGAATTTATAGAAATGGCTTCGAAACATCAATAATATAAGGTCACGCGTATTTATCGCTAAGTTTAACGCCTGTTCAACAGAACACACAAGAAACCCTAAAAGAGGGATGGGAATTCCTTCTGTTTCGCGAGTACGATCTTTTTAATGATTTGAATACTTAAATCTATGTTTCATTTAGTTTATTACTCTGACTATATAATACTGGAATGCTTAAAATATTACACGATATTTTGTGTGTCGTGGAGCAGAACGATATCATAAAGCTTTGTATATGTTATAAGAGTGATCCGCCCCGGCTTCACACGCGTAGCAGGGCAGCAGTCTAATTCAAATTAGAAGAAGAACTGTATTGGTTTACGCGAGGCGCGTCAGTAAAGCTCCCAGAAGGCATGACTTTTCCGTCATATTCATCTATGATCGTCATATTTTAACCAGTTTACACAAAACTTTAATGAAATATACATTGAAACCTTCCTCTTGAATCACTCTATGTATTAATGGAAAGCCCCATTAAAATCCGTTGTCTAAATTAAAAGATTTAAGCGTACGCAGGGACAGATGGCGGGAAACGACTTTATTTTAACTTAAGGTTATTTTGACATTACAAACAGACACTTTAATTTTATTTATTTGTAGTGATTATAACTACGAACTATGCGTAAACGCACGCAACCATTACATCAACCGACATAATTATGTCACTTTACTGGCACTTTTATATGCCTCGCTCCAGTGCTTTTATTAATACATAATGTATATAACTATACTACATATATTGATAAATTTGAAAAAGTATTTGATCGTCGGTTTTGGAAGGAATAGCTACCGCTGTCAAATAAAATATTCAGTTCTCATGTCAGCTAATCATGATTTAAGATAGTTTGGATATCTGACATACATATTTATTTCCTGGCAGATGGTATGTTTATTTTGTGAGTTGATTTACCCTGCCATTTTATCCCGATTTATTTATGTGTGCTTTTTGGGATTTTCTTGTTTGTATTGTCAGCATTGATCAATGTTGTTTATGGATTTTGGTGTTAAATTAACCACCATAACACACATAAATAACACATTTGGAATACAGACGTCTCATTTACTTATTCAATTGATTCCATTATTAATCTTTGTATATGGGCATCTGAAAAGTGGCTTTTTTATCATTCAACTGCTATCGGTGAGTCCATTCCATGCAGGGTCGGATAGGGTTTGAATTGAAACGGCGCGGCTTCAAATTCAGTATTTAGTACGCGCGCCCTTATATTTATTTATGAATTTTATTGAAATAACGTTTAAGACTTTGACTTCGACATATTAGTCATATAGACCGAGGTTCTTTGTTAACAACTGCAAATACTCTTGTTAAGAAACACACATACTAATTGCTCGAAAAATACTCGAAAATGCATTACAAAGATACCGCCTTACAAAATCACCCGTTGTTTACGCATTGTTGTAAAACCAGGAAACTAAACAAATTCCAAATATGTAAAGTGTGGGCGTAGATGGGCAAATTAGGAAAGCGGGCAAGCTTTCCTAATTTTACAAGCGGCATGTCTTCTCGCCAGCCTTACACAATCACCCACTCGGGACACGTCTCAGTGTGCTTGTAAATTTTATTTAAGTAATTTCTCGTAGTCTTAAATGGAATGTACCCTGTGTTTTCTTTGATCATGCAGCGATTAAGTACTCGTATTGGATTCGCTGGCACTAGACAAGTATATAAGGAGCCTGGTTAAAGTTGAAAAATTAATCACATATATTAATCATTTCTAATCTCTATTTTTTTTTTAACTTTAGTAGGCTCTCTTGCTTTCTTTCTAGTATTTACCAGCCATCAGAGAATCAGAATCGCTTCAAATTTTAAGTTACGACCATATGTCTTGCATGCGTTACGTGTTACATCAACATACAGTTTTGCAACAAGTGCGTTATATCGTAGATAAATAAATGCCCGATTATAATAAAGTGTATGTTTGTGCAATGTTGTGTTAAGTGGAGCGGATCACTTGCACTGATAGCAGCCTACGTTTTGACACAGCTGTGATATGTGATGGAGGTAATAGATTATCGCAGACCCCAAATCGCCACTTACTTACTTATGATCGGAGTAATGATAAGGATCGCGGCGATAACTTAGCCCATAACTGATATTTGGTATATGCTGAGTAATGCATAATAAAATATGACTTAGAAATAAACTAGAGACGAAAAATAAACGACTACACAGCAAGAAGCTTTTTTAATTTAAGGTTTTCATTCATAGGTAAATATTGCCGATAAATACATATGTTATGCCTTGCTGCAGATGATAAAATTAATAATTAATAATAATAAAAATTAATCGTCATACGATATTTTTCTGATCATTTTATGTTTACGCACTCAAAGGTCGTCAAACACCCTTTTCCTTTCCAGGAATACCTGTTAGATGTGTTGCATGAAAGTGATGAGATTCTTTAGATCATTTCTGTTTCATTTATTCGTGGAAATGTTTGAATGCGGGTCACAGCATCACACAGCTCAAAGAGCAGGAGCGAACGGCCGAAAGACAAACATGCCGGAGATGCCTCACGGCTTTGATTTTCTGCTACTTTATACCACCTCCATGTACAATAAAACAAATGTATGCAAATAGACACGAACACTTATGGCGAAAGATTAGTCACTGATGTGTACTTGGAGGTTAACAAACATACAAGCCTATGTGAAAACAAAATATTTTGTTTTAACATCGCTGTCGAAGGCAAATATCAATGTGATCTGCCTCGTGATCCCACACCACTGCTATTCCATATAGAAATTGCAAGTATCGAGATAGCTGCTGCTATCGCGAGGCATTTACGGCATGTTCGTACCCAAATGACGAAGTACTACTGAGTACTTAATCTACCCTAAGATGAAGTAACCTAAACTAATTATTTGGAATAACTTTGAACGCTTCGTTCCACTATCAGAAGATTAACAGCTTGCCCACCTTTGATTTGTTTTTATTTTTATAGGATATTAGGAGTAGGAATACCCAAGTTGAAAAACTGACTTGAAGATGGAATGTTTCTTGTGTCTGTCACTTTTTATTTCAGCATAAGCACTGACTCACGTTATTATATGTATAATAAGTTATTATTATTAGAATATTATTAATTCTGTTTTTAGAATATAATAAGTTATCTATTATACATATATAATAAGTTATCACATATTCGCCTCCACGAATCACTCGGGTATGTTGTAGCAATAATTTGAAACCATAATTAGATTAGAAAGTTATCCGTATTCGTTTGGAGAGCGAATGGAAAATCTCAACGTCTCGGTATCTCCACTGGCGTCAATGAAACTAAACAATTTGAATACCATTGCCATGGGAGCAGGGAAAGTAAATTGAAAATTACCCCGGCACTTGCCGCAGCCGCCAATTGCTTTTCTCTTTTTAGGGTTCCCATTCTGAAGGTACAGTGATGCCGATTTGAATATTGGCATAATATAGAAACAGAAAGATCCAATATAGAAACAATTCGTTTAAAAAGTGGTCTGGTAATTGTGTCGAATTCCTGTATGTTATGTTGTTTCGTTTTTTTAAGGGCTATATTTATAATTCAATATTTCCTTGATGCTGTATTTAGAATAGTATAGATTAGATTTCGACACATAGTTTACATAATATAACATTAGCGAAAAGAAAAAAGATAATTACAAAATGACCAGTATCAGTATTTGTAAAAAAAACAGTCTAGGTTTATTAAAGTTTTTTACATGAAAAATAAGTAAGATTAAATATAGTTTTTTTTTTTCATTTAAATATTGTTTGATATTGCGACCTCAGCGCGTTAGTGTCGGTTTTGACGGATTTATTCGTGATTCTCTTTCCTTCCTGTGTGTGTGTGTGTGCGCGCGTCGAAGCTGAGTTTGTACCACAGATTATTATCACGTAGCTGATAGTGTCTTAAATAAAAAAATTGGGGTGTAGTGGATTGTCAGCGTTTGATTCTACCAGTCGACCTTTAAGGTGATAATAGTTTCAACAGTAAAATCGTTGATGGTCTGCAGACTCTCACCAGTGGCTCCTAGCAGCTGTCCTGCACACAGCGGCCACGCCCCGGTAACCACGTCGGCTCGTGGGCTAAACCTGGTAGAGGGGGCTCGAGTGGCTCATCGCTCGAGCCTGTGTGGTTGTACTCCCCATGCTAGTGCACGTTGACCTTGGCAGTAATGCAATCCACCTCCGGTGGCGAAGCAACCAGGCAAATGTGGAAGGCCTGAAGGTCGGCGATAGGAGTATATTTATTGTCGACCAAACACTGCATCTAACTCCTTTCCAGTTGTAGCGGTTTCCCGTTCCACTGGGTCAAGAGGGGCTTGGACGAGAGAGTGCATCTGTGTCTGCGCGTACACTTATGCACTTTAATATATCCTGCGCATCTGACTGATTCTGCTTAAATGACTCCGAGACTTAAAAAAGTCCTACGGCGATGGACAGAAGTAGAGAGGTCTGGCTGTGATGCTTGCTGGTCTTTGTCTGATGTCTGCACGTGGGCGGCAGGGGGAGAGTGGTCGATTTTGTGTTGCATTGGGGTAACGGTACGAGTCGGCAGCACCCTCTGTGACGAAGCAGCTCTATTTAGAGAGGCACTGCTTCCCTCGCTTAGCCGGGGAGGGGACTAGAAAAGGTGTTCCAAAGAAATGCTTACCCCACAATTTAAAGGAGGTAGTAACCACGGCTGCCTTCGCATCTATTTCATCGTGGTCAGAAAAAGAAAAACAAGAAAGAAATTAAAAACACAACATTGAACATTGGGACGTGGAATGTACGTACCCTTTTAGACCGACCTAATAATGCATGCCCAGAACGGAAAACCGCTATCGTTGCTCAAGAACTTAAGAGGCTCAATATCGACGTCGCGGCACTTAGTGAAACACACTTAGCTGATGAGGGTGAACTCAAAGAGCACGGCGGTGGCTACATGTTTTACTGGAAGGGCTTACCATCTAGTGAACCAAGAAGATCTGGTGTCGGATTTGCGATTAAAACTAACATAGCGTCGAAGCTAGACGAGCTTCCAGTTGGAATTTCCGACAGAATCATCTCGCTGAGACTTCACCTGGAAAACAAAAATTACCTTAATCTTATCAGTGTATACGCGCCTACCCTTGACAAAAGTGATGAAGTGAAGGAAAGATTCTACGACGAATTATCTCAAGTACTTTCTAGAATCCCACCGAGAGAGCAAATTATAATTTTGGGAGATTTCAATGCTCGCGTGGGACGTGATTTTGAAGCATGGCCCAAAGTTTTGGGGAGACATGGTATTGGTAACGTGAATAGTAATGGGGAAATGTTACTGAGTTTCTGTTCTCAGTTCAGCTTAGCGATCACAAATACCATGTTTCGACTTCCTTCAAAATATAAGACGACATGGATGCATCCTAGATCAAAACATTGGCATCTAATTGACTACGCCATTGTCCGACAGAGAGATCTGAGTCAGGTGCACATTACACGTGTGATGAGAAGTGCCAACTGTTGGTCGGATCACAGACTAGTTGTCACAAAACTTAAATTAAAACTGAGACTTCCTCGCAGACCTACCAGAGCAAAGACTCCGCATATTCACGTAGACAAATTGCAAAACGTGACATTGCGAGAAAAATACGCAGAAGCGGTCGACACCGTCGTCTCGGAACTTGGTGCGATAACTAGTCATAGTGATTTAGAAGAGAAATGGCGAGGCCTGACGACTACAATTTTAAAAACTGCTTCTGACGTTTTGGGTCTGAAGCCCAAGACTCATGAAGATTGGTTTGATGAGAACAACAAAACTCTCTGTGACGCTTTAACTAGACACCGTGACATTTTAAAGCGTTTTTGTCGGGGATGCAACCATACAATATCAGCAGCAGACATAAAAAAGAGCTCTTCCGAGTTGAGAAAACTTACTCGCGATGCAAAGGACAAGTGGTGGCTCCAAAAAGCTGAGCGCATGCAGTGGCTAGCGGATACTAATCAGCTTGGTGACTTTTTTGGAGAGATACGTAAAATGGTGGGGAGTACAAGCCAGATAGTTGTACCACTGAAGTCTTTGGATGGCTCTTTACTAACTAGTCGCTCTGAAGTTCTTGAGCGATGGTCAGAACATTTTAATAGCTTGCTCAATGTGGATCGCTCTGCGAATCTTGATTACATCTCTTCCTTGCCAGTATTTCCCACAGTTGCTGCGCTGGATGAGCCACTGACTCTTCAGGAAGTGACCTGTGCTATTAATAGACAGCGAAATAGGAAAGCAGTAGGAATGGACAGCATTCCGGGAGAACTTTTCAAGTATGGGGGTGATAATCTGCATGGCCTTGTCTGGAAATATTTTTCCTTAATGTGGACTGAAGAAAGAGTACCCACAGACTTCCAGACGTCGCAAATATGCGCTCTATATAAGAATAAAGGTAACCGTGCTGATTGCAATTCTTATCGTGGCATCTCTCTACTTTCGTCTGCTGGAAAGGTTTTTGCTGGTATACTCCTTAGTCGCTTGTCCAAGATTTCAGAAGCTATATTACCTGAAACGCAATTCGGATTTCGTCCAGGTAGGGGAACTGGCGAAGCAATTTTCAGTATACGTCAGCTGCAAGAGAAAAGCAAAGAGCAACTCCAGCCGCTCTTTCTCTGCTTCGTCGATTTAGAAAAGGCCTTTGATAGTGTTCCTCGCGAAGCGCTTTGGACAGTGTTACTAAAACTCGGATGTACGGAAAAGTTTGTAAGAGTTGTCAGGTTACTTCATGACAATATGTCCTGCTGCGTTACAGTAAAAGGAGACAGATCTAGATTTTTCCCTGTTTCCTGTGGTGTCAAACAGGGCTGCGTGTTGGCACCTACACTTTTTGCATTATACTTTTCTGCAGTTGTAAAGGATGCACTACTCACTCACCCACCTGGAGTTCACATTCGTTTCCGTACAGATGGGAAGTTGTTTAACTTGGCCAGACTTAAAGCTCTAACAAAGGTCTCATATGAAATAATTACGGAGATGATGTACGCTGACGATCTTTGTTTTGTGGCAGAAAATCCAAATGATTTACAGGAGCTGATGTCAAATCTAGATAAATCGTGCTGCAGATTTGGTCTAAAAATCAGCGTTACTAAGACTGAATGTATGGCAATGGGTACTTCTAATCACACACCACTAAATTTGCAGCTAGGAGTGCATAACTTAAAGCAGGTTGACAAATTTAAATATCTTGGGAGCACCTTAACATCTAAGAGTGATTTGGACTCGGAAATAAATTCGAGGATTGGTGCTGCTTCAGGAACCTTTGGGAAGCTCCGGGAAAAGATTTTCCGGTCACATGACATTAAATTGGGGACAAAAATAAAGGTATATATGTCATCCGTTTTGCCAAGTCTAATTTATTCCTCGGAGACCTGGTGTCTTTATCGTAAACACATCCGCGTGCTGGACAGATTCCACCTTCGATGTCTTCGTGACATTATGAACGTACATTGGTCTGATTATGTACGTAACACAGAAATTTTACGTCGAGCGAACGTGTGTGGGATCGAAGCATATCTTATGCGGCGTCAGTTGCGCTGGTGCGGCCACATTTCGAGAATGCCTAACGAGAGAGTAGCAAAACGCATCTTCTATTCTGAACTCCAGAAAGGCAAACGCAAACCTGGTGGTCAATTTCTCAGGTACAAGGATGTTCAGAAAAGACATATGAAAAGATGCAACATTGAGCCCTCCCGTTGGGAAGAATTAGCGCAAAAACGCACGGAGTGGAGAAGACTGATCCAACAAAATGTATGGTCTTTTGAGGACATGAGAAGGCGTGATTTAGACCAAAAGCGGGAAGACTTGAAGAACAGACCGCTTTCAAAAATAGTTTATAACTATGAAAACGATACCCTTACGTGCCCATACTGCATACGCAAGTTCATATCCAAAATTGGGTACGTAAGTCACATAAGGGCACACCAGCGAAGCCCATTAATATAGCAGAAGTACAGTCGCCGTGGTCGAAACCGGCCTGGATGACATCAAATAAAAAAAATATGGTACGACCGGTTTAGGGATGGACCACATCTTACCGCCCTATATGAGTTTTCTGCATATTATGACAAACTTTATCCCTCTTTGTCATTCCTGAGCGATGGAAAGATAAAGAGGTGTGCAAGAAAATATCAGTGCCGATCAGTATGATGTGGTCAAACCCTCATGCAACAGCCTGACAATGCAATTGCATAGTGTATTTGAATCAAGTGAACGTGGTAGACGAACTGATGCAAGCTTTCAAGGTGTTTCGAGTAATTGTCCACTTCCACCCATATGCCGGTACACCGCTGCTGGTATTTTTATAACTTAAGTTTACTTACCTAAGTTGCTGGTGATTAAACACGACTTAAACTATGTTTATGTACTAGCTTGGTCGCCTGTGTAACCTACTTCAAGAGCCCCAATATGTATCATATATTTTTTATGTCTAAATTTACCAAAAGAGCTGATGGCCCACCTGGTGTTAAATGGTAACATCTGCCCATAACAAGCAGTATGACTTGGGTCTCCCCTACTTATTTACGACGAGACCCAATTCGCAACGTATGCGCCCGTAACTCCGAAATGTGAAGGTGGAATGTCTCTCATGTGTCAGTAATTTCACTAGCACACCTTTCAAACCGGAACACAGTAACGCGAATGCTCTACTGCTTGGTGGCAGGAATGGGTATGGTAGCAGTAGTTCCCTGGCGAACATTTTCATGAAATAACATGACAAAGTAGTTACCACAAATATAAATTGTGCAACAGCTCAGACGATGAATGAAGTAAATACTTATTGTACCTGCCTGCCTGTATAAACTGCATGCAACAATAGATAATAACCGACAATTATTTTGATTATAATTTCGTAGCCGAACACTAAGTTTCCATCAACGTAATTGCCAGTACTTACCTACCTTACCCTTTGGAAAGGATAATGGCCTGTAATAAATGTGTCTTGATTTAAAATACTGTTTCACTGGTCAATTTTGTAGCTACAACACAAATGTGTAAATAACCTAGCAATGGTTAGCGAACAAACAGCGTGGATAATATCTAGCTAATTCTACAAAACTTCCCGTTTATGTTCGCTGACCTATGGACTGAATTGCAATAAATACATCCAGAGAAATGTCTAAAGACCAACTGTTGGTGATCCAATATAAATCGTTTGTAACGGCTTGGGAAAGTTAAGAAGAGGTTTATTGAGAAATAATAGTTGTGAAGAAATAATACGTGATCATAAATGATTATTCATTGAAACAAAAATGATTGAGAAAAACACTTTCTCATCCCATCAAATCGATTCGTGTCGACATTGATAAAAACACAGAAGTACCGACCCCGCCCAAGACTTCAATGTTTGAAACGATTGCGATAAACCTTCCTTTTAAAAGAAAATGTCGACACTGTACCAGTTTCCTAGTACTTCTCAATAAATATGTTTAACGAGGAGGCTGCTCAACTGTCAAAAGAGATAATAAAAAATATTATCTTAACCTGCTCTTACATCGTCCTACATACCGTATCTGAAAGAATAAAACAAACATCCGCCGATTTCAATGACTCACCATCGCACCTGGAAAATCTAATGAAATTTAATTGCAGTAGAACCTATGCCAATCTCGGCCAGGGAAGTATTGCCACCATACCGATTTCTGCCGCCAAGCCATAGGGCTACGCGTTACTTTGTTGCCGTTTGAAAGGTGTGGTTGCCGGTGAAATTACAGGCAAATGCCTTAATTACGAGCTTGACGTCTCGGAGCGCATGCGATGCGACATGGTTTTTGTTCTACTTAGGTATGGGAGGACTCAAGTTTGGCTTGTTATAGACAGAGGTTACCACTTAATACCTGCAAGTTCCGTAATTTAAATGTAACAGAAATACTGCGGATTTCAGGATTCCACTCCTTATTCTTAAACTTGTAGAAGTCCTCCGCCATTGAAACGTTCAAAATAATAATGTTTAAATTTGCACGTAAAAAATATTTGATTATACGTTCGTTTATAATTAGATTTAATGGTTATATTAACTTGTCGTCGCATATGTTTTGATACCACTGTCGAACCAATAAACCCCTTAATGACCAACGTGAATTTGTTTGTTCATTCCTGGTATATAAGTGGGATTGACCTCAACATAGTTTTATTACTTATTTATGATGTTGACTAACATTGTTTTTATATTTTTCAACCCTAATGGCCAGGGTACCGATAAGGTCATTCGTAATACGCTTATAAAGGCATGATCTCATCCAGGCACGCTTAAATCCATGACGTCAGCTTTCGGGTAAACAAGTTAGCGTGTGTATTTTTTTAATCTTATTATGTTTTGGTGATCGTTCCTCGATGATATTGACGTCAAATCTGATTGTTCATTTTTCCAACAAAATATTGATGGTCTTATTTGCACCAAACATAAGTTAAATCTGTAATGACACATTTCTGTAAATCTTGAATTACTTAACCTACAACGATTTATAATTATGTTACCAGATTCCTTAATACTCTCATTTTGTTCCTAGAGTTTACTCGTTCTGTAGATGCTTTTACCGAATGTTCTAGTTTCCTTCCTTTTAGTATCTAATAGGAGCCCGTCCTTCTAAAGGCATGACGTGATTTTCATGGGCTTCGTGTACCATTACACGAGTGACATCATCCTATTGTGCATTGTTTTGGTCAATTTAATTGTTCGTCCTAATGGATCAAGCTCTATTACCCACTTGCGGTAACATTGCTGATAAATCTATAATATAATTTTCGTTGTGGTAAATTACAATATTTATTGCTTAAAGTATTGCTCATCTCCCGTTTAGCGCCTGTACGTTTTGTATCTACATATATATATCTCAAGGAGTTTTTATTATCACATAACAGTATTACAGCCGTGTTAAGCGGTTTAATTGTTGCGCCTGCAACGTTTTGCGAGTGTCCGCTAAAATTGACGCGTGATAAACGTGTTATTTGCGCCACAATTCCGCATTGCGGCCGATAACCCAGGTTTGTTGATGCAGTGGGACGTTTAAAACATACTGTATTATTTAAGGGAGTTATAAAGTCTCCCTTGTCTTCTTCACCTTTATGACCGGTGATGTCTGGTTAAAGAGGTAATAAAAACCTCTTTAACCAGACATCATGTGAAAAACTTGTGATGTATGAAGCTGAAGTCAAGCTTAAAGCTCAGTCACAGCATCTTTCTTTATGTCATCTATGAACGAGCCACAAACTGATGCTACCATTATCCTAACGCGTGAAATTGTCTACTAATAACCCCAAATTAAACCGTTCCAAACTCTTGTGTACACATGTCAGTGACAGAGACGACAAGCTATTTTGGTGGTTCTAAGGCTTCCACGCTTCGATGCTCGGATTGACGTCGCTTTTCATAATCATAAAAAACTAAATCTGTATCGGTCAAGTTACACAGGCTTCGAGTACATTGAACCGAGAAATGAAGACTTACTATGTATTTATTTCAAGAAGACTACTCAACTAAAGTTCGAAGTCGGTGGAAAAAAATGAAACGGCAAATACTGATACTAGTTAAACCTGATATGCAGCAATTATTATTGTTACTGTTTTTATTTTTTTGTTATCTTACGGTCAGTCGTATATAAATAATATTGTTAATTATGATGTGTGTCAGATGAAGTAGGTGGCAATTTTAGCGATGACATACACATCATTGTGATTCATATACTTAGTCCGGATGAACGATTCCTCCCTGGGTGAACTTCAGTGATAAGGATACAGCTGGACGAAGGTTATGAACAAAAACCCAACAAACTAACGTTGTCGACATTATATGACAGTAATTTGATGACAAAGCATCTGAACCATAATTTCTGAAAACAAACACTCAACGTCAGTCTCAGTTTGTTAGCTACGGTCGTTGAACCGAATAATGACTATTGCGAATGTGTACATAACAACTATCATCCATCAATCATACACGGCGGACCCGGAAGAGGCTAGGAAGGTTCGTTGGACGACCTTTGCGTGTGACCTTGGTGTCAAGTTACACCCCGAAGCCGTGCCGGGTTGTTTCATCAGTGCTGAAGGTCGTTGGACTCGTCATAATCAATTTTAGAATTGTAATACAATCTTCGTTTGTTTAATGCTATGCCGATAGAAATTAGGTTGGTGTGACTGTTGAAGAGCCATAACTTCACCGAAATACCTAATGTAGCTCATTTTATTTTTCCGTTTCCTGAATGTTTGTTTGCGAATATGGAAGCCATAAAATCCTCACACGACTGTCGCCCCTAGTGAACATGACATATTAATCGGTCGACGCCCTTATGGCACCCTCTAAATCACCCTCGTTCAAGGTTCAACAAACGTCCTTCATGGCCTGTCTTGCTACAGTTGACATGTTTTATTAATGTTTTATTGATCTTGTTAAGTTTTCGGTTTAGTATTGCCCTGTTTGTAGATCGTCACATATGTCAGTAATTGTGGCACAATCTCTTCTTTCTTTGTTAACTTATCTGTCGTGGCAAAGTTTTTTCGAGGTACCCACTCTTTGTTAGATTAAGAGTTGAAAGAAAAACTAATATCATTGGTTCTTAAATAGTTCAATCTCCTGAAGAGGACATTTCTCGAAACAGACAATTTAGTCTTATATCAATTACTTTTCCATCTCGATAAAAGTTTTTCGATGTAATATGGCTAGTTCATTTATTGTTGTAAGTAATCAATCATAAAAAAAATATGGGAAATGTTAATAACTATTCACAGCGTTTATTTGTCCCTTTACAGTAGAGTTGGGTTTGTGATTCTACCACCCATGTATCTTTATTCTCCCGTCGCGTCGTCACCCATCTAACTGGTACAAGTGTAATGCACAAATTTATTTAGCTATTTATAAATATAACACAACATTTATGTGCTGCCATATTTCAGTGGTTTATTAATTGAACAATGCCACATATGGGTCGCCTAAAGTAGGGAAAGTTGGACTTAGTTGGTACTAGCGTCGTTGTGATATTAAACATGAGATTTTCATTAGCATGTCTATTTTCTCTTTCCTCTCTGCATCGGAAGAATGCATGTGAATCCTTGTATAAAGGCTTGCATTGCTACACGCTTAAATTTCCTGACTGTTTATGAAAGTGAAACCAGCACTGATCAATTAACGCTTTATTGCTTCTACTAGTTTGGAAATCATGTGAGGTCCAATAAATCTAAATGAGTTTACTCACTCAGAAAGCTATAATTAAATACTTTAGCTCATTCGTCGTGAAACATAGCCCTGTCATGAGCCGCAATAAAAGCTAATGGATGTATGTTATCAAAGCTCTCGACGAAATTAGCACCGTTGTGATGAAATCATAATAGATTTTACGTCCAACCATAAAGTTTTGTTTCTACTTGTAACGCTCGAAATAGATCTTTATGTTTACTCTTTACGTTGCAAAGTGTAAATATCTATGCTAATTTTACGTTGTGTTTACATAAAACCACTATTAGAGGCATCTTGATCTTGTAGCCGTATAGACGCTATAATATAAACTTGCCAATAAACAAGCCAGGTCTCATATTAATTTTAACTTGCAATTAGTTTTGCATGTATTTTCCGTGGTAGTACTGCCACCACACCTATTTCTACTGCCAAACAGCAACGCATACGCATTACTTGTGTTCCGGTTTAAATGGTGTGGTTGTCGGTGAAATTACAGGCACATGAGATATTCCATGATCACGTCTCGTAGTTACGGGCATGACACAATGCGACGCGGTCTTTCCATACCTTAGTAGGGAAGGACCCCTTGACGGTTTTTAATAATAATAATAATATTTGTGGACATTTCACGCAGCACCATCTAGCCCCAAAGTATGCTAAGTATAGCTTGTTTCATAGGAACCAGACAACTGATATAATACTTTTTTTTAGATACATATATGTTAACCCCCATGCACAGAACAAATATCTATGTTCGTCACACAAATGTTTGTTCTGGGTGGGAATCGAACCCACGTCCTACAGCGCAGAAGGCAGGCCTATTACTAACTGAGGTATGAGGCCAGTCAATTTTATCGGTAGAGTGTACCGCTTAACATCACACGTGGTCTGTCCTTGTAGTTCTTTAACTTATTCACATCAAAAAGAAAATTTTACATTCATTTTTCTGAAACTGCGAGCATTCCTTTTTTATCTCGGTTAAGGAGGTGGGCGCTGACTCTACTACACAGTTAAATCCAGCAGTAGTCATCGTTCCTTATTGTTAAATATATCATTGGGTTCGTTCCAAATAAATTAGTTTTATTTATAATATCTTTTGAGTGAACTTTGTCCTCATCGGTCGAGACAGCAGTCCAGAACCCGGAAGGCTACATTTACCTTTCGTCAATTTATGCTTTTTTTTATGAAAGGTCACCATTCATTTGTGTCTTGCACTGCTCTCGTGCTTCGGTCAAGGTGAGCTCGGCGCCAGCCCGCAGCCGAAACGAAAATAAACAAATCGGGAAAGCATTAATGATTTCACTGGATCTGCGAAATGTTCGCGCACCGGATGATGGCGAAGGTTAATAATTGGTTTCTTTAGTCAGGCTTGTACTGTTTCAAATGAAAAATTCGATGAAGCGTACATCATATGGTACGTACGACTTCATAAATGTTTTGATACCTAATTTTTGTATCCCGATTTGTAGGCGTCTATGGCCGAGAATAAGCCCAAGTGACTCAACCACCTGACGATTTATGTTAAAATCTATAATTCAAAGCACTGGTCATTCTCCAAAATGTAATTCTCTGTGACATTACAAAATACTCCGAATTTGTTTCTTGAGATCTTTTTTATATCTCATATAACTTCCTAGTTAACTGTACAGAATAAACATCATGGACATTATAAATAATTTAAAGAAATAGACTCTTTATTTTTTAGTATATCAGTTACAGAACGAGCAAATCGGTTCGGCCTGATGTTACGCGGTTAACTTCTGACCATAGTAAAGCAATCATTCTTAGATCTTCCCCTACTCAGCTATGGAGACCCAAGTCGCATTGTATTGCGCCTTTACTCAGACGAGGTGTCATGTGATCGTAATCTTACTAGCCCCTTTCAAACCAGAACAAATACGCACATATTACTGCTTGGCGACATAAATAGGTATTGTGTAGTAGTTCTACGGTCAGAATTAGCACAAGTTTTGCTGCCTGACTAATTTGTATAATAAAGTTTCATTATTTGCATATTGTTAATAATAATCTGTTAAATACATTTGTAAGTTTTTATCGAAAACCACAACAGGAAATGCACTTATGACAAATTTAGTCGTAAACATGTTGATAAATAAACCTTTGTTATTCCTATTTTATCATGACGAGGTTTGATAAGTATAAATAATCCAATATTCTTATTGTTTTCTTCATATTTTTTTCTGGTTCTTTAAACTCTGTCTATTCATATAGTTCAGTTATATCTCGCATGCGGTCACGAACTGCAATTCACTATTGTTTTACTAATTCGAATGGTAACTCATTTTTTAGAATAAGGGTCGAAAGAAAGGCCTATTGTTGTTTAGTATTTATCTCTTGCATGGTCCACTGAAGCCGAATCGTTGAAAGTTTTAGACTCTATGCTTCAAGATTTAAAGTCTTAATTCGTGACGTTGGAGACAATTCCTGTAAGGCCGATTATGTTCGGTTGTTATCGTTCGGTATCGTGCCGCGCACGCGCCTCAAACGACCATTTGTATGATTTACAATGTGCCCCATTGAAGTGTGCCTTTGTTGTCCTAACAGTCGATTACACAATCGCATCTTTTGACGCTTGTCGAAGGTTATCCACTTCTCCGACCGTATTAGCCTCTGAGTAATTGTCGGATTCTGGATCATTCTCTTTGATGATATTTCACGTTTTTGATCTTTGTTTGTTGGTTATGCTGCCGCTGTGACCATACGCTAAATTGCAGCCCTTTGTTATTTTGTGGTTACGAACGCTAAGCGTGAAGTTTAGCAACTAAAACTAAGCGCTTCTTGCAACATGAAACGGATTTTGTTTTCATTGGTCTTTGATTTATTCTATTGATTTGCTATTACGGTCCGTCGTTTTGAAGATATAATCTAATTTGTATACATGAAATGTTCCAAAATACGACGGTCAATCTTGAAACTCGTCTTCGAAGATATTTCTATACTCTAGTGATTGTAGTGGTCTGTAGTGATTAATAGCTAGGAATGTAAACAAGCAAACTATCTTGCTGGCACGGGGTGCCATTCCGTCAATTAGCGTTAATCATTTATGTGATATTTGCTTGATTCGGTACTGATTCACATATAGATGACAAGACGAAATGCTAATTGGTTGTTTGCCAAACGGTTGCTCCGTAACTCGCCGAATTCTATAGCCACATCGGAATTTGTCTATTTTATTAATAACGTTGATAATTCCTTCACTTGTGCAGTTATTTGTTTGCTTTTGAAATGTTGCACATTATATGTAAAATGTCTCCTGATTGCTAAAATATTTGCAAGTTCAAGTTTTCTAATATATATAACGTAAACAACAAAAAGATATAAATAAACTCAAGTGGTTTCATCATTTCCGGTAGGTATAGGTAAATTAGGAATAACACGCGTCCATCACGTCGCCGTCGATGCCTTTTTTGATACAGTAATTTTTTATATTATTTGGTTGTTTGGGATACGTAGGAAGTTACTCATTTTCGTGCTTGTTTGTTGTTTTTTTCGATAATCTTACGTATCCATTGTTTGTAAATAGTTTTTTGTATCAAAATAAATATTTTTTCTGTCTTTCTTCTTTCTTTTTCATCGCCAAACCGGCTCAAATATGCATTTTTATATTTATTAGTTTGATTGATGATCAAGATTTGATTTTGCGACCTCGGGATTGAAACTTGGGGTTTCACGCTCTCGGTGAAATTAAAACCTATGATTGTAATAAAGGTAAAGTAATGACGTAGAAACAAACATAATGATCTCCAGTGTGCTACGTTTAATGTGCTATAGCGATTACATGTTTGCATGTCAACACGGAAAGTCGTCGTTTCAAGCGGTTACTCATACGATCAGCGCGACCGTAATGCACTTCCATATTCGCAGTAAACATTGCAATCTGAAACACGGGTTACTCAATAGTTTTCAACTATGTAGATCACGTCATCAGAAGAATGGCATTGGGTTAGAAAAACAATATTATTGGTGTCTTGATCGGTATTTTAGACATGTTGTCATAACTCTATAATAGTACCTACATGTAGTATAAACTAATCAACATCTAATGAGCTAAGACTTTCAATTAACCACTTTAGTGCTAATATCTTTACCACCTTCTTCGCCATAAAAAAGCGACGTATGTAGTTTTAGTGTAATGCCACAAAATAACCTAATATGTAGATAGCAGGCGAATTTCATATCTGGCGGTCAAAAGCGCTCTCTTTTACCCGATGACCTTACCCGGAGTGGTGACTTGATTCCCACACAATTATTGAATCGATCAACTCTTCACTGGTTAGATGCTCCGTGATCAATGAGTGCTTGAAATATTACATACATAGATATATTAATTCAAGTGCTCATTAATACTAACACTATATACAAGTATATGCGCTCAGGTACATACGTAGTTATCTATTGTAGCTGAATAAGCACATTAAATATTTTTTCAATGAGGCCACATCAAATTAATTAAAATGTGAGTATCCGTGTGATGCAATAACATTGTGATTTTATTTGTGATCTGGGCCACAATGCATACTCGATTTACTTTACAACTACTATGAATTGATATGTTGTACAAGTAGGTATTATTTGCGGTTGAACAATTTACAGCATGACCTTTTTTTGATATTATGAAAAATAACTTAATTGACTTAAAAAAACTTAAAACTTAAACGACGCTTGAAACACGCGGATGTGTGGTTGCAGTTTGCGACAGTTTAGTGTAACCCATATGAATATATACGCAAATGGTAATGGTTCTATTGTACGTAGATCGTGAACTTGACACGTAGTGTAGGAGTTTTTCCTGCCCAGGTCTTTTTATCGTATTTCACCAAGTGAAGCCTTCCGTGTTTTGAAGTTGTTTATAGACAGCGATAACCGCGTTTTATCTGGTTGTTTGCTGATATCCATGCTGCCATCCATAATACTAACTGGACTGTGAGGCCATGAGTTATGAGGTTTAACATAAACTGTCAAGTAGATAACCTAATTATACCGTCAAATATCTGAAAAATTGTGAATTGTTTACATGTGGATATAACTACGTAGGATGTATATCAAATTTCTTACGTATCTGTCTTTTGTAGCGAGATAAAGTGCATGATTTGTTACGTCAATCTGACATTATAACGAGCCAATTACGATTAAAGCAATTCACCTGCGTCATGTTGCCATAAATCAGTTCCGCGAAGAATTGAAATTACTCTTCGAATACTTCATTAGGCGTACCTCGTATAATAGAATATCACACTCATTTATTGTTTACTAAGCCTCACTTTTCCTATTAATATACTTCCAAATAGCGTTAACAAATTCAGGCAAATGAGACGTCCCATATTTGTTTCACAGGGTAACTAGGATGTTTCCATATTTAATGCTTAATAGTAATAAATCAAATTTTATTACTATTTTTGAAGTAGGGAAGACCTAAGTGGCATTTATTGTCCAGCTGTTGTTACGGGCAGATGTCGCATGGCATCGGGCCTTTTCGTTCCGTCACTGCACTCTTAAGGCCTACGCAGACCGGGACGGCAAGGCAAGGGATTTTAATTTTTACTAATGGACATTCAACCGTACTGGTACAGAAATACGACATAAATTGCTATGCTTTAAAATGATGCCGTGGCATTGAAAGGGATTTTATCGCAACACGCGCCACAGGCTCCCGTGGCGGGATGCCGTGGCATACTGCGGTAGGCAACGGCATGCCACGGACTCCGGCGCTCGTAGTGATATACTGCGGGGTGCGGCGGCGGGAGTAGAGAAGCGGGGAATGCACACCAATATTGACCATCCATTTGCGCCCGCGTCTTTGACGACTGTGCTACGTGATTTTTTCGGAGACCAGTTTTTTACGTTTTTTATTCCAACATGGAGGAAAAATTAATAACTTTAGTTCAAGACTATGATTATTTATATAATATGTCATCAAAACATTATATGAACACTCAAATGAAGAACAATGCGTGGAAAAGAATTGGAATAGAAATGAATAAAACAGGTAAGTAAATATTTTTGCACTATAATTATATTTTAAGATTTAACACAGTATTAATGTCTATTTACAATATCGTTTTGCCATGGAATAGAGCCCTCATCAGACCTAAAGTAATCTTTAAACATCTCCCGTACTGTCATACCATCTAATGCATTGTTCATATTATTATCGTTTTCTAAATTAATGCTTACACTTGCTATATTTTGGCTTTCTGTGCTTGTACCACCTATGATGAAATTGTGTAAGCAAGTACATGCTAAAATGATATTATCAACATATTTTGGTTGAACCTGAATTCCTTTTTGACATAATTCGAAACGTTCTTGAAGTATACCAAATGCATTTTCGACGATACGCCTGGCTCTACTCAAACGATAATTGTATATTTTCATTGCTTCATCTGTCAATCGATCGCCACTAAATGGTCTCATAATGTTTGTGGTTAACGGAAAAGCCTCGTCTGCTACAAAAACATACGGCAACTCAAGATCTGTCCTCGGTAAACGTTTTTTTGGGGGAATATCGAGGGCATTAGAAGTCAATTTTTTTCCAAATATTGAGTTTTGCATTATACCTCCATCACTATTTCGTCCATATGATCCTACATCTGCAATCACAAATTTATAATTTGCATCCACAACCGCTAGTAGTACGATACTGAAAAACTTTTTATAGTTTATGTAGAGACTTCCACTATTGCGAGGTGCTTTTATCCTGAAATGTTTACCATCTATTGCACCGATGCAGTTCGGGAAATTCCATTTTTCATCAAATTCCATCGCGATTCGCGTCCATTTTTCCCTTGTTGGTTTTGGCATAACACTAGGTCTTAGGGCATTCCAAATGACTCGGCAAGTTTCATGTACGATAGAGCGCACTGTACTAAACCCCATGCGATAGCTGTAACCTAGAGACTTGAAGCTACTTCCCGTGATCAAAAATCTGAAAGATAATATAATTAGGGGTAAGTGAGGCAGAGTGAAAGACAGGGCACACAGTTAAACAAAGTCAATTAAATAATACAGTTTACGTATTTATATATAATTATGAATTCCTCATGATATTTTTCCGTCACCGTAATGCCAGTGGTAATTTCTACTTAGAAAAAGATTAGCTCAATATAATCCCATAAACACAGCTGGTGCTAACCTAGTCACTATCTAAGGCCTTTTCCCATTACCTACTTATTCTGTTTCTATACCATTTTACCTGCTTATGTTTTGTTTTAGGTGAAGAATGCCAGAAAATATGGGGTAATATACGTAATAATTTTAGGAAAGCTCTGAATAACAGAAAAACAAAGAGTGGTGACCCGTACACAAAGCGACGCCCTATCAAGTTTGAAAAAGAGCTGGAGTTTTTGAAAAAATTCATTCAGCACAGAAAACAAACCTCGAATCTGGACTCCTCTTCAGAGGATACGCAGACTTCTTTCGCAGAATCCGCTGTCAATGATAATGATGAACGTTCAGTTTCGCGAATGACCAATGATTCACACCATTCCTTAATAAGACCAGAACCTACAACAACTGCTGAAATACTAAATAAATACATTGAATCGAAAAAGGAGGTGGACCCCATTGATTCGTTCTTTCAAACAATGGCTGCCACAGTAAAAAAACTACCAGAAAGAGTGCAGGTCCAAATAAAGAGACAAATATTTAATGTGGTAACTGACGCCGAATTAAAATACATAGAGGGAACTCCAGCTCCAACATCTGAAGATGTCTCTAGCTATGAAACCACCTCAGGCTCTGGTTATGAAGCTGCTTCGGGGTCTGGCTACAAAACTGCAGTTTCTGAATACGAAACTAATCTAAACTAGTAGGTACTCTAAATTAAGTAAAAACAAATAAAGATCCAGGGATTATCAGTGAGAAGGTTTATCAGTGCAAAAACTTGAAAATCGTTATTATGTGTCTACAATACATGATTGTACTTGGCAAAAAATATTGTTTTTTTTTTTTAATTTAATAAAAGAAGAAAAAATAAAACTTATACAATCATTTAACTACCCACCTCAAACACAAGGATAATCTCTGATCGGCTTCAATGGGGTTGCGAAAATTGGTCCTCTGTTTTTCGATATATGGTCGACATATATTCAACAGTGCTTGAAATTTCTCATAATCCATTCTATGATAGTCATAAAATTTTTGCACGTCGTATTTTAAATCATTAAATAAATTATTGAATTCACCCTTTGATTCCCTTTCTTTCCATAAATTATCAACCCAAAATCTTCTTCTATCCCTATTATTAGCCTGTGCACCTTCTTCTTCATCTGCAATAATCGATATCAACACCAAATCCCAATCTACCATTTTAAAACTGAGGCACACCAACACTCGATCAAACGCAACTGAAGACTAAAAGTGTATCAGGCAGCAGGAGTCGCTGAGGCGTGCTTTGTCGTGCCGCGGCACGCCGTGGCATGCCGTGGCAAAGTGCTGGAATGCCGCGGTATCTAAGCGGCCAGTGTGCGCTGACTCACGGCAAAATCCCTTGCCATGCCGTCCCGGTCTGCGTAGGCCTTTATTTAACAGAGAATTTATGAAATTCTATATGATCATCTGTTAGTTTCGTTTAAGACAATTATTAGATCTCTTAATACTGCTAGGACATTAATTTATACTCGTACCTTTTTATAACTAACAAATAATTCAGCACATGCAAGTTTCAAGCTGTTATGTATTGGGAAACAATGATACTTCCGCTAAAATGACCTCAGGCCACATGACGCCATTGACCTTAAATATATTATGGTTACTATGTGCACTATTTGCGGAAATTACACTTTTAACGCGAGTAAATGGCACATTTCATGGAAATGTATAAAATTGTCGGTAGGTAATTGAATATCACAATAAATATTTTTATTATTGCCTTTGTTAAACGTATGCAGCTGAAATAACTTTCTTTTCCTTGATGTGCTAGATAGGTCTTGTTTTTTAATCCCTTTAAAATGCCAGAAAGAAAATTACACGACAAAAGTGATAAGACATACAATATCCGAACAATTAAAGCGATATCTGCCTTTGTATATTGAACAATAGATAACCTTGTGGTCGGCAACGAGTTGGCTGCAATTGTCGGCAACTATGTAGCTGTCTCGCGCGCCATTCATACTTCATACCACAGATGCGTACCGTCCGACATCGTTCTAGTTCGTTGACGTGCGAAACTCATACAGCTGATCGACAACAACTGGTCATAAATGCACTGAAAATAGAACAGATTTGGATAATACGGAAAATAGTTTTGAAATTCACTCGGAGGAAGTATTGCGCTTGATTCGTCAAGACTTATTTGGACTGGTTAAATGATACATTCAGTATAGGTTGCAGCAACGCACTCTACCCTGAAACGCACAGTTACACAATAGCACACAAACAAATACCAAAGCGTACCCCAATTCCCGGACCAAGACAATGTATTAACCGATGTTTAAAACTCTGCCATCGGTATCTGATCACCTCATTAGTCACATGGACTGAACCAGCGGCGTCCATTAGCCTGCAACTCAACTAATTGCCCCACTCGCACGCCCACCGGTCCGCGTGACCGCTTAGTTTTCCTCCTAACACTTATCTTCCGAGACTCCTTGACTGGCATATGAATCGGAATGATCTCGATTTACCTTAACCTCACTCCTACCCATCAAATGATTTATGAGATCTCGTTAACCTCTCGCCAGACACACATACGACGACGCAATTATACTCAGCGTCCGATGTTTATTCACCATTATATGAATTATGATTATATGAAAAATGCATTCGGAATGCTTGCTTGCCAGTACCTTATTATAACTGACATTCCTGTTGCCTTGCCACTAACTGAATATCACCGCTTATTATGATAACTTCACCCTGCTGAGAATGCTCTGCTTCGCTCGGCTGTTCGTAGTCCATAACAGAATTAACAAGAACAATAGTGTAATTATACACAATGGAAATTGAACTTGGCGGGATATGAACTGTGTACTGTTATCATTTAGTTTTAACACATATAGTTATATAGTTTAACCAGTATTTGTAGTATCGATTCTAGTTCAAAATCAAATAGTACTTAGCTGCTCCAATACGTTACAATATTCCATTTGCGTAGTTTCTTTAACATTATGTGGATTGGAGTACGTACGGAGCAACTAGGTCTAGATGCGATTGGCGATCGACGCTAGGGCTGTGGTGACGTGACGTGGTGATGTGTCGGCAGCATCAGCGGACTGGCGTTGGCGCTCGGTGGCAGCAGCGCGAGCAGCCCCGCGGCGACGGCAGACACCCGGGAGCAGACGGCGACCTCGTCTCGCGCGCCCTCTCCGCCGCCTTCCGACAGGCAGCATAACTCCAGGTAGCGCCCCACGCTCGGAACGTTTGCCTATTTCTGTGTTTTTGTCCTTTGATCCGATGGTGTGCTAGCTTTTATAATGTAATTGTCTGAGAACACAAACTTTATTAGATGGCGAAGTATGCATCTTCACTATATTTTATCGAGATGATCCGTACTATAATAAAAATGTAAATATAAAGTCTGTATATTCGTTTTTTTTTTTGAAAAACTGCATAAACTATATTTTCCGATCAACGTTGCTGATTCTAGCTGCATTTTTAATAATTTAACACGATACTGGATCGCGAACTAAAAAGATACGATGATAAAATTGACCGTGCAGCCTTCGCCAAAGCTAGCGTGCCATTTGTCAAATTACGGTGTTGGTTATGTTCATTTTTTGGTTGGTCTTGGTTTTTTTATCTAATACAGGACGCCGTACAACGTTCCTGGTATGTGTGCATGCTTGCCTGCGGAGTGGTTTTTATGTTGTAGAAACTGTTTTTGTAGTGTTTGTATAATTTATGTTGTATTTATTGTAACGAACATACATTCAAGCAGACGTCATGGGACAAGGGCGGACACGTTATTTTCCATGTATAGGTATTTGCTGTAGAAAAGGTTTGGTTTGCTCAAGGTCTTAATAAGGTAGGAAATTCGGTACCGGAAAATCGTCATAAACTTCAATGGCTGTTTTGATCTAACGAAGAAAGATATTTTTTGAAACAATTATAGCAAAATAAAAGTTCAAGATTTTTCCATTCATAATAGTAACGTCAGATTCTAACAAAGGTTTAAAAACATAAAGAATGAAAAATATTGTTGAACTGACATGAGCTGTTAGGCAAACAAATGAAATGAAAAATATCTGTCTCACTATTCAGTCAGTCTCAGTCATTCAGTCAGTTCAGTTCGTGGTCTTCAGTAACTTATCATTTTGACAGGCCTTACAGCTCAGTCGGTAGTAACTCTGCCTTCTACACTGTAGATCGTGGGTTCAATTCCCACCCAGGACAAACATTTGTGTGACCAATATAGATGTTTGTTCTGTGTCTGGGTGTTAATATGTATTATATGTATGTATTTACAAAAAAGTATACTATGTATTCTGTCAGTTATCTGGTTCCCATAGTACAAGCTATGCTTAGTTTGGTGCTAGATGGCGCTGTGTGAATTGTACACCAATATTATTATTATTATAAAAAGTGAAATTCATGTATAAGCAAAAGGAAGCTAGAAAACGATAGCCCGCGGAAACGCTTCTCGTAAATTATCTCTTATCAAATTCAGCGTAGAGATACAATCTGTATAAAAAACTGGCTGCCTAGACACGCATCCGGGACTCGTATGAACTGAATGCTAATGGCGAAAGCAGATATAAATGAACATCGAAACCTTCATAGATCATCAAACATTTTGATACGGCTCGCTTGACACGAAGAGAACATGGCTTATTCAAACCCACGCAGACATTATGTTCCTAATTATATCCACTGAGGAACAATAGTCATCCAAATTTTTTCATGGCCGTATAACGCGAGACGACATCTATAAACACGCCCGTAAATTATAACAAAACTTAATATTTTAAATCGCATTCTCAGCAACTCCGCGATTACACGCGTGTACAGAACATGTATTCTGCAAGTTATTAGTTTATTTTTATTTAGTTTCAAAATGAATTGCGAGAATAATAGTAGCATGCAAAATTTGTAGAATAATTTGCGAAATTGGAATAGGTACGAAACATGTTTTTATTTTGTATTTACAATATATTAGATGTATGTAGCAAAATGTATTACTCAATATTCAATATATTTCTCCAACTTGTTTTATTCTCAGTTTAAAGTCATCGTTGAAATCATTTTGTTGGTGGATTTTAAACAGGGAGAGCTAACACAACTGTATGTAGAACCGCATAAAGCAAACTCAAATGAAAGTCAGTAAATATATTTTGGATGTGTCAGTATTTGTCATATTTTCGTACTGAGCTTTTTATCTATTTACGTTATGTGTTAACTTTGTCACTAAGCTAAAAATATTACAAAACTAAGTCGTTCAATAATCTAAAATGCACAAACGTTTATTCCAACAATAAATATAAGATGGGACTAATGAAATGTGGCATCAGCAAAACACGCACCTGAACATATTTCGGACCATTTATAACATGTCTGAATACTGGTTAAAGGAAAATATTGAAGCAGAAAAGTATACCCATAATAATGTAACTCCTAATTCGATGGTTCAACTCGGAGGCTTACGTCATGCTCTCAGAATAGTCGGTGGTTTGCTTTCAATGTAAAGTTATTGTAAATTTTTTGCGAGCGGGTTATTGACTTGCTTGTTTTAGATGTCATGGCAAGGGTACTCGGTGGACGCTAGCAGTTACACCGTGCTGAACAACGAGCACTTACTAACTCTCGTAAACTTATGATTGAGACTTAATTGAACAGTTTTTGTATTATACTTGGATTTTATTATTCTATTATTTTACATATATGTAATTTGATATTCATACAAAACTTTACTACTTTGACAAATTACGTCGATAATAAAACACGTCTCTTACTATATCTCTGATCGATTGTTAAACATCGAACATGTTCTAGGCATTAAAAAATGTATTGGACAGTCATAGGAGCCGTTTCCTCACATCAATTAATGTAAGAAATAGTACAGTGTAAATCGGTGCGTTCATTGTAATGTTGGCAGCATAATTATATTATGATCGTTTCAAGTTTTTGTAATGTTTTTTTTTTATGTCCTGCTTGTATCTTTTAGATGTAGTCAAATAATATTATGAATACATTAAGTAAACATCATGCAGGCTTGTGATAATATATAGATAGAATATTATATAATAGGATAATAATTAGAAAACACTTTATTGGCCTTGCTGCTTTCAGTAATAGCGAATCAATTGTTGTTTAAAAGATAAGGCAACTTAGATTTTTTTATGTCGCTTTTTAAAATTGTTTCATAATGCCATTTTTCACGATATAAAAATAATAAACAATTTGACATATTTTAACTAGTTACATGTTTCTTACGATAAAGATAAGCCTAAGACTGGACTACTCATAATTCACTTTTAAATATGCTCGTACATACTTATCGCTCAGAATGTGGACACATCTAACACGATGTGAGGTCTATACAAATAAAGCTGAAACTCAATACACGTCGAAGTGCTATGAAATAGGGGTGATGTAAAATTTGTGTTTATAGATGCTGGTACGGTACATAAATACATGTGTGCATTTCATCTAGTGCCTCTTGCAGTTAATTATACAAACCAAAAAATTAAAAATAGGTTAGTAAATATATTTACTAATAGTAAGATACGAGTGGTAGTTCCTATTTGTATAGACTTTCATTATCAAGGCCAGTATTCTATAAAACTTTTTATATAATTTATATAATTTACAGTAGGTACCGTCACTATTTTGTTTTGACAAATATTTTACCATATGTATAGAAAAATTTAAACTACGATGGTTTAAAAAGACAAATAGGCGGCTGTGTCATTGGCGTGTCAAGGGGACATTCCGTGATCAAGGGCCATTGATACTGTAGCAAAGGTCGAGACTGAACTTGTATGGCCGGCAATGAACATGGGTGAATGTGCGCGTCATCCCTATAATCAACCCTCAGCAGTATATTCGTTATAGATTTAGGTTACATATTCTATACTAAAATAATATGTATATCCATAATACTTGGTGCGAAATTCTGATCTGGTTTTTTTTTACAAATTTCCCAATACTGCTAATTGTGAATTAGGTTATATACTCAGCTCTAGATTAATGCAAAAATTACAATAAAATGCATTCAAGGGAGAAGAGATGATTCAAACAAACCCTGAAGAAATAGCCTGACACATTCATAATGCAAGTTATAAATGTACGCTTTTGTTTTTTCTTTGCTCTTGATACTGGAGAATTTGTGGTTACGTACTTATGTAAAAAAAAAAGCTGGAAAGGTTAGGTTAGTAGAGGTTACTTCAATATCATGCATTACTGTGCTCTGCCATAGCTTCTAAGCACCCCCAAAGGCACTTTACATACTCCACTAGAAACCGAATGGGGTGCACATTTTAATGACTAGGTATACAAAAGTTGCATGTAGCACCTGTTATGTAAAATGTATGCAATTAGAAAGGCTGCTGGAGTTGGGAGGAACAATAGCTTTTGTAGTATTTTCCAACGGTAAAGAGACCGGAAACTCGTACTAGATTACAAAGATTTATTTTATTGCTCTCATTTTGGGGTACCTATACTCATTTCAAATTTACTTTTAAAACACCTTATGTATCTTTAACTTAGATATTATTACCAAGAACTATGAAGCATAGCCCCTTTAAAACTGATTAATTTAGCTGTATGTAAGTTTTACTTTACCGTGTCATTCGATTTAAAAATAGCCCTAATTGTGCAGTTATTTAGTAAAATTACATATTAAAGCAAGTACTCGTTAAGAGGCTCTATGATGCGTTAGACCCGTTATAATCTGGCAAGCGACGTCCAACCAGCGTCGGGTTCGACGGCCGGCGAAAGCAATGGTGACCTCATAGATTCGCCATTCGCAATTCATCATTTTGTATAATCTCACTAACAATTCAATCGCAACTTTGAAATCTCTTACCTCTACGTTTTGGTTCGAGACTCGCTTCTTAGTGTTGAGATAACATATAAACTCTTCACGAGGTTATTGGCTTGAATAAAATATTCTAGATTTTACGTCGAGTTAACTCGCTTTGAGCGTAAAAATCTAAAAGTAATGAAACAACCCAGCGATACTATATCCCAGCATCGCAGCATCTGGTGACATGTGTTTTAATGTACATTATAATGTTAAATCTGCTACGAGATATATTTATTCAGATATTGTTCTAGAAACGTACGTTCAGAATAAGAATGAAATGTTGCTAGTCTAAGAAATGTGTAAATGGATTTCAAACCATTGCATATCGAATACATTAATTCAACTTATATGTAGTTATATGTAGTATGCAGTTGTGACAACTATTTATTATAAACGGCAAGCGAGCAGGAAACAGATAGCTCACGAATCACAATGTATCACTCTGCCAGTTGCTTATTCATCTGCCTTGAATACAGGTCTAAATGCGTTGTCCTTGCCCTTAGCAACAACGCGTAACGTCATGTCCGCGCGACATTGAAACCTATCCAGAGCGGTTGTAACCGCAGCCCCGGGATGCGTCGACTCATCCAACCGTGCAAGGACTCACGGTTACGTCATCGAGACAATGACCGTCGTCGAGTCCTAAGGAAATTGCACTTTTCCCTAACCACCAATGCTATATTATTCCTTGACCTGTTTAAAACTTCTAAATTGACTGGCCTCATAACTCAGTTGGTAGAAACGCTGCCTTCTGCGCTGCAGGTCGTGGGTTCGATTCCCACCCAGGACAAACATTTGTGTGACGAACATACATAGGTGTTTGTTCTGTGTCTGGGTTTGATATGTATTATTTACACAAAAGCATTTAAGTGTTATATCAGTTGTCTGGTTCTCAAGATACAAGCTATTGCTTAGCTTACTTTGGGGCTAGATGGCGCTGTGTGAAATGTCCTCCAATATAAAAACACTTAGTACATTGAATTATTGTTTTTTAATATTTTTTTTATTTAAGACTTGTGGTTTGGGTTACGGTGTAATTCTCCACCTGTTATTCAATACCTCAAGCGTACGTCACGGTATATAGATAGAGTATAATCTCGTTCGCGTCATGGTCTCCGAAGGAAATCTTTTTCTCCAATAACCCTTTGAATGTAATCCTTCCAATTATTTATGGCTTCTTATGTATTGGATTCTCGTACTTTGGTTTACAGCGTAAGCTAACATTTCATAATCTGTCGCGACGATTAATCGCTAATGGAATTTTATTAATTTTTGAAGGTAATCTTCTGTTTCGCCGTCTTGTGTCTCTAAAAAAATCTTATATATTAGGTTTTAGCATTTTGCAATTGTATAAAAACTGTTTGCAAAACAGACTCGATATATTCAACGATGACATCAACTCGTCGTTGATGGTTATAATTTATTTATATTATGTAAATACGTCAAGTTTTTTATTGCAGTTTGATTATTTAGAAAGTGGAAGTTTTACAGCATTACTACAACATTACTACAACAAAACAATTAAAAAAAAAGGTCATGAATCGTTGTATTCAAATTACACAAGTCGATGATAGGCAAAGTAATATCTTCCAAAGATGTTGAGGCAGTGAGAGTGGTATTGCATATAACTTCCTAGCAGGTTGTACCTCCCTCTGTTGGTTTATTAGTCTTCAGTGTCTAACTTACAAATGTTGCGTCTAATATAAAAGCAATATTAGCCTTCTGAGTGGTGCTTACAAAAGTAGGTAATCTACGTAGAAAATATAAAGTAACGATCTTATTCTAGTTTTAGCTGTTAGTCTTATCACAATTTTTACACATCCAAAGGAAATAAAATTTTACAAAAAACCTTATAGTTTTCATATAAATGTCTGAAACATTATGAAGATATTTATAGAAATCTAGATTTGCAGAATGACCACTAGTTATAGTTTCACTTTGTTTTCTATGATTAAAATCAAGAGTCTGAGCTGCGTGAATTTATTGTCTATCACATAATTCGTAAAGTATTTTGGTGTCATAAACATTCGTAATTCTTCATATGTAATGAGTGACGCACCGCATCGTATGTTCAGGTGATGGAAATCCCCAACCAATTATTTCTTCCAACTAAATGACTTTATCCGGAGGCAGTAAAGCAATTTTGTGTCAGTTTCGTGATTGACTACTATACTTGACCCATATTGTCCAACGGGTTCCGGTTCTCTTTGATTGCCTAACCTTGATGTGATCGTCTCAAAGGTCAAGCGATTCTAAAGCTTTAATTTTAGTATCATTCACTACAGTTTGTGGGAGTTAATTTCCTTCTGAACTGCGAATGTTTTCATAGATAAGGCTAATAATGATTTACATTCCATTGACGCCAAATATTATTCAAATCGTAGACGTAAAGGTCAAGTTTCGACTGCAAATATTATAATATTATATTATACAGTTGTAATTATAGTTTTGAGTGATACGACTGAAAAAGTTACTCTATTCACTAAAACCCCATTTTGTACCTTTAGAATGCTAACTATCCGAAATACATTTCTTAGTACGCACTGACTCCCTTAAAAACATCAAATTTCGAGTTCCCACTTCCCACCAGCGGTTTAGGCTGTGCGTGTCTCGTACTCACTCAGTCATTCAGTTAGGACTTTGACTATGGAAGACGGAAGAAGGGTTTAAAAACCTTTATAGTTTCCTTGACGTCAATACTAATGATGATCAGTAGTGATTATCAATTCAATGATGATGACAGAAGTCACTTCCTCGTATTAAGAGTTATTATGGTCAATAGGTGCTGCATAAGTCGACTCCATTATTTTATCTTCAATCAACTCGATAGGTGTTGCCTCATAGATATTAATCTCCCAGTGCAATTTAAACATAAAAAAATACTTTGTAGAAAAATGTGATTATTAAAATAATATGTTATTTATATAACTTGCTACTTTGGGTTACTTATTTATATGATAACAATAAAAATAAATATACATAAGTAATTCAAAAATAAAATTTGTTATTAAAAAAAACACATTTTAAGTAAATATAGTAACATGCAATGCAACATACAACAATTAGAAAAATATTTATGTTCCGAAAAATAAAAAATTATATACTTACACAAATATATTTTTCAAAATTTTTTTTGTTAGAATAAATTCTTCCTTTGGGTTTTTTTTTATTGTAACCAACACCAGACAACTCCAGATTACAGCTCGCCATTCGATAGGTATATTTCCAGTCCCAGCGACAAGTGGTCATCAGTTACCAAACTCCATGGATAAAATTACATTAAGTCAGTCTCCATGCTCGCGCAGACTCCGCTAAGAGTGCCAGTTCCGCGACGTGGAATAATTGCTGCTCCCTTTAATGTCACGAGTATAAAGCTGTTTCATGTAGAGTTTGCTTGTTTATATCCTTTCCGTTACTAATAGTAACATTTCAGTATATATCGGTCCTCAAGTCATCGTTTATGCTTACGTTTTGATATTATACTCTGCCTAATAATGCAGTTCCTACTTCCTGACAACAACAGTGCTTCCGGGAACTTTTAGTCCCAAGTTGCAAAGGTCGTCACATAATTAATTACTTTGCCCTTTACATAAGGGGCTAACGTCCGAATAACGAAATTAAATTAAATATTTAAGAGCGAGTCAAGCGCGTGACCTTTAACGTATCATATTGAAACTTTGATTAAACTATCGCCTGCAGTACTACCAGTGGGTGAAGAGGTTTCAATGACAGTATTAATTTATTTGAGAACTTTCAAGGTGTAAATGCGTCGAATGGGTTTTGGTCATTTCGCATACTCCATAATTTGTATTTTATGGTCACTTCGCACAGTAGCAGCTACCAGAAAGTTGTTGCCACCTTGCCACTACTCAAAATTTGATTTATTAACATAAAATTTTGTTTGCGAAGACTTTTTCATTCAATAAAAAACGAAAGTGCCTTTATGGAAGGAGATGACGCGCTTTCATAAGACATTCACAAAACATTTAATTTATAAATAAATGTTTTGTTATTTTTTTATGTTTTTAAATGTTATGTGCATGGAGTAGTGCTTTGCGCAGTATTTGCCATCAATGGTCACATACTGAGTATTAATATTCTATCAGTAATCTAGTCCAGTAGTACAAGCTATGTTTAGCTTACCTTATTTATTTACCAATACCAATATTTATTTATTATTTATGTAGTTATAAAAGGAAGCTTGGATAAAATTCGGTATTCGTACTAAAATGAATATGAAAATTTATTGCTGTGGCTGGATGATATTTCGGAGGATTAGCATGCGCCATGATTACAGCATAATGCACAGCTTAAGGTAATGACGAACTTTGAACACAACCATGATAGATTCAAAGGTTATATGTTCCTGCTTATTAAAGGCATATAATGCTTAAAACATCAGGCATACAATGGGGATGACTAAATAATTATTAAATTAGTAGTTCCATGGTGAGATATTAAGAAGCTATCAATAACGCAAATTTCCTTCCACGAAACACAATAACCACAAATAATATTAAAATGGTGAGTAGGTACTGAGTATTTACATAAAAAAAATATGCGATTTTCAACTGTTCCTCCCTTTTTATTACTTTGTTTGTTCTAGATAACTGTATATTTATATTTGCGTGCTAAGTCACTGAGGATAATATTCCTAGTACAATTTTCACATTATTCGGAAATTACCCGGAGTCAATTGTAGACTTAGCATTCATAAATTGAGATTGTCAGCGCTGGACACGATGTCACATCATGATAAAATAACGACAGAAGACATGCTTTATAAGTAAGGTATGCTAAAAGATTACCAACACGTTCAAATAACAATAAAATGTTTGTTTGTGATTCCTTTCACAGTATCGTTTAAAATAATTAGTTACACATTTGAAATAAATAGATTTCGTAAAAATGCAGACTAGGAATTACTAAATATAAAATGACATTGACATATCTTGAAATGGTAGTTTAAGGGTCCCTTTCTCAAAGAACAATTAAAAGAAAGACTTGAGATCAGAACGTCTAAGCAGTAAAACGAACGAATTCATAAAACAATTGTATACTGATTATTAAAGATTTTGACAATGCATCTAACTAAATGCAACCTGTCTCTCTGTTTGTAATATATTCATTGCGATTTTCAATTAGTCTCATGTTAACATTGACCATGGACGCTAATAGATGCATTGCAACCAATGTAATTACAAGCGGTTGCCGCGTTATTATCGTGAACTTGATAAATCTACTTTTATTGATGAGGTTTTTACGTCGCCTAATTACAACCTACTCTTATTTCAATTGAAGGTCATTCCTATTTCTGTCTTGCTTCATTTAGAATTTAGATGTATGTAGGTACAACTCCCGAACTCGCTCACTCCTTTACGAACTATGCTAACTTGACCGATCCCACAAATCGACTCTCCCGTCTCTTATATTTCTTTCTCTTTGTCTTTCGTATAAAACTTCGCGAACCATCGACAACTATTTTTACGACCAGAGCGTTGGTGGATGGACTAAGTAGTTTTGAGAGCTGGACGATATGTTAATCATCATTAATATTATTGATCGTTTATTGTATAGTTATTTTTGCTTGAATGGTATCTCACACTACTTCTTGTATGATTTTATGTTTTGGTTAATTAGTAAAAAGATGTTTTATTGAATAACCTGCCCATAATGATAACTAATACTTGTGCCCTTCCGCAGTTTGGGAATACGCAAATGACTCATTGCGCCTCTTTATAAAAATAAAACTTCTCATGTGCATTTAATGATAAAATCTCTCACAGAATAAAGCACGTGGAAGATTTTTTTACACGTACTGTACAAGGATCTAGTTTGTCATTCGTCTATCTCTGTCGACCTCCCGCTCGATTAAGTAACGTTTGCTTTCGCAGCGCACTCTTAATGTATTTGTCACTTATGAAATTTAATTAGATCCAGTTATTTTATGACTTTTTTACGACAACTGGACTATTTTTTTATCGCTGATATTTCAGAACAATATATTATATAGTTATATTCATAGTAACTTATACGTTCACTCGGTCGCTCGAACACTTATATCGGATCACAAATGAATTAAAATTATAACTATTCATAAAATGTTAGCGCAAAAACCTTGTGATATGACTCTATATTTGACTTTCACGGCCCCAAAAGAGATCATTGACTTTCGCAATCGCAACTTCTAATACTCTTGTCTTGGCAAACGAACACGACCGTATGATGTGAGCCGTCATGTCAAGACAGACACATCATGCTGTCGGTTGGTTCATTTTGTAAGTTGAACCGTTCCAGTTCAGGCACCCGTGGTAGATAAAAAGTCCTTCACTCTCACTTGTAGCATGAGGCCGTTCCCTTTACTGAGTGAACACTAGGCCCTGGGCTGGAACAGTAGTAATATAATGCACCATGCACGACCTTCAGAGGCCTTGATCGCTTGTACAACCTCTCTCCAACTACAAATATTCTCCCTCGAAATCCAATCTTTCCAGTCAAATCTTTATTTGTGCTATTATTATTTAGGCAAAGTATAAAGGTACAATCGTAAACTTGCAAGTTATAAAGGGCCTTGTCAGACCGAAGCTCGGGTTAATTTGATGCTTTTAAAACACAATATATTTAAAATATTTGTATTATTATTTCAATATCCGTGCACGTCAAAGATTTTGGTAATATGTTTAATATATGTATCGCGCGTCCCTAGGCGGTAATCCCATTCCTGAAACTTCACCGTCACATTTTCCTGGGCTCCTGGGCTCGTCGACTATGCTGTGCTGTAAAGTATACAGCCAATGTTTATTACCGTTATGGACTGTCAGTTGGTTTTATATCTGATTGACGATGCCTGTTATCTAACGGTCCTTGTACAATGCCGAGTTGCGCTGAGTAAGTACAGTTAGCTTTCGAAAGAAAGGTATAAATTATTTATTCATACAAATTGTACAAACCGACAACAATTCGAAATAATAGTAATACTCTAATATATAGAAATACTAAATGATTTATTAAGTACTTAAAAAAAATTTCATTACTACTACTACTTGGTTTTTTTTTTATTTGATATTTTTTCCGAATGCCCAATAGTTCTACTAAGACCCATTTCAAGGTTATCCATTCATTACCGGACACCCTGTATATATATATATATATTATTCACACTTGCTGGCATATAGCTATCTGAAAATTTCAAACACGCAAAAAAAACCCACGTTGTCCCTGACTGAGTAATGAGTATGTACTAGTTCTTTATTTTGATAAAGATGAGTTCCAGCTGTAAATACTTGCGAAGCTGGCACGCGCCGCTAGTTCAATATGAAATGAAAGACTTTATATTTAACAGAGACAACACAACCTATAAGTCTACCAGCATTATTTTTAGTTAATTTCATGGGGCTTGAGTTAGAGACAGCAACAGGACGGACATGATTTTACTCATAAAATATTTTGCTTCTGATATTTTTTTTTGTTTTAGCTGTAAGTGCAGTTTTCGTCCGGGGATATATTAATACAATAACTTTATTTCAGTCAAACAGCAAGAACTTCAAAAAATACAAACCTCTCCCGCTAGACAAATACCTTAACCTAACATACTGATAATAATATCAAATATAACTAGTTCGGCATTTATGTCATGGGTCTCTTACAACAATACACGACTTCGATTTGCCAGAAGTCTGTAACGACGAACCCTACCCATTTACCATACCATAAAACCCTTTATGGTATTAATTAAAAACTCTAATTAGGGCACGAATATATAAAAATTTGTCGACATATGCTCTAGCAGTAAAAGTTCTTGTGCATATGCAATTCAATTTTAACAAAGTACTCGTATGAGTTTGTTAAATGCGGCAGTTTCGCTCCAAATACTACATTGTAAAGGCATATTCAAGTAACAATATTGAATTGTAAATGAGTACATTATGAATATTGGTGTAATAGATATGTCTATTGTAATGTGTTATATAATTTTAAAGTAAATGTCTGGGATTGCATAAGCCATTTGAAATGCAGCAAGAACCGTTTTATTAACCCTTTTGACAACTCCGAAAAACCATGCTGCCAAATATGTGTGGAGGTTATGAATGCTTTGTTTACCGTACTTATTCTTACGATGCTTTATATTCTTGTTACGTTTTGAGTGATATAATGGCCTCTTTATTTTTAAAAAACATTATACAAAGCAGACTAGTTTAATTCTTAAAAGTCATGTCGTAATAAATATATTTCTAGTTAAAATGTGAGTAAAGAGCTGCCTAGAAAATAGGATAACTAAACGCTTAGAGAGCGTTAAATACCATTTGTATGCAAACGCTCTATAATAATAATGATCACATTGAAGAGTCCGTGTATGCATGCGCCCGCGCATTGTACAAAACGTGATTTATGCATCTAATCGTACATGTGCCGCGTCTTGTGTAATCAGGGGTACCTACTACAATCAGCATTGCCAATGTTGCTATGTTCCACGGAAAATTTCAATGGAACTGAACTAATGTTTGTATTTAAACTGTTGTCGTATTAATAATTTCCTTTATCATCTTTTAATCTTACATATTTTGTTTGGACTCGTTTGATGATGATGATGACGGTGACGACGACGTTGAAATTTATAGTTCCAACCTCGAAACTAAATGTGCAAGTAGTAACGAAAACAAATAATTCAAACTTGAAAGATAATAAAACTACAATAAAAGCTAATAAATAACGCTTTCACGAACATAAGTTCAAAGGGTCAATAGCACATCCACTTTTGAAATTTTGGCAATCAGCCCTTAGAGTTGCTGATAGTAGGTGTTTTTCCATGACATGATTCAGCCCTCAACAGGCCCGTGCCGATAGTGGCTTCACACTGTATACTCCCTCGTACAATATTCTGCTGAAAATTTATCTCCATCATAGACTAACTCGACTATTATTGCATACAATTACGAGTAATTAATTATGTCTTCTGTTTTAAACATAAACACTGTCTCACGCTCAATATTTGCTCGATTACTCGAGTGATTTACGACGAACTATATTTGATATTGTTTCATATTTCAAAAGTTTATGTTCTGAAATCTCATCTATTTCTGTTTCAGGTAAGGCAATGTCTTCTAAACGGGTGACATCTTTCACGAGAAGGTACGTCATATGCAATCAATCAAAACTTCAAGGCAAAGATGCTCAGCCTCATCATGTGCCGTGAAACACTAGAAAAAAAAAGCAATTTGTTTAAAAACGACACATCGTATTTTTAGGCTACTGTGAGAGCTAAAGGAGTGTATTTTTGTTGGATAATATAATCTTACCTCCGTTTAGTCTACTAACTCCGTCCTAGCTCTAATTTGACAAAAGAATATATCGATTAATTCTTCATTAGGTTCAGTTCTTCATAGTCTATATGATGTTACGCGAAATTCAAAGACTGAATTTTACTTACTTGATTAACGAGGTTTATCGATCAATTTCTGCCAAAATACGATGCAATTATGATCACGAAACTAAGTGTCTGCAACTTATCGAAAACAATGATTAGATTTTTAAAATATGCGTTGTTAAATTGCGCTGTTAATTTATGTTGTAGTTTTAAAATCGGTCTACAAAAATCCTCTTTGCTTTTGAACTAAAAAGTAAATGAACATATTTCCCAAGGCTTTGACAATGGCTATGGTTCATCCACCTATGAACGTTACTTACTTAATGTCCACTGATTAGTCATACTGTCAAAGCTAATATTTGCTATGCGCTTGGCGTGTAAACGTTTCAGCTAAAAACCGCAGATCATAATTTTTGTTAACATGTCACTGTGTACTTAGTTACTCAGAGCTTCATGTTTACTTATGTCATTGTATTGAGTCATTCTGGTCTGAGTCCTTTTTTTGTATGACGTCAAAGCTCGCGCGATAAGCTCACTGATGACAGAACCTAATGCCGAATATTGATGATGTCACTATATACTCTACACATTATACTTATACTCTCGATTATGCACTGTTTTCCTTTACACAAACAACTCAACTTATTGCCAACGCTCCCATTCCCATTTACACTGTCTCTCCCACAAATAATCACGAACCTTCATTAAAATTATGGTAACAATTAACATGATATGTTTGGGGGCCCACGTTATTCGCGTTCTTAGTTGATCACCCTTTGAATCCCTACATGAGTCTCCCGGGTGGTGCGAAAGGAGCAACCCAAAGTAGCGGTAAAACTTGTGCTTAGTTGCCCGGAGAAGTACTGCCACTACACGAAACATGTACATCGTTGTAACATGTTCCATTTAAGGACCTGTCAAGGTTATTTAACAGATTCACTTGTCACGAAACAACTAATCGATTTTGAAATGATAAATGACCATCTTCGCGTTCATAATGGATATCCATATTTAAACATCGCCGCAACATTGATCATTCAGGTAAGGGAAGTGGCATATCTGTGTACGAATACGCAGAATCGTGTTGCGAGAACTGAAATAGATTGTTTACGCCATGTCCGGGCAGCTTGCCAACGGTCACCTGAAGTGGCACTTTGCGTTTTGGCACATTATGACATTTTTATCAAACCGCCTAGCTCTGGAGCGCGTGGTTCACCAACAAGTTGATTTCAGGTCATTTCAGATTGAAATTCTCATCTTTTGCTTACAGAGATTTCAAATCTAATATACGATTGATCTACGCATGACCTTTGTATCCTAGTGTATTTTCTACTAAAACAGATGTTTTTTGACAAGTATTTATTCACTCATTCACTCTAATTTAATTTATTGTCAAAATTCTAACTGGTAGTTCTAAATTAAGTAATAAAATATTTTTAACATCTAAACAAGTGGAGAAACAAATTATACGTTTTGCGTTCGAAATCTCTGAGAAAGTTTAATCAAGTCACAAAAAACTGTTTTTATTATTACATATTGTCAATGCCTGACTAGGCAATATTATATATTAAATAACTGGGCTTCCAGAATCAAAACCTCAATTTTTATAAATACATGTTCTCTTGGGGATCCAAAAACCATAGCAATTGATGTAGAAATAACCATGTTAAACGGCAACTCTGGCGAGGCAATATTTATCTTTTTTATATTAAGCACGTTTCTGTGACAGACATGTTTTAATACCACTTACGTCAATGACTTTTTCAACGATTCTGGTTAATATTTTAAATGTTATGTCATAAATGTCTCTCGTAAAAAACTCAAGTCAAATCTTTTGCGCAGTGGGAAAGTAACTTCCGTCAGAATATTCAGATAAATTGGGCTAAAGTTATATATAACAAAAAAATGTGTCATAAAAACATGTTTTAATAAAAATATTAAATTTTAGCCCTGTATGTAACTGCACACTGATAACAATTAAATATTTACATTGCCAGCTGACTATCGCGAGCTAGCTGACTATCACGACTAGGCCAATATGTCACAGCAACAGACAAATACGTACAGAGGTTAAATAGAACAGTTTCTCTAGAACCAGCTGTTGTCTCCACGCCAAGAACTGAGCGTCAAATCAATCTTATCATATGTGTCTATTGAGCGCTAACCCAAGCGGATACGATCAGAAAGCGGGTCTTAGGTCACCTAACAGCACGTGTCTCTTTGACGTCAATCAACATACTTTGCAATAGCTTTCTAACCAGACACCTATTTACTTAGACACTAGTTAAGTTATATCTTAGGGCATTGTGAACTTGAGCACGTGCGCGTTTAGTATAAATATTTAGCACCCAACAACATGTATATCCAGTGTATCGCTAATGAGTTTGTCCCCCATCGCTATCACAATGAGCGAGCGTGTACCGATAACCTACATCTCGGCCGAGTTGTTTACTCCATCGCACCTAATTGTCCAAATTCGATTACATCAGGCCGTTGCTGGCTCGCTACCCACACATCTATTGTCCGTTCTAATTCAAAAGCATCTAACGAAATGATGTTATTTATTTCTCAACATTTATTTTGTAACGTGTTGTTTGTATGTTTTAATTGTAATTTATAGACAGAAAGTACATTAGAAATAATAATATTTTAATCAATAAGTCAGCAATATTTCCATTTGCACACTGTGGGCCGTTCACGTTGCATACAATTCTGTTTACAGCCCGACGTTCGTAACACTTGCGCAATGCTATAGACAAACTGATTGCGCCCTTCTATTATTAGTACTTTAGCTCACGGCCTATTGTATAATATAGGGTGATAACGTCTTATCATTTGGCAGCATTGCGATTTAGAAAAATATGTTCTAAATACGCAGAACAGTGCATACTTTTTCTACGATATTTATATGTGTTGTGTTCTACATTGGCAAAAGAGTAACCACATAAACTATTTTTCTCCTCTTTGAAATTTACATAAAACTTAAAATCTAGATAGCGATAATGTAGGCTAATATTGTTAGAGCATTGCGCAACCTAGCCGTTGTGCACGATGATTTATGTGCATCTGAGATAACTTCAACCTAACCTGAATATCCTGGCTTACCGCGAACGAATCGGACGACCCCCAGTGCCACAATAACGTTTATATGCGTTTATGACGTCATTTTCGTTGATAAATTTGCATTCAAATAAATTTATAGGTTATTTTTTATGTATGTTGAAAGATGTTACGAGTGTAGTTTTATATAATTGCTCTAAAAACCGCTCGCGTAGGCCGAGTGTCATTTTTACCAACCGGTCCTATACACTTGTTATTTTCGTAAATTCACGCTCATAAAACTCGTCTGTTACTAATAAAATTTGTGGGCATAATATCTTCAGCCGGTATATCGCGTTTCTTTTTAGCCGATTTCATTAAAGTAGGCAGGATGCAATCTAATCTAATACATAGTTGTAGCATCTCCGATGTACTTAAAGTAGTCAAGTATCTAGTGGGAGTTATGAGAAGTACACCTAACTCCCACATTCTGTTTTTTGTTGAATTATGAATGTGAGCAAATCCTTTATAAATTGTTATAACGGTCATTGTAATTGGTTTTATTTGTCGAAGAACAGAAAACGATATCGTCTATATCATTATTAGATTTTTCGTATTGCAGTTTTAAAAACGTTTTTAAAGCTAGAATGAGGAGATTATTGATATATATTATTAATGTAAAAAAAAAAAAGTGTTTTTTACTCTCGTCCATTACGTACTGCCTCAAAAATTTCAATTAATATATTATTTTCTAATTTACTATGATTGAAATAAAATATACTTGAAAGCTTGATCTGATAGCCATTTAAGGTCCTATACGTAACCGGGCTACCCGTAAAGACTGCTCTTGGAATTGCATCACACACCAAAACTCACGAGTCACAAACCTTACGTCATCACCGTATGCGCTCCGAGTATGATGTCATGCGTTCCGTCACTGTTATAATAAATATTGTTAAGCTCCCAATGTGCAGCAGGTTGAGCGGTCCACTTACACAACATAATTCAAATCTCGATTAATTATTTATATATAAATGTGTTTAATTGAAGACCTTGAATTACGAACTGCCAAAAACACGTTGATTAGTGATACAATTTACTTTTAAGTTCATTCTCGAGCGCAGTTAGCTGAATAACATATTATATACTTAGAACCTTATATGGAGTTGTTTCTCATCCGCTACTTTATAGCGTAATGTGGTCCCAGGTCGTTGCACAGTCTGCCCCGCCTTCTTCTTCACATGGAACTGGACATTAGGTGCACTTAAACGTTTTCACTGGATGCGGCACCAAGATTAAATAGGGATTATCGATACAGTATCAAGTTTATGATCTTTATTAATACGGTCTTTTATCATATCGGTCCTTCAGAGTTCCCTAGTTGCATACACTCCCTAGAGTATTGTTGAATGACAATTCAGGTGCTTGTCACTATTCATAACAGCACTTTTTATGTTCTGGTTGATTTATCTAACCACATATTTTAAATTTTCGATTAAATTAGGCAAACTACGAATCATCCAATGTAGCCGTGATCGTTTGTAATGTTTACGAAACTGTTTTTATCAAATGTTGGCATAATGTTTGTTTCTTCTACCTTATCATTGCTGTCAACATTACGTCAACCGATCAAATTACTGTTGTTATAGACTAGCCCAACAGCTTTCCAAATGATAAAAAATATTATATGTTTTTTTTTAGGGAAAATACCTTAAAAACATTTTAGATTGATAGATAAATAACTATTTCAGCACATAGGACACAATTAGGCGTAGAAACAAGAAAGTAATACATACAAATTAATACAAAACAACTAAATAAAGTGCCTGTACTTCCAGTGCCGAAAAAGGGGTTTGCTCAGCATGTGCTGAGTAATTTATTACTCACTGCAAATTTTGAGCCAAAACCCTTGACAATACGGAGGGAAATTGCGCTGTTTGCTCATAACAAAAATTTGAAAAACATAATAAAATTTAAAATTAAAAGGACAAATACTTAGTGAAACGTTGAAAAAACATTACAGTGCTACTAAAATGGTAGGTTTAAACTTTATTCCAACAAGGATTTCAAATAGTTTTTTTCTTTTTAAGAAATATGTATGTGTGTAAAGAAAAATTATAATTGTTTTAATTTTACCAGAATCCAGAAACTTTCATTATGGCCCAAGTATTAAAAGTAGGAAGTTCTAGACTATATTTGCGTATTAATTACTTTATGATAGAAGACATGTAGCAAGAAATATGGGCCTTAATTAAATACCTTCTCTGTGACGGGCAGGTTTTAATGTAGTCGAAAACAACACAGCACTACTAATCAACCGCTATGTAGTGGTAAGTAAACAAAAAATAAAAATTGGCTTCTATTACCGGACATAAATAATCACCTCACACGCAAACAGAAGTCATCGCTTGAACACATTCTGTGCCATGTCATCTGACCCTTAGCCCTTACGTCGCGTCGGCGCGGCGGCGTCGCCTTGACCATACATCACACAATGCATTGATTGGATCCTATAATGATTGAATAGTGATTTTTTTACTGATGAAATGCTCACGTCCATGTCATAAAATATCGTTTTATGTTCTGTCGAGTAGAGTTATATCAGTTTGCTTTACTCACAAGGTTTTTATATCTACGCCATGATGCCATTCCGATATCTGTCTCACTCCCGCGCTAGCTTTATCCATAAGTATGTCTCGGTCTAGAACTGGCGGCGACAAGCAGTCTGGTAGTTTCAGACGGCCATCGCATTGCAAACAATACCCTTGGTCACGGGCACTGGACATATTTTCGTACGATGACTTATTCTGAACAAAAACTGCGTCGGATTCTCTCATCTGTGCTGATGCTGTGTTTTGATGTATTTTTGTAGCTAGGCCTGGGTGACTCTAGCTTTGGTCTTGCCCGTCAGTTATTTCATTTTTATACCTTATTCATCTGTCCAGATAAGATTATATAATCTCTTTTAATTACATTACAAATATTCGCGATTCGGGTTTACAAAAGCTAAAAATCCAAGGTCAGTGCGCACTTGACTCCAAACACAAGGTAACATTGAAACACAAGGAGACCGTAAAATGTTGCTTGAACAATAGCCGCCCTTAGTCATTCCTAATAATACAGACACCCGATAGACCAAACTTTTGACAAGCGAACGTGCCAAATAATACATTAGCATCTCATTGGAGATAGCATCGTGCCAACACATGGGGCGGGTTGTCAAACAGCAACTGAAAACTTGGTCTTGAATGATGAATTAGTGGACGTGTTTTGATGTCATGTCTAAAGAAAAAAATACATAAGTCTAAATGATTATAGATACCGGTAGCTTGTCATGCAATCCATCAAAGTGCTGTTTCAAATCTAGTTTCTATCAGTTTATTAGCGAACGTGTCGATAGAAATGCCGCTACGTAATATGCAAATTTATGGATTTTGTAATCTCACTAGCAGCCTAGTCTAAGAAAACATTCACTATCAATCAATCTATCTTTATTTATTTTTAAGTAAACTGTGTGTCTAAACTGGTTATTAATTACCGGCTATAAGTTATTAATATATTTGTTAATAAGACGATAGTGTAAAGTATAAACCACACCAATTCGGCCTATGGAAACCTTCTTCCTCTAAGCATAGATAGAGCTGTGATTTATAGTGCAGATATATTCGTTGTGCATATTTCTAGTGCAAGTACGTTTTTTGACATTACACTAAATAATTGCGCGGATTATTTTCATAATATTTTTACAGTTTACATAAAGAAAACTGTTATTTCGATACGTATCGATAATGGAACTATTTTAAGCTGAACTAACCACCACGTTGGGTACAATACAAACTGCTCAGATTCATTGCGGTGGTCTTTTATAGTTTGTTGTGTTACAGTTTTTATGGATTCCCTTAAATAACGAACGACTCACACGGGTCGTTTTGTGGTTGTCCATTTTTATTGGTATTCTTTATTGCTTACGGTGTCTGTCATGAATGATTGATATGCAGCCATCATTGCTTAGGAATCGCATATCTACGTCATTCATTTGTTATTTTAACAGTTTCATCAACCGATAGAACGTGCCTACCTGACGGTGGCATTCCAAATTCCTTCCAATATTTTTACTACCATCATATTTCCTGTCGGTTACCATAAAACACTGGTAGATACTTCCAGGCACGTGCCTTTATCCAATTCCCAAAATGAACTCTGGCGTCCACGATAGCCCTGATGATTGACAGATGTCTTCCTGCACAACCCAATTGTCGGTTCTGGGAAATATGAGAATTCAACCTTACTGACTGGTGATAAGTGACATTTACGTCTACATTTCAACTCTGTGAGGAGCTTTTCACAGCTGCGATCGATTTGGCCGTGGACAAGTGTAGGTGTCAGCGTAGAGCCAACACTGTACATCGACACGTAAAGCATAAATAACGCGTTAGACACAGTGTCTGGAATACATTGATGTTTTCCAAGTATTCCCGTACGTTTCAACAATTTGACCAATATTACCGGGAATAGATGAAGAGAAGAAGACTATAGAAACATTGGCGTGCGTCTATAAGTGATTTAACAAGAACTCATTTCTCATATTAGATATTCTCTTGTCTGTGAGGTCCATGACACATCTTTAGCGTTTTACAGATAACAGATAACCAAATATACTTGCTTTATTCAAATGCAAACGAAGCATTGTAAGCAACATCTGTGGAGCGCAAAAAGCGTAAAGCAAAAAGCAGTTCAACTCGCATTAACGTAACCGCAAAAAGTAATGACATCACTCTTATTTAGCGTCAAGCGAAGCGGGCCACTTGAAACACTATCTTACCGCTCGGCAATAGGCAATTGATCGCAAGTACAGTTATTACAACTATTCTGACCTAAATGATCGATGTTTTGCTTGCAGCCAATTAATTTGAGTTTAATTTTTATCGCATACTTTTTACCGTCACTCATTCAACGGATATCGGTGTCACTATACAGCTATTTGTACCTAACAATTTTAGTTAATTTGATACCTGAATAGGCTATTTAAGCATCTACCATTACATCGACTGATGAATCAAATAGCTCGAACGTGTAATTTAATAGTACTGTCGCAGCGAATTCCTCTCTATTCTATTTACTCTTAGTCATGTATAAAATAATAGAAATACTCTTTATCGTGGCTTGTGACATACATATAATTAATGTTAAACAATATAAAGGTATATTACAAGTATTAAGCTGTGTATTTTGACATCGACTTATGGAGATCATTTCCCACATCCAGATCCAGAGATCTTCAACCTTTCTGGAATCCGCTTGACACTATTTCTTAGCACACTCTTATATATTATACCCATAATTGATACACCACTGATATGACTGGTTAAAGTAAGTGAAAGTGAGAAACAATATTTTCTAATAATCAAATCTGTATATAATCAAATTTCTATCTCTTCTCTCTTTGTTATCAATGTCGATTTAAGTAAAACTAGGTATATATAAACTGGGAGGGTTAACTTATTAATAATTTACATATTGATGGAAGTTTCAAGCCTGCCCGCTGCTGTCCCTGGGGTACATAATGCGCGGTCTCGCGTTCAGTGGATATAATTAAAAATCAATTTCTCCCTCAGGTCTTGATCGCTGAGCCAAGCATTATCATAATAAGGTTTATATTATGTCTATATCCCAGTAATGTGGAAGTAGGTATGTCTCCTATTTGTTTGTTACATATTTGCGATAAAACTACTAAATATTTAGACTTAAAATTTTAGCTACTTTTATTATATTTTTATTATGTATTTACATTGTAAATCAAGATAAATACACAAAAATAATTTGGCAAACCCTTGCTAAACTATCCTTCACTTTGATTCATAGATCCACTTGACTAAGTCCTAATCAAAACATGTTTTGTGGTGCATTTTGATGGTTAGCTAGTTTACTTGCCCAGACTTCGTCCGCTTGGAGTAAATGAATTGTTTGCATTTCATAAATGCAATTAAACTTTCATATTCACATTGAAAAAACTTAATCGTTGGATCTAGTGAACTTATTGTTACTTAACTTGACCATAAAGTAAAATTTGAGCTTCGGAATATGGCATCTTCAGTATCGACATCGAATATATTTTTTGTTGATTGCTGAACTTTGACTGCTTTAAAACAAATGGAGATGAAAAATGACAAACCAGTGTTCCTTAAATCAAGCCTAAATCAATTCAAAAGTCAATTGGGACTGTATCGCTGGGCCAGGTTATGACTAAGGCTAATTCGATTGTCAGTCAGTCAGTCACTCAGAATTTTTCTTTGCAATGTTCTAGCATAAAATGTTAATTTTAACACATAGATATCCGATACCCAGTCCGATCACGAGTCCATATCAACGGCTCATTTAACACAATGCGTGCAAATTTGGTCGCGATAACAATCAGTGAACCGAAGAATTGTTGCATGTTACCCGAAACCGACGCCATTGAACTTTAATTCAATACCCTCGTCCGAAACGCTGCCAGTTTATCTAGCTGTATTGCGTTTTAACTATATCATTTTAATATTCTCAACGGGTACCGATAACGCATCTCTCGCCTTTCCCTCGATGGTGCGCATAATAACAATACCTGGTCTAACTTGGGCGATGATGTCAGCTTTCCTTTAATGACCGCCCGGATCGCCTCGGGCGTTTCACGAGCTTTTGAAGCCTTCGTTTTTTATTTACCGGGCTTCATTCCGGTGAATATTTTCGCAGTCCGATGCCACGACGAACCGCGCACTAAGTAACGTTTGGTTAGATCCTTACGCGTTTTCAATATTGTATTGTTTTATAACTGGCATAATTCTGCGTAGAGCCGGCTACTTAGTTCATTGTTTAAATATCTGAAATTTTACGGATATCGCATAACAGAACCGGTTGTTTTGTAATTGCGCACGCATGCGCGTTTGCTCTCATAAGCGGGCCGGTTCGGCCCTCGGGATTTCGTAGCCAATTATTAACATAATGTTCGGACGCGAGTGTATTTGGAGAATGGAGTTCATCACGAATATGATTGAAATTATGGTATCGTGCTCTCCACGTCTTGCACGTAAGTGTCTCGCCAGAATGGAAATTATCCTCGAGCACCTTTGTGAGCCTTATGGAGCTTAGTGTACATTTCACATGCTACTAAGTAGCACGAAAGCATACATAATATTGAGCAATTGCTTACAGTATCTATAACGTTGCTGTATAATACCAAACAGCTTTATTAGCATGCTGGGAAAGTTTTAGTTATTTGAAGATTTTAAAATGTGGCGATCATTCCGAAACCGCCATGCAGCTCCATCAGTTTCATCATGCCATCGTCATTAAGCCATGTTTCATGGCTTTGTTAGGTGGCATCTTGGTACTGAGATGTTTTTGAACGAAATATGAGATCCATTCGTGTAAACCATCTGCCGGTGTCAAAGCATTATTGTTTTTTTTTTTGTGGCTAAAATGTCGGAATATGCTGATGGCTCACCTGATAAAAACGGCATCCACTAAGTACCATTTACGTAACCAAATCAAAACAACATATCCCTACTTCTTTTGAGAAGAAACAAATCGCAAACATCGATTCATATTATTTATTACTGCTACCAAAACTATTTCTGTGGCAGCAGAAATAACATGGCTTCTCCTAACATGTTTATTGAAAAGTTGTTGATTAGTCCATTCACTTTCTTATTTTAGGAGCTCTTCGTTTGAAGCTTTAATAATTTTAAATCTTCGGAAGGCGTTATCTTTCATGCGTGCTTTACTAGGTGTCGCAGATGTCTCTAAGCAAAGGATGACAATTTGCTATCATCAGTTTGGCTGGGACTATTTGCCTCTAACATAATAAAAATACTACGGTATTAACCTTCATTTTTATCATGTAAATATTTTTACAAAATTATCTACAATTAATGTAAATAAACGATACCGAAACGTAAACACATACCAAACCAAACGTTAACTTTGTAGTATTTTATTGCGTTGATAGGGTTTCCTCTCTTTGGCCATTATATCGCAACATACTTATCACAATAAACATAGTTAATTAAATGGTGTTTTGCATTTGAAGCCGATGGTTTGCGCACAGCGCGCAAATTGGCGGCTTGGCGTGCACGATGCGTTTAGACGCATTAATTTGAGCAATTTGTTGATGAGAAACTTTGGATTTGCAACTTGTCTAATGTCAGAGAGCGGCGTGGTGTACCAGCGGTACTAAGCCCGAGGCAATGCGAGGTTACTACTTAGACGATATTCATTCAATAGATTAATGTGGAAAATACCAAGTTCTCAAGACGGTTGAAGGATAACATCGTGAAAACACGGGCACGTCCTCTAGAACACAAAATTCGAAGGCACGTGACATCTGATCTGATTGGCCTCGTAGCTCAGTTGGTAGTAACGCTGCCTTCTGCGCTGCAGGTCGTGGGTTCGATTCCCAACCAGGACAAACAATTATGTAACGAACATAGATGTTTCTTCTGTGTCTGGGTGTTAATATGTATTATGTGTATGTATTTACAAAAAAAGTATTTAAGTATTATATCAGTTGTCTGGTCCCCATGATACAAGCTATTTACTTATCTTACTTTGGGGCTAGATGGTGCTGTGTGAAATGTCCACCAATATTATTATTATTATTATTATTATCATCTGCGAATCCATACAGTAATCAATGACATCCTTGTCACCTGTTACTGTGGGCAGTGAATCGTACCCGTTTACCATCGATAGACAAACTTTTTCTTTACCAAAAGAAAGAAATAATATGTTACATAATTATGTATTTTGTTTAACGTCATTGAAATCTTTAATTACATTCAACGGGGCACAAAAAAAATATGTTATGGTTCAAAAAGGTTTCGTTCATCGCCTTGAAATCATGTCATTGTTTTTGGTGCGTTGTGGTTTAGGGTTTGCAATCGAATACTCGGATAATTGTATATTGTCCTTGGTGCACTGTCCTCCTGGTGCTTTCAACCCAAATATTATGAAGGTTGTTCAAAATGATCCTTTGTTATTTTAACCAAAATTAAACCTTCATTTCATCCTTCCAAGTCAAAATACATATAAAATACATATTGCACATTACATGCACATTACCCAGACATAGAACATACATCAATGTTCGTCACTCAAATGTTTGTCCTGGGTGGGAATCGAACCCACGACCTACAGCGCAGAAGGCAGGGTTACTACCAACGGAGCTGGAGGCCAGATCAATATATGATAATTATACTGAATTTATCAATTTATAAAATGATTACTTTGTAATGTGTTACTATCGCGATGTAGGTTGTCTTTCATGACCATCGTGTTTACTAGTTAGTTCCCTGGGTGAGGTGGGACCCCAGGTGTAGGCCTATAGATTACCTCATTACCCGGGTATACATACACCACGGGGAAAACAACCCCTGGGGGTTAGCCGAGAGCTCGCGCGCATGCAAGCGGGCCGCCTCGCATTCGACTCTATAAAAGAGTGCGACGGTGAATGTTCTCTTTGTTGCCGGTCACCATTGTATATTGGTGTTTTCTTTCATGTCTTCATCGCATAATTTGTCTGCTCATTATTAGACGAATCGTTATATTGAACTTGCAAAGCTTCCTTGTTGAAATGTTATATATGTCGCGGCCTTATATTGGACTATTCTTTACTTTAATGAGCTTATGCATCAGCTTACCTTGACGTCGTATAACGTATATTACGAGGCTTTGTGGCACAGAAAGTTATGATTATTGCCGCAATAAATTGAACTGAACCGCTCCGAGACGACGTTCTAGTGACTTTGAATCTTCATTGTGCCGTCCATAATTTCTGCACTGCTGATATCCATGTGCTGCAACTCTGGGAGTGTTTTGCGTAAGATACAATATACTCCTTTCGCGGGCTGTCTTGACGTACTTTAAAAATCAATTTAGTTTGTATTGTTGCTGATAATAATTTAATTACTTTTTGTTCCAGGTATGAGGTCATTTATTATGACTACAGTCTCTTTCTCCAAGGTCTGCAAAGGAAGAGGTAAACTTTTCTGATTTAAATACAATGAGAAACCATTGACCTGGATTATGTCAATAAAAGATAATCTGGTTAGGAAACTTAACAGCGCTATAAAGTTGTCGAAAGTAATAATTTTACAGTTCACGACAACTTGTTCGACTATTTTGCACAACATATCAACTAGAAATCAGTCAGCCGGCTTCGAAGAAATTCGTCCACTCCAATGAAATCGGGGTTTATTAGTTGCAGACTCGTTGAATTTAATTGCCACTTCCTCTATCTTTAGGTTTCAAATTATTTACATACTTTATAGTATGTTATATCTGTTCTTCATAGACGTTGACACACATTTGCGACAAGGCATATTCTAAGAATACGTGCACATAATACACTTTGCGCGTGTTAATAACCTCTTCGGGACAAACAACTTGCGAGTAATTTTAGCGATGAAAATGGTTCTCATTTTGCAAGTCGAGTGGTGATCAAAGCGGCCGGCGATAGGCTGGTCTTCAAAGTGACGCGCGTACTAATTGGTCGGATAACAAAAAGACTGCCCTCTGACGGGCCACAGTCGCATGTTCCACGCTTCGCTTGCTGAACGTTACCTACACACGGACAGATATGAGACGGCCACGTTTGAACGTCTAGCTTCATCATCGCCTGATAAGTGGGATCCGACGGTATTCACCAGGTAAAACATTTCATGAAACGTCTAATATCAACAGAATTTTCTGCTTGAAACAAATTACTCAACATTTTTTGGAAGACAAGCGGGATAAACTATACATCTCCCGGGCAATCCCCGCATTCCCATTCCCAGAAAGCGCGGCCACTTGCCAGACTGTGACATCGTCCGAAAACCGTCTTCATTTTAATTGTTGATTATATTTTCCTTTGTTACTTCGTGAGTCTTTATTTATATAAATTCCTACTTTGTTTCGATATTTATAAAGTTATTTGAAATCCGAACGGTGTAGGTATTATAGAATTGTCTAATAACGTTCTCAAGTCAGTTATTTTCTCGAAATAACAAAGCTACTGTTGCGAATGGTAACTAATGATCTCAATGTCTGGAGGCGATCGCGAGAGTGCAACTGTATGATAAATTGTTAGCCAACCCGATCGTTTATTCTCGACGTGCAGGTGTAGCTCTCAGCTAGCCGAGTTGAACCTCAGAGTTGTCGCCGTCAACGTATTATGTCGTTGCATTTGCAGGAAATATCGCTCACGACGAATATTAAAATCAGAGGATAGCTGCTACCACGGCCACGTACCGATCATATAGTGATTCATTTGTTTGACCTTTTATTTGAAAGTTTCGAATTGCAGATTTTATCTATCTGAACAAGCTGCTGTTCAGTTTAGATACAGTGAAGTCCATCAATATTTATTTATTGTCTGAAACATGGCGTTATCACACGACGCGTCACATTGCTTTAGAATCGGAACCGATATCGCGTGAGAATATCGCCCACTGAACGTAAACACGTTCTCACTGGCAGTCCCTATGCTATTTGTTAACAAAGTATTACACTGCTGGTACTTGCCACTGGTTATATATATATCTCAATCTCACGCCGGCGCCGCGCCGCCGATACAGTAGCGCGTCGAACAGATTGTAGCGGGTTGGTGATGACGTGTTCACAGCAGATTATTTCGTTTTTAACATAGTAATTCTAGTCTACTCATTTACGCTCACTGTATGCAGTTTATGAGCTGATGTCAATTTCCTCGCAATCGCCGTGGGTTGTAGTTAGCATTGACGTTTTGAACAAATTATCCATTCTCCAAATTTATATACTACTGGCTGTAGCCAGCGACTTCGTCCGCGTGGAATTCGGTTTTATCACGCACCCCTATTTTAGCCCACGGAAAAGTAACCTAAGTTACTCCTTGTTACATCAACTATCTGAAAGTGAAAGTCCCGTCATAATCGGTTCCAGCCATTTCAGAGATTAGCCGGAACAACTAGACAGACACACAGACAACAATTGTAAAAAAATGTTGTTTTGGTATATGTACCGTGTTTTTACATTTAGTAAAAAGCTGTTATTTTAATATTACAAGCAGACACTCCAATTTTATTTATTTGTATAGATAGTAACCGTTTACATATAACTCGCTTATGGTTCAATCCGATATAATACAAAAGTTGCAGTTATTTGATGACTTGAGTTTTAATTAGTATTTTCCCAGGAGCTTGTAGACCGTTTGAGTCGGCGTTATAGTTATACAACTGTTTGTATGCCGCCGTCTCGTAATCTTACACCAAGCGGGGGCTCGCTCATAGCCCGATAAGCTTTCAGTGTTCTGACGCTAATTTTACTGGTGTATATAAAGTATCATCAAATGTGATTATCATATTTGATGATAAGTTACTATTGTCCGATTTTCATTTGATTTCCGTTAAATTATGATACTTCTGTATGTTTTGGTAAATAAATTTTGTATTTGTATTTATATTTTTTTGTACGTTTGTATTCTTAGTGACCTTTGTTTAAGTCATCACTACTAGCCTATCATAGTTTACTGCAGAATATAGACTGCTGGCAGAGCCCAGTAAGCTCCATTGGCCCTCTCGGCATCCACCTTCTGCCACCCACCTTACGCAAATCGTCACCACCCGTCCTACGCTACGTTTGCCTACTCACGGTCTGCAATCGAGGACTCGTCTACTCCCAACGGTTATAGGTTATTGGCCATACGGGACCAGCCAGCTTCCAGCTTGCAGCCAACAATTTAGTAACTAAATATTTTACACATCTTACCTACAAGATGTTCCCCATTACGAATGAAATATTGATAATGGGCGCACTCAAATGATGCCAGAAATAATACAGAGCCAAAACGGTCCTGGTGTTGATCGTATCGGGTTTGTTTGTTCCGTAGGAATCAAACACGTTATTAACTTCAACTGTAGAAACAGGGAAATGTTTGCTTGCCCACGTGCGCATGCGTAAACTTGGATCCATTCTTACAGCTGTTCCATAATTAGGTCCTTCATTAAAATGGTATGTCGTTCTCCTTAAGAAATCGTGACTGATGAGAATAGTTCTAACAATATATGTCTATGGGGGTATATCTACAGTTATAGATATTGTAAAATCTTGTTCTCTATTCAACTTTATTGACACGTCTCATAACTCTCATACCAACAGTAGAGGAAACCAAATATTTCCCTTTAACATCTACGTTAAAACTACATAAGGACTGTGTTAAAGAAATTGCTCAATATTCGAGTACTTTTAAGTAATGTTGTCAAGTCACCATTTGACATTAGACGAGTGTGCTGCAACTGCGAACACTCTCGTTCGTAATGAGAATAATGATGGAAGCTTGCGCCATAGATCAGTTTGTGCGCGTGCGCCGCCTGCCGATAGCGGGAAATCGCCGATACTTGCGTAAATACGGCAGCGGCTGCCGGTGTTGCTTGAGATTAGATTCACTCCAGCTACCTTCAACATTCCCTACTTAGTCGCGTACTAAAACTCACACAGATTTTACACTTTCATATCAGCTTCATTTCATTATACCGCCAATGATATTAAAATAAATTTATACTGAGACGGAATATTATAATGAAAACTATACCCAGTATAAACAAGGAACATTCTGGTAACTTTATTGAATATGTTGGTGATATGAGCCGAATGTTTCATAGAAATAATATCTGGGTCGTATTGCATCAATAGAACGATGCACGCGAACGTTAACGGCACCATGGCGCTGATTGCAAATGCAACTTTGTAATTTTCTCGTGTCACGAATGTCACAACGCCACATGCATTTGCATATGAAATATTTCACGACAGTAACTCAGATTCACATTCAAAGTTATGGATATCGAGTGTCATGCTTCTCTTAACTAGCTAAATATTATTTAGGAATGTCAGACGTGCAATCGTTTAAATCATTTTTGAAGCAAATTTTTCTCCGTTACTGTAAAATTTCATACGAAAAGAAATATTAATAAAGTTTTTAAGATATTTTGCAGCCATTGATGGAACTTAATTTGAAAATAGTTTAGTGCACAAAATGAAGTATTAAAACATGCTGCTTATTTGTGTGTCATGTGTTCGTCAGATGCTTATAACTGATGACAGTACGCTGTCATCACACAAAAATATATTTTCTCAAGGATTAGGTAAATCGTTAGCATTCATGAAACCAACGCCTTTACGATAATTGTGTGGAAGGAAGCAGAGTTTCCCATAATTTTGCTCTAATCGGCCTACTGCATCATTTATGCATCAATGATTTGACGGTTTAATTAATTGAATTATTTATACGTTTTACTCTCGCAAGTGCGCTAGCAACCGATCCACGTTTACTTTTGGCATAAAAATGATCATTGGTAAGAACTGTCAGGGTTGCCTTTGACATGTAGCCGATGGTGGCGCCAAGCAACGTCTGGATTGGGAACTGGCTGTCAATCAAGGGCTGTCTGAGGTTTCTGAACACACGGTTACATGTTTGGCGACAGACAAATTGAGGGGAGGAAGGCCAGCCTACCTTTGACTTCCTCTGTAAAGTCTGTCGCGGGAAGTTCGGACTTGAGATTTGAACTTACGACCTTCTGATCGTAGGCCAACGTCACTACCGACTGAACCATAAACGCTTCATCATGTTGTCACTTACGAGTATTATGTATCTGAATAATTGCCGATTTAAACTAGAATCATCCTTATACGAAATTTTATTTGAATAAATTTACACCTACAAGCTACAATTTCTGAAGGGCAGGTGATACGAAGTAATATTACTCGAAGGTCGTCTCATTATCACCCTAAAAATGGAGATGAAAGCTTCTTATTTTAACTTCAGGTATAATTTCATAGATTTCCATAATAATTGTAATACTGTTTCTAGTGTGTAACTTGAAATTGGTGGGTAGGAACTCAGTTTAGAATCGTGTGCTGGAAGAATTAAACTGCGCCTCAAAAAGTTCCTTTCGTGTACTAGACACGTGTCTTCGAATTTGTGATTTTAGGTCAAGCCAGTTTCCTCACGATTTTCTTTTAGCGTTTTGAGAACGTGGTAGTGCGCAAATTGCTCTATTAAAAAACAATGCTGCATGTCAGGATTTCAACCAGCGACCTCCAGGTTTAAACTCGCGTCTGACCACCACCCTCTCATAACTCACCCTTCGTAGTGCCTTTTCAAATAAACCGTATTTAATCGTCTTCTACATAGTATTTTTTTTTTTACGTTTACCGTTTTCTTTCCTTATCGTTTATACCCTCAAGATTGAACGTTTAAATCCATCGACCCAATTGCAAATCTCCGGTTATCTATCTTCCTTTTAACTCCGCTAATTATAATCGTACTGTGACTAACTACTCTGGTGTGTCAGAACTACTTCTTGGAAATCAACCAAAACCCTTGTCGGGAAGTCGAGAATTGGCTTCTGAGAACTGCATCGAAATGTTGTCTTGCATTTTGCAAAAAGAGCACTTGGGCTGTCGTCTATTCTATGTTGACGGACTACACGACGCCATTACAAATAGTACTGGGCGAGAAAAATATACCTGTCCGATCTTGAAGTGGCAAATAGCGTAACTACGCAAGATAGTTTCGGGTCGACGGCCGTGTTCATCACGAAGAAATTGGATATGTTCTTGGCGAAGCTCATTTAACAGTTGTGGTAACCAGGTCATGTGGTACAAGCCGACAGTTCAACAGACAAATTCCGGACGTCAGTTCTGCTGTGAGACCGCAAAAAAAACGCGTCAATTTGCCGCGATAAGACTACATGGTGGGAAGGAAGTTTTTTGTTCCTTCTCTTGACTGATCACTCTATCCATCAGTACATCGCGAGGACATTGACCTTGGCTCTACTATTTAGGGTGTTCGGTTTCTGTGTAGACTTTTTATTTGTGTATCCGACTCGAAGTGTTTTTTTTTATCTACGTAGTTTTTGTTCGATGTTATTGTTATTATTATTATTATTAGGAGTTGTTTATCCATAGGAAGTTTCAATGTGTCCTACCTATGCTAAGTGTTAGATACTGGCTTAGTGCCAAAGTTATAATCTCACCGGTGCGATAAGATTTTTACAGTCTTCGATTCTTCTTCACCGTTTCTTTAAATTTTTTGTTTTATGTTTCTGTTAAATATTGAACGTATGATTTATTTACTGCGTTACGTATATTTTGTGTTTAAGGGGAATCCGTATTTTCGAAGTCCGTTATTATTATTCCTTCAGTAAATCAAAGAGTTCGTACAGGCTGTGTTCGTGTGTACATTGTATAGATAGAGCGGTGAGCGGATATCGGGCGGGCGGCGAGCGAGCACGCGGCGCGGGCGCGCCCAGTCAGAGTGCCGCCGCGCGACCAGACGCACGCGCTACCTGCACGTGCTGCCCACACAACCGGTATATCACTCAACTTACACATCGTAAAAGACTGTTATCTCGTTTATAAAATATAAACAATGTCAGTTTGTATGTACCTGTTCTGCCCGTGGTTCTTTCTCGTAATCTACCTCGGTTTCCTCATGTTGGACGTGTGAGACGAGTCTCGCCAGTCCACCGTAGACGGGGGGCACACATCGGCGCGCAGAGCGCAGACGCGCGGCGTCGACGCGATCGATAGCCCTCGCGGCAACGCCGTACGCTTTGTCGGGCTACTAGCGAGCTCGTACTCTGTCGGTGTCGCGGTCCGGCGACGGCGACGCGGTGCCGCGGTGCCGGTGGTGTTATGCACGGGCAGGGCCGCGCCGGGAGCAGGCTGGGCGGCGCGCGCGACTGACGGCCACGATCGCACCGCACGCGTCGGGCGCCGCCATGAGCGCGGCCACGCCGGAGGTGCGCGCCCCGCCCGCGCCGCTGCACCAGCCGCCCGGAGCGCCGGAGCCGACCCACATCATGCTGCCCAGGATCAAACCGGAGCTAGCACTCAATGATGCCACGCTGTTCGCAGTATACTGCTTTATTAAGAATTTTATTGGGTGAGTTTGATTATATTACCTGTAGCCGACGGTACATTATAATCAATATCACATACTGTTCGTTGTTATATAGTGTATCGCAATGAAAACTCAAAGAAGTTAATTAGCACACATATATATTCAGTCCGTATACTGCCCAGCGCAAAATGGAAACCCAAATAAATAACTAGTCCACGACATTTGTTTGACAGGTTCCAGACAATAAATCGATACCAACAATTTGTCAGAGGGCCTAGAATCCTCCATCTTGTGAAATGACTGCATTCAAATTTATTTGGTTTGCAAGAGGCCAGATAGGGCGTTTCATCTTAATTTTTGTATGGTTGAATAGATAATCAGAATTTGATTTCTGCTTTGCAACTCATCGCGATAGATGAACATCACCTTTCTTTGTAGGAAGGCTTTCGATCGATTTTCTCGAAATAGTTGTGATAAGTATTTAACAGATTGCCTGATCCATTACTTTGATCGTGTAGGTAGTTTTAGAATTAATTTGTTGCAGCCTGGAGCGATGGATAAACATCCATTTATCTGACGAGGTCAGTGCTACATTTATTATTGACCACCACATTTCGAACTGCAAAATATTTAGTAATTATAAATCTATTGATCGGTCAAGGAGTCGATGTTGAAACTTCTGCTAGAAAGTAATAAATTGTATGTGAATTGATTGCGACTTACGTCTTCACCTGAGTTTCGGTCTCAGCGTCCTAAAGCAACTTTTCTCACATCGCAAAAAAACAATGAATAGAGGCATTTAGTATTCATATTGTATTTAATATATTATTATTCATGATAATAAACAGATTGTTGAGACTTCATAGATGTTTTTACAACGCAATAGCTCACCTTGACTGAATTTTCAATCAAACCATTGGTTTACCTATGTTAGTAACAGAATTATTTTAGCGGCTTGTTAATTCCGTTTAGCCTTCTACAGCTGCATTTGTAATTACGCGACCGTACCACACCCTGACACCAAAAAATATTGACTAACGTAACAACTAATATATCGCACCTATTAGGTAAATGTTAGTTGTCAGTTGGTCCGTGCGAGTATCTGCAATAGATAAGGTATCGTACGATAGTATGTTCCCGTCCCGGGTAGCCTTGAGTCGCACTCGTTCACGGCCCACACCTGTGTTTACGTTTTTTATCGACATGGGCTTGTTTGTAAGAAAAATATTTTGTATATTGGTCACTGTTTACGCGTTCAGGGAACAACTACTCCAAATTAAAGCTACGTTAACGCTAAATAGTTGTAGATGTAAGTAGTGAACTTGAAAGTCAAACTATTACGTTACTTGCTTACTATACATATTGAAAAACTCCAAAATACAAATTTGCCATTTAGAAATTCACTATAAATTGAAGTCATCATTACTTGTAGGGATAAAGTACATCAAGGATAATCTCTCTAAATCTCTTTCCCTCTCTCTCTCTCTCTCTCTCTTTTTCTCTTCTCTCATTTATAAATTTATACTAATATCTAAAAGGGGTCAAAAGGCCCTTATGACTTTATCTGCAGTAGCATCAGGGTGGATGGGATGGTACGATACCTAAGTCTGATCATACCATCACAATATCCATTTGATGCAAATCAGAAGCAGATTTCGAGATAAGTATCGCGGTATCGTCGTAAACAGAGCATTGCCTTACCTGTGGCTAATTGTAGGCAATAAAGGGAGGGCATTAGCCGTGCCAAACTTCGTTAAGAGAAAGTCTACGTTGAGAAAGTACGTTTTGTTTTGTTTCCACGTCCAGCTGCAATGTTCCTCGGATCCATTGAGATAGCACACGACTCATTAGATATACTGATAACGTGCTCATTCTGCCTAACATTATGTGACTGAGTGAGCCTGCGAGACAACTTGTTTTGTGCAGCACCACTGGGGTATTAATATGTACACATGTTCTTGACATTATATCCATGCTAAAAACAGATTAAGTTTTGTGAGCGTTGTTGATATTGTCAATTAGTATTGCAAGTTTCTGTTGCGGTGGTTTCTGTGTATTTTTCATTTTAACAGTGCGTGCCTTTCCGCCTTCATTCAAAGTTTTCAAATTTATGTATTTATTTCGAGTACACGAGCCCTTCAAACCGGAACACATCAACGATGGCGGTACTGCTCCGGACCAACTATACCTTTACATTCAGTTCTACTGAACTGCACCCTAAATTGACTACGAGTATGAAATTTCATTTTGTACAAGGCATACCATTAATCTCCACGTGGTCCATGTACACTGACGTTTACAATTTGTGAATCAACTTGTTATGTAAATGTCGAAACAATAGATTCGTTGTCGCGGATGATTTGATCGGTGCTTGATTTGGATATAAGCTTTCTGTTGCTTTGTTGCATCCTGCATCATCACTTTCACAATAAGAAAAGGGAAAGTATTGATGGCGCCCGCTCCCTTGCGGTCAGATTAGCTCGGACTATCAGCCGACGCTAATTCTTATTGTTTATTTCATTGCACACAAATAGTCACACTAACTTACGATTACAGTTGTTTGACCACCTGTGTTGCATTGTCAGTATTCCTTTCCTTTACTACACCTTCTTCGTTTGTTACAATATATAGGTAGTTGTATTATATTAGGGCTTCAAAAATAATTGAGTAGTAAAATAAAATAAAAATGTGATTATCTTTCTCAAGTGCCTGTAATTTCGACGTCAACCACACTTTCAAAGACACTTTAATGCATTGACGGCAGAAATAGGTGTGGTTGCAGTACATCCCCTCACCAGCTTGACACAAATTCTAGGGCCTGAACCTGTGCCCAATTTGTAGTTATATTTTTAACCACAAGGAAAGGAAGAGGTTCTATTCTCGTTTATTTTTCTTTTATGTTTGTTACCCCATAACTCCGTCATTTAAGAACTGATTTGAAAAAATATTTTTCTTGTGAAAGTATATATAATTTCCGATTGGTCCCATAGAAATTTCATCGAAACCAGTTCAGTAATTTGGTTTTAAAATCAAAATAACTGGAAAAAATATGAAGTCCATGTACGAGTTAATGAGGAGTCATTCTCGTTCACTGGCGATGAAATCGGTTTTTCTCGTTTTGCTGCTCAAAATAATTATTGTTATTATCCAACTGTCAATTTCGTAACATAGTTTTTTCCTTTTGGTTTTCATCATATACATTATTAACGCTGATGATTCCATTAATGTTTCAACTTCCACTTATTTGTATATTTTGGTCGTTTTCTTTGAAAATACGATATAATTTATCAGATCCGGAAAAGTTAGTTTCATGGTTCATTAAATTCTCTGCGTTTCTTTTTGTATGGTCGTCTATTTTTAATTTAAATTAATGTATCCGTTTTGCTTTATCTTAGCTGCACCAATTTTACTAACAAACTTCATTCATTTTAAAACATCTTTTCCATTTAAGCGTTTCATTGAACATTTGTTTTCATCTGTTTCTGTATTGGTCGTAATATTTATTATTATAAAAGTGTCCGTGTTTTCTAATATAATTATTATAAACTAATATGTAGATCGAACATTCATTTGTTATGACAATAAGTTCAGTTAAGTAAGTACTTCAGTTTACCAAATAGTGGAATATTGTCTGGTTCTGTCAATCAGCTGTCGGCTCTCGCAACGATGCGTTTTGATATGATAGGAGATAGTGCGTGTCGGTCGGTACCAATGAAACGAACATACGTAACTTGGTTGCATAATGTAACTTAACAACGCATTCTGTTTTACCAGTGCCTATTAGAATTAGGTCATAGTATAGTTCTGTGTATAGATTTGAATCCATAATGCGTACCAAATACGAACAGGAACATAGATGTACAGGTAATCTGCTATTTTCGATTTCAAATAAATATGAAGGTAATTATTATCTAATCACCGTTTATAGCAATACATTAGCATTTGGCGTTTGTTTATTCAATGTTGGAATAATATCCGTCGGATGTAGGGTTAAATATTGAAGGACTCTATTACGGGATTATGCAATAAGTTTTGCATCCGCTAAAGCGCGTACGAAACACACCTACTTGTTGATTCGCTTAACAATTTGTCAAACGAAATTGGTGGTCCGAACCCTATGGTATGAGAACAGAGAGCAGTGGATTTCACCGAACTGCTCCACAGTTAATCGCCTCATATAGGCGAGAATATGGAAGAGTACTGAATTAAACTGCTGTTAACAATTGAGTTCATCTTGTTTATTGATTGATGCGTTTAGTTGAGTTGACGTGCTACCATGGCGCCACCCTACCAAAACCGCCCGGCGCCCCTTTCACGTTAGGACGTCGGTTCGGGAATAGGGACGCGCGCATATTCACTATTCCACTCGACGTGACTCAGTTTGTACTCGCACAGCGTAGAGAGCACGCGCCCTTTCCACACCTCGCATTCAAATAAACCCGCGTAAATGCTATAAAGTTAAGTTAAATTCCTGACACAAAAACGCAATCAGCTGCACTGGAGAACACGCTAAAGCAACATTTGTAAGTACTTAACCGTATTAAACTAACGGCGCGGCACCCTGGATAAGCGAACTAGGTCAAGCTTCCGCGTCCTCGGCCCTAAGGGTTTTTATTTATGAATGGGCGTGTTGTTATTCTGCATTGACACGGCTACGGCTTCTGCAGCAACGAACTCTCTAGTCATTTTGTTACCTGTGTGTCCCTCCACAGCATTAGCATTGCCCTCATTATACTAAACAGTGGTACCAGCACCGGTGACGTCACTATCCTTCATATCGAATGGCTCTCATCGATTTTACCGTGGAGTACAATGTATTTGCATTCTCGACCGACGGTTGCATTAATTATTCATGATTACTAACCTAACTTCAATTTCTTTGTCTTTTTCATAGCTGTATCGTTTTATTATTGGACTTAAGCAGTAACCATAGTATACTCATAAAGGTTACACGAGTAAAAACAAAAAACCCTCCAAAAGTGTTCTTCAAAAAACTGCATTTCTGAGGCATACTACAATTAGTCTTTGTGTTGGCTGCACAATCCTTGCACCTCACGAATCCTTTCACGAGTTGCAAAATTACTTTCTCATTTTTAATCTGTAGCTTTTAAAGTTTTAAGAGGCCATAACTTAGGACAAAGACCTTTGTCGAGTTTAAAAAGTAATTATTTATATGACGAAGACAAAAAACGTGAGACATTAAAATGTTATGCATATAAAACAAAATGGATTCTTTGGAGGCGATTTTTAAGAATCCGGGAAGTTGTTATAGACTTCCTCTTGCTTTTTCCCGATTGTGCCACAGTTGCCGGTTGCCAGGAAGCATTGGTCTGTGTTTGTTGATTGCGCTCGGATTATCTCGATTCGCGATCTAATCTCTTTCGTCTTCTCAGTCGGAGAAAGTTATAATAGGTCATGCCGTGTATTTGCTCCGTAGTCAATAGCTGTTTCTGTCATGTTTAAATTAAATGTTCTTGTAATCGTTACTGTGTCAAAAATGATAGTTTTATTTGTATCATCATTTTGTTTGCTCTATTCTTCCCTTTCAACATTACTTATTTTGTTTGTCATTTCAATATTAGCCTTATATGAATCTATGACTGTCACCCATTCGTTACCAAATTAGTTTATACTTGGATTTTAACCATACTGTACATTTACTTACGTTGTTTGTAAAAAATTCGTGCACATTTTCTCTTCATCTCCGGCTATTCAGCGGTCGGTGTGTTCGCCCGCCCGCACTTCCTGTGTGGCGTCAGGTGGTGCTATTTCTACCTCTCCGTGAACCGGTTCCTCTCACAATTCACGTTCAAAGTCGATTATTTAAAAAATGAAACAAATGAAGCTCCATTAACATTGTTAGGGATATTTAAGCCCTTCATGACGGAGGGCATCATTTCATTCATCATGTCGATACCCCCAATGTATTGATTAGTTATTTATTACTTAGCACTATTTGTATTATAATATATTTGACAAGAGGAATTATTGTTCCATTTGTCTCTTATGCCAACGGCCTCTGTACGGCATGACTTAAACAAAGCAGAAAATTATTATAGATTAATCATGAAATTTTTATAGGGTTAAAGGAAGTTAAAAATGTCATATAACATATTGAGCTGAAACTGTCCCAACTCCATTTAAATTAATTAAATTTACCACCTTAACTCGTATGGTTAACCCGGAACTGTGCTCGCGTCGCATCGCATGACCTCATTTAAGCATTTTAGCCGACTCACATTTGCCTTTGTTTATTGCAATTAGTGAATCGCATCTGAGATTTGATGCTTAAAAATTGACCTTGGCCTTTCTGCCCACACATTGTTTCACAGTCACGGTTGAAAAACTTCGTCCAAGCGCTCGATAATAATTTTCTCTATCGAATCGTAAGATGCGTATCATGCGTTCCCTCAGAACTCCCCTATCTAAATATAAACATTTCGTCTCGCATACACCACCTTCGGACACTTATAAAAAGCGTTAGCGAGGTCACGCGTTGTACGCTGATCGCCGGCTCGCAGTGTTGAACAAGCACGCGACTTGTAACGACGCTAGTATCGCTATCGATGCTCTATTATCTGTGCACCAGTGACGTGTATTGTGTATGCAACGGCCGAGCCAATGGCTCTTGGCTAGTCGTAGCGATTGGTCGAGGCGTCTCCACTGTATTGTATCGTGTGGTCGTGTTCAGACGTGTCCGTATGGTTCAGACTCTGATGGCGGAGCTGAAGGTGCTCATCGGGAGACGAGCACCGGCCGGGGGACAGCCGCCCCCCCTGCCCCCGCCCCCGCCCCCGCCCATGTCTCCCGTCCAACAACCACCCTACACGAGAAGAGACCTAAAGGCAAACCTTCACAGGCATATGAGTATCGTTTTGGACAGGTCAGTGAAGGTAACATTCTGTGAACTTGTACTTTTCTTTATATTGTTTCGGAAAGGGGGGTGCGTGATTAGGAAGAATTGCCAAGAGGGCGCAATGCACGTATTCATTTAATATATACCTACCATTCAACGGACCGATATGATCTTATTATATTATATAATAAACATTTACTATCAATATCTATAGCGGAAACAATTTTATAACATGTGATAGGGCGATTAGGGCTGATATTTTTTATATAAATGAATTTCAAGAGTCGTTTATTGTAAATGGCTACCGAATTCGGATCAATCACTCAATAATATCATCAGTGTCAACAATGTTGATCATTAACGGTGTACGATTTGAACACCAAATGTCAAGGCTATGATTGGCACACAATCGATCTTGTTGTTCAGCCAATAAATAAATGTAAATAACAATGATATATCATCAGCTACTATTCTGTGTTTTCACTATTTCCTTTACCTCTTGCGGAACACCATATTGAATAATTAACATGTATAATAATTTGTGTTTTTAACAGTTACATCATTTTTTCTTTAATGAATAATAATAATGTTAAACTACATGACTTGTAGAAGACTCAGGGGGTTTATGCAATTCAAAAAGCAACTTTTACTTGACAATAGCTTAGTCGACCTTAGTCGTGTGCCCGTCACAGACACGAAGTGGGAAAGTCTCGTGTGTTAAGAAAGAACCATTAAACAATAGCGAGTTCAATGTCGTCAGTCTATTATCCAACGTTATTTACAATCAAAGCTGTTGATTTCAAGTTTTAAAAATAACCTTAAACTTTCAAAATTGTTTAATTCTGTTTAGCCGAGGTCAGACACACCTTCGAGACATATTCATTATAGTCTTTAGAAACAGACCCAATCACTATTTTTAATTAGTAGTTATATAGAAACGGCATTATAAATAACATTGAGAAGATTTATTTTTGATAATTTAAAGAAAACATAATCAAGGATCTTTAAGTTGCTTCAAGTGCGTTCCTACGATAACGTTCAGTGTGATGCGATAAAAGGTCAAAAATATGTGTACGATGCAAATTAGCATTTAACTAGCATCAGGCGTGTATGTAAATCATGTACTTACCGTGATGTTTACGTCATATCTGCCTATACTAATACCGCAGATGCAATCATTACTAAATATTATAAAACACTTCAGTAAATTGTCTCTTTAGAGTACACATAGGGCGGATGGACTTATTTACTGCAAGTAATGGAGATTAACGCCACAACAATTGTGTGACTGCAATTATGGTGGTGCTAGAACAGCGTGTTTACATTGCTGTGCGGGTGTAATTACTATCATTACATGTGCACACAGCTTCAAACGTATAGTACGACAAGACAATTGGATAAAATTCTTGCGAGAAGCTCTTCTCTGAAGTAGGAAACTCTGTTCATTTTTCTTTGACTTATTTGAAATTATGCATTGTAGACATGTTAAATATATTTCAAAACTCCAATACTAAAAATACAATAAATCTCACACACTTGGCTTATCGATTGATTCATTAATTGATCGTTCATAGCTGTGATGTGATGTGTGGGTGTCACGTGTCACGCCAATTTATGGTCATATGGCCAAGTTTCCATGTGCTGCCAACATTTTAAGAAGTAGCATTATACAGTAGCTACGTTCCTGGTCCTTAGTTTATAGTTTATGGAGAAAACTGAACTTGTGAGCATCCAGACCACGACTTTATTTATAGCTGTATAGGACTAAGTAATGGTTGTGATGGTGATGTAGAAGAGACAAGAGTGGATCGCTATGTAAAAAATCGAATTGCACATTAATTGACTCCCTACATTTATACACGTGGACGATGCTGAAGTTTCTGCTTGCATTAAAGATATTGAAAAAGTAATATCTATTTTTGGCTGTTACATACATTTTTAGTTTTTACGTCTGTGATTTGATTATATTTACTTCTTATAAAATTGTATTTTTACCATTTTTTGTGTTTTGGAAAAGTAACAGGCATATGCGATGCTTCTTAGGTCTTTCCATACTTTTGTAGGGGAGGACCAAAGTTGCATTGCTGTGCTACGGACAGAGACCACTTGATATCTTGTCCATCTACTTCGTTCCTTTCTTAATCACAATTATAAACGTAACATTCAAATGTATCCTTGAAGTTCAATAAATTTCATACATTCAACCAAATGAAAAATAGCTCCAGCCACCCCCACCTCATTAAATTTTACCCTTCAGAACAACGAGAAGACATTGACTTAATCGATCGGCACTACTAAACAACATAAAACCTTCAAAGCTACAACTGCAATGAAATCGACTCCACAAAGTAACTCAAAATAAAAATTTGCTGCTAATTTTGAAACTGAAAGATAATAAGCAAAATTTATTTTATTGCTCACATTGTCATCGACGCCTCCAATGATTTATTCGTACAATACTGAGTACAATTCGGCGAGTGTTCAGAAATAAACAACGATTCCAGAGCGTGGAAACATACGACCTTGTGCTGAATTTGTAGTTCTCCAATTTGCAAAACGAATTCATCTGGGCGACATTTGTCACTGTTTTGACTGTCACGTTTTCGTTGATGCTGAATTTTGGGTTCTTTTTCTTGCATTTTTTAATGAGTAATACCCTATTTAATTCTAGATGAAATTTAAAATGTTTAATACTTAACGTCTATAAAATTGTATCTTATACCACTATATCAAGTAGTTTATGTCACACTCTAGTTAGAGCAGATATTATTTCTTTGCAAAAGTCACGTATTCGTTATACCGTAGCACCTGATAGATGGTCAAACACAGTTTCGCGTTTAGCGTTTAGCTTTATAATTGCTGTTCCCGCGGTCTTGTTAGCCAAAGTCGTGTCACTGTTTTGATTGGCAAAGGGTACCGCTCAACATGATGTGTACCATTTGCTAGACCCGTCACTGAACTCACCTTAACCAAAATGTTGGTTCCTCGCGACTTACTCATTTTACAATTATATAGTAAATCAATTAATTCATTAAAAAATCTCCTCCGCGGTGCAGCGATGGCGCTCAGTCGCTTCTGTCACATCTGGCACGAGTGTGATTAGATGAAATAGATGCTATAACGACGCGCAAATTGTTTTGTTTGAGTGAGTATTGCGTTTTGTTCCGTCATCCAATGCACCCGGGGTGCCAGAATGAATACTAAATCATTCTATGATCAGATAATATAATGCGCCGTCCAAGTTAGTTGATTGTTTACGCTTACAATGAACACTAGTGTCCCTTCAGATAATATAACTTAAGATGATGCCATCATAACATAATGATGGCTAAAAAACTTTGTACTTATTATAAAAAAATTGAACCAAATGAGCTTGGTATGACCTCATCTAAGCCAGTGATGTAATGTTGTGATACCTCTAGTGAATAGTTTAATAGTAAAATTTAGTGCGTGCGAACGTGAGTGTGATCTGTGTTCATCTATCCTAGATTCATTATAATTTGTTGATTGTTTTTAAAGTAAAGTATTCACACATTGACTGGCTAAGTATGACCCCGATTATTTTTACTTTAAACTCATCTGGACCGAATCCAACGGTATGTGGGAATGACACCTCGTTACGTATCATAGACGCCATTGATCATGCGATGGCCGCACAACGAGATATAATTCACCGCAAATATTGATATCATCTTCAACGTTCGGATTACGGTCGGCTTTGGGGTTGCTTTGTCGTGGTGACCGCAGTCGCACACGTAGAGTCGCGCGCGCACGCCCGCCCGCCCGCCGCCTCGCGAGGCCGAACCGAAGCCGTGTCCGTGCCCGGCACACAGTCTGGGTCAACACACTTATTCGCGTGTACTTCTTATCGCGTTCCCATTATCGTATTAAACCTATTTTGTTCAGGTATCGATCGATACGTTACACTATTCGAAAGCAGTCTTGAATTTCCCCCGTGTCGATAGTGAGCGGTCGCGCGTACTCCGCTTGTCTGTCGGATGACATCAGTTAAGCCATCACGTCCGCTGAAAACAATAATCGCTCAGTGTCCGCGACGGAGCCGGGTCGGACGCACGGAGACCTCCATGGAGGAGAGACGGTGCGCGACATGCGAGGCCCTCGCCCGCCGGACTCTCTCTACCAAACTGCTCCAGGTGGCGACCACGCAGGCGCACATGAGGACCTGCGCGCGCGCACCCTCGACCGACAATCTGGCTACCCGCGCTATAGAAGCTAAACGACGCAAATCCATCGCCAGCTTCAAATTGAACTTATCGACCGACGTAACACCGCAGCCAAAACCGACGGGAATCGAAGAGCGACAATCGCGATCACATTCCGCGCGCAGAAACACATGGTGCTCGTAAGTCTATTGTATTGAATTATAATTTTGTGACATTTACTCGAAATTATTATCGTGTTTTTTGTACCAGTTGCTTCTTTCCGTTGAACACTCACACGAGTGGACTGTCATTACTTGCCTCTACCTCGTATATCTTATCGACGTACCTGTTAAATCGGATTATTATGTCGATACCGCGATTGTTTCCCTGTTTCTAAATCTGTTATTTTCGTCTACCTTATCATCGCTATCTGACAAATCAGAAATACTATCTTCTGCAATTGCCATTGCGCACATCAATCGTTTGTGCGTGCCTCGTTTTAAGGAAAATTTTTAAGAGCAGTAGAACTCTCGCCAAGTTCGTCCGGGGAAGTACTGCCACCATGCCCATTTCTGCCGCCAAGCAGTAACGCACGCGTTACTGTGTTCCGGTTTGAAAGGTGTGGTTGCCGGTGAAATTACAGGCACATGAGACATTCCACCTTCACGTCTCACATTTACGGGCGCATACGATGCGACTTGGGTCTTGTCATACCTAGTATGGGAGGACCCAAGTCGCATCGGCTGTTATGGGCCGAGGTTACCACTTAACACCAGGTGGGCCGTCGGCTCGTTCCGTAAATGTATTACATAAAAAAAAAAAACATTTTTCATCGTGACTCTGTTTGTTACTTTTAATTCGAATTGCTGATTTAGTCGATGCGACCTTGCATCTATCGATGGATAGTCACTTGTTCATTTGTGAATATCTATTCATTGTATACATCGATGTATTTATGTCCGTAATTGGATGACTAATTGAACTGACAATTGCCATTCATAAATATATTGCAACATAAAATGAGTAAGTTAGATTCATACGTGTTTATGGATGCGTTTGCATGTTCATTACGTTTGAAACTGACGGTGATGTGATGACACAGAACAAACATCTATTATATTCGTCACACAAATGTTTTCTAGCCTCAAAGGTTTGCTGGAAGAAAACTCTATTTAGGGTTAAGCTCGCCTTTGCACATATATTTGATATAAAATAATTTATGTATTTTTTTTTTGTGTAGACTAAAGAATAAAGAAAGAAACAAAGAATAAAGAACGTTTGTCCTAGGTGGGAATCGAACCCCACGACCTACAGAAGGCAGGGTTACTACGATCTGAGCTGTGAGGCTAGTCGAGTTGCAAATCAAATCCTGAGAGATACGCTCAGTAAAATGGTAATCACATAGGCTTTACACATGTGAAACATGATTATATCCTACGCAGAATTTAACTGGAACGAAGCATAATTAAGTAATAATGTACTAACGGAAATTTCAATTTGTCCGTCTCAGTTGCATCTCTGTTGAAGTAAGCACGAAATCAGGAACTTGCCACTTGAGTATCATTTAGTCCGTGAAATACTCGTAGACCTTTCTATCTCTTCCCACAAAGGACTGGTGCGGGACAATCGATCAATCTCACTGTTAATATCCTTTATCTGTGACATGCTACGTACTAAACTAAACAACTGATTCTGATTGATCTTGATCATATAGGATATAATATATACTCAAATATGATATTAATTATGCTTTATTGGCAGTGATTCCGAAAGTATAATTATGGATATGTAATTGGACGGTGAGATTATTTATTTATTTAAAATGAACATAAAACATTGAAACGTTGAATTAAAATGTTTTGTTTTGTTTATTTCAACGTGGACGAAATCGGGTCTGAAATAATAGGTTTGTTATGAAAGAGGAAGATGATTATAATTTTAAATTACCCAATATCATAATCGCATTTTATCCTTACGACAAAAACAATGCAAACAACAATGCTTAGCAGGATTATTGCCAACTGATAAAGTGTGACTTATACAGTTTAAAATTATGCTTGTTTGTTGACTTTTTTATACTAGAATACAAATGGCAAGTAATGATGGCGGGCCGGCATTATGTATATCAATAATCAGTCGATAATATGTACCTGTGATTACTCCTAGTAGTAACTATGGTATGGCAATGCTGTTAATTCGTTTCTAATAGCGTTATTGTGATTAGCAAAAAGTAGTGACATTAACTAGTTATTTTTTTATACACAACGATCATCGCATGCCGTCATACACAGACAAATGTAAAGGTCAAGCTCTAAGTGCTCTGTGGTGATTAGATACACATACCTTAGTATACTTATTGAATGTATTTATACTATTATAACGAATAATTTGTCAAGACTTTGAATAAAATCTGTTTATGTGTGGTTGTATCAAACATGTCTATATTTCGGCGTTGGTTATTGTCATCTATCAATTTCGGCATAAAAACATATTGATTATAGTAATATAATACTGTCGTCATAAACGCTCTTGATAAAGTGAATTAATGTTTTGATGAAATGTTTATTTATATAGCAAACTGCATATTTACTAAAACTGTTTTTAAAAGTCAGTAACATCTTATATAACAATATAATATGATAACGAGATAATAATGTACACATTCAAGGTTATTAGGTATCGTATTAATGTCATTGCGAGTGATGCGGCTGTATTGTTTGCATTGTTTCCACATGAAGGCAAATAGATGAGCATGTCGTATCAAATTATGTACCCAGCAATTAATCGTTGATATGATTCTATTTATAATACTCGAGAATAAAATAAGAAATACAACCCAGCTCTCATTATGACTCCATTGGTTACATAGTATACGGTCAAACTCTGTACACAGACGCTAAATTAAGCAATAAAAGATGGGTGATCTCGTAACACATACAAAAATAATAATTAAAAGATCAGTTAGACCACTAATCTCTATCAAATCAAAGTCATATTGTTCTGACTGTAGTCCATTCAAAAACGTTTTCGTACGCATTAACTGTCAAAACTGTGTAAGAGAAAAATAAATTGACATGACCTAACTAATAAGTGACAATTACCCATTCATGGGACTGTCCTTCCAGATCACCGTTTACTCCAGCTTGTCTGTTTTTGTCTACATTATTTTGTAAATTTATTAATTTGATTGTATATAGTCGACCTGCCCACCTTGAAATCTAGCTCGGCCACTTGTCGCGGTTACAAGTTGTTAGGGCACTCGGCAGTCGGCACTCGGCTTATGCATATATTTACCTCTATCGCTGACTGTCGAGTTCCCATTTTATTGCTAGACGAATTTATAGTAATTTCGTATACAGTTTTTTTTTTATGTAATACAGTTACGGATCGAGCCGAGGGCCCACCTGGTGTTAAGTGGTAACATCGGCCCATAACAACTGATGCGACTTCGGTCCTCCCCTACTAGATACAACAAGACCCAAGTCGCATCGTGTGCGCCCGTAACTCTGAGACGTGTAGATGAAATGTCTCATGTGCCTGTAATTTCACCCGAAACCACACCTTTCAAACCGAAACACAGTAACGCGAATGCGTCACTGCTTGGTGGCAGAAATGGGCATTGTGGCAATACTTCCCCGGACGAACTTGGCATGAGTTCTACTGCTCTTAAAAGGTACCAATATCAGTTGTCATATGCATGATTTTTTTATGCAATATTACGCACAAACAGTTATAATAGTAATAATAAATATGGTAGACATTTCACACATCGCCATCTAGCCCCAAACTAAGCATAGCTTGTACTATGGGAATGGGAACCAGATGACTGATAGAATACATATATATACTTTTTTTGTAAATCCATTCATATAAATACATATTAACACCCAGACACAGAACAAATATCAATGCTCGTCATACAAATGTTTGTTCTGGGTGGGAATCGAACCTACGACCTACAGCTCAGAAGGCAGGGATACTACCAATTGAGCTGTGAGGCGAGTCTGTTTCATCGGGCGATTCATTCTATGGTCTTGGGTTTGCATTACTAGTATCTTTATTTCCTTCGTCGATGTGTAGTATTCCACGCGTATCCCTGTAGTAATCGAATCCTGCTTTCCAGTTTGAAGGGTATGACAGCCGACGACATTTGCTCACGAAACTTACCTTATCACTACAAAATGGTATATATTTATAACCATTTTCGTAAGTTTGATCGTTGTAAAGTTTAAACATCTCAGGTTTTGCGTCTAAGAGAACATTGCCTGTTAGAAAACAAACTTATAATTACTAATACTTGAGGTTACCGCTTTGGCAAGAATGTCTTCTGCACGGGAATAATAAATTACATGTTCGTTCAGTTCTCAGCTCTCCAAGTACCAACAAAGTTAATTTTTATTCAACGAATTTTTTTGGGTAATCGCAATTTTTTTTTATTGTTTGAATGCTTTAGTTAATGTAACAATTATGTAAACTGGTACTACGAGTAGCAACGCCTTGGTTTACATAATTGTTTCTCTACGTGGTCCTGTTGTGTGCCGTATAACAGTAGCGTTGTATATTACAACGGCAGACGCAGCTAGTCCTTATATTGAGCACAGCTCGAACCCTGACAAACAATACACGGAAGTGTCTGTAATGCCTCTTGCAATTGTTTGAAGCCACTTGTCTAGCCGTCTAGCTGATAATGCCTCGTTGAAACTGCCACGTTTTCCGACTACTTATTGCGCTATGTTGCACATGCACATCTGTGCCATTGCAAATGCCACTGGTGCACTAGACGACATACATACATTTGCTTATAACATTAAACGAATGCCTGACGAACTTAATATCTCGCCAATATGTATATTATTAGCAAATTACCCAACACTCAAAATAACTGACCGAATCGGATCAACCTTGAATCTACTCTATCGTAAAGAGGATCAGCCATTAGAGCAGAATTACTGTTTGTAATGTCTTGATTCATTCGTGTTTTATAAGCGGGTGTGTCGCAAACACGTTGCCTCGGTGTTTCGGGGCGCCACGCCACGCCATCGTAGTCCGTAGTAGGTAAAGTCGTGCGCGCGCCACTTGCTCGGATCCCCGCCGCTCGCCGCTCGCCCCGCCATGTTGCGACCGGCTACACTCGCGCTCCCAGTTTGCCGCAACGCGTCGATCCGGTTGCCCGCGCGCCGCCACGATATAGTTTTTTTACCTTTTTTACCAGCTTCTATCACGCATTACGTTGCCCACTAGACAAAGCTGACAAAACGGCTCCGTTCAAACCCAAAGCGGGGACTCGAACGTCCCACATCAGAAGCCACGACGAATTGGATAAGATGCAAACAAAACTCATAAGTGGCAGTTACACGGCCATCATGAACAAGCAGGATTTGCTGAGAGAGGTCGTCGTCAAATACATTGACTACTTTTACCCCGTGTGAGTACCCCTCTCTTGTAACCCTCCGCGCTGTGTCCGCTTGACGCATTGCAGGCTGCCCGATGAATGTCGAACCAGTGATGGCGTGAAGGTTCTCACAGTGGTCGGCCAATTTACTGAGCCGGTAAGTCGGTGAAGGTTTCACGGCAACGTGGCTGCAACCAGACAAACGGTTGCCTCTCATGTGAACGCCGCCGCGGCCGCCGCGCCGCTATTGATCTCAAATGCCTCTGTCGTCTGTCTGCTCTTTGGTATATCGATCCGCGGTGCAACTAAACATTGAGCGTCTACATTTTATTAAACATCATCTCACGCCGAATTGGCTACTAGGATGTAGCGATGAGTAATGTTTTTGAAGGTCACGCCAACGCTTTCTTATGTGACCGCAAATATTTCATATATTTTTGTAGCCAATATAATTTTTGTATGATAGATATTACAGTATATAAATTTTAGAATGTTGTTTTTAAAAAGTTTTTATGTTCATTATTAAATGTAGGTACATCGCACATTATTAAGTCATTGGGGAGTATGACGTTTCAAATCCAAGGGAAAGCATAGTAGCATGACCGTTTCGCGTGACAAGCGTTGACTACCGCTATAATACTCTCCCTTTGTCCCATTAATGTCCCATATGTCTAGTTCCCCATGTCATTCAAGCGAAATTGGCATTAAAAGCTGCACGTGAGTTTTATACGAGAAAATAACAAGAAATTTGTAGTTTTCCTAGCTCACGCGACTAAATCTTAATTTGTTAGTCATAGACTCAATTAGAGCTTCAATTCAGTAACGTCTGTTTTCTATTTTAGCCAATTTCGATAACAATATCACTCTTACTTTACCATCCATCTCAGACTGATGTTGTGAAACGTGGCTGCAAGATGTAACGCTATTCAGCCACTGGCGCGATGGCGCCAACGCCAACCGTCTATATGAAACTCGACGATTTCCCTTAAATGACCTTGCGCGTGCACAGACTCTAGCTGTACGATAACACTGCTAAATTATACTATGCTATATTATAGTATTCTACTACATATTTTACTAACATTTATTATTATAACACCAACACTTACAGCCACACTGAGAACTCGTGTTGCCAGTGCAATTATCTTCATTAATATCAACACTCCGCTCGAAGCAATTCGATGCAATAAAGACATAGAATGTTCCAGATCATTCGTCGGATTCTTAGGAACGGATGTTGGTTTGTAATTTTTTTGTTCTGTGTTATATGTCTTTGCTATTAGATGCTATAGATTACTTCATCCTAACTCTTATTCTGAATAAAAGTACTACAATTATGTGAAATTATGTATAGTTAACACAGCTTCAACTTGATATACTATACTAAATAATTATTATATCCATTTTAATATATCGATAATAGAAACAGTCCTCCAAATATTATGCGAACAAGCTTTTGAATCTGATGAAGAACTTATAAATGGCATTCATATTCATGTTATGTACATACTAATTAATAGACAATGTTTACTTCAAAACTGCAAACAATGTCCACAGTAGCTACGCCATAACAATGACTAACTCGTTGAATTTTCATGCGACTCGGATAATTCTTTCAGTGACCTTTTGCTCCTAACCCGTTATTGTTTTCAATACAGAACAACGCAATTGCTTTACTTAGAGCGTGATTCATTCCCTAACATTCACTATTTCCTACTTGCGGTTACAATTTAAGCGTTCTAATATAATACAATATTGTATAGATATTATAGGTAACAGTTTGCTGTCATAAGTGCTTACTTCATACAAAATCAACATAAACTATTTTGAACGAAATATTTTGAGTTGTACACTGAACAAACATGCACAAAAAAATGTTGAAACTAGCTTTTCCAAATACTAAGCTAATTTAAATTCATATAAACAAACTTACGAAATCTCTTCGCATCGTCTCAGAGTTATAAAATAACGATTTCGGCGTAGAAGGTTTATATTATCCGACCGGTTTGGCAATATACTCAATTCGTGAACTTTTGGCTGATGCTATTTTCGTCTTGAATAATGATGACACAATGAATAAACATTTGTTTATATGGAGTCTTTTGTTCTGTTACAAGTGGGAATTATGAAAAATCTCACCTATATAGCCTTTTGTCCTGGATTGTTTCAAGTACTGATAATACCCACGACGTGACGTTGTGTAGATCTGCGCAAACACGCAGGTGCGTGGCGACAAAAGGTTTATCTCTTTGTTTGCATCTCAAATTGACTTAACATCACTTAACTTAACACACACACATACTCAGCTCACTGCACTGCTCAGGGGCTCACCCACGTTCTTTTTGATAGATCAATATTTAAATATGTAAACTTTCTCAGTTGCGAAAGTAACAATCTTCTTGAAATGTATTTTTGGTTCATCGTCTTGGGACTTGTTTGTCAAATAACGCTTTGTTGCCAGGTTTCTGTCGCCTGACTGACACGTATGCATCTGGTCCGCTTATAAATCCCGGTAGTTATAAACGGATACAATATGTTACATTTTAGGAGGACTACCTTGGTGGCGAAATTGAGCAACCGAACTAAGGCGAAAGAATTCGTTAATCTTACAGGAAAAATATGTGTTCCTTCTATTGAGGTTACCGTAGTACTTAGGGGAAGATGCTCACGACAGAGTAAATCATACTCTGTCATCATACTAATCATACTTGACAATCATATTTGACTGGCCTCATAGCTCAGTTGGTTAGTAACCCTACCTTCTGCGCTGTAGGTCGTGGGTTCGATCCCCACTCAGGACAAACATTTATGTGACATTTGTAACATTGATGTTTGTTCTGTGTCTAGGTGTTAATATGTATTATATGTATGTATTTACAAAAGAAAAGTATATAAGTATTATATCAGTTGTCTGGTTCCCGTGATACAAGCTATGCTTAGCTTACTTTGGGGCTAGATGGCGCTGTGTGAAATGTCCACCATTATTATTATTATTATACATAATCATACATGTGTTGGGTGACTGTATGTTACGAATTTGTTAACGTGTATAGTTCTAATTAGATAACGAAGGAGTCTTACGATTCACGTGTATTTAATAATGTCGTGTGAAATGGAAGCAAGTCATGAGTCATTTAGAACATAAATCAACTCGCCAAGCTCCATTTGCATTGATAATTACGATGACCATTTAATTGAAGTATTCTAAAAGAAATTACATTGTCACCTGTCTGTAATGCTTTCTGCCTTTCATCTTTACGTTAAAACTTTTTCCTATAGTGACGAATAACCTGTCATCCTATTCAGTCAAGTCTGAACCTTGCGCAATAGATCAATGAATGCTTAAACTTGTTTTTTGTTACGACCCGTTCAGAGAAAGCCATTTCGTTCGTGTTTGTAGTAACACAAACAAGTGTCACCATTCAAAGATAATCTTTAAGCCTGTCTTCTACATCATTTGAAATCGTTACGTGTCTCTCCATTTCACTGCGGGCATTGCATAAAAATGGCAATGGCAAAAGCAGCGTGGATAAAAGGCACTCTGTGGCTGGCCACGGCTCCACGACTGTCGCTAACGCTCGACCGACCGGTCGAAATCGATCCGCGGTTTTCAACGCTCCAATGCCTTCAACTTCATCGTTGTGTTTCCTTCATTTGTTCACCTCGTTGAACCGACACGGAATCTGTCAAGAGAAAGTCAAGTACAGTCGAGTTAGCCGTGTGCCGGCTGCGCTGTGCTACATATACACCGCTACCGGACTATTACACAGTGATTGGATCATAATGGATAAGTCCGACAATAGACAGTATTTACAGTTGCTAAGTAGAGTGTGTCGTTACTCTAGAGCCGGTCTTGCCACGTGCCTTCCGCCGCGCCGCATGCTGATCTTGTGGGAAATTACTGCTTCCGTGTACACATTGTCTGGCTATTTGTTACCTCGTTACTATACCAACTAAGTAACTGCCACTCGATGACAACCAGCTCTAGGGAAATGCAGTATTAACAATTGCATCACCATCATTGCCCCCCATTCTACAGGTATAAATAATAAATTTTGGTGGTCATTTCACACATCGCCATCTAGCCCCTACGCATAGATTGTACTATGGGAACTAGATGACTGATAGAATACATATATATTTTTTGTAAATAAATACATAATTAACACCCAGACACAGAACAAACATCAACGCTCGTCACACAAATGATTGTCCTGCGTGGGTTGAACCCACACTGCAGCGCAGAAGGCAGTGCTCCTCCTACCAACCAAACTGTTTTAGGCTAATCAGTAATGAAGGCTCTGTTTATGTAAAATCTAAATTCAGCCGTCCATTGTTTCCATGTGTTGTTATAATTACAGCTCAGTACAACACACGAGTTGCTTTGCTGTTTATTATGACAACAAAGTGATTTATTGCTTTGTAAATCTTTGTTTTTATTAAAATTCTACGTCACCTCTATTAGGTTCAATAGGAGAATAAGTTTTATATTAAGCAACATTCATCATTTTGTTTTATCATTGCATTTATATATCGGAGTAAATTCCTGAGTTGATCTTTCTCTAGAGTCGTACAATATGTCTATTAAAATGTAATGATATCGCAGCCAACAGGTGTTTTGTTTTTTTTTTTTATTTGGATCGCAACTTGAATGATTTGTCTGTTATTTATAATCGGTAATTGGTACAGCTTTTTGATAAATCTAATCAGTTGTATTGTAAGCGTTCTCTTATTGTGACACGAAGGGTAATTTTACTACTCCGCGTATTCCATAGATGAACAAAAATCATCCTTAGTTCCTGTCACAGACAAAAGCTACTCTTTATACAGAGTCCTTATGTATTAATTATACTTACGATATAATTGAATATGTTCGCTGATTCGCTTTTGGTGTACTTTTCAATACTATTAAATATTTGTCCGCGATAATTTTACAGTAACATTTACCCTCCCGGAAGCTTTCAAGATTCCGGGAGGGTAAATGTTATTGTTCAAATATCTGCATTCGCGATGATATGATTTCCTACTTACGTCAACAAATCTCCAATTATAGTTTACTTTTGTTCGAATGAGATAAACGCTCGCGTAAATCGAATACCTGTACCAGTCTAGTAATGTTACGGAAACGGTCAATTGTGTACGCAAACAGTTAGTTACAGTGAATTACTAGCTGTCACATGAGCTGGAGCTAGTAACTTTAATTAGTAGTAAACAGTGGCTGCTTTTAAATTGGTGTTGTCACAACCACTCGGCTAGTCATCCAGTCACATTGTCTCCTGCCCAAATGTATTGATTGCGACGTTGTATCGGATTACTCTTTTCTGAAAAATTGCTGCATTTTTTTAATAGAATAGGATATGTTTATCATACTTCTTTACTGTGTTGGAAAATTGAAAATGTATATAATTTAGCTTTATCTTTTGTTACAGCGCTTCAGGCACAAGCGCGGTGGCCATCGACAACAAGATCGAGCAAGCTATGGTGAGTACAGTTGTATATATTTTATCTTACAGGTTTAGTCGAGCGACCAATTTGACTGCCAGTCAAGTTAGGCCACAGGAGACTATATGGCCTAAGACTATATTATATGATATGCGACCTGTGTCGCCAGCAGATGCAATGCCAGTCGGTATTGTGTATTAATTTCACGTTAAACATAAACCAAGCTTGTTAATACAAATATTTTCTCCGACTGGGTGAAATATTTACAGCGTCACCAAATTAAATTATGTTTTTCTTAAGGCATTGCCTAAAAGGAGGCCCCAAATACACTTTCACTTGCTAATTGACTCCATCACCATTCAAGGCAATTCATACCAAACTTCCATTTATCAACGAGAACCATCAGAATTTTGGTTCATAGACTTTGAAAGGTTAATAGCATTCCACAAATTCATTCCAAGGCATCTATCGTAGGTACGTCATCCATTGCATACGTGACTTGCGAGGTTTGATTTGTCTTTTTACTCGCCGCATTCACTATTATCATAATTGCCGGTAATAAAGGACACATTTCAATAAAATACCATCAAGCACTATTGGTGAATGGCAACGGGTAGGATCAATTAAAGGTTTTGCCATCTAGCTACTTAGATGACATGTTCGTTCCTAGAATTATATCTGAGTAAAAAGCGTCGACAGGAGCAGCGGATGCTTTCATTATCATTCAGTAGGCGGTAGAATAGAACCTGTTTGCAGGGATTTGGAATAACAGCAGATATACCGTTCATGCCAGCCATAAAACTGTCATAATGAGATGTCTGCGTTAAGTTTTCACGATGTTAAATCTTGATTTTTATTTAAATAACATCTTTACTAACATATTCTCAGGTATCTATAGTCACACACACAAATAAACGCTCGGTTTCTGATACAAGACCCGAATCATTTTCCAGTTTTTACGTATGAATGTACTTTCGTCGCCTAACCTAGAATGTGTCTCCAAGTGCAGTCATTAGGGTTTTTGTGGAGCTTCAGAATGCTCTCATGCCGTCCATTTTATGCCGTGTGTCACTCGGTCACTCTGGTTCCGCGTGCGTACACAATTTATGTGCTGCTTTTGAACCCACCGGTCCCATGAAAATCTATGCGGCAGTTCGCCTGATACATGCTTCTTACAAGTCATATCGAACTAGAAAATGAAGATAAGTCGTATTTATCAGTAGCGCCACGCAATATACTTATTTGCTGTTACCTCATAATAACAAGGCACTGAACTCTTTAAATTTGTTTATCACTGAAATGTCAACAATGCAGGCTGCATAACAACTTTGATATCGTTTCGGTCTAGCGTAATTCGTATCGCTGACATTAAATTTCGTCGACACTTGGACTGATCAAAGTTAAAAACTTTGTTTCCATAATAATAATTCATTAAAAATGGCTTAGAAACGTCTATTAGTAAGTAATAATAAAAACATATGGTCGCCTGCTTTTTTTTTTCTCATTCTCACTTCAAAAACACATTCACGACTGAACGACACGACGTTCGAGCGAAATATCGCTTAGTACTTATTGTGGTCGACATTGATCGGCGATAATGATATGGTTATAAATAGTGAGCGGCGATAATCAAACTCGCTAGTGCTATCGAGGAAAATGTGAATTTTGTTTTTGTCGAACATTATGAATTCGTTTCACGCGGCGAGCAGTTGCGTAAAGATGCAATCTTCAGAGAGATTATGCGTGTTTATAATGACAATGTTTGCGCAGCATATCACCGTTATTAGATCGGGCTCACCATTTGAATCGTTAATGACTTCCCCGTTTTAATAGTCAGGAAGCGAGTCCTCTGCTCGGAGCGTGATATATCAAACTATATTCGATGTAGCAATAACTTTTTTTTTACTTGTTTTGATTTACGAACATGACATTAGTAAGTTTTGAAATACTTTCATTAATAAAAAATCTGCTTTCATTATCACAATGTAGTTAAATAAAACGTGCTCATTTGTCATCACATCATTCAACCACATATTTATTTATACGTATTTTAATTGATTAGTGTGTTGAAAAAATATGTAGTTTCTACCCGTGCACTGAATAGTATGTGTATGAATGAATTGTGATTCGTCGTGGTGCTCTCTCGTCTCATAGTATATAATTAGCCAACGCAGATGGCCTCAAGCGATTGACCTCAATCCGGCCCTAATACTCGGCTACCATCGTATCATAGTATTTTTATCACTCCCTGCAACGGCACGCTCGATTCCCCCCCACCTCTTCATAACCTTACAACGCAACGTTCTAACCAATTACCGAGTAGATGAATAGTGGTACTACAATATAATTTTTACTTACATTATCTTCGTTTATCATTGTACATCACTAATTAATATTTGTAGCTGGTTAATATTTGTCCTTTTAATAACGTACTCGTATCTGGGTTTATCCGATTGCTTTATCTTAATCGGTATATATTTATATAGTAATTTATTTGTATAATAATTAATAAACTAAATATATAATGCATCTAAATCTTCACATTAACATTTTATCAACGCAATATGCACGCGTTATATTTCTCACGAAATGATTTTGTAATTCGCGGTTAGTATTAGAAAAAAGACACGTCGCGTATGTCTGCTGGCGCAACCGTTTCGCTGCACATGTCTCATGAATTTTGTTACTTAATCTCCAGTCGTACACACATCATTATATTCGATTTGTTAATAAATTTATTTATATGTGTAAATTAACATTACATATTCTCCATTGATCAGGTAAAAATTTAATTTGTTTCTTCAATTGAGTTTACTTGATATCATATATCTGGTAAACGTCGTAAGACCAGTATTCAAAACCGGTCCACCTTGAGCACGCCATCTCACAAGTCCACGATAAATGTACACCTGCAGATTCCATATTACTTTTGATTCCGAAGTACAATATACCACTACTACTTCTCTGTCAGTTTTCGCAAGATCTCCTCAAACAGTTGCGTCATAGCAGTAGATAATGTTTATGCTGTCTTCTCGATGTTTACCAACCATCGCTGACCCGGTTTCTTGCATCTGTTCCAACATAAAAAATATCTTGAATTTTATTATACTGGTGCGATGGTAAATGAGTCTAAACATTTTATAACATTTTTAGATGATTGATGCAAACTATATTATTATATATAAACGGTAGTACCGTTTGCTATAGCAGTCGTTTATCTTGTATTAATTGTGAAAAACTTTTCAGCGTTATTTATGTTTGGTTTATATAGAACGGCTCGCTAACTCCCTAGTTGTCGATGTGATTTGCATGTGAAAAGCATGATCAGGCCCAGTTCGCGGACGAAAATAGACACGGAAGGAGAGCTGACCGGTGTTTCGCTGGAAACACGTGCACTCCTGTTTTCATTAATTAATATTACAATCCGGTACGAGGTGGAGACGAAGATGTCCGTCAGAGGCAGGGCGCCCATGGGGGTCACACGATTCGGTCGCGCGCCACCAATAATGTAAACGGCGCGGCGTCGGGTAATTTGCAACTGAGAATGGCACTGGGCACACGCGCCAGATCAGAATCGCATCACGAAGTCAGGAAACGACGGGAGTTTTCTCGGAACCTGCGTCGTCTAATGAAGTCGTAACGTCTACCTCGTTGAGGGTAGCTATCTAGTCCGTCACGTTTCCTTCTTTCCACATGTGGTACTCTGATTTCTCTTCCATGTCGATGCTTATCGATCGATTTATCAGAGGTGAAAAGTATTGTTCATTTTTGTATTTTATGGGGTCTGAGCTGCAGTGTTTTCCTTTTAATCGAATTTTAGTTTTCGAATATTTGCTTTCATTTATACAGTTTGCACCCTGAAGTTAAGACAAACCGTTAGTCTTAAATTTTTCTATCGTTTATTGATATACGATTTATCTTTTTTATTTCTTGATATCTTACATAAACACGCAATGACAAAAACAGCCCAGTCCGTGGAAATATACTCAGGGTAATCTATAGATTACCTCGATACTATCGGCCGATATATCAAAGATAGATGGTAAACAGTCTGGAAAACGTGAAAACACGCTTCGCTTGTTGTCGATTCCAAACGAAACATTAGATATATATTTACCTTAGCCGTCTCATATATGCTAACATCAATTATCGTGTATGTTATATGACGTCTTACCCTCTAACCATAGCCTAAAATAATTGCAATGAGAGTTATTTCTGGACTAAGGGTAATGCCGTCACAACTTGAATTCCCTCCCAAGCGCAACGTTATTATGAAACAATTTGATCCTTCGACATTTTTTTCACCAAAATAATCCACGAAATATCAACAGATTAATACTTTTTTATAAATTGATTTACCTATGTTCCTTCTATTAATTCACTCTCAGTTTTTCCTACAGTACACATTACATTCATCAAAAAATATAGAGCTATGAAATCCAGCTTGACTATGAATATCAAGATAAATGTGTTTACATGTAATGTTTATTATTCGTATCAAACGTGATAAAATATTAAGATAAAACAATATCTCGGGTGGTAGATAATGTCACGAACACGCTAGTTCCATCTATTTTGTGAGTTGGTTATCATGACCTACTTTTTGATGTTAAAACATCACTAATCCGGCGGACTGGGAATGAACACAGTAATCCAAGGTGTTTTTTTTTTCTATATTTTTACTGTATTGATACTGTCTGATTAGTTTTAATTGAGAGCGTGGTGGCTCAGTCGTACCTACTGATTCTAGTTTCAATCCTGAGGGCGCTGATTCAAATCTCAACGAGCACCAATGAGATTTTCGCTTTGATAAATGTATGTGTGCAATACCACATTCTCAAAACGGTGAAGGAAAACATGATAAAACCACCGTGTATGTCCTAGAACTAAAATTTTTAAACACCTGTGAAGTGCTCAAAATGAGCTGTTTAAGGCGCACTTAAATCCTTCCGCTAAACTGGTACGAGAGAAACGGTGACTCGAATAGTATTAGTAGATTGAACTGATTGAACTGATACATATGAAAACGTATTATAATCGAGTGACATCAGCTCGACGCCGCGCCGACGGGTCAAGCGTCGCGATTACTGGTGGACACGACCGCTGAAGTATACATTTTTCTTGTTTATGTTAAAACTTATCGGCACCGTTCGAGACGGTACGTCAACACAATGTTTACGTCAACTCATAAGATTAACAAAATACCTACGGGATAACACTGTAAGGAAATTGATATTTGAAACAAAATAATCGATCGGGTTCAAGGACTTGTCTGATACGGTCGTGTAATAAAGACCACATATGTAAAGTTAATGACACTAAAATATCATAAATTAATCAAAGATCTCTCCGTAACGCGTTGTGGATGTATATTTATTTACATACATTTAGTAAATCTAGTTATATCACCAGCAAAATAATTTATGTATTTTTACTTGAACTATCGTATATTTAATTTTGTACATATTACTGCATAGCTTAAAATATGAGTCATGAATTGAGAATTCTATTGTTGGCTTCTTAACTCTTGTATCAACTGCGCAAATACAGTGGCCCCAATACATTCAGCTATGAAAAATAGTAGCTATTTGTTTTTAAATACTCTAAACTATGAATAGGTACTGTGTTTCTGAAATAAATCCGCTCTGCTGCACAATTTTCGCACATATCTGGTACTTATGTAGTTACATCACAACGCTTGTTTTTCACAATAAACTTTATTATGAAATTTTAATTCAGTAAGGTCACGGCACATTTTAAAGCTAAAATCATTGTTTACTGTATTTTTATTTGCTATTTTTACTAATCTTTGTAATGTCGTAACAGCCAACAATGTGAAAGATTGAGAATTAGTTCAGTTACTGAACGACAATCATAGTTTTAATAAATGTAGCTTTGTGTTGCGAAGATCACTGCTTGAAAGGCTGAATTTCTAACTTTATTTTGACGATCTGCACTTTGACAGAAATCTTTTCCGCACTGTGTTATCGTAGTTCAATTCCGACCTATCTGCTCTCATATAAGAAGATTTATTTCAAAACTTAGAATTCACTACCGCTTTTTTTCAAATGTGGTTGAATTCTGCTTATTAAGTGGATCAGGCAGATTTAGATGATCTTGATAGAACTTGTATTTTAATAAAAAAATACAATATTTATTTCCTTTCATTGCAATAAGAAATTGAAAATGCAAACAGTATACATTATCTGCTTGCAATTAGGAAAATTTTGATAGTCTTGTTAACTTAAACAGTGGAGAAAATTGTTAGCGGATGGATCGTGTATGTGGAAAATCTTGTCCTGTCTGACCACTTTTACGACTGTCCTTTGGAAGATCGACAACCTGTTTCTCTGGTTTCAGCATTTTATGTATAGTGATAAATTCTGTCCGTTTTCTGCCAAGACGTCTTTAAATCTTGCAACTGGAGTTTTTACTTCAATAAATGAGTCAAAGTACTGACTTTATTATCGTTCATTATTTTTCATTATTCCATAAATTATCATGCCTTAAATTATTTCGATTCAATTGTTGTTGCTTCATTTTGTTTTGCGACTACAGTTATTAATTATATATGGTCATTTCTGATTTATCAGTTTTCAATGCTCAAATATAGTTCATATTTAAAACTACATTATATACTTTGCGACTTCCTGTGTGACCGGCGTAATCATTATCATTACTGAGATCATTTTTTATTTCGCATTCAAATGATCGTGTGTTGTTTTGGCACTCGGTCACATGTGCTTTGCTTCTACATGAGCTTGTTTTTAATGTGGATGATGTCATTAAAACAATATATAATTAAAAGTACTTGTATGCTGTATTATCGTGACATTCTCAATCTGTTTATTATTTTATCAGAGGCTGTTTTTCTTACCTTGATATGTTTTTTCTGTTTAAATAAGGTAATTATTTGTATTATTCAGTTAATTGATAACATTATTATTGAAGTTTCTGATAACATTGTTTGTGATGTTGATTTAAGATGATAATTATAATAACTATGTAAGTTGAATATCCTGTTCTTCAGTTACACCTTTTCTATTGTGGAGAATTATTCGAAAGCCTTACATTAGTGACTAATCTAAGGACTAATAATATACATAGAACATTATAAATACCACTGCAATTTGCTGTCTAGCCAATGCATTGTTTTAGTGTTAAAATTTGAAGCCGTCGTCGTTGTAGATTGCAACCAGTCACTGGTAGTAATTATGTGCGACTGGTTCATACGGCTGCCCTTGTATTGGTTATATAATCTTATATCTGGTGCGATATTGCTAAAGAGGTTCACTGCACTGGTTACCTTGCTATATATATTTAACTCGAGGTCTCTAGTTCGACTACGTTCATTATCAGCGTAATCTCTCGAATGATAACATGACCCCAATAATCATTTTTCGAACACACCCTTTATCTTACCGAGTGACATGAAAATGTCTATACAAGATAAGTGTGTTTAATTTACAGACGCATTCTAACAATACTAATATAACTTTGTTCCGACACCTTATGATTGATAGTATCGATTTTTGTTGATCTTCTTAACACTGTGATTATGCAAGTATGACGCTAAAGTGCCATCTAATGAGATCAGACTTGCACTGGTGTAGTTTCAGCACACAGATATTCTTCTAATTGAAGGTCAGAGCAGCACCCACGCGAACCACCAATGAAGAAGATCTCATCAATCCAGTTATTTATACTTCATGCTCTAATTATAACATCAGACGAATAGCCCAGACCACTTTTAGCCACTCCACACCGATTTAAGAGCATCTTGAGTCACCACCTCGTGAGAATCACCAGAACGTTGATCTCCCAAAATTGTTTTCATTTCAGTTTTTTTGCAAGAGCCGTAATGATGCGACGATTGTCGAAACTGCGAATTCTTTCCTCATTTCCACCAAATATCTGTCACATAAAAGCTTAAATACACGGTCTATTAATACCTAGGTCTGCACACAGTAAAGCAACTTCTCTATCCGCATTCTCGTTGTTAATTATCACAACAATCTTAATTCATGATTAGCTAGATCGATTGTTTTTATTTGCAGTGCTCGTAGAAGTCGAATTTTATGTCTCTCGCGCCTAATATCGCTATAAATCTAATTGAAATTCTTGTTTTTATTGCTCGAGTTGAGACTCCTTAACGTTTGTTGTAGTGTTTTGGCTACTACGACTCATTTCTTTATTAACTGAGATAGATTTCAATAAAGCACAATTGTTTTTTTGTAAACATTTATTATACGTGAACCAGTTTATATGAGTGTGTAGTAAACCCAATTTTATTTTTGTATTATATGCATTGTCCTGAAAAGTTTGTTGAAAGTCTGGTCTTTGTACTTGCACAATTGTATATCTTGTTCTTTTAGGAATAATATTATTTTCACACTGTGATCTGACCTGGATATGAAAATGGCACTTATTATTTGTAATTTGTGTTTCAAACTCTCAGTAAGTCTTTTCTTTTCACTGCGGCCAGTGTTACAATCTGATACGTTGGCGAGGAGAGAAGGTTGCTTCTTGGTATACTTTTTATTTGCTCCAAATTAAAAAACACGTCAATTACTTTGTAAATATACATCCGCTTGCTTTGTGCTACTATAATTATACCTTTAAATACGTCAAAATTATTCATGTAAGTACACGGATTTTAATCGTGCCAGCGTAAATGTAACTGTGTAGGACTCATTGTTTTCGTTGCCCCCGGGTACACATTGCAAAGTAAAGCAAAAATAAAGGTATTCCGGTATCGAAGTGGGTTGTTGCGAGTTCAGGGTGCACGTTCGCGTCACGTGGTCGCCGCCATTTTATATAGGGCGACTTCACGCTCAGACCACCAGTCGCCTGCTTGGACGCGCACGCGCAACTTCATACGGTTCCGCGAATATATTTTATCGCCACTCACTCGCTCTTGGTCCTCCGTCCGCGACGCACATACCGTGACCCTGAAATATAGTTTGTCGATTTTAAATAAAAACAAGATGATCGACGTTGTGCAAAGACCCAGAGATGCCTGCCTCTACGAGATCAGACAGAAGGGACAGAAAGATCCTTGTTACGTGGTCGTCCCTAATCCAAAAGTACGTTTTTATCGATTCTTATTATATTAATATCCGAATAGGACTCGAAAGATGTGAGGTCCGGTTGGTTCCAATTTCCTTTCGTTTTGCCTTTCGAGTCCACTGTCGCCGCCGCCGGCAGCCGTGGTGATATCATTAAATATTTTGACATATTTTTTGTTTCGTTACTACGTCTTTGAATTTGTTTATTTTGTGGATCTTTTGTTTGGAATTATTATTATTTCTGAACTTAATGGAGATTCGAAATATTAACGAGGTTTCGATTATCGTCACTTCGAACTAAAAATCAAAAGAGAAAGTGACATTTTTAAATTGCTATTTTTCAAGAACTGTTGTACGTCTAATAAACAAATCAATATTGGTGGACGTTTTACACAGCGCCATCTAGCCCCAAAGTAGGCATATTTCTATCATGGGAACCAGACAACTGATAAATACATTTATTTGTATACAGGGTGTGGCGTAATGAGTGGATAATAGGGTACCTGCGGGTAGGGGCCATTGTGGCGGTTCAGAAAAATATTTGTTATGCTCAGTAAAAGTGCCTCGGTTTTCGAGATATTCGACATTTTCGAATTTTAAGAAATATTTTACCCTTCGTCACTATTTTTGGCGCCCAGACTGCAAATGAAATTTTTTTTTCTATCTGTTTTTTGGATAGTATTCTTGGATAGATGTGCTATCGAATGGAAACTATTATTTTTATAACACAAGCACAGTTATGTTTTTAAAATAAGATTTCACTAAAATTTTACTTGCTTTCGTTTGTTTTCCTGACCTTTACCCTTCTGTGGTGTAAAAAAAATGTATGGTCACTTGAATGCCAACGTTTAAAAAAATTAGCCTTTTTCATCGAGATTCCGAAATGGTATATTACATGGTATTTCCACAAGTTGATTCAAAATTAATTCCTATTAAAATGGGTAGAGCTAATTATTATAAAATTACAAATAGTACTAAAATTTACTTCATTACTTAAAATCACCTAAAAACATTAGTTTAAAATTCGGTAATGAAATAAAACGAAACAATAAATTTTAAATGCATTTCATTTATTAAATTTACTATCACAAAAGGTGTTCGAAAAGTCCACCACGTGCTCTGATGCATGCTCTGCACCTTTTGATAAAAGATCTTTTAATCCTGTTCGCAAATCTTTGCTCTGTGATTTTCTGAGCAGCTAATCGCACACGCTTCCGTAGCTGGTCCACTGTATTAATTGGGTCTTTATAAACCTTTTCTTTAAGACATCCCCAGTAAAAAAAGTCCAATGGGTTGAGGTCTGGTGAACGAGGTTGCCACAAAATTGTCCCCAAACGACCGATCCATCGTCGACGATATGTTTCATCGAGGTATTGTCGAACATTTCGGGCGTAATGAGCGGGGCAACCATCGTGCTGCAGCCACATTCTTCTTCTATCTTCTAATGAAACATCTTCTAATAAAAGTGGAAGTTCGTGCCGTAAAAAATGTAAATACGTTTCTGCAGTCAATGTTCCAGACAATTCGAATGGTCCGATGATTTTGCCATTTAGAATTCCAGTCCATAAATTAATTTTGAACTGGTACTGGGACCTGTCTTCTCTGGCCAAATGAGGGTTTGTACGCTGCCAACTGTGCAGATTGTGCATATTAAAATACCCATCTTTTTTGCACGTGGATTCGTCGCTCCACAAAATTTTATCGAAGAAATCGGGATCAGCGTTCATTTTTCTCAGCATTGTTTGGCAAAATGCAACTCGTGCAGGGTAATCTCTTGGTTGCAAACATTGCACGCGCTGGTAGTGAAAAGCGTGTGCGATTAGCTGCTCAGAAAATCACAGAGCAAAGATTTGCGAACAGGATTAAAAGATCTTTTATCAAAAGGTGCAGAGCATGCATCAGAGCACGTGGTGGACTTTTCGAACACCTTTTGTGATAGTAAATTTAATAAATGAAATGCATTTAAAATTTATTGTTTCGTTTTATTTCATTACCGAATTTTAAACTAATGTTTTTAGGTGATTTTAAGTAATGAAGTAAATTTTAGTACTATTTGTAATTTTATAATAATTAGCTCTACCCATTTTAATAGGAATTAATTTTGAATCAACTTGTGGAAATACCATGTAATATACCATTTCGGAATCTCGATGAAAAAGGCTAATTTTTTTAAACGTTGGCATTCAAGTGACCATACATTTTTTTTACACCACAGAAGGGTAAAGGTCAGGAAAACAAACGAAAGCAAGTAAAATTTTAGTGAAATCTTATTTTAAAAACATAACTGTGCTTGTGTTATAAAAATAATAGTTTCCATTCGATAGCACATCTATCCAAGAATACTATTCAAAAAACAGATAGAAAAAAAAATTTCATTTGCAGTCTGGGCGCCAAAAATAGTGACGAAGGGTGAAATATTTCTTAAATTTCGAAAATGTCGAATATCTCGAAAACCGAGGCACTTTTACTGAGCATAACAAATATTTTTCTGAACCGCCACAATGGCCCCTACCCGCAGGTACCCTATTATCCACTCATTACGCCACACCCTGTATATGTCCTTACATACACATATGATACATTATTAACGCCCAGACCCAGGTCAAACATATAAGTCCGTTGCAAAAATGCTTGTCCTGGATGGGAACCAAACCCCTGACTTAGCTGTAGCGCAGAAGGCAGAGTTACTACCAAATCAACTGAGCTGTGAGGCCGGTCATTTAATGTTCAGTTTCATTATTAATATATCTTAGCAAGTTAGCACCTAGTTCTCCAAATAAGTATTTCCTATCGTTTATTTAACATTGTCGATGTGTGTGACTGAACTTACACTAACGGATCAATGTTATTGTTACAGGATCTGGTTAAGAGCCACCTGATGTTCGCTGTCCGCGAGGAGGTGGAGGTGCTGAAGGAGCGCATCGCCGAGCTGATGGAGAGGATCAACCAGCTGGAGGTGGAGAACACGTACCTGCGCGCGCACGCCACACAGGACACGCTCGCGGCGCTGCCGTCGCCGGCGCGCGGCACACCCGCCGCCCCGCACCCGCCCGCCTCGTAGGCGACACCGGGGCCGGCGAGAACCATGCCTGTGCTATGTTATATCGTAGGCTAACCGGGACACAACCAGTACGCCAGCGCCACTCCGGCGCCCGGCTCCCGCGCCCGGCTCCCGCGCCGAGGGACGGTGATCGTGCGGGCAGCGCACGCGCCGCGCCGCGACACGACACGCCACGCCGCACCTCCTTCGGATATAGAGATATTGTTTTCTGTCATTTAGTGTGCAGATTCACGTGCTAAAATGCCATGCTTTCGCTGCTCGGAGACGAGTCTTAGTGTTTGAGGTTATGACTCTTTCGTTTTTAAAATTTAGATACCGCTCTATCCACGTAAATGTATTCCACTTAAGGTAAATGTAAGACGTATGTTTATCGTAAATATGTAATGAAATAGTCGGGTATTCCTCCGCATTGAACAAGGACTGTGTGTTAATTTATTTTATAAATATTTTATCATGTAATTTAAGTTATTTATCGGAGTTTATTTTACTTACATTAAATTGAAAGTGTTCTTTCGTATCGTGAGAATAATGATCTGACGATAAAAAAATTGCGTTGTGTATGGGTCGTGTGCAGTTTTTGTTTAGTGTTTAATGTTAATTGTTTACTATATCAAATAAATAGACGTTTGTATGAGTGATAACCGCAGCCGGTAGCTCGGTTGATAGTGAGAAACGCCCCTAGAATATCGTTGCGAAACAGTGCACTCGAGTGAACGCGCGCTGGCTTTAGTGAAATTAGCACGCTGAGATAAAAAAAAAAACTATTTTGAATTCCAAACCTAAATCAAAAACGATGGTTTCTAGCAATTTAACAACGTATATTAAATAAATAAATTGTTTGTATATAGTACAAGTTGTAATAGAATTGTGAAATGGAATGATGTACATAATGTAAGAATGTGATGGTAGGAAATCCGCCGGCTCGAACGGCCGCGAGACGTCAGGGAGAAACAGCTGATAACAAAAAAGTATAAGTTTAAATGCTGTGCTGTATGTATAACTGTTAGCTTCATTGTTTAACGTGAAACGGCGAACAAAGCAGCTGAGTTGGTGGTCAAAGACGATGGATGTCTCGTATATGTTTGCCGAGGCGAGATTCCCTCAGCGACTGATTGACTATTTTACTTAGTGTAGTATTTTGTACAACGCTACAGCATATGATGTGTATAGTTTATTTTACGTTAGTACTTCGTAGTTATTGTGAATATAACTGTAATACAACTCATGAAGCACATTACCCTAGATAGGATTATGATACTGAAATTTGTAAATATAATGTATACAGAGAATGTCCGTCGTAGCTTATGTTCACCAGAATGGTTCCTCGTACATACACAATAAATGCAAAACTATACTCAAATTACGTTTTTGTTTCGTTTTCCTTATACGTTCACCCGCTGTAGTGTATAGTGAAGTGAAGTTGAGCTTGAAGCTGTTACATTTTAAATTATTCGATAAAATCTACTATAACAAAAAACTGGCAATCTGTTTTTATGTTATTAATTTAAAGGGACTAAGCAGATGGCCAATATGGTGTTAACGGTAACCTTTCTCCATAGCAAGCAAAACGCGACAAGACCCAAGTCGCGCCCGTAACTCAGACGTGAAGGGGGAATGTCTCGAGTGCCTGTAATTTCACCGGCTACCACATCTTTCAAACCGAAACACGAATGCTTTACTGCTTGGCGGCATAAGTTGGTATGGTGGCAGCACTTCCTCAGACAAAATTGGCAATTCTGCTACTCGAGAATCGATCTATACCTCTATCTATGATAAACCACAATGGAGCACAAATAAATAATAGAGCTGATTATTTTATAGACACCGATTAAGTTTGACGATTCGTGACTCGGTGGTAAGACTTTATTATTACCCCTGCTCTGGGATGCCACATCACATCTCAGAAGATGGTACACTATAATACTAGAACCCACTCGCTTCGAATGCATCTAGCCGCCGAATATTAGTTAAAAACTCATTAAAACGTATACATTTAAATGCCGGGAATCCAAGGCCAAACTAAAAAGTTTTCATATTATTATATATATGTGACTATAGGACAGAATACACAATAAGGGATGGATAAGATGGAATCCGATGCACGACCAAATACCTCGGTCAAAATTATGTCAGGGAATTTTTCCATAAGGCTTGCCAACTGGGCACGTACTCTTGTGGGTATTATTATACCAGGGTACTGTGAATTCCGTCCAAATTCTGGTCGTTTAAAGCCGCGCCAGATTCCCTTGAAACGAGGGCGGAGTCGCTGTTTTTGTCAGTTTTGTTTCAGCAGTTTGTGTACGAAAATGGATTGTGCTTCAAGAATCTACGCAGTAAGTTTCCTGGACTTAAGAAAACTTTACATGCGGTGTCTGTATGACAAACAACCCAAAATACAATATGTAGTCCCCCATGGGATGTTAGAAATTACTAGTTTAGTGGCACCACAGCTACAAAAACGATTAAATGCTATTATTTGTCCCATGCAGGGGTCGAACCCAAGGCAAGTCTTGGAATAAGGTCAATCTTGACACAGATCGGCCGTGGTCCGGTCAACTGGGACTACTACTGACCGGTATATTCTCAGTTTTATCTCTTGGGTAAACGTAGTCCTTGTCCTAGTCCTTTACTAAGAATATTTTTGTATGGTGAAAAATTAATTAAATGTTACGTGAACGAGAATATTATTCCCACAGAATAATTGTTATGAATTTGGAGTCTGCTTCTGAACTATCAAATCTATCCCCAAATCACTTGCGTAACCAACTATGCTGAGTTAGCACCATCTAGTAGATCTTTGTTCAACGAACAAAACTAAACAATTTCTATCTAGTAAAAATATCTCTGGTTGGCTAGGTTCTGTAGATGAGATTTCTTGTTCAGTTTTAGTTGACTTTTTCTACAAAAGATGTCCCTGTACAGAATTTCGTTTCAATTTCGATTGTCTACTCCCCAACAGATGGCACTAAATTAAAGACAGTGGTTACACTCGTTCTTTCTCTGTTTGACACAGTTCTGTCATTCTCTACTGTCGAGTTGTCAAAGAACTGTCATTAGATTGTGACAATTTACGGCTGTAGGCGATAGTAAATAAGAAAACAAATTATAATTTAATGGATAACATAAGTCTGAAAGAAATTCAGAAAAAGCTACTGCTATGGGAAGCAGCAGAAAACCCTATAGCTCCCCTTACGTCGGACCAAAGGGAGGCAATACACGATTTGGAGTCCCTAATCCTCGGTGTTCCTGGCGAAGTTGAAGATGTATGTTTTTCCACTCGCACAACAAGTCTTAATTAGAAAATTAATATTTCCGCATTGGATTTACAATACAATTTTAACCTGTACGCTCTTTTCAATCGGAACCTCGCTTAGAAGCAATATAAACATTGTTGGTATGAATTAAAAGTTGCTGAAAACTTGGTGCATCTTTTGTCTTTCAGGATAGATCTAGAGTAGAAGCAAACGAAGAGCACGAGAAAATCATGCCATCAGTGGATACTACCTATGACTTCCTGGAGTGGTATGAGAGTTTGTGTGATAGCAATGCCAAGGCAGACGATGGGCCATATGAGGCTTACTACAAACAGTTGGAGGACAGACGAAATGAATGTGTGTCTTTGACGGATCAGGTAATGTTCCAATACTTCATTCAAATATGTGTTTTACTAGTCTAGTTTTTAGTCTTCAATTCACATGTTCTGGGCTCAACGAGGAGAGTTTGTGGGGTAGAATATTATGTAGTGGTTCTGCCATTATGGATTTGCCTACAACGGCCATATAATATTGATTAAAAACAAAATATAGCCCATAATGCTTACAATAACCTAGAGTTGAATAGTTCTTGTTACTGTTTTTTTTTAATTGCCTCAGTAGATCTATAGGTTAACACCTACATTATTTTTGTTTAAATCTGGTGCATGTATAACTAAATATTGGTGTTATTTCACACAGCGCCATCTGGCCCCAAAGTATGTAACTAAGCATATCATGGGAACTACACAACTGATATATAACACATTTACAAATTGGGGCTAGATGGCACTGTGTGAAATGTCCACCAAAATTTCTTTATTTCTTTATATTTTTTTTTTTAATGTCATTTAAATCATATTATTTGACCAAATGCAAATTCAATAATTTTAAATCTCCAGATTGGAGCCACTTTGTCAGATTTAGACAAGCTGACAGAACAGTACAACTTTGTGTCCAACAAGACCAACGCTTTGCACACAATGAGTGAACAGCTGTTAGCAGATCAGAACAAGCTGTCCAGTATTGGTGAGATTGCTTATTTGTCACTTTTTGCAATTAAAACAATATTTCCTAAGCAAAAACTTTACTTGAAGAGCAGAATATCACAAGTGATTGATGATAACTACTGATGCTTGAGACATTTAATCTCTAAAGTAACAGAGAATGCAGTGTAACTTAGTCTTTTCATCTTAAACTATAAACTTCTAGTGAGCATGTAATTTTACTGGCACCCACAATCCTGAACAACCTGATAAATATGGTTCATATTTCCATGCAGCGCCATCTAGTCCCCAACTTAATAGTGCTAGTGGAACCAGATAACAGAAAGTATGCTTAAATAACTTTTTATTGATATACATACAAATATTATGTATGCATAATAAAAAAGATTGAAGTTAAAGATACCATAGACAAAACAAATTTCTATATTAATTTCTTCAGATGCTTATCTGGTGTGGGAATCAACCCAGACTACACTGAGCTGTAAGGTCAGACAAAGGTCACAATATTGTGGAAGAAAATTCATAAAATACGAAATAAGTATTGGTATGGTGGGCACTATTTATTCATTATTTTTATTACTTGAGTAATTCTACCTTCATGTCTCAGAGTTAGTGCACTAGGCGATTTTGGTCTTGTTCTACCTAAGTAGAGACACCCAAGTCATATTGCTTGTTATGGACAGAGGTCACCACTTAAAACTAAAGGTGGGCCGATCTGCTCGTACCCATAAATTTATCAAATAAAAAAAACTTATTTTCTAGGTGACGACATAAAGCAGAAGCTACACTACTTCACGCAAGTGGAACACCTGTCCCAGAGACTGAGCAGTCCGACGATGTCAGTCAACAGCGAGGGATTCTTCACGGTTCTGGCGAAAATTGACGAGTGCTTGGACTACATGAGGGTTAATGTAAGTAGTAGGGTTTTTTAAATCGGACTCTTACAGTCTTTTTTTGACTGGACAATTGCTGTGGACCGCAGATGGCCTTGACAGCGTTTACACGGGCTTTTGGTGATAGCAGACGGCTCTCAACCGGTAAAACTTAAAATTTATACACAACGACACAAAAGGGCACTTGTTTTTTCTACTTTGGCGTCCATAAGTTTTCGCCCCAGTGTCATAATTTCTAGATAAATTGTATCTATTAGCTTTAATGGAGTTCAGTGTTCCACGCCTAGCCAACTTTGCATAGTTACTGTCTGATGTATAATTATATCTTTTTGTGATACACTTACTGAACGAGGTGACGGCCCACCTGGTGTTAAGTGGTAACCTCTGCCCATAATAACCGATGTGACTTGGGTCGTCCCTTACTAGGTATGACGAAGACCCAAGTCGCATCGTATGCGCCCCTAACTCTGAGACGTGCAGGAGTCTCTTTTGCCTGTAATTTCACCGGCAACCACACCTTCTAAACCAGAACAAAATAACGCGAACGCGTTAATTAATTGCGTTAATTCCTCTAAATTCCAGAGCAACTTCAAGGAGTCCCACACATACCTAGTGAAATACCGTCACCTTCAAAGCCGCGCTATTTCCCTCATACGTTCTTACGCCACCCACGTGATGGACTCGGCGTGTGACAACATAATGCCGAGTGAAGTCAGCGACGAAGACAGCGCCGACACGGCGTACGCGGTGTACTTCGGGAAGTTCCAAGCGCTCGCGCCTAAACTAGGACTCGTCGTTAAGGAGGTAGAAGCGAGGGCTGAGAAAAATAATGAGTAAGTGTAGTTTAGTGTAAGGTATGTGTATTTCTATATACTGGCGCAGTCCGAAGCGAGAGGTCTTAATTATGGAGAATGCTAGTTTTGTTATTTGATAAAGTTACAGAACAAGCAGATAGTCTACCTGGTGTTAAGTGGTAACCGCTAAAACGGCTCTCAACTAAAACAAATAACCAAACTATCTTTAAAATTAACTAATTATATTATTTTTTTATTTCAGTTATGCAAACCTCCTGTGGGAGTTACAACGCGAGTACACGTCGCGTCGCGCCCGGGTCGCGGGTGACGCGACCGGCGCCGCGCTGCGAGCGGCCGCGACACGGCTGCACCGCGACCATTGCGCGCTCGCGAGGACAGCGTGCTCGCTGCTCGCGCATGCGTGCAGAGATGAATGTGCGCTGTACGGACACCTCTTCGCCATGAAGGATACACAAAACTCTCCTTTAGAGTGAGTCATGTACAGTGTATTATAAATGGTATTATGACTATTTCTTGTTTTTTTGTATGGACTTTATTCCTTATAATTGTTCCCTAACAAAAATCAAACCTTAGTCATGACTGGCCTCATAGCTCAGTTAGTAGTAACCCTGCCTTCTGCGCTGTAGGTCGTGGATTCGATTCACACCCAGGACAAACCTTTTTGTGACGAATATAGGTATTTTTTGTTCTGTGATTCACTGATAAAGTGATCCAGTCCATCATATATATTTTTTTGACAATTCGCACAGTTCCCTCTAGCCCCAAACTAAGCATAGCTTGTGCTATGGGAACCAGACAATTGATGGAATACATATATACCTTATTTTGTAAATACATACATATAATACATATTAACACCCAGACACAGAACAAACATCGCTATTCGTCACACAAATGTTTGCCCTGGGTGGGAATCGAACTCGCGACCTACAGCACAGAAGGCAGAGTTAACTACCACCTAAGATCTGAGGCCTGTTGAATTAAATTTTTGAAGTAACTTACATTATTTTCAGAGAATACTTACAGTCGTTGTGCACCGTGCTGTACGAGACACTGAGACCGCAGATCATACACATCAATCATCTGGAAACGTTGGCCGAGCTGTGTGTCATTCTCAGAGTTGAGATTATCGAGGAACAAGTTAATAATGATCGTAAGTTGTACTAAAAACGGCGCGTGACAGCTGAGACGCGGGACTGGAGTTTACTGCCTAATAAACACGCGCACAGTATAACAACGACAAATTTTTTTTTGTAAACACTCGTTTCTAGTCCCCAATTGTGTAAATTTGATTGACTCTTTGAAAATTTTATTTCTAAGGAGTAAACTCCGAAGTCAAAGTCAAAAACTTTATTTGCATAGAATTCATAAAGAAATGGCTTGGAAACCACTAATTTTCTTGTCCAAAATCTCTCTAATATTTTTCTTCATCAAACCATGCTTTTAAACGATTTCTTACTGTGCATTGTCACTGACATATGACATATGCAAAGTTTGAGGTCAGCTCATTCAATCTGGAGGGTAGTTTAAAATTGAGTGGAACCTGAAATGTGCATCTAATGCGCTCCTTTTATGTTTTACACCTTGAGTGCCATCGGAATGACTGGAGTAAAAATATTTGTATATAGAAAATAAATAAACAAATAATGCACGAAAGAAGCCTCTTTTAGGCGCACTTCAATCCTTTCACCAAACTGATTCGAAAGAGCCAGGCACGACTAGTAGTAGGGTAGTTTATACGTAGGATGTTACCTATGTTTGTGCTTACTTGTTTTTGTAAAAAAATAACGTGCGTATCCATTGTTGTAAATAATATAGCCTGTGGTCAAAAAAAAATTTTTCTTTCTAGTAGTAGTAATAATAAATAAATGTCGTTATCAGCGGAGACCCTCCACGCATTGGGCGTGACGGCGCGCTCGCTGCTGCAAGACACGCAGGAGAGACTCGTGTTTCGTGCGCACGTGCACCTGCGCGCGGACGTGCTTCACTACCGGCCCGCGCCCGGCGACCTCGCCTACCCGCAGAAACTGCTCATGATGGAGGTAACACTGTGCCTCGTGCTGCAATCCTTGCTGAGCGGAGACGCGCGCGCGCGCGCGACACGTCCGCACCGCGCGAGAGCCGGCCGCGACTGACATTTTGGTCGTAACTGAACGCGCTCTGTCCAATATCAACGAATTGATGTGTTGTTTCATAGCTAAATATTGACTCGTCTCTGTGAGCTAATATAGCAACTATTGAGTGCTTAAATTATATTACACTATTTTTTGATAAAGTTACGGAATGAGCAGATAGCCCACCTGGTGTTAAGAGGTTACCTCTGCCCGTAACAAGCAAAACTGCTTGGATCATGTTCTACTACGGTACAAGAAGCCCTAAGTTGCATGGTAAGCGCCCGTAACTCGTGAGACGTGAAGTTGGAATGTCTCATGTGCCTGTAATTTCACCGGCAGCCACACCTTTCAAACCGGAACACAGCTCGAATGCGTTACTGTTTGGCTACATTACTTCCCCGGACGAATTTGGCTTAAGTTCTGCTGCTACTTATATAGCTGGAATGTACCTCGAACTACATTAAGAAGAAATTTAAATAATCACTCTTTCCAGCAAATAGCAATGTCTATTCAACAAGAGCAAGCGCTGAAACGTAGTGACTCCCGAAACTCGATGGTGTCAGACATTTCGTCGACATCGCAAGAAGTGTCCAACATCAACGAGGCGCAGCGGAGGGCGCACAGCTCGCCGGCCGACTTGCACGGCATGTGGTACCCCGGGGTCAGGCGGACCCTGGCCGCCCTGTCGAGGCTCTACAGATGCTTGGAGAAGAAAGTATTCCAGGGTGAGTGGTGTTCCTCTATAAATTGTGGGCATTGCACACAGCGCCATCTGTTAACAAAAGCGATCAACTGGAAAGCATTCTCGCTCGAACCGTCGGACCGTTCGGACGTGTACGTAGTGCCTTGCTATAACTATCTGTGCATAGTGAGGTGTATGTAATAAACTCCGAGATAATTTGTTTGTACGTTGTTTCACTGGACATCCATGGGTGATCATATCAATGTTGGAGATAGTATGGATGTATGGAGTATGGATCAGACTTTTAAATAACAACCCTGGAGCTCTTCTTCAACCGTCAAACTTCTAGGCTCGTGTAGGATCATTTCTAGAACTTCATATTATACTTTCGGTGTCAGGACTGGCCCAGGAGGCGATATCTCTGTGCGTGCAAAGCGTGGACAGTGCCTCGAAGCAGATAGCCGCAATCGCGACCAGCATCGACGGGGAGCTGTTCCAGATCAAACATCTGCTCATTCTGCGCGAGCAGATCGCGCCCTTCCAAGTCGACTTCATCATCAAGGAAACCACGTTAGACTTCAGGTATGTCGGTTACAGAAATTTTATATTGCCACAGCCTGGCAGCGCCTACCTCGGGAGTCTGAGGACTCCGGAGACACCCATGTAGGCCTCCACCAGCATCAACGAGCTGCTGGCCTTTCTGGAGGACATTTGGGGGCTGAAGTCCACTCCTCACGCTAAAAAGGCTTAAAAATGACTCACTACTAGTAGTAGTAGCCGTAGTAATAGTAGTAGTAGGGGCACTGATGGCCCACTGGTTAATGGAAGGTGGAAGGATTTTAATTGCACTTCAAACAGGCTTCTATCGTACAAATGACACGTCGTCGTTTTTTTTGGTTCTAGGACATGTCGGTTTACTCACTATTTTCTTTCACCGTTTTGAGAACTAGTTGCGGATATCAGTATACTTAGCTTACTTTGGGGCTTAGTGAAATGTCCACCAATAAAAAATAAAATTATTTATATACTGTTGCGCGTCAGTAACATGAGGAGCGCGGCGTACGGGCTGGTGTCGCGGCCGCGGCAGATGTTCTCGCTGAGCTCGAGCAACGCGCTGCTCGAGTTCCTGCTGGAGGGCGCGCCGCTCGTGCGCGACCACCTGCTCGACTCGCGCAAGCAGCTCGACCGACAGTTGAAGCGATGCTGCGAGGCATTCATCGCGGACGCGACGCGCGTGCTGGCCGGACCGCTCATCGACTTCCTCGAGAAGGTGCGTCTCACACTCACTGTCAGTAGTGACTGCCTCACAGCTCAGTTAGTAGTGACTCTGCCTCAAAGCTCTGTTGGTAGTGACTCTGTCGGTAGTGACTCTGCCTTCTCCGCTGTAGCTCGTGGGTCTGATTCCATCGCATTTTCCCCTTGTTTTTTGTAGTCTCAGTAATTGATAAATTATTATTGCTATGGATAAGTAACTATTATGACTATTATGATTATGGAAGAGAGCGTCAGCAGCAGCCGGATACAGGCGTGTGTACGTTTGTGTTCGCAGACGCAGTCCCTCCCGGCGGGCGAGCAGGTGGGCGCGCAGGCGTGGGGCGGGGCGGAGCGGGCGGCGGGCTGCGTGCGCGAGGCGCAGCGCTGCGTGCGCGCGCACCTCGCCGCGCTGCAGCGCTCCATGCGCTTGTACCTCGCCAACAACGAGACCGAGTTCATACTGTTCCGACACATCAGGGTGTGGATATTATTTGTTTGTTTTAATCACGCAACACAAAGTCAAAGACTTTATTTCCATAAAATTCACAAAGAAATGGCTTGGAAACGTCAATAATATTCAAAACATAAAGTCACGCGTACTTATCGCTAAGTTTGACGCCTGTTCAAACCCTATCCGGCCCTCCATGGGGAAGATCAGCCAAGTAACCGCTAAAGGAGGGCTTCCTTTTTTCGCAGTTTGACAGTAGTATCTTATTCCAAGTTCGTCCTGGGAAGTACTGCCTCTTACCCATTTCTACCGCCAAGCAGTGGTGCACTCGCGTTACTGTGTTTAAGTTTCAGAGGTGTGGTTGTTTGACCGACATCCTCCTACGAGCAATACAGCAATACGATTGCAGTTTACAGGCAGTAACAATATCATCCGGGAAAGTACCGCCAATGCACCTATTTCAGCCGCCGAGCAGTAAGCCCATACGCATTACTGTTCCGGTTTGCCCATACCTAAGTACAGGAGGATCCCGAGACGTATTGTTTTTGTTCCAGGTTGTAGCTTAACATCAGGTGGGCCATCTGCCGGAACTAATTCATATAATACATAAAAACATCAATACATAAAAACGTATCATTCCAGAACAACGTGGTCGGCTACTTCATCCAGATGGAGCAGCTGGTGACAAGCGCCGGCTACTCGGAGGATGATGTGCTGATAGTGGGGTGTCCCACCGCGGAGCAGGTCTCAGTGTTTATCTCCTCCGCCAGCCTGCTCGCGCACTCCGAGCCGGTGCACCCTTACGGGCTGAAAACCAGCGCTGCACCGCGGAAACACAGCGTCACCACTGTGCCCGAGGCCACTGAGAAAGATGACAATTCCTAAAGGCTGGACTATCTTATGCCTGAACTAACTAGGGGAGGACCTAATTTGTATTGCTTGTTATGAGCAGAGCTTACCGCATCACCAGGGCCATCTGCTCGTTCCGTAACTTTAATGCATAAAAAACCTAAATCTTGTTAAACGTTGAGTTGAGTCTGGTCTCAGCTCAGTTATTAGTAACCCTGCCTTCTGCACTGTAGGTCGTGGGTTCGATTCCCACTCAGGATGAGCATTTGTGTGACGAGCATCGGTGTTTCTTCTGTGTCTGGGTGTTAATGTTTATTATATGTATGTAGTATTTACAAAAAAATATAGAAGTATTATATCACTTTTCTGGTTCCCATAGTGCAGGCTATGCTTAGATGACTCTGTGTGAAATGTCCACCAATAAAATGGTGCGTGACTGCTAGGACGCGAGACATGGGTTTACTAAGGAATTACGCGATCATGCGCGAAGGGGCAACATAATGCCACTTTATTTGGCATTCGGTTTTTCTCCCTGTCTAAGTTTTATACCCAGAACTTTATAAAAAATAGAATATTTAGGATTTAACTCCAAAAAAGTGTTAGACAGTAAATGCTAGAATGTATTGCTGTCATCTCTCCCACAACACAATGTTCGTAAGGAAGATGACAGCAATCATCAGCAGTCCAGTGAGGATAACATAACTTATTATTGAACAAATTTCTGTCAATGTCCAACTCAAAAATTCATACATTTATCAAGTTGAAAGAACTTACGTAATCAACTACCTGGTACTTGCACAATGTGCTGTATTGCTATCTACACTCAGCTGAGGACTTATGGACATTGATATAGGATAACTAAAAACTTATTTTACTATGAAATTATTTATTTAAAATTGATTGTATTTTGTAAATAGAGTTTTATAGGAAAACAAAAACTAATTACAAAACTTAATGATTTATTTATTACATTTAATAACTTAACTGTTACTAATAAATACAGTATCACCAAATGACAAGTGTTTTATTAATAAAACAACAGACATGGGAGAGATTGTTTAATGCGTTTCTCAAATTTTAACTGATTTATAAATAATGTTTCTAAATGTTATGCTACAATTGTTTACGCCCTAAGCCAGTACTGTCCGGCGCGGATCCTAGTGTAGTCTGGGAGACCTTCGGTGGGCCCTACGGCAGCGACGACAGGGCAGCGGTCATACAAATACTTGTAGCAAACATCTCTGACATTCTGCACAGTGACAGAGTCGATGCGAGCGTCTAACTCATGAATCGGGATACGTCGGTTGTAGCAGAGCATTTGACGGCCAATATCTTCACAGACAGGGGTGGTGCCATCGAGCTGGAGGAGCATGTTGGTCTTGAGCAAGTTCTTTGCACGCTCAACCTCTCCTTCGGTGACAGATGTGCACAGTTTCATCCATTCTTGCTGAATATGGAGTACCATGTCGTCCAACTGGAGTGACTCACCAACAAAGTAAATGCCCCAAAGACCGGTGTCCTTGTAGCAGGTGTTGAAAGACTGGAAGCTGTGAACCAGACCGGCGCATGACGCGGCGCGGGCCAAATAAGAGGCGTTGTTGACACCACCGCCCTGAGAGCGGTCCCACGCTCCTATGAAAGTGTTGGCTACCATCAATGGAATGTTGTCAGCGTTAGTCCAGCCTGCACCCTCAACTGCGATAGCGACATGGGCAAGGGGCATGGAGTCATCACGGACCCTAATTTCGGAACCAGTATAACGGCAGGGAGACAGTTCTGGGATCTCTCCAGCAGTGTTTTTAAGACCACTGAAGTGTTTGTTAGCCAAATCTACAAGTTTCTCATGGTCAACACCACCCGCACCCGCAAGCACAATACGGGCAGGCTGGTAGTGTGTCTTGATATAGTTCTGAAGGTCAGCCTTAGAGATTTTCTTGATGTTCTTAGTGGGTCCGAGGATGGTCTGTCCGAGGGGGGTGCCTTGGAAGGCGCTGGCATGAAGGTGGTCGAAAACTACCTCTTGAAGGTTACTCTCGACGTCTTGCATCTCACGGAGGATAACGCCACGTTCCCGTTCGATTTCGGGTTCAGCCAGAGAGGAGTTCTGGATAATGTCAGCGAGAATATCTACGGCGACAGGGACGTCGTTAGCGAGACACTTGGCGTAGAATACGGTCTGCTCCCTGGAAGTGTAAGCGTTCAAATGCGCTCCCATATTCTCTATCAGCAGTTCCAAATCTGTCTGGGATCTTTTGCTGGTTCCTTTGAAGGCCATGTGTTCTAAAAAGTGAGCAACTCCGTTGTTCTTGGAGTTTTCGTACCTGGAGCCGGCGTCGATCCAGAGACCGACGGTGGCCGTCGCGGCACCCGAGTCTTCGGTGGCCACTCGCACGCCATTGTCGAGGACCGTAACCCTTGTTGGAGGTACGTTGACTAACGCCTGTTTGTAGCCGACGGCTGTCGCCAAGCACCTGACCTGATTGCCCTGCTTCGAGACTAATCTCAACGTGGTTGCTACTTTCAGCATTTTCGGTCTGATCCTCGCACTAGTTAGTCGAAATTTTTCCTCGCTGATTTACGTAATAAACTGGCAGGGGCAATAGCTCCGAGTAAGAGGGACCTGTCAAAACAGCGAGTGGAAACTGACAGCTGACTGTGACAGCTTGGAGTGAAAAGGGCTGCCAGATAGAAAAGTTGAAAAAAAAGCGTATCTTTATATAAATAAAAAATAAAAAAATGTGAGCCGTCACGGAACGCCTGGCAGATGTGAAACATCGACATTATTTTGTAAAAGTAATATGCAACGCATGCCGTGGCGACGCGTCGCCACGCCAGAAATCTGTTTTACGTGCGGCTATAGATGTTTCACATCAAAATGTGAGCCGTCACGGGACGCCTGGCAGATGTGAAACATCGACATTATTTTGTAAAAGTAATATGCAACGCATGCCGTGGCGACGCGTCGCCACGCCAGAAATTGGTTTTACGTGCGGCTATAGATGTTTCACATCAAAAGAATTGTTTCCTTTTACGTTTTCGAGTGGATTATGTTATGGAACGAGAGAGATGGCTCACCCAATGTTAATGCTTCTGCCCATAAAAAAGCAATATCTTGGGACCTCCCCTGTATACGAAGACCCAAACTGCATTGTATTGCGCTCGTAAGTTTTCGTAAGTTTGAGACGCGAAGGTGGAATGTCTCATCAGTCACATCAGTCAGTCTAGTCACAATAACGTTTATACGTTACTACTTGGCTGAAGGTTACAGAACTTGCACAAACAAACTTCATAATGTATTTTTGTTTGTTTATTAATATAGAGAATAAGAGAAGTAAAAATAAAAACAAGGCCCGAAAACTACATGTTTTTGAAACATCAGCCCTCTGCTTCATATACCGAACAGATGCCAGATACTTAAAATGGACTTATAGAAAGCTTCTTGCGGCTCACCATAACGAGAAATGAAGTATGACCTATATGAAGTGACCTTTTATTTATTAAGTCGTCTGACATTTCCAAGCCATTTAATTAAGAATTCAATTAAAAATATTTTTGTTTAATTTATAATCTTTTAGCGCTGTACGCCCCAAAATAATTCTGAGAATAATGTTGCTATGCATTGGCGCTCCGAGTAGAAAATTTTGTAAGAATGTTGCCAATATATAAGTTAATTTATTTATAACTACACTAGTTCTAGGCGTGGGGTATTCCTGTTTTTTTATTAATCATTAATGTTTGGCAGAATTCAGTGGTCAAGGGTGCCATTTAGATCGATGGCCAAACATAATACGTGCCGGCTACGCTCAAAAAAAAGCTAAAATAGTTACAGTAGATGTAATAATGTTTAAGATTTCCTCTACAAGCATGTGCTTGCTGAGTAATAACATTGTTAGGATTCGGTGGATGGTGCGACACAATATTGATTTCGAATTGTTCACCTTTAAATTTTTTATTTTTTTAGGTGAAACCTATTATTCACAACTTGACCAGACGACAACATAAGTTATGATTATTTTTGTTGATAGATACATACATACATAAAGTCAGCCTGTTTCCCGAAGGTGTAGGCAGAGATCACGGTTTTCGACCTGCTACGATCATGACATACTCGTTGATTAGGTACTGCAAACAAACGTGATAGTTTAGATATAGCAACATTTTAGTATTTTTAATTGCATCATCATTGCGTTCCGTTCTTTCAATTTTTCAAAATTGTTACTAGAATTTAAAAGACAAGAGGGTAAGATATGAAAGAATTCCTAAGATTGTTTGATTGCTCTTAAGTAAAAGCAGCACTGTTGAACAAATCCTTGAAAATACTTTTATTTATATTTTTAAAACTGGAAATAAAAAATAAAACTAAAATTACAATATTATTAAAGGATACGTAAGAAAAGTGATATTACGTAAAACGTAACGTACCCATCAAAATCATACTCTACGAGAGAAAGAAATCTTTCGTTTTTTGGTAGCACGTAATTTCGTGGGATTATTACGAGAGCATAATGTTTAGTGAAAATTGTTACAAATTAAGTTTTGTTACAGATTTTTGGGACAGTGTGTGCCGTTAGGTTTAGGCGTTAGAAAGTTCCGCACAAGATGCTATTTAAAATTTTATCTGTGATCTAGTAAATTTCGTCATGAGTTCCATGAAGAATCCTAACTCGTCGCCTACTAAGCTAGCATTGATCAACCACATAAAATACGAGCACCTGGTAGCTGGTATATCAGGTGGCGTGACCTCAACGCTGATTTTACATCCTCTGGACTTGATAAAAATAAGATTTGCAGGTGAGTTCAATATTTCTCTAGCCATGTGAGTCTGTCTCGTGATAATGATGCAAAGGTTATTATAATTAAGTAAATTGAGATTGTTTATTTTGAGAATTACATTTAATTGCCATATGACTATATCCTGGCCTTGTTTCCCTAATGGATACTGACCTTGAACTTCATGAAGTGAAAGCGATGGAAAATGCTATGTTTATTACTTTGTTAATAAGTATCTCACAGTTGATTGTCATTGAGACAGCATTGTCTTAAGAATGACCATGTGATATGTAGAAATTATAGAATTAGTTATATTTCAATGAATTACATTGTTCCAAAGCTGATGTGCTTATTTCTTTGTACACACAAACAATATATTCAGTAATAACGTTTTATTGGACTTAATAACGAATAAAAACGCAAATAATAATATTCTGTTTTTTTTTCTTGAAAGTTTTTATTAAATTGAGTCCAAAACTACATAAATTTGCTAATCCACCCTTAATAGTGGCCCTAACTGTCTACTTAACGAAATAGAATGATTAAGTAATTTATCTGCAGTAAGAATTACTCGAACAAACAATACTAAGAAAATATTGTCAATTGCTTGTGCAATGATGTTCTAAAAGGAGTTTTGGAATGATGCGCTGTGACTGTATGTGTTTGCATCAGTTATGTTCAGATGTGCTGCCATGATTTATTCTCATGTTGTCTAACATTTCATTCCTAGAATATTATTAGTACCGAAACTATTGTTGCACATTGTTCTTTGAATGAAAGAAAAGCTTATCTTTGTTTGTTTTAAAACTGGCACACTTGTTTATTATTATGTCATACCTACATGCATGTGGCAACAGGCTGACCAGTTCAACATCAAAAGTAGAACCAATTTAATTTTTTTTTTTAAATGTAGCCCAACATAATTTCTGTTTCCTGTGTGACTCAAGTCCGCTGATGTTAAATATACTACAAAAGGACATTTTATTTTATTTAATAAAAACTAGTTCTGAACTTATAATATATGTATAAGATATATTTAAAGATTACGTGTGCAATTCCACATTCTCAAAATGGTGAGGGAAAATATTGTGAGGAAACAGACAAGTTGTAGAACTAAAAGTGCACAAAAAGGCCTCATAGAGGCACAGAGGCACACTCAAATCCTTTAGCCACATTGGTTTGAGAGAGCCAGTGACTCAAAGTAGTAGTTGATAATATGTGATCCTGTAATTTTTTAATTTTAGCAATTGATGTTATCTTAGCTATTTCTGAGTTTATCTAATGGATAACAAAGATGTTGACTATTTACTAGACATTTGGTAATTGTTATCAACATCTTACACCTGTAAATATTATTATGATGTACAATCATAACTAGCAATATTGTTCTACAACTTGGTAGTAGAGCAGTCCAGTTGTAAGAGGGGCTAGTTTGGCCAAAACAAAATTTGAGATAATCGCCAGTAACTGGATTCCTCCCTTTATGGCTGTATGCAATAGTTAAATAGAATGAGAATTTGGTAGTATTTTGGCTTTATTTGAAATTTGTCGTGTAGCTGTTAAGAAGATCTTTTAATTTCCGTCACTAACTTTAATCTGGTCAAAAATTTACTTAGCCATAGTTGCAGATTACTCATTAGTTTTATCACTATTTTTGAGGTTATAATCACACGAAAGGCAGCTTTTTTTAATGTTGACTTTCATATTTTTTCTTCAATATCAGTAAAAAATAAACCCCGGTCTTTGATTTTAATGTATTAGACAGTTGATTTTTGAGTGAAATTTTCGCATCCCAAAATTATAGAACAAACATTGTGATGTACAGAAAATACCCTTGTAAATGATTCATAACTCTATTTTCATAATAATATTGGTCTGATGCAAATTTAACTCCTCATAATTATATTTGCATTCTTACAGTCCAACTTTTTCCATAAAAATCCTAAGTTACAAAGGACAAGGGCTACAATGCTACAAAACAAGGCTACAAAATGCTAAAATGACATTTTTGTTGTAGTAAATGACGGCAGGACCGCAACAGTACCCAGATACGATGGACTCGGCAGTGCCTTTGTCACCATTGTCAAGAAGGAGGGTGTTAAAGGACTGTACCGGGGCGTCACACCCAACGTGTGGGGCTCTGGATCAGCTTGGGGCTTCTATTTTCTGTTGTGAGTATCATATAGTATGTAGAGGTATAGAAGGAATGTTGTTTGGTAATTTAAGCTTCCATATTTTTTGGAGATTTTTTTGCTATCCATGGTATCTTTGGCAGAACAATGTCTTCCGAGTTCTGTTAGTAACCACATATAAATTAATCACCAATATTGCTAAGTATAATATATACAGGGTTACAGGAAAAGTCGTGCTAGATCCGTTAAGGGCGTGGAGTACCCATCATTTCTGACTTATTTCACTATGAAACACCCTACCCTAAACTTAACCCTTTTCGAGATATTCGACTTTTAATTTTTTATTGAATAATGCCGATTTTTAGGCTACGAAATTTATTTTTGTTTATTTTGTGTATCTTATTATTATTATTATTGCATTTTTACATGTGTAATAAGATGCTTTAGGACATCAATCATTAAAATAGTGCATAAGTTAATTGAATAGACCGTAGTAGAAAAGTGAAAGTAAAAAAATAAAAAATATATTAGCAAGCTTATTTTTCTCTAAGGGATATCTAAAAAAAATATTATGACACTTGTTCGGCAGATATTTTTTAAAATATCTACGTTTCATCAGCTATCTAACGAGGTATAATAATCTAGGGTTTTATTCAAATGCATTGGAAAAAAATTAGTTTCATAGGCGACAGTGGAGAAGAAAATTTATACTTAGCCCTAAAAAGTAAAATAAAACATTAGGTATGCATGAAATGTCATTTATTAAAGGTTTTCACACAACTTTTTCTTATTCTACAGTTCATGTTCAACATGGCCGCCTCTATTTCTGAAACATTGTCGCATCCTTCTACGGAGACCAGTCTTCACTACTCCAGTGGTCAACGTGGTCCTCATTTTATTTGCTGCATCCACAATCCTTTCTCTTAAGTCTTCCACAGACAAAACTGGATTCGGCTCGCTGTACACAAGACTTTTCATGCACCCCCATACATGAAAATCCATGGGAGTTAGGTCCGGACTTCTTGCTGGCCATGGCAACGGCCCACCTCGTCCTATCCATTTGTTTGGATAATTTGTGTCCAGCCAGTCTCTGACACTTCTCCTGAAATGGGCAGGGCAGCCATCGTGTTGGAACCACATGTCCCTGATCAGGTTGAGTGGCAGATCATCCAGCAAATCACTCAAGTCTGCTCTCAGGAAATTTTCGTAGCTTTCCCCATTTAGATTATCCGGGAGAAAGTAAGGTCCAATCAAATGATTAGAGATAATGCCCATCCACACATTCACGCTGAATCTTCGTTGGGACCCTTTCACTCTTTTCTTATTGGGATTCCTTAGTTCTTTTGGGGCCCAGTAATGGACGTTGTGATAGTTGGTTATGCCATCTTTATCAAATTTGGACTCATCCGTCCACAAGATATTTCTTAGAAAATCTGGGTCTTCTACGTCAGCATTTAGCATAAATCTGCAAAAGTCCAATCTTCTCGCGGGGTCTCCTTCTTCAATAACGTGTACCGGCGTGTAATGGTACGGGTATAGGCCAGCAGTATGCACTGTAAACCACACTCTCCATTGCGAAAGTCCCAGATCACGGGCAACAATATTAGTGGAAGTAGTCGGATCCGCTCGAAAGCGTTGCACTATCTCATTGTCCTGTTCTTCGTCGTCAATTCGTGGTCTTCCCATGTCTGTATTTCGTCTCAAAACAGAGCCAGTTTCTTTAAGTCTTCGATAAACTCTGTCAAAACAGGCCACATCCGGCACTCGACGACCGGGGTAGCGAGTTATGTATTCGTTACGAGCTTGCGCAGACACACAATCGCAGTATCCGTAACAAATAAGCATATCAGCATATTCCTCAGGTGTGTAGGACGTCATCTTCAACACATATATCACAGTATCACAGGTACAAATCACAGTCCGGTTAACAAGCACAGTAGTCACAAATCAGAAGAAATAGTCCAGAATCACAGCCAAGTCGAGAAAAAGAGCAAAACGATATCACATCTACTATGTACGAAGCACAAAAGCAGACTGACAACCAAAACAATACCCCCTGTTGTATTCCCAGCTCTAACCGGTCTCTACACTTTTTCTTTCATTCGCACCTACATAAATCGTCACTTGTCTCGCTCTCTCGGTGCGTCTTAACTTGAAGGAAAATAGGCGCGGGACCGTTAGAACTGCTACCTGGAGCGTCCCAACTACTTTTTTCCACGAAATGTAATACAAACCCTAGATTGTTAGACCTCGTTAGATAGCTGATGAAACGTAGATATTTTAAAAAATATCTGCCGAACAAGTGTCATAATATTTTTTTTAGATATCCCTTAGAGAAAAATAAGCTTGCTAATATATTTTTTATTTTTTTACTTTCACTTGTCTACTACGGTCTATTCAATTAACTTATGCACTATTTTAATGATTGATGTCCTAAAGCATCTTATTACACATGTAAAAATGCAATAATAATAATAATAAGATACACAAAATAAACAAAAATAAATTTCGTAGCCTAAAAATCGGCATTATTCAATAAAAAGTTAAAAGTCGAATATCTCGAAAAGGGTTATGTTTAGGGTAGGGTGTTTCATAGTGAAATAAGTCAGAAATGATGGGTACTCCACGCCCTTAACGGATCTAGCACGACTTTTCCTGTAACCCTGTATATTTCAACTTTAAATTCATTATCCTAAAGTGCTAGACCAACTAATCAATAAAAATATGTATATGTATATATATAATTTGATGGCTTTATAGGTTCGATTCTCACCCATGACAAACATTTGTGTGCTAAATATAGATGTTTGTTCTGTGTCTGGGTGTTAATATGTATTATATGTGTGTATTTACAAAAAAGTATATAAGTATTATATCAATTCTCTGGCTTCCATGATACGAGCTATGCTTAGCTTAATTTGGAACTAGATGGTGCTGTGAGAAATGTCCAACATTTTTTTTTTTAATGTTGATGGACAAGTCGTACAGTGCCATCTAGCCCCAAACTAAGCAAAGCTTGTACTATGGGAACCAGGCAACTGATAGAATTAATATATGTATACTTTTATTTTGTAAATACATACATAATATTAACACCCAGACAGAACAAACATCTATATTCGTTTATACATATACATTATATTACATTATCTACATTAAATTATGTCCAATATTTCAAAGACCCATCCTGCGGTCGCTTTACAGCCATCTCATCTCTTGTACAATTTCCAGCTACAACGCCATTAAGACATGGATACAAGGCGGCAACGCGCGCACTCCCCTAGGGCCGGGCCTGCACATGCTAGCGGCGGCCGAGGCCGGCATCCTGTCGCTGGTGATGACCAACCCCATCTGGGTGGTGAAGACCCGGCTTTGCCTGCAGTACGACGATCTCGAGAGTAAGCGGTATAAGGGGATGGTCGACGGCCTGTCCAAGATCTACAGGACTGAGGGTATCCGAGGATTATACAGGGTGAGTCGTTAACTCTATTCAATAATATATATTAATTTTTTATTTTACAAGTTGTAATGGCTGTACCGAATTCAATTTTTTTTGTGATAAAGTTACGGGACGAGCATACTGCCATCTGGTGTTAAGTGGTAACCTCAGCCAATAACAAGCAATACTACTTGGGTCTTCCCCTACTTACATGCACATGAGACAAAACACAAGTCGCATCGTATGCGCCCGTAACTCAGAAATGAAGGTGGACTATCTCATGTGATTGTTATTTCACCACACCTTTCAAAATGGAACACAGGCCCACTCAGGTGAAGACCTCGGCTTAAGATAGCTCGGTCGGGTCCTGCAATGAACTCGAGTTCTGGTGAAGAATCCAATAGCAACCCTGTAATTAAAAAAAAATACCCTAAATAACAGCTAACGCACGCATCGTTTCGTGCAATAAATACATAATTATATTTATTTGAGTGACGAGCAGATGGCTCACTTGTATGTAATGTGGCATTATCACAATAGCAATAAAAATCGCATCGAATATCCTCTGTCGTGCTGAGATTATATCGGAAAAGTTTCCGAACAGCGATATGTTTACGAGTTTAATCAGCCAGTTTATCATTTCCTCGACCTTGTTCTTATTGTATATTCGGTATCGACGCGACGCAACTTACCGTGTGTTGCCGGGCCGTGTGACGTCACAGCTCGCTTAGGGCGCGCCCCCTCACCCACCCTCCCTCCCTCGCTCAGCCCTAAGATGATGTTATTTATGCGCACCCCAGACGTGGCATTGGCCATAACGCTGTTAAGGCCATACCCATTTTTGCCGCCAAGCAGTAACGTATTCGCGTTACTGTGTTCCGGTTTGAAAGGTTGCTGGTGAAATTACAGGCACATGAGACATTCCACCTATACGTCTTAGAGTTACGGGCGCATACGATGCGACTTGGATCTTGTCGTACCTAGTAGGGGCGGATCCAAGTCGCATCGCTTGTTATGGGCCGAGGTTACCACTTCACACTAGGTGGGCCATCGGCTCGTTCCGTAACTGTATCAGGTAAAAAAAATTAACTGGGCCAACAGCAAAATAGTTTCATAATAAATAAAAATATTTTAAAAATAAAAAAAAAGCATTGGCCGCAATTTGACTGGCCTCACAGCTCAGTAGTAATTGCCGTCTGCGCACTCGTGGGTTCGATTCCCGACAAACAATTGTGTGACGTACATAGATGTTTGTTCATTGTATGAGTGTTCATATGTATTGTATGTATGTATATGTAAGAATAAGAACCAAAGGATACGTTGCTTTATATCACCACGCAGAAATTCATAAATAAATGTATAATTTATACTTGTAACATTTTCTTCTTGTTTACAACTTGTGTAAATTGTCCATATTTGTTTACGGTTCTATGTGTACACATAAAATAACAAACAAGTGTATTTACACATTTATATAATACAGTGTTACTGATATGCACGTGTTTCAAACGTTTATGATGTTTATGATCTAGATAGATTGATTTTGTGATTGTTTTTTTGTTATATACGTAATATTATTTTTGCCCTTCGTTTATTCTTCCTTCGGTTTATTTTTGTTGGCTGTCATTACTGGACGAGAGTGATCTTCGATCGAAGAAGAAGCTTCGAGATCGAAGAAGACGGTCGCCAGAAAGCAATGAATATAAATAAATAAAATAAATAAATATTGGGGGACATTTCACACAGCGCCATCTAGCCCCAAAGTAAGCTATAGCTTGTATCATGGGAGCCAAACTACTGATATGATACTTATAATACTTTTTTGTAAATACATATATATCATACATAACAACACCCAGACACAGAACAAACATCTATGTTCGTCACACAAATGTTTGTCATGGGTGGGAATCGAACCCACGACCTACAGCGCGAAAGACCCTGCCTACTACCAACTGAGGTATGTAGCCTTTCCAATGAATACAAAGCAATGTATTTCTAATTCTAGTGCTTACGTCGAAGGTTATGTTTTCAATATCGAGTCAATCAAATAATCACTTTCAATGAATCATTTAATATCACGATAAGGGATCCTGATAAAGATAAAGGGATGTCAAACAATAATTGTAAAATCATTTTTTGCTCTGAATTATTCCAAACTTGCTTGGACTTCTTCTCACTATTAACATTTAAAGTCACAACATCAAGCGTGATGTATGAGATACTTAACAATTCCGATATTTTCTATTTCAGTCTAATGTAGCTTAGGCTGAAATGGAAAATGCAATTTTGGGTGTACTTCCGAAAAGCGCATACCGCCGATCGATCTGAAATTTGGTATACTAACGTATTTTGACCTCGTGGTCACGAATATCTTAACGAAAATTGACACAAACGCCATTTTGAATATGAAAACGAGGTTCTCTTTTTGTTCGGTGTGTATAATCGCGCATTCCTAACTGATTTAGACTATTTTACCTTTGCCCAGAAAGGGTATGTGTGTGTGTACAGAGGATCCGGCAACCACACCTTTCAAAATAACGAAGTGGTAAAATTAATCTTACTATTTGCTGAGGAAATTCTTAAACAAGAAAATTTATCATTTTGTTTCGTTCGGAACATCACCATATAGTTCTGTGTGTGGATAATTTAGTTGTTGATAATTTAGTTCATAATAAAATAGAATAAAGGTCGTCCGATATCTGTTTTGGTTCGCGCGTGATCCATTTTACTGGTAACTATCGGTCAACTGAGAAATTATGTTAATGCTCTCATTATGATTTGTGGGCGCTCATTACTCGCCATTTCGAATAATTGCATGAATTATTATAAATAAATAAATATTGGTGGACATTTCACACAGCGCCATCTAGCCCCAAAGCTAAGCATAGCTTGTATCATGGGAATAAGACAAATGATATAATATTATACTTACATACTGTTTTTCTAAATACATACTTATTAACACCCAGACACAGTACAAACATCAATGTTCGTCACACAAATGTTTGCCCTGGGTGAGAATCGAACCCACGACCTTATAGCACAAAAGGCAGGGTTACTTCCAACTGAGCTGTGAGGTCAGTTTATTATGACTTTCTAAATTGTAAAAGTAACTAATAGGAAAGTGGGTGGATATAATTTCACTTTTTTCTATTTTTTTGGTCTGCACAATATTTTGCACTGTGTGTGATAACTTAGTTAGATCTCAGTTTCAATAGGACTGAAAATCGTCTGCTAGAATATTTTAAACGCATTCTCCCGCAAAACATCTGTTACATGCATCTCTGCTGGCTGTACATTTGCTAATGTATAGAACGTCTAGGCAATCATTAAATGGAACAAATTTCACATTATACATTGGTTGACAGTTTTTGTTAGTTTCTGTATATACCCGTATTCTAAATAATACAAATGTGTTCTGAAGAAAGAAAGATAGAAGAGCATTTATTTAACACGAAACGAATAACATGACACAGTAATTAATATAATACATTTTACAAACATTTATCTATTGGGTACAAATAGATAAAACAATAGAGTTTTCCGTTAATCGCGGTCAAATGAACGTTGCTTCGCTTAATACCACTCGCAGACATGAACGAGCAGTCCTACCAGAGATTGGCATTTAGTCCTCCCGTAGACGGTAGACCATAGACTCCCATAGACGGGTGACAATAGGGATTTACAAAGACATTCATCATCCTCCTGCCCTTAATTAGGGATTGGCACAATATGTATTTTCCTCCATTTTCCCCATTCCCATTTCATTGCTCACTCCATTCTTACTCATATCATCATCCACACAATCCATTCATATTTTCTTTAGATATAATACTTATATGCTTTTGTTTTGTAAATACATACATATTACACATGACATAATTGACACCCAAACACAGAACAAACATTTATATTCGTCATACAAGATATTTGCTGGGTGGGAATCGAACCCACGACCTATAGCGCAGAAGTATACTACCAACCGAGCTGTGAGGCCAGTCAGTTTACTCTCATATCCATCCACGTGCATGTTTTAAACCCTTCTCGTAATATGGATTTCATCCCTCCGCATAACGTCCACACCGCGCTAACAAATTGTCCTTCAACTTCTCCGTCACTGGGCGCTACTTTCAGACTTCCGCTTACTAATTCCTAATTTCGTTCGTTCTCATCTCAACGGTGGAGGAAAACATCGTGGGGAAACCGACATGTCCTTAGAATCAAAAGCTCGAAGACATGTGTCGAGTGCACGAAAGGAGCCTCTTTGAGGCGCACTTAAATCCTTTCACCACACTGGTTCAGGAGAACCAGTGACTGGAACAGTAGTAACTCCTGACATCCACCTCAGCATAACAACTTTAGGTCGTACATAAATACTTTTACTTTGCAATATAAAATTTTAAAATTATTACACAGATTTTATCGAACTCATAATTGAAAAGAAATCACTTGAACGTGGGCGCAATAAGATATAATTAATTGATTGTACAGATTATCCTAGTGATTACAATCACTAGTGTGTGTCATCAGTGAAGTAAAGACCATCTCCCCGAGAACAAAAAACTTTATTTAATATGATAGTTTGTTGACAAGTTTGCGAATTCTGGTTTTATGGCTGGCTGCTACGTATTGCCCTTTGTATTCCGACAGTGTTGAAAGTAGCGATAAACACGCATCATTTCCTATTTCCGTGTATGGATATAATCTGTGAATGATAGAGTCGTAAAGCACACTTATCTCGAGCTCAGATTCATTTTATCATCATTTTATCTTTAAACTTGAATGTGTCGCGGCGTTTCATTGTAATATGTGGATGGCACTGTTTTGACGCCCGTGAATTAATTAATACCTTCCCAGGCGTGGGACACAATAAAATACCATGAATACAACAGATTCTAACAGTTAAATTTAAGTAAATTCGAGTTCATCTTAGATTTAAAACATGACTTTGACTCAAATCATCATAAAAAAAACAAAAAAGGTCAATGAGTTCAATTATACATAATTAATGTATTAGAAATTTATACGAAGTCAAAGATAATCTATATATTCTTGAAGGTTTTTGTTTTTGCTAGTCTTGTATGATTTTAAACATTAAAAATCAAATAATTTATTTATATATATATAAATACAGTCTGTGTCGGCTATGGATCTAGGGACCTTACCATATAGACGAGGTGCCATTCCTAATACGCTTTTTGAAAAAAGAGCTGTTATATGCGATAGCATTTTTTTATTTTATTTTCCCGAGTTAAGGAATCAACGTGATAACTTGCAGGGTTTCGTCCCCGGTATGTTTGGAGTGTCGCACGGCGCTCTGCAGTTCATGACCTACGAGGAGATGAAGAACAGATACAACCAGTACAGGAATCTGCCGATTGACATCAAACTGGTGAGTTACCTCTGCCGTGTTAGAGATACATAAATGGTAGCCGTGATTAATGTTGCGTTTGCCGAGTTGGGGAGATGGCGAGAAACTTGCAGCTGAGATCTGGTTTAAAAAGGAGTATCGTTTTAAATAATTAATTGCAAATATCGAAGCATAAACACGATAGACGAAGAAAATATAAGGTAAAAAGGGTTAAAAAAATAATGACAATATCGACCCTTGATCGCCGACGTATTGTAAGCGACAATTATACCCAAAATGCATTTTTTTTTGTAGCAATTGATATTTTTAAATAAAATGTGAATAATGGCGTGCTAACGATAAACTTTGCATTCGCTATACATTCTAAATAACGTCATGTTGGCGACACCACCTTGTCGTTATAGCTTAAAATATCACTTTCGACAATAAATTATATTTTAGTAGAATTGTCGCGTATGATAGGTCGGCGGTAAAGGGTCGATATATACGAATGACCTTCATAACTATTAGTTTTCAGAAATTTTACAAATTCGGCTGTCATAGTTTATCTTGCTTCTCACGTCTTTCAGTTTTTGGAAACTTACTGCGTACATAATTATAATACTTCAACTTTCAAAGGAAATGTCCGCGTCATTTATGCGCGTTTACGTCTTTGTTATGGTGTCCCGTACACACTTTGTTGCCAAGAATATTTATGGCATTCGTCCAGTCCACAGTATGATGTCATTTCATTCTAGTTTTAGTGGAAAATTTCTAGGAAAACTCAATTATAATAGTAGTTGTCTTGTTAAAATTATGCAACTATGTTTTTGTTCAATGCACTTTACTTTTGCGGTGTTAGGGTTTAGGGAATGCGAGTTACAATGTAACTTAGTTATATATAACGTCCAGATTCTAGTCCCATGGAGGACGGAAGCCCTTGGCGTTAAATTATTTCAGAGCGTCTGGTCGATGCTACTGTTGCCAATAATGTGAGAGAACACATCGAACTCTTGTATTTATTGTATTGTTTTTTACTATGTTTGTGCTGTAATAAATGTTTTTATCTATCTATCAATGTTCTCTTATTTCCAGACGTCTGTGGAGTACCTTACGTTCGCTGCGATCTCTAAGCTGATAGCGGCGGGCGCGACGTACCCCTACCAGGTGATAAGGGCGCGGCTGCAAGATCATCGCCGCCACTACGAGGGCGCGTGGCACTGCATCACCGAGACATGGAGGTACGAACGCATTAGGGGTTTCTACAAGGGTCTAACGCCGTACCTACTACATGTAACGCCCAATATATGCTTGGTTATGCTCATATGGGAGAAGTTCACGAACAACGATTGAATATTATGTTATCTGATGGGAATTGCTATTGGTTAGGCGGTGATGTTGTTTTTGTCTGTTAGATGTCGCAACGTGGAATTAGTGACGAGTTAATACAAATTAATAATTTAGATGTATTTATTACTATTATATAATGGGAATCTGATTTCGAAGTTAAAATCTATTTTATTTCTTGGATAATTGGGGGACTACGAAGTCCCCGTACATAATATAATATGACCAGAATATTTCTTTTAAATCTTGGTGAGTTTTAAGTTTCTAAGGTAGTTCGTAACGCGCTGGACGCGTCAATCTATAGCCGCGAGTTCGAATCCCGTGGTTGTCACAAAATTTTGAATTAGCGTCATCTAGCGACAGATGTGACTTTTGATTTGTATCGAAAATCAATATTAACACAACCAATACTTTTGAATTTATTGTTAACTATCATTGAAGCATTGTTTTGGTCATACATTAGTATTGTTGATTAATTTAATTGAATTTTTATTTAACTGCCAAAGTCAAAGCCAGAAATCTTTTTTTGACTTCGACAGTTGTCGTACTAAAACATCAAAACATAAGGTCACGCGTACTTATCGCTATGTTTGACGCCTGCTCAAACCTTATCCGACCCTCCGTGGTAAGAACAAACAAGAAACCCCTAAGGGAGTGATTACATTTTTTCTTGCCGAATAAACCGACTTCTATTTCATTTGTGTTCTTTAGTATGGTACCAATAGAATTGGCATCGGAGTTTAAATTTGATTTTATTACAATGTTCTGGGTCTATTTTCCTATATATATATATATTGCGTTGCGACATCTAGGTTGGATGGACATCATTGGTGACAGGGTTTTTGTTTGAGTGCGGGCGCGCTCTTAAAAAATATTATAGTTATATTAAAACGTATGTACTTATAAATGGTTATAAATAAATGACTTATGGTTTTGATTCAGAACTTCGTAATTCTAGGACATTATGTAACTGACAGCTACTAAAATATATAGGCAGAGAGAAAGAGAGATTCAACAAATGAAAGCGACAAGATATGTCTTCGTATTGGAGAAAATATTATTAACTTAAAAGTATTACGTTCAATGTTGTAAGAATATACGATCTACTTTAAAAAAACCACGTCAAATTTGTAGAAATGATCTAAAAATATTTCTGTAGAAATGAAACTCAATTACTGTCAAGACTCGATCAATGTATCCAGGTTGCACCTGTGCGATTTTTTTCATCTTTTTATATACATAAAAATAACGCGATATTTACTATATCAATGTAATTAGATCTCATTACGCGGCTTTGGGGGCGTTCCGAAATGCGTTAAGTGACTAGTGACCTTACTTAACTCTGTGAGTGCGCTGAAACTCTGTTACGACTTAATGTTAGCGCGTATACGATATCATTCTTTCGTCGTGACAGACGTCACTACCCGCGCCATCTTTTCTTGCTAGTAAGTTACGGAGCGAGCAAGTTGGCCCATCTGATGTTAAGCGGTAACCTGCCCATAACAAAAGCAGAACGCGTTGAGTCTTTCCCTACTTAGCTATGACAAGCCTCAAGTCGAATTGTATTGCGCTCTTAACTTTAGGACGTGACGGTGGAATGTCTCAAGTGCTCGTAATTTCACCGAAAACCACACCATTCTAATCGGAACACAGTAACGCGAATGCATAAAGTCTACTACTACTTCTTATTTTAGTATTCGCAGTCGTAGCTTCCGTGGCATAAGTTTATGTATTTTGACTTACAGGCATCGCTGTCTGTCCTGTAATAATCAATTATAAGAGGAAGAAAGTCCATGTAAATGTTATTGCAACTTTTGAAGCGATGATCTTTCCCAATAAAGGAAAAAACACTGTTTCCAAAGTCAGACTACGTTCAATTCGCTTTACGTTCCATAGCCATTCCGGAGTGAAATTGTGGTTTTAGCTACGCTGTTAGCCTAATATCAAAACGGAACGGAACGTAACGGATCGTAACGAAACGGAACGGAACGTAACGAAACGGAACGGAACGTAACTTTGCACATTGCTGCTTTTGACGCATTTCGGAACGCAACCTTTTATGTCGCGGCCGCTAATACGCGATGTGAACTCTCTTTGATATCTGAGGGAAGTCAAAGTTTAGTTGTATAAGAAATATGTATTTTTATTAGAAAAAAAAACATCAATTAGTAATGCGCGCCCACACTCCATCCAGTGTTTAAAAGTAACTTAGTTTGTAAGCAAGGGACTAATTTATTGTTTTTGTATGAATTATATTCTTGCATTTTGATTTATTGTACAAATGACTGCAATTTGTTACTTATTGTTTTAATTACGACAGGTTTTCGAATATCATCCAGTATAGTTTGGCATGTTATTGAAATAAGTTTTTTGTTTAACTTTTTGATTGGAATTTGTTGATATTGTTCCATAATTTACGACATATATATATGTGTTAAAACTTTGTAAAGTTACAGTTGAAAACTTTTGTTTGGAATTTTTCTTATGCTATTTTGTATATCTCGCGTTTTGTTAAAACATGTTTGTCAAAATAGACTACGGACTTCGGCATAACGCAGAGTAGTAACGGAAAGAAGTTTACCACTAATACCTATAGTGTGGGGTGACATGTTTATGGGCTAGTTTTAAACAAAAGTTAATGGTTGTAACTAGTATTATATTAAATTCATATTGTAAAACCTGTCTCACGACATATGTTGTGTTTTGTTGTATGTTCGAATCGCTCGGTTTAAATAGTTTTTCCCATCAGATTAAAGTTATCAGGGTTGCCTCGTTAGCACAATTTAGTTTGAGTGTTTTGTGATAATAGTTTACGAATAAAGTTTTCTTTTAAAAAGTGTCTTTATTGATCTGAAAAAGACACCGCAGTTACATGTGTGGTGAGACGACGTTATGTCCTTTGTAATGTAATCTAAGTTGTATAAAAAAAAATTGTTCTTTTCAAATATAAAGGTTGAATAACCACATTTCGATCTATTTTAGCGGCTTATACTGTAAACCCCGCCTCGATAAGTTTTTCATTACCCTGCAAATAAAAATAAAAAAAAAATCTCATACCCATTTAGAGAAATCACAAGTAATTTTAATACAATATTAAATTTACAATTAAGTAGTTACATAATTAATACTCCCATTTATTGATGACGTAACACGCCTGCCTACCCTTCCGCGAGCTCAAGTATAGTTTGTTTAGTTTGACGAATGGGATAGATAGATGTGTTGCTGTATGTAGTTGGTTCGAGTCGGAGATTTGATTACGGTGCAGAGAGGTCACATACGTCAAGTTTGACTTGGAGAGTAAAATTAGTAAGAGAGTTGTAGAGTCTCAAATTTAACACCACGATTTAGAAAATGCGTAAATAAAAATTACCAAATAAAAACATCTGTAGTGCGAATGTAATCTAAATTACATTTGCATACGGTTTCAATCAGTCAAAAAATAATTTTGTATGTTAATTGACGTGTGATTTTAAATGACACCAAAATACATGATGTTGGAATGATGTTGAACCCGGCAGCCACTGCGAGAGATATATTTGCGAGTATAAAACTCTAGTTTCTCTATATTGTACCGGAAATCCCCCCGGAACACAATACCCAGCGTATTGCTGTGTTCCGGTGAAATTGTAGGCGCATGAGACGTAACATCCCCGTCTCGGGGTGATGGACGCAACGCAACGCGACTTGAGTCATCTCGTACTTTGGTGGAGAGGACTTAAGTCGCATTGCTATTTCAGGAGGTTACCACTAAACTTCTGGTGGGCCGTCAGATCGTTCCGTCACTTACATCACAAAAAAAGCCATCCTGCAGTATCAATAAATTCTATTTCTTTTTATTATTTGCTATAGACCAGGTTATAAGCAAGAATATTCGTTGTTTCAATTAGCGCCGTCTATTAGTTCAGACAATGTTTAGTTTCGGGTATGCGTTTTTGATGAGAGATTCGTTCACGTAACCATCATATACTTAATTATTAAGAGTTATAGAGTACTAGATAGCGTCAGGATCAATCTTGGGTATGGTTAGTGGCATCCACGTAGATGCGTCACACTCTTCCTAATTGCTTATAGTGCAAGTGTGCAACATTTCGCAATGCTTTAGTTTTGGCGATGTTTATCAGTCAATTTATATATTTGACTTGAATTATATCGCCAAATTTAAACATTAGCTGAATGTTGCACACTGGTACTGTTAGCGATTGAGGAGAATAGTGTCTATATGTTACTTGTATGCACTATGACCGTCTCATAATACTTACGACTACAGTTTTCGAGCTTACCCGAGATTTTCTTCGTAACTATAGGCTCTCTTTTTTTACGTCATTGAAATGATGGAACAAGCTCACGGCCCACCTGATGTTAAGTGGTAACCGCCGCCCATAGACAACAGCAATAACACTCAAGTCCTCTCCATAGTACGAGATGACTCAAGTCTTTTGTTTTTCTTTGGCGCCTTCGTCGAAACAGTCGCGTAAAAATCGGTCAGCTACACACGACGTGTGATTGGAAATATGTTTACATTATATAGCATCGCATATTATATCTTTGGCAGTGACGTCGGCGTTAGTAGTTGTAATTTATTCTGTCTTACCTGGTGGCTGGCCACGATATTAAACTAAGACATTATTATTATATTTTTATATTATAATTACTTAACTATTGCAAAATGTTCACAATTTCAAATCGCCTATCAAATTTGTGTAATCAATAAATGATAGCAATTTGGTTAATTTGTCTTTATTTATTTTAATTATTTCTCGGAATTTAACCTTATCACGTAGTTAGTGTTTTCATTACAGAATTGACGTCTTTTTTTAATCTTGAAATTCCTTGAATAGCTATAGTTCTCACATCAATTATTATTCATCTAAAATGCAATATATTCTCGTTCTTTGCATTCATAGTTATCATTAACAGATAATATTAAGCCATGTCGGCTTGTAGCAGGGCTTCGCGAGGCTTCAAAACTTCGACATCAGGCTTGGCCACTTATTCACACAAGGAGACGAGAGAGTAACGGATTAGGCTTGTTATACTAGACAGTTAAGATATAAAAAACATATAAGATTATGTATAATGTAAGTCCAGGGAATTACTGCGACCAGACCAATTCTGCCGCAAAGCATGTGTGGTTGGCGGTCACATTACATATGCACATGAGACGATCCATATTTAAGTCGCGAGAGTGACGGACGCAATGCGATGCTACTTCTTCCCATAACTATGTAACGGATGACCCCGTAGATTCTCTGTTCATGAATCTATTGATTTTGTATGAGAAGATTAATTATATCACTTTTTTTTAGTAAGTTTATATCAATTTCTATGTCAAATCCATACATTTGTCATTGAAATCGAAAGAAACCCAATTTGTCAAAAGTAACGTGATTGATCCCCTGCTCGTTCCGCAAACAAAAAAGAACTTTATATCGTTATCCATACGCTTGCATTTTTTCCTTTCTTAAAATTTAGGTGGCTAAAGTCCAGTTTTGAGAAATATTTAGTAACGTTTTTAAGTAATGGTATTAGTTTAATAGGGAATTAGTGAGTGAGGTGAGAAATCAAGAGGTAAGTATATAGTTTCCATTTTGTTATATTCCCCCTAGACTTCTAACAGTCGAAGTAACGAATCGATACAAATACTGGTAGCATAAATAATACATCTCAAAATGTCGAGACACCATAAAGACCTGCAATGAGATAGTCCTATTATGACCTAACCTTATTGTTGACCCGTCAGTATTTAAAAAAAGTTTATTTAAGATTTCTCTTTCTGTAACAATTACTGCAATCTTATTTAAAGCAATTTATGCTAATTTAAAGTTAGCTGACATATTGCTCACACATGTTGGTTATCGCTAAAAGGCGCTATGAATATTTGAGAAAAATATTTTATATAGTACATCGCTGTATTTGTCACGATCAGTTTCTTCAACAGTCCAGTCTAGGGGGTTTAAGACCGTCCTAAAGTCTTTAACATTATCATTCCAGGCACGAGGGTTGGCGCGGTTTCTACAAGGGGCTCAAACCGAACCTTATCCGAGTGGTGCCCGCCACAATGGTCACATTCCTGACTTACGAGAATGTATCGCACTATATGCTGAACCGGGCGAAGAAAGTCAAGCTTGCTACTTAGTAAAATATTACAAATCCATTGCAAGTCTCCGAATATTCAAATTATTTTCTTATTATATTATTATTATTATCAAGTAATACTCAAATTTAACCTCTCAGTAAATACGTGCTACGCTTTACGTTACGAATTCTGTGTCGCATTTATCAGCTAAAGCTACGTAGCTACGTAGTCATATAGTTATCGTCTCCTTACAAAATAAAAGAGAGAAGACAGCCATTTTGTTAATTGATGGATGATTTGGTAATTAGTTTATAACATTTTTCCTCTCGGTTGGATTATATGATGAATGAATGTGTTAGTGGGAAATAATTGCGGTGATAAACTCTCTATTTGTGACGTCTACGTTCCCACAACAGTGTAACCCTTATCTGGTATATCAGGTTTAGCTGTTGGTGTGTTGAGCTCTGCCTAACTCACCGGGGAAATTAAAGGATTCGATACAATATTACTTCTATTTACGTAATACTACACAACACAGTAAAATAAAATTTACAAGACCATTTATTTTTAGGTAAGTAATTAACTTTATTCGCAAGTTTGTGTGGATTTATGTTCGTATCGTTATTTATGGTAAAGTGTAAGCGTGAGATTTTATTTTAAGCTTAATACTTTGATTTTGAACCCTTTTTAATAAATACTTGACTAAAAATAAATAAATAAAGGTGTATTCAGAGTTTTGTGGTTGATATAGGCTGTGTTATGTTCCTTTGTTACTGAAATTGTTCGTGCATCATAAGTTACGTACGTTTAAGGAAACGTTTTGAAATGGTCAAAACAATTTCCCCCTACAAATTGTTAATTGGGCGATGTATAATGAATGAAAAAATAAAAATATTATCAGATTTCAGATAGAATAAGTCCCGTTGAAGAAATGTGAAATGCTGTTTTGATCCAAATAAAGTTTTTAACCGAATTCATATGTTGTCCTGTTTTTATTTTATTAACATTGAAAAAAGTTGTGTTCATCATACACATGACAGTGCAATGACATAAATATGTTTATCAGACAAACGTTTGACCTGGGTGGAAATCGAACCCACGACCTATAGCGCAGAAGTCTACTACCAATGGAACAGTGACGCCTATCAAATAATAAATAAAAAAATAAAAAAATTGGTGGACATTTCACACAGAGCCATCTAGCCCCAAACTAAGCTAAGCATAGCTTGTACTATGGGAACCAGATGACTGATAGAGTACTTATATACTTTTTTGTAAATACGTACATACATATAAATAGATATTAACACTATCTATATTCATCACACAAATGTTTGTCCTGTGTAGGAATCGAACCTACGACCTGAAGGCAGAGTTACTACTACCAACTGAGCTGTGAGGCCTGTCAAATATTTTTATTTATTTATTCATATTTTTTATTATTATATTATTTATTTATTCATATTTTTTCCTAAATAGAAATTCAACTTACCCCTACGTAGAAAAGGCGTGTGACCTAGTTTGCAACTCTGTACAAAATCCTACGTTTGCATCAGACTAGAGAGTAATGAAGTTATTGTTCAAGAAATTGCAGCGCCCGGAGCCTGTTGAGCTAAAATAAGCCCTAAGCCACTGGAACAGAGTTGACTTTCATCTGCATCTACATGTAAGTTACAACGGGAGCCTCAGGCCTACATATTGTGCGAGAATCTTGGTTTTGTATACATATAATGGCTGTTTATACGGTGTTTAGTTTATACGGCGTGTTTTAAAAGTAACCTAATGGGTTGACCGGTAGTTAAAGCTGTCAGGTACAAGTTTACAGGCTGTAGAACTTATGCCAAGTTTGTCCGGGGAAGTACTGCCTCCATACAAATTTCCGCCGCCGAGCAGTTAATTCGCGTTAGTTTTCTAAGGTGTGGTTGCCGGTGAAATTACAGTTCCAACTTCACGTCTCAGAAGTACATACGATGCTACTTGGATCTTGTAGCTGAGTAGGTACAAGTCGTTGCTTGTTATGGGCAAAGGTTACGACGTAACACCAGGTGGGCCATCTGCTGTTTCCATAACTTTACCACACGATGATGAAGGGCATGTGATGCCACCCTGAACGGCCACGGGAAATTCTTAAGGCACTTCTGCTGCGATGCAGTTACATTGGAGAAGAAGCCTGAATCAAACAAAAACATACAAATGCTTACACACACTTATGCCCCCCCTACGTGTGTCGCAGTTGGCGTAAACATACACTGATAACGTAAATACCCAGGATCCTGAAACAAACAACGCTCACCACACAAAGTTAACTCCTTCCAGGGAGCGAACCCTGGCTTTGAAGGCAGGGCACTACTAAGTACCAACTTAGCCATTGAGCCAAAGTTTAATTTACCCAATTATCATTTGAACCTGCTCCCTTTGTTATTTTGATTACCATCCTGTATGGAAGTAAGTAGCTACTATGTATCTTACTATGTGTGTGCACTCACACGACCGCAGTACGGCCGCGGTTTCCGCTGAGATGGCTACGAAAATCTGTGTCGAGACTGTGATTACACGTCTTATTAAACTGGAGTAAAATGGTGAGTGTTATTGTATTTTTTACTAAATACTAGCGACCCACCCTGGCTTCGCACGGGTACAATTTATAAAGTTAGCCATGTAAGCGTGCTGAAGCAGTTTTTTGACAAGACAACTTCATAGTTCAGCCATTATGTACAAATATTTACAAGTAATTTACAGAAACCTTCCTCATTTTTTATTCTATTCGAGTTACGGTTTTCACAAACCAGTATGGTGAAAGGATTTTAGGTGCGCCTCAAAGAGGCTCCTTTCTTGCACTTTACGCATGTCATCGATTTTTTTGTTCTAGGACATGTCGGTTTCCTCACCATGTTTCCTTCACCGTTTTGAGAACGTGGTATGCGCACATAAATCTTTCAAGCGAAAAACTAATAGGTGTACGTTTCTACTGTGGAAACCACCCATATTAACACCCAGACACAGAACAAACATTTTTTACACTTTATTCGTCCCACAAATGTTTGTCCTAGGTGGGAATCGAACCGACGACCTGCAGCGTAGGAGGTAGGGCTACTACCAACTGAGCTGTGAGACCAGTCAAATGGTGTGGGAAAAAAACTTATTTTCCGTATTGGCACTTTAGAACTGTGTGGTTCGGTTAACCGCCACCGAGTTAGTAATCGCAAGAAAATGTAATTAACTGTTAAAGGGACCACGGTATTGCAACATTGTCTCTTATCGGTCGAATTGGGTCGATTGTCAACGAGTATTAATACCTACATACCCTAGATTAATTGTAGGTCAAATGAAAAGATCTATGCTTACCAGTTTACCAACTGCCAATAAAAATTATAGCTTGCATAGTTTATCCAGCGATATCGATAACATTTTGTCCCTATTTTAACTTCGCTGCTACATATTTTTGGCTAAAGCAACTAGGTACATTTCCTTTCATTTTCCATGAAAGGGAAAACTAATTAATTTTCACATCAATGTCGAGTAAGATATAATTTACCGATTTTTCTGAACAAATTTTTCACCTGAAGTAGACATGAGCAAGCTACGAGGATACTGCCAAATTTACTTTTGAATTCCAATATGATACCGTACTATTATTCGGGTCACTGGCTTTCCCGAACCAGTGTCGTGAAAGACTATAAGTGCGCCTCAAAGAGGCTCCTTTCGTGCACTCGACACGTGTCTTTGAATTTTTAGTTCTAGGACATGTCATTGGTGTACGTCGGGATTTGACCCAGCGACCTCCGAATGAAACTGAAAAGAAAGGAATCCCTCCTTTATGGGTTGTCTTATACTGACCCTCGGGACAGGGTTTGGACAGTCAGACTTACCAATTAGTACGCTTGACATTAAATTGAATAAATCTTATTGACAATTGGAAACTTTTTTTTAATGTGTAATTCTATGGAAATCAAATTCTAGATTTCCATTTTCAAAATTGAGATGACGACGATTTATAGGCAAACGCATTCCACAATAACCTTGAATTATCGACGGTAAATTCTAAATATATTGTTAACCTCATTATCACTATATATTAAATTAGTCTTGTTCTGTGTCTGGATGTTAATATGTATTATATGTATGTAGTTACAAAAATATATATAAGTAGTAGGTATATCAGTAGTCTGTTTCCCATGGTACAAGCTATGCTTAGCTTTCTTTAGGGCTAGATGGCGCTGTGTGAAATGTCCACCAATATTATTATTATGTAACATTTAGTACATTATTTTAGAATATCACGCATTTAAAATCAATCGACACACAAGAGGTTAATGAGATCAAATAACACAGAAGGATCCGTTTCCAACAGTTTATCGCAGAATAAAGCAGGCTACATACCTTTAGTTTTAACTGATCAGTAACTGAACAGTTGTACTGATGATCTACTGATATTTTGATTAGATTATCAGTTCAACAGTTCTGTCTTGCCTACACACATACGTTAACTGAAAAGTTCAACTGTTCTTACAACTGATCAGTTAAAACTAAAGGTTTGTAGCCCGCTTTACGAATGTTATTGTGAGCCGCACGACGACACACGTTGCCAGCCGCGTCACATAGAAACTTAATTTTAAACGGAATTATTAATAAATCTCCGTTATCATCTCCGAAGGCAAACATACGCGCACAAATATACCTAGAATTTACTTCATTACGATAAAGTAACTAGTGTGGTCGCCGACTACGACTTGAGAAATCATTCAGAAAAATCACAATAAAATAGCGTAAAATTTCGCAGCTTTTTCACGGCTATTTCTCGTTATAACTCTTCAAAATAAATATTAAATCATAAATTAGTTGGATTTTGTGATAAATAGAGAACAAATGAAGTTATTTATAGTTTAGATAGTGTACGCGTGTGTGTATGATGATAAAGCAGCTGAATAAACAAAGAGTTCAAGAATATTTACTGGAGCAAGAGAAACAGGAAGCCAAGCCAGTCAGGTCAAAGTACAGCGGCATGGCTGCAACTAAGAACGGGAGGTGGCTTACTCAAGTAAGTAACTAACTACGCACTGACGAATTCGAAAAGACAGCAGCTGTTTAGTCCAGAAAAATTTCAATCCCCTTTTTATTAAGTAATTATAGAATTATTTTACACTTTAGCAGCCCAAAGTTAATAACAGTTGCAGTATAACTAGTTCACAAAGATCGTACGAAAAAGTATTGATACAACCCGCATTCTGCTGCTAATTAGTGCACTCGTATTAATGTGTTTTGGTTTGAAAAGAACTGGATGCCGGTGAATATAATGGCACATGAGACGTTCCATTTTTCGTGACGGTGTACACCTACAATGAATAGGAAGACAAGTTGCATTGCTGCTTAACATCAAATAGGTGGGTCATCTGCTTGCCCTATAACACTAATATAAAATGCTCCCAATGTACTCGAAACAGGTGGAAAATGTATTATTCTGTATATTTAATTTATTAATTTAGGACGACAATTGCACTTAAATTATATTTGTAACGCTCAAAATGTATAACAAGTCCCATTGATCATTTAAAAAACACGTGTAACACCGAAATAATAGTGAGTTACCGTGGATTAGCTAAGCGTTTATGATTAGGTATCTCGCAACGCATTATGCATATATACGTTATCAGCTATCGATAAGGTGCGCTTACGTACCGTCCGATTACCTGAGCGTGTGATAGTGTAACTAAACATCCTGCCCAGTGCACGCCTCGCAAACTCAACTCTTTAACAGTGTAAAGCAGAGAATTACCGTACGTAATTCACAATGACTCCCCGCCGTACTGATAACAAGCAATTATAAGGACAATAGCCTGAAGATTATAATGCAAACAAACGCAACGTCAAAACAATTTGAAACGCAGTGAGTGCCACAGAACATATTTACCCTGAGCGTGTTCGATATTTAAAAACATTGTCGTTTTTTTTATAAAAAGTGCAACGCAGTGTTATTCTGCCATTAGAAAAAAAACTCGAGGTTTTGTTTAAAAAGGTTGTGATAGTGAATATTCTCCACCTCATTTTATGTAAAACGTGCAGTAGTGAAAGTATTCCATGATGTATGCCGAGGAAGCGTTTGAAGCAGAACGTAATGGAAGATTTAAAGTGAGTTATAATTACAATGAAAATGCTACAGTGAGGTTTGGATGTTGATACAGCGCCATCTCGCCCTAAACTAAGCAAAGCTATGGGAACCAGATAAGTAATAGAATAGAATATATATTTTGTTTTTGAATATAAATACATAACATATCAAGACACAGAACAAACATCTGCTTAAAAAAACTACATAAATGTGTGTCCTAGGTGGGAATCGAACCCACTATAGCGCATAAGGCAGCTACTACCTAAGTTGTGACGCCAGTCAATCAGCACAAACTGAACTCCACACAAAGTTCTAAGAGTAGCTACATAGTTAAGTCGTTCAACTTGCGAGTTAAGCTTGTTATGAAAAATATAATTTTCATATACATTACTTTGTGCAGCGAAACCAAAAAACCGACTTATCTCAAATGAATGAGAATGATGCCTCGTTATCCTTCTTGGATGCCATATTTTTTTCTAGTTATTTTGATTTAAAACTCAATTGACTGAATCGATTTTGACGAAATTTAAATGGGAACATTACGGAATAAATCTCTTCCGAGCAAAAAAAAGCAATTTGCAAATCTATATAATGACAGGATTATGCCCTATCATACACTCAACATTCGCTCCTCCGTTTTTTCGTCGAATTATGTTGCAAATTTGGTCTCCACGGAAAGCCATATTTTAACGAGAAAATTACAGGCAATGTCCACCACAGTTTCGGAAATTACCTCCTACATTCAAACTTACATATAAACATTTTGACATTCAGTGACACCATTTTTATATTCAGAGGGTTTAATGACTGCGTGACCATGTAATTGTGATTCCTGAAATCCCTACCTTATATATAATATACCTAATAATAAATAAGAAAAGATAAAATAGTTAGGTACCATTTTTGTTTTGTTAGTTTTTTCTTTTTTTACTTATTTGCAGGCTTTAATGTCATTAAAAACAATTTGGAAACACTTGTTTTTTTCGTAATGATTAATTTTATTTAATTATCTTATGTTTGTGAATGTTTTTCTCAAATTTCTACCACTTGAGCGAACACTAGTTTTATAATTTATGCGATAATGTATTACTTGATTTGTCCTTAAATATAATTTGATTCCGTTTACTGGTTGCCTGCCGCAAATCTCGCATACATTACGATCAACCTCGATTAGCCGGAATATTCCAATACATTACGCCTATTCTTGTGATATCCGTCTGTTGCGACTAGCGTTGCCAGGCGTCCGGATAAAGCCGCACACTGTCAGGCTTTTTGGTTGCGTGTCCGGCTTTTGTTAGGCTTTTTAAATTTGGCCAGTTTCTTTACATTTCTCATATGTAAGTAAAGTAAAATGATTATGATTGTTATGATGAAATGGTCAAGGTTTAATAAAAAAAAACTGTCGTGTACTAAGACTACAAAATTTGAGGTTGATCATTTTTACGAAAATGTCCGGCTAAGCTAGCCGGTCTGTCCGGCTTTTCGGTATTCCGACCTGGCAACCCTAGTTGCGACCTTAGTAGTAACTACTTACGATATTGATGTCCATTGAACGATACAGCCCGTTGATTGGTACTTCCTGAGGGCCTACTACGTCTTACTATTTCATCATGTGATATTGTCAATTTGTAGGTATAATATGCTTACCCGAGTGCTTATAGGTAGCTTTAGCAGTAGCCCTTAACAAGATTGTAACGTAGGATTATTACTTAAGAGGAGGTTCTCGATAATAAATAATAATTCTATTCTATTTGAGTCACTACTAAGTGCGCCTCAAAGAGGCTCCTTTCGTGCACTCGACACGTGTCTTTGAATTTTTAGTTCTAGGACATGTCGATTTCCTCACGATGTTTTCCTTCATCGATTTGAGGACGTGGTATTGCGCACATAAATCTCTCAATCGAAAAACTCATAGGTGCACGTCGGGATTTGAACCGGCGACCTCCGGATTGAAACTCGGGGTCAGTACCGCTAGACAATCACGCTCCGATAAATAATAATAAAAATTTGGTACTTAGGTACTTTGAGGTACTTATAATTATTATAATAACAGATGCATGGATAGGATCTGACCAGGCGCCAAACTTAACTAAGTAGTAACAGTTTAGAAAATTTTGATACAAATTGGTGATTCGATTTCCGTGACATCTAAAGTAAGTATTATTTTACGTATCTACTCACTGGATTGAGTCAGATGCGTAGTTTGCTTATTTTTAGGATGTTTGATAACACGTTTTTTTTTATCATTTTGAGATAATGGTATTGGATCATTATCGGCAAGAACTCAGCAAGCCTTCTCCGCATTTGCCTGTGTCAGAGAATATGCAAGTGAAAGTTGGATGTTTACCAAAATTCTTAATAAATTCTAGGCACAGTAATGAAAATATGCTTTCTTTGACCTTGTTTTACTTATCATTATGTGTATCACCCCGTTTAATTAAAATCAAATAAAAAAAAATCGTTTTGTTTTTTTGTTCTAGATTCTCAGATAGCGGTTTTTTTCAACTTTCCAAACATCCATTTTGTTGCTTCTCGAAGATATTTTTCCACTTTTCGAACACATACAAGTTGCTGCTTCTCTAAGATATTTTTCCATTTTTCAAATACAAAAAGAAAAACACTAACAAATTCATTGCTTCTCTTATTTTTTTTTCTATTTTTAAGCACTGTATGTGCATGTGAAATTAGAAAAAAAATATTCAAGCACATACAAATTGCTGCTTCCTTAAATATATTTCCAGTTTTCAATTTGCTACTTCTCTAAGATATTTTTCTATTTATCAAACACATACAATTTCCTGCTTCCATAGATATTTTTTTACTTTTCAAACATATTTGTTGCTTGTCTAAGATATTGTTCCATTTTTCATACAATCAATAAATCTGCAAAAGAAAATTTCGTCATAATTTCTTCACCTAAGAGATTTACGATCTTACGCAACTCAATATCAAAAGTACAAACCTTGCGGGGTTTCCTTCTTTTTCCGAGGATTCCGTACAAATGCACCGCTGAGTACGCACGGTTCAACAACTTTGCTGGGTCGTTTCACGTGGAAACCTTGCGGCATTTTGGGGGATTTGGAAGTGCTATAATTGAACCTATTAATGACGTAAGCCATAAGTTAAACAATTAAGTTCTTAATTACTGTCGAATCGATAGTAGATAGTTTAGATATAGATAGTAAGTAGATGTGGAATCGATACTATATACACCTATTGACCGTTTTAAACTAAAATACAATCGCATGGAGAAAACTTTGGTTGTTTAGAAACAAGACGGGATACTTAATAAAATGATGTGCGTTCGCTCGAAAGTAAAATATGCTTAGCATCTTTTAAGTGTTTTTAAGTGGAAAGTTTGCTCAGTTAAGTTTCTGCTAAGGTCCTAATCTTGTACAGAAGAGCCTGTTGGTCCCTCGAAAAGTTCTAATTGTTCTCGTAACGTCTCACCAATAATAGGTGAGACGTTACGAGAACAGTAGCTATTGTTTTTTATTCATAATATCTTCTAATTCAAAAATGAAATAAAAGGATATTGAAGGGGTAATTATTATTAACATAAGCGGTTCCAATATCACACCTCGGTGTCCAATTTCAATAAGGTGTCTATGTTGCAGCCAAAACGTAACATCGGTCGTTTTACAAAAAGGACGCTTTACATCATTTGTATTTTTTTCTTAAAAGTTTGTTTGAAAGTTAATCAGTTGGTTTAGGTTTGAACTGCGATCACACGCTTCACTAGATTAACTGTTTTATTAGGCTGCTATTTCTGGTTTAATTTGAGTCTCAATGTAGCTCAATTCCAGTTCTGTTTTTTTATTCTTAATTGGTTGAAATTGCAATTTGTTAGATCTCAAATTACGTATCTATTGACAGAACTGCTACTAAATGTGTCGTTATGTCTCAGTTGAGCTTTAGATTTACACAACATTCCAGTTAACGTCAATCCGCAGCATTAGATAAAAGCGCCTCCTATTTCAAAGTTGCTAGCCATTTCGTTAAATAGCGTATTTTACATTTTGCGACGATATGGATATCAATTTCCGACGCATTTTGTTGAGTTCCTTCAAAGACGAATGGTTAGATTCTCTGTTACATAACGTTTTACTGCATTCTTTGAATAGATTCAACTCCGAATTTCAGTAGCGATGTTGTTACTCAAACAGGTTATGTTACGCATATTTTCAAGTATATTCAAATGCGAAGACATGAATACCCACCGTATTAGGCCGAAGGACTTTTTATCTAAATCCTTTTGAATACGAATAATATTTAGAATATTATATTCTTTAAGAAACTTGTTTTTCTATGAGGTAGGCAAAGGATTTTCTCTTGATCATGACATCAGTGACTACGTTATACCTAATATCGGCAGTTAACTAAAACTCAGTGATCTTGTTAAATATTTCGTTTATATGCCATCGTAATCCAAATGTTTTGACGATAGAACGAAAATAAATATTATGTATTCAGTATTGGTGTTACAGGTTGAAGATAATGAACGTTATTTTAGTAAACTTATGAGCAATTAATGTTATTTATTAATACTCATACTTGCTATAGTGTTATTTTCTAGCTTTTCTATCTATTATCGGTAAATCATTAATAACGAAATAAGAATATTAATCGGTAATTACCTAAAATATTAATTAGGACAGCCTTTTGGTTGAAAAATGGCTGTATCGCGCCGCCCTAATTGGCAATAATCCTGGTACTCGAAGGCGATTGGAAGGGCCTTGTCAAAAGTTGATCCGTGATTTGGTTGAGTGGATAAGGGGCGCAAGGTCGCGGCGGCTGGGTCCGAACCGGGAGCGCGCTCCGCGGCAGTCGCGACGGCGCGCTCGGCGCCAGCATGCGGGAGCCACGCGAGCCCCCCTCGACCCCGGAGCCCCCGGAGCCCCCCCTGCCGCCGCCCTCGCCGCGCCCGCCCTCGCGATTGCGACGCACGCTGCACTCGCTCCGCGCGCCGTTCCGGCCCGGCTCGCCCTTCCACCTCGGCTCGCTCGCGCGCTCCGGCTCCGCTAGGTCCTCCGCGTCAGACGGCGATCTCGCGCGCGACGAACGCACGATGCGTAAACGCAATAAGAAAACCCGCGAACAGCCCGCGAGCGACGCCTCGCGCAGCACCGACAGCTCGCCGAGCGTCACCGCCACCGCCGCGACCGACAACAAGAAAAGGGACGGCTTCATGCGCCGAATGGGTAGTATAGGCAAGAAACGCGGGGACGGAGCCGCGTCCCCGTCGCAGCCGCCCACCAAGGAGTCCACGCTCGACGACCCGACGCCGACGCCGACACCACCGCCGGAATCCCAGGAGTCGGCGTCGTCCACTTCCGAGACGGCGTCTCCGAAGCCCCCGTCCCCCGAGCCGTCGATCTCAGACAAGTCCGAGAAGTCGACCGTGGAGAGGCCGGGGGCCGAGGGCGCGGGAGACGAGCCCGCACAGGAGGAGGACCCCACCGCCGCCGCCGTCGAGAAACGTGCGCTGGCGGCCGAGCGGCCGACGCCCGAGCCGGTGAGTCCGATAGCGGTGGAGCACGCCGTGGCCACGCGGCCCTTCACGAAGGCCGGGTGGATGCGGCGCGGCGCGCCCCACAGTGAGATGGAGCGCCCCGTGGAGGACCCGAGCCCCGAGAGCGCTCTGCGGCGGCGCATCGCGTTCGTGGCGCAGGCGTCCGCGTGCATGTCGGAGGACCGCGACTCGGAGGGCGAGGGCGCGGGGCGCGCGGGGGTGGGCTCGCTCGAGGAGGCGGTGGCGCTGGCGCGCGAGCGGCTGGGGGCGCGCGCGCCGCCCTCCCTCGAGTCCGCGCACTCGACGCGCTCCACACACTCGGGGGCCACCTCGCGCGCGGACGACACGGAAGAGGAGGGGTGCGCGGACGCGATGCCGGCCTACGGAGACCTCATCGAGCCGGCGAAGCCCGGGGACGAGCCGGTGAGTGTCCGCCCCGCGCGCCGCCGCCGCCGCCCGCCGCGCGCGCCGCAGTGGCGGGAGGCACGCCGGCCGATGCGCGCGCGCCATCAGTATGACCTTCGAGGAGTCGGTCGACGATTGCTACCTGACGGTGTGCGAGTGCTGCGGCTTCAGCGCCGAGGCGACGTTGGTGTCCCCCGTACGTTAATTTACACGATAGTTTTCAGCGGCCGTCGTGCGCGATGCCCTTCGTGAGTACGAACATCAGCTTGTGGCACACATACTTCTATAGTTTTTTTACGATTGTTTATTCATCGAATGCACAATTTTTCCTTTTTTTCATATGCATTTATCACCATGATTTTGGTTTAGTATTATAGTTGCATTTTCATGTTTAAAGACGTTTAAAAAAAGAAGCCATATGTTTATAGTTCACGTAACTGTTGTTTACTGCATTCTAACAGAATCTTATTACTATTTCAGACGATAATATTACTTTCTAACCTTCTTTTAAAAACCTGTTTTCGTGGACGAATCGAGTTGTTTGATCAAATGTTTCTTTAATCTGCCCATATTGTTAGTAAATTCGACGAATACCTGAGAAATAGATAAAAAAAGTTTCATTTGCTTCTACTACTAGTTTAGGTACATAGACCAAGTTTATATTATTCACGTATCGTATATCTGCTTCCTCATATTTGAAAAACTCTTATATTAATCTGATATGCCTGTCAGGATTAAAAGCGAGACAATTTGATAGATCAAGATAAAATAGATACTTTAATGTTAAAATTTATGTTCGTATTTTTTTCTAAAACTATGCATCATATCTCATTATTTATGATTTTGATTCGAAATGTCATATTGAGATAGGTTCTAGATTGTATCACAGGCTATTTAAGCTCATTAGCATAGCTCACTGATGCCATTTTATCTGTGAATCAGTTGCAGTGTTCAAGATAACAATTTTTTTTTTAAATAAAGTTTGAGTATTATATATTGGGACGCAGCTAGTCAGTCGGCTTTCAAAAGTATTTCAAGAAGGTGGCAAAGATTCAGTTATTTTAAAAATGACTTCGTTTAGTGCATTTCCAAATATACTTTATCAAACTACAAGTTTATTCAATGTAAGTTAAAAAACAACAAGTTAAAATAGCGATGTATGTAGTATAGCGAAATAGGATTTTTGTTTATGAATTCTTGGAGATTTTTCTTTGTAGTTAAAAAAAAAATACAAATGAAAAACACAAATATGTGTTGCCGCCACAGTTATACGTATCAAGTTTTTATATTAACGTTTAAATGTTTTTGGAGTTTTTCGATTTCATGATTTTTATGTATAATATTTTTTTTATACCATTGTCACAATGTTTGGGTGATATCAATGATTGCGGGCTTATACCTAGTGCTTCCTGAACATAATATTTAGAACTGAGTATCTTTGTGCTTCGGAATCGGCTATATAAAAATAATATCTAACCATTAATTTCAGAAAATCCATAGTTAAACACGTATAAGTAACACAGTTAACTAAATTAATTAAATACTAAAAAGCATAAATTAACAATATAACTGTCAGACTTATCAGTCAATCAATCAGAAGCCTTTTTGGTTTGTATTTTCCTAAAAAAAGGGCTGGTGAGAGCGCAATGAAACTTATTTGCTTGCTTTGTTCCTATTCTGTTGCGAAACTGTTGTTTACGTTATTTTTATTGTTTTTGTTTTTTGTGCTTTTTTTTTTTCTTTTTTTTTACTTTTGTTTACTTTTTTAAACTGTTTGTTTGTTTTTGTTTATTCAGAAGTGTTATATAATATTGTTTGCAAAATTATTGTAGAAAAAATGTTGAGGGTTCAATAATTTCAATAAACTTCGCCATGTTATGAAAAAAAATGAAACAAAAATGTTGAAGATGACTAGTTGATATATTTTACCGGTAGGTATCTGTGTCAAATTTTAAGGCGCGCCCTGTATTTTATCCAAACCCAGTCCAAAACAGTCATTGCAAATTATTATTTTGGTTTTGTAAACTGGCTGTGTATTGTTTCAGTCTCATAAATCTAAATGTTTTAAAAAACTGTGTGAGGCAAACTTCGGAAGATACCATTGGAACCTTTTGCTTTCTGCCGTCCCATTCGTTGCCTCGACGGGATTGATAGGGTCTCCATTTATTGGAACAGCTGGCAAAATTACCTATATTCATGGAATTATAGAATCATCTAGTTTTTAGCGTCGGGTGACAGAATTTTGTAGCTTAATTTGTTTCACGGGTAAAAAGTAAACCTTTTACCAAATTTTTCTGTCCTTGGCCGTTGAAAAAGACAACATTTCAAACATTTATTTATTTATTAAGGGTTTCCAGTAAGTGATACACATTTCTTACATAATTATCATTGTAAAAGTATACTTCTTGTGCTCACTTCCTCAAGGTAACCACAGCTTACATCAAAAAGGCACATCAAAATATCAATTTCCACATCACCAAACTGTCACTGTTACGAGTAGTGTCGGAATCTGTCGATATCAGACATTGCCGCTGATGCGTGGTGGTAACCCGACCCGGTGGACTTACCGCAACCCAGCCGTGGCGCAATCTCCATTCTTATGTTCCTATTATGTTCGCGTGTGCATTATCATTGTGTGGTGCAATTGCATCGTTTTACTCGTCGAGATTTGAATTTAGAGACGGTTTCTATTGGTCACAGTAATATTTGGATTATTCCATTGCATTTGGATTCCAGTTTAATTTCTGGAGTCCTTAAAGTCTAAAGCTGCATGTACCAGTTTCCAATTGTTGATATGATTTGAAGAGCAGTAGTACTCTCGCCAAGTTCGTCCGGGGAAGTACTGCCATGCCCATTTCTGCCGCCAAGCAGTAACGCATTCGCTTGTGAAATTACAGGCACATGAGACATTCCACCTACACGTCTCAGAGTTACGGGCGCATAAGATGCGACTTTGGTCTTGTCGTACTTAGTAGGGGAGGACCCAAGTCGCATCGCTTGTGTCACCTGGTATTAAGTGTAACCAGGTGGGCCGTCGGCTCGTTCCGTAAATGTAACATAAAAAAAAGGATTATTTCATTAACTTGGACTCGAGCTTAATTCCTGGAGTTAAGTCCTTCAAGCTGTTTGTACCAGTTTTCAATTGTTGATATGAGTTCAAAACGTTAAGTGTAACAGATCCTAGAGCATTGACTGATTGCTATCTACATAACATATCATAAAACGAAGTCCCCGCTAGACGTTTTCTATCTGTATAGGCTACTATAACGAAATTACTGTAGGGATTTTGATATCTTTTGCGCCCGTCTGATTCACAAGAAATATTGTGTATATAATTAACTTAATGCTACCCGTGTGAAACCAGGAATCGCTAGTCTATTTGGAAGTCTTTACCTTGAAGAAATATGTTTTTTCGGTACTCTATCAGTATCAGGTGATTGACAATACTGGTGCCAAATAAGTGATTATTATCACTCTTGTCTTTGTTTCCTGGCCGCGCCTCACGCCGAAAATACTGAATGGATTAAAATGAAACTTGATTTAACATTCACCTAATAAAAATACCATTACATTAAGTAGTAAGAAGTGTAATGTTATCATATGATAACATTAATTGGCATGTTTGCTTACTTCTGTCGCCCCTATAATCGATGTCGTGTCAGGTCAAAATGTCATGAGAAAACCTGTCTCAGTTTCGGTGTGAAGAATCGTCATCCAATGGGTGCAAATAAACACGCACCTACCTACCCCTTATCGAGCCGATAAGGTGCTCCAAACACTTCATACTGTGTCTGTCAACTGACGAGTGCGATACTCTATCAATATATTCCAGAACGTCTCAAAAGTTTTTAATAATTTAATTCCATGAAGGTCGTGATTACCATTTTTAATCAGTATTTTTCTTTCCTTTTATTTTCTGCTGAAACCTTCATTCTCTGATTACTTGTTCTAAGTGCGTTGTTTGAGTGAGTAGCTGTTGTGGAAAATTCATCTGGATTGTTATTATTGTGGTTTGTTCGTTAAAAGTCGAAGTCCAAAGAGGTTGATTTTGTGAATAACGATGGCGCCTAATACGAAAAAGGTCAGTGCGTATTCCATTAATATTTTGGAAATATAAAATCCTAAACTTTACCATTATGTTTATTACATGGACTGCGTCATTCTATGTCTATCATATAACGTCTATACAAAAATTTGTTAACATGAATTTGTACTGTGTTAGATTTATTACACCATATTAAAAGATATTGTGAGACTCACTTTGATCGGGTCAGGTCTCAGGAATTTTTTGAAATTTGTCATCGACTTAACGACTTAGTTATGTGTGTATCGATTAGTTAATTCAAAATGTGGTTTATTAATGTGCCAAACCTACTTTTTAATTAAGTAGGCTCTACGAAACAAGGTAAGCGTAGGTCTGTAATATTAGCCTTGACCTTAAATGGAATTTATCAAAAAAATCTTGTTGGACCTCTTTTCAATTCGATGGGTGACTATATTATTAATAACATTTTGAAACTACCGTTTTATCATGTTTCAAAACTTAAAATATTTTTAAATGGGATAGATTACGTGCGTGCATAGATTGTACATTTCATAGGAGTGATTTAAATTATTATCTTTAGTTTTCCCTGTTTAGTAATTTACACCAGATTTAATAATAGAGAAATCTTTATATTCATAATAGAGTTGATACAAAAGTCAATAATGTCAGTTTTAATCAGTATTATAAAATCCGATTCTCAGTGGAAAAAACCGGACGAAATGGGTAAAGCCTTCCACGCAGGACAACTATTTGTGTGTCGGACATGGATGTTTGTTCTGTCTGGGTTAATATGTATTATAAGTATTTACAAGACAGTATAATTATAAGTAGGTAAGCTATCAATTCTCTGGTTCCCATAGTACAAACAGGCTATGCTGATTTTGGGGCTAGATGGCACTGTGTGAAATGTCCACCAATACGAATTTGGTACAGTTAGTATTACTATTATTACTTATTACTATTATTGTCCAAACCCCAGACTGCTCGACAACCTCCGACCGTGTAAAAGCGTGGCCAGTGCACTTTCTCCGTAATCTGTATAAAAAATAGGGTACGGCGAAAGCAATACGCGGAGTAAATTATGGTACGTAGTACTATCAAACTGGGTCAATCCCTCAATCAAATAATCATTCAGTCAACATACAGAAAAATAAATAAATAGGATATAACTAGAAAATATACATCTGTAAAACACGATCTGATTGGATGTAACTACTGTTTTTATACTCAATATTTTCATCAAAACCTATAGAGTAAATTATAATGTCTAGGATAGAAATCTATACAAATAAATAAAATTGGAGTGTCTGTTTGTAATATTAAAATAACCGCTTTTTACTAAGTGCATATGGATGTATACACGGTACATATACCGCTTTTTTTTTTTCAATTTTTGTCTGTTTGTTCCGGTTAATCTTTGAAATGGCTGGACCGATTTTGACGGCACTTTCATTAGCAGATAGCTGATGTAACAAGGAGTAACTTAGGCTACTTTTCCGAGGGGTAAAATAAGGGTGCGCGATATAACTGAATTCCACGCGGACGAAGTCTCGGGCAACATATACATCAAAACCTTCAGAGTAAATGATATATGTATGTCAAACCCGTAATGTTACAATAAACCAGTTGCGACAGACTGTAAGTTTGTATGGCAAACAAACCCCTATACAAACACATATTTACAATATGTAATGCGATAGCGCCAGTACAAGACACACCACAAGATATCTCGAGTTCAATGAATTATCACATTCGCTGATAACTTGGTTTTCTACGTGAGTGAATTACCGGAGGGTTTTAGAGCCGGATAATGTGCTAATATTATTGTGCTCATTACATTCCACCATTGTTCTTGATTGACACTCTTGATCTATGGAATTATATCGTGGGAATCTTTCGACCATTCTAGAATGGGGTGAGGATATTTTTTTAGTTAGTTTAGTTTTTTGTTATTTAAAATAAAAATAGCATACCTAATTTTAAATATTTTATTTTTGAACGTAGGAGATTCAATTTTTGTCATTTTGTAACTCGTCTCACAGATTGGGGTGACGAAAATGAATTTAATATATTATTGTGTATGAAAAATATTACTATACTCTTTCTTTTCAACACTGTAATTGAAAACGTAAAGTACAAAAACTAAAGTTTTCGTAGAGGTGTTTGGACATAAACCAAAACGTGATGTTTCAATGAAAAAAATGGCCTAGTTGACAAATCGATGAGTTAACATTCAAATTCTTGTTGATATCGTACTCTCTGGATAAGGATGTGTACAATTATTGCAAACAAATTGATGGTAATTGACTTGATCTGGATGCATGTCATAGGATCATCGGCCGTGACCGGCCCCATTCGCTGGAATTAATACGAGACGAAACCCTTTCGTTGTATTTTTCGCAATGGGTTGAGTGTTTCCATAGTAGTACCGTTTTTACACAAAAAATACATGTGAAAATGACTTTAATTAAAAGTAATTTTCAACTTAACACACAAATAACTTCTTTTATTGGACACTCATTAGTTTTGTAGTGTTTTGTTTTACTCATTGTTGGAGATTTAGGCGTAAAAATTACGTCCATTCCCAGAACAACTTGGAAATAAGTTATGACACCTAGATCCATCAGAGAGAGTTTCGAATTCATGAAGACTCTAAAATTTAGAGTCACGTTTTCAAAAACGGCATGGACTGCATTTATTTTGCTAGGACGTTACCCACAGAGCAACGTAACATCAAGTGAAGACCCGACGATATCATTTAAAGTCGAAAAGCAACTAATTATTGTTAAACTCTAGTTTTTATTAGTAAAGTACCTAAATTTATATAATTATTGTCATAACATATATATGTACATAATACACATATATATGTACACATATATATGTACATAACTTGAAATAAAACCTTCTGCCTGTAAGGCTGTATAAAATGAATTCACTCATTTAGTTTTTATTATCAATTAATTATCGGCTTTTTTCGATTCCATCTTCTAGTGCATTGCGGCTTCAGGATAAGTGCCCCAGCAGAGTAAGGATTAGTTTTATCCCTGCTGCTATCATCAGCGCTTCAATACCGTTCAAACCTTGATTCTGAAAGTAAAAAACCCTTCTCCTTCCAGTCCCAGGGATCAGCGGGTTCAGAGCGAAGAGAGCACCTATACAAGATCCTGGTTATTGGTGAGCTGGGCACGGGGAAGACGTCCATCATCAAGCGATATGTGCACCAGTTCTTCAGCCAGCACTACAGAGCGACCATCGGCGTTGATTTTGCATTGAAGGTGCTGAATTGGGATGCGAACACCATAATTCGGCTGCAGCTATGGGATATTGCAGGTAACACAACCGAGCAGCTTTATGCAACTAACATTAGTTTTTCAATAACATATGTTGTGCAGTTGACTGGTGTTAAATAGCTACTAATTCTAGTTATTACTAAGATAAAACCTGCGTTGCCAACTAGTTCATAACCAGAAAAAAAAACATATCTGATGTCACATGTTTTATTAGGTAAAAAAAAGGTCGCTAATTGAAACGGTCTTATGAATTTCATTATGAATGAAACCTCTTTTTTTATTTTGGATTTACCAAGAAAACTCTACTTTCTTTTTCTAATTACAGTCACTGTCAAATATTTGTGAAAACTGACGCCATAGGATAAACATGGATGAGTTGAGCGAGATTTTTGCTCAAGTATTTGTGCTTGTAATTCTAGTGTTTTCTTTAATATTTCTACTGTTACCTGTCATGGTGCCTCAGTGATAAACTGGTACATAACACAACTTTCTGCTGGACTCTGTAGATCAGACATGATTTACTCTGAAGGGTGTATTAGGTAGCATCGCAACCTTATCCTGGTTTTTTAAAATAAGCTGATCTCTTCGAGCCATGTACAAAGCTTGGAAATTATAGTAAAATTATCTGTTGGTAGACATCTGTTTTACGAGGGAAGCTTTTCTCCAGCATTAACTTCTGACGAAGACGTCTTCTATCCATCTTCTGTTCACACGACAAATTCAAAGCCATCTCTTATATATATCATATAATATGTAAGCAGAAGGCCTAATCTTGGTAAATTTACTGTCGATCGTATTATGTAAATTTAGTGCTCTTGCTCTTGTGGCTCTTAAAAATTTTAGGTAAGCTTAGATTACCTTTTCTTTTACCCGTTACAATTATACCTTCTTCCAGGGCAAGAGCGTTTCGGCAACATGACCCGAGTGTACTACAAGGAGGCAGTGGGAGCCTTCATAGTGTTCGACGTGTCTCGCGTCGCCACCTTCGACGCGGTGGTCAAGTGGAAGAATGACCTGGACGCGAAGGTGCAGCTACCGGATGGTTCGCCGATACCTTGCATACTACTCGCTAACAAGGTAATCACTTACCTTTTGTTTTGTACGTTTATGTTTCGAGATTTGGAAGAGGCCTTTGCCAAATGCAGCTGTTGACAGTTTTACTTTATCTGAATTAAGGCTATTATTATTATTACGTTGATATTATGAAGTTATAGAATGAGCAGATGTGTGTCCTCCCCTACCTAGGTACGACAAGACCAAACTCGCATCGTATGCGCCCGTAACGTGATAGTGGAGTGTCTCATGTGCCTAATACAGTAACGTGAATGCATTACTGCTTGCCGGCAGAAATAGGTACGACAGTATGTCCCCGAATAAACTTGGCATAAGTTCTACTGCTACGAAAAGCTCGCTTGAAAACTAGTAGCCCGTCTTTGTAGTGGTAAGACTCTTTGGAGCAGCAGTAATATGCAGAGGTGTAGTAGAACTGGTTCGGTTTTGGAGCTCGGAAAGGTTTACGTTGAGCAGTGGATGAATGTGGAAAACTCTTCGTGCAGAGTTGTTGAAAGTGTTGCTCTAATACTTGTTTTGTTATATGTAGTGCGAGATTGGAGAGAGCCGGTTACAAAACTTTCTATTTATCTATTCATGGAAGTTTAGCTTTCCTAAATTTAGCATACACGTAGCTTATATGTTTTTTGTGAGAGACAATAAATATATATTATTATTAGTTTATATGTACATAATATCCAAATGGTTTTCAGTCTTAAACTATCTGCTTCGAAAATACTGTCGAGAAAAGTAATTTGCCATAAAAAATCTCGCCGCTTTTGAATGTTTGATGAACTTTTTTGAGAAATCTCCATGTTTCGAATGATACAAATTTGTACGTGTAGTAGGTAGTATACCTACCTATATACGGAATTTGAAAGGGAATTTTTAATAAGAATATTTATTCAAAACATTTAATAGGTATATTGTGGTTGGCGGCCTTGTACGCAACAGAACAAAAAATAAGTCTAGTTGTATCGTTATTGAATAACAATTTTTTGTTCTTCGCAGTGTGATCAGCAGAAAGAGGGAATAGTGAACTCCCCGGGTAAGATGGACGAGTATTGCCGGGAGAAAGGGTTCGCTGGGTGGTTCGAGACCTCGGCCAAAGAGAACATCAACATTGAGGAGGCGGCCAGGTCGTTAGTTAATAAGGTGAGCATTGTGGACATTGTTTCATTTTCTTTCTTTTTTTACTTCTTTTTTTTTATACAGATTATATTTATATAGATTAACTTTTGTCAAAAACAAATCTACACAAACAGAAAAAAGTCATAGTGACAAAACAAAATTTGAATACTAATACTAAAATATCAAATTATTTAAAGAAAAATTAATGTTTATATCGAAGGTTTTGTATACGAAATATTTTATTTTATATATTTTGTTCGTTTGTCATCAATTTATTACATTATATTGTTTGAGACGGGGACTAGAGCGACAGGTCCACGGACTACTGCGAATCATGAATCTATAGCTAATATAATAAAGTTCAAATTTGATAGATCAAATGTGATTTATAAAATAGTTGGAAATTCTGCTTCGTAGCATGGATCTCTCCAAACGTATACCAGAAATATAGCTTATAATGATACAAGCTCGCCCACTTAACGATACTGCTAAACAGTACACGGGTGACGCAATGCCAATTAAATTAAAATAACTTTCTATGGACTGGACGGAATGTGGTTTGGCAGTTTGAAAAATAATAATATATCTTTTCCGGTTCAGAAGACCTTAGGTTTCTCTTTAGTATCATGTATGTTTGCTAGATACTTATTAAAGTGTACATACTTTTCTGAACATAACAGGTAGATTTGACTCTTCGAAAAGCCTTTTTATCGATTTGTGACAGCATTCGAAATTCTAAGCAATGTATCACATACGCAAACACCGCTCAAATAAAGTAGAACTTAAAAAAGGGTCAAAAGATCGACGAAAGTACATACATTTACATTTATTCCTAAAATAGCTTCCTAATAATAGAAACAACTATGTCACCACCTATTTTTAGTTATTACTAATATAAAATTCGCCACACACTAAGTTTGCCAACATTTAAAATGTTTAATAATGTTTAAATCCAAAAGACGATTTGATCTAATAATAAAATATATTTCTTTGAATATTCTTAAAAAAGAACGAAAATGAGTAAATTTAATCTATAAATCTGTATGTGAATATCGGTCAAAGGGTATTTGAGCCGAAACTTTGATGGCGTAACATATTTTATAGCGGCAGCGTCGAAAGATATAAACTATAAAACTCCTCCAAACCTGTTTTACCGTGAACCTCCATTATCTATGATCTAAGGCGGTGTTCACACGCACGTTACGCTGTTAAGTGGACCAAAATATCCGTATCCGGAAGTTAGCATGAGAATTATAACAATGTTTATGATTATAGAGGATATGAAGACATTGAAGTACCGATATATAACTATGAATATTTGTAACCAGTATTAAGAATAGGTTTTTTAAACTTAATATACTATCTACAGTTCCGTAGCGGTTTGCTACGAAGGGCTACACAGTGCAGAAAGATGACCAGTGTAATGTGATGCAGAAATTGTTTATAACTTATACGCTAAAAACGGTTATATTTATTATATCGGTTTGTCACGTTATCATTACAACCAAAATCACTTCGTCTTCTTAGAAAAAAAACTCGAATAAACCTGCTTTCCGTGGACAAAATTATAAAAACGCAACTAAAAAAAATGATTGAAAGTCTTTACTTTACCCTTTTGAACATATATTGAAGACCCAAGTTTTATCTATCCAGCTATACATATATGGTCATATTCGAGTGGCTGGCTGACATGCTTAGAAGCTATTGTTTCTAAGCATGTCAGTACTAAGTATTCTCAGTGTTGCTATAATCGAAATGTTGACTATTCGGACAATTTTTATGACTATTTAAATTTTTTCGTGTGTGCACGCCTTTAGGGCATTAGCAATTAATTTATGGGGACGCCATAGGTGTGTTGAAGCCTTGTGGAAGGTTCCGGTTGTTTAAACAAACACCGTGGGAGTCGTTGTCTCCGATAAACCATATATAAACCCGAATACCTTACAGTCCCCTATTTTACGGATTAGGTAACCGATAACCAACTAACCGTATCTCATCATCGACAACAAATGGTTCGATATTTTTCTTTACCACCTCCTTACAGTTGTCAAATCACAAGTTTTAAGAGCAGTAGAACTCTCGCCAAGTTCGTTCGGGGAAGTACTGCCACTATGCCCATTTCTGCCGCCAAGCATTCGCGTTACTATGTTCCAGTTTGAAAGGTGTGGTTGACGGTGAAATTACAGGTACACGAGACATTCCAAATACACGTCTCAGAGTTACGGGCGCATACGATGCGCCTTGGTTCTTTTCGTACCTAGTAGGGGACGACCCAAGTCGCATCGGTTGTTATGGGCCGAGGTTACCACTTAACACCAGGTGGGCCGTCGGCTCGATCCGTAATTGTATCGCATAAAAAAAAGTGTCACAGTACCTACCCATTTCATTTAGCATGGACTATAGTTGTAGAAGATCAGACTACTATAAGAATTCTCTATTTCCTCTAATGTTCTCTAATGTTCGCTTTGATTGAAGTACAAAATTGCTTTAATATTTAAATTTTGGTACCGTTGTGTCTATTATATCTTACGGTAAGGTCTGTTAGTTGCCCTCGGATTGATGGTATCTACCTTACAAAACCGTGGCGTAACCTCTGATAATAACCGTTTGAGACCTCTTTGAGGTCTCTTGACGTTTGATACGAGCTTTGAAAATTCCGCTGTTCTTGAAACCGTGTGTTAATCTTCTAACGGAGTCCATTATTATATCTGTTTTTTGAAATGTTTTTTTTCACCAAAAACTTTTTAGGATTCAACGTTCGGTTTTATACTATATCACTACGCACTCTCGAAAACTTTGTGATTTTAAACATTTTGTTGAAAGGTAAAAATTGGCGTGAATTATTTTCTTCACATAAATGTTTCTCCTCGATGGGAATCGAACCCACGACCTACAGTGCAGAAGACCAGAGTTAGTACCGACTGAGCTATGAGGCCAGTCCAATATAAGTATTTCAGGTGCATACGTTTTAATTTTGTTACCTTATTTCAGATTCTCCTAAATGACAAACTACTTCAAAGCAGCGACAAAGATGGCGAGAGATTCGCGCTCGAGCACAAGATAGCCAATGGTGAAAACAGCGGAGTTTCAAGCGGGAAATCCTGCAATTGCTGACCAAACATAACACTCCATTCGCAAATTGGACCAATCACGATGCTTTATTTCAGAGCTACTACAAATCGATCGGTAAATTTTGGTTTATTGTATATAGATTGCTGGTTGAGTATAAAAGTTTCTGGTAAATATAGTACAAAACTAGCAATGTCATTAGTTTCTTAGGTGATTGAAGGACAAACATTTTGTGAACATGTTTAGCTCTGTAAAATTATAGTCATTATCTCTTCAACGAATCAAACAATATTTACATTAGGATTTAGTAAATTCTGTATCATAGCCGAACAAAGTGCTTTATATCTATCGAATTTATACGAATAAGGTATTTTGACAATATTCCGCTGGAACATAGGTTATAAAAATAATATAATCGTAGATCGTTCGTAGTTTATAGCCACAATTAATTTCAATTAATAAATAAATTTCAGTGTAACAATTATGTGTCCTCAGAAAATTGCTTATTAGATATTTTTCAACCCTGTAACTAACTATTGAATTAATTCCTTATACTTCATAGGTCACGTGTTATTTTATAAACGTTCGTAGATACCTCACTCTCAATAAATGTAATACTCTTTTATCTTATTACTTCTAATGTTTTTTTTATTATTTTCCATAAGGATAAGCTTTCCGAAACGTATCGGTCGAATACCAGGCTTTCTTTTTGTAGCTGACAGCATCGAACGAGTTGTTTTATGGTCTGAGTACATTCTTTCGGTGTGATACGACGGGGCATATAATGTTTTTCCTTTGTACTCAATATTTCTTTCTTCTTGAAAAAATTAATGTCTTTGGATTTTATAATAATTTGCAATTGTGTAAAGACATTGAAGACATAATTTTCTTTTCAATAGTATGTTAAGTTTCTATGCTCGAACATTCATGGTTATCTTTTCGGCCTTGTTGTGTTGAATCGGTTGGATGCCTGCAGACCTCTACATAGTGCCATCTCAAGGTGAAGTCATAACGAATTATATGTATGTACCTTATGTTAGAGTATGATTTACAAATAAATATTTTTATTGTAATAAGTATTATCTACTTATTGTGCGTGTTTGAAGTGTTATTGTAAATTTAATAAATATTTTGTGACAATTGGTTTCATTTTATCATTCGGAGTTTCATAATCCATGGCGAAATTTCAGACTACACATACATGCAGTACAATTATATAGATACAAAAAAATTTCGTCGTCTTGTAATAATTAATAATAACCCTTATATTAATCATACAAAAGTAATCTCTTAACAGAATTAATTAACATCTTTAAGTCTTCAACAAAGTTTGAGGACGGAAGCGGGCCGAAGTTATCAACGTGGAAGCCAACATACCTTTTAAAGTATGTTTATGACCAACCATTCACAAAAACAAGGTTCCGTAACAGACGATTGCACAATGATTAGTCATCACAGCTTGATTAATAGTTAAGGCATTGTAGATTACTTGGTAAGTTCATTGTACTAGTGTGTCTAATTGCTGTGATAAATTACGCACCTATAAAACAAAGCTGGTGCGAAATAAATCGTGCGTATATAAGTACTCGTATATTGAAAACTGGAGTTTTAATCTTAGTTTGAAAAGTTTTTGTTGAAATTCTTCTTCTTCTGTCAAATTATAACGATTGACAGAAAAACAGCGACAAATAGTATAATTTTCATAAATTAAACATAGAATATACGAAAATAGTAAGTACCTACATATATTAAAAATGAGACGTAGGTGTGCACCTAGTTTATTATAATTTAATTTGTTATGTGTTTCTTCATCTATGACAATAAATACAGTATATTCTATTCTAAAATATAATAAATAAAGAAAGTAACTGGGAGGTCAGGTCAAAAGTACCTTAAACCGACAAGCAAGCATGAACAATGTGCTGAGAGTAGATGAAGCAAAGAAGGTAAGTTTGGATCGCATCAAGCTAAAAACTGTGCTCACTGCCTACCCCTCTGCGGAACAGGTGTGTAATTTATGTTGGTATCTATGTAAGTAAATAAACATTGAACGTAGTTTAGTTTTTTTTTTTTTTTTAGTTTTAGTTTTGAAGTATTTTAGTGTTTTACTACATTTTTGTAGACTGGTGAAGGCTGAGATACATTTCGACTCTCGACTTGCGATATCTTAGGAATAAGGCTATCTGATTACGGTAGATACCTTTGGCACTTCGGGTTACTAATGAGATAGTAGTTATTATTTCAGATTCCTCTAGTACTTGAAAGTCTTCTTTTGTACGAACACTCCAAGAGTTAAAAAAAAAACTTTCTATAACACTCGGCTGTTAGACACGTGTGAGAAAAAAAAACAAATAAAAATATTCGAAGAACTAAACCGTCTACTATTCACAAAAACAATATTATATGCTAGTCTCAGGCAAAAAGTAACGATGTACGTTAACGTGCCTAGCAGCCAATTGGAAAATTAATAATTTTGTCTTCATACTTAAAAAATTGGTAATAAATGATACGTTTGATACATAAAAACGAATTAGCTTATGTATTGAAACCTTGAGTAATGATGGCTATACTCATAAAAGTATGGTTAATTTGTGTGTTGTCTTAGTGAAGGAATTGAAAAGTACTTAGTATTATTAATTACTTCAAGGAAATTGCCTTTAGTCTCTAACCGACTCATAGACTACCTTGACTTGATGTTTTATACGTGTTGGTGCGTCCCATCTCCCGTAGATTTATTTACTTGTGTATATATAATGTAGGTTATTCTAATTGCAGCCATTCATCTTGCAGGTGACAAACATCTCTACATCAAACAGTAATTTATTATCAGTATGTATACTGCGATAAGGTTGTCTGCCCTCTACCTCTTACAGAGTTTTATGTACCTAATTATATCTCGTTTAATGAAAAGTTTTATTTAGTATAAATGTTTGTACTGTGAGATGGTGTCGTGAGAGAAGTTAAAATGAATGAGGTATGTAATAGCTTCCTTCTATACTTGACATATATAATATTAATATTCAAAGTCAAATCTAAGATACACATTACAGAATTCGAACCCACTAGTTGAAAGTAACGTAGTGATCACATTTCAAGGACTCAAAGTATGGACTCCAGAGGAAAAGTCTTGGTGGCGAAAGAAGCCCACTAAACAGAAAATTGTTATTTTAAACAATAGTAAGTAATTTTATCATTAATAACTTATGTACGGACCTAAGTAGGTACGTTACCACACCAACGCTATTTGGCAAGTTCTCAAAGATCAATCATTCTGCCTTCTTACGTGACGTATTTATAAAACCTGGTAGTAAGTGCTCCTTTCACAGTTCTCATTTGAACTTATAGAAGACGCGGGCTCTGTTCCAGCGTTATATACACAGTATACTTAATCTGCTGGATTTGTTTTCAGGATTATATTATAAGCATAGATTAAAACTTATGCTCCAAAATTTAAATACTTTTGTGATAATGATAACGCATTGTCCGTCAAAAAAGTTAAAAGCACTATTTATGTAAATTACTACTATTATAAATGCGAAGTTCGGACGGATGGATATTTGTTCCTCAGTCACGCTAGAACGGCTGATGGATGGATGAAATTTGGCACAGAGATTATATAACATGTATTATAGTCTGGAATAGCGCAAAGGCTAATTTTTGTCCCGGAAAAATGTACGGTTCCCGTGGGGTGACTTGTTTACCGCGGGTGACACCGCGGGGCGCTGCTAGTATTTATATAACTGAGAGAATTAATTGCCTAACTATACATTTAATAGTTTCAGGCAAAATAAAACAAGGCGAGTTTGCAGCGGTTCTGGGCCCAAGGTACTTTTCACACAAAACACATTAAAGTTTCATGCGCAGATTTACCAAATTCTTGGATCGCATTTTCAGTGGCGCAGGCAAAACGACATTTCTTGTCTCATTGGCCGGCAAATGTACCCTGCCCGCCGAGGGGGTGGTGAGAATCAACGACACAAATGTCAGGGAGACTCATGCTGTCGAAATACTCCCTCAGTTTGAGGTTTTCCTTAATGGTTTGAGCGTCATGGAGCATTTGATGTTTATGGTGAGTAGGCAACTGGTGATTTACCTACTAACCGGGTTAATATTGGACTCAGCGAAGTTGAAGCGCTGAAAAGCACTGTAACCATTTTGTGGTAAAAGATCATTTATTTTCTCAAAAAATAAATAAAGGACGGACTATCGAACGGTTTTGTGACAGACATAGATGGTCGTTCTGTTTCTGGGTGTGAAATGTGTAAAAGCTGTGCTAGTTTGGGGCTAGATGGCGCTGTGTGAAATGTCCATCAATATTTCGACGCAATGGCGTCTTAGTTGACAGTGACGTCGAATCTTACTCGTGAGTGCGAATCCTACTATGAGCTCAAATGCCCGGCTAGATCTAGGCTACCTCTCTCGAGTTGACAGTCTGCAACACTCCCTCACTGCTCACAGCTTCACTTTAGAGCCAGATTCCAGTCCAGGCGTTGACTGGTGTCATAATGGGCTAAATAGTCACATAACATCAGGTAGTCATCGTAATACCATGTGTAGTAATTTTTTATTTGAGCCCACAAGACTGTGTTAACCGGGTATATAGCTTATGGAGGTGCCTAGGCTGGATAAGCTTCTTGGTGAATTCTTGCTAAAGCATTATAGCTTTTTGTTCCGAATTATACAAAGACAGATAAGTTAGAGGTCTGGGTCCACGTTTGGCTGAGATGATTAGGATTGTGTTTCAGACAGAAATGAAGCTGGGTTGTTGCAAGAACCCCTCAAACAGATTGATCTTGGACACACTGCTTACCGATTTAAAGTTGAAACGTCTGGCAAACACACAGATCAGTGACATATCTGGTGGTGAGAAAAGGTTGCTGTCTTTAGCTACAAGTGTAAGTACAAAAACTTAAGGATCCTATCGACTGGCCTCACAGCTCAGTTGGGTAACTATGCCTTGTGCGCTGTAGTTGTGGGTTCAGTTCCCACCGATGACAAATATTTATGTGACGAACATAGATGTTTGTTCTGTGTCTTGGTGTTAACATGTATTATCCATCAGTTATTGGGTTCACATAGAACACATAGCTATGCTTAATTTGGGGCTAGATGGCGCTTTTTGTAATGTCCTAAAAACCATTTTTACTGACAAAAACAAACCATCTTATTTCAGCTACTAGCCAACCCACAAATCTTAATAAGCGACGAGCCGACAACAGGTTTGGACAGTTACAACGCTCTCCTGGTCATTCTGGCGCTGAAGCGGCTTGCAAATTCTGGCAAAATCGTCATCTGCTCAATCCACCAGCCTTCTTGCGATATATTCAGGGAATTCAACTCCGTGATGCTCATGGCTGATGGGAAGATGGTATTTCATGGAACACTGGATGAATGCAAATCTGTATTTGAAAGGTATGTGATTCTTCATTGACCTAAAATTAATAATAACAATTACAAATCTACTTCAAAGACCGTAGCCAGTTTGGAAGTACCATGTGCCCAGACTGAAAATCGAGGGTCTCGGGATCGATTCCCGACTGCACATACATATGGGCAACGTGCATAAAGTTTGTCTTTGAAAGTCTTGGATATTTGCGGCGCCCTGCGTCACAGGAAATTCTGAATCGCTCCTGCGCGATGGTGGATGGTGGAAAGCGATATTTTAGGTAACATTGAGCTTCATGGTGGCATATTTGATGACCTCATCTAGTTAGATCCGCTTACGAGCATGTTTTTGACTCTTTCCATATACTCTTTCCATATAACGCTTTTCACAATTTATTTTGATGCAACAATGCAGGGAACCTATTATTGTGTCAGGACAATGTCCATAATTATCGTATTTGGAAAATCTTTATATTCATCCATTCCTAGAAATCACCCGAATATTATTTTTAAAGCTTAAAAGATTTTGTTAGATTTAAAAATAATATTCGGCTATAATTTGGCATCACCATCAAACCATGATAACTGACATAATAACCACCCTTGATTTGTTCATCGATCCTATCAGTCGGCGCCAGTGCCTCGAGACAGTCGTTACCTTAGCTCATCATTATAATAGATACCTCCTTATTTCCATAAGAGCGATGCTACACGGAAAGTGCTGCGCAAACGCAAGCGTTGGTGCGGCAGAGATGCGGTGGTTTTCTGATGTGAAACATCTATTGGCGCCCTTTGGGGCTAACGCCGACTCGTAACGGCATGACGTTCCGTCATCCAGTCAAGTCCCCGCTCCGCCGCTGCGCTGCTCTGTACTCCCTACTTGGCGTGTATACTATATAATAATATGTACATCGTTGCTCCTCATTCATGCGATTGTGTATTATCAATTGGTATTGACTGGCCCCATAACTCAGTTGGTATTAACTCTGCCTTCCGCGCTGTAGGTTGTGGGTTCGATTCTGACACAGGACAATCATTTGTATGACAAACATAGGTGTCTGTTCTGTGTCTAATTGTCTAGTTCCTATGATACAAGCTTACTTAGCTTACTTTGGGGTTAGATGGCGGCTGTGTGAAATTACCAGCAATATAATAATATATAGTAATAATAATAATCCCATCTCCCAGGTGTACCGTGAAGGTATTTTTTTTTATTCAGATGCCGTATCCCCTCTTTTTTTAGTCTGCTATTGCTGCGGAATGCTGCAACGGTGCTATTCCGTAGCGCATCGTGACACATCAGACATACATCATTTCCATAGAATTCTTAAAGAAATATCTTGGACACGCCTTCGAAATCAGTCAACTTAAAAATTTACAAGACCTGTTCTCACCCCAAAAAAAAGCCGTAGTATATACTACGGCTTTTTTTTGCATGACGACGCAGCGGCAGCGGCACCTGCGCCGCATCGCACCGTGTATCACCCGCCTTACTCGCTTATCTGCGTTTATAATCTACCACACCCACCTGACCCACTCACTATGGTCATCTGTTAACACATAAATTGACTCGATGAAGCATCGATTCAGTAATTCAATTAATAATGCAATTTAATGGTTTTTTGTCATAATATTGATATTATCATGTTATTCAATTATAAATGTACCTTTTCCTTTCGTGAAGTACAAGAAAACCGAATAACTAAGTTCGTGGGGTTTATTGCCTGTTCTTCCGGCAGATTGGTCGCTAAGGGTAGGAACAGGTAAATTTAACAAAACCAGTTACAAATAATCAAAAACTGATAATTAAAAACTGATTGTAAAAGCTGAAAGCTGTGAAGCTTAGTTGGTAGTAACCCTGCCTTCTGCACTGTAGGCCGTGAGTTCGATTCCCACCCAGGACAAACATTTGTGTGACGAATATTGATGTTAGTTCTGTGTCTGGGTGTTAATATGTATTATATTCTATTAGCCATCTGGTTCCCATAATACAAGCTATGCTTAGTTTGGTGCTAGATGGCGTTGTGTGAATTGTCCACCAATATTATTTTTATTAATTCTACTTTTCATTTGTTTAGCATAAACCTACACTGTCCGCTGAACTACAATCCGGCTGAATTCTACATACGCGCGGTCTCGAACCAAAGCCAGGACTATGTGGAAAAAATCATGGAATCTTACCGCGACCGGTCGTTGGAATACGACAGAACTAGTTTGGATACAAGTGTGGGACACCTAAAACTGTAAGTTAGCGCGCCAGTAGATAAAATACAGTGAGTATACTTCATATCTCAGCTCAGAGATATTTCATGCGTGCAAAACTTCATTTATATTGTTAAATTCATCTTTTTCATTTTTAGTACTCGAATAACATTACCTAAATGCACTTTTTTACGAGTATTTATTTACAGTAACCTAAATTTAGTATTTAAACTATAAGGAAACAATATTTTATTTTTATATTAAATTATTGTTTTTTTTGTTTCATTTTCGTTCTTATGTTATTTATTGGCAAATAAAAAATAACTATATTAGTATGTATATAAATAAATAATTAAATCGGCTGATATGCGAGAGCGTATGGACTTTAATCATACCCCATTCTTTCTGGCGTATCGACCTATTCCTGAAACGAAAACACAGAAAGGCTGCTAGGACCGGCATAAAAATGTATATTCTGTAACTGGTTATTTTTTTGTAGAAGTGTCTAAAAACACGATCTAGATCAAAATAATAAAAAAAAAAACTATTCATCTATTTCATATGTACAAACGAAGTTCTCTCTCTGTTCGAAATATTGTATACTGTGTAATAAAGGTTGTATGGATCCGGAAACATTTGAATTCATTTATTCGACGTTATCTCCAATGCCTCCCCACGTCTCTACCTACTATATCAAAAGCACTTTCGTGAGACCATTTGGGCGGTTGGAGTGACTCACACAGCGAAAGATTTTTTTTCATAGTGACGAATAAAAAAAGATTTGACAGGCGGGGCTAGGCCGGTTTGATAAGTTAATTGGACTCATGCGCATTCTTTAAACTGTTATATTTGGTTTTGAGAGTGATTGGTAACTTCGTTTCGTTTTGGATTTCATAGTCACTTTAAAGAAATGTTGAAATGTTTTTTTCACTTTCTTCCAATATTCGATTGTCTTGAAATTTATGTCGTATATTTTTTGGTGGACAATTCACACAGCGCCATCGAACCCCAAACTAAGCATAGCTTGTACTATGGGAAGCATACAACTGATAGAATACATATAAACATTTTTTTTTGTAAATACACGTATAGTACATATTAACATACAGACAACAAACATCTATATTCGTCACACAAATGTTTGTACTGGGTGGGAATCGAACCCACGACCTACAGCGCAGGGTTACTATCAACTGAGCTGTGAGGCCTGTCAAATTTGTTTTCGTGACAATTGACTTTAGTTTTTGTTCGAATAGTTTTTATTCATTTATTCAATCTGAATATACTATATTACACAGCAACAAATAACAAATGTTCAAATTGTTTTTGTACGTTTCAGTTTACGAAGAAATTGGTTCAAACAAGTGCAGTTATTGCTATGGCGGCAATCGTTAACGCTAAAAAGGAATATCAAAAATCAAATAACGCAGTTATTTATTTCTGTGGTAAGCGCTTAATTAATAATTACCTAAGCGGTTATCTTCTCACATTAAAATAATGATGTAAATCGTTGATAAATTATGAATATATTTCAAATGTAAAGGTATAACTGAAGGCTAAAGTACACACACATAACCTTGGGGCCATGGTTCAAAAGGGCGTAGGTATTACATCGTGCTCATAAACAAAATGACTTAATGTGGTGATGAAATATTTTTGGTTTAGAAAGGAAAAGCTATATAATTTCACGTCTCGGTAGTTAAATTAGTAGTAAACTAAATGCGATGCGGAAGTACTTGAATTCGATACCCAATCATGGTTAACAGGACTTTTTGCGATGAGCAAAAAGTTTCTAGTGAAAGTCGAAAACTTTATTTCCATGGAACTCATAAAGAAATGGCTTGGAATCGTCAAAAATATTCAGAACCTAAGGTAACGCTACTGTTCAAACTCTATCCGACACTCCTTGGGGAAGAATTCTCGGGTTTCTATCTCGTTCATACCACCTGATACAAGGGAATCCTGGTGTGTATGGTTTATTGCCGTACACACTCAGTGGGGAATGAAGGAAGGGGTTAAAGTTTGTTTATTTGTTATAATTTGGAACCCAGCATATGGCAGCTCATTCATTTTCACTGTCTAGGAGTAAATCCAATACCTACCCCCAGGGTAGTTTTTCCAGTTATTCCTAACAGATCATTAGGTTAGGATTAGGACTATTTACGAGAGAAAGTCCAGTCAAATAAGTATAAAAATTTTGTTCCCAGATGGTGTCAGCGATGGTGATCGGAACCTGCTACATCGGAATCACTGGCACTACGCAGAGAGGAGTGCAGGACATCCGCGGGTTCCTCTGGCTGCTCACATCGGAGACTTGCTTTTGTCTCGCCTACAACGCCCTTTATGTGTTCGAGTATGAGATGCCTCTGTTCAGGAGAGAAGTCGGCGTTTACAGATGCTCGGCGTATTTCGTAGCTAGATTTTTGAGTTTTGTGAGTACTAGTTTACGTATTCCTTTTTTTCTTTTTCCCATTACCCTCTGTTGTGACCCATGCAAAGCCGTCGGTCTAATATCAATGCTGTAGTATTCGAACATACTCTCCGTTTACCCAAATCGAAATATTTTGAGTCTAGTTTTGAGGATTTTCTATCTAAAATACACATCTATTCATAACACAGTAAAAGATGTTTGCAGGCAAGTAAAGCATTTCTCTAGTATGGGAGGACCCAATTTGTATAGCTTTTATAGATAGGTTCATAAAGCGGCAGGGGATGCCGCTTCATACCAGGTGGACCATCTGCTCGTGCCGTCGCTTACTGACACAAACCTTACAGATACCAAGATGCATAATTTGGCCAGTAACGCTGGTGACCCTCGCGACGCTGGCGGTAGAGCTGCCCAACCACATCGTCACATCACTGGAGTTCATTGTGGCCTTGACTGCAGCAAGCATCGCTGCTTTAGCCTATGGTATTCAAATATGATATTTTAACTAGCTTCTGCTTCCTTGTTACCGAGATAAAAAGGAGTAAGGTCGGTAGAACTCAGTGTATTGGACACTTCAGTATGTCCTTTGTTCAAAATCAACTCTGAAGTCATTTCATGGACAAGAATGAATGTGAATTGATTTTTTATTAATGTTTTCTCCTGTAAGTACAAATAGCGAATTTGAGGCATTTATTGCTGATTTTCATTTCAAAAATGAAACTTCCCAAAAAATTGAGGGAAAAATCATGAGGAGCTTGACATTTCTAGAACTAACTTTTCTATTGTGTATAATCTGCCAATTTGGATCGACTCCCTTATGCTCTCGTCTGTCAAATGAAAGAAATATAAGTTTTAGTACCTTTAGAAACTATTATAAATATTTCGAATTCAATTTTTTACTCAATAATAGAGCACATAACCGCGCCAAAACAAAAAACCTAACTAGACGAAGGGAGTTTTCAAGTGTTGGGTGTTTGTTCAGCGGAAACATGAAGTGGAAAGAAAAATATATTTCCAGGACTTGGCATGGCGGCTCTATTCACCTCCACCGGAATAATGGGTGATGTGATGCCATGCGCTGACTTGCCTCTGTTCCTGATGTCCGGTGCCTTCCTGAGGATATCGTCCATGCCAGTATGGTTGTACCCAGTCAAGTTCGTGTCGCACTTCTACTACGCAATGGACGCTGTCAGCAATATTTATTGGAGGCAGATTGGTAGCATAGGTGAGATTGTATGTGAATCAATTCTTGTTTTGGTTAAGCAGAATTTGAGTTATTATGATTATCGTGGATGTTTATGTTGTATGTAAGTCAAAGTCAAAATCAAAAAAAAGTCCAACACTTTATTTCTATAGAATTCATAAAGAAATGGCTTGGAAACGTCAATAATATTCAAAACATAAGGTCCCATAATACAAGCTATGCTTAGCTTACTTTGGACCTAGATGGTGCTATATGAAATGTCCACCAATATTAATTAATTTATAAGTTATCATAGATGATTTTTAATTTGAGAAAAAAGAAGTTTTTCATTGGAAATACTTTATGTACTGCCAGTTTTAGTGCTTCAGAATAAGCTCATAATGATTGCTTGCAACCAAAGAACAAAGATTTGTGTCCAGCGCGGTAGGTCCCATTCATCTCACTTACCATCATCACTACCGACTAACAAATATATTATTGATGTAGCATAACAACCAATAAATCTAATAACATTAGTTTCTGGCAACATTAAAATAATTTAATCCAAAGGTGTCGCTATAGGCTAGTTTAGTTTACAAATTAAGTCACAATAAGACATGATTTATTGTATGAGGCTGAGGTGCTAAAGTTGTTAGAATGTTTTGAGCTTTATATTGAGTTATTGGATTTCCATAATCCCACCATAATACATTCACACACATTTCAATATTTAAGTATGCGAATGGATATAATGTTTATTTTTAATATTCTGTAGCGCAGCTTCATTGCGCATTGTCGCTGCGAGGACACCTGATGAATGATTTCTCTATAAAACAGCCACTGTGTACTTCGATTACCGGTTTCTCCCGCGTCTGAATAAAAATCTGTTTGTTTATTCAATCGGTTCAATATTATAATTTAATATAACCTGATTAAGGCCTGATGGGAAGGACTATCAAAGCGAAACCAGAATAGTCAGTAGTTTAAGCTTGAAGGAACTTTATGTAGGAGTATTTTTGTTATTATAAACATAAAGACAAGCTTAGGTATTCATCGTATTATCTTTTCATCACAACTACTCTCGTTAAGGAGATGTGTAGGTCCCCTACTAATACTCTAATATTCTCCCTACTGGCATAGCAGTAACACCTGATTAAGGCCTGAAGGGAACTATAAAAACGACACTGAATAGTCAGTAGTTTTATGTTGAAACTAATTTTAATAGCCTATCTGTGGACATTAATATTGTTTCATTTGAAATAGAACCTTTTAGCGTCGACGTTTATTATGGGATAGCGGTTAATCATCTGTCACTTATGTGCTCTTCACGATTAAGTTGCTTGATTTTAGAGTTAAATTTTTAGGGGGAGGAGTGGACAATTATCTTACCTACCCTACAAGCAAATGAAATGAAATACATATTTACTTTAATTTTTTCAGTGTAATTAAAATTATTTTGCCGGCGGAAAATTAAACTGATTCATCTCTTCCCCTTCGTTACCCCTCTGTCATCTCGTCCCGCACCCGTGTCACGCTGCAGGAGAGCACTGAATTAACTGGTTTCCTTGTGAACAGTATATTTGTCCAATTATGTGTGTATTAGGTGTTACAGAAGAGGCTTCAAATCAAGCCCATTGATAAAATAAATAAACAAATATTGGCGGACATTTCACACAACCTGCACAGACCTACAGCACAGAAGGCCAGCTGAGCTGTCAGGCAAGCCAGTTAGCATCTAAATGTCCATGTAAAATGAAAATCATTGATCATTCACTGATCATTTCAGATTGTCAGTGGAACGCGACATCAGCATGCGTGAAGGATGGAGCGTCAGTTCTGGTTGAAAACGGATATTCTGAAGATTTCTTGTTCCAAGATGGCGTGGGGTTGCTATGTGTCACTGTATTGTGGGGGATGCTCGGCTATTACGGGCTGAAGAGGGAGGAAAAGAAAGGTTATGCGTATTGAAAACTTAAATTCAATTTAAGTAACTCTTTTTCCGTCAAAGGAGTACCTACATTTCGTAACTTCGATTTGAAAACCAAATATATATATAAAGAAAGACAGTTTTTTCCGTTTACTTTGAACTACTCATAATACAAAAAGGAATAAATATTTGCAAATATAAATATTTGCCTACACTTTAGGACATAAATGAAACTTATAAATATATAAATAATTCTAAGTAAGTTAAGCTATTTTCAAAAAGATCAAAAATAAACTTAGTTATTTATTATCATTTAAGTATATAAAATATGAAAATAAATCGTTATTTCAGTAACGTTCTTGAATAATTGTTTAGTTTGCCTGACCTTAAATGTAGTAAAAAGTTGAATCGTTTCTCAAGAACAAAGTCGCCTACACACCTAATTGGGCCATAAGAAGTTTATTTTGTTTTAACTAACTTTAGGGACCGACAAGTAAATAATGATGATTTTTTAACTGATATTTGTTCTGCTAAACATTATTTACATTTCACATTACATTAATATTAAAACACATAAGTGGTTGACATGTCTGAGAGAAATAAATATGTATTATTATTTTTATTATGAAGCATTAATATTCCCTGAAAGTTATTAAAATACAAATAAAATAAAATAAAATAAAGGTAAATTTAGCATTAAGTTGATAAATAGCGTAATCATACAGTACGTAATTAGCTAATACTGCAATTCAAGTCTTCAGGTTTATTATAATATATAAAATACCAAACTAACAACATTTCAGAGTTTTAAAATTCTTCGGAACCCTTTTCCGATTTCGAGAACTCTCGCGTTCGTGACGGCTTTTTTTATAGACACCAATTACTCCAAGCCACCATTTAAGTGATGGATCGTCTCACGGGCTGCGGCTAGTGGGCCCATTACACAAACTTGTATACAACAATAGAACGGACCTGTGCTCCAAATGCTTATGCCGCACTTGCTCAAATAATAGTTTTTGTATGGAAATTTGAGTGTTTGTGGATTCAGCTTGGTAATTTGTGTGGGAGTAGTCAAATTTAACAGGGCTACTGTGGAGCCAAAATTGTCACAAGGTTTTTATTCAGCAAGAATAATTTTGAAGAGTTTTCCTTTAGTACTTTTTCTGCGACGTTTTGCATGCTGGGTTTGTTTTTCTATCAAATTGTGGATATAACCTTTATTGTTTGTTACGTACTAGTATTTTCCTATTGTAGGAAACAGGTCAAATAGAAAGAAAAAAGTTTATTGAATCTACCACGGGTGCCCAGCCTTCATTGGTAGATTTCATCGACTGATTCTAGATGTAGTAATTGGTTTGTGATTGTTAAAAAAAAATATGGCATCCGGCGATGACGCGCCGGCACGACATCACTGAGATTATAATTTATACCTATCGGTGGCGGCTGCGCGCACGCATCCTGCTGTGATGTTTTGTGAGTTTAACCTTTATTCACGACAAATTACCTCTACGATTATCGTTTAATAGCGCAGTAATAAGATGATGATGATTAAATTGTATTTCTTATTATTTAATATGATATTTTTATAACATATATGTTTTTGTATAATTATACAAGTGTCTGCTTCAAGTTACGTCTTATTTTGGATATCTTAAAATATATATTTACAGATTCATCTGTAGACATATCAAACTGTTCCGAGTATGGAATATGAACTTTAACTGTAACTATATTAAACAGAAAATACCTACTACTTGGTCAGATACTTGATTTAAGAACTGACGTCTTCTCTATGCATAAGTTAAAACCTGCAGCAAATAATTGAAATATTTAATGTAAGTGGTTCAAACATATTTAAATACATAGTATATTACCCAGGGCCTAGGTAGTACTACTAACCTCGAACAACAAATATAACCTCAAATTATGCCACTCATAGGCCTACTCTCAGGAAGACGGATTCGAATCCAGGATCCGAATTGGTAGATGTCACATTCCTTTGGATTATTGGTAGAGGAACATGCTCGTTTCCACGTAAAGATTTCCTTCACCGTTTTGAGACTGATATTGCATGCGCATAAATTATTCAATAAGAAAATTGGCTGGTGCTCGCTCGGATTTCAACCACTGATGTATGTATTGAAAGTCGGGGGGTCCTTACAGCTTGGGTGCTATGGTCTCAACTGATATTGGCACCTTAAAAAATAAGTATTCACGCCTTTTATCTCAAAAGGTAGATCAGGGCTCAATGTGCCTCTTTTGCTGTCGCGTCAAAAAACTTTTGACGCGACACATTTTTCAACAACATTTTTTCAACTTTCCTCTCGCATGAGTAGGTTATTAGATATTATCTTCCAGTAAATCTTTCCGAAATAAACCTGCACTAGGTACTTGTACCTTTACTCCTGTAAATGTTTGCAGATATCGAAGTCAGACAAATTAACTAATTTTAAGGTTTCGTGTTCAAAGGATAGGAATGTATACTTTGGTTCGGATTTGCTTCCCTGCTCCGGAAAACATTTAGAAATGGCAGGGACTTTTGCAGTCATTTTGGAACACTAATCTTCAAAAATTCTGTAAATACGACCACAGCTTGCCTCTCGTTAATATTGATCTCGCTCGCTAGTGATTAGGTTAAAGTTAAAATACATCATACCTATTAATTGTAAGATTTTTATTTAATAAAGAGGAGTTCCTTTACTCCTTCTCAAGACCATAACAAAGGCAACAAAGTTGCCCAAAAAATACATAGCCACCAGACAAAAACAATTTCTCCAGAAATTCCTCTCATCATATCCAAACCTCATCAGCACCTCTGTCCCGGTTCTAATACACGGAATACCGGGAATGTTTACACAGCTGATGTCATTAACAAGGTTCCACTGAAGAATGGATACACATTCAGTTCCGTAGTAGAAACCAGATATATACCTCAGCCAGGACAGGTAAGGCTTGACACTGGCCAGATTGAGATAAATCCCGGAGAACATGATGCCTATAACATCGAAAGGCACGGATATGAGGGCGGCTGTTTCCATTGAATCGAAGGTCGCTGATAGAAATGATCCTGGAAAAGAATATATTAGATGATGGGAATGCTGACAAGAATATGTCAATAAATGAACGAAACGTCCTTATAATGTTCAGCGGCATGCTAATAATATTAAACTCCATACTGAGTGCATCACTGCTTTAATTAGTGTGTATCCACACTGTCTATTTTTTTAGGAAATCAAAAGTAAATAATATGAATCATTTTACTTACCTTCTTGTTTAAACTTGAGATAAGCATCAGCAAATCTACATTCCTAACAATGGCAGGAAGTAGTGTGTTATGGTAGGTAAGTATCTAATAAAAGTACTTCAAGTGTGAATAGGAGATAATAGGACCATTTACACATTTTTTGTTTATAAGTTTGAATGTTAGGAATGATATACTATTAAACTACTTAAATACTGCAAGGTTTAAATGTTATGATACATGCCAACATAAGTGGGAGGAGAGGAAGGTATATTTAGGTATAAATAAAGGAAATAATAAAGCCTCTTGTAATAATTTATTAAACATTGACAAAAGATCAAAAATGGTATCAACAATTTATAAAATCGAGATTCACTCCTCACAACAAAGAAATTTAGAATTTTGATATCAACGAGGCAATGCATACCCGTAAGCAAAAAATACAACGTTATGATATTTGTACAAAGGATTTTAAGTTATTCCTGGATTTAAAACATAACCTGAAAGCTGTCTATGCAATTTATGTGTGTCGCTTGCGGAAGGTTTTAAATCTGGGAGTAACTGTATGTCGATATTATAGCGACAGCTTAGTAAACGGGTGTACCTCTACTTCTCTTGACAACCATAAGAAAGGCAACCGTATGAGCGATGCAGTACATAATAGCCAAGCTGGCACAATTTCTCCAAAAATGTTCCTCAGCATAACCGAACCTTCTCAACACATCCGGTCCTGTAGTGATACACGGCATGCCGGTAATTTTAACACAGTCGATGGATTCGATCGAGTCCCATTGGAGTATAGAGATGGACTCGACGCCATAGTAGAAAGGAGAAACATATCTGAGCCAAGAGAAGTAGTGGTTAATGCTGTCTAGATTTAGATAGAGTCCGGAGAACATGGTGCCAATTAGTTCGAATGGTACGGAGAAGAGTGCAGCGGTTTCCATCCGGTCGAATACGGCCGAGAGGAACGAGCCTGGAATGAATTTGGTTGCCAATTAGGTTTGGTATTCGTATGCAAAGATTCGAACATTCGATTCAAAAGACATTGTTAACTTAATTATAGTGCCATTATGGCATACTATAATTGTTTTTTCTTTTAATTCCGTTCGTAAATCTTTGCAATACTACGATGGTTAAATTTTGAATTTTGATAATACAGCATCAGAGCTGATGAATATGCAGGTTATAATTACACATCAATTTTAAATAAAAATTTGCTAAGGGGATAAGTATTTAAAAGGTAAACAATAAAGCGATATATTTATTTAAAAGCAATACAACAAGAATAAACTTGGAAATAAATAAGTAATAAGATAAAAAGTAAGAATAAGTAAATAATAAAGCTAATAAATCATTTATGACCTAACTACTTTTTGTATGAAATGCTGTACATTTTTACATAAAGAAAAAATTACTGCTTGAAAAGGAAATATTGGTAGTGTAGTAAAATATAAACTTACCATAAGCATTGGCGTAGTTAGCACAGAGGACGCAGACGAAACAATAACCCAACCATCCGACGAAGCCGCCTCGCAGCCCCGCTACGCCAAACACCAGTGATGCGAAGAGTATTGGTTCTATTACTGCGCGGGGGATCTGAAGAGAAAAACATATATCATAGAACATTTTAGAACAACCGTTATCTGCACAGGTGTGTTGAGTGATAAATTTAATTTAAGTGGTATTAGGTGACAGTTTTCCTTACAACACTTGACAAACCATGGTGGCAATTAAGTCAAAGTAGATTTTGAAAAAATAAAAATTTAATGTTGTCTCGTTTACTGCATCATATGCAGAATCATAACAGAAGGAGACTGATTATGTTTAGTTATAGTTTAGTGTGACACCAAACATCCAGACTTTACTTGTATTTCGAGTTGGGGTGTTGTGCAATATTAATGATTCTCTACAGCGCAACTTTGGCAATTCAGTAATGAAGCCGTTTATAAAAAGTGTCTATATAATCAGAGATGGAATTTCAATAACGACATTTTAATGAAACAGCAATTTAGTAGACAGTTTGCTAACTAGTTTTTTATCTAAGTATTGTAATTCAAGGTTGTGCAATAACTATGAAAATAAAATAATTTGTTTCGTACAACTGAAGACAGAGCGTCGGATATAATATAGAATGTCATACATATAATGAAAAATATTTGGGGTTTATAATGTAGATTCATTTCTTAAACGATTTATATGTCAAAAAGGTGGAAAGTAGGTAGTAGGTCACTTTATAGCTACTATTACTACTAACTTAGATCACGAAGGGTATCCTGGTCGCATGCCTCCATTTCTTGTTTATTAACATTTATTTTAGGAAAATTATGTACTAATTAGCACTACACTAAATCCACAATATCCTAACGCATTTGGAGAAATGGTAAAAACATTGGCAAAATCTCAATGTAATTAATATGTGAATTGTAAAATATGTATTATTTATATAAAAAATGACTTTTCTTGCAACCGCATAGCAGCTATGGCTTCCGCTTCACTTTAAACTCTCCAAATATTTGAATTCCCTTATAAGATAAGTTAATGAACCCGGTATTAAAAGATTACTTGGCCTGATATGGATACGCAGGTAGTCAAAAGGTTGAATCGTAAGGTTACATTGGAGAGTGTCAACTGATCAGTGAAATGAAAGCATCTAATGAAACTATAAAATCCTAAAATGATGATACGGCAGGGTCAAATGTTAAATTATAAGGTAATATTATTATTGTGTGTTTTACGAAGTCTTACTCAAATTTAACTATACACAAAGTGGAATGTCGTCGTCCTGAAATTAACTCATTAATTATTTAATTTCATTAATGAATTCACCGTCCTGTTAGATTTGTGTGTGTCTTCATCTTACAGTGACTTAAAAGAAACAAAGTTATACGTACACATAATATGTACAATCATATCGATATCCTAGACGTGATAAGCATAACCACAATTTGCCTATTTCCACAATTTGAGGCCAAAGGGAAGTAAGTTCATCGACACCATTTGGCGCTTATCACAGATCGAGAAATTATTATGATAGTCATAAAATACTCACCCAAAAGATCATCTTCGACAGATAATACGGCACTGGCGAGTAAAGTCCACTGGCCGTCTCTCTCAACAGTATGGGCACTTCGCTAGGGAACGTTATGAACACTGCATATATGAAGAGGAATATCGTTTCCGTGATCGTCAAGTACAGCAATCCTTCGACGTTCTGAATGTCCCGCTGGTCCAACACGGCAAAGTGGCCGTGGTAGGGGACGGAGATGATGAGGCCGACGAACTGAAGAGAGAACACAGTTATGATAAGATAAGAAATTATGAAATTAGAGGCAAATGAGAAATTCTATAATCCCTCATGTGTCAAAGTGATGCAAGGTGACGTATAAAATATTAAAGTAAGTGTCTTTTTAAATTGACCCAGGGACCTTCAAATTGAAAGATTAGGCCCAAAACAAACGGCTAACTGTCGCCGCTAGTTATCACAGTAATATTGTAAAAGTTGGAATAGGTAATCTTGATATACATAGAAATCAAGTAGGTAGAATAGAGACAGTATATATGGAATTTGTTTGAAGAATTAATGGAAGTTATAACATAATAAAATCAATTACTTCTTGGATTAAGAAACAATAAAATTGTTAAAAAACATAAAACAAATTACGATGAAAGAGATTTCTAACAAAAACATGATTGAGTCAGACGTACGATATATATTTTGATAATGTTTCGTGAATTAGTCACACTTGGAATCAAGAATGGGCTTCATAGAGCGTTAAGAAAATAATCACTTCACGATGATTTTATTGCCCACTGGTTACGGTTATAAAATATTGAATGGCCATACACATTGTATTTTTAATCCAACCTTATGATGATCATGCTTTTCTCTATTGCATTATTTCCAGTTTCTAGTTTGTAGATCCTAAGTGCTTAAATCTATCATACTTAATAATTTTTTATGATGATCACTCTTTTTTATCATGATCAGTCTATTTTTCTGTAATGGAATATGTTTTACGTTTATTTGTTTTTATATCGCTACTTTAGACTTAGTCTATTGTTTCACAAATGTTTCGTCTTTTAAACTCACCATTAGAAGTAAAAATTCTGCTATCCATATTGTGCTGTTGTGTTTCACTGATAGTATGTTTCTCCACATTAGCCAATAGAACTGAACAAAGTAATTTACTTTGACTCTGAAATAATAAAACCATAACTTCCATTTTATCGTTGAATACTAATATTAGATGTTTTATGAAATAAATAAAATGAACAAAAGGATGTTATGAGATCTGAAAATTATGTATATCTCTTAATTTAAAACTATGTTATTCAAATATTGTGATGTACGTGGAACACAATACACATAATTATTTGATGGAGGCAAGCAGTCTATCATACATAGTCTTTCATAATTTTTCGATTCAATATTAATAATACTTACAGGGTTAAGTATCTTTCGAAGTATTCATTCTGTAACAAAAAATATGTATTTAGAACTGGGTTTAGTTAACTAGTTATTAACTTATTAAAAAGTACGTCTACATTTTGAATTATAAAAAGTCTCACTTATTTTTACTACAAGTAACTCCAACAATTTTAGGTCGTCGTTTTACAGTTAAGACAGTTCACGGACAAGTAAACTTTTATTCAAATAGCCCAAACAATTTATATATTATTCTAAAGACTGTTATCCTTTGAGATCTGATTTCACACAAAAGAAAGATCAAAAACTTAAGAGAACAAACATAAAAGAAGTAGAACAGTTATTTTAGAAAAGAATAACCGACTCCTAAAGGATGAGTTTGCCATCCACAATTTTTTTTTAATAATCATTTTCTGATGTGAATGAATGAATCCATATTTCTTTATGTTTCCACGTCGATCCATCCCAGTAAACCTTGTCTATAATGAAGTTGAAAGTTGAAGAAAATGAAGTTACCTTCCCATCCGATTCTCCGTTAAAATATTCCGTTTCATCCTGCACATCGCCGACTCTTTCTTCAATGTTGCCGGCTATATCTGATCTATGATACTCGTCACATATTCTTCTGATCCTCTCTCGACTTTCTATCTCTTTGTCTATTTGTATACCAAGGAGTGAGACGTAGTACTCTGCTGCGTTGAAGCCGAGTGGACATTTGTAGTTAAGCCTGTACGGGAAATAAAAGGAGTAAATTCTGATTGATTTGTACCTCTCAAACAATAGTTTGATTTTCGCCCAGGTTTTTTTTGTTGTGTAGAAACTAATAAAACTAACAGAGGACCCACCAGATGTTAAGGAAACCTCTGCCCATATCAAAAGCAAAACTACTTGGGTCCTCACCTACTTAAGTATTGGATGACTCAGGTCACATCAAACTGCACTCGAAACTACCATATGGGACCTATCTTGATAATTTAATGATACATTTCTGTAGTTCTTCCATATTTGTATGAACCTACGGCATTATCAAACTCATTAAAAAAATATTAGGTTCTTCTATAATTAAATATTTTATATTATCAATCTGCTGCATGAAAAATAAACATGCAAAGGCAATGGAATGCGGAAAAATATTACCTGTTCTTAGAAAAAGAACAAATCGATAAATACGTGAGATATCCAGATTTATCTATTATTTCGTTATGACGATCAAGAAAATAAATTTTTACGACGATTAGGTAAACGTATATTTCTTAGTTTATGTTTTTTAAATGCTAGATTTTTCTCATAGATAGGCATTTACATTTTGATGGTTATCTCTTCTCCGAAGTGATTTTCAAAATTGTGTTCCGTACACTGTTTAATTCTATAGTACACTTTTGTGTATGTGGTTTGCGAGATGGTTACTGATTAATTGGTTGAATGATTGCCTGATTAAATTGATTACCAATCATTTAGGTCTGCCAATTTTGCACAATGGAAATATTTGAACGTCATTTAGAAAATTTGATTTCATTATTTTATTAACTTGATAACCTCTCAACCAGCTCAATTCAAAACGCAAGTAGCGGAGGATACCATTTGTATTGCTTGTTATGGCAGAAGTAACCACATAACACCAACACAAAGGTTTATTTGAAAATAAGTTATGTATATTCATTCCTAGTCTTTCACTAAGACGGTACCCTAAAAGTGGGTGTATCAACCTAATAAAATGGCAGACTATTATTATACCAAGGTCGATGTCAAATTTGGTACATGATCAGATCTAATCGTAACAGATCTACGTCATTATAATAAAGCTTCTTTATTTTACAAAATTTGCAACTGTACATACATATTGCCTCCAAGCTTTTTTATAGCCGCCTTTAAAATATAAATAAATAAATATTAGTGTGCATTTCACACGGGCGTCAATTAGACCCAAACTAAGCATAGCTTGTACTATGGGAACCAGACAACTGAAAAAATACTTATATACTTGTTTTCGTAAATATACACACATACACGTACATATAATACATATTAACCACCCAAACAGAAAAAAACATGCTTGTCACACAATAACTTTCCCTGGGTGGAAATCGAACCCACGACCTAAATATGAAGGCATGACCAAGTTAAGCAACACAAATACATCTTTGTCTATATAGTTGCACTTTATCGAGAATACATGCTTTATTAAAATGACTCAAAAAAGTCTGCCAGAACTGAGATCTCTAAGTAACCGTAGCCTTGTTGTTTAGTCAAAATATTTTAATATAATAATTAAGCATGATGTAGTTTTCTATGCGGAAGATGCAAAAACGTTAATTTGAATCTGAAACTTGGCTGGACCACCAATTTTTTGCCCATGCCTTAGCCTTGGGCAGTATTGCACAATATTTTAATGCGCTCATATAAAAAGTTTTGTCTGAATCTGAAGTCTTGTTTTAATACCGGCATTTAAATACCGGATAATAATAATTGTATAAGAAAACTCATACGTTTGGTCATACTTATTTTATGGTTTTACCTTGAAAAATGAAGTCAGTGACCGACAATGAGAGACAAAAAACAGTCATGAACAAGCTCCCATCGTCACGAGACAGAAGTTAATATCAGAAGCAATTTTTTTTAGGAAAATCGTTATATAATGTGATAGAAAATAAAGATGGGTACGAGAAATGCATGATGAACTAAGTGTAGGAAAAGTTTTACTTATCAAAATGTTAATGCTATGCTTCAAAAGTTTAATTTTTCAAAATGTTTATGCTAAATCGACACTCACTAAAACATATGTTACAAAAGTAAAATGGCTGCAGTGAGAAATTATGAATAATATAAATACTCTTTGTTGTTTACGCATAAATTTTGTACAGGTGACTATTGAAGACTCATTGGTACTGTATGTGAGTGAACCGCTACCTTCAGGTTGAAAGGCAGAGTCCGTACTTTGTCACCACTCTAATACTCTTTAATAGATTTCGCAAAATTGACTCCCAAGCAAAAGTTAGGTATTTGCAGTGCTTGTACTACACCTACCACATAATATTGTTACATTTTTAAAGTAAAATTTTTGTAAAAACTAAAAATATATCTCTGAATATATTATGCATTTCGAAGCATTTCGCAGAAAGCGAGTCTTCAAAGGTACCGAACCACTCACCGAACTAAGCTAAGGAAGTTTCCATTCATCTGTAAGTTATAGGCCCGTCAAGACACGTTTCACTGACCTTGGATACTGAACCATAAAAATCCGTAAAAAATGTAGGCAAGTTTGTTAAACTTGACAACGGTTTGTCAGATGGTCTTTGATGTGCGCAAACTAAATTTGGGTCTGATTTTATCTAATATTTACAATTAAAACTGGGTTATTATAATAATAAGGTGAGTATGAGGCAGTTCATATAATAATTTCGAATAATGGTGGTAATTTTCTGATCTTTTTCTTTTTCGAGCGAATGAAAAGAAATTTTTGATTGATGTAACTTATTTGAAAAAATGATTAAACTAATTTTAGCAACAGACTTATTACATAGTAGTTATGGCTACCGGTAACTTGCATGCCAGAAGCTTGGCCGATATTAGCTCATATTGCAATAAACCACAGTTAGTGAGTAGGACGTCTAGAACAGAACTACAAAGCCTAAGCTTTTACTTGTTGAATGCTCTACATATTCACAGCTGTTACAAGCTTTTAGCAATTTTTATGTTTCTTTCTCTTACTCTGAAATGTTTTGCCTTATCTTGCAGGAGATAGGAAAGAGCCAAAAATTATATTTTTGACCTTTATGTCGAGACTCGTCTTAACTGTGGCTCCTAAAACGCAAGTAGCTTAGGTAAAGTCGCACACCTATACAGCTCACACAATACAGCTGACTCACGGTGTGTAGCCGAGTCATTAGATACCAATAAAGTCGTATCCGACTATAATTTGACAGCTCAATTGAATTTAATGTCTTTTATTCCTTTTTACGTAACGAATTATGTACGTTCAAATAAAGGCTATGACTCAGCTTGAAGTTACCCATCAAAGAAATACTAAAAGCGTAAAAGGCTATTTGTGTTGTGCGGCGCTTAATATATAAACAAGCTTATGTTAGCGCGACTGAGTGGTTCCTTTGTTCTATGGATCAATGTCTCACGTAGCCCACAAGAGTTATATATTTGTTATGCGAACTTCATGTTCTTTGTGGGATAATATAGGTGGAAATTTCACACATACTGGAACCAGACAACTGAAAGAATACATATATACTTTTTGTAAATACATACATATTAACACCCAGACACTGAACAAACATTAATGCTCGTCACACAAATGTTTGTCCTGGATGGGAATCGAAACCACGACCTACAGCTCAGAAGGCTATTCTCTTATTATTATGCTCAATTAAAGGTTCCGTCCAAGACGTCACTCTCGTAGGCTCAGTGTGAAAACCAGCGGTATCCTCGGCATGAACTATTTACTCGCCTGAGATTAGCTCCATGCTGAGACTGAGTCAGTCTGTTATTTAACCATACAGTGTAACAAGGAAGGCAAATTAAAGGCATATCTCCAACTCATCTATGAGTGTTATGTTAAATATTATGATCTGTGTGTGTGTGTCATTAAATGCTCTAATTTATACTTTTTACATGACTGCTCAAAACAGGTGTGTAATGCTTTAAGGGTTCATGTTTGTATGTGAGTTTATTTATTCTATCATAACTTTTAAACGCCTCAATAGATTTGGATGTAGGTATATGGTATCGTTAGAATCCTCACATCATCCCGAGTGAACTGGCTATCTTTATTTTTAAATCAGTACGGCGCGGCGTCTATATGTCAAATGTCCAAATGACAAAAACAATAATTTATATGGATATCACATTGAAAGGAGTCATATTTTTTAAATATGTTATTAGTTAAAGTAGTACTCACGATGCAAAGAAGTGGTCAGCCTGTTCAATGGTCCCGTGGAATGCCGTTCTCCCATTGGCCAGGAGCACCACTTGGTGGAACAGCTCGAAGACGCCAGAAGCCGGCTGGTGGACGGAGCATATCACCAGTTTCCCACCGATCGCGAGCTTCCGAAGACGGGCGACCACCGCTGCGGCACCCCAACTGTCCAGCCCAGTGGTTGGTTCATCGCAAAACAGGATTGGAGGATCGTTTAGTAGCTGCAAGGGAAATCTTTTTTAAAGGGCTTAGAATATCTACAGACATCTAATAAAAATTACATTAACTGATTTGACCATCGTGATGAAAAATATACGTTGTGATTTACACAACAATAAAATTCATGTAGACCGCTAGTTTGAAAAAAATTACGTATTGGAGACTTCACGTAAAATGCTTCACTGGATTTTCTAGCGTTATATTTTATAGCCTTTGTCTGGGATGATCCGGTATTCACATGCAATTAAAACTCGATAGCTTTTCCATTGCGATATCAGCTTCATTACTATGATATACTAGCTGAGCCCGGCGGTGTTACCCGCGGTGAATAAGTAATCCCAAGGGAACACTGCACTTTTCCGGGATCAAAGTAACCTATAATCCAGGATATAAGCTATCTTGATACCAAATTTCATCTAAATCCATTCAGCCGTTTGAGCGTGATAGAGTAACAAACTTCCATACAAACATTCACGTTTATAATATTAGTAGGAATATGATAGCTGCAAATTTAGAAGAGAGTTTACCTGAACAGCCAAAGCGACTCTCTTCCGCTCTCCTCCTGACAGTGCTTTGAGTTTTGTTCTCGTGCACGTATTGATTCCGAGTTCTCCTAGGAGTTGGTCTATCCGCCTGTTTCTGGCAGCTTTCATTGAGCGTCGGTCCATCATTAACCGAGCCTGTGAAAGAAGGCAATTATCAGCCGGGTTTTACCAACTTTTTTTAACTTGCTGCTATTACATATTTCCGATTATAAATTGGCAATCCATTTCTCTAGCACCTGCTGGTATCAGATTGAGTTTAAATTTGGCATATCTATGTAACTTAAGTGACAATTCAGCGGCTGGCCTCACAGCTCAGTTGGTAGTAACCCTGCCTTCTATGCTCGTGGGGTCGATTCCCACCCAGGACAAACATTTGTGTGACGAATATATATGTTTGCTCTGTGTCTCGGTTACAAAAAAATATATGTTAAAAGTCATAATATCAGTTGTCTGGTCCCCACGATACAAGCTATGTTTAGCTTACTTTGGGGCTAGATGGCGCTGTGTGAAATGTCAACCAATATTTATTTATTTATTATTTAATTATATGGTACTATGGAGCAGGGCTTTAATTAAACAAGACAGGACTGTAGTATTTGTGCTTATTGGATATGTCATGAAAAGCAAGCCTGACTGTTGCACAGAGTTCGGCAGAGAGTTTTTAAGATATTTTGATTGATTTCCTGATTTAAAATCATTTTGGCACTTATCTATAATGTATTAATTTTGTGTCCGTGGCATGTTAAAATTGAATTGTTCGTTCAGTGATCTTGGTCGGTATGACATGTTAATTACTTATGTCATTTTAATAAACTTGTTTCTATTCGTTGAACATTTCAGCCCGAACGGTGTTGTTTTTTTTGCGCATTAACTCTTGATACGAATGTGTAGATGTTATTTTCAAGAGTGTACAGACGATTTAAATTACAACAATTTATATACAAATATAAATATAAATTGTTGGAGAGAATAAATATTTTTATTATTTTTGTCTTCAAAATTCACTGCTGAGATTAATTTAAACTTCATAATTTGGCTATAACGCTAGCCGAGGAAAACTAAGGCACTAATCATCCCATATAAGTTAACACTTAGGGATGTGAAAAACTAACCTGGATAATAGGAACACAGCCAAACAAGTGAAAAGTAGCTTTGACCAGATCCAATAGACACAATTTATCTAGGTACCTAACCATGAAGGTCTAGATAATAAGTTGTATGATCAAGGTCGATATATAAAATCGATCAACATTAGTGTGTACCTTGCATAATGATGTAGCTTTGATGCTACAATTAAGCGAGAGGGAAAGGGTATGAACTATTAAGTTTTGTTATGTGTTTGTTTTTTGTTTGTTCCAGAACGAGTTGACGGCCCACCCAGTGTTAGGTGTTAAGACCCAAGTCGCATCATATGCGCCCGTATGTAGTAATATCGTCGTACATACGGAGTTCGCTCCTTAAGAATCGAATTAATTTAAAGATCCCGATATGTACATTTGAATGGGGAGATCTTCAATCACGCATAGGCACTGCAAGCACAATTTTTATTTTTCTAATTATTTTGTGTTTGTCGGTCGCATCCATTGCTATTGTCAAACAATACGAAAACATTTCTAGGCAGATTTAAAATTCAATCAAAAGAAACGACTTGCTCATAAACCTGTGTGAATAAGTCATATGTGAATAATTTCAATTATGTAAAGTATCTAACCAAATGTAACTTGAAGCCGTGGACGGGTTTAACTTATTTCAATAATTTGAGATATGATTCGTCACAAGTATTTGCCTATGTTGATCTTTTATCTACAACATTAACTCAAAAGTATTTTCTTCATGTTAGAACGCATTTAAACCCTATCACTAATGCGAGAGCTTTATTCTTTGGTGGTATAGTTATGGGGGCAGTATTTAAACGGACATTGCACAATCAGTTTTAGTAGCAGTAGAACGTATACCAAGTTTTTCCGAGGGAAGTACTGGCACCATACCCATTTCTGCTGCCAAGCAGTAATGCAATCGTGTTACTGTATTCCAGCTTAAAAGTGTGGTTGCTGGTGAAATTACAGGCACATGAGACATTCCACCTACACGTTTCGGAGATAGAGTAGCATACGATACGCTTAACAACAGGTGAGCCATCTGCTCGGTCCGTAACTTTAACATATAAATATACAGTTAGTTTAAGTATTACAAAATTAATTCAACTTTTGAGAATTACTTTCAACACAACCTACCAAACCATTTCAAAAAATGCCATTTTTTATTATACAGACAGTCGGATACATGTTGTAGTTTTAAATGTAGATAATATTATATGGAGCTATCTCACAGGTGCATGAGTGGGTTTCGGTTGGTTTTTGAGGGCAAACCGGATTTGAGAATGTAGTAAATAAGAACATCGGTGGGAAAATGTTATTTTGATTTATTACTGTTCAAGGCCGTGATTTCATTTTGATTAGAAACTATTAATTAGTTAAACATAAGAAGGAAGTAATAGTGAGAAGACTAGTGTACGGTCACGCCAAATATGTATTTGGCGTGACATGTGTATTTTATTTAACGAAATTATAAAAGTGGGTGATTATAAATGTTATTCCAGTACTAGTCGATTCTATCTGGATCTAACTTTGATTTTAAGTGCGCCTCAAAGAGGATCCTTTCGTGCACTATGTTAAATTAATTAAGATAGTTTAAAGCAGCAAACTCAAAGAAATACTCCTTTTTGGTGTTTGCTCTGCCCCATGGGAGTTTGGATAGAGTTTGAAGAGACGCCTAACTTAGCAATAAGTACGCATGCGATTGTATTTTTTATTGGATTTATCGACATTTACAAGATTTTTCTTTACGAATTCAATGGCAATAGTTTATATATACAGTCAAATTTAAAAATTAAAAAATTTAAATATTTATTATTAAAAATTATATTTTTTTTTAGTTATGAATACGTGTCAAAAATTAATATAGGCATATATAAATTATTTTATTAATAAAATTGAAATAAATTAATACGTTTTTATTATCTTACAAAGATGCCATTTAATAATATCTATTAGAAGGCAATACTGATAAGTGTTAGAAGTCAAGGCTACAGACTAGTTATTAATAAATTTAATGAAAACGTTAGTTGAACTTTAGATTAATAGGTATTTAGTGATTAAAGTTCAGGCTCTGTATAGATCATGATATGAGAACTTGAAAATCATAAAAAGTCCTGTTCCCAATACCATGGCTTTAAAAATCAGTTCTGTCATACAGCTTCTTAAAATAAGTTACAAAACCTGCATGATCATTGGCTCATCGACTCGGATGCTACGAAGCCCACAGACAAACAAGCACTCTGTCAAACAGACAGACAGATATGGACGTCAAACATAACTATTAAATACTACACGCTTTCCATCCCAAGGTTGTCTGGAAGAGATCGCTTCATAGCGATAAGACTGCCCATTGCCATTGTATGTAGTTTATATTTTTTTATGGCAACTTTTATGTGTTTCAGAACGAGCCAACGGCCCACCTGATGTTAGGTAGTAACCTCTACCCATAACGACGTGTATGTGGAATTTCTCATGTTCCTGTAATTTCACCGGCAACTACGCCTTTCAAACCGGAACACAGTAACGCAAATGCGTCTCTGCTTGGAGGCAGAAATTGGCTTTTTTTATTCAAATTCAACCGGACGAACTTGGCTTGTGTGTATGTTTAATAACTTACCATAAATTCCATATGCTCTGCCACAGTGAGGTCCTCGATGGCCAGGTCTTCCTGCGGCACGAAGCCTGATAGCCTGGCGATGAGGTCGGCGCCGGCCAATCTGCCGTTCAGCATCAGGTAGCCTGTCATGGCGCTTTTGTCTCTTCTGCTGATGGCAGCTAGTAGTGTGGTTTTTCCTGCACCACTGATTACAAATACAATAAAAAACAACATGTAATTACAATAACATTTAAATTTTGATTAAAAGTCGTTTGTGGTTTCTCATTTTTCAGTTTTATGAATTTTCAGTTATATGAAAACCGTATCAAAATATTATAAAGTATTTAGTCATATAGGTTAATAAGTATTTTGTGAGAGTATCATTAATTTTACAAACAAACCGAGTGGAAATTTCGGTGAGGAATTTATAATATGTAGATAAACATAGAGATGTACTCGTATGATGAAAAGAAGGGATGTAAATGGTCGTATCAAAGTCAAAAACTTTATTTCCCTAGAATTCATAAAGAAATGGCTTGGAAACGTCAATAATATTCAAAACATAAGGTCACGCATACTTATCGCCAAGTTTGACGCCTGTTCAAACCCTATCCGACCCTCCATGGGGAGAACATACAAGAAACCCCTAAGGAGGGTTTTCTTTTTTTATCCAGAGTTGTATGGACAGTTGTACATCTACATCATATAAATTCCTCACCGCAATTTTCGCTCGGTCTGTTCATACGAATCGCCGTATAATTTTAACTGTTTTCGACGTTATAAACGACACTATAAGCCCTTAGGAAGTCATCGGCAATCAAAATACCGTCCCTTGACCCACTAAGTTAGACGTAATTTGAAAATAATTCGATGGTCGTTTCGTAAACAAGTTTTGAACCTCTAATGGTGTGTTTATGATGTGGGTTTACCAATATTTCTACCTTGGTATTCATTTTCAATTAATTCACTATTATTTTGGATGCAGCTATTTGTTTATGTACTGTAAGACGATCGATAGGTTTAAAAGTCAATTAAAATAATTGGTATACATATAAAATAACGATTACGTGATTACACTCTAACTCCGTGTCGCAGGTGGCATGGCCAAACACATATACAATACGAACATCGAAGACCCGAGAACAAACTTTACGCTCCACATACAAAGTTTGCCCCTTACTGTATAATTAAATACAGTTCTTACCTAGATCCCATTAGAGCTACTAAATTTCCTGACGTTACATAGCCGCTTACTGAAAAGATAGAAAAGCGACGGTTAGTAAAAATGGTTGCGATTTTCCGTAAATTATAAATAAATGGATAGTAAAATGCTAAAATCAGTTAAGTATTTTTATACGTGAAATTTCACACAGCACCCCAAACAAGCATAGCTTGTACTATGGAGACTAGATAACTCATAGAATAAGTATTACAGTGTATATATTTTTTTGTGAATACCCTATATACATATTAACATCCAGACATAGAACAAATATCCATGTTCGTCATACAAATGTTTGTCGTGGGAAGGAATCGAATAGAAATAAAGACTAATTGAAAAATTCGAATAAGTAACTCATCGTTAATAAATGAGTCAAAACTTAAGTAGAAACAAAAACTTGGCGGAACCAGTAGAAAAACTATCGCATACCACGTATACCGGTTACATTAATTTATGGTGACGCAAGATCAGCGTTTTGGAGATACGGAGACCAGCCTTCGAATACCAAATGAAAATTGAAATTCTATGTTAATCGTACTCTGTTTTAAAACGATGATAATGTTCAGATATTAATTTTGACGCTATTCAAATCTCTAGTGTTTTGTATTTGTATGTATCTTACAGTTATCGGAGGCTTATACTATGTAACAAACTTACTTAAGTTATAAGTGATTTTGTCGTCTTTCCTATTATTGGGTAATTGGAAAAAAGTTAGTACATATTCATGATATTTTCAATACAAGGAAATCGAAATAAGCTACTGAACCAATTATTTTAGAGCTCTCTCACAGAAAATAAAAAGCTGGAAACGCAAAGTTTTCATTTTCTGAAGTTTTTAGTCTAGCGGACTTGTTGTGGCTTCCAGGAAATAAGTTCAGTCAAATATTTATGTGAGCTTTAGCAGACCCGGGAGACGATGGATGGAAAAAAAAAACACTTCGATGTGCCAATTTTCATAGTCACCGGTTTTGGAGTTTATCATACATATTTTCAATTTCCATTTTCAAGATAAATTTTTCAGAGAAACTGTAGTAAAGTGAACAAATGAGAGGCTTAAGAATGAACAGGTATCGGTTCGGATCCGGTAGCACCGAATAAACTACATGTCTTTTGCTTAAATCTCCATTTTGATTGTTTAAAATGAAGATATTACAATAAACCGTTTTATGTATATGTAAATTTGCCAATATTATCCTTTATGTTTTTCGTTTTATGTTTTGGTATGTGATGTCAAGAGTTTATATATCTATCTTGACTGGCCCCATAGCTCAGTTGGCAGTAAACCTGCCTTCTGCGCTGTAGTTCGTGGGTTCGATTTCCACCCATGACAAACATTTGTGTGACGAACATAGGTTTTTGTTCTGTTTCAGGGTGTTGATGTGTTGTTATATGTATGTATTTACGAAAAAAAAGCATTTGAGTATTATATCAGTTGTCTGATTCCCATGATACAAGCTACTTACTTAGCTTATTTTGGGGCTAGATGGCGCTGTTTTAAATGTCCACCAATATTTATTATTATTATATCTACAACTTACCTCCATTCAAAACCCGCACTTCTTCGTAAGTGGGCGACCGCCATATACTGGTCTGTGTCTTCTTCTTCCGGTAGACCGACAGGTCCTTCCACGCCAGCGTCAGGTTTTCAGGGTTGTCTCCCATGCCTGCGTCATCCTCCCAGTTCACGATGGCTCCCGTGAGGACATTCCTCGTCGGGAGCTTCAGACTTACGTTGTCCTTCATTCTTCGTTACGTCATTTGTGCTGGGGAGGAACACGCTGTTTAGTAAATTAATGAATTTGAATTATGAACATGCTGTATATGCACTTGTAATAACTATTTGGTTCAAAAATATATTTTGATAATTAAAGAGCTTTTTAAATAAAAAGTGAAGATGAAGTAAGAAATATGACATGACATAATTTTTTTTTTTCAAAGTCAAAAACTCAAACAAAATAAAAAAATATATAATTAATAATTAATTATTATTAATGACAAGTAAACGAGAAAGCTCAACGCCTTTTGGCGCTATAGCTACGCGGTACAACTGGTTATTTATTATCCTACCTACATATCCATCCAAAAGAGAGACACACTCTTATCCATGTTCGTTCCCATGGACAGTCAGTCAAGTTATAAGGACTTATTTCTCAAGAATTTGATAAAAATCACGCTAATAATCATATATGTGATATTTTGGTTGGATGTTTGATATTCCTCCATGCCAAAACTACTGGTGCGAAATTTGTTGAAATTTTTAACACATATAGGCTAATTTTATCGAAATTCCACGCAAATAACCGCGGGCAGAAGCTAATGAAGGTATGTTCAGCTATTCATTTAACTATTAGTTGTTTTCTTATCATAAATTCAGACATCTTTCTAATCTCTACAACTTATGGTAGCTTCATTACGAATTATAACAATGGCCTTATTCTTTATAAGGGTTAGTATCGGTCGCATAAAACCATAAGATATTGAAAATCTTTTATAATATTCAATTAAATCTTGGCGTTATTTAGATTTTGTCGTAGGTGTAATTTGGCTTGTTACATCGACTACCTAGTTGTAGAATATGAGACCTTGATCAAAATTCATTTGAAATTATTGGTACGTAACTGTGATTAATTAATAGATTATTTAAATTAATGTTTGTCTAATAAATCGGTCCAATTCCGACTTGGCGTTGGACACCACGGATTCTGATTAACATGTAAATATTTCGTTAATTAATTCAGCCTAACAATATAATCACTCAACAAGCTGGTTTCAAATATTCCCACTGTAACACCATTCTCGACTTTTTACATTAAGGATTTTACCTGTTTAAGTCATTACTAAGAAATTACGAATTGAGATTCTCTCAAAGATTTTTCGAATTCATATCAAATAGTCACTTGATTCTGTCTCGTTCTCAATTCAGTATGTCTATTTGGTAATCGTCGGCTCATCGTTTGACCAGTGACCATTAGCCGACCAATAGACGCAACATCCTCTCTCATGCCGTGATCTACAGGCAATTGACACAATTGATCATTGCCACACAACTCATCGCGTTTTTAACCACTTCTTTATTTTGGATCAAATTAGCTGGCTTTTCAAATTCACTTCCAGAGTAAACGTAGGAACGTGAGATCCTTATTTATAACTAGATGTTGCCCGCGACTTCGTCCTCGTGGAATTCGGTTTTATCACGCACCCCTATTTTACCCCTCGGAAAGTAGCCTAAGTTACTCCTTGTTAAATCACCTATCTGCCAGTGAAAGTCCCGTCAAAATCGGTCCAGCCATTTCAGAGATTAGTCGGAACAAACAGGCAGACAAAAATTAAAAAAAAAATTGTTTTATTATATGTACCGTGTATACATCCATATGCACTTAGTAAAAAGCGGTTGTTTTAATATTACAAACAGACACTCCAATTTTATTTATTTGTTTAGATGTAGGTATAGATTAACTCATTGTTGTAGCTTTAACTGGCCTAGTGATGAGGACGAAGTCGGAGGCATGAGTCGTAAGTTTGATTGCACAGGACGTGAAGAATGTCAGAATGTCATACTTGCAAATTCACAACACAAGAACACTTGAAATTCTTTTAAGGAAGCTTGGAAGAGAGGAAGCTTTATTTCTATTGAATTTTAAAAGAAAAATCACCATGTACTACAATTTGTTTTACAAGAAACACTTTCAGTCGGTTTGTTTTATGTTTGCCGCCTGTTCAGAAGCTACCCGGCCCTCAATGAAATAAACTTTTAACTGTCTTACTTAATGTTTAATGTCCACCAATATTTAATCTGTCGGGCTTCACAGCTTAGTTGGTAGTAACTCTTGTCTTCTCTGTAGGTCATTTGTGTGAAGCATATAGATGTTTGTTCTGCGTATGAGTTCATATATATATGAATAAAAAATGTATATAATTAGCCTTATTAGTTCTCTAGTTCCAATTGTTTATTTTAGGGTTAGGTGCTGCTGTATGTGACTAATAATTACTTATTAAATATATGTTTTATTGTTCTTCGAGCTTTTGTGCTCTTGAGGAGCAAATTATGTGTTAATGTTACATATATATAAAATAGATTATTGGCGTGTTGTATCTATTTGTTTGTAGGTTCATGCGAATGCAATCACACGGAATACCCTCGTTCCTAGCGATCAGTTATCGGTAATCGAACACCGAGCTTATCGGTTACGTTACAGGGAAAGCTGACGGCCTCGTCACCGCAACAGCTCGGGGCTCTGGAGTGCGTGGTTCTGTGATACAGATCCCCAGTTTCAATCTGGAGGCAGCTGATTCAAACCCCGACGTGCATCAATGAGTTTTTTCAGTAGAAAAATTAAGTTCACAATTCCACGTTCACAAAACGGCAAAGGAATACATCGCGAATAGACATGTTCTCGAACAACATATTCGAAGACAAGTGTACGAAAGGAGCCTCTTTGAGGCGCACTTTAATCCTTTCACCACACTGGTTCAAGAGAGAGCGGCACGAGTAGGTTATTTTTTTTCTGATAATCTAGCCCTTATAAACGCTACCCGTGCGAAACAGGGCCGGGCTGCTAGTTGTAAATAAACGTGCTCGAGTCAACGCTCCTGATGATGCCTTGAGGGGCAAAACTTTGTGTTACACTATTATACATATTAAACAGTATTTTTCTTGTCTTGGCTCTATGCAGACCAGATAATCCAGAACGCAGACATGAAAGAGCTATAGGGGGCTATACTGAGCTACTAGCTACACTACGTACTGAGCTGCTGATTAAGATCTTCTACCTAACGAGTCTGAATATACCTCCTTAGTCATATCTAGTTCTCTGTAGTGGCGGTGAACCAAATATTACCAGTAGATTCATATACTCGTACTTTAAATTCTATCATTCTTTAATCTTGATCTTCAATTTGGAACCATTTCTTGATGATTGGTTGACGTCACAATGTTGCAAAACTATAAACATTAGTTTAGCAACACGTTTTTTGACGTCCTAAACGTTATTCTAAATATTCCTAGACTCGTAGAGAATGAATTAAATTATGAAGCTGGTGGTTCACTTTATTGATATTTTGAGGTAATTACCTGAGTCACGACTTTGTGGTATTATGATCAACAAGCTATAGGTAATGAGAAATGCACTTTACATACTGGTTTGTGGAACAATTTTGAGAGTAATAACAAAATATATCTAAAAAATCTAAAAGAATAGATTTATTTAGTCTGTGGTACTTGGTGGCAAAACTGTAAAATTTAGTTGAAGAACTATTTTACAGGATTGTTTACAACGCATACTTATGAGCTGGGAGCTATGCTAGCTATCTGAGCTGCGTCGCAACGCAAACGGTGTAGCACAACCTTTATTATTGCTCAGCCATTCACGCATATTTATGACTTTGGTAACTTGAGAATTTGAGCTTTCTAAATTAACTTGACGTGACATGTTACCGGTACAGGTACCCACCAAGTAACACCTACTTACACGTAAGCTTGTATGTACTTATCATATATTTAAATTCCAACATAACGAAAGAATAACATAATAAGTTCTACCCTGTCACCTCTTCGAAATTCCCTGTGTCATAAATATCGGAAACTACAGGTACCACAACAAAAGAAAATAATATGAAATACAAAGTTTGGTCATGATACAGAAATCGAACCTGCGAATGTTGCATCTCAGACGGCTGCAACAGAGGAATTCAAAAATATATCTAATATATAAAATTCTCGTGTCACAGTGTTTGTAACAAAACTCCACCGAAATGGCTTGACCGAATTCTTAAATAAAATTGCGTATATTCAGCAGGTCTGAGAATAGGTCTGAGAATTTTCATACCCCTAAGTGATAAGGGTGGTCCACCCCAAAAATATATTTTATAATTTTTTGGACATTTTATTATTTAAACTTTTTATGATTCAGCAATAAAAAGTACATACAACCCTAAATTTTCACACTTCTACCACCAACCCCTATTTTTTTATTGCGATATTAGTACCTTAATAATTTTCAACCCTCGGTGGTCGATTACTGATAAAATGTTTGTTTTTCGTTTTTAATGACACTTTTACCTTAACGTGACATTGCAACGCATGCCGGATACAGCGACCAATGAAAAAAAAAACGATAAAACAAAATAATCGTTGGATAATTGTAGTCAAAAAAGAACATTCAACATTTTCTTTCATATCGAATACGAACAAACATTATTTTCTTTGAAAGATGAATACAATTCGAAATTGCACACCCATACGAAATCCACGTGGTTGCCGCCTACCGCCTACGTACACCGTAGCTCTATATCTACGGGCAGGTATGTATGTTTAGAGCTTTTCACCGGTTTTTGCACGGTTAGTATTCATGTATTTGACAGACAGGCACTCAGTTACACAATAAACTTTGTGCACGCGCAAAAAAATATACACACAAGATAATGCACATTCAAACAATCTTGCAACACTGTACGATAAGATATAAAATTATGCAAATAAACTGAACTACTTACCCACGAAAAAAGGTGATAAACAGTGATCCACTAAGAAAAATCCCTTTAGGCACAATCGAAATACAAACTGAGAAGACTGTTTTTTTTTTTTATCGTCGCAGGCGGCGAGCGTGCTGCTCTATGAAGCCGCTAGATCCAACTGACCTGTTCATAAAATAAAACTAGTTTGGCATACTTAGTTTAATGGAACTGTCCACATTTTCTTTAGGGACTATTAGTTTTTAAGTACTTTAATTGAATTCTAATTTCTGGATTTTTTATTATGAGAATATTATGTATCTTTGTTGCGTTAACTACTGTGCTTTTATTTGGCTGTATGATGTTTTAAACAAGATTTATTTAGCTTGTAAAGCAAAAAGGTTTAGTAAATGTCATAAATGTAATAAACTATTTTTCCAACTTGAATTACTTTATAAAATAATAATATTATTGTACCATTCAGCTGGGCTGATTAAAAATAGTTTTTAGCTTGTGGAGCAAAAAGGTTTATTTAGTAAATATTATAAATATTGTACCACTTAATTAATTAGATACTAAAATAATAATATTGTGGTATCATTGAATTAGACTGATTAAAAAATTACTTATTGTTAAAGTTTTCGAATATCTCAGAAGAGGTTTATCAAATTAGGTAGGTATATATATGGAGAATAAAATATAAATTGGAATTTTGTGCTTGGAACTCGGAACCTCGATTAAAATCAATGCACGCTCTGCATCGTCAGGGGCTTCGTAGTTATAATCGGAATTTTCACATACGTCATTACCTGCCATGATACTGAAAATATGTGTGGTATCAACCTTCTCGAAAATTTCGACTTCGATAAATCGATATAGCTCAGAAAATGTGGAAGAATCATATATTAAAAAGTCTCCATTTTAGAGATTTTATCTCGATAACTTGAAATATCAATCTGATCACAGCTTTTAAGAAGTTATTGTATAAATTATTTCATCAGATCTATCAGATAAGGAACTTGTCTGTTATCTAATCCAGTTTCCATTTAAAAGTATTTTTATACACATAACCTTTACTTAGGTATATCAGGTATGCGTATCTGAATTTTAATACTAGGTAAGTACTATCTGATAAATCTTGACAGAGGTCACTCAAATCCGAGGCGAAAGCAAATACAACTATAATGCAGCTAACTAGAATATAGGTAGGTAGCTCCTAAAACAGCGTTGTTTATTGAAGTTCCTAGTTTCACGATTTAAGGTCACCTTTAGCAAAACCTTCTCACTCAGTATAAATTATGTGTTTGAGAGCGAACACAAATGGTCACATCTTCATTATTGAATTTTCTGTGTCGCAGTAAATTACCAATTCGGTACAAAAGAACCAACAAGATAAATCATAAAGCTACCATACCAACGAACCACAATAATAACGCCTGGTGGGTACTAGTTTTCTTTTAAAACTTTAAAGTGTTGCTAGTTTTAAAGTTTTAAAGAGCCCATAAGCACGGGAATTGGTCATTATCACTCCATGCCAAATAACAGGTAGTGCGAGAGGGACGGATTCAGCGTTCGAGGACGGAAATCCCTTTTAGATCTGACTACATAATTATTTGCGGCAAAACTAAAGGCTGTCATTTATGTTTTACCAGTTACTATTATATTCTTGTGTTTTAAAAATGATGGATCAGGTCACTGTCATTTCACCCAAACTGTGGGATGAAAAGTTTGCAAAAACAGAGCCATTATTGAAAAAAGACTATGAACATGCAATCCGACTTTTTTGTCAGATTCACAATAATATTGTGAAGATACAACTCAGATACGCAGCTTTTTTACAATTTGAATTACAGTTAATTTTACCTAATTTATTATAGGTTAATTCATTAAATTATATTCTAATGATACTTTCGCTTGTTGCCCCAAGTTTATAAGCAAAAATTTCATTCATTATTCTACGAAAGCTTTAATTTTGCTTGTATTATAAAATACACATATGCAAACTCCTTACTTAAAACAACCGCCTTAGTAACGCTGTCGATTGTCAAAATAAATCGCTTCTATGTTCGAAGTTCATTTGTTTTCGTTTTGATATTGATGTGGAAACCGATAATTTTCGACGTTGAGTGCATCGTTTGCAACAAATCGTTGCATAAGCTGGGAGACATTCCACGAGGATCGTCGAGAGACATGGGAAAAGTGACAAAGACTATCAATCGCCGTTTGAGAACGCCGAATTGGTCTCTGGAAGAGAAACAATACCTACTCGAGTTGATCAAGGCCCGGAAGGAGGTGGTTGTAACTAAGAGCAACAACGGGCCCAATTATTCAGAGGAGAAAGGCGCAGCGTGGAACGAAATTTTACGGGAACTGGAGACGAGATTTGGTGCGAAGTTCAACGGTAGTTCCATTAAGAAAGTGAAGACGCAGTGGCAAAACATGAAGCGGTTAGCTCGTGAGGAGATCGCACAGACTGGGCCGGCGTTACAAAGACTTAGCAAACAGACCATCGATGTCTGTCAAATTCTGGACATGGTGAAAGATGGTGTGTTGAAACCGGAGGCTCAAAATTTTAATGAAACAGCTTCAACTAATGTTGAGATCAAAACTGAACGCATTGATGAGTAAGTTTTTTTTAATACATATTGTTAGTTTAGATAACACAAATCCATAATATAATTACGGCTAGGATGTAATGTACCTAATAGAGGTAGGCAGAATGTAGATACTTAATCATTTTAAGACGTAAATCTAGATGGTGTTGACTGAATAGGCCGTCATGTAGATACTAGTTACCTACCTCGATTGAATTATACAGTGATGTAATGATGATGGATTGAATATTTTTTTCTTTTTTATTTGTTGGGGTGAAAATACCAAATCCCTTATTTATATATACGTGTAAAGATCGCTGATAAAGTTAATAGAACCTTTGTAACTGCATGTTTTCTGCACAATGCAAAAGTTATTTGTCTCGTTATATTTTGTTTCAATTGTTAAATTTTCAGGGAAATGGTTCAACCTGACTGCAGTAGAAATTCTGCCATGATTGTTGAAAGTGACAATATAAAAGAAACTATCAGTCCAAACCGGCTCGAATCGTCTGCTTCATCCTCCGATCGGGTATCTGAGATGAACGAGTCTGAAGTTTCAGAGGATGCAAACCAAAGCACCAGTTATGTGAAGAGAAATGCTTCGTCAATGACCGATGCAAACATGAATATATCAAAGGACACGTATTACAGATTGAATCCATTCCATAAGGAAATGCAAGACTACTTCAAGTATGGTTTGATTCAAATAGCCTTTTACTATTGTGTTTATATCATTCCCTTTAGAGTGAGTCTTCAATAACGTACCACGGACGGACGTTTATAGTGACATCTCTGTAGAATGAACGAAACTAATTTGTGGAAGGAAGCATTCAAATCATATACCCATCACACCGTATTTAATATTTTTTAGGTTTATTTCCGCTGAGAAATTAATGAAGATGGAATCCATAAAGGAAGAACGTCAAGTAATCAGAGCTATGAGAGAGACTGCAGAGCTGAATAAAATTATTGCTGAACAGAAGCTCAAGCACGTGTTGTGGGTCAAAAAAACAGAGATGGCGTAAGTATCATTTTTTAATGAGATGCGGCCGGCCGCGGCATACACGCGAGCAACTTGTGTGAGCACACGTCATTTGAATCCATTCTTGCCATTCCTACTTATTTTAAAATATTTATATCTTTATTATTGAGAAGGTGGCCGATGGAGCGAACAACGATTTTGTAGTCTCCATATCTGTTTTATATTTTTCTATAAGAGCTTTAGGTAATACTCATTTATATATTAACAACAATCTTTATATTGTTAAGTTTTCTGGGCCTTTTATACTTCGATTTTAAATCTGATGTATACATACGCAAAAACCGAGACTTAAGTACGCAAAGATAAAGTAAAGTGCAAATGAATAGGTACGAATTAACACAGTCTTTGCCACACTGCGTACTTTTCAGTGAAAATCACTACACTAACGAGTGTGTCGCACGTAAATTGTTTCCATTTACGTACGTTATCGCACGTGTTGCGCCGTAAAATCACATGTTGTACACGCTAAATTAAATAAAATCCATGACCACGAGTGAACGAACCATTGTTTAACGTGCGAATGCTCGCTACTCTTTCCTCGCAGTGCCTGCATGGCGTTCTCTTAATTTTTGGTTATAATTGTCAATGTCTTTTTACGATAAACGTCACGCAACGCCAAATGTCAACGTCGCAGACAGTACGTCATTAGAAAAGAAAATTTCACTGTGAAGAATCTGAAACAATATTTTCTAGTCTTTTCGAGTATATTTTGTAAAATTGAATCATGAGTTTTATTTCTACTGCTAGGACCTCGTTAACGAAGGGCGCAAGGACCATTGTCAACGCGAGGTAAGTAATTATAACACCGGCCGGGCAGGTTACGCAATACTCGCAACAAGCACGTTTTTTAAAAAAACAAACATGACCTTTCTAGTCATTGTTGTAAAAAATAGTTTCAAATTGGCATACCACGTAAGACAAATCGATGCACTGTAATAACCAGCTATATTGTATGACTAATGATGATCGGAAATTATTTTTACCAATGAGTCCATGACGGTTTGGTTGGCAGTTGTTGCACCCTTTGTTCACTACGCACTTGCACGTTTGCACTTGCGTTTATCTTGCAATTTGTTTGAATACGTAGGTATTAAAGAATAATGTAAGTGCTGTTCCACGATTTAAGTTTATAAATATTGTTTCACATACATATTTGGTTTCTTTCCAGTGTCAGACTACATCATTGAACTTCTGATAATAGGTGTATAAAAATCGTGTAAATAAATGTAATATATACATATGTTTAGGTTATTGATATTTGTTTTGGTCTTACTGGTAATTATAGTATAAAAATATAAACCTGTTTTATTCAGCAAAATACAGAAATTCTCTGATAGCTTATATTATATCTATAAATATAATAGTAACTCATAGGCATAGCATGTTACATTGTAAACTCCATTGTTACTTAACATCAGGTGCAATTGTGGTGAAATTTTAACTACTGCAGCCTAGAAGTAGGCTTTGAAATTCTGTTCAAATATAGTCTCTATATATGGTACAGATCAAAAGTAGTCTGTCACTTGAGGTCACTATCACCTTATTTCAAAGTTTCAGCATTAATTGCAGTAGTTTTGTTATAAAATAAACTCCCATTTACAATATTAGTGTGATTATTTCCAGGATGTACTCTGGAGAGCCGGGTTCTGGTGCTGGAAAGGGAGGTGGCGGTGGTGGCGCCATCCGCGAGGCCGGTGGTGCATTTGGCAAGATGGAAGCTGCTAGAGAAGATGAATACTTTTACAAGAAGGTAATGGAATTGAACAGGATTTTTATGTTCAATATTGGCTATTAGGTAGCGTTAATAAATATAGGTTTCCATTTTCTGTTGGGAACATTGAGTCCCCAAAGGTGAAATTTGCTATCAAGTACCTGAAATTGTGTTCCGGTAACCTCACTTTGGAGCAGCTTGCAATCCATTCATTGCATTGGCTGAAGAGTTACTTAGCGTCTGGTGATATGTAGTCAAAAGTAGCCCTGTAAGTTTGATACAACCATATTATATTATATTATGTATTTAAAATAATAAGTAAATCTCTCTTCAGTATCTATGTGACTACCGCAATACTAATTGAATTGGCAGCAATCTGTTTAAATAACTAAGAAAGTGTTGCACTGCTACTTAATAAATACTTCAGTTATCAGACCTGTCTATTTCTACTGACCTTGGTAGGCCTTACAATTACTCGAATAGCATTTGATGCTGCAAAACCAACATTGACCATTTTTCATCATCTGCCCACTGTCACACAATGATAACCGATAATAATGCATCACATTTATCCTGCAGCAAAAGGAACAGCTCCAGAACCTGAAGGGCCATCTCGACAAGGAGATTGCCTTCCACCAGGATCAGATCAAACGTCACGAGGATGCCATCAAACGGCACAAGAGCCAACTCACCGACATGGACAAGAAGTGAACGCACTTGACATCAGAGCAAGCAGTTGATCAGTTATGACTGCACACTGATTTTCAAACAGCTCTTTAATTTACAACTATGCTCATGGCTAACCAGCATGAATCTAAATTTTTGGTACTTCATGTATTAAACTTTGATGTACTTAATTGTTGTTTATACATGAGAATCGTTGTGTTAAGTGAGCTGTTATAAGGTTTAATTGTTTTAAGGGTGTTACATGCTTTTATTTTGTTTAGATATTAGTCTGGATATTTGAATTATATCTACCTATAGGCAATGTGAACATTGTTTTCTTCAGTCTATAATGATTTCAAGACTCATCTAAAGACCGTTTAATAATATAAGCATTGTGAACCACATATAATAAATGGTTACATTTTACTAATATTATGAATATGAAAGTTTGTGAAGATGTTTGTTACTCTTTCACGCTCAAACTGCTGATTTTGATGAAATTTGGTATCAAGGTAAATTCCATTTTCCATTAGAAAGGCCATGAAACTGCGATGTTTTTTTCAGGCAAAAAGCATTCGATAATTTTACAGTGCTGTTTTTTCCTACGTTTACTCCTACTTTTACGGTTCGGCTAATGAATAATGTGTATATGAATGCATGCTTCTAATTTTAATACTGCCATCTGTCATCTTTTCGTGGTACTAACTTGTTATCTTACAAGACGACCTTCAAGACGTTCTTTCGTATCGCAAGCATTGCTTTCTTAATTTATCGAGTCGCCAACAGGTGGCGCTATTCAGGTCTGTGACTATCCATATCGGTTGTGACTTGTGTAGTAGGTTCGCCTGAACAAGCACTTCTCTAATCAGTAGTGATAGGTAACTATGTATGTATACCTGCAGGCTTGATCTTGAAGTTGCAGGTAACAAAATGTTTTGAACGATTACCTATCTCATTGTTGTTTAAATGTTATTTAGTTCATAGTAAGTATTGGTAATTAGATGATTACACATTACAGTAGACTAATTCCATAAAAGTTCTACTGCGCACGGTAATGTATTTTCATGCCCTTGGTACCAAATCTCATAGAAATTGTAAAATTTAAGCATTAGCTCATTGAACGCATTTAGACAGAACAACTATCGCTTTGTTTGTTTTGATCGTGTAGACGGTCGTCGCCCTGGCTCAGCAAATAATATTTCTGTCCGGCGGCGGCGGCGCTGCCCAAATTTAGAACGCGTTTCACTGCAGCGCGTACTGTACTAAGCCGACGGGGTTAGGGTAGGGGTTTGTAATTTCGTGTAGTAAATAGGAGTGCGTGACGAAAACCCGAGCTCCATCGACCATCGCGCATCGGTCGCGTCCGCGGGCGACGACCGACCCCACGACGTGAAGTCAGCGACGAGCGCACCCGACGGCAGACACTCGGTCGTGTTCCGAGCGAGTGCGAGTGCCAGTTTAGTACGTTCGCGACAGGACGTCGCATGTCGTCTCGCGTTCCGTCCGCGCGTGCACGGTGTTTGTGAATTAACAACACTATTGTGCTGTGTCATTTGTGTGTTTGTGTAATAGAGCTGGTGCTGTCCACGTTATTGTGATGCATTTAAGGATTTACATATGGCTGTCTTGCGTGCTCCTCGCAGGATACGTTCGCGCGACAGAGGTAAGGGGGACCCGTCTTAAATGCGGCGTTCGGCCGGCTTTTTGTTTGGGGAGACGACGATTCGACGCTGTTCGAGCGACTTGCGTAACTTTCAATGTCAGACAACAACAGATTTTGATTCGAAATATGTGCAGCATAATCCGCGCCTACGTATTAGAATGGTTTGTTTACCTTGAATGTTGTAATCGCAGGTAAACATTCTTATCAACTGAGTTACCATCGATTCGTTTAGATACGTATATGTACCCGAGTAGTTTGTTTATCGGTAGTGGTAGCGTGTAGCGCTGGTAGCATCGTGTCGCGATGTAAACATGGCACAGACTGCTGTGAAGTTGGTTTGTACACGGTCGAGAAATGAATGGGAGCGAGCGTCGCCCACCTTTGGGAGAAAGCGGAGTCTGAGATAGTACGCGCCTAAGTGGACCCGACTGTCTACCAGAGACGTCCCCAACGAACGAAAATCATGTTTACATGGAAGCTAATTTTTTACAGAAGTATCTAAGTTTATGTATGTTATGTATACCTAGAGTACCTAATTAGTAATCAATCTAAATGAATACGAATGAAACGATAGGTTTATGTACTTAAATTGTTAATTGATCATGCTCGCAAAAAATGGAAGAAATCCCTTTTTAGGGAGTTCTTGCAATAGGAGTCAAACTTAGCGATAAATAAGCGTGACTATATTTTTTTAATATTACCTATGAATTGACGTTTCCAAGTCATTTTTTTATGAACTCTACGGAAATATAGTTTTTGACTTATAGAAAGGATTCCGAAATCGAAACTTGCAAAATTAGCTTTGTTAGTTCTGAACTAATAGCCTACTAGTTACCTACGTAACAATTTGCAAGCCGTTACATGAAAAAATAGCCCAGTCGACTATAACTTCATTTATGAAGCAATTAATAATATCTCTTTGTACCAACACGTTCATAGTTCCCAACTTTGGCACCTGTTTCATCCCTATCCCGACATGAGACATTTGTCAATAAATGCGTTGTTTATTCATCAGTCGCTTTTAATCAACTATTAAATCAGTCGAATAAAGATTCTAATTCTTGAAGCTTTTAGCAAGCTTTAGACCAATGACTTTTTTTGATGTACCAAGTTCATTCACGATTTGTTGCTGAACTTAGCGGTTTTTTGAGATGTGGTTGTAATCCACATAAAAAAGCTCGTTCTATAAACTTAATTTAATCTCATTTAGTAAAAATATAATCTAAAGTAATATTTTAATTCTTAATCTTTTGTTTGAAGAAATCTTACGAGCTTTAGCGCTCAGCTCCAAAAGCCTTGTCTCAAGGACCTTTATGAATACCTAGGCATATTCTTTGGAACTTAAATCCCGAAAGCTAAGTTTAATGTAAGCAAATTCGTCTCACATCAACCAAAGTTCTGAACTCTATTTAGCTTCACACCGCGTTGATATTGAGAGCGTCGCGTAGGTATGAATTTCTTGACTTTTAAGTTGGATTCTTTCGTTAAATGTAAATTTGCGCAATTTTGTTTCACAATAAATGATATTGATTGATTGATTAGTTAATTATACACCTAAATGTATAAATTTGTCCATGCGCATGTAACGTGTCCAAGGGATCCATAGTCACGTTACATGCTCGCATAAAAAATATAAAATATAAAATTTTATTATACTTAGGGAAGATGATGCTCCAAGGAAATTAAAAACTAGCAAATACATCGAGGTTTTCAAAAATATTGTACTACTTAAGTAAAATAGTTCTACTAACTACATAAAATACTTGTCAAATCTGAAAGCTTCATCCAAATCAAAGCAAACACTACCATACGAAGTAATTTAATGTCGACGTAAAGTACAGCCAGGGTGAGCTAGAATACGAGTGGGTGTCCTGTAATGTTCTCACACTGTCGTCAGCGTCTGTATGTCGACGGAAGTTGGATATTATGTCTGGAGATGAGTAATGAAGCCAGCAGACGTTGCAGTAAATATTTGCGCCAGCGTCTGCAAAATAGACTAGGGTGGCTGCAAGCGCAAACAATATCCTATCCATTTGCATTTTTCAGTCTTGTCTTTGGAAAATTTGCCCGCTTTGTTCTATGGGGTCCTTTCAAAAGGCTGGTTAATCGCCTTCTTATGGTCCGGCAGTGTATCAGCGTCGCCTCTGGTATTATACATGGCCATCGGCGACGTTGGCTACTTCCCATCGCATGGCAGGTCATCTCGTCTGCTCGCTGTAATATATATAACTTATATAAACTAAATGCAAAATTAGATGTTAAATTTACATGGTGCGAAGTAGCAGGAGTCACTTCAAAGTGTAGGCACTAATGTAGTAACAGAATAATGCAAGCTTCTCCAGATTCTTGGATTTCAAATTCGCTGGGGGCATTCCTTTAGGGGTTGCTTTCTGTTTTTCCCCATGGAGGGACGGGTAGGGTTTGAACAGGCGTCAAACTTAGCGATAAGTACGCGTGACCTTATGTTTTGAATATTATTGTTATTTCTTTATGAATTCTATAGAAATAAAGTTTTTGACTTTGCTGTAAACAGCGAGGTACGATGCGAATGATCCACCGATTAGCAAGTGATTTTGATGCCAAAGGTGAAGTACTTACTGATTGTCGGTTACGAATATAAATTGTAATCGAGCTAACAAAATTAATCTATCGCTGATGATGAGCCATTTCAAGGTGCACTTTAGTCATTGCACCATTTAGAGAAGTTCAAGATGACATGAGTATGAGTTATTGTTGTGACGAAATAAGTCATTATGGCTCGCCGGTTGTAAGGCCTATAGCTTTTGGTAAATACCTCGTTGAATTGTCCCTTGGAACTGGCAAAAATAGCAATAATGTTAGTATTCGTTAGTAGTACTCATTTAATTTCAAATTATTGTACATTATTGGTATTCTTAATCAATTAATTATTACTGTTATTCTGATTGTATTTTTTTATTTATTGTAATTCTTCTCATCATTCGTAATTATCAATTAAACTAAAGATTTGCTATAAATGAGCATAAACATGATATCTGTTTAACTAACTAGATCCTGTTTATATCATACTGTGTTGTCAACTAATGATGTACTATGTTACACGCAAATTAAATTACTTGATTTGATTCGTTCCCAGACAAACTCTCCACAAAAACTTCAAATTCATTTACAAATTTTAAAACCACACCAATAATGTTTATTCTACGCCGATACGTCTACGTTTCCTTCTTCGCTTCTCCAACGACCTAATTATATCAATGCGTTAATAAGTTTGCGAAGTCTGGAAGGTCCAGGGGTTATCTCGTGGCGAGGTTTATCTCAAGACGACCAAAACAATTCTTGGTACTGAAAAATCTGTAAAATCTTGGGTTTTACCAATGTCCAATTTATAGTGCTTCTATCAAGAAATCGCGTCGGGATAAACGGTACCAACCTACGGGTGTTTGCCTGACAGTAAAAAGCGATGTCGGCCAAAGTGTTTCGGGGAAGTCTTGGGGTTATTCTTGTTATTGTGTAGTCCGTGCCAAAAGTAGAATCTGTGTTATTATTTTTCTAATTTGAATTTGTTGTAGTGTGTGTCTGGGTGTTGCGAGACACCGAACAAGGTGACCCTAGCAATGACAGCCTTCGCGCACCTTCGCAAGTGCCTTGCTATTATTAGAAATATATTGATGTATACTTAAAAATTTTGCAAGGCTCGGAGCTAAGTGAAAGCTGGATCTGAAATAAAGAAAACAAAGGAAAGGAAAAAGCAAACGAAACAAACAGGACTACATAGTTACATATGCTAACATACTTAGTTCTGACAATTGAGTAAATTTGCTTTTCAACTTGTCAATTATAGAATTTTTTGTTTGCAAACTTTGCCAATCAAATCGAATTAAAAATTACACAAGGTCACGCTTTCTTGTTGCAGGATATTACAAGATATTTTTTGCGTGTCGTAGAGCACAGATAACACAGGCCATGGAGTTTTATCATTGAAGTTTTCATTTAGATTATAACATGCTTTCTTAACTAAATCATTCTTCATTTTACACCTTTGTTTTACCAAGCTTCATGAAGCTTCCAACCCGAAGGTAATAATCATATTATATATGAAAAATAATTTAGTTAAGAAAGCATGCTATTCTGTGAATAGTTAAGCAAGAAGCTGAATTTTAGACCAGAAGTCAAACATTCAAATTTTAAATGACACACTTAACTCTAAGAAAATCTGTGCTTTATGTCCTAGCTGTGTACAAAAGTACCCAACTCCCCCCCCCCTGTACTAACAGTATTACCCATATCACGTGCCTATCACAATCCTGCCCCCCACTATTATCCAATTACGAGCAGTGCGCAGTGCGCAGTAGGTATCTTTGAATGCGCCAAGGATAATGCGCGGAAGAAGGAAATCCTACAAGACCTTATAACTTAAAACTAGATCTTTGTTGTCCCTTTATATAAGAGTAGGTCGCAGGATTTGAGGATGTTGTTTCAGGGTTACTTCATTTCGTTTATATTGGACACCAAGGTATTCACGTCCGCGACAGCGCTTATTGTGTACCTGGGGCGCTATTCTGGGCCCGGTGACCCTAACGTTCATTACATATAACTTGTACTATGTAAGGGACGACCCATTGCGTTGCGCATTATTCTGAGACATTAATGAAGATGGGACGTCTCCTGTGCCTGTTAAAATTGATAATCGCTATTGACGATGTAAATGGTTATGTTATATACTTCTTCAGGAGAACACTGCACTAGATATGATGATGCTAATTTTTTTCCCTGATCTATACTGTCCCACTGCCGAGTAAAAGTCTCCCCCTTCCATAGATCCCGGACTAGCTATTATTTCCCACCAATTTCCCTCAAATTTATTTATGTATACATTATGCTCCCAGTTATAATGAAAACAGCACACAACAACCATAGTTAAAAAAACAATGTATCAACAAACATTTTGGCTCTCGCCTCAAAGGCCTGTAGGTGTGAAATAGATATTACCTAGTTATAGAGGTATCTTGTTGGGGAAGGGGCATCGACTGCGATACGTGCTCATACTAAGTGGTGTTTTGGCGAGCGCTAATAATCGATAGTTTCGTTCACCGTTCAACTTCATTAAGAGCAGTAGAACTCACGCCAAGTTCGTCCTGGGAAGTACTGCCACCATACCTATTTCTGCCGCCAAACAATAATGCATTCGCGTTACTGTATTCTAGTTTCAAAGGTGTTATTGCCGGTGAAATTACAGGCACATGAGACATTCCACCTACGCCTCAGAGTTACGGACGCATACGATACGACTTGTGTCTCGTTGTACCTAGTAGGGAGACCCAAGTTGCATCGGTTGTTATGGGCGGTGGTTACCACTTAACACCAGGTGGGCCGGCGGCTCGTTCCGGTAAATGTATCACATAAACAAAAGGCCCGCACTTGGTAATTATTTGGAATAAGATTTTTCCTGTCTGCCGGATATTAAGCAATGAATTACTGGAAGTGCTAGTACGTACGTACATACTACGTACTACGTACGTATTCGAGAGGAAATAATGGTGGCTGACGTAGTTTCCACGAGATAGTGTAAGCCACAGGGTTAAAAGTGGCTCACCGAACTGCCCACCCAGACCATGGTGTGTCCGTATATGTATTTTTTCATTTCAAACTTGATTAAACCGAAGAAGAGGTTTGATCTATTCTATTCTGAATGGTTCTCTCGAACCGATGTGGTGAAAGGATTTTAAGTGCGCCACAAAAAGGCTCCTTTCGTGCACTGTCTTCGAATTATTAGTTCTAGGACATGTCGGTTTCCTCACGATGTTTTCCTTCACCGTTTTGGGAACGTGGTATTGCGCACATAAATCTTTCAAGCGAAAAACTACCGTCGGGATTTGAACCGGTGACCTCCGGATTGAAACTCGGGGTCAGTACCACTAGACCACTACGCTCTCAGAGGTGTGATTACATGCACAAACATTCCATCTTCACGTCTCGACGTTACAGGCGCAATATGATGCGACTTGGGTCTTCCATACCTGAGGGGAGAGCTTATTTCGTATCGCTATTCTCAGAGGTTACCGCTTAATATCAGAGACTCAGGTAACAGGTCGTTAGGTAACTTATTCACAAAAAAACCTAGACTGCCGAACACCGCCAATGAACTAGACTGCCAAATACCAATATAATTCCAAATCATTTATGAATCATTGACGTCACAATATGTACAGAAGTTGATAGATTGAACTTACATCAAACATACACAGTTCTGACCTCGCTTTTCCCTGTTGTGGACATTACTAGGGCAATGGTCATAACAATTGATTTAATCAAAACGTCCAAAGTAACCCGTGGCCTCATTCATAAACAAGACACAACTTCTGTTAAAAGAATCACATGATAAATGTCATGATCTCATTAAATATTTTTTCATTCATTTTCATGACATGACTCGTTTTGGTTTAGCGGAAACCGAATGTTACGTGTTACACAGGGCCGAGAATAGGGCGCCGCGGCCATCCCTCTAGTCTGCTTCAAATGTTATTACCTAAAAAGTATAAAACTTTCGTATTTCTACTAGCCAGAGTTTCCCTTGCATCGTTATTTCGTTCCGTTCCAAAACCTTTTGAAAAGCTAGAATGCAAAGCTTTGTGCTCGCTTGATTTTTCCAAACTACCTGTGAATTTCCGAAGCTTCAGTCCAACGATGTATTTCAAAACAGGAGCAAACTGTCACTGGGAAAATTGTCCATAGACCTAAAATCACTCTTCATCGTACTTATTTATTGTTTACTAGTGACCTGCCCTGGCTTCGCACGGGTGCAATTAATTTACAAATTATGTAAAAAGAGCCTCGTTTATCGCTCTAAGACTTAAGCGGAGAAACAGACAAATACCAATAGCGACTTAGTTTTGTACTATTTAGAGAAGATGAAGTTTTCTTGTAAGAGATTGGACTATAGCTACCGTTAAGTATAAAAGATTATTAGGCGGCGAATATCAAAAATGTTACCTCAAAGTTCCCTTTTTTGAAGTACCTAAGAATGCTTATCTAATATCGAGCATCAGTGTAAACTGGAAACTGCAAAACAAAGGGCTACACGGCAAACACCAATTAAACTAACAAACTATAGCCTTCGTAATTGGCCTGAATGGCCGGAAACCGACAAATATTTGAGAGCACGCTGATGGAAAATAAATACTTCGGTTCCCCCTTCCCGAAACGTGGTAAAGAAATGTTTATTGGACTGCAGAAGTTAAAGCTCAACGAAAAATTACCACGATTGCCAGTAACTGGCGCCAATTCAAATACAGGCGAGTATGACTTTTTGCACTCACAATAGCTCAGTATAAAGGCGCATTTGAACCCTTGCACCACCCTGGAAGCCAGTCACACGAGTAGTAGTACTATTTAGGATAAGTTTTTAGACATTCAGAAGATTCAATAAGGCCATGTCAAGAGTACCCTGACGCCGAGCATGCTTGAAGAATGTGATGGGAGTGGATGAAGGATCGTAGCAGGTGGAAAACCATGATCTCTGCCTACCCCTCCGGGAAACAGGCGTGATTTTATGTATGTATTAACTTGTGCTTTAAGGAGACTTGCGCGCTACAATCGACCAAAGGTACCTACTCCTTGAAGTACCTGTCTATAGTTGGCACAAGTTCTACTGATAATTTTTCATGTGATCAAGGCGCATAGAAGATCATCGTGATATCGAGAGCCAGAAAAATCCACAAATCGTGGTAAATATCTCGTTACTCTAAAAATATTGTTCATTAACAGGACAGTTTTAATAGTTACAAAAAACCCAATGCTCATTATCCAGAGCGATATTTCATTGAAATTAAAGAAATTGTAAGTCCGCCATCTGTTTAACAGCTGTTACGAATACTTGGGCGGTTCTGGTGATTCAGAATTCATTCATGATTTAAGATTGTTGACATCTGGGTCTATTTGAAATACTAAATTTAAATTAAATTGGAAACGGGTTGTTTAACTTAGACCCGGTTCAACAACTTATCAATATTAAAGATGTATAAAGACGAATTAGGAAAAGCCGAATTTTCGCAATACTGCGGCCCCTAGTAACGGGTTCGACGCTTGACCAAAAACGCAACCATTACACAAATTTAGCGTGACACGCAAAAGGCCAAATGACTATATGCCCAAATACGCGATTGACCAAAACTCAAACAAGGGACATGGCCAAAAAGGCGATTAATAAATATGAAAAGAAAACCTCGTAACATCGACGCTAAAGCGAACCAGGAACCAAATTCGGAATTGTTTCGATTTAAACGATTTTTTTTTTCGATTTAAATTTATATTGCATAGCCGAAGCCCACAGTCATCATTCTAAAACTGTAAGCTGTAGTTACAAAACAAATTACTTTTCTTGCTCTCTCAAATAAGTTGGAGACGCAAGTTTAATTAAATGGAGACAAGTCTCTCTTAGAATACGAAGTGGATGCTTACTAATTTGCTTATTTTGGTAATCAGAACATCCAATCCTACAAGGAACAACGAGCTAAGACATTTCTGGTAATCTGATAGTATCGGCAAAGACACTGGGGGGACCACGTAGCTCGCGTCCGTACGCGATAACCCTTTGAACCCATACACGTGTCTCCCGGGTGGTGCAAAAGGAGCAACCCAAAGTAGCAGTAGAACTTGTGCTAAGTTCGCCCGGAGAAGTACTGCCACCACACCTGGTAATCTGCCGCAAAGCAGTGATGCACTCGTGTTGCTGTGTTCCGGTGGAAGGGAGTGGGTGCCGGCGAAATTGCAAGCGCATGAGACGTAACATCTCCGTCTCGAAGTGATGGACGCAACGCAGTGCGACTTGAGTCTTGTACTATGGAGAGCACTTGAGTTATATTGCTGTTGTCTAAGGGCGGCGTTTACCACTTAACATCAGGTGGGCCGTCAGCTCGTTTAGTAACTTCAATTACATAAAAAAACATTAAAGATAACTTGAGTAGTGATGAAGTGGTGCGATCCGTTTAGGGAGCACACACGTCATTACAACGCAGTTCTACTCTTAACAAGGTCCATCCGTTATATATGTGTGTCTGGAAAATATTACGTGTGTTTTATTAGGCTAGTAAGTGAAGAACATACGCGCTGATTCTTACATTCAAAATATCACTCAACAGTCATACTTACAAAATGCAGAACCAAACTATGCATAGCTTGTACTATGGAAAACAACAAGTGATAGAATACATTTATACTTTTTTGTTAATACATACATATAATACGTATTAACAAACACCCTGACACAGAACAAACATCATCAGATGTTTCTTTCTGATAGACTATAATTTACTGGCAACACTTTATAGTCTACAGTTTCGATTGAGTAGAAATTCGAAGAATTTTTATTTTTCATTTTGTATTTATCTTCTACAGGTAGGTAGTGACACAAAGGATATCCCGATGTCGCAGGTTCAAGATAGGGTCCATTCTATTCTGTTCGAGTCTCTGGTTATCTCGAACCAGTGTGGTGAAAGGATTTTAAGTGCGTCTACAAGAGGCTCCTTTCGTGCACTTGACTTTAATTCTAGGACATGTCGGTTTCCTCACGATGTTTTCCTTCACCGTCTGACAGGAGACAGCCATTATTTACCCTTTTTTAAAATGTAACTTAATTTAGTTTATTGTTGACCAAATACAGAACATCAAAAGGATTTGAACAATAGTTTTTATCGCTAACGGCGATCTCAGTCAGGTACGTTATGTGTTTTTATGACAAACTGACAGAACAATAGATAGCCCAGCTGTTAAGCCTTATCTTGTGTGCCATAAAACTGCAATATTACCCAGGGAGATACCTGTGCAAGTGGTACCTGTGTAAGTGGAGTGCTATAGAAAAAAATAGTACTTTTAAAGGAAGCTCTCTAGACGTGAATTTGTTGACCGCTGGAGGCAACTGGGAATTTGACGAGGCAACGATTTTCGAGTGTCGCTAGAGGCGTTCGTATTTTCTTTTTCTCTAGATTGAAATGATAATGAATTTAATACATACATACATAAAATCACGCCTATTTCCCGGAGGGGTAGGCATGGATTATGGTTTTCTATCTGCTACGATCCTGTCATACCTCCTTAGCTTCATCTACTATCATCACATTCTTCATGCATGCTCGGCTGTTAAGGGTACTCTTGATCTGACCTTAATTTAATATTAGTTATAATTAAATATATTTATTAGTTATTGATGACATTTTCGATTAAATTGTTTCTTATATTATGTTCCGGTCTTCGTCATGTTCTAATTGGTACTTTACGTGTTTCTAAGCCCTATTATCTATTATTATCGTCTAATACCTTTAAAAAAAGGTTTACTGATTTACGAAATTGGTTATTTAATGATAAGTGGAGCCGATTTCCAAGTCTTAAAATAAAATGTCTAACCTAACGTATATTTTTTGACAGGCATCAAAACTTACTTTGTGGCTGTGTGATATGTCCACCAATAATATAGAAAAAATATATACATTTTTATTCATTATCTATAAGACATATCTCGTTATTTATCATTCGCATATTTCGTTGTATATTTAGCAAATGCCATCTATCTCACGAATAAATTACCAGCGATTATTTTGATTTCAACTATGCTACTTCAGGAAGGTGAAACAAACATATTGCTTTATCTTACGTTAGAGCAATACAAACTATTTCTGGCATACTCTCTCAGTTTTGCTGTCTGTTTAAGTACGACGTTGTTTTATTCTTCCAAGAAGGTAACATATGTTTCAGATATCCGCCCGTGGACCTTTTTGATAATCGAATCATTCATCAAATAAAACCTATCTGACTGGAAAACGCGATTTTATTTGCTAATTATTTATTTTATTTGCTATTTTTTTTTATTATCACCAACAAAGTACACACCGATTCTAATAAACAATATTTCAATCTAAACAAACCTTTCCTAATGTTACTCTCATTACAGGCGATTAGGCGATAAACTGCAAGCAAAAATGAGATTAAAACATTTGAGCGATAAATATGTATAGAGTACAAATAAAATAGCATTACATTACAGCATATTTACATTTACATTTACATACATACTTAATTACAGAGTAGGTTACATTAATGCAAAACTTAATTGAAAATTAAAAACAAATCATTTCCATTTACCTACACGTATATATTTATATACCTGTAGGTAACCATTTCCATTTACCTTTGCATCGTGTATCGTATATGATATCCGTTTCCTTATCGGATGATTGGAAAATCGGCTCATAAAACGAGAAACATTATGCGTAAATCAGTAGATACATTTAAGCCAGCCTTATAAGGTCGACACAGGCTATTAGTCTTATGTTTTATTGATTCGTTTCTATGGTGTCCTTTAAGACAAACAACTATGTATTAAAACTAAGTACTACGAAGTTAGTTCGTATACCATTGTATTTAAAACTTTGTAAAGGTTAACGTCGACTTGTCGCTATAAATATATATTATATTTCTTTCTATTTAGATTTCTTCTAAATAACCTTCGGATAGTTGACGTTAACCAGAGACAAAAAGCTCGCATGTCTCGGGGTTGTTATTTCATTCGCTTCCATGCTTTAAAATTAAAGAAATGCAGCTTATGTATATAAGTTCCAAAAGACATGAAGTAACATTGTTTAGGTTTGCATCAGCATCTTATGATGACGGTTTTTCCTTTACCGTTCTGAGAACGTAGTAAGTAATGCGGTCAGACATGCATGCAAAAAATTCATTGGTATCTGGATTCGAACCAGCGACCTTCGGAATGAAACTCTGAGTGTATCTCTGAGCCACCACGCTCTCGGTAAAACACTTCGATTATTACATGTTCTCTCCAAAACTCTTAGATTAAAGTTACCAAGAAACACCACTACATCTGCAATAACTTAATCTGGGTAATCTCCTTGTCACCCACTCAGTAGAAATGTGTGTAGGATAAAGTAGAATAGGTTAAGAGTAATCTTCATTAAAATTCAACTTCTTGCTCTACTTGGCCGGCTTTGAAAGCTCGTCGATTTAGCGAAATGAATCGAGGATCACGGCGATTCGTTTATGTAGCGAAATATTTTTAGAACTTCGTTTTTAATTCGCTTTTACACATATCTACTATCGACAGCGGAGACTGAATGGCACGGAGGCATAACTCGGTTCAACTACTTAATATTCATCGTTAAATTCTAAAAATACTCAGATTTTGTCTCTCTTTTATAAAAATTCCAAAGTTTGTGTAAGCACAGTTGTTTTGAAAATATATTATCTCGTAAGGAGACGAACTAACGTTTCAGTCAATTGTACAAACTACTGAGCGACAGTTGTCGCGAAATGTAGTCAATTTCATTCAAATTCAAGTTTCAGCTCAACATAGCGCGAGAGACGCTTGACTGAAATCCGTATCGAGTTCACAAATCCACTGTAGCGATATAACGTATGAGATTTGTACCATTTACTTAACTGTAAATAAAAAATTGGTGTTATATCGTTTAGTATCTGGTTTTGGTTCCTCTGGTCAATCTCTCTCTTTTAGTAGTTGTAGACTTATGCCAGGTTCGTCCGTGGAAGTGCTGCCACCATACCCATCCCTGCTGCCAACTAGGAACGAATAGGTATCAAAATAACTATAAAATGTGAGTAAGGGATCTCTTTTTAAGTTAGAAAACTGTGTTAGAAAGAAAAAATTGTACATTGTGATCAATATAATAAAACGGTTAGCAATGAAATAGTGTATTTACAGCTTTATCGTCATGAGCCAAGCACATCCTAGAATCGATTTGATGTCACCATTTAACGGCCATTCATTATGCATGCGGACTAGGTAATGAGGTGCTGTCATCAGGTCCGTCAAGACTGCACTTTGTTTTCGTTTTTATTAAAAAAGTCGAAGATTTAGTTTCAAAGGTTCTGCAGCTCCTAGCAGTGATTAAGAAAGTGGGGCGGCCCAGTGGTACAGACAGAGTTACAATCTGGAGGTAGTTGGTTGATCCCGAAGTGCATCACTGAAAATTTTCACTTAAAAATATGACGCAATATGTAACAATTACTCAAAATAGTAAAAACCAAATTCATATATTTGCGAAACATAGGTTACAGGAAGATGATATTTGATAAAATGAAGTACAGCGATGTTACTGCTTAACAGCATGCAAATTTTATATCTTAATAATACAGTTGTAAGTAATATGGATTAATATTATATAATGTCCGAATTGTAATAATATGCTTTAGTAATAAGTATTATGTTTAGTGTGATTAATTATACATTTATATAAATTTATCTTGTAAATGAAAACATCATATGGCTACTGCCATGCTTCAGATCTTAGGAACCTCTCCAATTCATGCTGCACTGGTATAGCCGATCATCTCTCACTTGTTGACACTTGGGCGGTATTTTCAATGAGTTTCAATGAGGCCACATCTTATGACTTCCGTAATACAGTTTTTAACTAGTTCGGGAGTCAAAGGCTTCAAAACAATTTGTTACATTGATGGTATAAAACAATAAAGAATTATTATTTACCTATTTACTTTTCATTGTGAAATTATTATTTTTCATAATTTTTTCTATTAAATTGTACTGAAGCCGAGACCTCGGCCGGACCGTCAATGTACTAAAACAAAACGATAGCGTACAGCTGTTCAGGTTTAGTACTGATGCGACCTTTATCTAATGCTTATTTGGTGGAATTGCTGCTTTGAAATAATATTACTAAATAACCAAAGACATTCAAACACATATAAATACAAAAAATCTCATTTTTTTCAAGACCAAATTTTATGCTCACCTCTGAAATATTTGAATTCGGAACCTTTCTCGTTGCAAGAGGGTTCCTATCCTAACGACGTAACTTCTAAAGTAATTCCTTGCGGCGCAAAGTCGTGCGTTTCCTTAAGCCGACTGACTATACCTAGTTGATTCCGAGACCTCGGCCAGACTGCTATTGTACTAAAACAAAAAGATGGTGCACAGTTGTTTAGTTTTGATACTGTTACAGATCTTTGTTAAGGCTTATCAGATGATTCTATTGTGGAATGGCTTTGTTGCTAATTCTAAAGCTGGCCATTATTTTCCATGTAACAGCTGTTTTTCTGTTCGCATAGTTTAAAACATAATATGTATAATATCGGATACTTGACAATGAGGATTCATTTTTAGACTTGTAGATCAGAGTCCATATTTAAGTACTTAATGGAATTATACTTAAAAATTCACAAAAATATTTTCCCAGTCAAATAAATAAAACTTTACTTAAGTAGTACTTTTTACGTCCAAGTCGTTAATTCCAAATTTGTATATAAAGTAATAAATACATGCTTATGCATAATATATGAATCTTCAAGTAATTTTACTCTTTTGTTACAGGTATGCTCTTAAATCTTCGTAACTACGTATGTAGAAGAATTTTACATAAGAACTACAGACTTGAAATAAATAGCTGTGGTCACACAGATACACAGCAAACGTCAACTTTAAACCGAAGAGGTTTAATTTAAAACTGCAGTAATTGCATTTCAAAACACCTTTCTTGCCCTTACGAAATGTAATTATTAAGTTTAGTTTTGTTGACGCCGAAACAATTTTATATCAAATTTGTATCACGATTACTGTGTACCTAATTTTATATTAATATAAAACATACTGAACACAGGCTCTCCGAAGTTCTGCGCATTTACAAACCGCCATTTGTGAATTTTGTTTTGCCAAATCAACTGCGAGCGGTACGCACGAAGTTCCGGGCGGTCAGGTTCAATTGGCCGAAATGTTAATTAAAATAAATTTAAAATCTTACTACCGTCTTAAAATATTATTTGTAAAAAAAAGGATATTTATGAAATTTTAAAAATATTTGCTTTGTGAGAAGGCACTGTAACGTTGGTGGAGCATTCATGTCATGCTGAAATATTACAAGTTCGGTTAATAATTGATTTGTTCGGGGACTCAATTGATTCGCAAATAGAGGTGACCTAAATTCATTTTGAGCAAAACGCGCTTACAAACGATTGACGTTATATGATCTATAAATTAGTTTCAGTTGAAGTGGGCCTGCATATAATCTTGTGGCACTGAATTAGAATTTATACAGGTTTTTACACAATTTAAAGAAGTTTATGATCCTACTATGGTTTATGAGTCTGGTGGCTGAGTGGTACCAAATTCAGACTTTCGATCCGAAAGTTAATGTTTCAACCCGGAGCAGAAGACACCAACAATTTTTTTGTTAAAAAAACATGACGTTTGCCTCAGCTTAGAACGAAAATAAATGTGAAATAGTGGGATTCCCTGTGTTGCAGGTGACATGGTTACAGATATACAACATGAACTTCCAAAACCAGACATCAAACTTATTCTTTATATTCAGCCTAATGTATAAGTATAAATAATATACTTTATAGGTACTACTTATCTTTATGTCATAGAGCAAGTGATTAATCAGGTAATAATAATAATAATAAGTCAAAGTGATAATTACTGGTCCACACAAATCACAACAATTTGATTATTATTTTTAAGTATTTGTATACTAGCTTGCTTGTCTTGTATCAAAGTATGTATTTTGACATAAGGTAATGGCGGTTCCAACCGCCAAGTCAGCGGGCGACCGTAATTATTTCGCTTTCGTTTTCTTATCTAAACTTTTTTCAAGTTTATTTTCCCCTTCGAACGGTCTTTGTGCAACCTGTCGAGGGAAGGTAGGGAGATGTTTTCTGAACAGAGTAATTCTCTTTTAATTATCCTTTGTGCTGAGTTAGATCTTTCTTTTAAGATGTACCTTTTTCTTAAGTAGCATTAATACATTTTAATTCTTTATGTAATGAATTCTCGGCTACATCTCCTCATACTTTCTTAGTGTACGATTTAATCTTTAAGAGATAGGTATATATTCTGATTTTGAATATAACATGTTCCTCTCTGGAATTGGTCGCAAAGGCGGGAAATTCTACGCGAACCGGCTACTATACAGACGAAGTCGCGGGCTATTCCATTATTTTACATAATCTAAGTTATAATGAATTACTGATAGCGGTCTTCGTTCTAAAACAGTTTGACTCAAATTCTGCCCAATAAATACTTTGAAAGAAATTTTTCTACACGGATTTTAATCAGTTGGTTAGATTAAGTTAGAATTTTGATCAAGCTTAGGTACAAAGCTTGTTTTAGGTTCACCTGTCCCTTTCTCTTCTTGAATAAAGAAAAGAGACACACTGAATTGTCAAACTGAAAACTAATTCATGGCATCCATCATGGCAAATATGGCACAAACATGTGGCATCCGGACACAAATCACAAAATTTTAGTAGGCAGATTTGGTTTCGCCACTGCCCTACAAATCGTGTCAAATGGCATGGCATGGCATGGCATGACTGGCATGTTCAGAACCAAGAATTCGAAGACACGTCGATTGCTCGAATGGAGCCTTTATGAGGCGCGCTTTAATCATTTCACTAAACTGGAAAGAGCCAGTGACATGAGCTGTTAGAAGTACCGTGCAGGATTTGTCAATTTTGTCAGGTATCTAATATATCCAAACTAGATAGACTAGACTAGATACCTATGTACCATTATATACCTATATATATAGGTACCTATCATCATTTAATAATGCCAGCATGAAGCACTAAAGGAGCCTTTTTGAGGCGCACTTTAAAACCTTTCAGCACATTGGTCCGATAGTACTAGAACCAGTGACTCGACTTACTATTATAGTAACATGAAATTAAACAGATATGAGAGACGGCTCACATTTAATATTAATTGATTAAACGAGTAACCAAAAAGTGGTCGAATGAAATTCACACGCTCACCAAAGTTCAATTTTAAAGGATTGATTGAAACATTTGCGTTGTATTTAGCTGCACGTGGTTTACATTAAAACCTTTAACCCTGCAAAATCTATCTCTACAATAATGGCGCATCTATATTAGGGATGTCACATACAGAAAATTACAATAATATACCTAATATAATATTGGTGGAAATCACACAGCGCCATTTAGCCCCAAACTAAGCAAAGCTTGTACTATGGGAAGTTATGGGCAGAAGTTACCACTTAACACCAGGTGGGCCGTCAGCTCAGTTGATTAAAATTCCCTATCGGACTGCGGTATTTTTATCGCTTCACTGTATTGTGACGGAGCAGTCTGGCAGCCCTGCCTGCATTGTACCGAGTGATTTGTCAACGTCACTCGCTCCGCCGGTATTAATGGATATTTAGTGTCAACTGAATACGCCGAACCTTAATTACTGCCGATTGTTTTACTATTGATTTCTTATCTATCGCATGCCAGGTGATGTTTTTCAATTGATTGCTATTGGATCATGATTGTCCTCGGTTATTTCAGTAGTTTTCAGTCGTTTCCTAATAAATGGGAGTTTGTTTCTTGATCTATTGTTTTTAACCGACTTCTGAAAAGAAATTGTCAATTCGGTTTTTTTTGTATGTTCGTCACCTTAGATCTCCGTCATTTATTAACCTATTTGGAAAAATATTTTTTATTTGAAAGGACTTTTGGATTTTTCTCACAGAAATTTCATCAAATTTGGCTCTTTAGTTAGGATTTTAAATCAAAGTATGTGGAAAAATATGTCACTCAAGTCATCATTCACATTCATTGGCAATGAAGTCGGTTTTTTGTTTTACTGGGCAAAATAATTATTCTAATAAACGTTGAAATTAGTTTATTGTATATTAAGGTACTTCAAAATATATCACCTTCATATGCAGGTAAGATAATGCGAACATCTCTGCGATGTTGTCCTTTTTTTGTAAGTAGCTTAACGCATTTAAAATGTTTCAAAGGTATTTTTTGAATTTTTTGTTGCACATGTTTTATTGTTGATAATTTATCAATCTATTACCTCTAGAATAATTTGTGCACAATATAACCAAAAACATATTTTCTATGTCTTATGGTATTTCGTATTCCAAACATTTTAATGTATTATAATCTATTATTTATCCATTTCTGCCAGCTTCTCAATGATTACAATCAGTTCTTAGTCATCAGTCCGTCTCATTGCTAACTTGACACCTCTTTTGACAATTGATACTGTTGTCAGTTGGGTAAAATAATGTTTAATCTATTCTCTATTGCTTTACCAGTATGTCTGCATTATCGCTTTAATTAATATACTCGTCGCTATGTTCTGTTATATTAATATGTCGCTTCGCTGATGGTAATTCGAATTGATTGGTAAATCGTGATGACAGTTATGTTCGAAACTTCAATTAATGCTCTTCCAATACGTTTAATGAACCCCCAATTATGTTATGGTGTGCGGCTTAATTTCTCTGTGTTAATACTGCTACTCGTGCCACTGGCTCACTCGAACCGGTGCGTGGTGAACCAACTAAAAAGGCATCTTAAACAGCTCCTTTTCGTGAACATGACACATGTAAGCACATTTGATTTTGAGTAAGCGACCTCCGAATTATACATCATCTGTATCTCGCTGTCGAGATTTAATTAGTGTGAATAAATGAATGAATGAAGATTCTTTATTGTACACCATTAAAATACAGTACAAACGTTAAAACTACTTAACAATTGGCGGTCTTATGGCTAAGAAGCGATCTATTCCAGACAACCTTTAAATGGAAAGTTTGTTCTAGTTTGTTCGACCAGCTATTCTAGATCATTGCTTTACACGCTTCCGACGCTATTATTAGGTTTGCGATGCGTCTCGCCAGGTTTGCTATCGCTTAGATAGGCGTGTACATCTGTTGCGTACATGGCTGATGTATACATTACTTAGTTCGACTGTGGTGGCATGACCTCATCCAATCATTTAGGTGCCGGTGAGGCTTGGCATGGCTGTATATTGTTCATTCATTTGATGTTATGATCTGTGTGCGTCTCAGGTGCAGTAATATCCTATATCTAGTAGCAGCGCAGAACTTAAGCCAAGATCGTTTGGGGAAGTACTACTACCATACCATTTACTGCCGCCAAGCAGTAGCATTCGTGTTACCATGTCCCGGTTTGAAAGGTGTGGTCAAGACGTGTGGGTGGAATGTCTCATGTGCCTGTAATTTCACCGGCAACGACACCTTTCAAACAGGAACACAGTAACGTGAATGCGTTACTGCTTGGCGGCAGAAATGGGCATGGTGGCTGTACTTCCCCGGACGAACTTGGCTTGAGTTCAAGTTAAACTAGCGATATACTGTATTTAGAGTTTGGTTAACGGGTGTAATACTTCAAACGTGTGTATTTATATACGTATATAATATATATACGATTTGTTGCCGTCAATGTGAACTAAAGAGAGATGGGTGTCGTTAATAAAATTTTTGGTTTGGTACGAACCAATCACTCTGCTTTCCATTTTCGTGCCAATGATTTGTTCCAAAGTGTTTTTTTTAGATAAAGTGAGAATAAATAGATTACTTAGGCATTTTTGCAATCCAACTTGTAAGAACTTTGTAAGAAAATCATTTTTTACTACTTTGTTAAGAAAAACATGATATTTTAGAAGAAAGAAAGAAAACTATTTGTAGCTATTAAAAATACATAACATATAACAAAATACTGTAGATACTTAAATTAATAACTTATAACGTTTAGCTTGTTGATTTAATGGTAGCACCATACAAAGTGAGCAAGCGGCAGTACGAAATCCAGTTTCTTCAGCGGAACAATGTTCCATACGAACTCTCAATCGATTTGTAACATCTGACAGCGAACTATTTATAATCTGTGCGATCAGGGTGTGGTTTTACTGCCGTCAGACAGATGGCTCGTAACTCGAGGGTTAAGTGCTGGGCGCTGGTGTGAAGAGTGTTTTAATTATTTTGGCCAGGGTTTCCTGGAACCTGTTATGATTTAATGAGGGCGAGATATCATTGGGAGGTTGCTCTGTACGTTACAAGTAATGTCTTTCTGACTCTTCTTTATGCAATCAGTCTCCATGTCAGTAAAAACGGCAATGTATATGTCTTGTAATTTACACTGACAGGTTTGATGCCGATTAAATTACAGGCACATGAGATGTTCATGTTTGAGAGGGGCGGGCGCAATGCGACACGATTTGGAATTAGGGAAGAACTACCATCATATTGCTGTTGTTATTAGCCGTTTCGTTATTAATTTAATTAGATAAATAAACCCGGCATTTGCGAGTCGATCTCGCTCACCGGCTCTCTCCGTCCACAATATAATTTGTTGTAAGGGCCATAAAATGGGTTTTTACATTCCAAATCTTCAACGCGAGTTGACTCGCACTTGACAAATTTTTATTATTTGTGCATGTATTATTGTTGCTTTACTTTAGATTTTCACTGCAATCTACTAATTACTGTTACCGTACAACAGAGAAACGAAGAAATCGCTTAAAATACACACTTATCTGAGATTATTTTAATTCCAGTCGCTATACGGTTTCTAAAGATACAGCCTTTTCAAGGTCGTACTGATAGACGGAGGGCGGTATCTTAGTAATAGGGTCCCGTCCTTTGAGTACGGAATCCTAAAAATTATTTGGCCTATCATATATACAAATAATAAACATATGAAGTTTTAGGTATATCAAGTATTTATCTAGATTTGACAGTAATTTTATTAATTAGTTTCTATTACGATATTAATACGACTTTCTCAAAACGGTGAAGGAAAACATCGTGAGGAAACGGACATGCCCTAAAACTATAAATTCGAAGAAGACGAAAACGACGAAAAGAACCTGTTTGAGGCGAACTTAAAATCCTTTCACCACACTGGTTCGAGAGAACGAGTGAATTGAATAGAATAACGATATTTGTCAGGACAGTTACAAATAACATTAGAATTACACAGACAGAGCTGCGGGAAACTGTGTGTATGTATGATGTAATTAGGGCAGAGTGGGTCACGGTGGAGGGTTAACCTCAATAAAATATAAAACAGGGTGTACGGGAAGAATGCTGACCTTTAAATGTTATGCAAAATACGGACATGATCCTTCATAAAAATGTTAATTTATTTATACACACGAGGATTTATTTGGCTTCGAAGGATTCCCGGATATTTAAAAACGTTTCCAATACACTTTACTCTGGTTCTAATCCGGGACACGTATTACCGAGCCCTTTTTTTCAGTTTAAAACATTCCCATTACGAAGGAAATCACAGAAAACTGAGATATGGCACGTCCTAAAACTGAAATTAGAATTTTAAATGACGTCGTGAACGCCGGGTGAAATTTCTTTTTAAACAAAAGTATTTAAATTGCAAGCGCATGAGACGTAACATCCCCGTCTCGGGGTGATGGACGCAACGCAGTGCGACTTGAGTCATCTCGTACTATGGAGAGGACTTGAGTGGTATTGCTGTTGTCCATGGGCGGCGGTTACCACTTAACATCAGGTGGGCCGTCAGCTCGTTCCGTCACTTCAATGACATTAAAACAAAGGTATGGTTGGAGATTACCATACCTTGTCAATGACCAATGAAAGCATCCGCAAATATGTTATTGGAACCCGGCGGAATCGGATCTCAGGTTATCTCTGAAACAGTTGGACCGATTTTGACGGGACTTTCACTGGCATATAGCTGATGTTCTAAGAAGTAACTAAGGTTACCTTAGCGAGGGGTAAAATAGGGGTGTGTTATATAACCGCGCGGATGAAGTCGAGGGCAGCAGCTAGTTAGTTTAATAACAGTAAATAACTCAAGAATTGAAAAATCTATCGACAAATAAATTATGTATTACAAGTAATTGGGACACGTTTCGCAAAAAGTTATATCGATAAACGCTGACTGAATTGCCATTACTAATCCGAGTATTATATTTCGGCATATTGTCAGAGCTCTATCGTCAACATTAATGCAAATATATCGTTAATGTTGCCATTGTATACAATGGTAAATAATCAGGTTATAAAATTCATTTTCAAATTCAAATCCCTATTTGGCAACAGCGCCATCATAATATTTACAAAATAAACCCCATTAGCGGAGCAAAACACATAAATTACGAGTGATCGCAAATACGCCATGAATCATTATGTGCTAAATATATATACAATAGAGTTGCGACGCGTTGTAAGTATACAAAATGAATCAAAGTAAACAGCCGCGTAGGTTTTTATCTATTATAGCAAAAAATGTCTTTGTTTAACTTAGAATGTAAACATAAAATTACTCAGCTTTTCAGACCAATCTAAAAGTATAAAACTGTAACAAAAAAATCATTTTCAAATATATGATTTAAGAGATATTTGATGTAACAGAGATATTTGATGTAACAGAGATATTTGATGTAACAGAGATATTTGATGTAATAGAGATATTTGATGTAACAGACATAAAAGTACAACCGAATAGAGAACCTTCTCCTTTTTCTGAACTCTATTAATAATAAAAAAGAACTCGCAAAGCATAGTCTTCAGTTTAATATTGATCTCTGAGAAGTTATTTTCTTCTACCAATGTTAGAAAAATGTAGTTCACCACAACTCTAATGATTGTGTTGCAAAATGCAAAATTTTCTTCACCACTAAAGCTCAAATTTATATGACCTGTTCTATCATGTTTCACTGGGTGCCGATTAGTTAAAATTTCATTTATTACCTGTAATATCGTATCGTAATTGTGCTATCATCTTTCTTCACACGTTCACACAGTAGGTATTCGCATTCTGCAAGCGTTATTTTTTTTGTAATAAAAGATTATTACTTGAAATAATTAGATCGGGATAGTTTTCTGTAATTAGGAAAATATATATAAATCCACCAAGGACATATCACGCATCGACATCTAGTCCCAAACAAAGCATAGCTTGTATTATGGGAACCAGATGACTAAAATAATTCATATATATTATTTTATGGTAAATACATACATATAAGATAAATAGGTACATATTAACACCCAGACACCGAACAAACATCAATGCTCGTTACACAAATGTTTGGGTGGGAATCGAACCCACGACCTACAGCTCAGAAGGCACAGTTACTACCAATCGAGTTGTGAAGTCTGTAGAAATTGATAAATATGCTATCAATATTCATTAACTACTCACGGGTGGTGGATACTCCCACACAACAATTGATTAACAACTAATTTTGTTAGAAAATGTAAAAGATACGGAAATTCAACAATTTGAAGAAGATCCAATTACTCCAGAGTATGTTCCCAATTTTTAGAAGGTTTTGGTTCACTGGATTGTGAGATAAGCTGAAAAAAATCATCGCATGCTTGAAAATGATGAATAAAAGCCAAGATATTACGAAATAGACTCAAAACCAAGAAAAACAGTCTAGGAAAAGCGCTTGAAAACATTAATTCCGCTTATCAAACCTGGTACGGCGAGATTTTTTATTAACCCACAAAACATTTACTGCGCGTGTCATCAGTGTGTTCAACTGCTTCCTTAAAACCCTCATTGTGAATTTGTGACATGAGTAATCGATGCATCGAAATGATCAAATTATTGCTAAAGCAGAATAAGTAAAAGTACAGTAGTTCAAAATTTACGTCCAGTTCAATCGAACGAATGCGAAGCAACACTCTTGAGACAACCTTAGAGCTTATTTAATAAAGTTTATCAACCTCGTTGGATGAGACGTAACATCCCCGTCTCGGGGTGATAGACGCAGCGCAATGCGACTTGAGTCATCTCGTACTTTGGTAGAGAGAATTTCAGTCTTATTGCTGTTGTCTATGGGCGGCGGTTACCTCTTAACACCAGGTGGGCCGTCAGCTCGTTCTATCAAACCATTAATTTGTATGTATTATTTATTATGACAACCTAACGTTTGGGCACTTTGGATTTATCTGTAAGCTCATTGTGTAATTTTAATAAATAAATAAATAAATAAATCACCTACACGACATAATATATATGAAAAAGGGTCAATAGTAAACAAATGAGTAATAATATCACTGTTAGTTGGGCTTGCATGAATACATATTTAATTTGAATCAAGTATCGATTGTGTTTCTCTTATATCGTATGTCTGTTTTGCATTGTAAATCTTTGTAATAAATAACGAAAAGTTATGACTTGTCCAAGTCAAAACTGCACGCATCAATCCCAAAACTCTCGAGTGAAACTTCATCGCTGATTCGTCTGGTTGGTATGGTTGGTGTATTTGCGACAAAAACTTCAACAACGATTTTACTTGGATTAGCAATTAATCAAATTACAATTTGTAGCGTGTTTACAGCGATAATGTTACCCGATACCTTTATTATTGTCTCCAACAACGCAATACATGAAAAAGTGACGATGTTCATGACAAATTCCTGAATAAACCATTTCTATGATCATGTTAGGTTAGTAGAATGATGTGGATGGATCAAAGGCCCCGCGGTGAATAAGTAATCCCACGGGAACCCTGCACTTTTCCGGGATCAAAGTAGTCTATGTGTTAATCCAGGATATAAGCTATCATGGTACCAAATTTCATCCAAATCCATTCAGCCGTTTGAGCGTGAAAGCGTAACAAACATCCATACAAACTTTCACGTTTATAATATTAGTAGGATATACGTACCCGTAGTTCTGTTATTAATCATATATATAATGGTTTCTCGACTATGTCTGTCTTGTCAAATCTTGTCTGCGTAGCGATGGGACCGGGTTCGATTCCCGGCCATCCCCGTTTTTGTGTATTGGATGTTTGTCGCAATAAGTTCGCGTGATTTTGTAGGCTAAATTATAAGTATTTATTAATTTCGTTCCGCTGTTACCCAGCCTAGTGTACGGGCTATAAGCGTTAATCACTTATAATATTAGGTTACACTATAATTTTTGAAACAATGTTTTATTTGTTAAATCATAATAAAATTTAATAATATTTACTTAAATAAAAATTATACAAGCCAGTTACTCTCCCCGTCTGTCGGTAACATTGCGTTTCAATTTCAAGTGCGTGCGAGTTGACAAGCCAGTTACTCTCCCCGTCTGTCGGTAACACGATTGCGTTTCAATTTCAAGTGCGTGCGAGTTGACAAGCCAGTTACTCTCCCCGTCTGGTCGGTAACATTGCGTTTCAATTTCAAGTGCGTGCGAGTTGACAAGCCAGTTACTCTCCCCGTCTGTCGGTAACATTGCGTTTCAATTTCAAGTGCGTGCGAGTTGACCGCCGCTGAGCCTGTCCGCACTCACTCATTGGAAACGGTGATTTAACGTTACGTGGCATTCTATTGTTATGACAGTTGAAAGTGAATCTTATGTTCTACATATACAGACCGATATGACTTATAATTAACTGGGCGTTAATATGTTTTATATGTATGTATTTACAAAAAAATTGTTTATATGTATTCTATCGGTTGTCTGGTTTCCCATACTGCCTTTAACTAAAAGACTGTTAAGCCCAAATTGTTGTTTTTGAGATATGTTCAGAGAACTCTTTTATTTCCTTTTAAATCCGTCACTTAACGGCCTATAATTTTTTTTGTATCTCCGGAACTAATTATAATTTACAAACATTTCTTAGACAGAAAGATAGAGAATTTTGAACTGTATCGCTTCCTATTAAAAAGTCAAAATTGACCTTTTGAAGGTTAACGGCTTTCTAGTTAAAGGACGGCAGCATAGTACAAGTTATGCTTAGTTTGAGGCTAGATGGCGCTGTCTGAATTGTCGACCAATATTATTATTATTATTATAATGAATGTGAATAACGGCGCTGATGGCGCACTGTTACCATCCTTTTCGACTGATTCACACTTCAATTGGTAGTAGCTCTGCCTTCTGTTCTGCAGCTCGTGGATTCGATTCCCATCCAGGACAAACTTTGGTGTGACGAACATAGATATTTGTTTTGTCTGGGTGTATAATACGTATTATATGTATGTTTACGAAAAAATATTATAGGCATTATATCAGTTGTCTGGTTCCCGTGATACAAAATATACATATACATATACAAATATACATTGGGGATAGATAACGCTGCGAGAAATTTATAAAAAAAAGATTGATTGATAGACACTTAAGTGGAAATAAGACGACTCTTGTTAAATTTTTGACCGTAGTCGTTTTTTAATGGTATTTAGTGATGCAACGAGAATTACGAAACGAGCAGATGGCCCACTTAGTGCTAAGTGGTAACCTCTGCCCATAACAATGAATACAACTTCGGTCTTCCCCTACTTAGGCACGACAGGACCCACGTATGCGTCCCACGTATGAGGACGTAACGTATGCGTCCGTAACTCTGAAGGTGGAATGTCTCATTTGCTCGTAATTTCATAGCTCTCTTCTAGTGCTAGGGGTAGATAGTAGCAAATATTAACATAGAGCGAGACGCGATTTACAAAACGATCTACACAGATAGAGCATGCTGATTCAAAAGTAAAAACTTCTAGATCTGTAAAGCGCCTCATAACTTAGCATTAGACTAACATAACAATATTATGGAAACGTAAGAAGAAACGTCATCGGCGCCTTGGTCTTTCACTACTAACTGGGTAATATCAACTTGAAGGAAATGACTCTTAAAAAATTTACACTTATAAAATGACCCACAAGTCCGGGGTTATGACTGTTGAAAATGAATTGAATTGAATAATAGGTAGAGAAGTGGTGCCGACGAGTGTTTGTCGCTGACCTTGTGAACAATAATTGGCATGGCGTATCGCCTAACATATTATAACTAGTTTTTGTACTTAAATTAAAATATATGATATAAATTATCAGTTTTGTATATAAGAATTGATAACTTCACAAAAAATGTAGGTCATTAGGAATAATCCTAATAAAGTTAATAATAACTTCAGTGTATTTCACAAGAACTTGAACAGGGTAAAGTGTATTGAGGTTTTTGCGAATCTAAAATACAAGCAGGTAGCCGAAGATTTTGGCCAAATTAGAAGACGTTTGGCGAAGTTAAGTTTACTTAAATAAATAAATAAATATCACGGATATTTCACGTAATAAAAATAAGCTTATTCACATCAACATCACTATTTCTATATGAAATTTCTGATGCAACATAGAGGTAACAACAATTACACACTCATATTCCCTGAACTGGGACTTTTGTATGGAGGAACAAAGATTAACGAAACAAACATCCAGAACCCGAGATCAAAACTTATCATCCCCGTCCGGAATCGAAGTTGGGACTCCTCGTCCTCGCTTTGTAGGAACCCTCCTACAAACATACCCACAGAGTCGGTGACAAAGAATTAAATTTCTCAGTCTTATTAAACTTTCGAATCGATTACAATTTCTTTTAAAAGGTTATGCCGGTCACCTTGGCCTCCAATTTTATCGATCCACTGCATATTTTATTGTTTTCTTTGACAACATGGTATGACGCAATGGCGTTCAAGCACAGTGGTATTTACTTAACTTGTTTACGAGAAAAGCGGCCCATCCACTAACTTTATTTCCTGCCGTTTAAGTCGCTGAGGATTGAACGCCATTTGCAACAGCGATAATAAATAACGGTATTAAAATCCATTCGTGCTTTCGTCGAGAATAACTTGTCGCGGCTACTAGAATATTCGCGATGACAGATTGTACAATGGATAGGGACCCAAATGAAAGGTAGTGGATAGACCCGTTTCTCAAATTTTTAGATTCTTAGCTTTCCTCCTTTATTCTGGTGTAAACAGCTGTCCTTTACCGTTTGGGGAAAGTTGCTTCTTATTATTAACTGGTCTCATAGCTCAGTTAGTAGTAACGCTGCTTTTTGCGCTGTAGGTCGTGGGTTCGATTCCCAACCAGTACAAACATTTGTGTGCCGAATTTGGATGTTTGTTCTGTGTCTGGGTATTAATATGTATTATATGTACCTATGTATTAATCAAAAAAAGTATATATGTATTCTATAAGTTGTCTAGTTCCCATGATACAAGCTATGCTTAGCATACTTTGGGGCTAGATTGCGCTGTGTGAAATGTCCACCAATATTATTATTATTATTTTCTCAAAATTAAGTTTCATCTAAAACTTAATTTGGCATCTACGCTTTTCTAGACCGATAGATAGACATTTGGATAGTTTCCGTCTAGATATTTTCTTCACGTATAATCATGAACTCTTTCTTAATTTAATTTTCTCTTGTCCGCAGGTGAGTTAATCCCGCACGCTCCGGCCTTATAATTCAAACGAGAAAACAGGAAATTCTCTCGAAATGTTTGCTTCCGACACGTTTCAGTTACCTCACGATGTTTTCCTTCACCGTTTTGGACCAAGTGGCATTGGGCATATTGCCAATTTACGAAGCGACACTCATCGGTTTATATAAACTGCTCTACATATTGAACCTGTGAGTTTTGGATGGGTCTATCTCTTCAGGTAAAAAAAGATTACATTATCAAAGTTTTTAATATTAATTTATGAAGTTAAGCGCGTGTTCGTTCATGCCTGTCAGTGATTCCGTGAGGTGGCCTAGTGGTATGGCCCCGAGTTTCAATCCGGAGGTCGCTGGTTCAAATCCCTGCACCTATGAGTTTATCGCTTGAAAGATTGATGTGTGCAATACCACCTTCTCAAAACGGTGAAGGAAAACATCGTGAGGAAACCGACATGTCCTAGAACAAAAAAATCGAAGACAAGTGTCGAGTGCACGAAAGGAACCTCTTTGAGGCGCACTTAAAATCCATTCAACACATATTTCGAGAGAACCAGTGACTCGAATAGAATAGCGGCTGCGTACTTATAACAATGGCGCTAGAACCGGTCCACGAAATAAAATAAAATAAAATATAAATAAATATTGGTGGACATTTCACACATCGCCATTTAGCCCCAAACTAAGCATAGCTTGTACTATGGGAACGAGACGACTGATAGGATACGATTTTTTTTCTTTTGTAAATACATATTAACACCCTGACACAGAACAAACATGCTCATCTCACAAATGTTTGTCCTGGGCGGGAATCGAACCCACGACCTACAGCTCAGGAGGCAGAGTTACTAACCAACTGAGCTGCGAGGCTAGTAAAGCTCGCGAAAAGCTCTCCAACCTCATCATAAATACCTGTGTAAGTGTACTCCATTACACCCATTACACATACGGCCTCCATTTCCGCGACGTGACAATGCGGAGTTCTCACAATGGACGGTGAAGACTAAGCACACTCCGGTAACGCGTTGGGCCATGCTTAAGGTCCGGTTACATTGCTACGCACGATGTGCACATATACGGTCCCCTGACTTTGGCTGGTAGTACTTTTTCATGTGATACAGTTACGGATCTATCCGACGGCCCATCTGGTGATTAGTAACCTGTGCCCATAAATTTGCCATAACAACCGATGCGACTTGGGTCCATATGCGTCCGTAACTCTTTAGGTGTAATGTCTCATGTGTCTGTAATTTCACCGGCATTCACGCCTTTCCAACCTAAACAATGTAACGCGATGCATTACTGCTTGGCGGCAGAAATGTGCATGGTGGCAGTATTTCCCCGGATGAACTTGGCGTGAGTTCTACTGCTCGTAAAGTTGCTGTGGGAGGTAAAATTTCAGTTTGATACCATGATCCTTTTACCTTAAACGAGTTTGAGTGTGTGGTGGTTTCAGTACACGTTTTCGCTTATATTTTTGCACATATACATCCTCCAGTGACAAGCTTCAGGTTTAGGCCACATACGATTCCCAGTACCATGAGAAACTCCCATGATATTGCCAATAATTAGTGTAGGAAATGTATTCTACGACCGGAGTGTCAAAAAAATGTGTTAAACTAAAAGCGAACTATTTAACCGAGTCCTCCATGATTTCTCTATTCATTATTCATATATTATCATACTAGCTGCGCCCTGCGGTGTTACCCGCGGTGACTAACTAATCCCACGGGAACACTGCACTTTTCCGGGATCAAAGTAGCCTATGTGTTAATCCAGGATATAAGCTAACTTGATACCAAATTTGATCCAAATCCATTCAGCCGTTTGAGCGTGAAAGAGTAACAAACATCCATACAAACTTTCACGTTTATAATATAAGTAGGATATCATCTATTCATTACTCTACATAGAGTTTAACGTAGAACCCCTGGGCGAATGCTAGCTAGTAACAAAGCGTCTGGGGTCTCCTCTTCTGACACCCGGGATCAGACAATGGTACACAATGGCGGAGTGAAGTGTGTAATCACTTTCTTTGCGACAACACGCTACAATGAACCACCCTAATCGATTATCGATGGGGTTTCGCTATTGAAAAGCAATTTGCCTTTGAACAAAACGTGTGTTTTACGTGTACCAAGTGGTATATAATTTCAATATATAAGCATTGACTTGTTTACTACTGGTTACTTTGGGAATAACATTATTATAACCAACTAGCTGCCCGCGACTTCGTCCGGGTGGAATACGGTTTCATCACTCATCCCTATTTTACCCCTCGGAAAAGTAGCCTAAGTTACTCCTTGTTACATCGGCTATCTGCCAGTGAAAGTCTTGTCAAAATCGGTCCAACCATTTCAGAGATTAGCCGGAACAAACAGACAGAGAGACACAGGCAAATTAAAAAAAATTGTTTTTGTATATGTACCTACCGTGTATACATCCATATGTACGTAGTAAAAAGCGGTTATTTTAATATTACAAACAGACACTCTAATTTTATTTATTTGTATAGTAACCAATGTGACATAAAGCTCGTTTTGGGTCTGCCTACTCCCTTAGGGAAAACACGTGATTTTATGTGTGTGCCACTCTTCGTGATTTCTTCTTCTTTATTTACCTCCAGATGTGCGACTATTCAATAGCCCAAATCTTAGCAATTTAAATCACCCGCCAAAACATGCACTGTCTACTATAACCCTTGGTCACGTTTGCCACAGAAGTAATAAATCGTAGAACAACAATAACCAAGTTAAAATAAATCTATACCCACTCACGGAACCCCAAGAACTTATCCGGTAAGGTGATACTAATCTAACTAAGTTCCACGTAGTTCACCATTTAGACCTACTTAAAACTTGAACTGAACTCTCGAGAGGGTCGGAGGCAGGATTCAAGGTGACTATAACTCTGGTTCAAGTAACAAACACCGAAAATGTCAACAGTTAATAGAATGTTGTTGAATTGGCTCTTATGTGGTAGTAAAATGTATACCTACTTGTTTTTTTGGCTAAATTCTAGATTTAGGTCATATTTATTATTGCAAATTCTTGTTATTAGTAAATTTTGACATGTAACAGTATTAAACTTAACACTGTGAGGTGTCATTTTAATTTACGTGCAAGATTAACAAACTTTATTATTTAGATTGGAGCAAATGTGAAATATTTCATCTCATCCGCGGACAGAACAGACGCGGCACAAGGAAAAATTCTTATCTGCACCCTTCAGGTGCAAATGAAAATAAACATGAGATTATACCTTTCGGAGAACTCCAGTATTCCATGAGCCAAAAAAGTTAATTTAATGTTGAATACACTGACGCTAGAAACTCAATAATTAAAAGAAATATTGGTGGATATTCCACCCAGCGCCCTCTAGTCCCAAACGAATTATACAATTACTATAACACCCAGACAGAACAGACATCTATGTTCGTCTCACAATACTTTGTTGCGGGTGGGAACCACGAACCCACGACCCACAGCGCAAAACTCACTGAGTATGCCTACTACCAACTGAGCTGTGACGCCGATATGTAGATACTATTCATATATTTTTTTCTGGCGTAGAATCTTGCTCTAAAAGCCTACAACCCTGATTCCTGAGATGCAGGTCCACAGGTTATCACCAAGAAGTCTTGAAATAGGTCGTTATTTTTCCACGAAAGACCATATTTTGCATCATTAAGATTATTTAATTAATTGGAACTGTGCCATTTAAACAAGACACAATTACTTATCAGTGTTTTTTCTGTGTAAACGGCGTAAGTTGCCTAATTAAATGTGAAATAACGATAAATAAATTATCACTGTAGCAGACATAATCGCAATTGTCTTGCAGTAATTACTTATGAATATAAATATATTTTGTTTCGTTTCTGTGTTATAAACATAATTTGGACATTGCATAATTCGCATTTAAACATTTCATATGTTTCTTGCATGTAAGCAACATATCGCCTACAAAAACAGAGAAGCAGAAAAGCAATAGAACTCGAGCCAATGTCGTCCGGGGAAGTACTGCCACCATGCCCATTTCTGCCGCCGCATTCGCGATACTGTGTTCCGGTTTGAAAGGTGTGGTTACCGGAGAAATTACAGGCATATGAGACATTCCACCTACACGTCTCAGAGTTAGGGACGCATAAGATGCGACTTTGGTCTTGACGTGCCTAGTAGGGGAGGCGCAAGTCACATCGCTCGTTCTGTAACTGTATCATTAAAAAAATAAACTTAGGTTTTGTCTCGTGACGGATTATATGTATTTGTGTGTGTATTATGAATCAAAATGTATCAAGCTACTCACTACTGCTCGATAGAACGCTCTCGATATCACGAACGATTGAGTGTCGGTTTACAAAACGCCGCTAAACGTTCCAGCGAATCAATACGCGATTGATTCATTCACGCAAATTCCAAATGATGCGATCAAACGCGAAATTTCGAGTTACCGACTCAGTCGTGTCGATACTTTGAGGTTTGCTCGGATATTGAATATTGCTGAACTATTGCGCCACTTTTCATGAGAAATATGACAGACTGAATTGGAATGGATAAGCTCTTGAGAGATTTTGACAATTTAATTTACTCAATCAAAATTCCCCATTTGTAAAAAATATATATTTACAAGCTAGTATGAACTTCTGCTGGTTAGTATTTTTCGGTCGAAGCTTGTGTCTAGATTTTAAAATAGTTTTGTCTAATTGATCCGAAACTTTAAATACGTTTCGTGATGGTAAAGAACAATCAGATGCGATGTCTTTTTTATTTAAAAATTGTTTCTAAAAAGTATATTCAACAAAAAATATCTTAAGATATTCTCTATAATTTATTTTGGAAAAATAAATTGAATCGTGATGCATTGCGCCTGTCGACATGAGACGCAGATAAACGGTCATATACTTGTAATCTCCTGCTCCAATACAAAGGGAATAAATTAGGTGTATTAGATAAATATATAAGCAAATAATAAATGGCCAGTTTTACATAATATATACCTGAAATTTTGAGAATTGGTCCCATACGTCACTAACTACCCTACTATGTTGAGCTTTCGTTTTTAAGTTCAACACTAGACAAACAAATAATTCAGTGCCCTCCAGGTATGGGCGCGCTGCCATCCGATTTCCGCCATTTCGCCCTACGCCCGTTTTCTCATAATATACCCCTGCTTATAAATCATGGTAAAAATCTTTTTTAACTCTCATACATGTCGCTGCCTAAATATGCCCGATTTTTCATACAGGCTATTCACGCGCACGCAACGAGTGAAATTCGCTTTCGCTCTTTATATAGCGTTTTTAATCCGGAATTTTTAAACATTTTTTTTCGGATTATACAATTCTCAGTGTCAAATAGCGGTTTTTGCTGCGAGTTAGTCCATGTTCTTTTTTGCTTTATAATCGTGTGGTCATGCGATGGGTGATGTCAATATATCTGTAATAATTCACTGAGCTCTTCATTATTTGGAGTGAATGTACACTAATATATTTGGAAGCAAATTATTTGATTTTTGTACTCACAACAACGGAGCACGAAACGAATATTAGCCATACTCATTTAAAAATCTCAGTGTATTTCATTTGCAGACTGTACTCCATATTAAACATTTCCCATGCCGCCCACGGCAATGTAAAGTTTTATGGGGGACCCAGGAGAATTACAGGCCCATTTGCTGGATACATAGTAAGAACAATCCGAAAAGCTTATACAAAACTTAGACGTAATGGAATAAATGTCGCTGAAAATAAGTAGACTCATTTCGTCGAACTTGAACCGGTCGAGTTATGCCAAGTTCGACCGAGGAAGTACTGCCGCCATACTAATTTCTGCCGCCAGGCAATATGTATTCACAATAATGCATTTGCGTTACTGTGAATCTCTGTTTTGAAGATGTGTTTGCTCGTGAAATTACAGGCACATGAGACATTCCACCTTCACGTCTCAGAGTTACGGGCGGAATAGAATGCGACGCGGTCTTCTACCGCTATCATACCAGCGTAGCGGAGGACCCCAGGATGTTGTTTTTGTTATGGAAGAGGTTACTGTTTAAATCAGTGGAGCCTCAAAAATACCTCTTCACAGAAGCTATCAGCTCCTTTCGTTACAAATTCTGATAAAATACCTCTAAAGCATATTGTGTTGAAAAAAATAAAATAAAATGAAATGCGTGTTATTGACTCAAAAGTGTAATGACAACTGTTCGTACAATGTATTACATAGAATAGGTTATACTAGGAAAGTACTTATGTTACGATACTTCAGTCTTTAAAACATTAATAAAAATGTTTTAAATTTAGGTACATACCTAACATTATGAATAGATATAATGTTTTCATCTGAATAACGGTAAGATTTAAAATCCCGCATGGGACAAACGTTTGCTTGCTTGCGAATGTTTATTTGCATTCGTTTATGGACATGCCACTGTGTACATAGTTATATGACCAGCAGTAAAACTTACTTTGTGTGCAGAGTTCGCCGGGGGAGTACTGCTACCTTGCCCATTTCTTCATTTCAATGGCCAGCACAAGCTTGCTTGCCGTGCTTTCTCAAAAAATGTTTTGAAAGTTTTCAGTATTTTGGCAGCCTACTACAATTTGGGAAACTTTTTGACCTTTGTGTTATTTTAACAAAAACAGTTTAGTTAATTACTTGCAATTATTATAAATGATAGATGATGTGCCTCTGAGTACTGGACATTAATTGCTAAAAGGCTGATTCCATCAAAAATGGCCTTTAGTAGCGTAATTAACAGGAAAAATTGCGCTCATTTCGCTGTCTTAGTAGAAAGGAATACTAACGGAACTCGAATACAATTGGTAATCTAGCTGGATAACTGTTTTTTACCAAGCCTGCTACTTCCGATTTCGGAAGAACTTACCCATGGAACCATGGAAAAGAGTTCAATTTTTGAATGTGTAGAGAAGAGCCAAGTTGGAAATCATTGGCAATTCAAAGGTAGATTTGTGCTTATGTTTCGGGATGCGGAGCATCAGGATAAACGAATGAATATGAGAAAGGCCTCCTGTCTTATATCAGATTAAGATGCGACTTTGTTCATCAGACAAAAAATCTTTCAAGTTATAGTTCATAGTTCATTTATTCGTAACGAACAAGTTACAAGTTGCTTTAATTAGAGGCAGAGGTTACAACTCTATCAACAGGTGGGCCATCTGCATTTTTAGTTTGTTATTCATGTAAAAATGGCGTTTCCCATAGTAGTGGTTATAGGGCCGTCAGCCACTTGGGCATTGTTATCGGGCTGCGTACTAATCGATAGACTTGATGGGTTGCTGATGGTTCTATTAGCAATATTACGGTCGTTTATAACCCCACCCGACCCTATCACGTAACCGAAACCAAAGTTATTTTCAGAATGATATCAATTACTTAGATGGTTTTTATTACCAGGTTTTCGAAGGTATTTATCGTCACATAGATAAGACACAGGTTAGAAAATAGATGAATAATTTATTTACATTGAATTCATAATGAATAGCTTGGAAACATCAATCAGATTACAAAATCACGCGTACTTATATTTAAGTTGGCGCCTATTTCTAGCTTAACATTTTTATACCTATCATTACGATAATATTACTTAGTTAAATATTACTTGGGTCTCTTAAATATGTACAACCCATTATATTTTAGTCTGTTTCTATATCAAATTGTACACATATTTTTCGATTTGACAGTGTTATATAAGGTGTCAGTAACAGGCATTTCTTAAATATATTTATTGAAATATATTTCAGAAATGCCTGTTTTCTCAGTGTTCACTTCACAGTTGTGGGAAGTGGCAATAATAATAGCCTTTTATTCAGATTTTATTCAGAACAATAACTTAAAGAACTAATGGGAAACTAATGGGAAAATGGGAAGTGGTAACTAATTAATTTATACAAGTACAGTACAGTAGTTTGTGTGGGATATTGGAATGAAACATAAGAATAATTATCAATGAAATCAAAAGGTATGGCGTATTAATTAAGGCGCACAATGCAACTCACGCGCATCCGGTGTTGCATTCGAGGTGCATCTCAAAGGATGTAGGCGCGTGATTGGAATTTGTATTAGACACAATCTGTACATGACATTGAGTATACACTTTTTATGAGATACATTTACGGAAAGAGCCGACGGCCCACCTGGTCTTAAGTGGTAACTTCTGCCCATAACAACCGATGCGACTCCCCTCCCCTACTAGGTACGACAAGACCCAAGTCACATCGTATGCGCCCGTAACTCTGAGACTGGCACACCACATCTTTGAAACCGGAACACAGTAACGTGAACGCGGCAGAAATAATTATTTAAAGAAATAATTATTTAATAATTATTATTATTTTTATAATTATTTTAGAAATAATTAATTTAATTACTGCTTGGCGGCAGAAATGGGCATGGTGGCTAATGCCACCTTCCGGGGTAATCCCCGGACGAACTTGACGTGAGTTCTACTACTCCTATAATACTAACAAGTTAGGGATACAGAAGACCTATGCCCCCACTTGCTGTAACTGACCTCATGACAAAAGCATACGACTTTGGTTCTCCTCTGTTTAAAGCTGGGGAAGAACCAAGAAGCATAGTTTTGCGGCCGTAACTAAGACAGGGCAGATAGTAGAACTAATGCCAACTAGGGGGACAAATTACAGAATGTGAAAATAAAGCGTTTGAAACTTTTTGAACCTTTCATGTGTAAACTGGTTGATGAAGCCCAGGTTTTTATCCGGCCCGGACAGCCAGCCGCCATGCGTCACGGATTAGCAAAAGCTGCTTTTATTTTGTTCGCATTTCATTCAATACCTTTTAATGCCCGAATGGCCTGGTTAGATAGCCTTGTCCGAAGCGGTTTTGTTATGTTGTCAAAATAAATAATCTATTTAAATCGGACTTTTGTTGGCTCGTCGTTGGCGTGGCGTTTAATAATAATAATAATAATATAATATTGGTGGACAATTCACACAGCGCCATCTAGCCCCAAAGTAAGCATAGCTTGAACTATGGGAACCAGACAAATGATGGAATTCAAATATACTTTTTTTTGGAAATACATACATATAATAGATATTAACACCCAGACACAGAACAAACAACAACAAAAACAAGAAAATGTTATATTTCTGCTTCTTCAACGTACTTTATCGTTTATTTATTGAAGGTGTCATGTAACATTTATTCGAACGAAATCACAATATAAAAAAATGCCTTTAAATTCCCACAGAGTGTATTTGCAGAATCATTTGCTGTATCCTTCTCTCTTCAGCTCTTTCGGTTTTTGCTGCACAGCTCCTTAACGTAATTATTTGTTAAACTCCGAGTAAAAACTTGGAAATCTGTTTGAAAAACCGGTCTCTCTCCTCGATTCCCACGCAATTGCACTTGTACAGTTTTTGCTAGTGGTATATAAACTAATTGCCTGGAATTGTTGACTTTTTACACTCAGATTGATGACGGCTGCGTAGTGATTCTAGTGTAAACTTCTAGAACGTTGGGGTCACGGGATAGATTTCCGCACAGGCATGTTTTGTGTGAGTTAAAGGACGGAATGAACTTAGGTAATTGGTCTCACAGCTCAGTTGGGAGTAACCCTGCCTTCTACGCTGTAGGTCGTGGGTTCGATTCCCACCCAGGACAAACATTTGTGTGACGAACATTGAAGTTTGTTCTGTCTGGGTGTTGATATGTATTATATGTATGTATTTACAAAAAAGTATTTAAGTATTGTATCAGTGGTCTGGTTCCCATGATACAAGATATGCTTAGCTTACTTTGGGGCTAGATGGCGTTGTGTGAAATGTCCACCAATATTTATGATTATTAACTGAATTTAAACAGATGATGTTTGCAAGATATTTTTATTAAATTCAATGGTTTTCAAGTTTATGTGTCTGTTGCGGTATCCTCGGCCTACATTCGCGGAAATACGGTTCAGGAGTCGTAGTCTTAGTTTATAATAAGGAAATATACTGAGCTATGAAGATGGATCGTCGCATATTTATGTAATATTTCCCCACATCCTTCTCCGTAATACAATTTTTTGGCAGCAAATAGGGTTTGGTGTCAGTGTTTTCTGGTAGTAACTTATGAAGTTAATCGGCCAATGTACTTGAAGATTTTGTTTATGATTTTTCGTCTGTCTATAGATAACTTTAAATTATATTTGCTTTAACTTGAAAATAAAACGTTCCTACTTGTTCCAAAGGCCTAGACAAATCTTTATTAAAATACCAGCGAAAGTATTTTTCAATTCAGTCCTTCGCAGCTCTTATTTGAATTCTTTGATGGCGTCGCTTTCATACAAAGTTGCCGTAATTTCATTACGAACTTTAATATTTTTCTGAAACTTTTACTGTCTTACCCGTCAGGTCAGCTGGGACGTTGGAAAGTTGTTCCTAATTAAATTCAATTGATTTTATAGTTCTTTGAAACTTAGCTATACCTGTACGTTTGATTATTCGCAGTTAATAACTCTTGTAAGTATTTTGTAATAAACTTACGCAGCAAGCCGATTGCGCGCCTGGTGTTATGTGGTAACCTCCGCCCATAACAAACAGAACGACTTGGGTCGTCCCCTACTTAGGTACGCCGCTACTCAAGAACACCCTTTTAGTTTCGTAGCATGTGACTGATCGATTGAGCAACAGCTGGTGAAATTACAGGCATAGACATTTCATATTAAGGTATAATGTCACGAGCGCAATACAGTGGGACTTCGACTTTCCCATACCTAATAGGGGGATCTAAATGAAACTTATTTCGATAAGGGCAGAGTAATAACGATACCACCACTTAAGATCAGATGGATCGTCCTTACCAGCTCTTAGTCAGATGAATACAAATAATGCAATAATTTTCTTTGTTACGATTTTTTTATATCATAGAGTATACGCTAATTTTGCAATAAGAGAAAGATTTTTAACAATGCATTCCAAAAAACTTAAACCAAAAAGGAGGAGGGCTATTCAAACGACATGCATTTCTATGAAAAGCAGACGAAAATGTGCGTCCTTCCACATTTACTTGGCAAGGAGCCGAGTGTCAAGTCGACTGTGAAATTAGGCCTAATTCTAGGGCGATAGGGTGCATTTTCATTCACTGAACACTCTGGTCCCAATGTCCTGATGTCTCGCCAGCTTTTTTGCCTTTTCCAGTTGTCTCTTATCAAATACTTATGGTTTGCATTCCTGAAACCATTCAGTATCCTCTAAGTCAAACTGCCGGCGAGAAATACAATTATTGTAGTAGGTTTTGCCTTTCTTTGCCTACTAGCGTAGACGAGAACTGCAAGATGGTTTTTATTTGTGTAAATCATTTGCCGGTGCTTACATGGCATACGTTAAGCCTGCTCATAACAACAGTTTTCCGTCCGAACTTTGATAAGGGGTCCTTATCAAAAAGTTGGTGGTAAAATTACAGGCACATGAGACATTCCACCTTCATATCTCAAGGTGTGACCAGGATTTTTAAGAAGAGGTCAAAGTCGTAATGCTCTACAGTATGCCCAAGCAGATGTAGTTTTGGTCTATCCTCCCCTACTTAGGTATGGGTATACCCAAAAAGTAGTAGTATTACGACCTAGGTCGTAATACTTTTATTATAGGCCCACTGCCTAACACCAGGTTGGGTCATCTGTTTGTTCCGTAACTTTTCCACACAAAAATAGAAAGATACAACTAAAAAAGTATATGAGATTATTAAAACTGATTTGAGGCGAATTCGGCAAAGCCGTATACACCTATAAATATAATTAAAAATATATATAATAAACCTATCTCTTATACTTAATCACTGCTTAATTCCTTCTATTTCGCTAAAATGACAATTTTCAATGATATAGTCTTTGTAATTTAACATTTCATTAGCTATCGAATAAGCCACTCTGATTAATAAAACATCAATGGGAAGTGCTGGTCATAAGAATTTAAACTTGAAAAGAATAGAAATTCTTCAAGAGAATTAATTCACTGTTGGTGTTGGCTTCCGTGACGCTTTTAATGACATCCGTATTTATGAATTTGAAATAATTATGTAAAACTTATGCTTAGCTTAGTAATATCGTCAAAAATTATAAACGCAGGTTTATACCATTTTTTTATTTTTTACAATTTTAGGAAATCTTACAGCTAGCTAATATAAATAGGTTAATAAATTAAAGACTAATGGCTAATTAAAAGATTCCACAGATAAGTATATAAGAAAAAAATATTTAAGTTAAAGTTGTAGATACAAAGATAAGTTATATTAAATTAAATGAAGTGATAAATAGTATAATAATTCAGAACGAGAAAAATTGGTTGCTAACTTGACGTTTGAGTTGAATTGTAGTAGTATTAAATAAGTCAATATCTGCTATTCTGGTTAAGTTATTAAAACATTAATCACATATTTCTTTAAAATGTCATTAATTAAGTATGTTATTCTAGACAAAATATATGATTTCGCTCGCCTTATCGCCGTGAAAAGTGACACGTATTATATCAATACATTAATCCAGACCCGAAACTTAATCTCGATTTTTACATTGCCAGGCAGCAAGAATTAATAGTAATACGTGTAAAGTGCAAGTAGCAATCAGTGATATTATAGTTACTGATGGTCAGAAGGTTGTCAAGAAGTCCCAATACTATAGTCGGCTTGATGTTTTCACTTCTACATGTTGATTATTCTCTGGTGAGGCTAATCTGGACTCGATCTCAACGCGATTACAATCGTTAATAGAGTCATTTGTTTCATAGATTCTACGGATTGTCTTTTCATTATGACTTTATGGAAGGCACTTGGATTTAGGTTACCGGCTTTTATCGTCCTATTGTCAAATTCTTTTTAGACATTTATTTGGAAAGGCTTAATGTCTTTTGTAAAATTGATTCAAGTTAAACGGATATCCGTCTGAAAGACTTCAAAGCAGACGGAGTTGGTTTCTTGAATAAAAAATATTATGGTTTTCGCGGTCTTATTTGTAATCACAATTAGTGACTTACATTTTGGATATTTATAATTTACTAATAATCTATGGAATTAAGTTTTAGAGCATAATTTCAAAAGAAATATATTTTTGGTGTTTTTGAAAAGCTGCAAACATTAAACCTACCAATTGTGACATCGAATGATTGTTTCCAGTCATTCGATCTTGTAATCGTGAATGATAATTATTACTCCCATTAGCTTTACCAGAAGAATGAAATAATGACAGACGAATACATTTATTTGACCCAACTATGAAATGAAGTTCATTGTTTAGATTCGCTAAGGTTCTGTACTATCGTAACATCATAACTTAGAATAAATTATAATTTATAGATGGTATTAGGCTCAATGCAGGACAAACGGGGATGGCTGAGAGATGGCGAACTTAAACAGAAATACATTGAAATAGTACAAAAAGCTTTAGTTTTAAACTATACCTATGTATTTCTTTTAACTACATTAATCCGATACCAACCCGAAGACTTTTATCATTTTAGGCAGCATCAAACTAAATTTTTTTTGTTCTATATCTCAATATACCACAAGAGGACAATCTTACTTACTGACCATTTTATTGCTGGTATTTAACTTAAGACCTTGGTACATACACTGACATTCCCCAAAAAGAAAATCTTATGTTATATACACATATGCACACGAAAGGAATCCTTGTAAAGTTCAAGTCAGAAACTATAGGTTTTCGATGCAGATAAGCTTGTATTTAAATTTTAAGCCGATGCCTTTATCTATGACTAGCTGCTGTTCGCGGCTTCGCATACGTGGTAGCTGTATTATGTTATTTTGCGCCAATAAAACTGAAACACTGGTTGGCACATTAAAGTGCGCACCAAAGAGGCTTCTTTCGTGTAAGTCAAAAATGAATCTCTCGTCTTAAAAAGTACAGCAACCTCAAAAGAGTATCTGAAAAAACATTGTATCAGTAAAGCAATGAACGTTTTGCCCCAAACATTACTTATTCATTTCAGTTGGAAAGCAATTTTATTCAACAAAAAATGCGGCTAATGAAAGTAAAGATCCTTGTAGATTTTGTCATTGTAATTCAGCCTTTTGGCTTTACAAATTCGCCACAGTGGTCGCTTAAAAAGAAATTGTTTAAAATTCAACCTACTTTTTAATATTACCACAATACGGCATTCTGGGAACAACTGGAACGGCGAGGAATTAATCTGTGACTATTAATTCACCTAGGGTCAGGACTTACGAAGATTTCACTGTACAATTTCATCCTTATCACGATGGAGTAATGTCTCTTTTCCTTGATGAACACTGTCCTTTATACAAATTAATCTAAGAGTGCACTTAGAAAAGGAAATTGTTCTAATATTGTAATGAACAGCTTTTCCACTAATGTAAAAAGTCTAAGAACGATTAGTCAAATTTTCATTCTGTTAATGAGACTACGAAATGTTTCATAATGACCATTTGGGTACTGCTCTTTTAACGTTTCTCTATTAACATTTCTGAAACGAATACTAATTCAGCTCTCAGTCTCTTACATTAAGTGCCACTTCATTGTAGTAGGTACAGTAGGTACAGCAATCACTAACCACACAGGCTTCTCTTGGTCAAGAAGTCATAAAATCAAACATTTATATCCCCAAAAGGAATCCCTCAAAAATTAATTCATATATTGGCTAATCCTGTTGTCGGAGTACATATTTTATTCCATACCAACAACTTATTTTAATTACCACCCAGAAGGCATCCGACATAACGCAGCTACAGCCAAAACCGACAATTTAATACTCTCAGTCGCTAGTCAAATACAGATAATGGTTATATTATATTATACGTACCTATTCTAACTGGTCACCCACGTAAGTAATGACCGCTGAGACTAATCATTCTCCTTTCCTCGTTCCACTTGACTCGTTCCAACATCGTCCGGGGGAGTACTGACATCATACCTATTTATTTCACAAGCAGTGTTGTGTTTTGGAAGGTGCCGGTGTCTGATTACAATCACAATGGACGTTACTTCTGGAAAAAAATATTATCATGCCGCATGTGCTTCTAGGCACCTGAACTTAGCTGCTCAGTAATACACAAGTTAAGGAACCAATACCTAAAATGAGATAAAAACTTTATTCTGGATACAATCGATTAACCTGATTCACAGTCAAATGAATCCGTGAGTGCAATAGGGCGCATTAGTCGATTGGACCATTAAACAGACAAAGGATTTTACCAACTATAAAACAATAGTACATTCCATTTGGAAACAACGACCACAGCCTCTCGTAATTCTAGTGTCTCCTTTCCCATGAAGCATCGAGTTGCCGAATATGTGAAACATAGCAACAAGTACAAGGGTGATCTTGTGAGTTAATTTTGTGCTTTAGAACCTCATGTTTCAAAGGAACGTTTAATTAAACAAATTCACAGTTCAGTTTGTAGTACCTCTGCCTTCTGAGCTGTAGGTCGTGGGTTCGATTCCCACCCAGGACAAACATTTATTTGTCGAGCGTTGATGTTTGTTCGGTGTCTGGGTGTTAATTTATATATGTAATTTATTTACAAATAAAAGGATATATGTATTCTGTCAGTCATCTGGTTCCCATATTACAAGCTATGTTTAGTTTGGGGCTAGATGGCGATTTGTGAAATGGCCATCAATATAAAAAAACAAAAAATTTGTTAAGAATTCTAATAAATTACATATTGTTACTAAAATTTTATGTTGTCCAATCACAAACACAGGAAATCTACTGGGATTGTCCATCGTGAGTGCTGGATTATTAGTTTATAAACATTATTACTGTAGACTCTAGCAGCTAAGAGACGTTCCACGGAAACCGTTTAGAAGCAATTAACCTAATCTGAAATGTACCGGTCTGTTAAAATCGAGAGAATTGCATCGTAAAAGTCGGAACTGGTCGCTGACAAAGTGAATAAGAGTAGCTGCGATACTTCGCAAATCGCATCACTTCGCGTCATTTGTTTGAACTATTTGAGCTAGCGATATTGCGATCTTGTCCTGCTTTGAGCATTTGTAGTGCGCTCTAATATTGATGCTTAAGCTGGAAATTGATTTACGTTTGACTTGTGAAGAACAATCCAGCATCATGGAGAAAAAATGATGAAGTTTGGGAATGCGGTTTAGACTGCCTATCAATAGAAATATAATAACACTGGCATAAAACATACGTATTACTTATTGATGAATTAATATTTAGGCAAATTGTGAGACAATCAGCGAAGAGTGTTTATAATGATAGTTAAAACCAACGCAGGAGTGAAACTCAGGAGGATTAAAACTTCGCCTTGTTGAGGGTTGAACTAACAACTGATTATTGCAAACACCCTTGCAAGGGGAATATATAATGAGAAAACATTACATAATTAGTCAAACTTTGTAGATTCATTAAAACTGCGAATTGCGGGGGGTGAGTTATGATAACTTTTTATTTATTTAATATGGTGGTGTTTTTTCTATGAATCATTCCGAAGTAAAGCTTAACTAATTGGAGCGTGATTACCTAGTCTCAAGTAACAAATTAAAGTTCTTGAGACTCTTTGAAATTCCTTTACCCGTTTGATACTATATTAAATAATTTTAATTACAATTTTTTATAAGTTGTTTGGAAGCATTTTTATTAAGTTTTTCTTTCACGCCGCTTTTAGTACCACAATCTCATTACTGTTTTCTGGTTTGAAAGGCATCGTTGCCGGTGAAATTACCACATGTGAGACTTACATCTTCACGTTTCAGAGTTACCAGCGCATTACGATGCGAGTTGTACTGACTCTAGTCAGTACAACTCGCATCGTAATGCGCTGGTAGTATGGGTAGACCCATACCTAATTACGGGAGGACTCATCTCGTATTTCTTTAGTTATGGACAGAGGTAAGTATCAAATGGCACATCTGCTCGTTCAATAACTACTAATTCATTATCATACCAAACGCAAGCAATATTGACAATCAAAACCGGTACTTCAACTAGGATTTATGAGGTCGCCACTCTATCAGGCCAATAAAACCGTTCCAAATATAGTTTAAACATATTCTAACTCATAAAATATGGCGGTAGCTCTATTTTTCAGCCGTTTATGGACCAGATATTCCTTCTATGCTTTATAACCTGTCCCTATCTGAATATCTTTTATGTTCCGTTCGGTTTGGGGTCGAATGAGTGAATCATTTAAAACCCAAATGTAAAGTATTTTGTGATATTTTGGGATTTTATCTTGTCTGATGTGCGTAGGTACATATTGTTGTATGTTTTCAAGCGAATTTAGTTGAATGGTTTAAGTAAATAAAATCTGTATAAAGACAGAATCTATTGAGATAAAACAGCATTTAACATGGTAACCTCTGCCCATATCAACCGATGCAACTTGGGTCCTCCCCTACTAGATACGACAAAACACAAGTCGCATCGTATGTGCCTGTAACACTGAGACATGCGTGGGCAGTCACATGAAGTTAGCAAGTAATTTATATTGACCAACCGTCCAGCTATTGTTATCCAAGTAATTTATTGGAAACAGCTAAGTAATATTTGGTTTGGTGGAGCTGAAATCAAACTTATGGCAAACTTTGGCAGTTTTAGATATTATAAATTAATGGACCGTTGGTTCGACAGGCAATTTCAAAAAGTTGAATTTAGTTTGATTTGGAACTTAGAATCAATATTCTGAAGTCAAAGCAGACTCAACAGAAATAATTGTTATTGTGATTATAATGGGAAAAATACCTAACAGTTGAGTTGTACATTAAATTAAAATAAGCAAGTTAGTTAATAAATTCGTTTACTTAAGATCCTTAGATCTCACGCTGAAGGAAAGCTTCGTGAGGAGGCTTGGTTCTACGAAATTTTCTTAAAAATCCGACTTCATTCTTTACACACTATATTTTCTTCTCTCTCCAAACAAAAACCAAAGCGGCGTATTTACAGTACTTGGTATTCGTTATTCTTAGACTATCATAGAACAAACTTATGTTTAGTGTGGGCATTTCATGTAACTTGAGCTAGCCAATCGCAAGAGCTCGCTTCTGCCTCGCCCGCGTCTTGAAGTAACAAGTTGTGTTAGAGTATTTAGCAGAGGTTTGTCGTTGTTTTAGTGACGATGGTAACACTTTGAAAAACTAAGAATAGCCAATTAAAAACTTACTAAATCGCATTTCCACTGCATGGATGCAGGCCTGTTCTCGACAAGCGACAGTAGTAGATGTGTCGTGTTTAAAATATTTGGTTGTTGAATTTTGAGAACGTGCTAAAAATGCACAAATATATTTATGAAAAAAAAAAACATGGTCACTGAATTTGAACCAGCGACCTCCGGATTGAAAGTCAAAGAGAAAGAAAGACTGAGAGAGAGTTGGTAGCGATACGCCTCAACGCTTCTGTCATTACCTCTCCACTGGTATAATACTCCATGCAGTACACATATGCGTCAATAATTTCAACCGGAATTCATTCTGTATCAGAGGTCAGATATTAGGATTAATATCGACCCTCACTTCTACAGTTCAAATTATCAGCTCCTAGCTGAAAATTTAATTATAATCTGCGGTTACAGCATTCCTGGAGCACCGAGCCGTGGACCACATCAAATTATCGGATTGCCAGTCACTCCGGGAATTTAACCGTATTTAACCGCTTATTCCCCGTTTCCCCAAGTAATTCACATGGGCAAGTGAGTTGAATTGTTCCCCGGACAAGCCTCATACCTTTGTATAGTGTGGTTATTTAATACCTGTACGATTGTTTACGTTCATCTAGCCTACATAGCAGCTTTCATTCGTCAATAAAGTCATACATTTTAACAAGTAAACAAAGTTGCTATGGTACTCTTGGTTTCGTCGTAGGTACTAAAATGAAACGAAATATTCATAGAAATAAATAATGTTTTATATCCTCTTTAAATAAATATGAAGTAAAATTAAGGTATCGGCACGTTTTGATTGTATTCAAAACAGATTTTAGTCATGTCATTTTTATATTTAAAAATCTTTATGGAACGAAAAGTGTAAGCATTTTATTCTAGTGTAATTAATATCAAAAATATTTTTATAATGCGTTTTTTTATAAACAAAATCTCTCAGCATCTTTTTCCTTTCAAAACCTTTTGTTGCGTGATATCCAATGATCTGGAGGTGTGAAATGCTTCAAGCTAAAAAGATTTTATTTATCAGGGAAGGGAATTTAACCGAAGTGTTATTTATCAGATTTATTACTTTGTTGGACTTTTATTTCCATACTATTTATACCAACAATTTAAGAGGCTGAACGCCACGCACTCAAACGAACTGTTACAATAAACAATTTTATTTTCCCTTTAAAATATTAAAGATAATATTATTAAAGTAAACATAGTTAGAAGTCATAGCTTCCCTTTAACTTCAGTAACGCTAACTTTGCATAGTCTTAAAAAATCTATTTAAATCAGTCCCTGCCCTTGCTATATATATATTTTTTTTTAAGTAGTTGCTAATTTGGTAGTGATGTCGACTTACGACAAGTAGGTCGTGAGTTCGTAACCAATAATACCTAGAAAAAATACCGAAATCGACATTACTAAACGAATATAGAAACAGCTCTAAAATTCGAAAACTAAATCATATATTTTTATACCTATCTGACTCCGACAATGTTCATTTTCGATAACATGTTTATCGAGAATATAGAAAGTGTATGCCTGCGGGGCTCACAGCGGCAGAGCATGATCACAGCCTGTGGGAGATGGGATGGGGAAAATATTGATGGAATGGAAATCATTCCGAAACCAACTTGTGAACACATCCGTTCTATAGTTATGATAAAAATTGTAACTCAACTGTTTAATTTAATAAACGATTTCTAAACACAGTAAAATAATCGATCAAAGTACCATACGAAATTCAAGTGATGCATTCGTTTGCTGTCAACGAACGCTCTAAGAATGTGTGCGATTGTTTTATTCATTATTACCATTAATATTGAATAATTGTAATATTATTCGTGTTATTATCATTGGTTTTTAACGACTGACATTTGCAATTAAGACGTGAACTGTTCAGATTTCGAATAGTTTGAACAGTTAATGTTCAATCAGTCAAAATCAGTTTGGACTTACGAATACACATGTTTATTCTGTATATTTGAATATATATTTCTATAATATGTTTTTATTAAAAATATATTTTAAGCCTATCAGTTATGTTGGCTAATAATTTGGGGAAAGATTATGTATTTATATTATTTCTCGCTTAAACTACCAAACTCATTGGTTGAAATTGTTAACAAGGTAAGTTATATGCTGTTTAATTCGTCATAGTCTACCATGCTAAGCCAGGACATTACACACTTTGTAGACTCTCTGGGTATGACTCTCTCAAAACCTGATCATTTAATGAAGATAGATATATAGATAAACTCTCCAAGAGTCGATATATTTCACCAATTTAAAGAAACTGATAATTTAATCACTCTTTAACTAACTTCAATAGTCAAACAGATCAGTATCAAATAAGTATCTACCAAACAAACGAGAGCTCAACAAAATCCAAGGCTAAAATTCCTTAAGGATTTTAAGATATTAAAGGAAAGAATATATAATATTGCCAACATTTTCAGGCACTTCTAGCAACACTGTCTAGAGATGCGAGCGAGTTTTATGTTAACGGGCAATTTTAGTGAATGAAATATGATGTTTTCACCAGCGGGAAACCCCCACTGAATAATTTAATGGATGTTTCTTGGTATTCAATTTTTATTAAGCGAAAATTTTTGCTGTTATGAATTGCTTGGCGTTCAATGGTATTTTAGGCAAAAATATAAGGTACCGTAGTCTCAAAATGTTATTTATGTATCCGATGAAAAAAGTTGGTATGTATTGAGCCTAACCTGATTTAATGTGATATTTTTTGCCATTTTTGGGTGCTAATTTACAGCTTACTGTACTATTATTTCGATTATCTCCCCGCTTTTGTGTTTCGTATATCAAAGTGTAGTTTTCGAGTATCAACCAACAAAAAAGAATCGTACCAGATGAAATGCGGATAAACCTTTAAAAGGGATATATGCGACAAATAAAATATTTTAATGTCATGAAAATACATTCAAATTAAATAAAATTTTACTTCCGGTAAAGAATGCAATAAATCAAAAATTAAAAGGCGAAAAAAAAAGCAGTTCCGCGCTTACGGCTCTGTTTATATGTGTGTAATAAATAGTAAAACAAATTTACTACTGTTTCGAAAAATCTTTCTTACGCTCATAAAATATCAGGTAGTGAGTATTTGGATTAATTTAAGTTTATCGTTTAAGTTAAAAGTGCGTGAGCGCAATGAGTTAAAGTTTAACTCATTGCGCTCACGCACGTAGTTTATACACATAGGGTTGGGAAAAAATAACACTTGGGAAGATAACTTAAAAAAAGTCGGAAGTTTCGGGGACAGTTAATAACATAACCTTATTCGTGTGGTTGTTCATTCAAGTGACGGTACGCATCTACCTTATGTGAAGCGGTATCCATAACACAACTGTAATACAACTTGTCTCTTACTACTACTTCTACAAATTATCTCTTACGTATGTAGACTTAAGACGAATGATTGCTTTGTTTCAAGTCTTTCTTAAATTATAAAGATGTGCATCCTTAAAATTTAAGAAAAACGAATATATTATATCACACATGTCTGTAATTTCACCGACATTCAAATAAGAATAAATCTGTGTATTGCTGCTTGGTAGCAATAGTGGTCATGATGGTAATTCCTCTCCGGGCTGCCAATTATAAATTCTGTTATTATACTGTACGTGTGTACGTGGCTGTTTTGTCGTTCCTTAAGTACTTAAAATAATATCTTCTCCCTGGAAGTAATGGATTGGGCTACCGACTAGCACCCAAAGATTTCTCATTCGGTTAACGTCAGAAAAAGAACTCTAAAGCCGGACGTAAAACAACACTAACACTTGAGGTGTTGAGAGTGGCAACGGCAGTACAAAATCGATTCACATAATCATTAGCGGCGTAGCGTTGACGCGTTAAAAATAGCTGTAATTAGATACGGGTGCATCGAGTCGCGTGTCCGAGTGCGATGACTTACGTTTCAGTAAAGGAAAATATAAATAAAATTTTTGTTCCAATGACAAGAAATTTATGAATATCATTGAAAAAAATGATCATCAAATCATTTGCCTAACTCTTTGTCGCATAGCTGTGTGCTGCCGGATAAGTCCGTGAAGTTTTAAATAAACTCTCACTGTATTAAAACACTCTGAGACCTGGATTTTAGGAAGTTATCTAGTTATATTAAATTATAAGAGAGAAAGTGCAAGCTGTAAGTCAATAGCCTATTACAGAAGAAGACAGTCTCTGCACGGAGTGGTCAACCGACGCACAGCGATTCGATTAATCAATTCGATTAATCATCCGAATTATTCAACTGTCTGCGGCTTGTCTAACGACAATAAGGTTAGTTATGGACGGTGGGACGTATAATCGAATCAGGAAGCAATAATGGTGTCCAAAACGTGTGAAATTGGATCGAAGGGAATATTGGTATATCTATTTTATTTGGATCTTAAAAAATAATCGTATTGTTTGCAATTAGTGGATATAATTCTTTCTCTTTGTATAAATAAGTTATTAGATTGACTGGCCTCACAGCTCATTTGTTAGTAACCCTGCCTTATGCGCTGTAGGTCGTGTGTTCGATTCCCAACCAAGACAAACATTTATGTGACGAACATAGATGCTTGTTCTGTATCTTAGTGTTAATTAATATGTGTTATATGTATGTGTTTACAAAAAAGTATATAAGTAGTATGTCAGTTGTCTGGTTCCCATGATACAAGCTATGGATGTTAGTTAGCAAGATATGTGCCAAATGATTGGCCTGAGTGTTATGGAGCCTTCAAAACGTGGGTAATATTCAAAATAAGCCATCAAACGAACCACACACAGCTCTGTATGGATGGGTATAATTGTGTGTAGGCCGTCACATCCTCAGAGGTGCCCGTAACACGAATTTAAGGGCCTCATTTATTCATAGTACGGCTCAGGCACAGTATATATTCACGTTTACGCAGTATGGGTACTAGAAATAAAATAGAATCGGGCCCTGGCACTAACCCAACTAATGTGTATTCCTAAACAGATTTTTGGAATCTCACTAATATTATTATCAAAATCAAATTCCTTATTGACCTCTTTCGAACCATTATGGTGAAAGGATTAAATTGCGCCTCAAAGGGGTGGGCCTTCGTGTTAAATATATAAAAGATTTACATTGAGTATCTAAATTCCAAACCAGTGAAAATCGAGTATGGTCTCTAAAATGTATAAAACATTGAATTACAATTCTGTACACAATTAAATATGGCTCTACCCTTTATAATACTAATGTTTCTGTTCTTCTAATGATTTCTTTTATCATTAAATTACTGAACTTCACTGAACCGCATGATGCCAGACCAAGCTCTTACCTAAGGCATTGGACAAGTAGGTGTCGAGAAAATCTAATAACTACGTATGCTAACCTCCGCATAACGTTATCAACTGCTTTCTGCTATCTATACTGCTTAATTTTAACCAAATCTCCACAGCTTCATCACTGCTTGTTATCTACACTGCGTGTCACGGCTCGTACGAGTATAATGCGATTTATTTGTGTAGTACTTATGCATTTTAAATGAGGGTACACATTACTGAGACGTCATACGAGGTAATGCCGGTATAACGGAATTTCGAGGTAATGTTACGCGTGTTTTGTAATAAAGGTATTTGATGTGAAACTTGGGTAATTTCTTGGGTAGATTTCAATTTTATTGTTTTTATTTATGCAAATATTTGTCCATGCACGCACTTTGTGAACTCACTTAGAAAGAATATATCTAAAATTATATATTTAATATTTTCTACCAAATAATCATTGGATAATGCAACAAAAAAAGAGAGTTTGGAACAATTTAACTTATTACTGCTCGTAAGGTTCAACTCTAAGGTCTGCTACGGATATTTTCCAACAACCTATTGGAGTTGTTGAATTCCACGGTTTAAGTTGGGAGATCCGCTTTTGAATCAATTTTATTTGAGCACTAGTTGGAAGCTTTAGTTCGCTGCAAACTCTATTACGATCAACTTACTTTCGACAGCGAACAATCCTTATTGTATAAACCTTTTATTTATTTTCTTTTTTCAATGCCATCGGTTCACGTTCTGCGGCCAAGAAATACATATCACTATTAGATATTCGTGAGAAGTAATTTTATTGATAAAACACTTAAGGGGGTGTCTGAATTTGACCTTTTTGAAGAGTACTTTTTGAAGGCCCTCAGACACACAAGATACACAAGGATCGTGCTCGTGAAAAAAAGGAAGCCCTCTTTTAGGGGTTTCTTGACTGTTCTTCCGCATGGAAGGTCAGATAGGGTTTGAACAGGCGTCAAACTTAGCGATAAGTACGCGTGACCTTATGTTTTGAATATTATTGATGTTTCCAAGCCATTTCTTTATGAATTCTATGTTAATAATAATAAAATAATATATTTTTTTATTTAGTTTTTATGTTTTTGACTTTGATTTTGATATGTTGATACTCTGATGCCTTCTCAAAACTCAAACCGTAGAGACCGTTGCGTAGAAATTCAGGATTCCGTAGCGCAACTATTTTCCGTATCTGAAGCGAAACGCAGAGATCGTGTAAGCTTGCTCGAAATTTCTTCTCGACAGTTGAAACCTGTTCTGGGAATAACCTACTGAATAAGTTAACGATGGCTGTTTGGTTGTTGCATGTTTCACTGTTTCCTTGGATACTGTTCTGGGAATTTCTCAATGTATTCTTGCTTCTTGTATTCTGTATTCTTGTACTATAGGGGATATAGTCCAATGCAATACAATATGAAATGGCAGAATGAATTATTTAATATCAATCGATTGATACTTTACGAACTATGACAACTTATAAAGCAAAAAGTAAACTTATGAAATTTCGATTCTCCTCAAACCTGGTCTCGACATATCAAGAATGAGATCCAGGCAGGGGGCCTAATCCAAGTTCTGTGCGACACTAGATTCGCCTCACGACTTTGTCTGCGTGGCACCGATAAAAACTACAGTTACAATTAGAAATAAATTTATTGGGAAAGCGTAGGAAACCCGCGCTACAGACCCCGAGTTTTAATCTGGAGGTCGCAGGTTTAAATGCCTAAGAAACCTAATGAACTTTTATCTTCAAAAATTTATCTCAAAACGGAGTTAATAAAATAACCCGAAGAAAGCCACACAAAACACAAATTTCAAGCGAAAAGAAACTGTGTTTATATTTTACCGTATTTATGTGTACATTCGCTGTTAGGTACTCATGTTATAATACCTACTTATAAGCTTTAGAGAGACTTTACACTGTACGATGTTATACTGCGACTAATTGATTAATCACTTCTAGTTAGAAGTTACTATGTTAGTCTTACCGCATCTCCACCGTTTCCGCTTTCGCTCATTATTTTACCATGTTAATATTCTCACAGCTAAGTGTGAGTTAAGCAACATTATTGCTTACTCGATTGAAGGTCTTTATCTTACCGTAATATGAACGGCTAGACTAATATGATATTAAATGTAGTTGTAGAGTGATGACAGATCATTTGGTTGTGACATTAGTTTGAAATTATCAGTTGAAATCCTTCTATTAGCTAGAGTTTTCGATGTAGGGAAACAAAGAAAGGAAAACATACCATGAAGACAGACAAATATCCGCCTGCATCACCCCTAAATTGAAAATCTACGCTAATCACTAGAAGGTGCGTTCAGGTGGGCTCACTTGAGCCACTGCCCAAAGAGCCAATACTTTGTACCAGATTCTAGTAAGTTTATTTTTTTATAGTTACGGAACGAGTCGACGGCCCACTTGGTGTTAAGTGGTAACGACCCATAACAACCGATGCGCCTTGGGTCTCCCCTACGACAAGACCCAAGTCGCATCGTATGCGCCCGTAACTTTGAGACGTGGAATGTCTCATGTGTCTGTAATTTCACCGGCAACCACACCATTCAAACCGGAACACAGTAACGCAAACGCGTTACTGCTTGGCGGCAGGAATGGACATGGTGGCAGTACTTCTCCGGGTGAACTTGGCGAGAGTTCTACTGCTCTTAAAAAGTTAAACTTACAGTCAAAGGCTTTAAGTGTTCACAAAACTATAGTAACTGCTTCAGTCATCACCACTCAATCACGTTCAACCAATATGAAAAACTGTGAATAGCACACTTGAGGGAGCCTTTATCTCAACATCCCGCTCATCTACAAAACGGTAAAAAGCGTTTCAAAAAGCCAATAACCGCATACCATTTATCCCCTTCGAGAATAATAGAAAATTGCTATTACGAAACAAGATAGACTCGCTCATTATTAGTTCGTCGCCGTTCAGAGGAACAGAAATAACAAAGTGCTGGATTCGAGAGCTAGTAAAGAGTTTAATATTCATAAGGCAAATAAATGTGAAGAGCTGAGTGCGCGTCCCTGGGAATCGTGCGATATAGGGTGCTCTTAAGTAGTGGGAATATATTCATGATTCGGAATATTTTTAGCAGATAAAGAAATTTGACGTAGGACATTATGAATGAGATAAGTAAAATGATTTAATAGTAAACTATGAATAAAAACACATTATGTGATCTTGAAGTATATAGTTGTGTTTAAGTACAACTTTAACAAACTTTAAGTTACAACTTTTTAAGTAAAACTTTAAAATCGAACAAAAAAAGCTTAGTTTATGATCATGTGTGTAAAGCTGGCGTTTGGGAAGAACGCTGCTACAATTAAACTTCAAAACACTTTGCTGGACACAGGGTTCCACTAAGTATCAGGTAGACGTAGCGTAGTAGGTAGAGAAGTAAGTGGCCCTTGGTAATGTTATACATTTACGTCCGGCACGTTTGTCAGTGTGTCCATTTAGGCAAATCTCAGAAATTGCTGTAGGGATTTTGAATTAGCTTTTAGTTGTAGATAGAAGGATGCACTAGTAGAGTGTTTGTGATAATTTAAAAGTTGCCACACATAAATACTTAGTGTTACCAGTGCAAAATCGGGACGCGGCTATTAAGTTAATAAGGTACCTTTAATTCCGCAAATGTATGTCAACTCAGACTTTTTTATCTGTGTCAAGTGTCATGTGATAAAGGCAGTTACCCACTGTCAGAGGTTATCGATCATCGGACGCCAAAGGCCACTCAAGTGTGGACCGAGCTTTATTTACTCAAATCTGATTTATTACGAGCTTTCAGAGGTTCATAGCGATGATGAATTAGATCATTCTGACTAAAATATATAGACCTAGTTAAAGTGCCACTACTACACCTGATGTCACTGGTTCTCTCCTCCCTCAGCCTCAGCGTCAGTACCTGGTACTGACCCCGAGTTTCAATCCGGAGGTCGCCGGTTCAAATACCAACGTGCACCTATGAGTTTTTCGATTGAAAGATTTATGTGCGCAATATCACGTTCTCAAAACGGTGAAGGAAAACATTGTGAGGAAACCGACATGTCCCAGAATTAAAAATTCGAAAGACATGTGTCGAGTGCACGAAAGGAGCCTCATTGAGGCGCACTTAAAATCCTTTCACCACACTGGTTCGAGTGAACCAGTGACTCGAATAGAAAAACTGGGTCTCTCAAATGAAGAAAGTGGTCTTTTCGTGTATTCCACTCGTTTTTGAAAGAAAGAAAGAGAAACATTTATTTACGGCAAAGAATAATAAAGGCAAAAAAAAAGTTCAGCTGTGAGGCCTATCAACTGAACCGTCTAGGTTTTCATATTGAACAGATTACCTGTGGCTTTTTATCCCGTTGCCGCGCAGGTGGAGCCGCGGGCAGAAGCTACAAACACTTGCACACGAAAGCTTCAAACTGTATTGCCTCCCAACCCACAAACAAGAATGATAGCGCATAATACCGCCAAAACACATTGGTCTGGCAATCGGCGCACAGTTTTTACTGCGGCCGTAACTGGCAGGGGGCCAGGGCCGGCCGTTATGGCCCCCGGATTACATGTAAGCCGGCTAAGTAAGGAATGATATAGTCTGATGCATGATAAGGGTGAGTTAGAGGCTGGGGTGAATCGGTCGGGTAATTAAGTTGATTTATTTGGATGAGTAGTGTAACGAAAAGACAACGGGCCAGCTACGCGAAATAATATTACTCCTATGCTTCCGTACGTCGGGAGTTTACCCTCGATTTTTTATATATGGTAAATTCATAGTGACCATAATTATTTATAATATGCTAGGTATTACTATAGTAATAAAAATAAGTAAATAAATATTGGTGGACATTTCACACAGCGCTATGCAGCCCCAAAGTAATCTAAGATTGTATCATGGGAATCAGACAATAGATCGTTTTTTTTTTAAATACACACCGACATCCAGGCAGAACAAACATATATGTTTGTCATTTAAATGTTTTGTCCTGGGTGGAATCAAACCCACGACTTACAACGCAGAAGGCAGGGTTACTACCAACAGAGCTGTGAGGCTAGTCAATCTTTTGAATATAGACAACTCACCAAAGTTTTCTTGGAAGTGATTGCTATTAACGGCAAGACCGTCCATTATTTTGAATTCAGTTATTTCCTATCTTATTACTTTCTTTCGAGGTGTACATTAAGATATCAATCGTTCAGTCAAGCTCGGTAACTTGTAAACATGCTCAGGAACCAAATAACTCAGTACCGAAGACGCGAGGCGTGTTACTTGAACGATGCGTAACCCCCGGTACCGACACCACCTATGCGCACTCGACTGAGCTATCTGGTTTCCCTATACCATGAAGCGCAACACTCATATGACAAGAATGGTTACGTCCAGTAGTACTTTTAAACATATTTTTTAGAAATATAAATGGAACGAATTTCGATAAATGTGTTCCATTTTGGACCGCTGCGTATTTCTAATATTTTCAATAACATGAATTGAAATAAGAACCCGTTGTCCCTAAGCAGCCGTCCAATTACAATTTTCGTTGTAAATTCAATTCCGAGGATATTTTATTATATTCTCTGGAGAATTACCATCGACATCCCTTTCATTTTTATTTTCTTGTCCCAGCTTTTGTTTCTGACATCTTTTGTGTATTGTCATTGCTAAGAATCTGGTCTGTCGCTGGCTTTCAATTTAAAAGTCACTGGCTCTAATTCGTGAGGTTAGGTGCCTACTATTTACTATGCCAATAGTGGTAGGTCAATTACTCACTTAGCTACAAATTTCAAGTTGAAAATCTGCCGCTAAGCATCTAATGTGTTCCGGCATTCTCGTTTTACTAGTTTTCAACCTAGGAGCTCCGTGGCACCTCGGCTACATCGCTGTGTATCAGGTGGCATTAGTCAGGCAACCCTACCAACAATAGAAAAGGGTAGTTTTAACATTCACTAGAAATATAATAATACTAGCCTATCAGGTTCTGTGCGACTTCGCCCAAGTGGGACAAGATAACGCAGTGGGCCTAACAGTACCTACTTGCATTTAACAGTTAATACCACCCGGACGAATCCGCTGGCAGTGACTGGAAGAAAACTTAATGCAAACTCTCAGGCTAGACTGATTGCCGTAAAGTCAGGATCACACGGAACGTTGTTTACAAACTTGTATAACAAAATGTTCGCTAGCGCCAGAGTAAACCTATTTGCATTGAAGAGAACCTCCTCGATACACCGCAAGTTTTCATACAAATGAGCTTATTTACCTAGTTTCACCAGAACAAACCAGATAGAGGCGAAACACCGATGAAATACTTGATTACTGCTGTAGCGCAGAGATCCAAAGTGGATTCTGGCCTCCACCAGAGTCCGCCAGCTTTCTCGCTCCATCTTCGCATGAGACTAACTCTACGGCCTGAAACTGAGTTTTCTCTTTTTTATAATAATACTATATTGGATATTTGGATATGCAAGCATACTCTGGCCTCACAGCTCAATTGGTAGTAACCTTGCCTTTTATTCTGGAGGACGTGGATTCGATTCCCACCCAGGATATACATTTGTATGACGAATTACTATTTGTTCTGTCTAGGTGTCAATATGAATTACTTATGTTTATAAAGTGTGTAAATTGCAGTTTCCTTTCTACATGATTTTATATGGAATTATGAACAAACTTTGCTATGATTTGATGGGAGCTTATCAATATTGAGAATGCTGTATAAACAAGAGCCACAAGGATGAAGTCGAAGAGTTGTAACTGGTTTAAAAATATTTGAAGGTTATAAATCGTAGTCACGCCATGATCTCGACGTTTCACGTTTCTCACGTTTCAGCTCCGTTCACGCGACTACATTACTACTTGGTGGTAGAAATGCATATGGTGGCAGTACTAGAGAAATGTTAAAACTATAACTAGGGCAAATTGTATACCAACAAAATGACCACTTACGTAAGCTTATAGATTTAACTAAATTGAAACGTGCGCAATATATGGCTATATATTGCGTACGTTTAAATTTTGTTAAATAATAATAACAAAAAAACTCAAGTAACGCTTTACTTAAGTCATAAATTGTCATAAATGACATATTTGTCGCAGGACCTATGACGTATGAATAGAATATGTATACATAATTGTGCTGTGTAATTACTTTCATATCAAACCTATACTAACCGCTTGAAATGTATCCTTCGGTGAAAAGTTTTTGTTATTTTTAGTCGTAAAATATGTTTTTTTATTTTTTATATACTGTTCTGCCAATATGTTTTCCACCACACATGGCTTAAACCCGATCGGCTTCATGGTACCACCGACAAAAGTATTTGTGCAGATGTCGTTCCGAGATGAAACGTAAACAAGCCGCCTTGCTAAACGATATACAAATATTGCTTTTCTGCAGGAGATTGGCTCGTGCATAAAGGCACCGCAGACCTCTTCCGATACACTAGTATCGGTACTAGCGTATGCGGTAGTCCGACACACTATGGTTATCGGAAAAGACGTGTCGGGTTGCAGTCACAAACGTCCGTCAAATCTAATCAACCAGACCCAGACAAGAATTAATTAAAACCGTTCCCTTTCAAACATCAAGTTTCCTATACTATTTTAGTTTAAATATCCAGAATTATGCCAAGGCTGATTTTAGTAATCAAGATTTAAAATGTATAGCGCTCAAACACAGAAATACAAGTAAACAAAATGGGACTAGTCTCGCAATAAATCCTAACTTTAGGTTTAACCCTCATCTACTTCGTAATTACTTTAACTTTCCCATAATGTTTGTTTGTTTGGCTTGTAGCGGCTTAAGCCGTTAAAATATATACAAACATATTGAATATCTGTAATTGGCATTAAGATTTTAGTTGTAAGTTCTCAATTGTAAATTTTTATTAAAGTGCTGTTGATTCTGTGTAGTAAATATTAAAAAAAAGAATACGCATCTTTTCTTTCTCTGGAAAATGAAAAGACAAACTATAGGTCTAACTAAAAATCTCTCAAAAACGGCATCCATGGGGTATAGACAATTTTAGGAAGTATAGTCAATTCTTCAGGACTGTTTTAATCGTAAAGGTTTACTATACGATGGACGCATAGAGGAAAAAAAAGTAAATAGCCAAATTTAATGATTCCTTATTTCAGTTTGTGCTACAGCCTCGTTTCATGCACCAGGGAGAGAAATAATTTGCAAAACATTGAGTCTAGTTACTGCCAAGAGAATGATTACCAATGTTTTTAGCCGTCACATTGTGAAAACCCATGTAAGTGCACTTTAGTAGCACCTACTCTGATTCTGAGAGTCTGAGAGTTTGCCTCTTGCATAAAATATCAATTCCACGAATGAACGGAACTTGAGACGCGATAGCCAAGTAAATCCCCAACTGGCCATTGAATTTCGCATTCAAAACGGTCTGCACAACACAAGTTACAAAAACCGTGAAAGAAACATCATAAATGGATATTGAAACAGAGAGCAGAATGTTCTGCTCAATAAAAGATGCTCTTGCATGATGTAAGGATGGATTTTTATTATCTATTATTATTCCACTATGAGCACTAAGCTAAACGTTTGTTGTTTCTAATGGAAAGGCATCGGTGTTCCAAAAATAGGTGCTTTAAGTGAAATACCTCGGTAATTCTATTTCCCCGTGGCTGAACTGTCAAACGAAGACTTATGACGGAAATTAAGCTTTATCGCATTGGCTTTATAAACGATTTATGCAAGTACATTTGATGATGTATTGTCATTGCCATTTCCGGTTTACCTTGTGAATCTGAGCTTTTGATGTCCGGAATATCGTATCAATTTTAATTTGCAAAATATGTTTGTGTCTAATATCCGCTAGTGCAAAGTGTATGTAGATGATTATTGCGGGTATTGTTGATGTTTTCCAATTTCAAAACAATATATCGTGGGTAAATATACTTTTCCGTTTTTTTACTGCATTTCTGATGTCGAGTTGAAAGAATCAATAATTATTAATATGATGCGAATACTTAATAACTATCCTTACTTGATGTTCTAATAGTATTTGTAGCGTAAATAAAAATATAATATCAAAAATAACTAATAAAGACGAAACCGATGAATTTTTTTATAACGTATTTTCTTCGTATAAACTGATATCCAGTTTTAAATTTGTGACTAACCAATTAGTATTTACAAAATGTAACAACTATTAATGACTTGAGCATACTTCTTTTTCTATTCCTTATTTATGTTAACAAGTGTTTGTGACAACTACCTATGCGTAGATGGACCATTAAAATAACTAAATATCACGAATTTTCCAAAAAGACTATGTAAGTCCACTTCGGTTAAAACAATGTTACATTTTCCCGGACATAAACACGTCACAATATTGGTTTATATTCCTCGACCATAAAGCGTCTATATCTCGGCTGTAAAAGTGGACCGCCTGTATAACAGATAAAATATACGACCGCCGAGAAAACCGTCTTGTTGTGCACCTGAGCTTTATTTATACACAACATACTATCGATATATTGCAATGTGGCGTTCATACGAGGCATATTTTATTATTACATATAAAAAGCTGTAGGTTGTGGGTTCAAGTCCCACTCAGGACAAAAATTTGTGTGACGAACGTAAGTCTGTTCTGTGTTTGGGTGTGAGTATTTATGTATTTACAAAAAAAAAGTATATAATTATTATATCAGTTGTCTGGTTCCCTGATACAACCTATGCTTAGCTTACTTTGGGGCTAGATGGCGCCGTGTGAAATTTCCACCAATACTAATATTATATTATTAAGATATGTTTTGAGATTTACATTTAAGTCAAAGTCAAAGTAGCAGTATTACTTATGTCAAGTCCATCCGGGGAGGTACTGCCATCATACCCATTTCTGCCGCATTCTAAAGCATTGCGTTACTGTGTTCCGGTTTGAAAGGTGTGGTTGCCGGTATAATTAAGGCACTTGAGACATTGCACCTTCACTTCTCGAAGTTACGGCGCAATACAATGCAACTTGGGTCTTCCCATACCTTAGTTGGGGAAGACCCGAGATGTTTTGCTTTTGTTATGTGTAAAGTTACTGCTAAATATCAGGTGGGCTATCCTGCTCGTTCAGTGACTTATTTCCAGGAAAAAATATTACTTTTACATTTCCAATGATTTTCTTCTGCAAAATTTTGACTCTTGGTAACTGTTCAGTTGGCTATTTCGCAAATAACCACTTACAGTGTTGCGAGCGAATCCAAGTGAAGTTTTTACCCGTGAACATCATGTAGCGTAGTGTCATTTTACAAATAAATACACTACTTATGTAAAATTTATGAAGTATTTAACGTTATTTTTTTGTTTCAGGTATGGTTTCTTCTCTATTTGGACTTAAAGATGATATGGCATAAGATGAAAGTAGCTAAGAATTGGGTGGAGACGCGCCCTGAATTCACGGGTATGTAAAAAAACTGCAAAATGATAGTGACGTCAGCTTAGATAGACAGAAAATTCATTATTGCACCAGAAAATCAAGTAGTTACATTGACGAACTTAATGCTAATTACCATTTTCTTCCTGCTAACCTTTGTGTAATATTAAGTGGATGTGGTAGTGTATTTATATAAAAAAATATTTAAAATCACTATATAAAAATATACAATATATACAGCTTATTACATCTGTAGGTAGTGGATTTGAATCCTGACTGAGCTTGAGCAAGTCAACGCGAGGACACCATAGCGTGGTGGCAGGGTAAATGCCCGGCTGTGTAGCTGAGTAGCTGGGTATTACCCTCAAGTTGAAAATCTACTGTCAGGCAACTAACCATTTTTCCTGTACCGTCACTTGAAAGTCAGTTCTTAATTCTAGGCGTAACGTAGCTCCATCCTCGGCTGCATAGTCTCATCAGGCTGCATACTTTTAGATCTAGAATTTTATAGACAAGCAAAAGTGAATGTATACAAAATGTACCTAGTCCTTGAATTCAAACGCTCACTAATTGAGGTGTTATTATTTTCTAAAATAACTAGCTATTCTAAGTCTGTAATAAAAGTCGAGACACTCAGTTTTAAAGTCTGAAATATGAAAAATGGAAAATATTAATAACGTATTTACAATCTGTTTTCAGCTTTATTAAGGCGCACCAACATGAAACCCTGTGGCACAATATAAAATATTACATCACGTTTCCTTTTGAAAAGTCACGCAAGCTTTAGATAATCCTTTTCAAGTCTGAAAATCCCTTATGCTAACAATATGCTAAAGAATTTTAAACCTCATAATTAAGAATTTAAAGTTTTGATTGGAATAACAAACAGTTTAATAACCCTGTAGATCTTTACGTATACCTCTAGTTACCATTCCAACGAAAAGGAAAGAAAATTGAGCGTTAACTGCATGGTTTCGAGAGAATACTCAATTGTATTCATATTTATATTGAATAAATTGTTTACGAAAATATTGTAAGGTAACTGACATTCCGACGATCACATTTATCAGTACCGACGAGGATGCTGACATTATTGCAAATCGAGAGTAGTTGGTGTGCTTTCAGCGCAGTCATCGTTTGGGAGCGTGGTGGCCTAGTGGTACTGACCCCGAGTTTCATTCCGGATGTCGCTCGTTCAAATCCCGACGTGCACCTATGTGTTTTTCGCTTGAAAGATTTATGTGCGCAATACCACGATCAAAAAGGTGAAAAGGAAAACATCGTGAGGAAACCGACATGTCCTAGAACTAAAAATTTTAAGACATGTGTCAAGTGTACGAAAGGAGCCTCTTTGATGCGAACTTAAAATCCTTTCACCACACCGGTTCGAGAGAACCAGTGACTTGAATAGAGTAGAATAGCGCAATCATGTAAGTCGACAGTGGGGACTTGGGGAAATATATACTGTGATAAAAATAAATATGATATCATAAGTAAACACCAAAAATCCCGCAGCTTAGTAAGCTTAGCAGCCAAGTAAAACAATTACCGAACATCATATACCATTCAGAGTGAAGCAAGCAACTCGCATCTGCGAGGCAAACATGAAACGTAGAACTTAGCCCGACTTCAGCTTAGCGGATATAAGTTATGTATGGACTTTCAACTCAGAACGACAAATACTGAGTTATTCAATCTACGCTCGTGTGAATTCAGTTTGTTTGCTGTTTCCCGTTGCTTGTGGGTACCTACGTATGGGCACGTCGTTAGAAGAATGAAATGGTTCGCTGTTTATAATACTAGTGACAAGGAATCCTGCGGTTAAATATAAATACTGGTGGAAATGGACATTTCACAAAGCGCCAACTAGCTCCAAACTAAACAATGCTTGAACTATTGGAACTAGATGACCGATATAGTACGAGATATGTTGACATAATACATATTAAACATGTAGAAATCAAATTAAATTAATTTCAGGTATTTTCCTGAAAAATCCTTATAATATACCTATAAAAAGAAAGACTAATGGAAGACAGATGATAGATTTTTATGTTAGATCTTAGGTTTTCTCTTTAAGGAAATGTAAATATCTTTGAGAAAATAAATATTCTCTAAACCGAATACAGAACAAACATCCGTGTTTGGGATTGAACTCACGACCTACAGCGCAGAAGGCAAAGTTACCACCAACTGGGCTGTGAGTCAGGTTGACCCTTGTAAATAAATAGGATATATAACCATGGATTTATCTTTCTTTGAAAAGGTTTTTCGATCTGAGTCTGGAATGTTCAGTTGTGTATCCCTGAGAGACTATAATTATTGGCTCTGTTTTAATGTTACATGGTTTTGGGATGCGAAAAGTTCTATAATAGCATCTAATTCTATATGGGGAAAACAATTTTTTATGTGCACAATTGACATGAGGCATATTTGACCTCTGGTTACGGGCCTATTAAGATGCGACGGTCTTCCCAGAGAAAGATCCGAGTTGTTTTGATTTCATGTGCTTTATGTGCCATCTGCTCGTTCGGTCCTTTGCAAGTTTTACGATAACGTTCTGACGTTCACGCAAAAGCTTACTCAATCAACAGCCGAAGCTTCCAATTTCAAAGTTTCCACGCAGTAATTTTGTCGAGAACTCCAATCGATTTCAGGATATTTTCGGTGAAATTTTAATATTCAATTATAAAATTGGAAAGAAAGTTTTCTACCTCATTGTGAAAGTTGACTGAATTTCACGGATCAACGGCGTCCTTCAAATGAACCAGCTTTTGCTTCTCTCATGAGTTTCGCCAGAGAATTTCTGAGGGGTATGACACGAACGCTTTGATTAAATAATTGGTTTGAAGAAGCTGTAAAACTTAAATTACAAATATAACATTCGTACCTACATTAAAAGCACTAGATTTTTTACAAATAGAGTGCGGATCGTTTAGTTTAGGACCGGATATAGGAATGGTTACAATGTAGACTTTTATGTCTTGTCCCACTGGTCAGCGGTCACTAGTAAACCACAAACTTAATAGATAAAGTATGATAGTATAAAGCGACACTACTTACACATTGTTGTAACTCGTTCCAAACCAAGTAACTACGAAAAGCTTCACCATAATACTTAAATATTGACACTCCATCCAATCTCTTTTATGATATTTGCCAAAGAAACAACCGACAAACTAACCCGAACACAATTTGAAAGAGATTGCCTTCTCTTTCTTTCAATAAAAAGGATATAAACGGGCTAACACACAAATAATCTTGAGAAGATCTTTACTGGCCGCAAAGGGAGTATAATATAAAATAAATATCAGCTGTCACGGTAGAATATAACTTACTAGTACACGGATATAATCAACTGCCCTGTACATTGGTCCGATTTTTTTAGCACCTATAACTTCCGTAGTGCACTTCCATTACTGTGTAGGTGTAGGAAAAGGAAAGTCGCATCGTATTGGGCCCGTGACAGTATATATACAACAGTATATATGATAGTACATACTTGAAAATAAATTATTCTTAATGAGGAACCATATCACATTATCGCTAACAATCATCACCACGCCCTTAGAATTGTCAAATCACAAGCGTTACCAAACTATTTATGATAATACTATTTATATAATGGACTTGACGGGTCAAAATAAAACAGAAAGCATAAATCCGGTTGTGGGCGGATGTGGTTCAACCCTTATTCCCAGGTGCCGGGCGATGCATGATTAATGCACAGTACACGCGTGCGCTTTTAACGCTGCGTTCAATTAATCTTATCCTCGAGTTTGAGAGCTTCCAATTTGGTCGTCAACTGTTCTGCACCATCAATCTTTAGTGTGTGGGATGAGGATGGTAACTGATCGCGAAGGGTTATAAAGTAGACAGTTCATATATTTTGTGTTTTTACGGATATTAGATGTGCTATGGGAACTGGTTACTAGGACCGGCCTCACGGCTCAGTTCGTAGTAACTGCCTTCTGTGTAGGTCGTGGGCGCGATTCCCAGGACAAACATTTGTGTGTCGAATACTGATGTTTGTTGTGTGTCTGGGTGTTAATATGAATTAATGTATGTATTTACAAAAAGTATATATGTATTTCTATGAGTTGTCTGGTTTCCATTGTACAAGCTATGCTTAGTTTGGGGCTAGATGGCGCTGTGTGATTTGTCAACCAATATAAAAAAACTGTTGTTGCTGAAGAACAGCTATTACTATGAATGTAAATGTGTGGTGTGGAAATCCAAGTTTCATTTGCGCCTGTACTCATTATCTGATAGTGTTTAAAGCTTTGCTCATTTATAAACATCAGTTACGGAACGAGCCGACGGCCCACCTGCTGTTAAGTGCTAACCTCTGTCTATAACACACGATGCGTTTTAGGTCCTCCCCTACTAGGTACGACAAGACCCAATTCGCATCTAGTAGTATATCTAGTGTTTTGTCTTATTTCGACTGAATTCAAAAACATGTCGGAGACTAAACAATGATTAGGTAACCTTTTTAAGTAAGACATTTTCTTTTAACTTTTTTTCAAAAAACTTTGGCTGTTATTATTTTATTACAAATGTCAAATAAACATATCAAACAGTTCTCGTCCAGTTTCACAATAGGAATCCCTCAAAAATACGCTCAAAGGTTTGAAATTTGAGATCTCCGATTCGAAACTTCCAATGTGGTTTTGCACAATACCCAAAGCTTCCACTGAAGTTCTAGATTTGCACGGCTTATTCGTAATCCTTCGGACGGCCGATCTGAAAGGGAGCAGAAAGGTCACCTAACAAAGGGTCACAGCTGACCACAGGTTCATAGTTGCTATTACTTGAGCTGTGGTGTAACGACGCAAGTGCCATCGTATGGGGTGAAATCGATTTTGTGATGAAATATATTTTCGTGAAGTAATATTGTTGTTATGAAAAAACTGCTGCTACTATCATATTACAAACGCCGTAATAGCGATACTTAGTTAAGTTTTGTGTATGTTACATTCAGCTATGAGAATAAAAGCACATGGTACTTTTTTTATAGATAGTATTTTAATATCAGGTGATATATGCGTAAAGGTTGCCTGGAAATTGCTATTAGCTATAAAATCGCCCATTGTATTAAGTACCTTAGTTGAGTGATTTATTTTTACAAAATTTCAATATATGGTGATCAATAGTGTTACCTATCTATCTATGCATTCAAAGCAACCATGTCAGAAGTAAAAATAAATTGGTAAATTTTTTATACTAATTATTAAATCAATATAACTTACGTGATGAAATGTTGATAAATATTCTCAAGAAAAATCTTATTAGTTACAGGTATGAACGAAATAAAAGCCTATTGAACAAAATACCTATTTTTTTTTTTTCAGTTCCATCTTGAATTCTTGTACTATTCATAACGAAGAAAATCTTGGCAAAATTTACGAAAACAATTAAAACCCAGTATCTTAAGAATATACATCTATCTCCCCCTGTCACTCTTTAGATTGTTTTTAGCAGTGCGAATGAGACAGTTTGTGGTCACGAGTTACTGAAGGTCTATTCTCAACTAGTGACACGTCATCTCGAGCGAATTTATCTGTATAATCAAATGATAAAATAAAAAAAAATACTAAAATTGAATATTTGCAATGAGGGATTCAGGCGAGTCAATGAAGAAGATTCATTTGAAATTGTTCTGCTAAGACAAGAATTGTTATGATTTACTTAGCATATTTCCACTAAATGCATTTATTACTCCTATTCAGAACAGCTAAAAACAGTTTTTTTTTCTTTTTCTTTTTTAGAGGATTCTTATCCCTAGGTTCGTAGTTCGCACGCGGACCTCAACCCATCTTTGCTGTCTCTTTGAATCAATAAATATTATTTGTGAGAGATACTGGACCATTTATCATATTGCATTTGGCATCTACAGACAAAACACAAAAATCCGAAACCTGAGAACAAACTTTGTCATTACACAAATGTTTGCCCCCGCAAAGGATCCATGGCTCTTACTGTGTAAGCAGGGTTACAAACAACTTAATTATATAGCCGTCGATACTGCTAACGTTAGAATAACTATCTCACTGTAGGAGAATAAGCGCCGTTGCTCGTAAAAAACGCAATTCCCGAGAACGTCAGATGGATTGATTTACGATACAACCCCACGGAATATAACCAAGTGTATATTGGGGAGTTAAACAAAGTCTGTTTGGAAGGGTAAGCTTTGTGGCAAATAAGATAGCGGGAAGACTTTGGAAGATAAATAATGTATATTGAAATCAATGTCTTAAACGTAGCAAGTAGTATTGATAAATCTGCCACCATATCTACTTTTCACAATGAACGCTAAATTTAATTGATAGATTTTAAGAACTGTCATATCAAATGTAAGATAATACCTAAGTCTCCACCTGCAATGGCTTTTTAAACATGCAACAGATTCTACTCAGATAAAGTATCTTATTTGAAGTGATAAACTTAGGGAATGAGCAGATGGCCCACCTGATGTTAATTGGTAATCTCTATCCATAATGAGCACTACAACTTGGGTCCTCCCCTATATAGGTACAACAAGAGCCTATTCGCAAAATATGCGCTCGTAACTCTGATACGTGAAAGTGGAATGTCTCATTTGCCTGTAATTGCATCGGCAACCAACCTTGCAAACCGGAAAACAGTAACGCGAATGGATTAAGTTCTACCGCCTGTAATAATAATCTGAAACTGTTACCTCGGTAAATCGCGACGTTGGAACTTAAAGGGTAATGTTGTTATATAACATAATATATTTTACAATGATAGATTTGAGATTTTTGGAGAACATCCATAGGAGCCATTTTTGAGTAACAAAAGCATAGAAAAGTACAATAATATATCAACTGAAAATAAATTATCAAACTGAAACAAATATCGAAAATATATTTGTTTTCACCACAAAATAACTGCGATGGGAATGCAATATCCAAAGATTCAATATTTGTAGTTAGCGATATCGGGAAACTCAAGATTGCTGCAACTTGCGAGTTTGAAGTAAGAACGGTTTTTGAAAAGCAGTTGAACTTCAGCCTTAAGTCTCTTAAATGCGTCCGCATCTGTATGGAGATAAATCTTCATGTCTTTGTCTTCACCCACCCTCTCTCTATGAATATAGATAACTACGAGTTCTAATCCTGTCACTGGATCTCTCGAGCCAGTAAACACAGTAAAAGGATTAAGTGCGCCCCAAATAGGCAGTTATTAGAATAACTAGTAATTTTAAGAGCCGTAGCCAAGTTCGTCCAGTGAAGTACTGCTACCATGCCCATTTGTGCCACCAAGCAGTAATGCGTTCGATTTGGTTGCCTGTGAAATTACAGGCACATGAAACATTCACCACCTTCAAGTCTCAGAGATACGGGCGCATACGATACGGCTTGGGTCTTTTTGTATCTAAATACAGCAGGACCCAAGTCATTTTGCTCGTTACGGGTAGAGGTTAATACTTAACACCAGTTGGGTGAACCGCTCGTTCCTTAACTTAAACACATTGAAAACGGGGTCATTTCGGTTACTTAACACATGTCTTTGAATTTATATGTTTATATTAATATTTCTACAATATACGGATTTGCTCACATGTTTTCCCTTCACCATCATCTGAGAACATGGATGAATATAGATGAGATAAATAGTAATCTCCGTCCAACCATTGATTTCTCAAAAAATAACGCGTTAACTTTTGATACTAAAAAAGAATTCCTTAATAAACTGACAGCCAGGACGAATTTTTGAGTTCGCTTCAATAGACGCATATCTTGAAAACGACTACGCTTTGCGATGTCTCGTAAGGAAATTTACGACTCTATCTCACAACTCATCGGAATCTGTGGGTGTCATAGAATCTCGATCAAAAACTCGTCAGCATCTCGAGTGATTGATAGGATGAGATGTGGAGTGAGGCAGCGTTGCACTGCAAGCGCCGGTTGCAAGAACTGATATTGGGTCCAGTGAGTCGGGTGATTTACGACGCGCCTCATCTGTGGCCACTGTTTTGTGTTTAGTCAAATTGGATTTGGAGGCTTATGTTTTAAATGCGCCTACTAATCGGGTGCTTATACTGCTCAATGATTTTTTACAAGAATTCCAACATGTAGACATTTTTAACGATAGTCTTGCATGCATATATCAATCTATTAGAGTACTTAAGTTTTAGATAAGATTATTTTTAAGTCTAAGATAATTTGCGTTTTGGTTTTTACTGTAAAGCAAATGTCTCATTGAAATAAATCATTTCATTTCATTTATCTTGTTCCGGATTGAACAGTGAAGTCAAAGTTTTAAAATAAGTCACTTCAAGAGTAGTGGTTGTTTCGGCCGTAGTAGACAGCATCTTACCAAGGTGAGTTTTCAAAAATTAAATGCTTTGTATTTTTATTGCTGTAGTGGGTCATCTCTTCGACTTATGTAATGTCTTATTTATACATAAAATGCATTAAAATACCACTGCTAATAATATATTTTGTTCATATTGGCTTATTATATCTATCAATTTTAATAATTCATTATGTACACAACACAATCAAACTTACATTCTGTGTGTTACACAAATTTCAAGTCATTTATGAATTCCTTCAGAATTTTTCGTGAGGTCAGCTCATACAAATGCTAAGTAAATCGGTGCAAGACACATTTGTCCGTGGAATTCCTCAATGGAATTGCATTGGCTAACTGCACGTGTGCTCTGTTATCCAGTATATAAATTTGAACAACTGAATGTTATATTTATTGCGTGCTTCTTAGACGCACTTAGGCACAGAGGACAATAGAAACAGCATAATTTTCCATTCACCTTTCACTCGCTTCCGGATTTAGCTAATTTCTTTATGCAAGCTAAGGCTTTTTTTTTGTAAATATCTTAGATAGTCATAGATTAAATGACCATTTGTAAATTTTTTAGACGAAATCCAGCGTGCTAGTAAATTGTAACAAATATAATAATTAGACGAAGTAACTTGACCATTAGTCGTCACACTAAGTTGAAGTTTCAAAGAGTTGGCTACTACTGATTGCTAAAAAATGCTTTCTATTTGGATTGGAAAACACCGCTGCGTCTGAGTTCAATCCAACTCAGTGGACTTACGATAGTGAAAATGTGAAATACGAAATAGATTACCTTCCCCACTTACTGTTACTAACAAAAAAAAACTATGTCCCTACAATACAGTAGCAGTAGAACGTACGCCAAGTTCGTCCGGGAAGTACTTGGCCACAGAAATGGGTACGATGTTAGTAAGTGGTTGCCGGTGAAATTACAGGCACATGAGGCTTTCCACCTTCGCGCATCAGAGTTACGGGCGCAGACCATGTGACTTGGCGGTATTGCTTGTTATGGGCAGAGGTTACCACTAAAAACTAGGTGGGTCAACTGCTCGTGCCGTAACTTAATCACATAATAACGTGAATAATTGTATAATTTTTATCACTTCTATAAGTTTTTAACTCTAACGCAGTTATACTGAATCACAATAAAGCCACTTGGTTACGGCACCCCTGGGTAGAATCAGGGCTTCCGCGTTCACACTTGCACGATAAATGGAACTTATGCTGCGAGTTCCATTCTACATCGAGACGAATTGGAACATTGTGAGTGTTCCGTTTTCCATGCCGCGGCACTGCCCAGCAGGAATGATATGTATTCTACCTCGGGCATTTAATCCGAATTGAATTAGAATTTTCGGTTTATTATTTTGATTCTATTGGCATCAAAATAAACTATTACTTTTTGTCGGGTTACTGGCTCTCGAACCAGTGTGTTTAATTATTAAAGTGCGCCTCAAAAGGGCTCCTTTTGATCACTTAACACTGTCTTCGGGTTTTAGGGAAATGCCTGTTTTCTTCGTAGTAATTGATATTGACATCTCTAAAATGGCTGTTATCTGCTATCTATTACTCTCTACTTCTTGCAAATTTGCTATTCTACATGACTCAAAACGAGATAACTGCTGTGAAGTTATAATTAAGTCTGTAGTTTATAACACAAGTAACTGCAACTGCACTTTACAACTGCCTTCATACATTCCTTTTCAGAGCCGCGATGGAACACCTTTCATCGTATTGCTTAAACTTTGCAGGAAACAGACGTAACAAGCAGCTTTTCTGTAATATCGTTTTCCATAAAAACCAGCTATAAAACACTTTCTTCCTATCAACAATGCAGTAAGCAACCTACGGGCTATGAAAATTCTTTACCCAACAGAATTCTACCAAACAAAACTGCAAAGAACTCCAAACAATTTGTAATTAATGTTCCAAAAACCCCTTTTATCTACTTCTAATTGCTAGGCATTCTCAATTCTTATTCGTGTAAATGCATTTACCGCATGAAATTTGCCGAATTCGCAGGACCATTGTGTTTTGTGTTTGCAATTTACTGGGCGTTTGCGTTGACCGTTCGGTTTCTTACGCTCGATAGGTTGTTTGCGAATTGTTGTACAATGTTGACCTATTTGTAGCAGCTTGATATTGGGGTAGATCACGGCCTTTCCAAGTGTTCTTTCGAGTTCAAACTCTATTCAGAGTTTTCATATCTGGACCAAACTGAAAAAAATATTGGGAGACGATCTTCATTACAGATAGTTTTATTTAAAAGTGTCTCAAAATAATTATCTCAACTTTATTGATATATTTTCTTTGTACCTGTGATTGTTTGAAGTGATAATATAAATTACTTTATTTTCTAATTGGGTCTTTGGGTCTTGTCTTAATATTATTATTATAAATTACTTTCTTTTATTGTATTAAATGGGAACCTGTGGAATAACTCGGAACAAATGTACGAATATTTCGCACAAACAGGTCTGTTTTCTCATTAATTCATACGAGATAAAGTAGGTCGACCGATAACCTTTCGGCAGACCAGCACAGCACCGCGTACTGATTCAATAATGAGGTAATTATTAAATAACGTATAGCATTGCAGCAGCGAGTGTTGGTTTGATCGAGTGTGTGGACAGACATTTTGGATTTATATTGGTACATATATACATAAAATCACGCCTGTTTCCTGGAGGGGTAGGCAACGATCATGGTTTTCCACCTGCTACGATCCTGACGTACCTCCTTAGCTTCATCCACTCTCATCACATTCTTCATGCATGCTCGGCGGTTTAGGGTACTCTAACTGGCCTGGCCTGGGAACTAGCCAACTGATATTTTTTTGTAATACATATTAACACTTTGACAAAGAACAAACATCTATGTTCGTTACAAAAATGTTTTGTTCTGGGTGGGAATTGAACCCGCGGTTTCGTCTGCTATGCGCCGGAATAACAAATCTAGTAATTCTGGAATTATAAAATTAATCATATTAATCATGTATCTAGTAATTCCCAACTGTTGGACACATGCTTGTCCTAGGAAGAGCCACTAAATCAGATTCTAAACATCCATTTTAAAATAAAATTATTTTACTTAAATTTTATGTCTGTTGCAAAAGTCTAGGAATATGAAAACTTTTGTGATTTTATTTTAAGTTCCAGGCAAAACTGTCTGAAATTGTACAATAAAACACTTTTATAGCGTCATACGTTTCTTCAGGCCGAGTACCTGAACTAAGTACTGCACGGGGATCTGTCAGGAGAAATTACAACAACGGGTCTATTCTCGGCATATCTCGTTATCGAGTTTGAGATTTGTGTTGGGTTTTGAGTCGACGTATACTGTATACGGCGCTGAAGAATGTGTATTTGTGTAAATATGAAATTACCAAATCTAACAGAGGTTCAAAGGTAATAAGTAATTTCCAAATGCAAAATATACTTATTTGACTAAGCTAAACTCCTCACGAATAGCAAAGCATTTGCAGTTGCATCCGTCATTATCATGTCATAAATAATTACTGCAATATAACGATTTTTTTTCATTTTGATATGGCTGCAATATCGTATATTCTTCGGTACTTAATAGGAGCACCCACGATAGACTTGTGCCTTTCACCCTGAGACCGGATACTCTTCAGAACGGAACGTAATATGCATTAATGAATAATGAAATCTCGTGGGATATCTATGCTTTGTGGGAATAAACCCCCCAAACTGGCTGGCAACTTAGCAAAGTAGGATCTCGTGTGATTCACGACAGCTTTAAATATGCAAGTGGGCTAATTTGCTCAGTCCTGAAACAGAGAAGTACTTACGTTGCGTTTATGCAAGTGTTTAAGAGAATGTGCTCGCTAGGACATCTATGTGCGATGTTTATTTGGTACCTTATTTAGTTACTAGTTAATATAAAAGAAACAGCCTGTTCCATATCATTGGACAGGCGTCACAGCTGAGTTGGTAGTAACTCTGCCTTTAGCGCTGTGGGTCGTGGGTTCGATTCCCACCCAGGACAAACATTTGTGTGACGAATACAGATGTTTGTTCTGTGTGTTCTATCTGTGTTCTGGGCGTTGATATGTATTAATATGCATCTATTTACAAAATAGTAGGTATATATGTATTTAATCAGTTGTGTAGTTACCATAGTACAAGCTATGCTTAGTCTGGGGCTAGATGGCGCTGTGTGAATTGTCCACCAATATTATTTTATAATTACTTATTATTATTATCCGACCAAGACGCTTTTTGCTGATAATTATTTGGTGCAATAGTCATTGGATTTCCACATCAGAGCCCACTGGCCAAATTTTAAGGTCAAGCCATACCTACTGAAACTGCGAGTTAAGTTAAAGTGTCCATTAGTCCTTCACTAACGACCCGTACATCAGGGAGGCCGGCTACATACAACTTTCCTAATTAGTTTTAAATACAATCATCTGGAATGCTATGTGATTGCGCCAAACTTGCGCGTGCGTGGGTACGCCTTGAAAGATAATATTGTATTGGCTGTCGGGTTATTAGGAAATAAGCTTTCGGAAGATAGTATTAGATGGGCTGGTCGTTGCGATGACCTCTTCGTTTGTAATGTCCACACGCTAGCCACAATGTGAAAATTGACCCATTGAGGCTGTGCCTACAGGGAAAAGGCGTGAATCTATTAATATGAATGCGTTACTGTTTAGCTGAACAAATCGACCAGTACAATCGTACCTTCGAAGAATAGAAGAATATATATTGAACTAGCGACCTGCCCTGGCTTCACACGGGTGTATGATACTAATGTGTTGTCTGTGTGGATTAATTATTAATAATAATATTTATGATTAGACTATACTACAGATTAAGACATAAGAAAACAATACGACAGCATTACCGATGTTAAGTCTCTCGGTCGGCTTGATTTCTTCCGACATTTTGAATAATTATCGTCATATTTCAACGAATGAACAAAAAACAATATTAAATATACCTATAACTTCCTATTGATGAAAACCGCATTAAAATCTGTTACGTAGTTTAAAAGATCTGAGCGTACAGACGGACAGACGACGGGAAGCGACTTCGTGTTATGCTATTTAGAGATATACAAGCTTATAAATATTACAGGCACTTGAGTCTTTACTTCTTCCTATCTGATCATGAGCGCGTTGGTACGCTTGATTCTTGCTGTACTGTAGGGGAATTTCTCAGTCGTATTGCCGTTGGTGTGGGCTGTGGATACCGCTTAATATAACAAGATGGCGCTCGTTCTGTCAATTACCCGCTTAAAAATACAAATATCATTACTTTTATCACAAAAAGACTCCTGCTTAAAAAATGAGAAATTTTTCGTTGATAAGTATTAAAAAAAACCTCGGGAGTGAAGAAAGTGTTTACACAAAGACCTTAACAAAGCCTTCTTTTAACCTGTAATGTCTATTCAGCGAAAATATCGCGTAAATTTCTAGAAAGTCATCATTCCATTTGAAAAGTTCCGCCAAAGAGCCGCGTCACAAAATAATAAAGGTGCGTTACAAAGGGCAGCAGGGGGTTGAATACATCATTACTACATAAAGTTGGAATATCCGTCCTTTTGAGAAAAATTATGTAATTAAAAAAAAATGCGTTAAAAGCTATAAAAAAGGTATTGCGGAGTTCATCGTTGCCTATACTTACAAAAACCGTGACTTTCAGTACGAAGGTCGCTGCTTCAAATCTATATTATAAAGCAAGCTTGTTTCAAAGGGATTCAGGACACGTTCTCAAAGGTAGAAGGTAAAAAAAAAACATATTATGGTAACCGTAATGCCTGTCACAGTCGCCGACTCATGCATGACTTCAAGCAATCATGTGAAGGAGCTTTAATAAGTATTAGCAATGAGATTAGTTCCTATTTTTTACGTCTATTATTTATTGACATAAATGTTTTTTTTTTCACCGTTGCACTCTGATCCGATGCCTTGACAAATAGAGCATATATCAACTTAAAATTATAGTGACTAAGATAAAAATATGATGAAAAGCATTTAATCGGTTGTCAATTCTCTATGATTTTGAATATGACAGGGTTTCGAAATTATTTAGTATTCAACATCAAGAGTTATCAGTGTTATGCAAAATTTCTTGAATGATTTAAATGTGAACTAATAACCTAAGATAAAGCTATCTCTTTTGCTTACGTTGACCTTGATAATAATGCGATGCATGTACGAACGACACGTTTATATTTATGAAGCATAAATGAATTATGTATTTTTTCAATCATTTTCATCATGCTACGAAGTTGTAGCATGTTAATCTCTGTGCTTCCGTAACCCCTACGTGCTTGCGTAGCGACTGGTCGCGTAGCGTACTTGTAGCGCATCGAATAGTAGCTATCTAAAAAACATGTCAAACTATTATATTATGTAAGGGCTAAAACTTTACTCTTTAAGTTGTAAGTTTCTTTCGTAAATTTTAGTTCGATTGTGCGCTCGAAAATCCTTCGAGCCTTTCGTGAGTTGCGGTAAAGTGGAACTTCATTCGTACTTTCAGTAACTAAACTGCAAGCGTTCAGCGCATTCGTGGCGGATTCACCAATTTGGACGCACCCGTAGGGATTACTTGCTGTAGTAGTCAGCTAAAATTCATAACATAAACCGTTAATGTTCTAAAATATAAATGTTTGTTAAACCCTAATGTTTGTAGAGCCTGTGTACACATTGTACCAAATTATTTGATTAAATATATCTCGTTTACATATAGTATTTTCAATGAATAATTTCGTCCAATAAATTAATTCGATGCTTTATTAGCATTTGCGATTGGGGCATCGTTTTCGTTTATTTTAAAGCCCGCGGCTCGAAATAATACGAGTGATTACATAATTTGTGAAAGGCTTCCAATGTTTGCATTATTGCAGTTTCGTCTCTTGAATAAAGTTTATGATCGAAATCATCTGTAATTTGAAGGAAAAGTTCTTTATTCGTGGTGTTCCTAACAATACACAATAAGACAAATGATAATTTTTGTGTGAAATCTTATGTCAACAAAAAAGATAACACGAAAGATTCTGCTAAGCATCGACACATCGCGTTTTAATATTTTTTTAAACCTGAAAATATTTGCTAGCTTTGAGTGTTATTTATTTATTTATTTATAAGTAATTTGTTTTATTTACTTACTGCCTGAAAGACAATTTCCTAAGTAAGGTCTGTTCAGAGAAGTAAGTCCAAACGCAGCGTTGTGTACGAAAAAAATACGGTGCAGATGTATCAGACATTAGCAGCCTCCTAAAGTGGACAAGGTGACAGTCCGCAGACGAAGCATAAGTGTTAAGAATAAGTCTCACAGTCGACGTGACGGCTGCGAAGCAACTTCACTTTGGTTCTCTCAATGTTCGCGCCGCGCTAGGTCACCCCCCCTGCTTACTTAGGACAAACTGTTATAACTAGAAAGCGTTAACAGCGGCAGAACATAACAAGTTTTGAACTTAATTATCGGTTCTAACGCGGACCTATTAATATTGTTGAAACGTGACCTCAAAGCTGGAATCGTCCTGGCTTAGAGAATGAGCGTTGCGATCCACGAGGCAAATAATTCGATCAGTTAAGCTGTAGATCGTGGAAATAATAATGCATTTTAAATTTTTTGTGTCACCGTCCCTTATTTATTATCCTACTAATATTATAAACGTGAAAGTTTGTATGTATGGTTGTTTGTTACTCTTTCACGCTCAAACGGCTGAATGGATTTGGATGAAATTTGTTATCGTGATAGCTTATATCCTGGCTTAACACATAGGCTACTTTGATCCCGGAAAAGTGCAGTGTTCCCGTGGGTTGACTTACTCGCCGCGGGGAATACCGCGGGGCGCAGCTAGTCTTTTATATATCCCATCTTAATACTTGATATTGTAAAGGATCTTTATAAATATCACGCAGTCTAGCCTGTGGTCCGCCCCGGACCTCAGCAATGAACGGAACTTCTAATCAGCTGGCTTGTACTGACAATATAATATTTAAACAAGGTACAACAACTAAGTAGTTTTATTATATTGAAGACAATGTAAATGTATGCCAAGGTTTTGAATTTTTTTGAAGGAGAAAGTTCGTTGCTTCAGAAAGTTAAGGTAATTTTTGATGTCTATCTTGAACACAAAACCTGTTTTGCTTCATATCGCTTAGAAACATTGTTTTCAAGCTCAACATGTATATCACGAATATCACTAACACGAGAAATACGGCCAAGATGAGAACAAATTTCGAAAGGGGCTAACGACATGAGTGTCAGATTCATATTAAGCATAAATTAGGATAACGACATCTAAAAACACCAGTTTATAAATAACGGTGCGTATGATAAGAGGAAGCGCGGTGTACAATACATTTAAAACAAAGTAAGCCGGGGCGTGCCCTTGTCAAGCGCACGCGCCCATTATGCCCCGGACTGGGGCCAGTGCAAGTCTTGAGACGTGGGCGATTATTTTATGACGAAGACTGCAGCCCTCTTAATATACCTGATTCGATTTATCAACTCTGTTCTCAGATCGGTTTAGAACTGCACATACGCGATTCGGGTCTCGTAATCTGACATTAAGTCGTTTTTTTTTTGTTTCTTATTTTTCATATTTTTGTTTTTTTTTGGTTCGAGAGAACCAGTGACTCAAATAGATAGATTAGGTCTTTACCGTCCGGTTAAAAAACAATACTTTTGTAGTAAGTCTTATCTGAAATTGGATTAGATCAAGCATTTTGCCTTAAAGTTTGGAGGAGCATCTTCAAATGGAGAGAAAGTGGATTCTTCTCTAGAAAAATTCTCTCTTCTATTTCTTCGCTTCTTCTCTTCTTTTCTTTCTTCTTCTTTTTTCTTTGCTGCACAAGTAGTTAGCGTAAATTTATTTTCTTTCTAGCAACCTTAGCCGGCTTCTCACGGCAAGCACTCATTATCTATGGCCTGACAACTTGTAAATGATGGAAGCAAAGAATTTTCGTGAATCGATCTATCAATGCTGGTTCGCGTAGTAGATCGAAGTCGCTTATGACTTAGACATCGACATAAGTAATGCTTTACTAATGACTGTGTGTCGAGATTTTTTCCCCATTCATAAATATGCATTAACGACGGGTATTGTACAATGTAAGCACATTTTACATTTCACATCTCACTTGAAAATAATTCTTTTTTAAGGGGGCCTCCCTTTGTGTAGAACTTTGGAGGTGTAAGTATTTGGACTTAGAGGGTAAATGAAATGGAAAATATATTATTTTTATTATAGAAAGAATGAGAAAAATATCTAGTTTTATGGCAGAAGAAATAATATACTGCACTCAGTTAATCCAGGACAGCACTGCCATCGTACACATTTCTTTCACCAATAATCAAAGCACTCGTATTGCAATGTTCCTATATCGTTCCTATATCTTGCCACGTTTAAGTAGCAGTAGAACTTATGGTAAGCGGTGTGGTGTTAAATTTATATGGTTTTATTCCTTTTCATGGCATTTTTCGCGCAAAGAAGAATAGAATAGAATATATCTTTATTGTACACCATAACTAAAAACATGCTAAATAAAAAAGGAAGATGGTCCCTTAAAATCTGGTGGGCCATCCATAACCATCAAGTCACACAAAAATTAACTGTATTTTATGATATAGATCTATATCCAAATGTTGGCACTATTATGTTGAACACCTTACATTTGTTTAGTTATTCGCAAATATCAGGCAAATTGAACTTGTACGGTGCTGATACTCTATTGAAGCCATATCAAATTTGTTCAGTCAACAAGGCCGGACAGAAGCCTATCATGTAGTACCAAAGTTAATTTAATTAAAATTTGAGGTTCTTGTTTGTCATTGCTTTAATAACCGGCAAAGAATTATTAACATAAATCATATTATTATTTTTTCATCAAATAAGGCATCGTTAGTTTTTGATTTTAATATGACGTATATTTAGAAATTTTAAATTTGTAAATCTTTTTGAAATCTATGCAATACGTTAGATTTGAAATTATTCGAGCTACTTGCAAAGTTTTTTTTGGAAAGCGCCTTTCACTTTTGACATAACCGCTACCAACTTGATTTAATTGTAAAATTGTTGAAGTATTGTGGGTAAAATATAAATTAATGTTTTGTTCTTTTGTTGCAGGTAAACAATAATAATCATCGTTCAACTTTCGGGGTTGTTCAGAATGGTGGAGTAATGTTTAATTGAGTTTTGAACAAATTAGTTGGAAATACATGTTACGAGCCCGATGATCTACGGTATAGGGGTTTAATTAACCGAATAAAAGGGTTGCCTGTTTTTACGGACGAGCTCAGACTATTCTTTATTCGCACCATTAAAATTGCCTCGTTCTTGATAGTGCATAAGTGCACGATTGACGACGAGTACGCATTAGCTTGCACTGTTAGCAACTGCGTTTATTTTTACGTAATTAAGTTACGGAACCAGCCAGATCACCACTTGATGTGAAGCGGTAACCTGTGCCCATAACAAAAGAAAAACGTCTTGGGTCTTCCCCTGCTTAGCTATGGGAAGATCTAAGTCGCATCTTATGCGCCCGTTACTTGATACGGAAGGTGCTGTAATTTCACCGGAAACCACACCTTTTAAACCGTAACAAAGTAACTTTGCTTGACGGCAGAAATATACATTTTGGCAGGACTTTCTCGGTAGAACTTGGCATAAATTCTACTCTACAAAACGTGACACGAGTTTAGTCCACGGTAACATAGGAACATCATTGGTAGAGCTTGAAGGCATGTATCGGTGCGTGATTTTACGGACGAGCATGCAATACCCACGCCGGAACATATTCTCAGATCCGCTGTAGCGCCTTTAGCGCAGTCTTTAAGCGCAACTCTTAAGCGGTATCTACATCGGATCTAGACGCACTAGTTTGAATATTTATGATCTTGGTATTCTTGTTGTTTGCAGGTAATGTATTACCCTTGCATATTACTAGTACATATTACTTAGTACATATTATTTTTTTCTATTATATATTATACCTATTCATATTTTATATTTGGCTATTAAATCATCCCCCAAGCATAGTATGTTCATATGCTACATATCAGTCGGGAATTTTAGGCCGAAGGCTTTTTAGATTGTTTGTGATCACTTTCGCCGCCACCGACGATTTATCTTGCCCTTTTAATGAATAGCTCAGAATAATAGCTTCCATCAAATGAAAATTTGAGTAATACTGCTAAGAAGTACTTAAACGGCCACCATCATTCATCTGTATTAAATAGGCAAAGACATAAAAGTTAAGTACCATTTCTTATTTATTTGTTTTTGTTTACCTCAAATTTTCTATAATGATTTTAGTCAAACTTTGATCACTTGGGGGAACACTAGTTTATTAATTATACTTTGGTTTTTCTGTGAGTAATACAATTTCTAGCCTTATTTTGTAAACGGTATTCTAAAGTCCGCAATCGCACGGTAACCACAAACGTTTATGCAGAGTGGTGACCATTAAGCGCGGAGTACGCAGGAATTTTCAATAACTAATTGGGTATATTAATTGAGGGAAGTGCCGCGCGCTGTGGTTGAATCGCAAATGTTTGTATTGAAATCGAATTGTATTGCAATTGCTTAGACATTTTAATATAATCTGTATTGAAATGAAAAGCGTCATATCAAATAACGGTAGCGATAGTGTGTTTGGAGCAGTGAAATAGCTGTGTCCAGGTAAGAACTGCTACCAAACTTATTTTTATTAGAATGCACTGCGACTGGGTTGTCACATATACGTTTGAAAACCTACCTTAGAAGGGGAGGAACTTAGTCCTATTGATATTATATTTTATGGGTTGATCAACTTAGATCAAATTATCGCAGATTGATATAGTACGGAGATAGGGTATTCCTTAATTTATCAATATAGTAGAATTATTATTTTCTATAAAAAACCATCATTTAAAACGTTTTTACTTACAGAACAAACAAGTCACACAGAAAGAATTTCAAGCAATCAATATAAAAAAAGATATGAATAAAATACCCCCATAAAACGCTTTGATTCGAAATAAAAGCGACCAAACGCGAAAGAACGACGAAAAAGATTTCATGACTGACGGCAATTAATCAAAACCGGTCACCGTTTTACGGCCGCTTAAGTAAAACAAAACATCGTAAAAAATCTCTTTTTCACGACTTGATAGTGGTAGATTATCTACATTTAACTTTTTAAAAGATATAAAGTTATTGGTGTCCCTGGACAAAAAGGAAAACTGTGAAATAAACTTAAACAAATAAATAATAAAACTTAAAATCGATTGCTCTGTAAGAATATTAGTGCCGAAATAACAAGCACGAGAGAGCCCCAACTATACTCTAGGACATAATTCGAGGAACACAACAAAAAAGCGTCATATATTATTTCTTTAAGCTTTTTTTATAGTTTATTATTATAATTTTTTGGTTATTTAGTCATAGTTAATAAAAAATTGATAAAATATATTTTATAACATAATATTTTATTTAAAATCTGTTCCTATCTATATCTGTGTATCTATCTACACAGTCTATTATGTACATAGATAGATTTTAGCCTTAAATGACGTGGTCACCCGACCGTTGCATAATTAATCATCCCAAACGCAGTCAGGTTGATTAATGGTTACTTACTAAGTATAAAATTTGTTTAATTAATTCTGTGATTTGAATTTTCGCCATACTACTCCGAATAAGGTGTAATAAATATAATAATCAAATTAATATTCCTATTGGGGTATAGATTATAGAGTAACACTAATGAAGTTGAGTCCTTTTAGACCAGAAAAAATTATGGCCCGCGACTCAAAGTTTCTGATACCGATTACCGATTCTGCAAAATGTATTATTGCTGCGCTGTTCTATTTACATCCACTGCTTGGCACCTTTAATCTAAGATGGAACTTAGAAGCTAAGTAGTAACTGGACTGTCGGATGCAATTCTAATCAGGATGAAATTACAGGCACATGAGACATTCCACCTACTCGTCTCAAAGTTACGGGCGCGTACGATGCATGGGTCTTGTCAGGACGAAAGTCACATCGGTTGTTATGAGTCGAAATTACCACTTAACACTAGGTGGAACGTCTCGGCTCGTTCCGTAACTCAAAAAAAGGATTAAATAACAATGAAAAATATAATGGCAAAAAACTTTTTTAAATTCAGGAGCCAATATAAAAAGACAGGCTAAGAATAAAGTTAAGGATCTGAAGGCACATATTAAGGGCATATTCACAGTGACGCCATTTTTATCGCACTTCCACTCCGTCAGGCGGGATAAGCGAGATCACACCTCCGGGTGACAGGGTTATCGACAAGCCCTCATAAACAGGATAAAAATACTAAAATATTATTCAATGTAGATGATATCTTGACTGGCCTTATAGCTCAGTTGGTAGTAACCCTGCCTTCTGCGCTGTTGTTCGTGGGTTCGATTCCCACCCAGGACAAACATTTGCGTGACCAACATAGGTGTTTGTTCTGTGTCTGGGTGTTAATATATTAAAAGTATGTATTTACAAAAAAAAAAGGATATAAGTATTATATCAGTTGTCTGGTTCCCAAGATACAAGCTATGCTTAACTTACTTTGGGGCTAGATGGCGCTGTGTGAAATGCCCACCAATAAATATTTATTTATATCTACATTTATATTAAAAGTAACCTTGTGGACAATTTCTTACTTGGAGTTATTATTATTACTCAAAGGGCTGTGAAGTAAATAATTTTGAATTTCGGGTTCGACTATGTAAATAATGAATATTTGGCATCAATTCATAAGTAGATAAAATAAAAAATAAAAAAACTTTTGCTTATATACTCTATATAACTTGCATACATACATAAATACTCCCTTGAGTCGTATACAAGAAGCAGCTTATTGGGTTTCCGCTGTTAACGTCATGAAAACAACACAGCGCGGTAAACAAAAACAAACAACGAAGCCTCAAAGTAATAACCTTCTTTGATATTGTAACATGGTTTACGCCCTCTTGACAGCCCTGGCTTTCATCCGTGTACTTTATTTGAGACACGTCACGTATTTTAGAGAAATTCGACTATTACATACGTAGCTTATAACATGCGGTGACATCTTAGGCTGTGTATACATCATTTTCCATATTGTTTATGCACATCCACTTATATTCCTGTTATATTTATTTTCCTGTTCAATGTTTTACGTTATGTAACAAAAGCGCGCGGCATATTTTTTTATGTAATTCAATTGACGGCACGAGCTGACGGCCCACCTGATGTTAAGTGGTAACCGACACCCATAGACAACAGCAATGCGACTCTAAGTCTTAATTTGCATCCTGTAGGCGCGATATTATAATGACACTACCTCATAGAGGAAATATACCCAGCACTCATGTACGTAAAAGTGTGCTCTGCGCGAAGTGAGAAATAGGTTTTTTTCTAGATGATTCGTTTAAAAAAAGTTAATATACGCTCTCGAAGATTCTGTTTCAAAACAATCCTTGAATACTTTTTATCCTGGTCACGTTTTTGTGAAGTACACATTTTACTCTACAATTTTTTAATGGAATTTTGTTCTCATACGATTGAAAATTGGAACAAAATGTTGAATTGAAACCCAAAAATATAGGTGACACGCTAGTCGCTTATTGTATTTTCGTTTGCACTTCGCATCATTTCAAAGTGAAAATGTAGCCTCTCTATTCCCATGCAAAACCCTAAAGCCTGGAAAATAGGCTAGCTCATCTATATCTCGTATATTCCTTTCCCCGGGAACGTACAATCTCACCTGCGGCAGCTGTATTGTACCGGGAATGGATTCCTATTTTACAATATATCGTGGCTTTAGGATTTCTCCTTTTATATCCTTTCCTTTTGTCCTATCGTTCCTATCTTCTTTTAATATTTCAATGAACATAAAACTGTAACTAACTACGACAGTTTGATAACCCAGATAAAGCGACCGGACTGGAGCGATTAAGACTGTCATTTTAACTTGATTTGCTTGAAAGGAAGAAGTGATATGTTATTGGCTGTACGGTTATTGAATAATGAATTACTGTAAGAAAGTGTTAGTTGAGTTATTCGTGAGAAAACAATGGCTACTTACACCTCATCACGTCTACCTTCTCAGGATAGTGTAAACGAGGTGAGAAGTAGCTCACTGGAACTCTGCCTAGCTCTTCAGGGATAAAGGCGTGGATATTTGTCTTTTTATCGTAAACGGTAAAAAGCCTACTACGATCTAGGACATCGCTACAAAAAAATATATAAATAAACGTATATACAAAAACACCACTAATTAATAATTGCTAATATCAGCTGATAATTTAAAATACATCTGGCAATCTTAAAACATACATTTCTAATTTATTTTGAATTTATTCGCTCTCACTAGCCGAGATTAAGTGTATCCCTACTGGAAAATATTGCATTAGCTACGAATCGGAAAAACTATAGCAGTTTATCTCAACATTGATATATTCTTCATCATTAATATAAGCTAAAGTTTCTCAAACAATCTCTACCTCTATTGTAAGTCACCTGTCTCATCATAAAACGTTCCTGACAGTGTGCCACGGCTTTAGGGGCCTGTGAGATGGATATTGAAGCATTACACTCACAATTTACGCCTGCCCTTATCTTTATGTCATACGGTTTTTATGAACATTCATGAAGTACTTACTGTATGTCTTGTTGGGGTGTAGAGATTCTCGATACCGTGGAGAATGATTGACGTGTTCATTTATTTGGGTTTGTGCGATTCATAAATTAAAAGAATTGATCACTGCATATGGACATTGTTATTTGATAACATATTATGTTTAAATCTTTGCATAAAATAATTTATAAATTGAACAAATCTTATGTTCTAACGCCGTTATGGCGTTGGTAACTATTTATTACGCAAACGGTTGCAGTAGAATCAAAATTAGGTATGTGCATGCAGTTTTAGCAGCAGACATAGGGACTGATCAGTTGGGGTTTCTCATACTTTAGAACTGAAGCGCCTAAGTTGTTTTGCAGTTGCTATGGACAGAGGATACTGCTTGAACTGACTTTGGCTATCTGCTTCCATCACTTTTTAAACATTATTTATGTTACCTCACACCTTTCGTCTTCTTGCTTTTTCTTCAGAGTATTTTGTGTTATATGAACGTGCAAACAAAGTGCTGTATATTCCTATTATTATTATTATTATATTATTCGCTTAACGCAGGGTTTATAAATTGCCTGAAACAGAAGTTTTAGTACCTGAAGCGTTTGCAAATGGTGCTGCGAAATTTTGCAAATTCGGGGCCAACTACTTACTAAAAAGTATTATTTTTTACAAGCACTAGAACTTATAGCAATTGTACGAGGATGTACTGCCACCACACCCATTTTAGCCGCCAATCGTTGCATGCATTTGCGTAACTGTGTTCTCGTTTGAAAGGTGTTGTTGCCGGCGAAATTACAGGCATTTGGACACGCCACCTTCACGTTTTAGAGTTACAGACGATATAATAAATAAATATAAAATATAATAAAATGTGATCTTGTTTTACTGAAGTAGGTAAGGACTCACGTAGTATTGCTTGTTGAGGTTACTACTGCACACTAGGTGGGCCATCTGCACGTTCCATAACACATAAATAACATTTATAAGCATGGTTTCATAGGATTGTGACTTCGTAAGATAGAGCCAACTTCTCCGTGCAGTCTCTTGTTACAATTTGTACTGAGATTCCGCTGGGTGTTGCCCGCATTTTTCCGTCTATTGGACACATTTCTTAGCAAACGAAACCAATTTACTATATCGGTTTCATAAAGTTTAGCTTTGGCACGCGTGTCACGTCGCTACTGATATTGCTAGCTTGTATCAGCGAATGTGAGATGTACCTACTTTTGCTTGGCTTTTACTCTACTGCTCCGGAGGAGGGTAATGCCTTAGTTACTTTTATTTTCTTCTCATTTAAAATAACGGAACATTGCTCTTTTCCATGTAATTTATTAAATTTTAATCAAGTCGAAAAATATTTACTTTTTACTTATTAATTTCATCACATAACACGCATCACACAAAAAAAATATTTTGTTCTATTTTTTTTACAATTGTAAACCGAGGACGAATTCGTCTAATTCCCGAGCAGGTAGAAATTCGACAAACGAGCTGACGGCCACTAAGTGAGTTTATATAAACTTTTATATTTGCAAGGCACTCGTTCACTTACTACGTGAGTGTGGCGGATGCGTTGTCTAACTTGAATTGGCTTGATAGACTTCAAGTTTGAGAGCTGACCAGAGGGAATGAACTTAATTCAACCACGGGACCCGCGTTCACCTTTACACTGTTACCGCGTTAAAAAGGATACCAATAAACGAATTTTTCGCATTTTTTATATTTGTTAAAGTTTAGTAAAAGTTTAAAGTTTAGTAAAGTTTAGTTTAGTTAAAGTTTAATATTAGTTAAAGATTTACATTTAATACTTTACACATGGTCGTGTAAAATCTCTCTCTTGAATCTCTTGAAAACGTCATCCAGAAATTTTGTAATTTGGGTCAATGGGTATCACTATGACAGTCTTATCACGTTTCTAGTGAACCAGATCTGTGCATGCTCCAGGAAACAAGCTTATAAAATATCTTGCTATGTTGAAGGTATAATATCTTTATACGTTGAAATAATCAAAAGAGCAGAGTCACATAATTAGTGATTCTATTAATATCACTTAAAAAACCAAGACGCTTTTCATTCCATTGTTGTGTTACTATTACTTGTCTGTTAAAAGTTCAATGTCAGTGTTTACGACTGAAATCAATATTGTTAACTGGTATTTTATTCAAACCCTACGCAGTTTTATTTCTAATATCATTGTATACATAAATAGAACACATTTTTATCTTTTTTATATGCTGTACCACACAATTCTAACGAACACTCGTTAAAAATAACGCCATAAGAGAAAAGTTTGTTGTGGAAAGCATCAATACAATAATTATGTATTGACACTGATATTCTGTTAGCGACACATTGGCTTTTGGCTAGCCTTCAAGCTCAGTGTATAGTTTCACTACCTTCTGCACTGTAGATGTTAGATTCCCGCCCAGGAACAACATATTTCTACTACCACTAGTCGAGTCACTAGTTCTATCGAATCAGTGTGGTGAAAGGATTTTAAGTGCACCTCAAAGAATTTCCTTTTGTGCACTTGACACGTGTCTTCGAATTTTTGGTACGAGGACATGTCGGTTTCCTCACGATGTTCCCTTCAACGTTTTGAGAACCCGGTATTGCGCACATAAATTTATCAAGTGAAATTCATCGGTGCACGTCGGCATTTGAACCAACGACCTCGAGATGGAAATCGGAGTTCATTTTTGTCGGGTGTCCACAATTGGACAACCATGCTCTTAATATTTTTGTGACTAGTATAGATGTTTGTTTTGAATCTGGGTGCTAATATGAATTAAGTATATGTATTATGTATATGTATACATGAAAACTTACCAGTTAAGTAAACAGTAAGTAAACAAAGTAACGGTAAGGAAACAGTTATTTTGCTAGTAAGAGCAGGCTGAAAGCCCATTTCATTTGGTTGACTGTATCATTGGTCAGCAATAATACCTCGGAATAAATACGTTTGTACTAACAGATAATGAACTTCCATTCATGTTTTAATCACTCAATTTTCAATAGCGTAATGCGTCATTACCCGAAGTGCATATTCGAATGCAGCGTAATGCGTATATAATTTATTAGCTGGACTTAAAGGATTTTAGGGCCTACCCACACGTCATTAGCCTTGGAGGTTAGTTGAACTAGAAATGGATGGAAAAGCGCCACAAACGCAGTGCGTATAATATTCATATGTTTTTGAAATGATTACTTAGTCTCAAAGAGATTCCTTCATTAAGTAATCTATACAAATAAATAAAATTGGAGTGTCTGTTTGTAATATTAAAATAACCGCTTCTTACTAAGTGCATATGGATGTATACACGGTACATATACCAAAACAACATTTTTTACAATTTTTGTCTGTATGTCTGTTTGTTCCGGCTAATCTCTGAAATGGCTGGACCGATTTTGACGAGACTTTCACTGGCAGATAGCTGATGTAACAAGGAGTAACTTAGGCTACTTTTCCGAGTGGTAAATAGGGGTGTGCGTGATAAAACCGAATTCCACGCGGACGAAGTCGCGGGCAACAGTTAAAGAAATACAAAAAATGATGTTATTGTTTTCAATTTCAGTTAAAACGTTGCGTGCGTGTAACACAGGCATAAGCACAGCCTTGCATCGGATGAACCAATAGGTTATAGTTGAATGATTGTTTCTATCTATAATTGCGAATGCATGCTGCTCCGCAGATAATGTTTGTTGCGTGTGGATGTTTAGTTTATCAGTCGGTGTTCATTATGAACTGACTAGATACTGTATTTCCCGTAGTATTTGTTTATTTAACGCCTAAGGCGGTCATAGTATTAGACGACTCATTTAACAGACAGTACGAACGATTTTAGTAATCGAACAAACAAAATCCCTTCAAAAGATGATTTCTTGTCATCATAGATATAAAACCGTACAGTGCGTGCATTGGCGGAATGAATGTATAGTCCAAATAATGTGAAGCTGTGTCCTCTACACAGCAACAACAATATACTAAGGGCTTTTTTCGATGGTCGATCTAAATTAAACTATCCTAATACTTGAAAGTTCTATTTCTCATGAACTTGTTATTATTTAGAAAGGCCCAAACGCATTAACCGTCCTCGCAGACGTATCACTCGACCCTCTAATTTCAATAACTATTAGTATGTTCTGACAAGGGTTAACGTATTCAATCTCTTCAAACTTTGAAAATAAATCTACTAAATCCCAGACAGTGAAGATACGTATTGATTATAGAATGCATCTGTTCGAAAAACCTGTGCCCATGGCTGCAATCGAGGAATCTAGCAAAAATAAAAGGATTATTTATCCTCGGAGTGCTTCATGTCGACTATAGACAGCACATAGTTACTGCGTTCACTACTACTATGGTATTCACAGCACTGGCAAAACTATCAATCCTGGTGAAACAAGTTAAGTGCGCTTCAATGAGGCTCATTTTTGTCTTCAAACCCTGGTTCAAGGATATGCTGAATTCCGTTCAATGTTTTCATTCACAGTTTTTGACGTGGCCTTCCATGCATTCGAAATGAAACAAAAAATTCATCGGTGTATATCTGGATTCGAATCAGTGCCCTCCAAATATAATAATTCAAATCGAATTCTGCAATTTAGTACTGTTTATTTAATAATTTCAATGTGATAATATCAGGCAATTTAAGGATGAGTTAATTTTCATTTAAGTACAGCAGGCCATTAATTAGATTCTGCTTAGATTTCATATCTGCGTGTTGATCTATAGTTTGCTCACATATTTCTGGTATCGTTCTCTCAATTATATTTCTAAAGCGACTGCTTCAGATCTTTTCTAGTATTTCAAAAAACCGATGTAGTGAGATAAAATACGCTCAGGGAAAAATCCTCGGCTTTATTGTGAAACGGATGTTATATTTTATTTGTTTTTCTATTGGGATTCATCATTGCATTATAAGTACACTGAGTACTTCTAAGTACGTACTATACAAAAACGCATCTGTTTTATAGTTTTCAAACTAATTTGGGGTGTATGTAGCTTAAATATTTTTGTATGAAGTGAGCACATTGTGGCAAGGCGGCCGCTATATTATTTTTGCACCGTAAATGGCAAACAATATTTGTGTTAATTCTATGTTAATGTGAATTATATTTATTATGTGATAGTAAAAGGGTCGATAACTAATTGTACCCACTGGGAAAGAAAATGGTTCGAGTACTGTGCAGTCTTTGTTCTAGTTGCTACTACATAAGCTATGTAATTGCATATATCAGGATCCCCAGATTACAATTTGGTCTCAATATTCTTACCACTCCCCGGCTAACATTAGTGCTGGAAATGGGTTCAATGCCGTACTAACGAACTCAGATATCGCTGCACACGTGGTTTCTCATCGATAGCGTGACGTGCTCATGCTAAAAGGTTACTATGATTATGCCGAAAAGTAATGAAGCTATGTTTAACTCTATTTAGACAATTATTAAATATATGTATATTAAAAAAGTTGTTCTAAACTACAATACCTATGTACTACGTAATATCAAGGTGATTCGAAACAAATTTAGTATATATCTATAAAAATTGTCTGGTTTATAATTGCAACAGATATGGATTACCTATTTTGTATATAGACAGATAGATACTATATAGACTTATATAGATATATATATTATATATATAGATAATTTATACCTTATAGACTTTTTGTCATTTAGGTACGGAAGTGACTTAGGTATATAAGTGACATTACTGAAATGATTCGTCATTATCACGGGACAATAACAAAAAAAGGACATCTCAGTCATCAAAATAATTTTTTTTTATTTATAATAATGCTAGAAGTTTTAAATTAAGCGTATAACATCAATTTACAGATTGTTATTAATGTTATTGTACCAATGTTCTACATCTGTTTCCAGCGGTATTTTTTGTATCTCAATTCTCACATATCGTGTACAGTGTGTGTCGTGTTCAATTCTATTCCTGTAATGGCTTGATGACCTTAAGCTTCGATGTGGCTGCGTTTAATCCTGTGTAATGGTCTATTTTTCATGTGAAAGAAAATGGGATTTACCACCGAACCCAATACGGCTTGGACCGCATCAATAGTACAAAATATTTCGCGTGCCGTATTGTGCTATGAGCTTCCATCCACTAATTTAGTGGGGACGTAGCTTAAGTATAATCATTTAATTCCGTTAGTGGCACGTGTGAGCTCGGAAGGTGCGCCGGAAGCACTCGTTAACACTTCCACTCGCGCTTGACTTCCGGCGCAGCTTGTCACAGCTCTACATGGTATATTTGATTCTCTTTTAATTCTTTTGTATTTTTGTGCTATAATTAATTGTGTCCTTTCCATCTAAAATCGGATTTATCTTGTGCAGGTATGAAGTGTGTAAGTGTTAGTATGTTCGTCTGGGAAAGCACTGCCACCATATCCATTTCTGCTGGCAAGCGGTAATCCATTCGCGTATTGTGATTTGAAAAGTGTGGTTGCACTTGAGTCGTTCCACCTTCGCGTCTCAGACTTACGGGTTCATACGATGCGACTGTGATGTTGTTACATCTAAGTAGCGGAAGACCCAAGTCATACTACACCTGTCACTTAACACCAGATATGTCATCTATTCTCAGCATAACTTTTTACATTAAAAATATACAAAAAGCTAATAAAAAAGCTAAATAAAAAATGTATAACTCATATACCAGAGGCACATCTGCTGTCAAACATAAAATTCCTGTTAAATGCGGCAAATGCCTGTCATATGGTAATCCTAGGTAAGCCGGACTTGCTGCTCTTACACACATTTAAATTAAACGATAAAAATATTTCTATATGGCATATTTCGTTCAAAAAAGTAAAAGCGTACCTTATTGAAGGTCAGGAAGCTGGGTAACACTGTTCAAAATCATTAATTTGTTTACCTAACTAACTTTGGTCTCTTAATATAGCTTTATGGAAATTTATTTCTTGGAGTTTTTCGGCATGCTTAATGTGTTTTACCCAGTGGAGACATTTTCGATAGCTTTATAAAGTAGAACTTCAACTCAGTATGACTGGCCTCACAGACTCAGTAGTAGTAACCCTGCCTTCAAAAAACAAATTCTAATATCATTAAATTCTTAAAAAATCCTTTAAAAAAAAACAAAAATTGTATATTTACACTTACCTCTATTTATATACCTACATTTATAACCAAATTGTTCAAAGAATCATGTATTCGAACAATTATCTGGTACCCATAGTACAAGCTTTGGCTCAGTTTAGATGTTTTATGAAATTTTTATTTATTTATATTTATTTTTAACTCATTTTATCCTCTCATTATTCTTCGAGGGCAACAACATCATCAAATTGTTCGCGCAACGCCCTCGCGGTAATTTACTAATGCCCTTTGGAGAAATTATTGTTTTAAACCAAGTCTCGTTTATCACTTCAGACTTGCCGTGACCTCGCAACAGCTGTTTCTAATGGGCTGCAACTTAAGTAAGAGATTTAATGCAAAAGTAATATGACGAGCGTGCTTAGTACCTACGCGTTATGTTCTTTACTTCATCAACATTTCTACAATGTCTTATTTATATATGTTATACAGATACGGATCGGCCCACCTGGTGTTAAGTGGTAACCTCTGCCCATAACAACCGATGCTACTTGGGTCTAGTAGGGGAGTATGCGCCAGTAATTCTGAGACGTGTAGGTGGAATGTCTCATGTGCCTGTAATTCCACCGGCACCAACACCTTTCAAACCGGAACACATAAAAATTTGCAATATTTTCTTTTGCAAGACTACTAAATTCAGTCCAACCGTCATTTTGCGGTAATCCACCATTTTATTTCGCCTAATGACAGCTACTTGGATAAGAATGGCTTCCTCCTGCCGCGATTTCCCTCATTAGGGCCCAGGTGTGACGACATGTCTCTGTTTATCCTTTCAACGCAGATAACTGCTAATGTTTTATACACCAGATTATGTAGATCTACGACGATGTGAAAGCTTCTACCATTATGGCGATAACTCCGGGGTCTCTTTAATTTGGCGTTTGTAAACTTGCGTGCTTTTTAAAGCTTTATGATGATACTTTGGTGGCCACTGATGGCTATAATGGCGCTCGTTCCAATATTTATAATACCGTTACACTCCTTTATCAACGCCGCGTCGGAAAATGATATAATTTTATGGGCAAAATTTTTGACGGTTTATTTGTGTTTCTTATTGTGTTGATATACGTAGCTTATACAGTGTAGCTTGATATTAAAGTTTTACATCAAATAAAACGCTATCTTGCAGTTCAGAGTGATAGACTGTAATTGTTTTTTATATGTGAAAGAATAAAACGATACATATCTGATCAAAGTTAGTTTTGAACAGTGATATATTCTCGATACCGATTGGCCTATTTTAGTCACAGTTGTGGTGTGATTTGTCTGCTCGTCCGGAGAATTTATATTTCTTAAAATTATAAAACTTCATTTTAGTCTACGCCGTCCTAGAACTGATTGTCTACCTTCCGATTGTGTAATGAATGGACAAACCTTTACGAGCCTGATAGCAGATTTTCAACTTGGGAATGTGTGGCTATCCACTTTCTCTATTTGTTGATTATAATTAAAACTATTTTATAATAAAATAATTATAAGGGAAAAGCTGCTTTGTAAAATGATAATTGATTAAATTATTATTGTGGAAGCGTTCCTTTTGTTCGTTTAATTTCAAATAGTAAATGAATATATATTCTAAATCTGTAACCTAATGTATCTATTACAATACTTGAAGCTTCAAAGCAGCAATTCACTTGAGCATGATAAATTGCACTGCACAAATCAAATCTAAAGAAACTCACGTTTTATTTTTATTTCTTTGAGCCATCAGTTCGCGTGAGAAGATCTGCTATCAACAAAGGACTTCTTAATTTTTTTTTCCTCTTTACATCCCAACAAAAGCAACGGAAATAAACGAAAACGTACCTTATTCCGTTGTGTTACGAGCAAGTAAGGACGTTGGAAAGTAGGTTAAGAAAAATTTCCATTTGAACGAAGCTGTTTTCAAGAGATATATAGCTTTGAGAAGGCGAGAATTGACACAATATTGTCCTTTGAGACGAAACTCTGGTACTTTTTTCGTGAATACGCAACGCTCTGAAGCAACATCTTCGGCGTCCATGAAATTCGATCATGTAAACAATTTATAAAATAAGATCGATCAGGATTTTATTCGTGTTACTAAGTTTCGGAGCTTGCAGATAAAGATTTATACATAAAACATTTTATTTCAGGAATGAAAAAAGTAGGAATCGTTTAAAAGTCGGTCCTGTGCCGCAAAAGAGACTGGCGCAGCGTGTACTGAGCATAGAAATACATAGACTCAAATATTGCAGTTAAGTTACTAATGTCAAAGAGAAACATTTCCCAAAACAAAGTAATATATGTATATTTGGCCCTCCTTCATGTCCTCCCCTAAGTATGAGAAGACCTGAGTGCATAATATTGCGCTCGTAACTGTGAGATGTAAAGTCGTAATTTATCATGCGCTTGTGATTTCACCGGCAACCACAACTTTCAAACAGTAACACAGTAATGCGAATGTTTTATGTATTGCCAGTAGAGGCAGAGGCAGAAACAAGTAATGGTGGCAGTACTTACCCTGAAAAAGACTGCTGTAGGCTACGTATAATCATATTATAGTTTTGTTTGAAATAATGACAAACTCTTAAGTGTGTAGACCGCGTGTTTAGGGCATTCTCTAAGGGCAAATGTAAACTTTACCTGACTGTACATTCTACTGTTACTGAAATTATTAACAGACAATATGCACTAATGGGTCTTGCTTGCTGTAACTTTAGTTTATGCGCTATGTTTGTTTCACCTTCCTGATATTAGTAATGCTCATATCGAAATAAAGGCTCGCAACTGAAAAAAGTCATGTGAAAAGCCGTATATTTTTGAGCGAAAAATATTTTGTTCAAATTAACGCCATCCGAAAAGATGTCGTTATCAAATGTAAATGAGGGGATTCTTGTTTATGGCCCTTAAAAAAATAAATTACAGAAATTTTAATAACTTTTTTAACAGGGTTTTGTTTGGAACTACCCCTGGATAAGCTTCAGTTATCTGTATATAAATAGGCAAACACGAAATTAGTTTAATAGAATTTAATATTCTGTTGGTGAATCGATTTTGTTTGTATAGTAGCTATTGACAAGCGTTAGTTGGTTTTCAGACTACTAACAAATAAAAACTAAACAAACTACTAATAGTTAAGTACAATTTTCTCTGTTGACCTTTGAAAAGTTTTCAGCAAATCGTAGAGATGACAAATGTTGGAAGGTCGCGCCCCACCGCCTGCGTTCCATCATTAATTCGACTGACAGGGGTTCATTTAACCGGGCAGCCGGTGATTTATTTCCGTGTCCGGTATGTCCAATTCGTCCGTACCCGGTCAACGCTTTGAAACCTGATAGCAGACACTCGATACATCCAATGATTCAATGGTTTTCTGCCATTAACAAGCTTTGAAAACGGACTGCCTTGATTTTCATTTGGATTCATTATGATTTGTGGACCGATGTTTTAGATGAGCCGCATTCATTTCGGTGGCTGTGAAAAGGGCTGGTTCAAAGGATTTAATGAATAACATAGATTTAACTGCTCAGATTGTTAACAAAGTTCGTGCTTATACAAAAAAGGGAAGCCCTCCTTTGGGGGTTTCATGGTTGTTCCCTATGGAGGGCCGGATAGGGTTTGTACAGGCGTCATTTCGTTATTTGTGGCGTGTGATCGCTGTGAGTAAAATGTCAGTTATGTCAAGTAAATGTCAAAAACTTGAGTTCTTGACTTTATATTTGTCAAACGGTAAAAGTTAAAGACGTTTAGAATTTAATTTTCTAGTTTTATTATCATTGTTACTTAAAAATATTGAACCTTTTATGCTATACGTTTTGATTTGAGTTCTAGTGTCCTTGTAAAACTTCTTCCTCGCTAGAGTAGGTAGTCATAAAGTCAGGTTTTGATGGTGCGACTTTGAATTAAGCATTTCAAGTAAACTACCGTATCATATAAAACTATTTTTTTTCCGAACTTAAACACTGGACAATTAGCAAGGTACGTAGATAACTGCTGAAGTTAAAACTGAGTTGCAGAGCTAGCGCCCTCCTCCTTAACAGAGAAAACAATGTTTCATATAATGAGAGGAACCACTCAAGACTAATTAAAACTATGCAAAAATATAAAAGTTAAGAGAAACTGTGAGAGTAGGTGTGTTATAATAGTGTTGAGTAGATGTATATTAAGATATAATAACAAGAAGTCAGTCTAATTTATTTCTCTCGCTCTCAGGTCCATTAGCGTCTCGTTGTTTTGACGCCATTTTCAGTCAAGGTGCCAACTACTGCGAGACACTGATCTCACGTTGCGTAGGAAGCCAACATAAAAAGACTAATGAATCATACTTTTTTAGTTAGAAGAATGTTATTCTTCCAGAATATAATAAATAGCAACAACTACCAATTACATAATTTATTTACAAAATATTATTTACCAACAAAAGTTAAAGTTATTTCAAGAGGAGACATAAACTTAATACAGTCATGTACATCTTACAAAGATTGCTTAAAAAGAAATTATATGCGGAACCGGTTGCAGCTGTGTCACTTTCAATGGCTTCAACCGTTTCACTGTTTTCAGCATTTGCTGGGCTATTTTCAAATGTTTCATTGTCCTCTTCTGCACTACCTTGTTGCCTACAAAAATTACCAAATTTATTTTATTTTTATTTTATTTAGTACAGAAAATCCACAGCCCTTAATTTAACACAATAAAATCTTAATTATCTTATCTTACAGCCAATAAAGCATTTACATTTTATAAAATATGAAAATACAAGACAGTCGAGTTTCCCAAACAGATAGATAACAAAAGACAAATTTTTATACAATTTTGAATTTAATATACATTATTATTACATACTTAACTGTAACTATTTAAATAGTTAAAAGTATTAGTACATATAAATATATGTGTATGTAGACAGTGTATAAAAATACTGACGAATAAAATAGAAACAGGCTGTGTATGTAGATGATTGAATAATGTGTTCAATTTAACTAACACTACATTGATATTTTAGTTTCTCAAAATCAATTCAGTCCAGAGTTAACCGCAATGTGTTCATATTAAACTCACCAATATAAGCCAGTCAATTTTTGCAAAGCTTCAACGACATAATCAGTTACCAGTTCCTTAGAATCGGCAGCGGCTACGAAATCTTCGTGAAGGAAGGTATCTCTCGCCACTTTCCTGACCATAGTGTTTGGCATAACGGCCGCCATAGCCAGAACGTCTCTCTCGTCCAAGAGATTATCGTTGATTGTGTAGTGCATCGTTACGTTGATCGTAATCAAACTTAGGTCGTATTTAGGTGGGCTCCTACTTCCGTATATGCGTTGGTTTCGGATGGAACCGTAAGACCATCTGCTGAAGGTTTTATCTCTGATGTTTTGGCCGTAGTGTGCGATTTGTTTCAAAGCTGCTCCGGCTGCATCGTAGTCGTCGAAGAGAGATGAACTCTGTGAAACTTCTTCATCTTCGCCCTGTAAATATGTAAAATTAAGCTATTGGTGTTTTTGCAATCCACATAATCTTTGAAGTCAAGTCTTTAGAAGCAATAAATAAAAAAAAGTATTCGGAAGTCTAATCAAAGGTAATATTCGGGCTTTAACTATTAATCGGGCTAATATGAGTATAATAACCAAATTGTTCTGGTATGAGAAAATAATGAATTATTACTTGTGGATGATGAATTTATTTTCATATACTTAATTATACTTTCGATTTATTTATGTCGTAGTTGTCAACCCTAGAATTTCCTTTTGGTTGTACCTCTAGCACGAAATGCCTAGTTGTATGTTGTTGTGATGTAAAGCAGAACATGGGAGATATTGAACAGTATTTATAAATTTATAAACTTTGATTAACACCTAAGGTGCGGCGTGTCTATGTATGTGACGGATGCCGTGGACGTTGCTTGTCGCTTCTGCTTTTCATATAAGGACAATTTGTGTGACGGACATAGATTTTTGTACTGTCTCTGGGTGTTGATATGTATGATATGTATGTATTTACAAAATTTATATATGTATTATATCAGTTGTCTGGTTCCCATGATACAAGCTATGCTTAGCTTACTTTGGGGCTAGATGGCGCTGTGTGAAATGTCCATCAATATTTATTTATTTATTATATAAATAATTATAACCTATAATTCTCTCATATATCATACGTTTTGTTTCAGGTAAAATTTCTACAGAAGAAAGCCTGTCTGAGGTGCAGTTTCATCCGTTCAGCACACCGGTTTGAGAGTCAGTGAAGCGAGTAGTCCGTTATGATGTTATGAATTAAATTACCTGTTTATTTTTACTCACCAGCATATATCTGACTCCCATAAGTTGACACATGTACTTTTGTTGCACGTCACCGAGGCAGTTGTCAGATTTGCGACTGCCGGCCACCTCGGTAGACTCAGGTGGGAACAGCTCGACCGTTCCGCTCAGGACTGCCAAATTCTGAAAATAACCATATAAATTAAAATGCTAATTACAAAAAAAGAGATAAAAAAATATAAAGAAAATCGACAAAAACCGTTTTGATCGCTATTCACACACATTTTAAAACCCTCGATGACGTTATATCCGCAATAAGGGGTTATTGATACATATCATAATCGTGCACAGATAAAAACAATAAAAAATAAAACGATAAATAATCGATATTTTGGTCTTAATGTAGTAGATACTTCTCGTCGATATCATAGACAAAATAATCTGAACATAACTCTGTCCTTTTAAAGTACAGTTATATATAAAGCATGAAATTAAATATGAAAATCTATTTCTTCGTGGACGATATAGCCAAGTTTTTTATGCGAATAAGTTACGGAACGTGGAACGGATGGCCCACTATTATTATTACTGTTATTATTATTATTATTGCCCCGTAACTTGAAGGTAGACTGTCTCGAGTGCCTGTAATTTCACCGGCAACCACACCTTTCAAACCGAAACACAGTAACGTGAATACATTGGTGCTTGGCGGCACGATAAGTTATGGTCTATTCTATTCGAGTCACTGTTTCTCTCGGACCGGTGTGGTGAAAGGATTTTAAGTGCGCCTCAAAGAGGCTTCTTTCGTGCACTTGACACATGATTTTTTGTTCTAGGACATGTCGGTTTCCTCACGATGTTTTCCTTCACCGTTTTGAAAACGGGGTATTGCGCACATAAATCTTTCAATCGAAAAACTCATATGTGCACGTCGGGATTCGAACCGGTGACATCCGGATTAAAACTCGGGGTCAGTACCACTAGGCCACCACGCTGATAGTGACAGGTTACTACTACCACTAGTAAAAATAACTCAGACCTATCATGAAGTATCCTAATACATACGTAGATTGTATCCGTGAGTCTGGCCACCGTCCTGAGTTGAGAATTCGGGAAGTGGTTCATGTACCCAACGCCGGCCCACAGATGCGCAGACGCGATCTTATCATTATACTCAGTCTTCATCGAGTTCAGCACCAGAAACACAGTCCCTCCCTGGGAGTGGCCGATGTAATGCAGCTGCTTTTGTCCGGTGTGGGCTAAAGTGTAATCGATCATAGCCGGCAGGTCTATAAGTGCGATCTCTTCCCAAGAGAAGTCGAAAAATTTCAATTTGTCTGTAGAGTCATCTGGGTTGAGGGTAACGTGATGACGGGAGTTCCTGTTACCTCTCGCGTTGCCCATCCAGACGTCGAAGCCCGCATCGGCAAAGTTGTAAGCTGAAATTGAATCATCATGTATATTGACTGGCTTCATATATTGACTGGCCTCATAGCTAAGTTGGTAGTAACCCTGCCTTCTGCGCTGTAGATCGTGGGTTCAATTCCCACTCTGGACAAACATTTGTGTGACGAACACAGATGTTTGTTCTGTGCCTGGGTGTTTATATGTATTATATGTATGTATTTACAAAAAAGTATACATGTATTGCATCAGTTGTCTGGTTCCCATGATACAAGCTATGCTCAGCTTACTTTGGGGCTAGATGGCGCTGTGTGAAATGTCCACCAATATTTATTTATATGTTGAGTCAACCCCTTTTTCGGCACTAGACACACAGGGACCTACATACACTACATATAATTAATTTCTTTGTATCACTTCCTTGTTCCTCTGTGTATTTGTGCTAAAATAAATATTTTATCTATCTATTATATGAGTATGTCAATTGGTATAATATGATCGTGTTGTTTGTCCCGCATTCTGGTGAAGGAAAACAACGTGAGGAACCCGACATGTCCATACCAAGAATTGTAAGACATGCACGAAAGGAGACTTTTTGAGGCGCACTTTAATACTTTCGCTAAACTGGTCTCGAAAGAGCTTGTGACATTAGTCTTAGTATCTCGCGCTGTCGTATCTAACTGGTTACCTATTCTGTGTATTGTCTAATCGGTCGACAACCAAATAGGAAAAAATATTAAGGCAATTAAAAAATGAAGTAATGCGTAAAATATACATGAAATATCCAAAACGTGTGTTGCATACAATCACTATATTTACAACTAGCTGTTGTCCGCGACTTCGTCCGCGTGGAATTCGGTTTTTTTTTTTTTTTTTTTATTGCGATAGGCAAGCATTTGACCACAATCTCACCTGATGTTAGGTGACGATGTGGTCTACGATGGAACATGCTTGCCTAGAAGGAACCTATTCACTATATATACCTATTTACTATTTACTGTTTTATCACGCACCCCTATATTACCCCACGGAAAAGTAGCCTAAGTTACTCCTTGTTACATCAGCTATCTGCCATTGAAAGTCCCGTCAAAATCGGTCCAGCCATTTCAGAGATTACCCGGAACAAACATACAGACAGACAGACAAATTTTTTTTTTTTGTTGTGGTATATACATCCATATGCACTTAGTAAAAAGCGGGTATTTTAATATTACAAACAAACACTACAATTTTATTTATTTGTATATATAGATAAAAAAATCACCTGGAGCATTATCCGGTCCTATAGCGATGTAAGAGTTAGATGCTGCGAGTAGGCCATGCATGAGAAACACTACAGGTCTACCCGGGTTGTAGACCTGGCCTTTCCCGTGCGGTATCCTGTGCATCTCCAGGATGTATCCGTCGCTGGTGGTCACTTGGTGTGTCTCTGCCGGATACGCATTGTGCCGGATTTGTTCCGCCTGGAAAATTTATACTTTATATCGTGACTGGCAACTGCCTAGTGTTTTATTCCACCAATAAATTTCAGGTTTTTTTTTATTGATTGGATTGTCATAATATATTTTAGTTGTTTCTTGAGCTTAGTAGTGTTTTTTTTAGATTATGGCGTAAAGAGGATTTTAGAGTTTCTCCTTGTCAGTGAATATATAAATAAATAATAATAATATTGCTGGACAATTCACACAGCGCCATCTAGTATCAAACTATGCATAGCTTGTACTATGGAAACCAGACTACTGATAGAATACATATATAATGACTTTTTTGTAAATACATACATATAAATACATATTAACAACCAGTCACAGAAAAAACATATTCGTCACACAAATGTTTGTCCTGGGTGGGAATTGAACCCACGACCTACAGATCAGAAGGCAGAGTTACTACCAATTGCGCTGTGAGACCAGTCTGGTGATATTGGTATATGGATAAATATTGGTGGGCATTTTGACACAGCGCCATCTAGACCCAAAGTAAGCTAAGCATAGCTTGTATCGTGAGAACCAGACAACTGATATAATACGTACTTTTTATGTTATTGGAAATACATATATATAATACATATCAACACCCAGACAGAACAAACATCTATATTCGTCACACAAATGTTTGTCCTGGGTGGGAATCGAACCCACGACCACGCGCAGAAGGCAGAGTTACTACCAACTGAGCTGTGAGGTCTGTCGAATATAAGTAATTAAGAAAAAACTGTTTATAGGTTTTTACCAGAATTTAATATTCTGTCCAGGAAGCTTCAAATGTTGCTTCCTTAGAGACATACGAAACAAAAAATAAAATAAAATATTATAGCTGTTATACTAGAATTTGTTTATAATTTAAGCCTGGTGGTATATAAGCAATATTTTACTTAAACTTACTGTTTGATAAATGCTGAACGTCTGAGCACCGTTTGTTAGTGCCCACGCGCAAGCGAGGACCACAACTGAATAGAATCTGAACATGGCTACTTTTTTTCAACTTAGTTGAGTAATTTAAATAATTCCATAAGATTCTTCTCAGCAACGTGTTAACATTAATATGTCTATAGTCCACTGAATATTTTTTATTTATCCAGTATTTATAACTTGAACGTTATCATCAGTTATCATTTTGGGGTTTAATACTTTTATTGTTCGCATGCTAATGGTGGTAAATTATATATGTGAGATTAATTATTTATTATTCGGGATTATTGAGTTTTTACGCAAAAGTATATGAACAATAACATTGACAATGAGAACATGTTGTTGACTGTAAAAGATAGAAAAGAAGACGAAAGAGAAATGAAAAAGATACGGAACATATCAAATATATCTTATAAGTTACCCTACTTAGGTATGGGACGACCCGAGGCGCATAGCATTGAAAGAAAAAAAAATATCTTATTGGACGACCCGAGGCGCATAGCATTGAAAGAAAAAAAAAAATCTTATTGACTCTACAAAACAAAATAAGTACAAATTATAAATAACACTATTTAAATTGAAAAATAAACAAGTATAAAAAAAAAACATACACATTTTATTACTCTTTTTTTTTATTACCATAGAATAAAGAAATGGCTTGGAAATATCAATGAGTAATATTCAAAACATAAGGTCACGCGTATTTATCGCTAAGTTTGACGCTCCTATCCGACCCTCCAAAGTTAAGAAGAGACAAGAATCCCCTAAAGGAGGGTTCCTTACTATTACAATGTTAATTATTAGGTAGATAATCACGAAACTATTGCATTGCTCCCCTAACCGCGAGACATAAAGATGGAATGTCTCTATTGCCTGTGATTTCACCAGCAACCACATATTTCTATATCATCATAAGAGCAGTAGAACTCTCGCCAAGTTCGTCCGGGGAAGTACTGCCACCATGCCCATTTCTGCCGCCAAGCAGTAACGCGTTCGCGTTAATGTGTTCCGGTTTGAAAGGTGTGGTTGCCGGTGAAATTACAGGCACATGAGACATTCCACCTACACGTCTCATAGTTACGGGTGCATACGATGCGACTTGGGTATTGTCGTATCTAGTAGGGGAGGACCCAAGTCGCATCGGTTGTTATGGGATGAGGTTACCACTTAACATCAGGTGGGCCGTCGGCTCGTTCCGTAACTACATAACATAAAAAAATAAAAAATAAAACTACCGTTACTGCTCGGCGGCAGAAATTGGTATGATGGCAGCATTTCCCGGGTGAAAATGAGTTCTTCAGTAATGCCTGTCTTGAAAAATGACAATAACTCAGAATTGTTATATAATTTTCCTGACTAAATGATTTATCTAATTTATTTTATGTAATTAAATGTATTCTTTGTGAAAAGATTAAGTTAGAAATACTAGATAAACATTTATTGCGTTTTCCTCAATTCTGTCAATCAGTATTTATTATTTTATACATACAATAAATCGGTCCTCGTTTACGCATTGATAATTAAAAAAGTTAAATTGGATAAATTTGGTTTACGTGATATTTGAATATTAAATAAATACTTTTATTAGAGGGTGTGATAGTTAAACCCTTCATGTTCGTTCAACAAACAATCAAATGATTTTATTTGTGTTAATTATGAGTAACGTAAGCTGATGGCCCACGTTATGGTAAGTCTATCTGTCGCCTATAGAGGCATGCATTCTGTGCGGTGCCTATCAGCTAATTAACTCTTTACACCCTATTTAAGTTAATTCAAATGAAAGCCCAATAGAAAGACCTCCATCGGAAGCACATTTCACATCATGCAGGGGCGTGGTATGTAGACTTTAGTCCATTCACTCTCTCTTACTTGGAGTGGGCTGGTTGGAAATCCGCTTAGTGGGAATATAAGGCTGGAAACGCTTGAAACGTACACGCGCAGTGACTTAAATAATAGTTAAATAAGAGTAAACATTCAATAATTAAGTCTTATATAAGTCAAAGTCAAAAACTTGATTTCCATAGAATTCATAAAGAAATGGCTTGGAAACGTCAATAATATTCAAAACACAAGGTCACGCTTACTTATCGTTAAGTTTGACGCCTGTTCAAACCGTATCCGACCCTCCATGGCGAAGAACAACAAGAAACCCCTAAGAGAGGAATTCAATTTTATTTTTATTTTCATATAAGTTTTTATAATCGTCTTAAAGTTTATGTATATTATGTATTTTTGTTTTGGGCTGAGACAACTTCTTGACATTAGGTGGGTCATTGAGTTCGTTCTGTAACTAATTGGCATTAAAAAATATGTTTGTTTTTTTATTATAAATTTCTTGGTGTTTTCACAACATATGTGGAAAAACTTATGAGTCCCCCAGGGGATCCTTGTTAGGGGAGCCATATAAACAGAGTCAAATTTGTATTTCCCCAACGTATAAATTGTTATTATTATTACCATTCATATTATCAGATTTTTATTATTTATCTAATACAAGTTTTGCAAGAATCAGCATTTTATTGTACCATAAAACAAGTTAATGATTAGATAGAAGTGTTGTAAATTATTTAGTAAAGAAAACATTATTCATATTAATTTCCAAATTATTGTTAGAAAACAACCATTATAAATTTACCGTCAACCCTAAGTAAGCTGATTATCTATACGTATTATTCTTACAAATATCGTGTTTCAAGCATTTGCCATATAGGGTTGTAATTTTGATGTGAAACATCTATAGCCACACGTAAAACCGATTTCTGGCGTGGCGACGCGTCGCCACGGCATGCGTTGCATATTACTTTTACAAAATAATGTCGATGTTTCACATCTGCCAGGCGTCCTGTGACGGCTCACATTTTTTTTTTTAATCTATCGCTCATTTAAAACATTTTCCGGCTAATTTCGCATTAATTTTATGCTAAAAATAAATAAATGTAATTAAATAAGTTAAGGAACAAGCAAGAAGACGAACGAAGAAGAGAGAGAAGAGGCCCACCTGGGGCCCACATGGTATTTGAGCGTTACGTAATATTTTTATCTGCTAATCTGCTAGTTCGGCAGTCGGTATGCTATTGAAATTTTTACTGTTTTATACACAGCCTGAACATATTTTGTTTACGATCCGTAGAATTGCGTTTGGCTACATATCATGTAGACTATGTTGGCCCCACGCCTGGATTGGAAATTGGCTCTTTCGGTTCGTACTCGTAATATATGACGTACTAACTATGGAAGAACCATATTTTTTTGTTTGTTTACATTGTTAACAATACATTCTTTAGTTTTTTCCATAAAATGTAATGTATATTAACTTTATATCAACAGCACATAATTAACCAATACGCAAAAAAAAAGTTCAATGATGATGAAGTTGGAATGACGTTTAATTTGACTGGTCGACCCGACCTCCCTCTCTCACTAGCTTACATTCTGTTATTTCCAGCTGGCTTCTCGGGCCCTCTTCACAACCCTGTCTCGGAATTAACACAGGCCTTGCCACGCATTTTCTGAGAACTCAAAGCCACGACGTTTGCAGAGGTGCCTCAGTAATCAAGTTTTGCGGCATTGTTCACAAATGGGGGCTCTTTGTGTAATGAAGATTATTATAAGGATAACGTGTGCGGGGTCATTACCCCGGCAAGCGTAATTCCCATGTCAAACATTAGCAACGTGGATGTTATTGTTGGTTAATTTTGCTTATTTTATTCTGAGACGGGCGGCGGTATGTAGGCTCGGGAAATATTTTGATATGATTTTTTACGCATGTCAAAGGAACTTCGCGAAATATCGAGAAATAAATTAACATAGTAAATATTGAATATACAGACTCAGCATTAATTTGAATTGAATACTGAAATGTGATCAAACTTTTTGGATCTTTTCTATTCTATTCGAGTCACTGGTTCTCTCGAACCAGTGTGGTGAAAGTATTTTAAGTGCGCCTCAAAGAGGCTCCTTTCGTGCATTTGACAAATGTCTTCGAATTTTTAGTTGTAGGACGTGACGGTTTTCCTCACGATGTTTTCCTTCACAGTTTTGAAAACGTATTACATAATTTACATGTCGTAAATTATATACCTAATCAAATTGTGCTGTATGAATTTTCGAACGAAATACATACTAATACACAAGCCCTCTAAAACTGTAAGCAAAATTCTGTGATATACCCTCGCCAAAAGTATCTTCATAAATAATTTCAGGCGTGAAAATGAAGAGTCATTTCATTTAAATCATAGCTTTGGAAATTCCCCAAGCGGGGTTACATTTAGTAAAGTTATTATAAGACGCAATATTTCAGACGAATTTCCATTGAGCGACCTCGACTCAACCCTTTAATTGAAGAAAGATAGGAATCGTGATATCCGTCGAAATTCCAAAGCCTTTCCTACACAGGACGCATAGAGTAGGACCCGCATTTAGATAACTTGAGCGATTACTGTCTATAGTTTTACACTGGAAGTACTACTACTACTGCTATTACTGACTGACCTTACAGCTCAGTTGGTAGTAACCCTGCCTTCTGCGCTGTAGGTCGTCGGTTCGATTCCCATCCAGGAAATACATTTGTGTGACAGGTGTTTGGTTAGTGTCTGGGTGTTGATATGTATTATTGTATGTATTTACAGAAAAGTATTTCAGTGTTATATAAGTTGTCTGATTCCCAAGATACAAGCTATTAACTTAGCTTACTTTGAGGCTAGATGGGGCTGTGTGAAATGTCCACCAATATTTATTTATTTCAAATCGTTTCACTAGCTCTCTCGAAACCAGTGTGGGGAAAGAATAAAAGTGCGCCTCAAAGGCTCCTATCATGCCCTTTCTTTGGATTATTGATTCTAGGACATATTGATTTTCTCATGTTACTTCGCCGTTTTGAGGACGTGGATTGCGTACATAAATTTTTTCAAGTAAATAATATATTTTATCTGTTTTTGAAACCGCATCGTGTCGTGTATCATATACGTAGACGCGTACAAAAAATAGCAGTTGTGGCGCGGTTATCCTTTTAACGGCGCAGTTAAAACGGTGACCGCAGTCAAAAGACATGCTAGTAATTGTTATATCTACTGCGCAGTAGGTATACCAATTTAAATGTCATAATATCCCTACGCTAATCGATAGAAATATCTGACATCTGGTTCACAATTGCGAGGGGGAAAGATGTGGTTTAGTGTAAAAGTTAGTTTCCAACCAGAAAGGTGTTACAGTACTTTAACTTGTTTTACTTAGCAGTCGGAGGCGTTGAAATACACTCGACTTATCTGTGAGTATAAAAACTAGTCGATACTTTGAGAGTATTCGCTCAAGTTAAAGCACCTTGTGGTATTTATAGCGAATACCGTTTTCTCTGTGATTTCTTTCACCTGAAGCTCATCAAATAGCAAACAATGATGAAAGCAATCTTGTCTTTGGATAGAATGAGAATTATAAAGTAGCCGACACTGGTTGGTGTCCGTAGAAAAAACATGGTCTCACGTAGCGCCCTACTGTGTGGCAAAGGCCGCACATAAATGAATTAAAACTTTTAATGGCCTCAGAAAAGAAGTTCTACACGGACGAAACAAATAAACTTAGCCTATGAGTAACGAGCAAAGTTTCCTGATGACGATGTCATTGGACAAGTGGTTTAAGTGGATTTATTCGCTCTTTTGGCTTTTACAGGGTAATTTGCGAGTTAAGTAATTTAGGGAGATGAATTGTATGGAGCTTTATTTGAGGTCATTTCATGTGAAACGTACCGCATTTCACACTTTGATTAAAAGTGTGACTTTTTTTTTGGAATTAGTTTTAGATTATGTAGAGCACCGGCTTAATAAAAATGAGCGCTTAATAGACAGATATCAGTATGTAAAAGAACAAAGGATAAGATATAAGGTACAAAGGCGATCGTGCGGATTGTCGTACAAAAGCGATTTCTTCGGAAAATATTACAAGACTATAAGGCAGAAAGTTATTATTCTGTCAGGAAATAAAAGATTTTGTGATTCGTATCACAACAATGAACTTTTTCTTTTTGAAATCGAAATAGCTGCCAGATGGTAAGTAACATTTTTCCAGCACTTTCAATTAAAAGTCCTTTGTAAACGGGACATTATCTAGAATTAAATATCCACTGGCAACCCCTCTAAGCTCTCAATTGGAGCATCCAATTGCTTTTTGCGAGAGACGGGACGTGACCCGATATACGCTGCCCGCGTACAACTCGGCTCTGTAGTGGCGAATGAAGTGAATTGTATGGAATGGTGAGAAGTGTCATATTTCGATATTTTCATGTGAATTTCATTTGAAACATTGTACCATCAATTATTAGACTGGCCTCTCAGCTCAATTGGTAGTAACTCTGCCTTCTGTGCTGTACCAAAGCGTTACAGTTTGTCGATCGAATCGAACCCACGACCTCGTGGGTACGATTCCCACCCAGGACAAACATATGTGTGACGAATATAGGTGTTTGTTCTGTGTCTAGGTGTCAATATGTATTATATGTAAATATTTACAAAAAAGTATTATATCAGTTGTCTGGTTCCCATGATACAAGCTATGCTATGCTTGTTTATGTTGTGATTGACCTTTATTTATAAGTTGTTTTATTTTGACATTGTATTTGTAATTGTATTATATTTGTAATGTATTCAGTAGATGTAATTGGTTTATCCGTATTTATTGAATTAAAATAAATAAATAAATAAATAAATAAATAAATAAATGCTTAGCTTACTTAGGGGCTAGATGGCGCTGTGTGAAATGTCCACCAATATTTATTTATTTATAATATGGTGGTAAGGCAAATGTAATATAGTTCTTTATTCAAAATAAGCAGTAACGTTTTAGATAAGTATTGTTGCGCAGAAGGCATTTTGAGGCACCATTCCATTGATTCGTCAAACACTTCCCTCCATCCTTCTGACAGGCGGAAAAGGATTGCGTCTTTATTGACATCCTGCGCAAGTGGTTCGTAAATGACGTGAGTTCAAGTGAATATTCGCGTACGCGTTATTGTCGTTAAAATTATTACGTCGATACGTTAGTAAGATAAGTACGTTTTTATACCCCTTCACGCTCATTATAATATATGCCATACATGTACTTATTTAGACAGAATAATTTTAACCACGATAAGTGTCATAGCATAAATATATGTTTTTTTTTATCATAGGAAACATCGATAATTTTTAAACCTTATATCTTATGTTACGTATTTTCCTAAAGTCCCGTCTTAGCGAGCATATACGTACTAAACAAAATGGTTATGCAAATTCTTAAATTCTTAGGCCTTGTAGTTTCAGAGATTTTATAATTTGTCACTATGAATTACCCACCCCATAAATACGTATACAATAGATTTTAAATTGATTTATAGGCTAATGATGATGAGCATTTTCTATACAAAATTTGACAAACTATTAAGGCAGGTGTCGTTTAGGGGTTGGAATCCTAAACACCACATTTTAGCAAGCGTCTTTATCTTGAGAGGAACTTCATTCCAAACTCCTGGATATCTATCTCGGAATTTCTGAGGTAACTCAGTCTTTTGCTCTTTAACTGTTTACACAAATTGTTGCCCTGGCCGGATGACAAACCTAGGAACCTTAGTTTTGCAGGAAGGTTTCCTAAAAATTCAGCTATGGAGGCTTCAATTATTAATTTTGTTCCAATATCACCAAGCAGAGCACAATCACATCAAGCACATCGAAAGAGACATTAATTTTAATTAAACCCTTAATTAAAACCCTTCAGAAATTATAGATTTAACTATACCTAACTAAATTAGAGATCAGAGCGCAAGATCAAAAACCAAGATTCATCTTCATCGCCAGACATGCTAGATGGACTTAGGTCTCTCCTAGCTAAGTGCCACTGACTCCAGTCTTCTGCTTTTCGTACCAACTTTCTGCTAGCTGGCAGAAACCTTTTGCAGGACTCCCTACGCCACTTTTGCCTGATTGCGGTTTCGACTTCAAAATTCATCTACCCTCGTCGCCTAACCCACTGCCAATCATGTTTTTTCTTCTAGTTTTTGTTTTCTTAATTATTAATAGTCAATAATTTAACGTATTAATAATGTATTTAAGAAATATATAGTTTGGTTTATTCGTAATCCTGAGACCCAAGATACAGGCTTAACCACCTAGTTTGGGCCTCACTGTCTCTCACAATAGAAATAAGATAATTGTGAAAGTGAAATTGACTTGAAATGTTATTAATATTATTGGCAATAAAGTTTTTATTATTATATTATTAATCAGCCTGCCAATCCTACGGGCTATGTCAAAAATTTAACTATTCAAAACTTCAGATACATTTTCAGTTTTGTCAGGTGTCATTAATGGATTTGGCAGGCATAAACCTAGCACAACTTTTTTAATTGCATTATAAAAATATGCCCTTCAACGCAGGTAACGGCTTAAAAGCTTTTATTGCGGGTTTCAATTTAGGCCGATGAATGAATTATACTTCGAAATAAGTTTGTGTTCGTTTGTTAGTATTCCCTCGGCGTCTGTCACTCCCCGGCTTACCTTCGCCTGTCAGCTCAGCCTGTATTTGAGATTATAATTTGGAGGATTCATAATTGAGGAGTTGGTCGCGTTCTAGTGCCAATCTATCAAACGGAGATGACAGAAAAATCATTTCACCTCTTTGCTTAATTGAGGACTGAGTTATTAGCTTGATTAAAATAATAAAATTAATATTTTTTAAAATAATACATCAGGAATAGCTTTACAAGGATAAGTAGTAAAATTAAACAAGGTACGTTGTTATTTATCCATTATATTCGACACTAGACGGATGAGAAACCGCTCTTTTCTGTTGTTATGGGCAGGGGACGCAGCCGGATTTTTAATTAACACGTGAGCTTTTCATATTCTCGGCTTGTTTCCGTTTAATTTTGTCGTTTTACCAAATTTGTCTTCCGGAAGTCGGTCACATTTTTGTACACTATAGTTACTATAATAATAATAATATTTATTTATTTCAGGCTACTTAGTATTAAATACATTGGCTCATATAAATAGATATCTTAGTGACTAACTACATAAAATATCTTAAGACTACACCAAATGAAACTGATAGAAATACAAAATAGGGTTGGAGGATATTATGCAGCCCAGAAAGTCAGTCACTTCTATAATTATTGCTTTGAAGATAAGATGTTAATTTTATGAAGTCTCATTGATTGGTACTTTAACTCTGCATCGTTCATTGCTGATACGATCATTTCAGTTACGAGGCAGCCACAACGTAATTATGTGATAGAAGTACAAAATTAATATCTTAGATTAAGATTAAGATAGAGTCGGGCCTCGTTCTATTTCCGTTTCCGTTCCGTTTTTATTATGCTTCCTCTCCACCTTGAAACTTCCCAAACTAGCCTCCGAACTTCTCGGTATCACACAATATCAATCTAACTTTATCTCAGCGGAGTTTATCCTACCCCACATCAATTCACAGGTCCATCAACACATCGTAACTAATAGGACTGCATCGTTCAGGGAGCTTATCCTGATCCATCTCATTCATCACGCCGTTACTGCAGACACATTTATTACTACCCTATGTCTGTAACACTACTGTGACATACTCCGGTAAATAAGGGTTATTACAACGGTTGTTCTGTATTGTTCTCGAGCGCCTGGCAATATTATCGGAGCAGTTTCACAGGGATGCAAGCTCATTTGTAATAATATCTAAGGCGTTATCTCCATCAATGTGTCTGGGTGATAGTGCGCTACTGTTTATGTGAGGACTAGGTATGCATTTGGATTTCTTCACTACGGTTTAACGGAGAAAAATATTCGATGATTTATAATACAGGCTTACATAACTCCAGCAACAAAATTTTCCAGAAAAGAAGATGGCTGCCACTCTCGTCCTCTGATGCTGAAACTGACTAGAAAATATACCGATCCCTTATGCAAGAAGGTTAATTATGATGTCAGTTCTATTGACAGATATATAATTATAAATGTCTCATTTGACTTCTGATTCGCATACTATCATTTTCCATAAACCAAGCGTGCTTTTGATTCGCAAGAGATTTATGGGAAGTAGATCCTAATATTCACTTTGCGAGAACTACTGTGACACTATCACTAAGTAGATAGGGGTTAATAATGATGCATCTGTATTGTGTACTGCGCCGTACAGCGTTATAGTTGGGACGGGTTCACTACAGTGTGTAATTACTCCTTACAGTTAAATATCAAATTATGTATGTATATGACTCACACTCACTGCACTCATTTGCAAATGAAGAATTCAATTGAATACAAAAATTGCATACGAAATTATTGTATGTGCTGTTTATACCAAGAACAGTTTCGAATGGAATAATTGCCTAGTAGAGCAAGAATGTGACATGTTGTTCAGACGATGCCAGTCATTTATTGCTTCAATATTATTGTATGCAACCGGCAAGAAACTTGCATCATGTAAATGAGCCTTTACTCTAAAGATAGCCATAGAGTTTTTGCTTTCAGTGCACTTGTCACTTCATTTATAAACGTCATTGTCATAAATCACCAATGTGTTCGACAGCTATATCACAAAGTTTTTGCAGTTTATTCATCAGGTTTGTAAAACATTTTTGAAAATGACCATTCTCATCGAAGACACCGAAGATATACCATGCTCCTACTGCGCGTTACTCCGAAAATCCTTCATCTCTATCGCAGTGTCTGCCGTCCTACCGATGGTCATCTTTGCCGCCTTACTACTCCTGTCCACGTCTGGAACCATGGATTCTTACACGCAGACTACAACTAGTGTGGTCGTGGAATTCGTTTTCGGACTGCTTTACGTCCAGCTTCTTATCGCCACGTCCGTCCTAATAGTTAGTTTCACGAAGAGAACGCACCCAATCCTAAAATATCATTTCTGGTATGTTCTATTCCATATAGTTGTGATGGCGGTGTTCATCTGCTCCTGTTTTGTAATAACCGTGGTCAATGATGCGTACGCGCTTTGCGGGATGGTGTTTTTTGGCGGTGGACTGTACTTTTACGGGTTGTGCAGGGTTTTGGATGCGAATCGGTACGTGTGGAAAAATTTGAGTCGAATTTATTGAATTTTGATTATAATATAATTTACTTAAGTAACTGTAGGTAATATTTTTAAAATGATTGAATTATATTCACCTATATTTTCACACACAATGTATTTTTTTTTTTACCCTAAACCGACTACATGCATGAAGAATGTGATGAGAGTAGGTATATGAAGCTAAGGAGGTATGTCAGGATCGTAGCAGGTGGAAAAACCATGATCTCTGCCTACCCCTCCGGGAAACAGGCGTGATTTTATGTGTGTAGTTTTATTTTAATCATATACATATCTGTATAGATTGAATTTTTCAGTTTATCAATTTTAAACTACAGAACGATATCCTTTGAAACATTTACACACAAATATTATTTTTGCACATATTTTTGGTTCAGCTCACTGATCTGATGGTTTGAATCATGAATCCCTTTGAACATGAAATCCCTTTAATTTATTATTATAAATTTTAAGTTCAGTTCAATATCTTTCATCTTTGCAAAACTTGTATTGCCTTTGAAAATGAAAATTAGGACACTAAATTAAAGTATATCAAATTCAATTCTGGAACTCTCAATACAAGGTAATCAAACATGCCTCTTCATAATTACCCCAATCCATAGTGTTACGACTGTTTCTAATTGGCTAAATTAATTCTGGCAAGACCGGGCTCTAATCACAAGCATTGGCTTCCAAACGTGACGCTGATACTAGATCAGGGGTAAATCATATCACGTCACAGTATCTTGAGGCCCTTACTAACACTGGAAGGTCACCGTAAAATAGAACTTTAAATTTTAGTACCTGGAACTCATGATGAAATCACAGCTACAATAACAAACATCTCCCACATTGAAATATGCTGCATTATCTGAAATCATATAAAATAACAAGTAAAACTATGTACTAACTAGATATAATGCTCTGTATTTACCTTAAAAAAGGCAACGCGTTAATTGACAGGCCTCACAGCTCAGTTGGTAGTAACTGCCTTCTGCGCTGGTAGGTCGTGGGTTCGATTTCCACCCAGGACAAACAATTGTGACGAATATAGATGTTTTTTCTGTGTCTGGGTGTTAATATGTATCTCTTAGTTTGTTGGAGGAAGTTGTTGAGAAATCTGCATATATGAATGCCTGTGATGCAATTTGTTGCATCAAAAATTAAATTTTTAATGATACTACTAAACAGCTCCGAACATATTGAGCGCGGTTCGTGGCACGGTAAGAGACCGCCCCTGTTTTCAGTCGCTCCCCGCCGCGTTTTTTTTTACAGATATGTCAAATAATTCGGCAAATATTGTCACCGCGCCGCCCCGCGCCGCCACGCACCGCCCCGTACCGCTTTAGATGAGATCTCCAGTCAGTAGTAGTTGGATCATAATGTTAAACGCCGTATCCTCAACCGCACTCATTTACATTCAGCTCACTAACCGGAGATAATTTCCCCGTGCAAATTACGAAACTGTAAGTTTAAACAGCTTACTCAACCCAGACCACCAGGCCCTATCCTATAACTAATGTAGACATACGTCTAGCAGTAGACTACGATAGGTAGTATATAGATGAGATGGAGATTAAATTATACACAAACAAACGGTTTAAATGCTAACACAAGTATTATTGTGATGACCAACTTTGACTTTGATCAACTTTTTCAGCGAATTCTCTTCGTAATTGACATCCCATGACGCACCAGTTTTAAAGTGTCGCCATGACTTGAATGGAACGCAAATGTATCAGCCGCTTCTTGCGTTACCTAGCCCTGTAATGAAACAGGTAGATAATTAAGTTTATTGTTTTACAGAGAGGAGCTAATTAAAATCGCCGAGTGCGAAATGATTCGATAAAACTGAAATAAATCTGCATATAAACGAATTCTATTTAAATTTGATGGAACTCATCTCGCGGCTAACGAAGTTACTTACACTGCTCTTGATGCGGTGGATATTGAGTTGTTTTGTGATTGAACTTTGTAAATAGCTTTTATACATTTATTTTAAGTTTTGCGTCAATTTTTAAACTCTTAGCTTGTTCGTTCATTCAGAGTAGATGAAAGCTCGCAAACGTTTTCTACCTTATGTTCTGGTAAGTAAAACAGTTTTTTAGTTTTTTTTACTTTAAGGTCATTCTGAATCTTAGCTCGCTCGACACGTGTGGAAACCAAATAATTCAAAGATATGCAATCTATCAATCAGTATTGGGCTTTAGTAATATGTCAAAGACAAATAACTCTTCCTTGCGTGAGTAGGCCCGTGTCCCAACAGTGGAATTAAAGGCTCGTACGGTAACATTGGACAAGGGGTAACAAAAGACCACGCAGTCGCTCACTACCCTTGGTCAGATCTAGTGAAGACGCTCACTGACTTGCCAATATCTAAAGGTATTAAGACCGCCGAGGAAAAAATTACATGGAATTATCTCTCATGGAAACTCGTTGATCACTAATTGAATACTAATAGTATTGCATCGAGTGATCAACGAGTCAGACTAGATACGATCTTCAGCAATGAAGATGCTGACTAAGAAGAAGACGTTAACATTAACAGTTCTATTATTCTACAGGGAAGACTTAGACTGGGAAGACATAGTTTGTCCCAGACGTGTATTTACAGCGTCCTAATCCTGGCGTTGTCCCAATTCCAAAGTGATGTGTGGATCATAATCAGATTTACGGCCAGGGACGTCCGTAAACTTTATGAATTTGCATAAACTTAGCCACAACTATCGAATTCATGTTTTATGAAGCGCGTCGATGAGAATTTTTATGTCCCATCACGTTGCTTGGTTCAACTTCATTATGTAGATACTCACTCCAGGGATTTTGACCTTATATCGACAAGTGAAATCAAAATAACTCAACAATTTCTAATCTATCCCTTATTCGGAAACTTCTAGTGCTTTAATTTTTCCTTGTGCTTTGAGAGGGTGTTAATTGAAAATTTGAAATTCTTATCTTACTAATATATAAACGTGAAAGTTTGTATGTATAGATGTTTGTTACTCAATCACGCCAGAAAGGTTGAACGGATCTGGGTGAAATTTAGTAAATTAATTGATTATACTCAGGAATATATACATATATATAGGCTACTTTTTGTCCCGGAATAATGTACAATTCCCGTTGGGATGACATGTTTACCGCGGGTAACACCGCTGGGCACAACTAGTGTTACATAAAACCAGCAGGACGACGAGTAAGTTGGCCCACCTTATGTTCAGTGATAACCTCAGCCCAAAACAAAAGTCTCGAGTCCTCCCCTACTTAGGCATGGGAAAACCCAAGTCCCATTGTATTGCGTCCGTAACCTTGTGACGTGAAGTTGGAATGTCCCAATAGCCTATAATACCACCGGTGAACACAACTTTAGAAACCTGAACACAGTTGCGTTCAGCGTTGCTGCTTGGCGGCAGAAGTAAGTATGGTGGCAGAACTTCCCCGGACGAAATCGGCGTGAGTTCTGCTCTTAAAATGTTGTATATATTATCAACATTTTTCTGTTGTTATTTAACGCAGCGCTATTTATTGTTACATCAATCGCCTTCAAAAATGTTCCGTAACCATTTTTCAATTTAATAGAGTTCGTAGAATAATAAAACTTGGGCGCAACTCGTAACTCGCAAAGAGTGTTTGCACGCGGAACAAATTGGGGTAACTTTTTAACCTACCCTCATCAAATCGTGTTTCACAACAGAGGCTTTTTCACGGCTTTAAACAGAATTTTTTATTAAGGCCTCTCTTGAATTTTGAAGTACGAGCAGCCACGGCCGAAACTGAAGGACGAGACGGAAAGAATTTTGTGTTTTACTCGATTCTAAAAGCCTCATATATGACTGGCCCCACAGCTCAGTTGGTAGTAACTCTGCCTTCTGCGCTGTAGGTCGTGGGTTCCATTCCCTCGCAGGCAAAATATTTGTATCACGAATATAGATGTTTGTGTCTGGGTGTTAATATGTATTATATGTTGGTCTGTGTCTGGGTGTTAATATGTATCATAGTATGTATTTACAAAAAAAATGAGTATTTTATCAGTTATCTGGTTCCCGTACTCCAAGCTATGCTTAGTTTGGGGCTAGATGGTGTTGAGTGAATTGTCCACTAATATTATTATTATTATTATATACATAGTATAAGCCCTTTAGCTATAAGTAATAATATTTATCAATATATATTATATTTACTTATAAAATGTAGCTTTCTGTGACGTTACAAAAAGTAGAATCTTTTCAGTATTTCCAGAGATTATTAATCGCTGTGCAAAACAATAGTGACCTTAAAAATTATAGAACACAACAGCTTATTCGCTCCACTTTCATTTACCTAAGTACGGGGGCACCCAAGTCATATTGCTTTTTATGGGCAGAGGTTGCAACTTAACACCAAATGGGCCATCTGCTCGTCCAGTAACTTTATATTCTGGTTTCAAGACGTAGTCACCTAGTAATACTAAGCTCGACACTCAGTATACGACTAAAGTGCTAAAATGTGAAACTTCAAGACAACATTCCTAGGACCACTTGAAAAATAACAACATGAGAATTCTTGACAAGCTTCCCGTTTCGTTCTTCACCTTGGGACGAAAATATTTCGTGTCAACACGCTTAAGAGTGGCCTCGCAGCTCAGTTGGTTAGTAACTCTGCCTTCTGCGCTGCAGGTCGTGGGTTCGATTCCCATCCAGGACAAACATTGCGTGACGAATATGGATGTTTATTCTGTGTCTGGGTGTTAATATGTATTAATATGTATGTATTTACAAAAAAAAAGTATATATGTGTTCTATCAGTTGTCTGGTTCCCATGATACAAGCTATGCTTAGCTTATTTTAGGGCTAGATGTCGCTGTGTGAGTTGTCCACCAATATTATTGTTTTATTATTATTATTACTGTGAGTAATATAGATGAAAAGTTACCCACTAACTTGTCTATCTACTGAGTTAATGGATGTCATTGCGAGCGGATATCCGACTTATGTTATTCTGGAAATTAATTTTATATGTAGAATACATCTGCTCTATAGTTTGGTCTACCTTAGTAGCTACCAAAGTGGCAGATAGCTGATGTTATAAGGAGTAACTTAAGCTTCTGATATTATGTTTAATTTACAAATTGAATAAAATTACTAAACCACCTGGATCTCAGTCACAAACTGAATTCAACGCGGGCGAAGCCGCGGGCACAGCTGGTTGACAAATACGTTATTTTTGTTTTTCCCGCAGCTAAGTACTAAACCGAAATAATATTTGTAATAAGTTTTTGGTCTCGGGGTCTTTGATTCTTGTCTTGTAAACTTTTGCTTGATCATGGCAAAACATAATCCTACTGTTGATAGCCAATCAATAAAAAATAAGCCCTATCATAACAGTTCGTCATTTTCATATTTTTCGACTCGTTACACCCTTTTGCCTGCAGTATTTCAACATCGGCGAAATCAAGTGAAATGAATATTCATGTTGCAGCGATATGGGCAGTGAACCAATAATTGCATGCGCGAGCTTTATACTAACATTGTTAAAGTTAACTTTATGTAAGGTATTTTATTCATTGTTTTCAGAGTTTCATTTTTTTTTTTAAACTCAAGTCGTTATTCCTTATCCGCTCTCTGCGAAGATACGCGATGTAGATTTCTCTCATCTTAAGGATATTTACTTTCAAATTAATTCTACAAGTTCAGAAAAATAAATAAACCCCAAGGGTTTACCGCCGTAATTGTTTTTCTACCTGTAAGGTGGCCTGGCAGAAAATGCTTTAGCACTTAGTCTTCATTTTACGTTGAAAAATACAATGTACAAATGAGGGCTTAATGTTAGTGCTTAAATATTTTTCTGGTTGGTTTAAATAAAATAAAAATAATGGGCTACTTTACCTAAACACCAAAGAAAGCTTATTTTTGAGAAATCGTAATTTCATGGTATTCTAAAAACTTTGACTTTATATGCTCAGCTCAGTTCGTAGTAACTCTGCCTTCTGCTTCTCGTAGGTTCAATTCCCACCCAGGACAATAATTTTTGTTACGAACATATACGTTTTGGTCTGTGTCTGGGCGCTATATTAACTATATGTATGTATTTACAAAAATGTATATATTTTTACATATGTCTGCTTCACATGCTTACTTTGGGGCGCTGTGTGAAATGTCATCTAATATTTATTGTATTTTATTTATTCCAAAAGACGTAAAACGTTGTTGATGATGTACAAAAGCTACCCTTAAAAGGTTGTTAGCACTACTAAAAACAGAAAATCCATTATGTGCCAGTAATTGCGTTGCATAGAAGAGCGAAACCGAAGTCTATCGAAATCAGCCTGCGCCTATCGGGACACGATCGAATTTAGTTTCGAATACTAATCGAATGTCACTCCACGTCACTGTCCAGTGGAAAATAAACAGAATATCAATTTTTTCACTCCACTGTCATTCGTAGCCGTCGCTTTTAAAGCAGTTAAACATTGGCCGAGTTTGTCCAGAGATGTTGATTGGAAACTTATAACTTACTATTTCTGACGCCTAGCAGTAATTAGTTTGGTCGAAGTGCTTCAAAGTCAAAGTCGAATTCAAATGTTAATGTTTTCGTGGCAGGTCTTAAGACTTTGACAACTTATAATGTAACTACATAATAGACTATTTTATATCAAACTGAGTCACAGCGAAGCGTGTTCTGATATTAATCAGCTTGGAATTTCCCGTTTCCGCGAAAACTTCGGGATGAAAAGTATATAAAACACTGTTGGATGCAACGTTATATAAACATTACAATTCTATACGTAATCTATTTATTACTTTTCGAGTTTGATGGACACAAATATACGGGAACTGAATTTTTATATCACATTTTATAACCAAATGGAATCATTGATAATAACTAATTTACATTTTACAACACTGATACACTTAATTAAATCATTTATTCATAGAATTGTGAAATACATTAGACTTAAATTTACCGTATCCTACAACTATTGTGAAGCAATGGCTGCGGAATAAAATCAAGTGTCCATAAGATTATTCGCCAAGTAGTTACCTGCTGTAATCTCACGTCACATCGCGCTGCGGTGCCTGTTTACACTGTGGTCTCCCGGAGGGCGCTGTAGCAATTGCCTTGCTTCGTTGTAAAAGCGAAGCTTGAAGAAGTAAAATAAAATGACAATCCTACAAGGACGCGAATTGTCTAATAGTAGAACTTCGTCGGTCAATTCCTTCGGTTTTGGAGATATTAGTTGTGTACTGACACCCAGATCTGTGCGTGTTGGGAATCAAACATAAAATATGTCTCTTGTATTCGTATGTATAACAAAAAATGTTAAACTATACTAACTAAAAATTTATTTAAATATATTAAATTTTAAATTCTAACAAAAAATTCGAAGACATGTGTCAAGTGCACGAGAGGAGCCTCTTTTGAGGCGCACTTAAAAAACCTTTCACCACACTGGTTCGAGAGAACCAGTGACTCGAATAGAATAGAATATCTGATATTTCATCACATCTTCCATATAGCTGGCTGGCCGTCGGTAAATGAATAAATGCCTATCGAACGAGTCCTCCGATTAGAGATTCCGCGCCCGCCGCCGAAATGACCGTAACAGGCACTAGCGCTCGCGGCACCGCGCCGCCAATTAACTTGCCGCGTCGTAAATACGTGTGCGGACTGCCTTATTTTGGCACTAAATAAATAATATAGTAGAACATTTTTCAGTCCTAAATGTATTATCATTGTCTTAAGGTGGAGCGTTCGTTATTTCTTGTGCCAGTTTACGGCAGCATGTAGTTTTTGTACTTGATTTCAATACTATCAAGCACTTATTATAATATTTTGGGTGGCCCACATTGCTCGCGTCCGTAGGTATTTACCCTTTGAATCCGCACACGTGTCCTCCGGGTGCTGCGAAAGGAGCAACTCTTAAGTGTAGTACGATAGATCTTGTGCCAAGTTCGCCCGGAGAAGTACTGCCACCACACCTGGTAATCTGCCGTCAAGCAGTTATGCACTCGTGTTGCTGTGTTCTGGTGGAAGGGAGTGGGTGCCGGTGAAATTGCCGGCTCATGAGACGTAACATCCCCGTCTCGGGGTGATGGACGCAACGAAATGCGACTTGAGTCATCTCGTACTTTGGTGGAGAGGACTTGAGTCGTATTGCTGTTGTCTCATGGGCGGCGGTTACCACTTAACATCAGGTGGGCCATCAGCTCGTTCTGTCACCAACATGAAATAAAAAAATATATACTTCTATATACTTTTTACTAACAGTAATGAAAAGTAATAAAGTATCCTCTAGATCTACTAATAAAGTTCCTCAGTACGCGATGGAGACGACTAGATTTCTTATCTCTTGTCAATTCATATCCGATTAACCTCAGACTTCAGATCCAGACGGATGGAAAAAGTTCGAGCATTGTTAAGTCTGAAAACTTCAACTTACAATTGAAACGCGATTCTCGTAAGACTTTCCAGTCGATTAGTAGTATTGTTCGGAGAACATTTCCGTTATTGCGTGGCGGGGAGACTTTTCTTGCGGAATCGGTCTAAGAAAAGTCTGGCGATATTGAAAAATGGTATAACTGTGTTTGTTGTAATTCAGTATTATTTGTGATTCGTGGCTCATTATTGCATAGGGTCCATAGAAATATAATTTTAATAAAGAAGGTTAATTAAAGTCAAGTACAACTTTCCTGTTTCTATGTTACTGACGAAAATAAATTAAATGTATAATATCCTCGTCAAGAAATGAGAAATAAAATATATCACTCCCACTTTTCCACTTATTAAATTGGTTTGGAAAAGATATTACTTTATTTTTCATATTCAGTGGGCATACAGATAATTCGGATAATTTCTTAACCATTAACATGACCTATATGTATCGTATATTCATTGTTCTATATAATAGATTTAATCTAGTTTACGTTTACGTTTTATTTCTGTAGACGTAATAGTTTCTAATGTTCTCTTCTTATTATTGAATAAATATAAAATCATATATAAATAAATAAATAATTTATATAAATGATTTATTCGAACAAGTCGCAACACGACCTTTCTGTGAAATGAATTTTCCTGGATAACTGAAAGCTATTTATTTAGGACTAGATGTGTACACTCGTATGTTTGGGATCGAATCTGTCAACCCTTTTCGATCTGTTACCTAATAGGTTATAGGAATATAGAGTTTAAATTTACATTGAACAAGGGTTCCTTTGTTAAGGCAACATACAGGCTTTATCTATTTAGAACTGAGAAATGAATGCGATCTGTAACTCGAGATTTCATTGGATGTTTTTTATGTTACGCCGAAACTACTGAATCAATTTGATTTATTTTTGGAACATAGGTAAATGATGACTTGGAACAATATACGGGATTTGTTGTTTTTATATCTTAATATTTTTTGATATGAATGAATAAATATGTATATTTTTGTCTTATTTCGGTATCACGCGGGCACAGCCACCAGTTAGTAGATAGTAAAGATAAAATGGTTGTCTTTTTCGCCCAAAGGGATAGATAGAGAAGGGATAGAAAGGAATAGACAAGTCCGTCCAATTCGTTACGTTAGGGTTACATAATCTTGGGGACATGGTCGTGTCAAGCGGTGTGCCGATATTAATTTGTTTGTTCATCACTATTTAATATGTGTTACAAAGTACTATATGTGGTTTCGGCTTATGTATGGAAACTGAGATTTGAAGTTGATATTTCCTCACTTGCCTTTAGAGCAATGCTAGGTACTACTGCTTGGCATCAGCAATGGGTGTGCTGGCAGTATTGGAGTTCATCACGGCATGGCTCAAATTGTGCAAAACTTGTTGAGGAGCCTAAATAAATAAAATTCATTGAAATTACACTTAAATTAAATCGAACCCAATGTAATGTCAAATTAAGAAGGCTTTCAATTAGTCACGAGTGGGACAGAACAAAGCAACTTTAGAAGTTAACAACGGCCATCCAACGTAATTTTGCTATTTGACCGTCCGAAAGCAATTAAATTCAGTTGTCCTTACGCAGCATTAAATACTGTTGGGATCACTGAATCGTTTCACCATTTTCGACCCTATTGGACCAGTGATAAAGCCTATTTTATAGTAATGGAATCAGTAGGAAGAAGAATCAGGGTATTGCAATGTGGGTATTTGTACAACTTTGGAAATAACGGCGCTGAACGGCCGTTAGAATTCTTCTCTTGTAATTGTTTTCCATTTAATATAATATTCTAAGAATTAAGTATTTAAGCGACGATTTGAAATGCTCCGTTATTTTACTTAATTTTAATAATCTTATATGAAAATTTTTCCATTTGAATTCATTCATAAAAAGCTTCATTCGGTTTTGACCGCAACCCCTTTACGACGACAATGGAAATAGTTTTTAATTTAAATATGATATGAAATGCCGCCATAGCTATGTTTAATTTTAGAAATATATTTTTTATCTGATAAAGTTACGAGCAGATAGCCCAACTGGTGTTATACCCTATGCCCATAAAAAGCAATACGACTTGGGTCCTCCCCTACAACTTAGGTACAACAAGACCCATGTCGCATCGTATGCGCGTAACTCTAGAGACTAGAAACTGAGAGTACTATGCAGTAAGTTATTTTTGACTAACGATGCAAAGTAAAATGATAGTTGCTAAATTTGTTACGACCCTGTAGTTACTACCAGTACTAATGAGGGCATAATGGGTCAGGCGAAATTCATTTACACTAATTCGACAAAGGAAAAGCCCATTGCCCAATATGTAGTTTCCCAAAATAAACAATGTATTTTCTGGCATAATATTGGAATCTGAGTTAGTCTCAAACATTTCAAATTGGACATTATGTGTGTGTCGGAACGTTGTATAATAGGATTTACTTTCATATTATTTTAGCAATAATGTTACAAGACAAAAAGCTATACGGAGCTAGTGAATTATTGAGTCCATGTTAGGTAAAATGATGCGAATTGCTGCAAATGCATATCTGTTTAGGAAACACTAATGTTAGATTTTTGCTTTTAAGAAATAGCAAAATTTTTAGCTTAATCAAATCCTAAATATGGAAATATTCTGCCCATACAACTTTTTTGTTTGGATTGATTTTATATACCTTGCAAACCTTTATCTACTTTTATACTATTTTATAAAAGTAGATAAAGTTTTAATTAATTAAATCTTTAAATAATTATAAAAGTAGATAAAGTTTTGCAAGGTATATAAAATTAATACAAACGCCAAGTTCGATGAGGCAGAATATTTGCATTATATTTTGCATTATTGCATTATATTTTGCAGAACGAACAATCCACTTACAATAATTAATAGATTATAAAATCATATACACAGATCTGCTTATTATACACAAAAACAATAACACACATAAAAATATACATTTGCAATTAAAATCAATTGAATAATTATATATTACCCTCTCCAGGGTCCCATCCATCTCTGTATCAAAATTCATTCAGAGGTTTAGGCGTGAAAGCTTAACAAACAAACAAACAAACTCACTCTCGCATTTATAATATTAGTTAGGATTACTTAATGTTCCTGTCTCGATACAAAAGTGCATTTATTACGCCTGTGTTGTCTTCACGGGCTTACAAGTTAATTATCAAGTGAATATCCATATATATTAATTCCTTTAATTTAATCACACAAAAACAATAGCTAGTTTTAACCCGAAGCAGAATTTTCTTTTAAAACAAAACCCGTTGACTCTACTTTTCACCGCTATAAAACTTTTTTCAGCAAACAAAGTTTCGTTTATTTCTTCGACAACCTGCTAAAGCCTTATAATCCTAGGGAGGCGTTTAAGTGAGTCCCGGATCTGAAGATCCCTAATTCGGCTTCCCGTCTTCATAATAGGTTCGTATAATATAACCTTTTATTTTTCTACTCTAATTCAGACAGGATTTTATCTCTTTTTTTCTAATTTCAGCAGGATTATTTGGAATTAATTGAGTTCCTTTGTTCTAACTAGGTTTCATTTTATATAAGCTTTTTAAAATTTCACGTCTTTTCCCGGGAAGATTAGGCAAAGCCGCAACGGCCTAATTTCACTGTAGGTAACATTATCGTGGGAATATAGACGTGACAATCGGCGAGGCTCACACTTTATAGTTTTAAAGTACACGCTGAAAGAGCACTTTATATATCAGCCAGAAAAATATTTTTCTACGATTTGTCTAGTTTAACTAACCTGGGTTCTGACAGCCTTCGGTTTTGCAAGCTTGCGTCCAAAGCATTCACTTCATATCTAGGTTACATTCGTTATCTCGGTTGGCCGAAGGGGAATCCCCTTGCGTCGTCATCTGTCCGTAGTTCCAATCTTCACGATTTCAAACGTTCGAATTTCGGAATCGAGTAGGGCTTGTTCAAACAGCGATTCAATTACATCTTCATAAACCGCTTGCTGTACCGGACATACGTCACTATTGTAATCGATTCCACTCAATACAGAGTCTACTCAGGTCAGATCGGTCACAGCACTCGATTGTTTAGTATCGATTTAGTGCTGTTTACAGTTAAATGTAACGCAAATCTTCGGTAGATAGATGGACGCAGATTATGATGAAATAATATTATTAGTTAAATTCTCAGACAACGCCATCTAGTCCCAAATTAAGCGTAGCTTGCTACACAATAGGAACTGGATTTCGAATAGAATATTCGCATTAGAGAATTGTTTGTGGTAATCGAAAACGTCAAAAGCATCAAAGGTTATTAAATTGTGCCACCGAAATCAGACAAATACTCACTCTGAGCCCCAAATTGCTATTGGATCCTTTGAATTTTTTTCAGCTTAACTATATGTTCTTTGAAATTCCGTCAACTTGCTTCTAATAAGTTCTGTTATTCATTGCTCTAATAGCAAAACTTTCCACCATAAAGTGTTTGGTTAAGATGCTACATGTCACATATTTACGGCAGTTCCTATTTCGGATCAGTGTTGTGATTTCAGTTACGGATACGGATTTGTGAAGTTGTGAACATGTTTTTCCACGTGTTCCGGTTTTCCAGAAATGTCTAGATTTTGATATTTTTGCACAGATTTCTTATAAAATATCCAGAAGCATTGTATTTTGGTACCATGGTACTTGTAGTTTATTAGAATTATGGTGTGGGTTAGGATTTGGTGTTTTACAAATAATACTAAAATGTTTTGAAGAAAAAATAATGAAAAAAATAATGTCAGGTGTGAAGAAAAATGAGACAATAGATTGTAAAATAAAATGGCACGTACCATAATTAGGAAATGTCAAATGGCTTTCTACATTAAAGATACGGAAATCCAGAACATCTCTGTGGGCAATCTTGTATCATAAGCAAGCACTAGGCCTCTGATTTGTTAGTATGAAATAGAAAAGTTTGTTATCCCTCCGTACTCTGTAAGTGGATTAATATAAAGTATTTCTTATCTCATTATCCCACGCCGTTACTTACGTTATTTTATTAACTAGAGATTATACTGATCATGAATTTTAAGTATTTAAGTACAATTGTCAAAGATTATGTTCCTTCAAATTAGGGCCCATTTACGCGGTGTTTCGATCCATCGCGAGCATCCAGTGCTTTCTTATAATTAACTATCTCTCCAAGATTTTTTTTATTTTTAATCGGTTTGATCTTCTGTACCTACCTATACACGTTTTAATAGATATTAAAATGTGTAAAAAGTCGAGGAAGTCCAAAAGAGGATGTTTTTTTTTTTTAGTAATTTCTTTCAGCGCCGTCTAGCCCCACAGTATGCTAAGCATAGCTTGTATCATGGGAACCAGACAACTGATATAATACATATATACTTTTTTTGTAAATACATTTATATAATACATACTGACGCCCAGACACAGAACAAACATCTATTTCGCCATACAAATAATTGTCCTGGGTGGGAATCGAACCCACTACCTACAGCGCAGAAGGCAGGGTACCAACTACGAACTGAGTTGTGAGGCCAGTCATCAACATCTGTTTTTCGCGATTTTTTTTTTCTCATAATTTATCCTTCAGCAGAACGACGTCTGCCGGGGTCAGTAAGAACCATACAATTGTTTTTATTGTAACTCAAAATAGTTCTAAATTTTTCTCTCTGCAATATATCATTGGCTCTTGGGACAGCATAATAGGATCCAATTTAGTGGAGCGACCCATCGTAATTGCACTCATTGAAGGGCAATGCTTTATCGAGGATCGTGATCGGAATACGTACTGGTGTGTATGATTGTACACAAACTGAATTCTCGTCTTGTAGCATACGAGTGGGTTGTGAATTTAATATAGTTCCTACTGTGCTGGGGAGAATAAACTGCCCTTAAAGCGATGAATAGGTGACTCACAATGAGCGCTACCATTTAAAGGTCCCTTAACTAAAAAGTAACTCAATTTACACATTTTATTGGGAATAAAATATGAAATAATTTAACCGAAGCATCAAGGCTGAGAACAGAAGCTTTTTCAACACAGTGAGCACAAAATATTTATCCATTTTAAGTGTACATTGCTTCACCAAACTGAGCTATAAGTAAATATCGTCTTGTAACTTTTAAATTAGCTAAATTTAAAATTACCTGGATTGGAAAAATAAGTCAACGCAAGTCGGTAACAAAATTCTGTAATTCGTGCATTGCATTGATTTCAATTACCAATTATTAAGAAAAACATTACTTTAATGCAATTATATCTGTAGGTACCGACCATAATAGCGATATCGTTCTCTGAATGTTGAGATCATACCCAATCCCACACTATGCACTACTATATCTAATCTTTTTATAATAAAGTAAAATGTACAATAATAATTAAAACAAACACCCACCTAGAATCAGTATTGCTATGCCCTAACAGGGTTTATATTTGAATCCTATAAATATAAAAACAAATATGTACTTAGTTAAAGCATTAACACTCGATGCATCCATGTAAGTATACACTTTCGTGGACTTACCTTTGAAATAAACCTTACATCTGAAAGAATATTATCGTCAGCACAGTCTTAATCAGGGATCCGATCTCGAGCCATTACGTGGATTGGTTCCCTCGCACAGCATCCAACTTACCGTAAATCTAGATGGAGAATAACTAGCAGTTTCTATTAGCTCGGCCACAGATAAACCAATAACTACTACGGCCCAGGGAACTGCGTAAGCACAGATAAGCACAGCTCTTAATGTAGCCTTTGTGCATTGGTATTTTTTTAGGGGATTACGCAAGTTCACGTTAGGAAGAGAATGGGTGTGGACTAAAAGGTTCGGTGGTAAGTAGGTAAGAGTACCTATTTGAGCTAAGTGCTCTTGAAGATGAATATTAAAGAATATCGTAAAAGCCAAGACAGTATCTAAATCACTAAGCGTACGGTATGTTCTAGGTTGCAGGTGAGTTTTAGTCAAAATAAAGCTTTTTTTATGGGTGTCTGAAGAATCCCGTTTTTTTATTCAATTTAACGTTCTTACGTCTTTACGTTCTTTAAATATATATATTTCTTTAAACGGGGTTTATTTATTCGTTTTTCTTAATAATTCCTTGCAGTTTCGTATTTTTCAGAATCTTCCCTCCCATACATCGCAAAAAATCAGTCTGTGGATAAGACAATAGTATAATATATAAAGTATAGTGTATATAACTACTACTAACTAGTAATAGTATAATATTATATATAATCAGATGTTATACTATTCCAATAAAATAATAACCAATAATAAATAACTTACCTATAACAAACTTGTTCACTTAACATTTATACCATAAAACAATTTGGACGGAAACTTGGATAGCGGCCGCCCACATTCCCACAAACGGGAACGGTCCCACATCAAAGAACCGGCAGTATTTATTAATCCCCTGGCTTTGTTATCCATCGAGGCGTTTGAAGTCAGTTGTTATCTGTTCCGTTCACAACTTCGTGTGGGTATGCAAATGGTTATGCCTATTCCAATTCCCATTCGAGTGTTTTTAAACTTCTCATTGTGAAAACTCTGAAACTTTAGCTCAAACAAGGCGACGAGTCGCAAATTATGTGTTGGGATCCTTTCAGTAGTAGAGACAGTACTATATGCTCATTAACAGTAATTCCACCGGCACCAAATTCAAACCGAAAAACAACAATACGAGTGCGTTACGGCTAAGCGACGGATATGAGTATCGCGGAAGTAATTTACCGGACGAACACTGCATTTGCAGTTTATTCCGCTGCTACTGTATAATTTTATTCTATTCGAGTCACTGGTTCTCTCGAACCAGTGTGGTGAAAGGATTTTAAATGCGCCTCAAAGAGGCTCCTTTCGTGCACTTGACACGTCTTCGATTTTTTGTTCTAGGACATGTCGGTTTCCTCACGATGTTATCCTTCACCGTTTTGAAAACTGTATAATGATATCCACGTACATAAACAAACAAAAAGATAACATTATCATCTGCCTTCCATTTGTCGCAGGTGGCATCTATTAATTAAATTAGATAATGAGCTTATAGATCAAAAGTGCCCAAACGTTATATAGTTAAAGTTATGTTAGTTATTAAAAAATATTAGTCAGATTAAATGAAATTAGAACAAGAACTATTTCAAATAATAGTAATGAATGGTATATACAACAAATATGTACATAAAAACATCCAAGACCTCAGAACAAACTTCATGCTCACCACACAAATTCTGCCCCGGACGGAATCGAACGCGCGACCGCTCGCAATCCACGGTTACTACCACTCAGTGTCGTCGTACAAAACGGTAGCACGATATCAAAAAGCTATTTGAAACAATGGCTCAAACTGGCTTAAATCGACGACAAAAACAACAAGAGAGCGCAACGGGAAATATGAAAATGATTTGGAACGCTCGGCAGTGTTGTCATTAAGTGAATTTATATTTTTCGCTACAAAGTGTTCGCTTTGAGCGAGTTGTCGCTAAGTGCCATTAAGGCTCTCTCGCTGTTGCTGGAGTTAACGATTGAAATCTCAAATGGAGATGTACAATCAGCCTCACAAGACATCAGCCTTAAAAAGAAGTAAGAGTTATGTTTACATAATCGATAGATGTTTGGGATCATAGATTCCAAACATCTATCGATTATGTAAACATCTATGATTATGTCTTTCAGTTTGGTTAGTCACCAAAGTTTTAATCAAATTTTCGAATGCGCAAATTTTTTTGTAATTAGGACACGTTTCTATTGTTTACATTGAGAGTTTTGACAGCGCGACATGACAAATTCATTCGGTTTAAATCAGCAAACCAAACACTTCCGAAACTAAATTTGGAGTCTATGCCACTTGGACACCCATATTTTCTTTCATCTCGCTCGTACGTATTTGTTTCTGATTTCGTTATTGGGTTACTAATATGCATAAGTGTCTTACAGTTTAGGTAGCATAACGAGGCACTGATTGTGGGTTTCTCTATCAAAAGAGATTACAATCGTATCGAATAAAAAATCTACCAATTATAATAACAGTAAACTTTATTTGATCTCTTTACAAAAACAGCTAAACTTACAGTATGTACTATACCTAATAATTCACTATCGATTGATCGTGACAATAATTATTGTCACGATTAATTAATTATTAATTTATTATTTTTATTTATTGATTATTATTTAATTTATTGTAATTTTTAAAAAATTACAACTACCCTCCGCGCTAGTTAAAAAACTGTGTTGCAGCAGGGTAGCTTCACCGTTCGCATGACCAGTTTATTTGGAGGCGTGGTTGTTGACAATATTTACGCTTGTAATTATGGCGCCGACAGACAATTTTAGGGAGAGAAATGGATGCGTCAACCTAAAATTAATTTCGTTTGTTGCCAATCGTTTACTAAGAGATCCTCGGTACTACGAAAACTATATTAGCTATATTGGAAGTACGGACATTGATATTCTGGTTTTTTACTGGTCTGTCTCTCGTTTGTAAACATGACCTTGACTCTCTTCTAAATAAAATAATATTTCGATACTTTTATATTGCATTATTATGTTTCACTGTTTAGAACTTTATTCTGCTCACCAATGCAACTATTATCTTTCTCAGTGAGGCTATACCGTCGTAAATATGTTAAGTTAGAAAAGTGTAGCATTTTTCCCGCAAGTCCTGTGTTTTCTTAATCTATGCAAGTTATTGCAAGATTTTCAAACTTTAGGTCTTACATTCTCATTTTATACCATTAGGACTAAGTAGGTTTTCTTTATGGAAATGTTTTTTCATTGCTGCAAGTGAGATATTTTTCGGGCCAAAAAATCTTTTACTGTTTGGCTTTGTTAGTTTGCGAAAATAATGAGAGCATGTTGGCCTTGTGGTACAGGAACTGAATTTTATTTCAGAGGCTGTTGGTTCGAATTTAGACGTACACCATTGACTTTTGGCTTGAAATATTTCTAGTACCCAATACCGCTTTCTCATCTTCACCGGCATGTCCTAGAACCAATCCGGAATGGTATCGGTGGTAGATCATAGCCCATTCACCCTCGCTTGTCGACAGCAGGCCTGTGTTTCTGTAGAGGTAATATATTAGTTTAGTTTTTAGTTAGTTTATATTATATAGTGAATAATAACGGACTCAATCTTCCGGTCGGTATTATATTTTGCAGTTAGTTCCAGAAGTCTCCATCGGAATTAATGGTAGCATTTCCTTAATCGCTTAGCGCCTTGCACTAATAATACTATTAAAAACGTGCGAATCGTGTTTGTTTTTATACAAAATGTATTTGAAAAAGGAAACTTGGCACAATAACGTCTACTTGCTTCACATTAAGTGCAGTTTAATGCAGTTTTTATGATTGTCGTGACCATTCCCCCGCCCGCCGCGCCGCCCGCCGCTCCGCGCCTTCGCATGCCGTCATGTACTAGGTACAACTTTGCTACTCATTATATCGCTACTTATCGCGCTTATACTTCATACAAGTAACATGCACAAGTTAAAATACTTTTTAGTTAACTTTTTTTAGCAGAAATAGAACCAAATTCGTTCGGGAAAAGTGCCAGCATTTTTGCCGCCAAGCAGTAATATTCGCGTTAATGTGTTCTGTATTGAGAGGTATGGTTGGCGGTGAAATTACAGGCACGTGAGACATTCCACCTTCGCATCCAAAAGTTACAGGTGCATTCGATGCTACTAGGGTCTTGTCGTACCTAAGTAGGGGGGATCCGAGTCGTATTGTTTGAAATGGGTAGTTACCACTTCACACCAAGTGGGACATCTTAACTTTATCACACAAAAAATGTGTACTATGGGAACTTGACAACTAATTAACAGATAACCTGAAATTTTCACAAGACATTTTTGAGAAACATCGGAGATAAGTTTCAAACTTGTTTTTAAGAGTTTTCTCGGGAGCTTTAATGGAGTTACTCGAATGGGAATGAAGTTTTTATGTCGCACACCCTCTTGAGTGCTCTGACTACATCAACATTTACCCCACCCCTCGAAGGCTGATTAGCTGACGGGGTTTGATTAGAATTGTTAGCTCGTTACTTCTAGAAACCAGCTACTGGTGGAAAATCCTGTTTTTATTTTACTGGGCAGAAAGGTGGTGGTTCTTATTGAGTCCCGAATGCCTTAAAATATTGTGGCCTAATAGGAGGGAAAGTAGGATACGTTAAGTAAATCCTAAAATCAAAGGGCGTATTATGACCGATGTAAACATTTGAAAATTACTCTTAAAAAATAATACTCCTTAGCTATAACGAGGTAGTTTTTTTTATGTGGTGGTAGCGACGGATCGAGCTGACGGCCCACCTGATGTTACATGGTAACCGCCGGCCATAAACAACAGCAATATGACTCAAGTCCTTTCCGCCAAAGTGTGAGATGACTCAAGTCACATTGCGTTGCGGATAGGTAGGTCGCGATGGTCACCATAAAGGCTTCCGTTGCTGTGTGTATACTCAGAAACCATCTGATTGGGATCCTGATCAGCACCCCTCTTTGCCTTTACTTGCCCTAATAGCTCATCAAATGTATATCTGATAATTGAACAGTAAACTCACGTTCATCATTCAACATGACTTATATTTTGTGTCATAAAATGTTTAAAAGACACTATGGTTCCTAATTTGTTTTACACTACAATTAAATTCCACAGATTTCGATAACAGTTGTCTGTGTCGGAAGCTGAGAGTTAGAAACCTGACCAGGGCTAAGGTGTTAGTAGATGTAAGCAAATGAATGAAGGTGTAAGATATGAGCAGACCAAGTTCGAGTCAGTCGGGCGGATCGTACTAATAAATTTTCACTTCTCTATTGATTTTATTTTACTGGAATTGATTTGAACTTGATTTTTATTTTATTCCCGTGCTTTTATCACTTTTTTTTTGTACTTAGTAATTTTTTCTACCGTCATTAGAGATTGTGTCGGCCTAGTGTGCGAAAGGAGCCTTTTTGATTACACTCGTTCGAGAGAGCTAGTGAAGCTTATGTAGTAACGATTGCTGTCATGCAGTAACTCATGAGTTACTGTGTTCTGATTTGAAAGGTGTGCTTTCTAGTGAAATGTCTCAATGTCTCATATGTCAGTAACACATGAGACATTTCAACTTCACGATACATATATACGGGCGTAATAAGATTCGATCTTCCCATATTTAAGTATAGTGGAACTAAAGTCGTTAGCTTTTGTTATAGGCTTAGGTTACCACCAAACATCACGACGACCATCTATCTACTCATTCCTTAACTTAATCCTTAAAATAAGACCTTTTACTCTGCTCTGTGCATCTTATTACTACTCTAACCACCAAATATTCAGATAGGATGCAACTTCCAAATTCCTTTGAAGTTCTCATCGCAACGGCCAAAGTTTAATAATTAACGATCAGCAGTTTAAGCGCTTCGCTTTTTAGCGTTTGTTTTGAAATACCTTGCGATCAACTACGGAGGTGAAATTACAGGTATTGTTTCGTTAATAAAAGTCATAAATAAAACTGCTCCGTCGAAGCACATTCTGTGTTCTTCCACAAGTTTATTCTTCTTACTCTGGTGGAGCAAAACGAATACCTACCTTTTAAATTCTTCGTAATATTTAAAACTATCATGCTTTTATCATCCATCCTCCAAAGTAAACTAATTCATAGTACTTCGTTAATTCTAAAACCAAAATTATTCTTTATTTTATACACAAACTGACTAAATTGAACGCCTAGTGGTGCGAAACAGAATGACTGATTTATTGGAAGTACACATACTCTCGTTTGTTTAGAGTAGCCTGTGTCCTTTAAATGGGCTCCTTTGATTTTAAGTATGTTAGTTACCTAAAAATGTTTATAGTTGTTAAACTCCCGAGAATGCATGTACTAAAAATCAGGTATATATTGTAAGAAATCAATTGTTTAACATAAATATAAAATCGTACAAGCTCGCTCCAATCACATAGCACTCTAAAATCAATCCAGTTGATTCGGAAAAGTTGAAAAGCCCAAAACAAACAGAAATCCCATAACAATTGTAACTCCGCATATTGCGACGGGAAATTTTGCAACTCCGAACGAAATTAAAAAGTTGACGCCACACCGCCAAATAAAACTACGGTAGCGATAGCCCGAGAGCCAGTGGCGGTGTCTCTATTCGCGACTAACTAAAACTAGTATGTTCACTCATCTTTTTACATTATGTTTATTAATTGTATCTAAGAATTTAATTATAATAATCTTAAGTGTCCTCCCGATATTAAGCTGTTATGTTCTCGGTTATGTTTCTCGATATGTTCATAAGTGTTGATGTCCTTGTCCGAGGCTGCTCGGTAGCCGCAATTGCTGAGTTTTTAAACATCTCTGCTTACAAAGCACCAAGTGTGTTGCGGCCTGGTTACAAAAAAGGAGGGTACACGCACCAAGTCCAATTCGAGCTCCTAATGTTTACTTTGTATTATCTATAGAATTAAACATTATATATACCTGGTCTTTCAACAACGTAGTTCCTGTCACGAAATCTTTAGCACTACTGGCTCTCGTCCTATATTGTATTCAACCCGGTGCATCGCAAAATATCGCTACCCAGGTAAAATTTATTGCGGTTGATGTTCGCTTATTGCCTTCAAGCTAATACAAAAACTTCGAAAAAAATCCTAACCCTTGTTTAAGGAAATAGAGACATCGTTATTTCGGGTACGAAATAATTTTCTCATGTTGAAATAGAATGTTAGGAAGTTTTCCAGTTCTGTTTTGTGAATAATCATATATATACTTATCGATGGCATTTAGGTGTGTATCTGATAGCTCTAAATAGGATGATGATGTGAGCTTTTTCGCTGTCTTATCTCTGGTTGCGCGAATATTACTTTTTTTACTGTAAACTTACTATTTTTATTTACTTGCTACAGGCTAACGTTTGATCGCAATCTCACCTGATGTTAAGTGACAATGTGCCTAAGATGTATGCTTTCCTAATCTTTTCACTCTCCTCTTCAAGACTTCCAGATTTTATTTGTCAAGAAGATTCCACAAAGTCAAATGAAAAGCATTTGAAATTATTATTTCTTTGAACATTTCAAAAAACACTAATTCGACTCAAGTCTCATACTTAAACGTTTTAGTAGATATTTGATCCGTTTCCCTGTGACGTGAAGAAGGAAAGTTTTACGGGCGAAGAAAGTCGCTATCTACCTCGTTCTGTTTCTCCGCTTTCTTCCTCTAAACCACGCAACGGATTTTGATACGGTTTCGACTAATAGAAAGAGCGATAAACAAGAAAGGTTTTTGTATATAATTTGCAAATATTTTTTACAAAATGGCTAAATTAAATGGCGGTGTTGTGTCAAAAAACCTGTTAATACTTTCTTGCTCAGCGCACTTCACATTTTCGTTACTAAATTGCACTGGAGCCGGGGCGGATCGTTAGTATGTTATATAAGTCAATTTGTAAAATAAAAAATAAAAGTATCGCATGTCCCTTGTCGTCTGCAATTTTCATCCGCCAAATTCGAGCAACCTCTAAACAAAAAGTACGAATGGAAATGCAGAGTTCCTCGCACGTTCCGACAATAAGCCTGCAACATGTCTCAATGAGATTTGAGCGGAACCACACGCCGACGGGAAATGAAACAAAACTTTGAGGCTTCAAATGGAAAGGCTGGGAGACTTTTCCGATTTATCCTCTTTCGCGGCAGAGTACACTTCTCTACGTGTTGCTACACCGATTCTTTTTTTTTTACAAGCTATCATTTACCTTGAAATATTTGTATGTTTGTTTGTTTGCATATATTTCGAAGCCAATAAATACGCTGTACATTTCACACAGCGCCATCTAGCCCCAAACTAAACTTATACTGTAGGAACTACATAACTGACATAATACTTTTTCTAATCCAAACATAAAATACGTTCTGAGATCCAGTCACAGGACAAACGTGTTTATCACTAAATGATTGTTCCTGGTGGGGATCGAACCCACGACCTGCAGCACAGAAAGCCGTTACCAACTGAGCTGAAAAGGCAATATTTATTTTCATAATTTAGATATTTTAGAATTGTTAGTCAAAAATACCTACTTGAAATTCTCTCCCTTCAGTTGAAGTTAAATATTCAGTCGAGACAGTTATCGGCAACTCGGGGTAATACCACTTCGCGCGCCAACAGTATTCTGAGAAGCAATCAAATAATTAAATGCGCAACTCTGTTCGTAGAAAATTCAAATACATTATACAAATGAGTTGGTTGAGAACAGTGGAAATATATACATTTTGCATAATATTCTACACATATGAAAGTGTCAAGGGGATGAAAGTTTTTTTTTGTTTTCATGGTTTTATTTTGTTTTTGTTCTCTCGAGAGATGAGACTAGCACAATAACTCCTTACGGAAAATATACCAAGTAGAAATTGAGAAATTGTTTCTTTTGGGTAACTATTTTTTTTTTGGGAATTATTTCCACCGGATGTGAAGTGGTAACCTCTGGCCACTGGTACTTGGGCACGACGAGACCTCGTATGCGAACAAACATATTCGTCATACAAATATTTGTCGTGGGTAGGAATCGAATCCACGACCGGCGCAGAAGGCAGGGTTACTACCAACTGAGCTATGAGGCCCGTCGATCTACTAGTGACCAGAAACAATCTACTAGTGACTAGAAACAGGTGGGGTGTAATTTTAAACATGCCTACTTATTTTCCATTATGTTAAAAAGAAAAGCTTGTGGCTCAAGTCTTAACAACTAAACGTCACGAGATATATATATTCGTTCGAGAGTCCATTCCCAGCAGTGGGACCGCAACTCCTACTCACAGAGTTGAACAGATATTTCCCGATAAACAGAGCTCAACCGCCATAAAATATTTTTATATCCTTGACAGATTTCGCGAACTTGGGCAATAACTTTTGCTCTTTATTTAAAACATCTCGCGAGTTTGTGGTAAACAAAAGTTAGGACTTGACTCGGTATGGATATCAAGCGGTAAGTACACTCACAGACATGAAAAGTCTCCTTAAAGGATATATATTTATAAAATATTTAAAGAAAGTCTGACCACGTAATAAAAAAGAAGTTAAATTAAATTTTGTGCCAAGCTTTGCAATACCTATTTAAACGTGATAATACATATTAATATACGTAAGTTTCACTCAGCGCCGTCTAAGACAAAACTAAGCATAGCTTATTTTGGGTACTAAATAACTGAAAGAATTCATGTATACTATTTTATACTGGCAATACATAATACATATTAACACCCAAGTGTCATTACTGTTTGAGGTGACCATAGACAGCGAACGCTTACTTCTCAATATCGATGGTATTGATCGGAGACGGTTGACAGCCAACTTTTCCCATTACAAGTTGGCACGTGGAAATTATTCGGTTGAATCTTGAGGCTTCGTATGCTTATAAACTCGACAAAGGAGTTGGATTTATTGCTTGATCCCAATGGCGAAATGAGTTTTTTCAGAGGTTCAGGCACATTTCTTATTTAATTTCACTACAGGGAGCTTTTTCAAATGAACAACCCTAGATGGATTCCGGGAAATAATGGAGGTCAACCTCTTCTTTAGAACAGAGTATTTTCCTGCAATACGACACTGGTTTTGTTCAATTATTCAACCATTTTTCTGTCCTTCGGTTGTGAAAAGATACTCTGTATGATTCACTATGTTTCTTGCATTTTAAGCTCTAGACGCTCTGATTTAAGATTATTATGTAAATATTTATTAAGTAATTTGTTTCACCACAGACTCACAAGAGTGTCACAAGTTTAAAACATTTTTGTTAAATACACGCGCTTCGATGATTTCGTGATAGATATTTTTCTTGTTTACAGTCTTTAAGTCCCTTCTGAGATCGGGCAATGCTACCCTTGAATATGAATGAAGCCCATGCAACCTTTTCTAACAAAATTACAGCCCAAAGACAGAGAGAGAAGAAATGACATGAATATTTATTTCCACTAAGTACTCCATGATGAATTATTCTCAGCAGTTTTTGTTCATTTCCTCTCATTTCGTTAAAAGCACCGATAATGCTTAATTTGTTCAGGAAATTAAGGCCTGTTTAGTGTGAAGCGGTTCATCTTTGCAACAAAGTGCGTAAATAGGCTCTTAATCTTGTTTTTCTGTGGGAAACTGAACCCAGCCATTTCTCTTTTGGAACAAGACAGAACATATATTATTTGAAATCATCAAGCGAGTGCGATTTTGTTTCATAGTTAATCCTTCAGTACTCTTAGTACTTAAATATAATGTTTATTTTAGATTTAACACTATTTTAACCCATCAATTTTAAAAACCAGTGATCTTATTTTTATGTAGTAAATGTGGGACGTTTAAATAAAATACCTCGATACATGGAATTAAGCCAAGCCTACTAGGGTCATGCGATTGTGATAATGTAGAGCGGAAGTGTTTGGTGCCAACTATGACTTCAAAAGTGTGTCATATTTACATAACTAACGCTTACGACTCTATTTTACATTTTTGCCATAATAATTTTGTATTAAAGAATTTAACCAAATAATTATTCGTTTCTACATTTCAGACATAAATCACCTGGGTGACCGAGCTTGGCTCTTATTGCATTTGTTGTTGAGTTCAACGTCTTCTGACCCAAAAGAAACGGACGGAGACAATAGAAACTGATAAAAAAAACTGAGCAAAGACCAACGATGTACGTTTGCTATTACTATTTTTTAAGGCTTTCCAATCATTTAATATTATTTCATTGTGTACTTTTTAACTCTCGAGTGTATAATCATCAAGATGTTTAAAGTACGAGCGTTCAAATCATTTTCTTGCAAGCGAAGCTGCAATTCCTTCATTATGACAAAGCAATCTCAAAGGGGAGAGATTGAGTATTCAATTAAATGTTGTTCTCTGGAACGAGACGCTCATGTCTCTGTAATGCAATTACCGGAGAAGGTTATGTGGGAATAACTGAAGAGATGACTACATAACCGAATAAACGGGTGTTCTGGAGTTTCTGGAGTATTTTCGTATATGCAGTTGGGAACTAGTACCAACCAAGATACCTACATTCTTAGCTATACTCAGTATTATATACATCAAAACGTTTTCGCCAGTATCCAATCAAACCATTAAAAGACGCTTATGACTTCTGGCTAGAAATGTGGGTACTTTGTTAATGTATGTAATACGCCTTAATATTTAATTACCAATCCATATTAGGTACACAATTAATATGATCTTAGTTCTGTTACCTTGGGTCTTGTGCTTTCTGAAAACAAAACTATGCATTTGCTCAATGTTACCGGCTATATGGTATTTGTATTTTATTAAAACATCCCTCTGTAGCGCAGACAGAGACGCTACATGCAAGTGACAGAGGTAATTATTTATAAAGAGTAGGGTGCAGCGAAGTGGGGTCGTCAGTCACCTCTAGACGCTCTACTCACGAGGAATGAGCCGTGCCGTGCCGTGCTCTATTAGCTGTGCCTAGAAATCTTACGAGAAGTAATGTCTCAAAAGTTTTGTCAAAAGTTACAACAATCTTTATTTCCATAGACCTTGACTGGCTTCATAGCTCAGTTGGTAGTAACCCAGGACAAACATTTGTGTGACGAACGTAGATGTTTGTTCTGTCTGGGTGTAAAAATGTATTATATGTATGTATTTACCAAAAATTATATATGTATTCTATCAGCTGTCTGGTTCCCATAGTACAAGATATGCTTAGTTTGGGGCTAGATGGCCTGTGTGAATTGTCTTTCAAGATGATTATTATTATTATTATTATTATTAAGATGATAATCAAAGTGTGCACGTGCCGGGCACGGCGCGGATACGTGAGACGTAGCCGAGCAGCACTTTGTCATCTACGATATTTTACGAGAGATATTTTGAAGACTTATTTCTAGACTATGTTGATGCAAAGATTAAATGGCAGCTGCAGGACGGAAACAGTTCTAATTTTGAAAATTATTACTTGCCGTGCATAGTTTGTTTTATTTTGAAATTTTAATTAATTGATATTTTTATGACTTGGAAATAAATAAGGCTTTAATATATGCGGTGTTGGTATATATCTCGAGCTCGATAGATTTTATTCTCTGACTTTACGGCTGTCAATTGTAGGCGCCTTTTTTGCCCTGTCCCTCAAGCCGTATAGTGAGTTGTATTTCCTAGAGAAATAATATATTGGTGGTGATTTTACTATAGATCTCCTTTAGTTCATTGCGAGAGAAACAGATGTATTATATTAACCTATAATTAGTATAGTTTTTGGCATAATTATCACCTCAATTACTGTGTTTTTAGGACTAACATAGATAACGTTTGATGCGTTTTAATTCGATAATATAAGTAAATAAATAAAGATTGGTGGACATTTCACATAGCACCATCTAGTCCCAAAGTAATCTAAGCATAGTTTGTATCATCGGAACCTGACAGAAGATATAAAACCTATAATAACTTTTTAATTTTTTAATACATACATGTAGTAAATATAAACACCCAGACAGAGAATATGAACCCACGACCTACAGCGCTGAAGGCAGGGTTACTCACCAACTAAGCTGAGACGCCAGTCTATATTATTACCTAACTTAAAAGAAATGAAATGATCGTAGCATCCCCTTTTCTTATTTCCTACCTGACACTCAGAACGAATGGCAGGGCCTTTTACAGTCATAATTCGGATTTTAGAATATTTCACTTTGAGACGTTATTATTACACGCAAGAAACGAATGAATTGTTGTGAGGGTTCGTATAGTATACTTGTTTTTAATTCAACTGAATCCCTGGACTCTTTAGAAACGTTATTTAGTGGTTGGTTACTTAAGTGACGTTTTGTTTTTTAATTGTATACAAAATTACCTGCCACGGAGCATGAAAAATACTGATTCCCTAATTGAGAGCGTGTGGTGGCCTAGTGGTACAAATACCGACACAATCTCAAGGTTGCCTGTTCAGATCTAGAAGTGCACCAGTGAGTATTTCGCTTGAAAAATAAACATTTGGACTTTTGTTCAAAACAGTAAAGGAAAACGTTTTTTTTAACATTCTTTTACAACACTGCTTCTAGTGATCTAGAGAAAAACTTATCAATCGCTAAGTAAAGTTTTTAATTACCTGAGTGTCATTTTGTGTATTATTGAGTTCCTAGTTATTTCATCTATTCATTGTACAGACTATTGACATACACAAATCAAACTAAGGTCGATATTGACGAGTAGATACAAACAATTTGACATGAATAAACAATTATTATTTAAAACACTATGTACCTACATAAAAAACATGATGAATTTATTCTCAATAAGTAATTCATAAATACCTACATTACATTATTCTCGTATAATTGAGCTCAATTGTGCGAAAATCACGTACTAAGCACAATGGATGAGGCTAAACGAGCCATTGTAGACTCAACCCATTGCTCTGGCCTTGCAGTATCCAGTCTCGTAATTTCTGGTAAGAGTTCCTTAAATGGGGAAAAATGCTATGAATTACCGAAAATACGAGTATCACCAAAATTATTATACCCATGTCGTATTGTTTGCTATGGGCAGAGGCTACCGCTAAACATCGGTCTGCAGAATAAAAAAATTAGGAGCTCCACGCATTTGAGAATGAAGCATACAAAATGGATGCTAATAAATCAATTTTCTTTCAAATTAATGCGCTTTATGTAACCATATAAAGTTGTTGATACAATTACTAGATTAGCGACCATATAAGAACATCCTAAAACCAATTTCAGGCACTTACTTACTTATTAAACAAGCGGCAGGTAGTAAGTACCTCATCACAAATATATATAAGATGACTTTTTATGGGATACAGTTACGGAACGAGCCGCCCATCTGGTGTTAAATGGTAACCTCAGCCCATAACAACCGATGCGACCTGGGTCCATCCCTTCTATGTACGACAAGACTCAACTCGCATCGTATGCGCCCGTAACTCTGAGACGTGTAGGTGGAATGTCTCATGTGCCTGTAATTTCACCGGCAACCACACCTTTCAAACCGACATTCGCGTGTTCGGCGGCAGAAATTGGCATTGTAGCAATACTTCCCCGGACGAACTTGGAGTGAGTTCTACTGCTCTTTTATATTCTACTATTTATTATCCCTCATTATCTTGCATCTAAGCAACTTCTAAGTCGCAACAAAAAACACAGCTCAACTTTCCAGGTCAGATATACGTATCCTTATAGTAAACAGATACTAGTGTTATCTATTTTAAGCGCTCGACTTACACTTGATTTTCTAATTTGGTGTTTCCAAGCTATTTCTCTTTAAGAACTCATTAGATTTTCTTTTCTATTGTCTGTCTATTGTAATTTTAAGTTTCAGAAGTGGTTTAATGGCCGCTGTTAACTTTTAATGATACTTCCGACGCAAGAAAGCGATCCGTTGTTATTGACTTTAATTATTACCCAACTTTGTATTGGGCATACTGAACTTTGCATATGTTATTAACTTTCATAAAGGTAAACCAGATAACTGTGTCTTTTCCTCCGGCGTGACAGAAGTATTGGACGAAGTACAGTAGACGCGTTCTTCCAAGAAAGGAGTGAAACAAGAGTCCAAGTGCTTTTTGCGGAATGATTCTTTAAGACCTTCTTAGGATCTTCGTATTCGGTATTGTTTTGTTGCCGGAAATTATCCCAAGTTTCCAGTTCACCGGAATTCATAGTTTAATTCACGCCAGAAATTAGCCAACCGACAACAACCACACAACGACTCTACGCGATGAAATCAAAGTTTTAACAACTACGACTGCGCTACGAAATGTTCTACTACGTTGAAACGCTACGTGAAAGTAATAGAAGACCATTGGCTTTCAAACCGAAGGTCATTGATTCTGATCTGGAGATGGCGTTCATTACAAGTTTTCCATTACAGCATTTTAGCATTAGAGCATTCATACAAAATCTAACATAAACTAAGCTTATGAATACCCTAATTGTACGAGGCACCTCGCACATCGACCTACATAATTCCCGCCGCGTTGCACTTTACCCATAAGCAACCAAACCAGAATCAGTACGCAATCGATCGGCGAACACGCCGCGCGGCTCATTATCATTAATTATCAGTATCAATATCAGTTATCATTAAATATCAATATCACTATCAATTATCATTAAAAGTACTTTTTATCAAATATATCAATCAAAGTTTAGCAGTGACTTTCTCTCCACAACCTATCACAAATATCAAACCCGGGTGTGCGACCGTACATCCTCTTTTTTTAAACTTTGATCTAATTGCCCCCCTCGCGTGTGACTCTAGTGAATCGTGTGCGTGGCAATACGTGACATAGTGTTACAAGTGAGGAACAATTTAATTATCATCTCTCAACGTGAGCAAGCAGTTCCGTTGAATATCATCATCATCATCAGTGGATTGGGCAGGGCACGCTCAAAACTACCACATCACCAGTAGCTGTCATCAGACACAGGATCAGCAGGCTCGTTTCCATCACGTCGTGTGCGGGTGGAGCTAAGTCGTAATCCGCGCTCATCACTTATCAAGTAAGATCTTTCCATACTCTTACTACTTGAGCAACATCAGTTGTAAAGGGAAAACAAACCGGTCAGCTTAGCGATGCCGAATACTTCAGGGCAGGAGTCTCGGGGTCAGAACAGCGAGACGGACGCAATGCTTCGGAAGCAATGCAGTAATTTACAGGCCTTCGAGCATACCATCACCAGCATACATTTAGACGATGTATCAGAAAAGTGGGAGTTTGAACATCTGCTGCGTTCTGTTCAATCTCGTTGGACTGCAATTGATTCCCTGCACTGGGAGTTAGATAGCGAACTCGCAGGACGAAACCCGGAGTATGACAGCCAGTTTTATCAAGCTGAGCAAACCTTTAACAACATTATCAAATCCATCAATAGAAAGTTGTGGTCTGTCTCACACAGAGAAAGGACTACACCCAGTATGGAAATACCGGCGTTTTCCGGAATCACTTCCATGGAATCTTCACGTAGAAAATTGGAACAGAAAAGCAGTCCAAATTATCAATCATTTTCAAATCATAAACAGGCCGGTCGTACCATTGCACAACCGAATAACGGCAATGTCTATCATGCTAAAAAATTTGTCAAATGTGCAATGTGCAATACGAATAATCACGGAATATTTAATTGCATTGAATTCCGTGAAATGTCTCCATTATCAAAACTTAGGACCGTACGAAGGCTAAAGTTATGCGAAAACTGCCTTTACTGTCACCATGAAAAAGGTTGTCTTTCTAGTAAACGATGTCGCGAGTGCAATCAGGCGCACAACACATTACTGCATTTTGCGTTTGCAAAACATAGCAACGAGGTCAGGGCGATGACTTCAAGAAATGAGACTGTAAGCATAACTAAACAGGGGCAGAGCCAGACGGTTCGAAGTTCACACGTATCACTTCAACCTGAATTACGTGAAATCATTTTAGCCACAGCTATCATTAAAGTCCAAAAAACTGATGGTACTTTTATAAAAATGCGTGCGCTCCTCGATCAAGGATCACAAGTATCCCTCATCTCCGAAAATGCAGCCCAGTTGTTAGGATTACCCCGCCGAAGATATAAGGGCGTAATCTCTGGAGTAGGTATCAAACAAAACCACTGCAAAGGAGCCCTCAGTATCAAATGCGTTTCCACGCAAACTAATTTTGAATTTCAATCGGATGTACTTATCATGAACAACCTTATCAAGAACCTACCGACTTATTCATTTGCCAAGCCGGACTGGTCGTACCTTAATCATGTAACTCTAGCAGATCCAGAATTCAACATTAGCCGTCCCATAGACATTTTGTTCGGCGCCGACATTTACTCATCAATTTTATTAGAAGGCATTTGTAGAGGGGAACAAAAGGAGTCGCCTATAGCGCAAAGTACGCGCCTTGGGTGGATTCTGAGCGGATGTGCAAGGACATTACATTGTAATGTAGTTATCAACGAATTAGATGAAATACATAAATTTTGGGAAATTGAAGACATCACTGAGGAATCAAATTTATCATTCGAGGATCAAGAGTGTATTCAGTACTACAAGGATACCACCACGCGAAGAGAGGACGGAAAATATCAGGTTCGGCTTCCCTTAAAAACTGACTTCGTTGTCAACTTGGGATTATCAAAAAATAGAGCTGTAGCACAATTCAAATCATTAGAGCGCAAATTCACAAAAGATTCAGAGCTCGAAAGAAGTTATAAATCATTCATGCATGAATATCAATCATTGGGACACATGCATCCCGCCACATATAACTCGAAACCTGACTTTTACCTCACACATCACGGGATAGAAAAGATGGAATCGACAACAACAAAATTCAGAGTAGTGTTCAATGGTTCAGCCAAAACGTCTACAGGATACAGCTTAAATGACGTCATGAAACGTGGTCCCAATCTTCAACAGGATCTGCAGTCACTTATCATAAAATGGCGACAATATCAATACGCTTTCACTGCAGATATTGAAAAAATGTTCCGTCAAATTTGGGTACATAAAGACGACCAAAACTTTCAAAAAATCGTATGGCGAGATTCCTTAAATCAGCCTATCAAGGACCAAGTCCTAGCGACCGTGACCTATGGAACAAAAGCTGCCTCATTTTTGGCAATGATGACCCTGCGACAGCTGGCATCAGATGAGAAGTCAAACTATCAGAACAGTCATGCAGCAGAAGTCCTGGAAAATTCATTCTACATGGACGACTTAGTTCACGGTGCACACCGTCTACAAGAAGCAAAACAATTGCGCAAAGATCTCATCAATTTATTAGCATCTGGCGGCTTCAATCTACGAAAATGGAGATCTAATATTCCCGAATTATCAGACACTTCCTCAGAATCACAAGAAGAAGAAAACTTTAATTTTATGCAAGTGGAGTCCACTAAAACACTGGGGCTTGGATGGAATCCCCAGCAAGATTTGTTTACATTCACCTCAAAAATAGAACCGTCCACCGGCAAGGACACAAAGAGATCATTACTATCAGATATATCAAAATTATTTGACCCGCTCGGGTGGCTCGCACCCCTAACAACCAAATTAAAAATCCTGTTTCAAAAGGTATGGTTATCCGAAATCAAATGGGATGACCCTCTACCGGATGAAATTCTATCAGAATGGATTAAAATAAAAAACGATATCAGAAACATAAATAAAATTCAAATACCAAGGTGGACATCAATAAAGGAATGCGACGTCGTCGAGTTATGTGGCTATTGTGATGCGTCGGCAAAAAGTTACGCGTGCGTCATTTATTGTAAAATTAATAGAGGTGTAGAAACCAAAATCACATTACTGGTAGGCAAAACGAAACTAGTACCGATCGGAAAAAAGGTCACACTCCCAAGGTTGGAGTTGAGCGCTGCCCATCTTCTGTCAAAACTAATGCTCAAAGTACAACAGTGCTTGAGTAGCTATCAAATCAAAATCCAGGGTTGGACAGACTCAATGATTGTACTAGGCTGGCTCAACGGAGATCCTACCAAGTGGAAAACTTTTGTCTCAAACAGAGTGCAAGAGATCATAAAGATTATGCCTCCAGCATGTTGGCGTTATGTGAAGTCGGAGGAGAACCCGGCAGATTGTGCCAGCCGAGGATTAACAGTGTCCCAGCTGATACAACACAATTTATGGTGGCAAGGCCCATCCTGGCTTCCAAACGTCAACGATCAAAGCGAACAACCTGAATTCTTCACAGATCAAGAAGTAAAGAGGTTTCGCCAAGTAAACGTTGTCACCAACCAGGACCTTGACAACAATATCATATATCAGCTATTATCAAAATATAGTTCACTAAGCAAAATCATCAGAATTTTATCATGGATGTTTAGATTTACAAGAAATCAAGAGAAATCAATCTATTTATCACTACCGGAACTACAGCGATCAGAAATCATTATCATCAAACAAGTTCAGCATTTAGATTTTACAAATGAAATAAGCAGTATCAATGAGAGAAAGCATGTTCACCCGAAGAGTAAAATATCACAGCTAAACCCGTTTCTAGATAAAAACGGTATCTTACGAGTCGGGGGACGATTGAGAAATGCCAACATACCCTTAGAAACAAAACATCCTATCATATTATCAGGAAAAAGTCGTTTAGCCGAGCTCCTTATCGACCAGGCACATAAAGCTTCGTTCCATGGCGGGGCTCGTCTTACATCAGCATTTCTACGGAAAAAATATTGGCTAGTAGGAGGAATTAAGATTGTGAAAAATCAACTGCGAAGGTGCGTCAAATGCAGTCGCCACAATCCAATTAAGCATGAACAAATCATGGGGGACCTTCCAGGTCCTCGAAGCAGGCCAGAGAGACCTTTTTATCATACTGGAGTTGACTTGACTGGATTCATCGAAGTCAAGTCAAGCAAGGGTCGAGGCATCAAAACGACGAAGGGATATATAACAGTATTCGTTTGCATGGTGACCAAAACCGTGCATCTGGAATTGGTGTCCGACCTGACCTCATCAGCATTCTTGGCGGCTCTACGTAGAATGGCGGCTCGTAGAGGTGCTCCTCGTCACATTTACAGCGACAACGGTACAAACTTCGTTGGCGCAAACAAGGTTCTCAACAGAGAATACTTCGATATCAGAACAACATTAGATGAAAACTTCCATACGGCAATCACTGAAATGAATATTCAGTGGCACTTCAATGCCCCAGCCTGGCCTAGTGCAGGAGGCCTCTGGGAGGCTGCCGTAAAAAGTCTCAAGTATCATATGAAGAGGGTCATCGGCGAACAGAAGTTGACTTTCGAAGAGTATACTACATTACTAGCTCAGATAGAAGCATGTCTGAACGCTAGACCGCTATGTTCATTAACAGAAGATCCGGAAGATATGGACTACCTAACACCAGCACACTTTCTATCAAGTGGTCCCACTTTAACTATCATTGAAACTGAGAAAGATCTAAGAACAAGGTGGCAACTTACTCAAAAAATATTTGCAGACATATGGAAGAAATGGCAATCAGAATATTTGTGCCTACTCTCGGCGCGCAGCAAATGGCGTCAACAAAAAGAAAACCTCAATATCAACGATATCGTCATCATTCACGATGCAAATCTGCCTCCAGGAAAATGGGCTCTAGCTAGAATCATAGAATTGCACCCGGGAAAAGACGATTGCGTTCGGGTCGTCACCGTGAAGACCAAAAACGGTCATATTAAAAGACCAATCACAAAATTATCAAAACTTCCAGTGAACCATAGCGAGACAACCGCATCAAATAACAACACTCAACATCAAGAGAATGTTTCCACCTCCGCGACAAATCACACAAAATCAATGAAATATAGCTTTATTATCATGCTATTCACGTGGCTATTTATGTTTACAATGCCCGTGAGTAGCGCATATCAAATATCAGGCCTCAATACAAGTCAAGGGTTTTATTTCGATCGGATCACCAACATAAGGCTAGAACGAGATCAATGGAACCTGGTCATATACTACGACATGTCTCCCTACTGGCAAAGCTCAGAATTACTAGAAAAATATATCACTCATTTAAACACAATTTGTTACGATAAAAGCAATAAAAAGATAGCACAATGTGACGTCATCCTAATGCAATTATATCATGGAGTCAGTGAACTCGAACACTACAACAGCATGTTGCTCACTCAGCAGTTCACACGGAGTAGTCGCACGCGCCGCAGGCGCGGGCTTATCAATGGTGTCGGGTTCGTCGCAAACAAACTGTTCGGCGTATTGGATCAAGAATTCTCGGAACAATACGAACGAGACATTGTGGCGATTAGAGAAAATGAAAAACATCTTGCTCTGTTATGGAAAAATCAGACGTCAGTTGTAGAGGGAGAATTTAACCTTATCAAAAGAGTGGAGACTTCTATCGAATTAAACAATGTAAACACATATATATACTTTTGTTGCGGTCAATGCACCGTACGTATCATTTGCGAGCATCAGGTTACCGCTGAACAATTGCATAAGGCTGGAATAATATCAACAAGTGATGAGTGCATTATTAAAGCTCATCGAGAATACTTTGAAAAGATCGACCTGCAGCTCAAGCAGCTTAAAGAAAGTGGTTCAGACGGGACGCTATTGGAACGCGTCTCATATCATGACGTCCATCATTACGTGGTCATCTACGTGGTGGTGTTCGTGATCATCATCGGCATTGCGGTGTGGGTGTGGCGCGGCCGGCGTGCGCGAGGCGCGCTGGCGCTCCCAGGACCCGCGCCAGCGCCGCCGCCAGCGCCGCGCGCACCGGGACCGGACATCGAGCTACCAACAGTGGGCTTCGAGCGTCCTACGGTTAGGTGTGCTAGTGACAGTGAAGTGCAAAAAAAGTGTTTTCAAAGACAATTCGTGTAGACCAAACAATCCGCGTATCTCACCAGACAATTTAGGTAGTGCGCGGAACGTATCATACGAGAGACGTGTCCAAAACAAGGGCAGCTCTCCAGTAGTTTTTAGAAATCATTTTAAAAATACATTATAATAAGAAAAAATTGTTATCATCTTGTAACTCACCTTATCACTCATCTTATCATTATCACGTCATATCTTACTCATATTCTGGACCGGGAGTATGTACGAGGCACCTCGCACATCGACCTACATAATTCCCGCCGCGTTGCACTTTACCCATAAGCAACCAAACCAGAATCAGTACGCAATCGATCGGCGAACACGCCGCGCGGCTCATTATCATTAATTATCAGTATCAATATCAGTTATCATTAAATATCAATATCACTATCAATTATCATTAAAAGTACTTTTTATCAAATATATCAATCAAAGTTTAAAAAAAGAGGATGTACGGTCGCAGTGCGCGCGGCGCTGGCGGCGGCGCTGGCGCGGGTCCTGGGAGCGCCAGCGCGCAAAAATCAAACCCGGGTGTGCGACCGTACACTAATTACATGCTGTCTAATCTCTTCTAGATTCAAGATCTGGCATGTAATTAATCTTAGTTAAAATATATTTTGATTATCAATTAAACATCTATCGAACTGTCAACTAATCTATTCGTTGTCTACTGAACTTTATAATAATTTTTAATTTATCGCAAAGTGGTCTGTGGGACCAATTAGTGTTGTCACAGCTAGTGGACCAAGTTTTAATGGCTTTCCCCGAGATAAGAGCCCGTAGGAAACTCAAGGAGTACTGTTTAATTTAACAAATTGTATGAGAGCTTTTCTGGTGTAAGTTCATGATCTTTGTGTATGACACATCTTAGTACTTGATGACTTGTAATGGCAGATTTACACTGGACTTATGTGTTGTGATATCAATTGATGCATCAGTAGTCCATTTATTTCATGGTCATCGGTAAAATGGTAACAACATCAGCTTAACTAATGAAATAAATGTTTATTAGGACAATTAAAGTTGTCCCTGTGGCCCGGAGAAGCGTGAGCTGTGACCCGGGACACAGTTCTCTTCCGAATAGTCTTAATATACATACATATTTTCTTATGCTACTTAGAGGTTCAATTAGTTAGTTACAATAACTGGTTATACGTACGTAAATACGTTTCTGTTTGTACGTAATATGTATACTAACAACATTTATTCTAAGACTTTTGAATTTTTTTGAAATTTCTAAAGACTTCAGGTTAAAATTATGTAATTATAAAAAAGCTGTTGATTGTCGAGTGAGATAAGCAAAAAAAAAATATTTATGAAATTTCAAAATGAAGTTGTTGTTTATGATCTAGAGAAGTTGCTTCAGTAGGTTGTTAGCAAATTACCATTAACACTGTATATTTAAGGGAGGACTTAAGTTGCATCGGTTGTTATGGGCAGAGGTTACCACTTAACACCAGGTGGGCCGTCGGCTCGTTCCGTAACTGTATCACATAAAAAAAAAAAAAATGTCCAGAGCTCCACGTCTAACACGTCAGAAAAGTATGTATGTTTTTTTATACAAATTAGGCTTGTGATATACCTAGTGATGAAACACGACACGGAAGTTTAATGTGAATCTGCAATTGTATCATGTGTTTTTTGGTAAAAAATAACCTATTGCATATTGTAAGGTAAAAATATTTTATGTAATGATTATACTATGCACATTTTGTTAATTAATTTTTTCTTAATAGAATAAGAGTATTAGAACTGTGGAATGGTTGCACAGTGGCCTTGTGGCCCGTTTACAGGATAAACGCTCTCATAGAATGCACAGTAATTTTTGCTCTCTACCTTCGTTCAAATGGCCACCCGGATAATCCAATTTGCGAAAATGCCTCGTGTGAAAGGAATTTTACATGTAAATTGAGCGAAATAGTTTTTTATTTCGCGTTAAAATCAGCGCGACTATGCCAGCAGGTTGCAAAATGTTGCGTACAGCCAATCAAAGTTCTACCATCATAGTAAGTAAATAAAAACATGCACAAGGACAGAGTTTTATTCGTGCATTGCTTTTTGATGGTCCTTACTTTATGGTATTGTAGTCTGATTTAAAAAAAACCTTAGCTAATGGCATGGCTTGGCTTTAGAAATGGGATATATTTATGATAAATTTTTGAGTAATAGATAGGTGATGTTCAAAAATACAAATAGGTAATAGAAGCATGTAAAGGTTCAAATTCGCATAAATGGTAACTCCGCAACCTTCTTCTAAAAATAACGAAAAGGTCACATCCATATGTAGGTACCTATTTACGTAGTAAATAATCACATTTACACGGCTTACTAATGTTTGCGAAACCTTCCTAATCCCAACCCTTCCATAAATTGCATATGTACACGGCATCAATATTTAATTAGCCTATTTCCAAAGTGCGAGATGTAGATAACAAACACGTGCTCTAAATTCAAATTGTAAATTGAACCCATCTGAGGTGGTGGATATGATGGTATATAAATATACAGTTCTTGTCCTAAGCCAAGAATATCTATTACTGTGGCTCGGAATATTTCACAAGATGGCTCGGAATATTTCACAAGATATTATAATGCTCTTAAAGAATAGACAATTTATTTATTTATTTATATCACGCATAATATAAGCTCTTACAGTAGGTATACACCAACGCGCCCAGATATAAACTCGAGCAACATTCTTATAATAATTACAGAAAAATAAAAACAAATAGGTAATTTGACTTAAAAGTTTATAAAACAAACGGGATAAATGTTAAATCGAAGGATATAAATTTTAAATACCTGTGAAATTGTTGTATAAATAATGTATTTAAAGTTCCTCCCTCCAAGTAATTGTGCACTTTTATTAATGATGGTCTGCTTCTAACCCGGAAGTCACCGATTTAAAGACTTTGACATCGCTTAACATCCGGTGGACCATCTGCTTCTTCCCATCATCCCAGAATTGCTAATAGTGGTGTCAGAATTTCCCATTAAATGCCCTGACGTTTTTGATATACTCTTGGAATTATTTTGACATTTGACAGTTAACAGAGTTTTGTGTTTTTGTACTATTATATAGAAAGGTTGGGCCAATTTTGTTGCACCCGCGATAGCACTTTAAACCTTTCTCTTAACTATTTAACTATTTCATTACAATTCTTATAAATGAATCAAAAGTGATCATGTTAAAATGTAGCCCTTCCAAGAATAATTTCATTTATAAAGTTATTTATCTTATTAAAATGACAGTTTACATGCGTCTAAATGTTGCACCCGCGATAATGGAATCACCCATAAACTATTTTTAATAATGAGGGAAAACAAATGTAAGAGAAGCTAAGTCAAGCGTGAAGTCGATTTATTGTATCACGGTGTAGATCATATTTAGGTTATGGGTTCAGTCATGAGTCATCAGTTCAAATCATGAGTTTGAGCTTCCAGTGAAGGAAACCATCGTGACGGGAAAGTTTGACTCCTGTTTAAACCTTATCCATCCTTCCATGGGGGAAGAACAAACAAGAAGCCCCTTAAGGAAGGCTTCTTTTTTTAAACGAGAATGAATGTATCTTCCGGGAATCGTGATCTATTTATATGATCACCTAGAATTTATAAGAAAGAAAATATATTGATTTTTATGCGGACAGGAAATAACGCATTGGATCACCCCTATTAGTTGCTTTGTCATCAAGTGAATTTGGTAAAATAGAAGCCTGAAAAAGAAAAGTGTAACTAAATCATTCATTTCATGGTTTTTTGTAGTTTTATTCCTTTGCCGGTGGGTTAAAAAGTCCCAATACACCCTGCAAAATAAAAGCGCTAAAAGATTTCACAGAAAATCCCAGTGCTAATACGTGAATTCCAGACATTAGTAAGCAAGTCACAATCCTGAGAGACGTTGTCGTGCAAATGTAGGTTCTGGTGCATCGCAATAATGACTGCATTGGCATAATCTTTCACTCGCAAATATTTGCGTCAGCGAGTAAATAATTATAAGTACGTAGGTGGGGCCACGAAGATGAAAAATCTTTTTTTTTAAATTCAGGACACAAGCCTTAGTAATATCGACGACTTTTGTTTGGTAAATTGAATTATCCATCCAGCAGATTGAATAATGTGCATGATATAAATGTACGTAATAAAAATGACATGCTTTATTTATTATATATGAAGAAATATTTTCCATAGTCGGCCGTTTGATATGAATATTTTTTACTGAATACAAGTTTGTATTTGCCATCTTCATCTTGTTCTAAAATATACATTAGTTTACCTAAAATTAGGAAAATATTTATTTATATACACACACCGCTTCAATGTATAACATTACTAGACTACTCGCAACAAACGCCCCCGCTCTATATATCTGTCTCTCAAGAACCGCGCATTGATCCTGGGTAAAAGTTACTATTTCATTGGAGGCCCAAAAAATATGTCCATTCAAAAATCACGTCGATCCATTACCCTATTGCTGACTGAAAGAAGGACAAACCAATCGAAAATTCTTATACAGAAAGGAAAACATTAACCCTGCCTTCTATACTGCAGGTTGTGGGTTCGATTCCCACCCAGGCAAATATTGGTATGACGAATATGTTTCTTATGTCTGTCAATATGTATTATATGAATGTTTTTACAAAAAAAAATAAGTATTATATCAAGATACAAGCTATGCTTATCCTACTTTGGGACTAAATGGCGCTGTGTGAAATGTCCTCCAATATTTATTTATAATTTAATTTCATTTAGAATATTGGCAAGAGTTTCGAGTCATCTAAATCACCCTCTTGTTTCCTAGCCGTTATCTGCGCCGGATAAGTAACGGGAATGCGGTGACCTCGCCGGTGGATTTAAGGTTTTGCTGACTACAATTGGATTTACTGACAAGTTGAAATGCGTTATGCTTCGGAGTAGTACCGAGGGATTGTGCAACTGTCAGACTTTTGCTGGCATTGGAGATAAATCTATGTTACAAGTAACATGGACATCATTTATTACTGACATCTTGAGCTGAATTTCTTGAGGAAACATAGTTTTCGCACTATGTACGCGCTGACTGAGTTCCTGAGGCAGATTATCTATATATTAATACACAACACAACACAATAGTTTAGTATGATTTTCTTTTATGTTTGCGAAAAGATCTTTACAAAAAAAAAAATTGAAAAATAAATAGTTCTTTTTCAAGTACAATTTTCTCTACTGTTTGTGAATCAGTAAGTTATCTGTTAGTGTAATCATGATCGATTTATGACTATTTGGGCGATAAAATGTAATAATAAACAGGTAAAATAAAACTGTATACGATATACCATGGCCCCGATGTATGCCAGTGACAGCTTTGGGTTAAAAATAAAACGAGTGAACGAGTTTTGTGGTGGAAAGAAAGAGGATCGTTTGTGCAGAGTTACAAATCCATGAGGCATACCGTTGTTTGTCAGTAAAAATAATACATGTTACAACCGCCTGTTCACACATACATCCGTCGTTGAAGATACGTTTCAAACTAACGGGTGTTAAGAGTATTACTAGCTTGTTCCAGCGGCTTCGTTCGCGGGGTAATGAGATAAATAATTAAGATATGCGTCATTCCAGGTCATTCTTAACTTTAAAATGTCAGCGAAATCGGTTGCTGGGATTTGTTATGAATGAGTCTTTCTATCTGTTCTAGTAACTGGTTTTCTCGAACCAGTGTGGCGAAATGATTTTACGCGCGCCTCACAGAGGCTCCTTTCGTGCACTTGAAACTTGTCTTTGAATTTTTAAATTTATGAAATATCGGTTTCCTTACGATGTTTTCCTTCACCGTTTTGAGCACGTGAATGTTTAAGTGAAAAAAATCATAGGTGCACGTCTTTGAACCGGCGACCTCCGGATTGAAACTCGGGGTCAGTACCACTAGGCCATCAAGCTCTATGAACGAATGAGTAAACGATCTCAACCGAAGTCGCAGGCACTTTTTACAAACTATGCAACGAAAACCGTACTACGAATTTAGCTACGTAGCCTTCCTAATAAAACTTTGCTCATTTTCATTTCATAAATAATTGGAATATTTTCTTATTATTAAATGTATTGTTACAGGTATGTACCAAATGGAGTACAAAGGTTTGTTCGTCAGAGTTAAATGAAAGTCTAACAATTTGGTTTCATAATAACGTCTACAAATTATTTGTATTGTTTGATGAAAGAATTCTTATTATTTGAGTGTCTGGTGTTTTGATGTGAAACATCTATAGCCGCACGTAAAACCGATTTCTGGCTTGGCGACGCGTCGCCACGGCATGAGCGCTGATTGGTCCGTTCAAGGTTACGACAAATCATAAACATTATTAGTGATGGGGTACTTAGTTTCTTACAAAATAATGTCGATGTTTCACATCTGCCAGGCGTCCCGTGACGGCTCACATTTTTTTTTTATTCTTGCTCTTTATATTGATAACAGTAAGAAGAAATATTTGCTCCATAGCTATTTTAATTAGCATTATTCGTATTGATTTTGTATTGGACAGAGGTTGCCGCCCAACATCAGGTGGACCATCTGCTCGTTCCGTAACTTATTCACGTAAAACACAACCGTCACACTCATTTTACGACTTTTCTGATCACTACTCATTATTAGTTCTGATGCTGAGACCGAATCCTCCTTTAAATTGCTTGAGCTGTTCCCACCGACACGTAGTAAATGTCACTCTAAAAAAAATCATTGCCCGACCATTTAAAATTTTACATTTTTCAATATAAACCCGTATTGATAATGTATATCCTATGTTCTACCCCGTCAGAGTTCGTTAGTAACAGTATCGCGACACACATTGACGCAGCGTGGACTATTACGGAATCAGATACAATACCAGCGGCCATTTTGATTTTTATTTTACATTGCCGCATGAATATGCAAAAAATAGCTTTCAGACTATCGTGCTCTCACTCCAAACGTTTAGATGAACCAACTAAAACTGGACCCTTGAATCAAAAATTGGATTCCCTTTTGATAAATATCTCCTGTTAGTTTTTGTACAACTCCCAACTTCTCTTTAGGTATTAAATACTCCTTCCATCCCAAGGTTGTCTGGAAGAGATTGCTTTATAACGATAAGACCGCCCGGTATACTACGAATGTCTAAGTATTTTTTTGTTATTTGTAATGTCCTCTGATGTAAAATAAAGCATTTTTATTATTATGTCAAGTGCAAGAAATAACCTATTTGAATGGCAATATAATTGTTTCACCGCATTGTTTCAAAGCCACTTTATAATGGTTTCAACACCCAGCCAAAGAACAAACATCTATGTTCATCACACAAATTATTGTCCTGGGTGAGAATTGAACCCACGACCTAGCATAGAACCTAGCATAGATCTAGCATAGAAGGCAGGGTTACTACCAATTGAGCTGTGAGGCCTGTCAAACTAGTTATTTAACGGATGGACGTCGGTCTTTTTGCTTTCGGACAAAGATCCACGTGTATACAGTTTTCGAAGCACGGCTGCATTTATAGTGACACCGTTTTGAATAAATACACTTTTCATCAATGTCACAACGTTGGCTGCTTTTTTAAATGTTAATTGGTTTTGAGCTTTGTTTACTCACAGCCAACGAACGAAACTTTATACACGACCAACTTTCTTTGCGACATCTGCATTATTGATATCTTTTTGTTATTTTCATAGTAGCTAAATAATTATATGTTATTATTATTCGTATTTTATATATACACAAATAAACAGAAATATTTAATCATCATTATAATATTTCTATCGATCCAGTAGTTTTTGCTTGATATATTCTTGAGGAAAGAAAGTCATTTAAAGTTGTATACGAGTTGTAACCAAATCAAATATTTATTATTAATCAATTTTCATTTCACAACACTTGTCTATTATCTATTTTATCGTTCGTAAGTTACTTACATCAGTTTAACACTAATATATCTAATGCCTTAACTAGGCCGGGCTTGTATCATTGGTATTAGTTCCTTTCGAATGTATCGATACTATTATGTGTACAGAAATACATAACTTCTGCGTAAGTTTCATATTTGTTGTAAGATGAAAACATATATCGGCAATGTATGTATCTGTCATCCCTGCTATTTGTGGCTGAAAGTACATTAGTGACTTAGTAATTTAGGCTAGCATTACAAAATAACTTATCATACAGCTATGGTTACTTCCTGATAATTTCGTTCACCAAAAGCTTAAATTCATTTTGGCAGGATTGAATCTACGTCATAATGATGCCAATCTAACGATAATTGTACTTGATTTGCTAAGACTACTGCCGAAAAGGTAATCAGACCGAGCCTTCCCATTGAGATGCTCCAAAAATAACAACCAAAATATTGTGTATTCCCGTTAAGAAATAAATACGTGTCCAAGTGGAAGGTTATATAAAGCTTCTTAAATACTTAATTATTTCAACCTACGCCCTACACAGCGTCTACATAATCTACGCCGTAGGCTTCGTAGATACTTCTTAGCCCTGATTACGAGCAGTCTAAAACCACACAAGTAGAAAGTTCACTAGCTACTTTAATGTACTTGTAATTTAACTTCATAAAGATCAAAAGTCAAACAATGTTACTTTGAAACTGAACTTTACTTTGAAATTTGCCAAACCAGTGTGTCTTAACTGGCTGTCCAATCCGAATAGTTCGTTTTTAAGGTTAAATATTAACTTATAAATTTTAATTGAATTAGCTTATAATTAAAAAATACGCACTAAAACTAAAACACTTATTACTTACATATACATATCGAAATGATTACGTGACTCCGATTATGTACGAAATGTAAGTGCATTGATCGTGAAAGTAAAAAAATACTTCCAAGTTAACAGCTGTTCTTGATAAAAAAATTCGGTGCAAGATATAGTAACAGAGTGAAAGACTTTGTACTATAATGATGTATCATTAAACAAATTCAGTGGGCAAAAGATGAGAAACGAAAACATTTTGCTGTCTTCGATATTTTGACTACTTTGTTGCACTGCGAACATAGTATTCTTTTATTTATTTATTTTTTCAGACAGCTTTTTGATCTATACATGTCACGTAACATTAAAAAGAATTAAATCACAAAGAACACAAAACATATAATACCCTACAGACAACCATACACAATACCATACAAAACACAAACAATATTGCTATAAAATAAGTTAACAAAAAAAACAACTGTATTTTACTACATTGTGTAATTTAACCGGCAGTTTCGAAACTATAAATGTCAGGGGACTGTACCACCCAGCAACCACAATCTCATTCCACCACTCATAACGTAAAATAATTAAATTTCCAACCGTACTACTGCTCGCAACTTAAATTTAATCTTCGTTCGCGCACTGTTTCTTCATTATGAAACCACTAATCCGCGGGGGGTATGGAAACACGCGCTTCAAAACTTGCTCTCGAAACATTGGTTACGAGTAAATACGCCTCACATTTATTATCCTGGATAAATGTTAATTTATGGATGATAGAGGTAAATAGCTTGCTGAGCCTATGTGTGTGAGATTATTTACCAAAAATTTTAACAAATTATACAGTGAGCAAGTTAATCTAAATTTAGCGAAGTGATCGTATGTGGTTATGTATGTTTGTCTGTCCAAAGAAAACTACAACATACATACAATCTTCTTGAAACTGTTATGTGGTTTTGTAGTTGTTCTTAAGAACCCTCAGTTTTAATCTTAGTAGTCTTGTAGACTGAATAACCCTTGTTTTTTTTTGTTCATTAAGGGCCTATAAAATGAAGACAGTCTTATAACAACACAAATTACAAACTATAAATGGCCGCATCATAAAACTACCATTTAATATGCTTCAAACGATCATACCAGAACTACGGTGAATAGGCCAATAATTAATCTTTAGAAATGAACTTTATCTGGGTGCCTCTAGACCAATGTAGCGCACGTTTCCGCGAAAATCTGTGAAGCGTCTTAAACAAGTTTATGTGACTGTCAGTCGCTTACTTAAATGTCATTATTCTTTGCCATTACTCCTTGAATTAACCACGTATATTCAGGGTTATTTCGGATATAATTTGTTTAATCACAGTGTGGAAGATTCATACAAATGTATGAGTTAAACAGGGCAAAGCCCATCGTGTTATTTATTTCTAAAGTCAATCAGCTTATCAACTCTTCACCAATTACAATAATCATAACTTTAATATACATGTTTGCCGCGTAGTGACTACGATACACTACTAAATAACTTTTTGTCCTAGTAACGAGAAAAGTTACTAGGACAAAAAGTTCTTTACCCTACGTAGTTGAGAAATTTAATCAATTTTCCTTCATACCTGCTCACAAAGTTCACCCATAGTTGAGGAATTTCCTTCAAACTCTGCGCATGTGATCCTTATGCCGGCTCATTGAAGGCGTTTTTCCGCCCATAAAACTTTATCTCATTAGTGTAGGTAAGAATGCTGGGGACCGACTGCACAGTGGTAGGCGGAGCGAGAGCGATTTGGAAAACCATTACATCCTGTAATGTTCCCGCGCAGTTTTCTTAACGCCGTTTCAATCCAGATTAGTATATATCACATGTCTGTGATTTTTGTCTCTATGATGTGCAGGTTTCTTCTTGATGTTTTACTTCACCGTTTGAACATATAAGCCGGTTTTTTGCTGCTTCTCTTATAATTTATTATGCAAAACACCTAACTACGAAAAAAGAGTAATACAATGTTTGGAAGTAAACTACGGAAATCTAAACGTAAACAGTAGGAAGGAAAACACTCGTAGATCACTACATAATGATCATCGAAATTTATATATTTAAAAAGAATCAACCGCTGCGTTTGTCTGTCGTTATAGGCTCTTCTGGAGGAATTATGCTACTGTTCACGAGTAGCTGATTCACGAGGAAGGGTCATAAAGTATATAAATAATAAATATTTCTTGAAAATTGGCTAAACTGTCTGGGTGTTTGTTGATCAAATGTGAAAAGGCATGCGATTTCACCCGTAGAGAAGAAGCTGGGGTAAGTCGTTAGTTAAAATAATAAGACTCATATTGCCTCAGTGCGTAAATGTATCTATAGATAGATAGATAAACTCTTTATTGTACACACAAAACAAAGAATAATAATTACAATATTACCACTATATTAAAAATGAGTACAATGGGCGGCATTATCACTTAGAGTGATCTCTTCCATGCAACCAATATTAAAAGCTTCCCAGTGCGTGTGAAACTCCACACGCTGAATATATACGATACTAATATATACTTTGAAGCCCAGTTTTCTGTTACCAATGTTAAAACCCTTTTAGGAAAAAGTATCGTTTTCCCCAATCGCACCCTACCATCCCTATCCATATAATATCAGAGTTATTTTACTACGACTCGTTTCACTGGATCTTTGGAAATAGTGCAATGTAAGCACAAGAAGTGAGAGCCTCTTTGAGGTGCACTTTAATCCATCGCGACACCTGACACATGTCTTCGAATGTTTGTTTCTAGGACATATCGGTTTCCTAGGTTTCCTTCGCCGTTTAGAGAACGTGGTATTGCGCACATACATTTTTAAAGTGACAAAAATCATAGTTGCGGTGTCGGTATTTGAACCAGCGACCTCCGCATTGAAACTCGTGCTCTGTACCACTGGGCCTCTGCGCTTGATACTGATGGACTGAATAACGATACCTTTTAAATTTGGCCAGGCGAATGCTTCGGCTGACCGGACGCTTCTCCCGAGCATTCCACACTGACGTAGGTTTTTCAACCGTACTGGTAGAATCAGGCTTGGGCGGCGAATGAGTGAATGAATTTGCGAGAATGCAGATTGGTAAAAGGCGTTTTTATATGTCGACGGCGAATATTCTTCATGGATTTCAAAAAGAATATCTGTTTCCTATCTGTTCTATTTTTTTTTTATTTTTTTTTATAATTTAGTTTCACAAAACCCTTCTTTTTTTTTGTCGGGGAACCTAACTCGATAGCCCAACGTATACAGACGTGTCAAGCTTAGTCTATTCTCCTGCTGGTACTACGTCCTCAAAACGTTGAAGGAAAACATCGTGAATTGTGATCCTAAAATGTTTGGAAAATTTTCTAGAGCCTAGTTTAGGCGCACTTTAATCGTTTCACCATACTGGTTCGATATAACACGCTTAGTATTAGTAGTCATGCTGCTCATACTTTTATGACTAAAACCTATTTTCTCACTATAAATGTCTTCCTCTTACTGAAATCATACCTTAAGTTCTTAGTGGGCGCTAAGGCTTGCTTTAATTAAAAATACCTAGGAAGGCGGCCAAGTTCATTTGGTGCGATAAATTGAACCGGGATAAAGGCTTTTAGGTGGTGATATCTGCTTTTAGTCCTACGATCGATTCCTCTCTTGTTACGGGAACGGTGGCTTCATGATTTGACAATGTGAGCTTTATGGGTAATGTATTAAAGGTGATTGTGGCTCAGCTCAGGTTATTTTTTTTTTTTTTTTTTTTTTTTTATTTATTTATCAATATACAACATTTACAAAATTTGATGTACTTAGCATCTAAAAACCACTAAGGTTTGTACCGGTGCTATGTGAGTCTACTTATATTATACATACAAAATGAAGTGAACGTTAAGTGCTGTTCGAGAAAAAATGAAAAAAAACTAAAATAAAACAAATCTTATGAAGGTAGGAAGGAATACAGGAGCTAGGTACCACTCATAAAAAACATTTTCAATTTAAACTTGATATTTTTAGTTGTCAAACTATTACAAATATCTGTAGGCAAGTTGTTGATGAGCCGAGGAATTAGATAATCGGTTGTTCGCTCGCCATATGCATTATTTGCGCGCACCGTACAAAGCCGATTCTGAGCCATAGCCCGAGTGTATACAGGGTGTTTTATATATATTTTTTTCAAAGATTCATTGAAATATTGTTCTTTTAGAATAAGAAACTGTACTTGTTTAAAAACGGGTAAAGCTTTGCAGTGATTGAAGAGACCGCTATCATTGTCATGGAAATGAATTTTAATTTTGGGTGAAACTATTGTTTTCAAAATTTTCAGCTGCAATTTAAAAATGTCATCTAAATACGTTTTATAGGTTCGACCATAACTGCTTAGACCGTATTCTATATGTGATTCAGCTAGTGCGTGGTAAAGCATTAGCTTAACCTTAAAAGGTATACGGTTTTTGAGAATTGTTATATTGGCTAGGAAGTGTCTCAATTTGTTACAAACACGTTCAATATGATGGCCCCAGTTAAATTTTTGGTCTATTATCAAACCGAGGTAGGTTTGTTTGTCAACAATATCTATAGGCGGGCAGGTACATGTCCTATTAGCATTGTGTAAGCAGCCATGATCGTGGGCTATAAGATTTTGTAATGAAACATGCTTTATATAAGGAGACTTGATGACTAATAGTTTAGTTTTACTAGCGTTGAGTACTAGGCCCGCATCGTGACACCATTTGCTTAGAGCATTCAAGTCAGATTGCAGTCGCTCACAAGCTGAATGTGGATTTTTATCAGCGATCACAAGGCAAGTGTCGTCTGCAAACTGGTAACATGTGCAATTGGTAATGCAAGTACCCATGTCATTTACATAGGATAAGAAGTGTAGAGGACCCAAGACCGACCCTTGTGCCGTGCCTTCTGTCACAGATTTTGGTTCACTGCAAGTTCCATCAACCTTTACAGAGAACGTTCGATTATTAAGGTAATTTTTGCACCAAGCTAGCAAGGGTCCACGTATTCCGCAGTTATCCAGTCTTTCTATCAACTGGTCGTGCAATAAAGTATCGAAAGCACGTGAGAAGTCAATAAAGAGAGCAAGAACATGTTTTCTATCATTTAAATGTTTATTGACTTCATCGGTAAACTTTGACAACAGATCAGAGGTATTTTTACCTGATTGAAAACCGAACTGAGACTGTTTTATAACGTCGTGTTTCCTGTAAAATGTATGTATTTGTTCACAAACGTATTTTTCCACTATTTTATCAATCGAAGATAGCAAGGTGATTGGTCGATAATTAGAAAAATCGTTATGTTTTCCCTTCTTATGAATAGGCCTCACACACCCTACCTTCAAATCATCTGGGTACAGACCACTTTCAACACTACAGTTTATTAAGTCCGCAATAGCTGTTGAAATATCTTCTCCTATTAACTTAATGTCCGAAACTCTAATGCCGTCAGGACCTGGAGCTTTATTTGAGTTAAGATGTTTTATAATGTTATGTACTCTATTATCAGTAGCTTTTTGAAAACGAATACTTGAGTCTGTAGGCTTAATTGTGGTGTTAGGGTCGGTTAATTTTACAGAACAATTTGGTATAATATCTTTAACCGCTCTGTCAAAAGTAGTCGCAAAATTATCGGCGATACCTTTGGATGTAAGTCCTTGTGCGTCAAACGCTTTGAGTATAGCATCATCGAGCGATGATGACACTCTTCCGAACATTTGGTTAACAATTTGATATATTTTTTTTGTATTTTTAAAGTTATTATTAATTTGATTTATATAGTATGTATTGCGTTTATACTCAAGAATTTTATGAATTTTATTACGAATTATATTGTACTCTAATTTTAATTTAACATCATTTGGTCTATTTTTCCAGTCACCAAATAATTTATCTCGTTTGTCACAAAGCCGAACGACATTAGCATCGACCCAGGGTACATTAAAATACCTGGAAGGATTTCTTGATGAGCAAGTTATATTTTGATTAGCAGATTTCCTTGCGTCTTGAAAAGAGTGTCGAATAAATTTATAAATGTCATTTGGGCAATTCATATCTTTTGTCTTAAGCCATTGGACTTTTCTAAGCTCGTTACAAAGAATGTCAAAGTTCAATATCTGCTTGGTGACACCCTGTATACGCTTGGGTGGTTTAGGGGCATTGTCAATACAAGTAAAGATAATGCCTCGATGGTCGGCCAGTACGATATCGAGCACAGCTGAGTACGGATGAAATGTGGGAAAACGTGCAAAAATATGGTCAATACATGATTTGGTGATAACGTTCTGTTTAGTCTGGATCCTGGTGTAATCCGATATTCCGCACATTAATCCGTGTTCGCTTAGTGCTACCAGGTATGAATCTTTGTAAGATGAAACTGTTTTAAGGTCTATGTTTGTATCACCGATAACAAGTAAGTTTTGTTTTAGCTCAAACCTGGCGACATAATTACCTAGCTCCTTCACAAAAATATTTTTATTTGAAGACGGAGGCCTATAAACCGCACACACAACTACATCGCGCTTTGAATCTAGTTTTATTATGCCTGTAAGACTTTCAAACGTTCTAGTTTTGTGATGAAGTGTTGTGAATTTAAAGTGGTTACGTACGTAAATAATAATGCCACCTCCTCTTTTATTTGTGCGTAGTTGTGTGTACATATTATAGCCGGGTAGATTAAATAAACTAATGATGTTGTCTGAAACACCAGCTTCGGTTATAACAATTATATCTAATGGAATTATACTGTTTTTAATTGATTGCTGCAATTTTGTAAAATTTTTTATAAGCGACCTAATATTAAAATGTAAACATGACAAGCTTATACTACTTTTAGGCGGTAGTTGTTTATAAAAATGATTGGTAGAACTACAATTATAAAATTCTTTAATTTTATGATCCATAGAAACAGAGCAAGATTTTTAACACTAATAAATTTAAAATAAAAATGAGCTAGGAAAGAAAGAGATAACAAATGAACAGGCTGTGATCTTTACAAAGGAGTGGATTCCTTCTGTTTCTTCTCGAATGAAACTGAACATTGATTTTCAATCTGATTAATATCATGCATCGTGCGGATGTAGTGTATTTTGCTATTACCTGTTCTCCTGGCACATACTTTTCCATTCTTGCACCAAACAAATTGACAACACTTGTTTAATAGCTTAATTTTAGCATTAAATAACAGGGTTTTTTGGTACTTAGTTAGGGCTTCTCTAATGTAAATGCGATCATCGGCTTTTTCTTTGGGGACATCCGACACCAACAGTCCGACGGTGAGGCACTTCTCTTTTGCGGCGTCGATCCACTGTTGCCGAAGTACCTGCGATTTCAGTTCGACGAGAATTGATGCTGGCTTTTCCTTGCTCCCGGGTAAGCGCTGCGACGATTGTATGTCCTTTTCCTCCACGTTTAGTTTAGAAGCCAGAGATTTCACTATTTTCCCCACCTCACTGGTCGGGATATCCGGCAACCCCGCAATTTCCAATGAAGTCATAAGAGATTTTTGTTCAAAATCTTTCAACCCCTGCTCCAAAACAGCGACTCTCAACTCTAAGTTCTTATTCTTATTTAGTAAGTCATAATTTTTATTCTCCAGATCTTTGATTTTGCTATCCTGTATTGTTATAGACTGCTGCATTGTTGTTAATTGGTCACTTAGGAAGTCAAGCGAGTTTTCAAGACTTCCAATCTCCTCGCGAAAAGTTTTTTTAACTTCCCGGCTGATATCTTCTACTAGTTTCTTGGCGTCAATAACTTGAGAATGCTCAGGAATTTCATCTTCGCAGTCATCATCATCGCCATCGTCTATAGGGGTCAAATAGGACGACCGGCGAGAAACGTTTTTTAAGCAATCTTCGCAGCTCCATTCAATACCAGGCGTGTTCCGGAGTGTGTTCAGCTGTTTATTGGACAGTTTGGAACACACAGAATCGGCGTGAACTATTTTGTCACATCTACTGCATTCCAAACCCGGCACTTTTTTAGTTATATTTTTCTTGCACTTCACACATTTTTTTCCGACCATTGTTCAATGAGGGTATTAGTAAAAGTTTTGTAAACAACGACGTGCGTCTTAACGGTAAGGCGTTCACGCGTAGACTTCAAATTACTATTACACGGCTGCTCAAGGTCAGTGAGCGGTATCTTGCATCTTGACCTTTTCCAAATTTGATAATTGCTTGGGCCATAAACTGTAACAATATTTTATTTTATTGTGCCTCCAAAAGACATAATTTTTTATGTCATTATCAAATAAATAGTAATAAAAAAAAATAAAAAAAAAATAAAAATCTTACTATTTTTGTCTCATTATATTACTATGACAATAGTATGGATTTCAACTGAAACTATCTAAAAATTCTTTCTTAATCATTGTCCAGTATTCAAATAACTTTTTTTTATTTATTTAATTATCGGTTAGTTTCATTTATCTTTTTATATCATTTTTTTTCTATTGCTAATTTATATTAATTAAGAATGGATTTTTACATGATGACAGAAAAGGAGAAAGTACGTAAATTTTGTAATAAACTTGTACCTAGCCTTGATCTTTGGTTTTAAAGTGTGCCTTGAATTACGTTACCTTTGGTGAGCATTACTAGCGCTATTATATTTAAATCTAAATTGACTGCGAACTCCGAATACTTTTGTGTATATTATTCAGCTTAGAATTTAGGATTATAAAATTTTTAAGGGATTTCCCCTTGAACCCTGTTTACAGATGATGGCATAATGTGTGACGCTTTAATTAATTCCCACCTGCATGGACTAGAGAAACATTACATTTCGTATGAGTTAGAGTTGGTACATTTCCAGACGTTTTTTTCACATAATTTATGTGCGTAGTATATATACTCAAAACGGTGAGAAACATCGTGAGGAAACCCACATGTTTTAGAACTAAAAATTCGAAGATATGTGTCAAGTGTAAGAAAAGAGCCTCTCTGGGGCGCTTTTTAATCCTTTCACCAGACTGGTTCGATATAGATTGTGACGTGATACTTATCACGTCACAATCTATATCGAACCAGTAGTACTTAGTAGTAATAAAAAAATGTGTTTATTTTCGACGTGTTTCTAAAGCATTTATTTTAACTAATTGGAACAAATGTATTGTCTTAATTTGCATTATTTTAAGAAAGTAGTAGGTACACAAATGTGCGGGGTTCATTAATGTTACCTATTAAAAATTAAATATATCTTCCTGATTTTTTTTGTTTATTATTTACAGAATTTGAAACTGAAATTATGTTTAAAAAAATCGTGTAAAAGATATGTTTCCGCCCGGGATCGAACCGGGGGCCTTCTGCGTGTTAGGCAGATGTGATAACCGCTACACCACGGAAACGATGTGGTTGCGTGCGAAACAACAATATATTCTTATACCTGTTATTTTATTATACTTGTTACTATTTTAGAAATCGCTGATATACATTATTTCTGTGTAATAAAAAAAAATCGTTATCGAAATGTTATCAAAAGTTGTGTTATTATTATTATTATGTCAGTCTACTTGAATAAATATTAATAGAGAGGCCCGAATAAATTACGAGTATATATACAATATATAACATATATATACAAGTAGAACACTTGAGTTACAAAAAGTACATTTACAGCTAATATTGTGGTGTGGTAATATTGTACTGACTGCCGACAAGATCGTTGAATGAGAAAAACGGTTGCGAAATCTGCAAATACTTATTTTGATCTTGGAGTCGTCTTAACTACACTCAACTTCAAAAGTCAATAGCTATTTATGCTGTTGGTCAATGTTTAATTTTCATTCGTCAGACTTCTTTAGAAACTTTCTTGTTGATGTTGCAGTTTGATGTTCACTGTAGAATGGTAGATTCTCGTATCTACCGAGTATCTGTCTTACATGAAGGATTATGTTTATAACTATCACGATTTAATTTTCATTTGTGTTAAGATATATTATTTATTTTGTTCCTTTAATAAAGAAGACATTATATTGCCAAGTTAAAACATAATTCGAACGTAACATTATCGTAATCTCACAGAATTTCACTTCAATATACCCAACAACGAGAATTCGACCGCAAAATTGTCTGTGTACTTAATCTCACAGAATTTCAATAGGTGTACTAAATAATTTGAAACCCAAGCATTTACCAGCCATAAATCCACCGATCCCAACCTCAATCATGTCGCGTCACAACCACCCATACCTAAAACAGCATCGCTTGACGTCAAAATGGCGACACTTATCAAAATGGCGCCAATAATTTGCGACGGCTGCGTCAGATTTAGTAGCTTTGATCCGGACATTATGTTTGTCGTGCCCATTCGTTATGATAGATTAATTACGAGTAAATATTGTCTGCTGACATTAAGCGACGTCCACACGGACCGCAGCTTAATCTGGCTTACTAACGCAGCTTAATTTTTAATTTCGCCCAAAATAAGCATATTTTAATTTTCAATTGTTACCTACAGGCTAGAAAGTAAGGTTACTTGTAATGTCACATAATCGGCAATTCTTGAGTTGGCCTGTTTAATGTTGGGATGGGACTTTAAATGTATTTTAGAAAAACCGTCTACTAGGCTCAAAGGTAGCTTAAGGAGTAGATCCCAAGACGAAACAAGCTACAGTTTAGGTATTTGGCTTCCAGAGAAATGAAAATCACTATGTTAATCGAGGCAGAGCCAACCAACTGAAATATGTAGGAGGAAACTACATATGACCACGAACACATTTTGATGCGATAGTAATAATTTAGATCAGTGAATCCTTAATCACATCATATACATCTGGCTAGACGAGGTGATGGCAAATTGAGTATGGTTTTGACCGAGTGGTGGCCCAGATCAGATCGATGTAATTCAGGACGACCGAAAGTACGTTCAGTCGATGTTATCGTGACAGAATCCGGAAAAACCTGGACGAGAGACTGGGCTGGCAAAATAAAAACAAGAGAGGCTTATACTAACAGTGGGTGATGATGAATCCTAAAAGATTATCCAAGGTAATACTTAAGTTCCTGATATTAGTTAATAGTATGTAGTTTCGCATTACTTATATTTTGTTATGTATATGGTTATATCATCTGCGTATTACGCAAAAGTTAGATCCGGACATACATTTTGCGCAAATTAATCTGTCATACCCAGTTGTTCGTACACGAGACACAGACCAAGGTAAATATGGAGCCATCAGAATACGTTAAGTATCTACATCGCAGCACGATCGATGCATTCAATAGTGCCACAGTCAGATATCCAGTGAATTTAATAGGAATTCCTCCGATGCGATATTATTTCATTCAGAAATATTTCGTCTTGGTCTTGCTTTGAGACGAATGTCGGCGACTTGACAGTGAGTGGAATACCGTGATACTTGGCCGTTGCTACACTGAGGAGACAGTTATTTACTACACTGATTAATGTTAAGCCTGCAGATTGATTGAGTTTCTGGTAGACCGATACCTCCTGTAGATTAGATGCTGTAAATTCATGGTAAGTGGACTCAGTCTGTAGCTACACCATTGCCTTAATAATTTTATAGATTACTGGGTACAAAATACTCGTCTGTTTGTCTCATAGGTATTTAAATGTTGTTTACAGACAGGAAAACCACTATAGTAAAACAAAGACAATTTTTTTCTACTAACGGGGTCGTGATTCATTACGAATTGCCTGCTTTAAAGCGACTATGTGGCCGAATGTAATGCCTAGTTGAGCTGAATATGCTCTCAGGTGGAGTCACCATTAGAATCTTAGCAGTAGATTTTCAATTTGAAGGTGGTAGCTAGCCAGCCTGGCTTTTACCCTGGCACCGTGCTACGGTTTTCTCATGATTTTATGCATAATCGTATGTTATTCTTGGTATACAGTCAATCCATATCTAAAAAAAGAAAGCGTAATAGGCGTTTTCCTTGTCTAACGTCAAAGTTTTTGGCTTATTGACGTAACAGTTGCTTTCGCATTTATTGTTTTAAAGAAACAATGCATTCGGAGCTTTTCAAAGCCAAACTAAAGCAGCCACTTTACGCTTCAGCATACCCATTAAACATACAGAAATGATAACAAAACTAAACTGATTCCGCGCGGAGCGGTGAAACAGCGCTTGCTTCAGCATAATTTCATTTTGGATTGCAGCTTACTGCATTTTAATCTCTACGAACTGCGACTTGCGGATATAAGAATAATAAACTTGTAGAAGTGAATCATTGTGATCGGACTTGTTGGGTTTGACTTCAGGCATTCTAGTTTGTACATGGGTTTGTCTTAACTCACAGACTATATTCTACATTCAAAACCTCATTGATTTTCTACGTACTCACATAAAACCAAGTTATATTGTATCGAAAAAATATAAAAAAAGTATTCAATGTACATTTATTATTATTTTACGCTAATATTATAGATTCAAAAGTTAGTAATACTGAACTAATTAGACTTAAGTTTTGAACATAGGTAATTATTAGACTAGTAATTTTGTAGTTGCCAGTATTTTTTCCGTAAGTTATGTTATAGACGTTAGAATAGATTTAAACGTTTTTCAAATTTTCGCTTTGCCACTTCGCATATCTGCCGCTTTCGACCCACTTTATTGGAAAAACGTCAGCCAAAGACAGTTTTAGATGATATATTCTTTCAGACTCATTTACTTAATGATGAAAATATTTGTGATATCAAATTTGTCTTCAAAATGTTCTATAATTGAGTTTTTACATAAATGCAATCCAAAACAAGAAACCTACTTGAAAATATTTCTTGCATATACAAAGAAGGCTTTTGGGGGAACTTGTAGATGCAGATAAGCTGGATAAAGTGCTTCGTTATTTGCATACATTCCATTAATCTTAACTGTGACAATTACCTCTAGTTCCACTATTAAATAGAGTCTGAAGATGACAAACTCGAAAGGCTTATCATGGACAGCAGAGGGAAGGAGAATGTACAACATTTTGATTTAAATTCTTAAGTTTTTTCTGTAAGTATATACTTTTGTTATTTACTGAAAATTAAAGTGTGTGTGTGTGTGTGATATTCAGTAGGTATATATAATTACTGTAAAGTACGGTAATTGTAAAATTAAATTTTCATTACCTTATTTTGTACTACGAAACGTTTGTTTTTTCAATGATTAGATTTGGCTTGTAAAAGGATTTCGTCTTTACGCCATTTTGATTTTCTTTTTGGTAGTTTGGGATACGTAGGAAGTTACTTATTTTTGTGCTTATTTGTTTTTTTGTAAAAATTTCATTATCTTACGTATCCATTGGTGTAAATAATATTGTGTCTGTGTCAAAATAAATAAATTTTCTTTCTTTTACGCTGGACAAGTAAATTTTTCGCAAACGAAAGAACCGAACCAGACGATCAAAGCTTTGTTTTTCGATTCTGTCTGAAGGATTTCCCTAGCATTCAGATAAGGTCAGATGCTCAAAGCACAATCAGATTAGTAAGCTTAGTAGTAGTAAGACTAGTAAGTAATCAGATAGTGTCATGTATATTTTCATAATGAAAGTGTTGCCCTTGGCCTCTTGACAACGGGTCCCCCGTTACTCGCGGCCGTAGGTGATAACCCTTTGAATCCCTACACGTGTCCCCTAGGTGGTGCGGAAGGAGCGACCCAAAGTAGCTGTAGAACTTGTGCTAAGTTCGCCCGGAGAAGTACTGCCAACACACCTAGTAATCTGCCGCTAAACAGTGATGCACTCGTATTGCTGTGTTTTTTCATTGAAATCATAATAACGATAATGATAATTACTAAGGTAGATTTCACAAATGGTTTCCGCTACCAAAAATTGTTTTTTTTTTTATTCAAATGAGTTGTCTATCTATCCTATCGATCGATTCTAACTTCTATGTTTGACTGAGCCATTAAGTTAGCTCACAAAATTCAGTCCTTATGTTAATCATAATAAAATATTGACTCGGGCCCGCAAAGTAAAAGATACGATGTAAACCTACCAAGTGGGCTGTAATAAATTTAATCCCCAGTACGACGCTTGCATGTAATTATAGGGAAAAAGGGAACTTTTTAACCCGCGTTCCGTTCAAGCGGGTTTGATATTCTGTATCGGGAGTGGAAGTTTTATTTCATTTTGTTTCGTAGGATTTTTTTAAGCGAACGCAATCCAATTGCTATATTATTCGATTTATCCAGCTATGGCAAATATTAAGGCAAGGAAATGTTATAAAAGCCTAAATAAGGTTTTAAAGGAAAGAAAAATTTTATGTAAAATGTTCAGTGCTTCTTTTTAGGGAATTTTTGTTTGAAGATGAGACGTATTGCCCTTGTCTAGGGGCGCGGGCGGTGGTTACCACTTATAATAATTCAGTCAGCGTCAGTTCGTTGCGTCAACTATATATATACTATATCACAAAAAAAATCAATTCAAACTCACAATATTTTTTCCTTAATCCTTAGAATAATACACATAATTACAAATAATAAAAAGATAACAATCAAATTTATTGAAATTCCTTTAGTAACTTAAAAGACACATGTATACTCTTCGTCGTAATGGAGTTCCATTTTCCGCCTTCGTAGTTCAAGTCTTCTCCAGTGCAGTACATCCACGGCCATAGTTAAGTATCTACATCTAGCTAATAGAATCGACATAATACCCTCAATAACATAAACGTTAGGCTCGTGCTGTTCGTCGTTAAAGAGTTCCATGTCCGTCTTCGTAGTCCAAGTTATTAGTTACTAAGTTACTATTCCAGCACGTCTTTGCACCTACCTTGTCATACGATGGTCATAAACCTAATAATGCCTCGATCATTTCATTATTTCACATATTCATAAGAATCGATCAATAATTATTTTGAGGAGTCTTCTTCTTCTTCGAGTCACCGGTTCTGTCAAACCAGTGTGGTGAAAGGATTATAAGTGCGCCTCAAAGAAGCTTTTGAGGAGTTATCCTGGTTTATCTCGAGAGTCCAAGGTCCAATACCAGTGAAATTGATATGGGACAATCTAGGAGCTAAACCGAACCCAATGTTAAAAGAACTTTATATGAAGTTTATTTTTTATATCTAAAAGAATCAAATATTAATCATTAAAACGGCTGCTTGACCTTTGTGCAAGTATTGTGCAGTAATTGTTGCTCCACAGTTGCGCAAGTACACCAACTTCCTCAGTTGAGTTCAAACTTACTGTCAAAGGATAATCGAGTGGTTGCTTAAACAACTGGGTTGTAGCAGCTTTGAGTGCTTCGTATCAGGTGGGGGTAACTCTGGATTTTGCGATAAGATCGTGGGTTCGATTCGTGGTTATGCACCTGCATTTTGGACATTAGAGAGCTACTACAGGTAAAACAGAATATAAACAATGTCCGAGGCCATTTGAAAATTCAGATGACAGGGCTGGGCGTTACGGAAACTCCTTAGATACCTTCAAAACATAATTATTCAACAAAATAAATTGAAAATCACAGTGCAGCAAGAATTTCCACAATATTCGGCGCAAGTGGCGCGGGGCGCATATTAAAGAGACGACATGTGCAGGCCCCCGCTGCGGTCTGTGAGACCTGTTTCATGAAACTGAACATTTCATTGCACTACGCTTATATGAACACTCTGTATACATCTTCTGAAGCGAAGCTAATTTATAATTGTATCTATGTATCTTGCGAACACCTTCCGTTGATTTTTATGTAAATCCGTTTTTCATTCATATTGATAACTACTATCTCTCAAACCAATGTGATGAAAGGGTTAACGTGCCCCTCAAAGATGCTCCTTGTGTTATTAGTATTATATATCTGGTCCATACAAAGGTTGCCTGGAAGTAATCGCATGCATTACGCCGCACCGATTATTTGCATATTTATATGCCTCCGTCTCTAAGAACATCATTAGAACAGATCGGCCGATGCTGTAGAGTGCGCGGTTCCATAGCGAATTGCTGGCGGTCAGATGTGATCCAACCATTATCTTTTACCATACCATAGTCTATTAACCGTGAAACATGAAGGAGAAAAAATGTGTTTGATAAGAAATTAAATATCTTTCAATAAAACAATTTAATGCTAAATAAAAGTATTAGGTTTGGACACGTAGAGAGGATGAATGAAAGAAGAATGACGAGACAAGTGCATAAGGCGAGTGTGAATGGAAACGGTGGAAGGGGTAGACCTCGGCGTACATACTTAGATGAAAACGGTGACGTTTTGGAAAAAGGCCAGGTCAAGAGTACCCTAAACCCAGGAGCAAGCATGAAGAATGTGATGAGAGTATATGAAGCTAAGGAGGTATGTCAGGATTGTAGCAGGTGGAAAACCATGATCTCTGCCTACCCCTCCGGGAAACAGGCGTGATTTTATGTATGTAAAAGTATTAGGTAGTAAGGAGGACGAAAGCATCTTGCATGCCATCTTTTAATTGCGATAAAGTAACACTGCACCATTTTGCACATATGTGAAAAACAAGTACATAGTTCTTTTCAATTTTTCAATAGTGTTTACGAGACGCTGCGATACGGAAAGAGTGCCGCCACTTAACACCCAACTTGGAAACTCAAATGCACACTTACGTTACTCGATGCGACTGACATTAAAGTTGTTGTCGATATTTACGAGCGAAATAGTTTTACAACAAGTACAATTTGTTACTGAAACGTCTACGGATGTTTTGGCCCAACAAATATTAACGACATGTAATGCTTTTTTGCAGGAGTGTGTATTTAACAGCTCATTATAGTTTCCTAATTTGGATCGGTGTCATCATGACATCTGAGGCTCTAAGACTAGTTAGACAACGAATTATATAAGAGTAATCTCGAAAAGCAGGCGAGAAATATTCTCAAATAATATTGTCGCCTGCTAATCTTCCTAATAGTCAAGAAGAAGAGTGACTAGCTCAATTGCTGCGAGTTTTTATGTCAGTTTATAATGTGTATCTTGTAATACTTAAAGACGATATTCGTATGGCGTGCTTACGTATACTATCAAATACAATTTCTCGACCGTTACGTTCTAAAAACTCTTCTTGTATAAAAGCAGTATTTACTGCCATGACTTAGGTTACTCTTGTACTTTATTGAAATTTTATTTATGCCAAAACTGCACATTCATTTATCTTTGATTGTGAATAATGTTAATGCATGAGGGCGGAAATTTTGAAAGCTTCAGGAATATAGTATATGTTGTATAAATAAAAAAATCTATGATGTTATATCTGGGCTGGCCTCATAGCTCAGTTGGTAGTAACACTGCCTTCTGTGCTGTAGATCGTGGGTTCGATTCCCACCCAGGAATACATTTGTGTGACATTTGTAACATTGATGTTTGTTCTGTGTCTGGGTGTTAATATGTATTATATGTATGTGTTAACAAAAAGAAATGTAGGTATATAAGTATTATATCAGTTGTCTGGTTCCCATGATACAAGCTATGCTTAGCTGACTTTGTGGCTAGATGGCGTTGTGTGAAATGTCCACCAATATTTATATATTTTTATTTATATAAATAATGTACCGTCGTATCGAGCGATGTGAGCGCGACGACGGATGGTGCGAAACGTCGAGCTTCGCTTATTTGTCACCCGGGGCGTGTAATTCTCCGGCGCACTGCAGCGCCCTCTATGCAGAATTATTAATTGTCGCACATCCGGGTGGCGTTTATTTAACGTGTTCTAAAGTGGTGGAAATTAGCTGTTTCGGGCGGCGGCTGCCCGCGTACTGCACAAACGCACCTTACAAAAGCACACCGCCAAAGGGTGTTTGTGTAATATTTTATGTGCAAACTAGCATAGCTAGAATAATTGAATAGGTAATTTGTATCGTGGAAATTCTAGTTTCTTTGTCTCTCTTTCGTGTTGTTCCCCTTGGAGTATGAAGCTTTTGTTTTTATGTTTTTGTGATCCCATGTTTTTTTCTATTTGACAGTTTCGTGAACGTGATCAACGTGATAAACTTGTCAAGGGAAAAGTTTACTGACACTCCTACGAATTTGATCAGCGACTCCTAAAATCGAATCCTTAACAATCATCCACCATGCTCGCGAAACCACAAATTTCCATTTTTATTGCAACTTCAGATTTACAACACAATTACTTTCACCGGCACTAACTTCCCAGTTCAAGTTTGCCCACAGTGCTCGTTCATGCCAGAATCGAGTGCTAAACTCCTAGTCTAGTCTAAGATTGTGTGCTAATAGTCCCCAGACTCCTAGACTGCCAGTCTGGGAGCTATCGTACGTGCGTGGATTCCGTGACTGACATTTCACAGTGTTTGAACTGATTTCACCTGCGATTCTGGAAAAATGAGTATTTACTAAGAGTAACAATGTGTACAACGCAGACGTGATCGAAAAGCTACTTTTGACTGACTCCGCCCGCCTGGTTATAGAATAAAATATACCAGTAATAGTAGTATCTAGATCCTCACCTATGTTTAACATTTCAGATCAATTAGTTCAGGAAGTTTATCTTAGTAGGGATTTTACGAATATGGATAAAAGGTTAGCGACTGATAGACACCGCGCTGGCAATCTTCGTGTGCTGCAGTTAACGGTAGCAACATACCATCAGGTAGGCCGTCAGCTTGTGTGCCTCATCATTCACATAAATAAATTACGGTGTATAATTACTCCAATCTCGGAATACAGTAGTGTGGGATTGGCCTTGGTACTCGCCTTACGAGCAAATTGATCCAGTATTTCAGCCCAGCGAAAGATGTCAGATTCTGAAATGGAATTGAAAGTGATTACTTACCAATCTAAGGAAATTGGCTGTATGCGCGGAACTAAGCACTAGAAAAATTTACATTTATTGATAGTGACGCAAAAATTGCTTTCATAACGTAATAAGTCCTTGACACAAAAGTTATATTTATAGATCTTGACGCAAAAATCGCTTTCATAACTTAATAAGTTCGCGACGCATCAGTTCAAGTCCTATGAAATAAAGTAGTAAAATGCAAACTGTTTAAGATCACTGTCGGCAGTGAGTGCCGCCGCTCGAAGGCAACAGCTGCGCTTTTTTTTTTTTTTTTTTTTTTTAGGTGATACAGTTACGGAACGAGCCGACGGCCCACCTGGTGTTAAGTGGTAACCTCTGCCCATAACAACCGATGATGGCATTGCGAACACCTACAAGCTTTTAGTCTTATGGTGCAAGGGATAAACTTTTAATAACAGTCACGGCGTTAACCTCTTCCTCATTTCACTTAAGCGCACTTTTGCCCATTTCTGCCGTCAAGCAGTTACGCATTCGTGTTATTGTGTTTCGGTATAAAAGGTGTGGTTGCCGGTGAAATTACAGGCACATGAAACATTTCTTTATTTTTACTAGGTATTAAGAGTCATACAAAAATGTTTTGCATACTATCGAAGTTACTGGTACCTTTCACATTTCATAATAGTCGAAACAAATTTAAATGTATCTGACCGCCAGACACTCTATCTTGAAACCGAAACAAATACGCCTAGTATGACTAGAAATTAACTCGGCAACTCCCCTGTTTTTCGCGAAACTCGCACGAATGAATAAAACATACTGTGGACACATTCAAAAGCACAACTTGCCTGGAGTTTTCACACCAATAAATTCTAGCTTTATGTGCTGTGAAAAATTATCATAAAAGTGTATCATCGTAAATTCTACCGTCATATGAAAATGGATCTCTGCAGAGAGCGCTTTCGGTGCTTCCTCATTCTGCGAACTTTTGCGCGGCTAATTATTTGGACGTAAAACCAATTTATGACTTACAGAAACTCTTGGGGCTATTTTGAAGACGATTTTTAGCGTAAAATGCTTGTTCGCATGGCGAAGTACAGATATACAGATTATACGACAATATACATTATTTATTAACGTTTTCTCCCGCTTCAGAGATTTACGTTTAATTTTAATTTCATAAATAGTTTTTTATGTGATATTGTTACGGAACGAGCCGACGGCCCACTGGGTGTTAAATGGTAACCTCTTCCCATAACAACCGATGCGACTTGGGTCCTCTCCTACTAGTTACGACAAGACCCAAGTCGCATGCGCCCGTAATTCTGAGACGTGTAGGTGGAATATCTGTGCCTGTGATTTCACCGGCAACCACACCTTTCAAACTGGAATACAGTACGCGAATGCGTTACTGCTTAGCGGCAGAAATGGGCATGGTGGCAGTACTTCCCCGGGCGAACTTGGAATGAGTTCTACTGCTCTTAAATACGACTCTGATGCTTGTCTTGCGACGCTTTCAATCCAGATGTAGTGTGACCCTACGCTAGGCACCAATATTAGTTGAATGAAGCCATATACAATAGTTTCAAATTATAATGAAACTTTCAAACGTTGTTCTCTTAATAGATATGTTTCAGTAACTCCAGTAAATAAAACCTGTTTCGTATCTTTGTCACTTTTTTTGCACCACGGACTTAGATTTATTCGGTGAATTATCATAAAAGTGTATCATCGTAACTTTTATCTATAAAAAACTCTTGCATTTCACTTTGGACGTAGCGTTTCGTTTTTATGGCACTTACTAATGTACTTTTTGCGAACAAATACATAAATTATGATACTCGGACTTTACGTTCAGTGTGGCTGGCCTCATAGCTAAGTTTGTCGCTGCCATCTGCCCTGTACGTCGAGGGTTCGATTCCCACCCAAGACAAACATTTGTGTGACGACCATAGATGTTTGTTCTGTATCAGGGCGTTAATATGAATTATATGTATGTATTAAAAAAAAGTATATAAGTATTATATCAGTTGTCTGGTTCCCATGATACAAGCTATGCTTACATTTCTTTGGGGTTAGATGGCGCTGTGTGAAATATCTATCAATATTATTATTACTATTACTATTATCACACCATGTCTGTTTTGGATGGAATCGAACCTTGGTACAGAGCTACAGAGCTGCCTCAATGCCTTAAATACACGGAAAAGACGAAAAGTTAGGTATGTTTTTGACCCAAATGTATAAGATTTACGTTACGTAGGGTCAGAAACGACAAATGTTAACTAATATATAAACGCGAGGAATAGATGATTGAATAACAGCAAACGCGCAAAATGGAAGTATTTCCATGCAAGCTCAATATACAAAATGTTTCCTCGAATGTCTGGACATATTTCATGCTCCAGTAAAATCCAATGCTTTCAGAATTGTGCTGGCGTACGTAGCAAGGTGTGGGAAGAAGAGATAGATCACTTCCGGGTTTCATAGTTATTATATCGACTGGCCTCATAGCTAAGTTGGTAGTAACCTGCCTTCTGCGCTGTAGGTCGGGGGTTTGATTCCCACACAGAACAAACATAGATGTTTGTTCTGTGTCTGGGTGTTGATATGTATTATACGAGTATGTATATATTTACAAAAAGATTATATAAGTATTATATCAGTTGTCTGGTTCGTATGATACGAGTTATGCTTAGCTTAGTTTGAGGCTAGATGGTGCTTTGTGAAATGTCCACCAATAATATTATTATTATTATTATTAAATGACCTAAATCGGTAGTAATTCTGCTACCTAAGCGAGGGTTATCTGCTCGGTTAAGACAAAATGTTTGTGATAAGCTTCAAGTCTTGTCTCTTGCATTGTGGTTTGTGATATTTTATTTCTATATGTATTTAATTAGCTTAATTACATAGTCGATTATACCGCTTATATGCAAAATGACGTATCTGTACCTAACTATTATTTAATGTAAGGACGTGAACCCGTCGACACAGTTGCCAGTTCAAAGTCAAAGTCAAAACCATTTTTCTATAGAATTCATAAAGAAATGGCTTGGAAGCGTCAATGATATTCAAAACATATGGTCACGCGTACTTATCGCTAAGTTTGACGTCTATTCAAACCCTAACCGACCCTATCCGAACCTCCATGCGGAAGAACAGCCAAGAAACCCCCTGAGTGCTACCTTTTTCTTCGCGAGCACGATCCTTATAACAATCTGAGTACTAGTTCCTTACTAGCGTGGAGGAACGAGGGATTGAGAAATACGTACTGCTTCTAAGTGTTACGAAGGAGATGCATCAAGCGATGCGACATTGTTTTAGCTAAAACGCGATTCAGTAGAACACAAGTGGTATGCGACGGCCGTTAATAAAGTGAGCCAGCTGTTCCTGAGCTGGGCTATTATGTTTCGAAATGGCAAAGATGCACCCAATTTAGTTATATTGAAAACAATAAGCCCGTTGTATTTCGTTTGAAAAGAATCTTTTTGCCAGGAAAGTAAAAAGTTCGCCGCTAACTTTACTCTCAGAAAATATCAGTATTATATATAATTTTTAGGAGCAGTAGAACTTACGCCAAGTTCGTCCGGGAAAGTACTGCCACCATGCCCACCAGGGTTAGAAATTACAGTTTTTTTTATGTCAAAATGCATTTTGACATAAAACTGTTACTGAGTTCCGGTTTCATGATCATTCCTTACTTGTCGTTATAACATTCTCTAATTTTGTTTCTTTATTTCAGGTACGTATGGTGATAATACAGATTCGATGCCGAAACACGTGAGCCACAACTTGAATTTCATATCATCTTACTAGACTCATACAGCGGAAATTAATTCTACAGAATGTATAAAAGGTTAAAGGTAATATTATAAAATCTTCTCAAGGTTAAACTCTGTGAATCAGAACCAATATATGTTAATTAAATGCTGTTCAACATTTAATTAGCGTTCAAGTAAATGTCGGTATTGTAACCAAGTAATTGAATATTTGAAATACTAGATTATTTATTTACCTAATTAAGTATTATCTTGTAACTATAATGTTCTAAGAAAGTGCCATTTTTTGTGATACAAATTGGGATATGTGTACCGAGATCTAAACTTTTAGGTACCTTTAATTTTACTTTAAACCTGAAACCTAGATGAGAGATAGCTCATTGTGAAATGACGGAGTGGTGTGGCAGATTCAGAATCTGGAGGAACACAATTAAATGTCGATCTTCATAAAGCTACGTTCAGATGGTCGTGTGATGACAGCGCGCTCTGCTACTCTTAAGATCAACATGGGCATTTGAATGAGCGATCATGTAAAACATTTTACGGACTATTTGTTCACACGTGATTACCTGGACCCAGCCTTATTCTACTATTAATAAGTAGATAATCAAAAACACTTAACCGCCTACAATCAGGATATTGTGTGAATACTTACTGAGTTCCACGGTTTATGCCCAGTGTTTCAGTTTAAAGCACGTATTTAATTAACTGCTCGGGAGGGCATATTATTAGGGCAATAAAAATAATAATTCGCCGCCGCCCTCGGGATTGAACCGCCCTACAATTATTCACTTTGTAAGGAGTTCGCCCTTGTAGCCTAAATGTAATGGCTAGTTTACTTGTAGGTTTTGTATGCACCGATATACTATATTAGGGTATTGCTGATATGCTAATAACCTCTTAAGGGTAAGCTCTACATTATAAACAACCCTTTTCAACGGCGTCTGGAATTTCGTAGTTATTTTCGATCATTTTGAGAATATATATAATAACTTAAAAGCAGATGGTGGCAAGCAAGCAGCTTGCGGATGATGGCGAATAGCCGAAGATAGAGCTTAGCGCTGTGGCCTAGTGGTACAAACCCCCGATTGTCAATGGAGGTCGCCGGTTCAAATCCTGACGGGCACCAACGAGTCTTTACACTTAAATAAGATTTCGCAATACCCGTCGCACAACGGGAAAGGAATACATCGCGAGGAAACCGGCATGTCATAAAGTAGACTAGTGTCTATTGCATGAAAGGAGCCCATTTGGGATGCACTTTATTTATTTCATTACGAACTTTCGATAGTGCTAGTGACACAATAAGTAGTAACAGTGGACCGAAGATCAAGGATGATGATGACGAGTCCTGCTGTCTACATAGAAGTATCTTGACCAAAATATAACTACCATTATAGCTAATATAATATAATAATAAGAAACCTTCAGTACCTATTTACTGTCACTTAAAATAAACAAACTTGATTACAACGAAATTCACCAGCCGTTCTCCTCACAATTCCCTTATTATACAATATTGAGAAGATTTTTGCGAGAGCCGAGTTCATTTTAGTTCTCTTGAATTACGCAATTTGGTTCCTCTTGGGTAATAAACAATTTTGTACAGATGTAATCAGAGTTACATTGAAAAAGTACGTGAATAAATTACGTTTATCTTGTTATTTTATGTGTTTAAATAATTCCGGCATAAAACTTTTCGTATTATCTCAAAACCTTCTTAAAACTGGTTTTCTTTCAGTATAATTTGATCCAAAAATTCTTATTCGGAAATTTAGTCTGTGATTTATTGTTTCATATTAGTTCACAGCTTACATTTTCTTAAATAAATAGATTTTTTTAAAACGCAACAGCCACGACAAATATTATACCAGTGAAATTACAAACAAGGCTGGGCGATAGGACCCTATTTGCCCCAATTAAATACTTCTCTACAAAGTTTGTGTATGTATCTTATCTAAAGAATTTTATGTTATATCTTTTTGTATATATCTTTTTTCTTTCTTTCCTTATAGCTGTGCAACAACAGCTATTAATCTACTTACAAATACTCGTACAATAAGTTGTCAAAAAATCCTTATCTTAAATTTCAGCATCACAAGCTATCATCCCCCGAGCCATAGTTAAACTTCATATCTCGTGTTGTGCCTCAGTTATTAAATCCCCGATTAAAACTCAGGTTATTAGATTCCCCTCCTCGTTATGCGAAACAAGACTAGTGCTGAAATGTGTCCGGCTAAAACCTAGATATATTCGAACCGGACATATGAAGAGCAGAGTGTTGCGCCTACATTGGGTATGTCAGAGGTGAGCAAGATCTGATATAGTGTTGTGTGTTTATAGAAAAAGGTGCAGAAAACTTCCGGTATCGGAACGGTTTCCGCTTCTGTCACCTCAGTTTGAGGTATCATTAGATTGTTGGGAACGGTCTTTAGATAGCTCGATTGATTACATTATTACAAAAACATGAGATTTTAAAAATTCAATTTTGATCCCTGATTTTGAGTATGTTCTTACAATACAATACAATTACTCTATTTTAAAACCACAATACAAATGAAAACTTATAAAAAACAATTTATATGTGTACACTAAATGCACTTTCGTGGCGATTAAGGCAATAATAGAGGTGCATGTGGAAATATCCGGTTTTCTCTGTTTCATTCGGCCAACCCTTACTAGGCGTCCCCGATGTAAACTGTCTGATAAACTGTCTAGACAGGGCTGAACATAAAATGTTCTTCCACCGCGGAACGTGTGAAATACAGCTTAGAATATCCAAGTTGTACTCAGTTTGCGAGAATGAGAGATAAAGTGAGAACGGGTAGTTAGGATTTGCAGTTACTTTGAATATACTTTGAAAATATTCTTACTTTACAAAAATATTCAGAACTTTTGATTTATGTGATAAAGGTACGGAGCGAGCAGGTGGCCCACCTGGTGTTTAGTGGTAACCTCTGCCCATTACAAGCAATACGACTTAGGTCTTGGTAATTACGACAAGAACGAAATTGCATCGTATGCGTCGGGTTAAAACTGAACGATTTCCGGACGTGAAAGTGGAACGTCTTAGACATATGCCATGGATTGGACAGCCGCGGTTGATTAAAAAGATAAACACTCGCTTGCGAAGAATAGCCTGTGCTCCGTTATATAAAAGGCGGAAGAAATCGTTGATTCAAAGCGATCAAGGGGATCAAAGTGAGTCTAAAATCAATCCCTTTTATCCTATTCTGTCATCTTTTCCTTAGAAACCTATGAACCTATGGGCTTTACTAACAGTCCTAAATTTAACCATGCAATCGTTATATAAACACTCAACAAACCAGGTCTAGACTGAGCTGCACATAAAATATAGTTGCACCGCAACTCGCGTGAAATACAGCTTAGAATAACTAAGTTGTACTTAAACAAGCAGTTTCCGAGAATGAGAGATAAAGCGAGTATGTTAGTGGAGATTCGGAGTAACTTTAGTCACAACAATTTCATAGTAATTGCTTTGCTTTTAACTATGTTTCTCGTCAATGTTCATAATTTCACAGGTCACTGTATTTCCACACTCAGACAACGCATACATACAAACGATACTATATGCTCTCATAAAAATGGTTGCTTCAGCCGGGATAGAACCCGGGACCCCTAACTTGGCGTGGATAATTACTACCACATTATATAAAGGAGTTGATCGAGGCTTAACTAATCTGATTCGGCGTTTCCATTGTCATCCTGATAAAACAGTTTCAGCGTCGATGCGCAATCACGGAGGTAAACTCGTGTCGGATGCAATTACTGTAATTAATGAGGAAACTGGAGTGGAACGCTTACCTACCCTGGAAAAGTGGACATATGGACTATTATTGTACTAGATTCTACACGCGCCTTTGTCCTTGTGATATCATCAATATCAGTTGTGTAATGTTCAGAATTTCAACAAAATCTGTGCTTTTCATCCTCAGACTAAGACAATATTTAACATTACGTGGAAAAAGAATATATAAGTAGACACCATTTTAACAGCAGTAGACCTCACGCCAAGTTCTTCCGAGGAAGTACTGCTACCATGCCCGTATCTGCCGCCAAGCAGTAAACTTTCGCGTTACTGTGTTCCGGTTTAAAAGGTTTAGTTGCAGGTGAAAATACAGGCACATGAGACCACCTACACGTGTCAGAATTACGGGCGCATATGATGCGACTTGGGTCTTGTCGTACCTAGTAGGGGAGGACCAAAGTCGCTTCGGTTGTTATGGGCAGGAGTTATCACTTATCACCAGGTGAGCCGTCGGCTCGTTCCGTAACTGTATCACATAAAGAATAACAAAACTAAATAAAAATAAATAAATAAAAAACCCTTCCGCGCACATCCCGTTGAGCAGTCTATTAAGAAATACGACGGTATATAAAAACGTTGAATCCAGTCAGTCGCAAGTCATCCGCTTCGGATAAGACAAGTGGATTTAAATATTGTCATTCTTATTCGATGTCGCAGATCCATTCGTGTCCAATCCTCGGCGATTTTAGATTTCAGCAGTAAAGAAGTTATTAGTTAGTAGTAAGTATTTAGTAATAGTAAGTTAGTCTCTATACTGTACTGAACAAAGTTTTGCGTTATCAATCACTAAACGGGTATTTTGCAAATTTTGCCACATTCTATTCTATTCTATTTGAGTCACTGGCTCTCTCGAACCAGTGTGGTGAAAGGATTTTAAGTGCGCCTCAAAGAGGCTCCTTTCGTCACATGCCTCAATATATTAACGCTCACTAAATACAAAGTTTTACCGGTCCTACTAAACCACTTAACTGTCAATGAAACCAGTATTCACTGATCCTATTTTCGACCGCGTTGAACGTTGAACCTGATCGAACGGTCGTAATCGGAATGACTCCGCTATGCAACGAAGGTGCACGCGTGTCGGGTGCAATCAGTCTAATTAATCAGGAGACTGGAGCGGAAGGTAAGCTTCACACTTCTCTTAACCGATTGCAGGAACTACGTACTAGATATAATTAATGTTCCATAGAATGTGCAAATATTAGATAAGGCGGACTCACTTTGGTTACACTGTGAATAAATCTATTACTAAATATCTTTGATTTTCGATGATTTTTGGTTGTTATTTATTAACGTTTTCGATTGCCAGTTAATGTCATCAGGAATATTACTGTGCGTTTCAAAGCTCATGCTGAATCATTAATGTTCAATAATAATAAAAAAAATGCCACCTACAATAATAATACTGCTGTGCCCTAACAGGGTTTATGTTTGTATCCTATAAATATATTAAGATCTTCGTAACAGCATCTTTTTTTGAGACATCCTTTTTTACTTATATCTTATATTATCTTAAATTTGTTGAACATTTAAAATCTATATATAAATCTTATGTAAGTGAACTGTTTTCTGTTCAATCTTTGTACAGTAGATCCAGCAACACACAGCTAGTAAGGTCAGTATCTAATAGAAACATAAATAGGCTTAATCTATTGGTCTAAAGGCGCACTCCCGGTACTATATGTGTAAACAACCTGCTAGATATTTACCCTCCCGCATTTAAGCGTCGCTTAAACAAGCAACGACAGTGAATGGGATAATCTAACGTATTGTACGAAGCATGGATACTGTTGTACGAATATGCACTATCATATTTTGATGTGAAGTATCTCGGTGCACCTTGAGAGTAAGACCGCCTCATATGCTGTGACGGCAAAAGATATGACGTTATCTTATGCCAAACTTACTTTGGAGCTAGATGGCGCTGTGTGAAATGTCCACCAATATTATTATTATTATTATTATATTTTTACATTAAAGATACACACCACAACATACCAGAAACCCCTAAAAACTCTGTAATATTAATTGTTAAATAATTATAAAAAAGTTTAGGTCTCTCCGGTATTCATATTTTAGTTAAAAAATAACATAACACAATAGAGTTTATATATCTTTGGCATCATAATGAACAATCCAGATTACTCTATTATTATCGTTTCGGTGTAAGGTATTTATGATTTTCGTCTTGAGAAAGCTCCAATATTGCCTCGGAGCTCATCTCTACGACAACGCGTAGCAATATTCGTAGCAAGTCTACAAATTTTCTTATATTCGCAGCAAGTGTATACGAATCTCCTTCCAAGCTTTTAAGGCAAGCAATAAACGAGGAATAAGACAACATTGAGCATCATAATAGTTAAATTTGCGAGTTATCTGTACTCGTTTTTATAAAAATGGATCATGAAAACGTGTATGAAGTTGATAAATCCCCTAAATCGGTTTACTGTCGCCATGAAAATTGGGACATATAGCAAAAAACTTTCTCCATAAAAAACACAAGTGTTTTTGTATATAGCAAAAAATTTCCATGAAAAATAGTTTGATATGCATTTCACCAATGGCAATACGTCTGCCGTGTTATTAATTATAAACTAGCCTTCCTTGGGAATAATCTATCAATTAGTAAAAACATATTGATATGTGTACTGCAGTTTCTGACATTAACCTGTAGAGAGAGACAGGACAGAACAGCCAAAATCAGTTTGGAGGGTTTTAAACCTGTAATACTAAATTTATTACAGGTTTCTCTGTGTTCCCGAAGTTTTGAAGTTACTTTCTTTTGGTTTCGAATATAATTACTTATATTTTACCAATTAAACCTACTATTCCTACAAATAATTCATCATTAATAACACAAATTAAACAAAATAACATTTGTCCTTTCAGTAGCTCTTTGAAATCGTTATGATTTTCCCGTTGGCCTCGCTCCCCGCTCGATTTCACATCGTTAAAATATGCTTTTTCTCCGCGGAATAAGGACGTTGCTTTCCCAGCGGACTTCAGTTGTAAATAAAAAATAATGGGTTGTTTCTTTTCTGGTTCCATTAGAAGTACAATGGTTTGTTCGGTATGATGGAACTGTAAAAAAGGTGAAGAGGTTGTTAGAGATAAAAAGTTTGGTTTCCGCAACCACTGACTTACATATCTCTTATAATTTTCTATAGTGACTATTCTAGACAAGCCAGAACGTAAGCCTATCCTATTAAAAAAATAGTTTCGTAGATAAAGTAAATGTTCTATAAAATCCTGTATAAATTAATAAATATTATAAATACTTTAAATATATTTTTTTTGTTTATTTTTTATCCTATAACCGTCCTATCTATCTCTTTATCAAAATTCATCATAATCGATTCAGTGGTTTAGGCGTGAAAGCGTAATAACACACAAACAAACAAACTCACTTTCGTATTTATAATATTAGGACATTTTTTTTTTTTTTTTTTTTTTTTTTTTTTTTTTTTTTTTTTTTTTTTTTATTATTGGGGTAAACAAACAGTCACACAGTAATACTAAAATAACATAAATACTTAAATAAATTGTTCACTGTGGAACCCACACCGTTTACCACAGATTACTTATTATTATTAATATAGGATTGCAGAATGGATGTGCTATCTTAAAACATCTAAAATTTTGTTTTTAAATTGTCTAGGACGCGTTGTCGTTATATCTATGGAGTTGAAGCTAGTGTTGAATGACTCGACTATTCGGTTTATAGGAGATCTCTTACCAGCGTTAGTGCGGTAATGCGCTATTGCAAACAAATGACACGTATTTCGACAGTGCGTTCTAGTGGGAATCCTATAACATAGTTTGTTTATAAGAGGGATACAATCATATCTGTTATGACAGAGATCATAAAGTAACATAATTTCTAGTTGCTTACGTCTAGATTCGAGTGTAAGCAGTTCATATTTATCAAGGAGTTGGTTGTAAGGTAAGCGAGTATGGAAACACTTATAATGCATGCACCGCAGAAACTTTTTCTGTACAGTTTCAAGTGCCTTATTGTATTTACAGTATAAAGGATTCCAAATGGCCACAGCGTATTCAAGTTGTGATCGGACCAATGATTTATAGAGATAAAGATAGGTAGCGGGGTTTTTAAATTTTGCAGCTGAACGCATAACGAAACCATACATTTTGAATCCCTTACTAATTATGTTGTCAATGTGTAGGTCAAGATGTAATTTACTGTCAAACATTATGCCTAGATCTCTAATGGAATTAACATTTTCAAGTCGTTCATTGCATAATTTATAAGAGCAGACACTTTTAAGTCTTTTTTTAGTAAATGTTATAGTTTTACACTTATTTATGCTCAATCTCAACTTGTTTTTATTACAATAAGCAGAAAAGCGATCCAGATCACTCTGAATCTTAATATGATCATTGGTACTTTCAATGGTATGAAATAATTTGAGATCGTCAGCATAAAGTAAATATTCACAAAATTGGAAACAGTCTTTTACATCATTGATAAACAATATAAATAGTAAGGGACCCAAAATAGAGCCCTGTGGCACTCCAGAGCTTACAAGCTCGACTTCAGACTCATAACCACTGACTACGACTTTTTGTGTACGATTAGTAATGTATGACTTAAACCAACGCCACAGATTGCCTCGGATACCATTAAAAGCTAATTTTTCCAACAATATTTTGTGATCAACCCTGTCGAACGCTTTTTGAAAGTCCGTGTATACACAGTCAGTTTGTTTGTTATTATCTAAACCTTTAAAAAGATGAGACGTATATACTAAAAGATTAGTAGTAGTAGATCTACGTTGCACAAAACCATGTTGCTGTGGTATTATTATGTTGTGTAAGGGTGGATAGATAATATTATGAACAAGTCTTTCAAAAAGCTTCGACAGGGCGGGCAAAATAGAGATAGGGCGATAATTTTCTACATTGGATCTATTTCCAGCCTTAAAGACCGGTACAATACGAGCAGACTTCCAGATGGTTGGGAAATTACCTTCTCTTAAACAAAGGTTCATAAGATAATGCAATGGAACACATAATGTATGGGCTGTACACTTAAGAAAAACTGGTGGGATATTATCCAATCCAGGGCCCTTAGAAGTATCTAAGTTGCGTAAGCCTTGTAAAATGTTGGCCTTAGATATTTCTATATTACTGATTATTAAATCCGAACTGTGATTAGTATCTCGAATATGATCCATTTCAAATTCCTCAGTAACACTAGATGGTTCATAAACAGATTTAAAGAATGAGGAGAAAAGGTGGGGTATTTCATCTGGACCATTGGTTGTTGAGTCTTTGTATAACACATGATTCGGTATATCACCACTGGTTCTAACATTATTTATATATTTCCAGAAAAAATTTATATTTTTACAGATACCTTCTTCAACAGAGGTCATATATTCATTATAACACTTTTGTGATTCTTTTTTAAATCGATTCCTGTATTTAGAAAAAATTCTGTAATCACATTTGTTCTGGTATACTTTCCATTTTATCCATGCATTATTTTTATTACGGAAGATGTGAATAAGGGCTGGCGTAAACCATATGGGAAACTTAGTAGTCTTTACTATTCTTTTGGGAACACACCTTTCTATGACATCATAAATTTTTTCATAAAAAATAGAAACAGCTGCTTCTGAATTATTACTTGAAAACAAATTACCCCACTCAATATTACAGAATTCGTTATTTATATTAGAGTAGTCTGCTTTCTTAAAATTATGTTCTGTTCTTAACTTATTAGGCATAGGCTTGAAATTATTTACCAGAGGTACAAGCACAAAAAAAAGGTGGGCGATTCTCGTCAGGTTTAACTAACGGTATTGGTGAAGGTGCCATCGTGCAGTCATCTATATTTGTCATAAAAAGATCTAATACCCGATTTCTTACATTTTTTAAATTATTTATTTGAGAGAAATTATGCAAATTAACAAAATTAATAAGAGACCTGCTTGAAGAACAGGAACTCCTGGACAGGATAGGTTCCAAGCATGTGCCTGAGTCACGCCATTCTATAGATGGTAAGTTGTAATCACCTACAGCAATAAATTTCCCACTGTCATAACTTTGAAACACAGAGGTTATATGATCAAGATGTAATGTATAAACATCAGGGCCTAAATTTGGTGGAATGTAACTCGCACTGATAACCAAAAAGTAACTACACAATCGTATTTCAATGAATAAGTGATCGATAAGTGGGGAGGGGGAGCTGTTCGGCAGCGCATCAGCAACGTCGCCGGCACCCAAGCGTAGCCTTGCACCCAACTCGCGCCGACACGCCACCAAAATGCCACCACCGTCACGCCGTCCGCTACCAATCCTATCTCTATCACATCTAAATACATCATACCTTGAGTCAATTACTTCATTATTAGTTATATTGGTATGCAGCCATGACTCCGACAAAATTATGATATCATAATTATGTGACAGAATATTAATGTAAATAGTATGTAATTTTGTGCGTAAGCCACGACAATTTTGGTAGAACACTGATAAGACGTTTCTATGCATTATGAAAGGGCCAAATATAACAGGATATTACTAAAGTAAATTGTGCTATATGACTGTACATATTTCCAAAGACATGACTGTTATACAACTCGCTATCAGTTATAAAATATCTGTATTGTTTCACTAATAAAGAAAATAATAAATTACGCTGTACCCATTGTAGTCCATAGTCTACTGGAATCCACAATGAATTATGTTGCAGATATACCGTAGAAATAACATACAACTGTAGTTTTATGTTTTGGAAATTATTAGTTACACTCCCACACATTAAGAATAAGTCACAAAGACAACTCCCTGACAATATTAAAACTGCATGAAACTTCAGCAGAATGATTTTTAGCTTATGTACTAAGTTATTCATATTTAAATAAGCACAATTTGAATTTAAGCCGCAACGAAAGACACAACAATGTATAACAGGACAAAATTCCTTACCTTTACAAATTATTCCAACTAAGACCTGGTTCAATACACTTAGATAAGAAAATAGCATGTATATAATATATACGAGAAAGGAACACTTAATATATGTGAGCAAAAATGACACATTGAACTCTGTTATTTTGATCACCATACCTAGACAATTATTGTTTCTATTATAACAACTTCCAGTTAATATTTTTACAACAACAATATAAAAGTGTTTCCATCTTCGGTACCAAATCCGTACGCATATTACTAGTACAACAATTTGTTCGATGACTCCGAGTATGTATAAATATATAAAAAACCGACATAGTACTGTTGCCTTATTGCATTGAAAGACACTACACCTAAGTATATTATCAACGGATTTTTGCAATGTCTTGGGTTGATCTAACGGCAATAACCGGCGATGTGTCCGACTTACGGGTAAGGATTGTTCCGTGTTTGACCCAGACATACTTATATTCATGCTTCTTTGCCACCTCCCGGCACTGGCGAAATAACAGTTTATTGTTGAGTGTCAGATGTTCATTGACGTAGAATGTAATCGCCGGCCCTGATATTGATAGCTTGGTGGAGTCCAGGCCCCTCGTGGCCCGGTAAGCAGCGATCACGTTGTCCCGTAACATCCTATTTGCAAACTTGACGATTATATTTTTTGGTCGATGATCCCTCTGGTCGCCATGGGGAACTCTGTGAACAGCTACGATGTCCGACTTCGGTATGGGTAGCTTTATTACACTACCTAAGCAATCCAGTATGCTTACGAGGTTCTCATTGCGTCGTTCAGGCAAGTTTGATATTTCGATATTACACTGCCGAGCCTGTTGTTCCATTGCCAACACTTTATTTTCAAGCATACGTACTTGGGCTGCTGAGCTGTCTGAGTTGGAAATACTACTTTCAATGGCTTTTAGACGACTGTCAAATGTATCTTGTCTCTCCGAAGAAAAATGCAGCGATCGATCCACTTCATCTAATCTGTGATTAGTTTCTGTCAATGACTTGTTTATACTGACGTTATCGGCCTTTAGATTGATGATGTTATTATTTATTTCGGTCAGAGCGGACGAAATCTTTGCAAGTTCACTGGAAAGTGCCGATTTCACGGCGGTCGAAATGGTACTCGATATGCAGTCGGTGATTTGTTTGTTCCATATCAGCATCTGATCATCAAATTTACTCTCTAGTACGCTCATAACATGATCATCAGGTTGTTTACGTTTTCGGGTATTCAACTCATCTTGTGTGACGGACTGCGGAATATTACCCTCCGACGAGAATGTGTGAGGCGTAGGCGGTGTGCGTTGCAACGCCATCGCGCGGACGTCTGTGTGCGTGCGGCTGCGAGAAGTTATGCAGGAGCGACAGGGATGAAAAATACGTTGTTGTCTCTTATCCAGTAGGTGAGGAAGTGAGGTCCCCGCGCAGTTACGGCAACACGAATTACACAAATTTAACACCAATCGTTATTGCACTAAGGGTTATAGTTGTTTGAGATATTCAGCGAGATTTTTTAAAAATTCGACAGCACTACCACTCTCAACACTGACCCAACGCTGAATGAAATATATGACATATACGGTTTTCAACCAACTGAAGCCCACGATATTGTGAAATTGCGTCCATAAATGGCATTTATACCTACCATGACAACTGAAAAAAAAATGAGCACTATAAAAATATAAAGATTTAATTTCCACCAGGAGATTTAAATCATTCGGAGAGAACATTTGTTATTTTAAATCAGTAATTGTATAAAATTCAAGACGCTTCCACTGATTTCCCATTCCTTTTCTTGTACAATGGTCTGTGCGGCCCTAAAGATTGTTTTCTTCCGAGCCATTGTGCGGCCGATCACTGGAGATTGGATGGAAATGAGACCTGGGGCTGTGTTACAAAATACAACGGATACAGTTGTATGGTAGGTTTCTCGGAACACAAATGATGGTAGATTATTGTTGAAATACCAGACGAGCTTTTGTGAAATTAAAATGAATGAACTTGAAGTATTATTGGAATCACTACATTTATATCCACGAAGCTTTAATGACAATTTGAATTTAATGTTGTTCGGGCTAACGAACTAAAGAGATGTCAGTTAATAGCAAACCAAACTTGATTTTATGTGTCAAAATATTAATTAGTGTACACCGCCGTCTGATATGTTTATTAAATGTCGTATCCAGCCAAAGGTTGCAATGAAGAGATGTAGTAATTATTAGATTAGGTAATGTTGCCTACTGCGCATCTCCTATTAAATAATGTTATTATATTCTCGGTGTTTTTTTCCTTTGGTGTGCATTTAAGAATGTATACATATATATATTTCGATCAACTATTTCCTGTCCCATTGAAAATAACTGTAATTCTAGCTCTATTATCTAGCTGACAAATCCAATATCTGCTGTTGATTTCCAATTATGCTTACGTTCGTATTTGCTATGATGCTTATTATATTCTCAGCGTTCACTATGTCTTGGGTTTTGATAGATAGATAAAAACATTTGTTTTAGCACAAATTTTGGTTACTTGGTAGCCTTGCCTGTAAAGTCAGGGGCCCAAATTCAAACTCCGGCTAGGCACACTTTGTGTTGTGGACATAAAGTTTGTTCTGCATCTTGGATGTTTTGTTATGTTATATATTTTTCAATGCCACCTACACCAGGGTCCAGCAAGGGTAGGTGTGATCGTTATCGTAATTTGATCACATGGAACGACATTGAGGGGTCTTCAGACTAGATGACTGGTTTTTTTTGCTAAATCAAAATCATTAGAAAAATTACTGCCTAATGTTAATTATACTTGTTCTATTCATCTGGTTTGCCTGTAGATATAATACAAACTTTTTTGTAACGATTTTCACAGCCGTCTGAAAACACAACCATAATTTTGATTCTGGGACATGCTTGTTTCCCTCAGGGCCAGTCTCGGCCCTTCAAGTCCGAGAACGTAGTAATACGAAAGTCTCTCGAGTGGAAAACTCATTAGTTCGCACCTGATGCTTGGATTTGAAACATAAGACCCCCAAATTGAGGGGTTCGATAAATAAATTGGGTATTTTCTTATTTCATCGATTGATTAAAAGGAAAAACATGATCCAATAAGAAAAATATCTGGTTAACAGCATTGTGGCAGTCCTGTTTTTTTAGTAAACGAACAAGAGCATTACAGTATTTCATTAAAAATAGATGTCGCAGGAGGCATTAACCTATTCAAAAATACAAACATTTAAGTCCCGAGAACAAATTTTGCCCCGGTCGGGAATCCCTCTTACAGACAGACTTACTGGAATTAAGATACGGAGTTGTCAAATCACTAGAATTAGACTGACCGCTCTAGTAGCAAAAGCCTTGAGACGTTTCTTAGCAGAACCTACTGGAACGGGCAGAATAGCAAATCTCGCCACAGCTAGTTATATTTACACATGCATGCCTAAGATCCTTAGAGGCCTCAAAGCTGAATAAAATAGCACATATAGTCTATTTCATTCTATTTCTAGACTACACGTATAATCCTAGATCGTAACCCTGATTTCTTATTTCACCGCTATTTTATTTTATTCAACCGCTCAAATTTCTAATCCAGCTGCTGTTATAGCAAAAAATCTGCGCAAGGTTTAATAGAATGAAACATGAACCTATATTGATATCGATGGGAACGCCGCTCCTATACCGAAATGCATGGAATTGCGTACACATACGAACGATAGCGGAAAATATTTATTCAACGAGCATACCCCAAGTTAGTCGACTTTTTTTCAACGAACGGCTATTTTTCTTTGTTAACAAAATTGAATTCATTCATTGCTATATGAAGGTTATTTCTCGTTTTATTTCGGACTGCCGCTTGCCTTTTGTCGAGGAATTTGAATGACGGGATAAAACGTTTTGCGAAACTGAGAAAGTTTTTGAGACGGTATCTTCGCCTGTCAGTTGAACTTTAGTTGGAGACTTTAAAAGGCTGTTACATATTTTTGCTGAAAATAATCCCTGAACAAAGGTACTTGTCGAGTTCGTATTGTAACTTCCTCATATATAATTCTCTTTGAACCTAATCCAGTTCATTTCGATACAACAGAAGTGGGATGACTGCGAACTCAAACTTTGCACTCGAATGCTCTCAAATTGGTACCTTATTCAATTGTGCTATTCCATTGACTTAATACGTCGCAATAAAAGGATTTGACGTCAAATTTTCCAAATGGAGAGCGGATGAACAGCGCTGACATTCGCATCACTTTAATTTGCGAACATTTCGGTCATACACAGTGTAAACAAAATGAGTCTTCTAAAAATTACTATTTATTTCTGTAGCAAAAAATGGTTCAAACAATTGCATTTAATTATTCAAACGCTCTTTCTGTGATGACTTTTTCGTGCTTAAAAAGTAAAAGTAAAATACATAATTAGCTCCCTACTTGAGCTCTCATTATGTTACTATTTGTGCGACGAAATAATTAAAAGCTAGCACGAAGTCGCTCCGTTATAGCTTAAAATTCAAGTCTTTTTGATATGTAAATCAAAACCCCAAAAGCCGTCGAATTCCTCTTTGATGTGTTAATTTTATATTCGCAAACTGTCCTGCGCAGAATCTCTTATCGGCTTTGCATTAATTAAAATTTTCAGGTCATTTTACATATTTTAAGACTTGCTTACTTGGATTCTCATCGATTATAATTAGAGCTAGTAATCTTTTCGCATTCTGTATAATTTGGTTTATAAAATTGGACTTATTAATCGCTAGAACTAACTTTTTTTTATGTATCTTCATTATTATTATTACCAGGTGCTTATAAATAACAGTATTTATGTCACATTTATAATTTTTATTCAGTATCTTTAATTTGATCTTTGTATAATCAGAGGGTCACCATAATTAATTACAGTCGTTCACAAAGGTTTTTGACAGAATTATTTTTCTTACCCTACTTAATTGTGGGAAGATTCAATCAAATCGCAAACCGAACTAAACCAGAAGTGTGAAAAAAGAAATGCCAAGCCAAACAGAATGGCAAAAGTTGCAGTACTTCCCCGAATGAACTCGTTTACTTCTACTGGTATTCAAAAGAGAATTTGTTTACTATTCTTATATGGAAATAATAATGTAGACACCATTAATAATAATATGTTCCAGTACATATGAAAAAACAAAAACATCTATCCCCAAAAGCCACTTTTGTGTATAGAGTAATAACCTCAATATTTCGGCTCATTACCTTTATTTAGTTGGCACGAAAATAAAAGGCACAACTTGACCTGGAACGGCCCATTAGCGACATAATTCCTTTCACATAAAATAAATACTGTGCCCAGTGTCCAAGAAAGATTAGTCCTCGCTCTCTACTGACCCCGGCCACAGTGCAGTTTACAAGCCGTAGCATAAAAACAGCATCTCAACACCTACAGCCAGAATTTATTTATAATGTTGAATACTAAAATAGTTCTAATTCGACCCTAAGATAAACTTGACTGGCTTCATAGCTAAGTTGGTTAACACTGCCTTCTGCGCTGTAGGTCGTGGGTTCGATTCCCACCCATGAAACGAACATAGTTTTTTGTGTCTGGGTATTAATATATATTCAAGAAAAGTATATAAGTATTATATCAGTTTTCTGGTCTCCATAGTAAAAGCTATGCTTTGTTAGGAGCTTGACAACGGGGTGTAAATGTACACCAGTTTTTTTCTAAATACATAATAGATTATTTCTCCTTTCAGTTGTTACTGAAATCATACATTAAGAAAATAAATTTAACTAATTTACTACTACTAATAGCTCAACTGAACTAACTACCCATCAGGATAGAGCCAATACTTCTAATCGATTATCAACTTCGAAAACCTGCAGCAGATAATTTCGACAACAGAGAATGAAAAAAAAGAATAAATATTCATTTACAACAAAAGAATTATTTATTATTAGTACCTATTGTTTATATTTTGGGCAAAAAAGGTTCACTTAGATAGATTATAGAGAGATCGCTCAACTTCATGTCGGCCAAATAACATTTAAGGATTTTGTTTCTTGCACTACTGAATATTATTAATCTGTGCCTCTACTATCGCCCTTACGATAACTGCCCATAGGGGGTCTGCGGACGATATCGCGAACAATAGATTACTCTATTTTAGTAAAGACTAAGCCCGGGTGGCTTCGAGCGGGTGGCAAGAGCCATTTTTTCCGATTTGATCTATAATCATTATTCTATATTTCTATAAACACATTTTTTTACGAAATATTCATTAACTTTAATAAACTCATGTATAAAACTCAGTCAAGCGGCAGGGCAATTCTAATAGTGAAATATTGTGGATTATCTGAGTACATACTATTACTAAATGTATTATTAATATAAAATATTGTGATAGTAAAATATTTCAAAGATAAAACCACATAAACCTTTCTATGCATGTGCTGCGACATGACCTTATGTCAAAATCTATTCTGTATTATCAAAAAACTGTTCTGAATTGCGATTTAGGTACGTAGTTCTTTAAGAAACCTCGTCGCTAATAATATAAAAAGGGGAAGGTTCATGTTTAGTGTTCGTTACCATGTCAATACGGCTGAAACGATTTGTTTAAAATTGGGAACACAGGCAGACTGTGACCTGAAATGGCACAGAGGCTTTGAATTTCAATTCCGGGCACGAGTGAAGCTGCCGGTAGAAGCTAGTTTTTTACAAACGATGTAGTGTACCCTCAACACTGGCTATAAACTTGTAGATTTTTTCTGCTTTTATTGTCTGAAAATGCTGTGTGCTACCCAACAGGAAAATTCTCAGAGCATTACTTAGCTAAAACAAGGGCGTATTTAAATTAAAAGCTGGCAAAAATATGGCGTCATTTTCAGGGCACGTGTGTGATTCAGGTGTTATTTAAGGGCCATTAGATGACTGTGGCTGAGGGATGGGCGAGACGTGATTACTTAGCCTAATGTTTTTGAGAAACGCAATGGTATTCCGCCAAAATGGTGTAAGCGCGTGTTATCCGAGTGGAACAGACTAGTGTTAGAAATGATTCTGAGTCATATAGTAGTGCCGAATTTTTCTGGGTAACTACCAATATATATATCCCATGCTGATATGCTCCATTGAATTGTATCTGCCAAGAAGATATCATGATAAATATTTTCCTCATTCGAGTCTGTAGGTCTCTGTCTGTAAGGTTTGATGACTTCATTTCAGAGACTGACGGTCTCATCACGGTATTTCTAGCACTACAAAGTCTACGACACTGATAATTAGCTTGGGAACTGCTTGCTTGGGGATGTGTGTGATGGTATTTTGAAAAATCTATCTTTTGAAATATCCTTTAGTGGGTGAACCAAAATCTACTCAAGTGAAGTCGGTTACGGTACCTTTTGTTTTCAATATCACTTAATTTTTTATTTTTTTTTTATTATTTATTATTAATTTCAACAACTATTATTACAGGACTAACCTAAGTTAAGGACTGTGCCAAATCATTTCATTGAATATCCTATAAATATCTAGTTTTTGACTATAAACCATTAGCATTGATGTTTGTTCTGTGTCTGGGTGATAATATGTATTATATGTATGTATTTACAAAAAGAAAAAGTATATAAGTATGTATATCAGTTGTCTGGTTCCCATGATACAAGCTATGCTTAGCTTACTTTGGGGCTAGATGGCGCTGTGTGAAATGTCCATCATTATTATATTATATTATTATATATATTAATCAGTTAGCATCGTCAAACATACAGAATATAATATATTTACATCTCAGATTTAAAAAACACAGAAAGCATAAGTTTGTAAGATAAAGCTTCCCAGCTTAATCTTGAATTACGGCACTTATTTTTTACCTAAAATGCCTCGATCCTTAATAAATATTTCATACAGAAGGGTCATCATATGATCCTAGATTCATAGGCCGTTGTAGAAAAAACCCGGCCCAAGATCTCTACAAATAGTGAAATTATGAAGGGTACAGTGAATTTCAGGTTTAATCCCGACTAGAGTTGCTTCAGTCCGACTTTTCCTGTGACATTAAAAAAACACTTAAAAAAATCCGTTGATACGACGAACGATAGAAATTGTTAAGTGACTAAATCTTAAAAAGAAAATGGTGGCAATGAGTGGTGAAGCACTTGTAACCCACATTGACTGGCGTCTCAGGTCAGTTGGTAGTAACTCTGCTCTCTGCGCTTAAGGTCACGGTTCGATTCCCACCCAAGACAAATATTGTCGGGACGAACATAGATGTTTGTACTGTATCTGTGTTAATATGTATGATATATGTATTTACAAAAAAGGATTTAAGTATTCTATCAGTGATCTGGTTCCCGTAGTGGAAGCTGTGATTATTATTTTGGGGCTAGATGACGCTGCGTGAAATTTCCACCAATAATTATAATATTTATAGTGAAACTAGGCCTGCGTTGGCTTTCCCAATACTTTCGGATAAAGGCCTGGTTTTACGTATAATATATATGTAAGTGCCCAAGGTTAAAATATGGTGCATTCTTAACTGTTGCGAGATTTATCCGACTTTTTAATAACTATTAAATATTTCCGGCGTTTCTGTTCTTCCATCCGGTCTCAATCTCAGCTCCCAGGGGTTTCGTATCTATTACCTGCTCGAGTTCACCTCGAAGATGGTTACTTGAGAGCCCTCCGTATTATATTTTCTAAAGCTAGATTGATCCTTATTGTAGCCTATAATCGTTTGAGTTTACTATTAAACAGAATGAACGTTATAAACGCTGTTAGGTTGTCTTCAATTTCAGGTAACCTGTATAAAGGTGGAGCGGCGAATAATTAAATAAGCTTAATTTCTAATGGCGTCAATTTGAACTTGAGATAATTAAGTGGCTGTTATCTAGAATAGTGTAGCTGCAAGTTCCAAATACAATAGAGTGAATTTATTAGTCTCGATTTCATGGTTTAAAAGTTTAATATTTGGCGCATGCGCGCTAATATGTTTGGAACATAAACTCAAAGATTTCATTTCCATACCGGTCGCAGTAATTTACTTTGCCATCTTATCTATCTATCTTATTTTAAAAATTGTATAGAATTACGAGATTACGTAAAGTTACTTTAGAAAATAAATAAACCAAATTAAATTTTTCTTGTCTTGGCAAAGTATTCAAGTATAATTTAGTTTTTCACGCACAACATACGTTCCGTCGGCGAGTGCACTTACAAAATTAGTAATTAGGAAAATATTTTGCCAGCACTTTAGCGCGGCAACAATTCAATTTGCAATGTTTGCATGTGTTCCAATATATCCCCAAAGTAGTTGAGTTATTTGACACTTGAAACTGATGCGCTAAAAAGTAGCGATAAGTAAGATAGCTTTCGTGGGAAACTTAAACTTTAAAATTTCGAATGGAGGCTATAAAAGCAGTGAAGCGGAACTGCAATTTACTGTTCTCCGTGGCCCGTGTTGGGCGCCAACAAACTTCAAACAGTGCAAAACAGAAAACGCAGTGTGACGAATTGTATTGTTATCTATAGGTGAGTAAATTTTTAAAGTAAGGAATATTTATTTAATTCTCCGTGTTCTAATTTCGAGTACATTCTCTGCTGTGGCCGTATAATATGAGTGAAACACTTCTTAAATTACACTTACTAAGGGAAACTTTCCCACTACTATGGGAAAGAGAATTGTACAGCAAAGACTCATTTTGCCTATTTCCGTGTTAAACTGTATTAATTGTGGGAATACAACATGAGAAAGGCGAATCTTCGCCCTGTTAACAATTCTTAAATAAACTTTCAGCACGGACAAATCTCAAACCTACCAAAGAAATACGGGATCGGTAGTAGAATACCTTAATGTATTCTATAAAATCAAACTCGCAGTCACACAATTCATATAAATAATACATTGAGGGTACTACGGGCCCTTTCAGGCGGAGTTGGCATCAAAAGGACATTGTAAGTAATGGCCGAACCTTTTCCGACGTTCGGTAACAACACAGCTCAGAAAACTAAAGACGTTGGCTCATTCTGAAGTTGCGTCGCTGTATTTGGCTGAAAACAATTATAATTAATATTTCCTTTTGAATTTACCCATAGAAAGAACAATTTTAAGTTGAAATGCCCAAGAAGTATAATATAAAAACATATGATACATATTTGATTGAATGGACTATGTTACATTGTGTCCTGCAATATCTTCTGTAAAACGGGTGTAATTTAGTTCATATTTGTGTATACGTGGCATATTTTTAACTAATCTCAATCGACTGATTATTTACATTTTGAAAAGAATCTAAGTTATATGCTTATACATTACTTACTTATATCTACATATCAACTTGTCGTCTCAAGTACCAGCATAGGTGCATATCTAAACCTCATACCCTATAGGTGAGCTAGCTATTTAAATTTGCCTGTAGACAAGGGCAACATGGGGACACGACTCAAACTATTGTATTATTCAAATATCGCGCCATATTGCAGAACCTTTGCTGTGTGCGAGAGAAATCTAAGTGCTTTCAGAATTGTTATCGGCATATGAATTTTGTTCATACTTCACTCGGACGGCCTTTGGCTAAAGACGGAAGTGGTGGCCGAGTGCGGAGTACTACGGAAGCATTGTGAATGGTTGACCTCCATTAATTTTTCTTTATGATCATGACTTTCTGTTGATCACCATAATCCAGTCTGTTTGCACTCATTGCTGGGTATATTCCTCCTCTTTGGAACGCCATTTTTCTCGGTTCCTCGACCATTGTTTGCTGCCAATTCTGCCAATTTGAACGAAGTCGTCCGGCCATGGGCTGGTGGGGTATTTCGTCGTAAATCTGTAAGTTTTCATGCCGTCTGTCATATAGGTAATCTGACAGGCATGGTAGCAGAGCATTTTTGAATGGATAGCCGACGTAAGAAACCCTGATTAAAAAGTAACAAAAAAGTTAAATTAATTGAAAACTGCGAAGTCTATTGAACGCGAATGCGTTACTGCTTGGCGGCAGAAATGGGCATGGTGGCAGTACTTCCCCGGATGAACATGGCGAGAGTTCTACTGCTTTTAAAATATTATGTAATAGTAACTGTTGCCCACGATTTCTTCCGCGTGGAGTTCGGTTTTATCACGCACCCCTATTTTACCCCTCGGAAAAGTAGCCTAAGTTACTCCTTGTTACATCAGCTATCTGCCAATGAAAGTCCCGTAAAAATCGGTCCAGCCATTTCAGAGATTAGCTGGAACAGACAGACAGACAGACAAAAATCGTAAAAAATGTTGTTTTGGTATATGTACCGTGCATACATCCATATGCACTTAGTAAAAAGCGGTTATTTTAATATTACAAACAGACACTCCAATTTTATTTATTTGTATAGAATTACATACTGAGTAGTCAAGAGAGCCAAGTTCATCAGTTCCCCAGTTCCCAATCCAGTCAGTGAGTGACACTTAACATGCGCCGTATTTAAAATAGTATAAACATACCTATTTTAAACGACTTTTTGCCCCATCTTGGCTTTCTCGACGCTTAATCACGAGATATTTCTCGCTAACTCCCGCAATTACGGGTGGAATTAATTTACACAAGTCAGCTTATTTGTTTAACGTGCACAGGTGTGTATCATTTGTTGCCGTGATTACTGACTCGGGAGACGAGGTGTGGTCCCAGTTGTAGACGAGAAAATGAGGGGAAAAGCAAAGGATTTATTTATTAACATTATTTAGGATAATGTTTATAGCAGTGAGAAGATGTGGTGTCTTTGTAGTGTGGACTCCCACTTTCTATTAGATGGTCGCAGGTCTGAAAGCCACCCATTCGAATCTTTGAATTGAAAACCATAACTTTATTCCCAAATGTTAAAGAAAATGGACGAGAAGTAATCATCATAAATAGCAACGGATAGGCTCCCATAGACACTCTAATTATTATATATATGCAAAAGATTATTATGAATGTTTGTGTTTTTCTTTTATCCGCGGGCAAAGCTGTAGGCAGAAACTAGTGGTTTATATAAATCACTAGTCCGCGCTGTGTAGTCAAGATTCCTATTCCCTACGTACATAGATCCTTTCAAAATTAAAACTAGAAATACGTGACCACTTCACTTATATAACCTAAATGAGTAATATGTATACCTTGCTTAGTTTGTAGCTTGTAGCTTGTACCATACGTCTCAAGGTGTTCTAGCAATTTAGTTCCGTCATGTGTAAAGGCTCCATTGCAGACGACTGGCTCCTCTCCCGCCTTACCGTCGGATCAACGAACACAAAATCTGCTTTTTTTGGTCCTTAATCCATCACAACGGAATAAGATATCAAGTCAACGAGAAGATTTCTGTGAAGCTAAGACAAAGTGACACTTGACTGAGAGAGAAAGAGATTGAGCCAAATGTGGACAGCTCATACTACAGTCATATAAGCAATACTGCTGCCAGAACAGTAATACATTCGCGTTACTATGTTCCGGTTTGAAAGGTGTGGTTGCCGGTGAAATTACAGGCACATGAGGCATTCGACGTTCACTACTCGGAGTTACGGGCGCGTACAATGCGACTTGAGTCTTGTTGGAGCTTAAAGGATTCCGGTTGTACTGCTTGTTATAAGCAGAGGTTACTGTGGACTTAACTTTATCACATAAATATTTTTTATTGAAAAATATTTTTCGCTATACAATCTATTGCAATCAGACTACCGCCGAGGGCTATAATACTTATCAAGCAAGTGTAGCTCGTCTATACACGGTATGGCTGTTAGCGCTATTGAGGAGTTGTGTGGTTTGCAGGTTGCCCTGCCATCAGCATCGGCTCCAGCATACCTGCTTGACCTGCTTCAACATCAAGTTAACGCATCAATACCAAATTTCAGCCTAAACGGGCTACAAGAAATGTGAAAATATCAATTGTAAATTTAGATCTAAACAAACATACATACAAACGACATTGCAAATTAAATAAAAGCTTCATACAAAAAAAAGTCTCATACCAAAATCTAATGGTCTAAATAAACAGGCTACAGAAAGGCCATCAAATTTGCTAAAGGACGGTGACCATTCATGACGTCCTACATACAATAATCCTAATAGCCCATCGAAGTACCTTCAGGCATCCCATTCAAGTGGAATCCGGTTCAATATCTATAAATCGTCCACCACAGGGCTCATTTATCGCGTAATTGCTAAGAGCTATGCCAGTCTCTATTCTCGTACACTTTTACCGAATGGTGGTGACTCTAAAAGATTGTGTAGCTTTAAAGTGTTAGCTAGGCAGCCAGGCACCATTCTATGGTTTTCTCATGATGTTTTACATCACCGAAAGCTCGTACATAATGTGTTTTATTCTTCTCGTGGCTTTGCCCTCTTCTTTTCTTTTCAAATTATGACTTAGCTTCTTATTAATTTAGTTTTCTTCAAACCTCAATACGTATTTAAAGAATATAAAATAAACAATTCATCAATAATATGATCATCTTGTGATAACTATATTAAATCTAATATAATAATAATATTGGTGGACAATTCACACAGCGCCATCTAGCCCTAAACTAAGCATAGCTTGTACTATGGGAACAACTAACAACTGATAGAATACATATACTTTTTTAAATACGTACATATAATTCATATTAACACCAGCCACAGAACAAACATTTATATTCGTCAAACAAATGTTTGTCCTGGGTGGGAATCGAACCCAAGACCTACAGTGCAGAAGGCAGAGTTACTACCGACTGAGCTGTGAGGCGTGTCAAATATATCTTTAGTTATGTAAAGTGTGTCTGTGTCTTTCAACGTTTGGTCTCCCTTCACTGTTTCCTTCCTTTGCCCGTATCTTCCAGAAAACGACGGTTTGGACTGAATATTCGTTCGCTTTCATTCGCTGGACATATTCAAAGACCCAAGCCCCATTGTCTTTTGTGACTGCGATGGGCGACATCAAATAAAGTAGCTGTGTCTTTGCGTTATGATGAGCTAAGCAATAGAAGAGATAAGGAAAATATAACTCCAGGATATATATCGTACACACTAACACATTTTCCCCGAGTAGTAGAGGAATAGGCAGAGCCTCATTTAGGCCACTTATTACTTTGTTGTAGCATCGCGGTCGCTTCGCTTCAGTGTGGAAATCCCAATATCGCATCGTATTGAATAACTCTGAAACGTGAGGCTGGAATGTATCGTGTGCCTGTAATTTCACCGGTAACGACACACAAAACCGGAACACGACTGAGAGTCATATTGCTTTGTTGTGGGCAGATTTTAGCACAAAACTAGGTCCATTTGCTCGATTCGTTACTTTAGCACATAAATAAGTAAGTTACTTTTCGTAGCTCTGTTACAGGATGCTTGGACTTGGTTAACCAAAAATCATTAAAATCTCGTGCAATGTTGCAACAGTCTATTGTGTTAGATACTTTTTTGTCACCAACATGTTTAAGTCATACTTTTTTAATTTGTCAAGGAGTTTAGTTTGATTTGTTGATGTTTCGATAAAGTGTTGTGTTGGGCCTCTTTTGACATTTTCACTCATTTCACATATGACTTAAAGTATGTTTTTCATTTTCATTCGAATGCATATTTTATTTACCTCTGTATTTTCAAAGTTCTCTTTTTCGTTTTGTACATATTTTATTGTGACCCATGTATGATTATGGATTTGTGCATACTCAAACTTATTTTTAATAACCAGTCATAAAATCACTATATGTCTTTAAAATAGTAAGTAGTAGTTAGTTAAATATAATTTTCTTTGTATCAAAGCTATTTCTCCAGTTCCTGGTAAATAATTGCGTTGCGCTTTACTTTCTTTGACTTGAAAGTATTTGCGCTGATGCAAAAGCATCTCATCTTAAGGATCTTGTGCATCTCATCGTCGCAATAAGTGGTAAGTTCACTCATCTTTCATCTTCTCCAAACTGAAAGGTGTGAAATAAAAAAAGTTTCACTTTCAAGCCACTTTACCCTCAAAACGGCGACCGGATGATTCCCTTAAAGGTAAACTTTACATTGAGTGCCATTGTCCTCTTTGAATGTCTTTTCAGGGCATGTGGCTATGCTGACTATTATTTTATTCAAATTCTGGCTATTGTCGTGAAAGGCTCTTCGCATGAAAGCATTCCAAAGTCCACGTATTCAAGTATGAAGTTATGAGACGGTCATAGTGTAAAGAAAGTAAACCATGTTGTTATATTTTACCACAAAAAAAACATGCCACGTTCTGAAAACGGTGAAAGAAAACAGCGTGAGGAACTGACATGTCCTAGAACCAATAATTCTAAGACATGTGTCAAGTGCACCAAAAAAGCCTCTTTGAGACGCCTTTAAAATCCTTTCACCACACTGGTTCTACAGAATCAGTGACTCGACTAGTTAAAAGTCTAATTAAATGTGCCTTAAGTTAGCTTAAGAAAAAAGTATATGAAATCTTACCCTGTTCGCAAAATGGAATCCTATTACCCTGTGAATTTCCAAATTCACTTACCATCTAACGATTTCCTCTGAGCCTGCTTTCAACATAAAAAGGGACGAAATGTGTCAAGTGTCAGCCACTTGGCTATGAATACACATTTTCTTTTTCTGATAGTAGTTGTAGCAATTCTTGTTGATGGGAGCAAATAAACAAACAAATATATATTCTCGAAGGATAACCAGTTCACTCTCGTCTACTCTACACAAATCAAAGGTCGCTAGTTCATATCCGGAAAAGTCAGAGTAGTACTTAAAAAATGGTGTGTTCAATACCACATTCTTATAACAGTGTAAGAAACGTCGTGAGGAAACCGGCATATCAAGGAAACCATAACTCGAGGACATGTGTCTAGTGCGCGAAAGGAGCCTCTTTGAGGCGCACTCTAATCCTCTCACTATACTGACCATATAATTTTATGATGGAAGCTAATTTATGTCTAAGGCAAGAAGAACTGCATTTTTTGACAAATACCTAATTACTAGGCCCGATAGGCCTCACAGCTCAGTTGGTAGTAACTCTGCCTTCCGCGCTGGTCGTGGGTTCGATTCCCTCCCAGGACAAACATTTGCATGACGAATATAGATGTTTGGTGTCTGGGTGTTAATATGTTTTATATGTACCTATGTATTTACAAAAAAGTATATATGTATTCTATCTGTTGTCTGGTTCCCATAGTACAAGCTATGCTTAGTTTGGGGCTAGATGGCGCTGTGTGATTTGCCCACCAATATTGTTATTATTATAGTTATCTATCTGTGCATAATATCACGCCGGTCCTTTCAGTTGGTGTGTTTCTGAAACTGCAGAAACACACTTTCGCATATAATATTGGTTAATTAGGTTTCGTACTTGCATTGGGGCAGTGCTTATTATAACGTAAACAGTTTATCACGAGTATTGTTACGATTAACTTGTTCCCTATTAATTAGATGTTATCATAGACTATATTGCAAATTGACTTACACAATGCAGTGTAATCCAATTAGTGAACCAAAGTACGTTAGCGGAAGTTTCTGGTAGAACTGTGAGTGCATAATGGCCTAATGCATATAGATCAAATGTGAAATTACAGCCACATGAGAAATTACACCTACACGTCTCAGAGCTACGGGTGCGTACGACGCGACTTGGGTCTTGTCGTATGTAGTACGGGACCCAAGACGCATCGGTTGTTATGGGCAGAGGTTACCACTTAACACCAGGGACGTCTGCTCGTTCCGTAACTGTTTCACATAAAAAAGGTGGATACAGAGAGACTTTGAATTTGTGTTCGGGATAGTTATCTGTGTAGGTACCCTACGTAGTCTCAATGCCACATATTTTTATTTACATTCCATAAGAAATATAACAAAACAGCGAGATGCTTAAAATATTCCCGATGATTTATCCCGACTTTCTGTTTTAAATGAGAAAATACGCATAAAAAGGGACCATTAGCAAGAAACACAGTAATTTATCAACAGAGGCACCTACAAAATATCTTGAATTCCCCTAAATCCCTGCTCCATTATTATTCTGGATCCCGACTTGGGATGAATACTCGTTATTTAAACGATTTTTTGAACCTTTAAATGTCTTCCTATACAAGATTTGGAAATAGCTAGCCTGTTTTTGTTTTTCCGCCAACATAATGACAATAAATTTACTTTGAATTACGCGAGGCAAGAGCGTGGGAGTGCATGGTATAGACTTCGAGTTTCAATCCCGAGATAGCCCTTGTTCCCCTGTTCCCTTAAAGGTAGACCACGTCAGTGAAACGTTCCGTATCCCTGCTCTAAATATTAGTTTGAAACATTGAAGCACGCAAAAAGCACGCAGTGTGCGCGCGCAATGACATCACATATACACATTCAGTAGTGTGGAATTAGGAAAGGACTATGCAAGGCTAATAGGGGAGGGGCAGGACTTATGAAACTTTAAATAAGGATAGCGATAATTTAGCTTTGTATTTATAACCAGCTCTGTCCTACAAAGTATAAGCAACGAACTGCATCTGTTTGCACTGCCGTCCTTTAACTAAAAGGCCGTTAAGCCCAAATTGTTTCTGAGATATGTTCAGGAAACTCATTTTAATTCCTTTTAAATCCTTCACTTAACGGCCTACATTTTTTTTATATCTCCTTAACTAATTATAATTTACGAACGTTTCTTAGAGAGAAAGATAGAGAATTTTGAACTGTATCGCTTCATATTAAAAAGTCAAAATTACCTTTTACAAACAAACAAAAGTTATTTATTTAGATTACAATGCTGTCGTAAAATGGATTGGGAGCTCTTCTGTTAAGTTTAAGGAAACCTGTATTAGAAGAGACCCCCTCATTTGAGGTTAACGGCTTTATAGTTAAAGGACGGCAGTGCACTAAGCCTGTGTGCTAAACGGCAGTGACCACCGAATCACATAACTCACCCGGCGAGCCGATAAGGAGAGTTTGTCACCGAGGCGGGCTATTTACCCGAGTAAGCCTCATTAAGCCCGCGTCAAACACCTAAGGCAAACAAATGTCCCTGGGGGGAACCGGGAAGAGAATAATTTTAGTGAATAAAGAGAAATGTATGGGGTTGTTGGCGGGTTAAATTTATGAGCGCTGAATCACTTATTCCATACGTCATTTTTTATTTCGTGAATATCTTTGCTGGGAACTTGAGTTTTGAGAGTGATGAAGTGGAACGGACCCCAAATTTATATCCAAAGATGCTGGTTTTATCCCGCACGCACGAACTGATAAACTTTAAAAATTTATGTGGGAAATAGTGATATTTAGAGAACGTGACTTCGAATTCACCTAAACTGGTGAAGCACAATTTTGAGTGTGCAAGTTATGTGAATCAAGATTAAAAGCACTCGCCGTTGCTTTTGAGGGTAGGCATGTGTCCTTTAGCTAGTATTCCACGAACAAGCTCCGTCCCACAGTAGGAGAATTCGATTTATATTATGAACTTATGGAACGAGCAAATGGCCCACCTGGTGTTAAATGGTAACCTCTACCCGTAACAAGCCATACGACTCTACTTAGGCACGATAACACCCAACTCGCATCGTATGCGCCCGTACCTTTGAGACGTGAAGGCGGAATGTCTCAAGTGCGTGTAATTTCACCGGCAACCACACCTTTCAAATCGGAACAACACAGTTATGTAAATGCGTTACTACTTGGCGGCAGAAATGGGTATGGAGATAGTACTTCCCCGAACGAACGTGCCATAAGTTCAAATGCTACTATTGAGTACTTAGAGTATTTCCGTACTTGTTTACAGCACTATTTTAGTAATTAGTGGTTTGTGCAAGCTTGTATTATTATATATATGCCCTCTTATATATTTATATATGTATATGCTTACTTACCCTCGTATTTCTTTTCATTCGTGTGTACAATGAAAGCAAAGAACACTGCGGTAATAAATTCATTCAATTTATTATTCCCACCAATGTTTTCTTACACGTATGGAAACGTGTGACCCACTGACATGAATACAGACGGGATCGCAGGAATCTTTTTATTGTCCATACGGCGCGGCGCGGCGCGGCGCCCTGATGCGCACATTACAATGTTTACACAGATATATCTGGTTTCTGAATAGCAGATCGTCTTCAAGTGGATTCATACAATACTAATTTTAGGTGCCATTTACTAATAAAGTGGCATTTACATACCTTATTTGATTATGTTCGAAACGAGCAGATTCTATATATAATATTTATCCTGAGATAAAAATTAGGATACCTTTTTCAGTATTTGCGCAACCATATTTTGTACGATTAATCTTTTGTTGCTTATTTAATTTAATTTGACCGCCTTCATGATTAAATGTTTTTTGTTTCAGGTAATTCCTAATTTTGTGAAGCTCACCGTCGTGTTTGGCGAAACAACAAATCTGAAACGCTTTATCAAATACTACATATGTTGCTTCAGCTGCGATTATTCTGCAATTTTAGCGGGACAATTAAACCATCAACAAAAATGAATGCTTTTGTACAGAGCCTTTGTGCGATACACTGGTATGTATTAGCATGTTATTACATTATAGTGTAGCCTAACGGTACAGAGCCCGAGTTTCAATCCGGCAGTCGCTAGTTCAAATCTCGAAGGGGAACCGCGATTTGTTTTTTTTAGTTATTTGCGGAATATCGTATAATCAAAACGGTGATGGGAAACATCTTGAGAAAACTGACGAACCAAACTTCAGTCAGTCAAAACTTACAAAATCACCATACGTATAGAATAGAATAGAATAGAAAATATTTATTTGCATAACATAATTCAATATATATAATAACCACAAAAAACAAGAAATAAAAATATTAAATAGCTATAGCTGACGCCTATTCAAACCCCATCATACCCTACAACAGACAATATTGTTTTAAAAGTCGGGATATTTTCTTTTCACTAGCATAATCCATTTTACAATTTAGGAACTTATGAACTTTAACGAGTGTTTTTTTTATGTGATACATTTAAGGTACGAGTTAGTGGTTTAGGTAATTTATTTATTTATTACATGGAGAACCAACAGCTTTTTTACAATGTAATGTAACAATGGATTAGCTACGGAGAGCCAATTAGAGGTTGTCACGTGTAATCTAGTTTTTAATTAGTAACTCTGCCCATAACAAGCATTACGACTTGGGTCCTCCCAGGAACCGGTCTGTGCGCCTCAGAATATACTAATTTTTACACATTAATAATAATATTTAATAATCAGGACTTACAGAAAATCTGCGCATAAATCATAACAGCGAAGCGGAACTCAAAAGTTTAAGCAAAAAAAAAAAAACAAGTGATCGTTTCAAAGTTGCTTTCGCGTACAGAACTGTACTTTTGATTTACGGCTAAAAGATTGCCTCATAAATCACATGCACCCCTGTCTGACACTGTCGGTAAAATTAGAGAAAAACCAAAGACAAGTGCGTTACGCGCCCCGTTTCAAACTGTTCCGTATGTTTTTAATTTGTTCTATGACCGATTAAAATTTAGCGTATCTTTCTTTTGACGCTTGGGTATAGATTTATGATTCCGCTATTCTGAATTTTTCTGAAAAATTCTGAACCAGTGACCTCCGGATTAATTCTCGAGGTCTGTACAACTGTGCCATCACGATATCAAAACCGAATTCTTAAATTGTAAGATCGTGACGAAAGCGGTAAATCGTTGAACCAAAATTTCTAAGTAAATATAACCTTACACATAAACCTTTATATATGATCATTACAGAACAAATATTACCATACCTTTATCCCCAGACGGGTAGGCAGAGCCATATTTACCAGGCCATAGGCCACTTTTAACTATGGTTTACAGTTAATGAGCGATGCCAAAATTACTAATATTGTACTAATAAGTTATTTTTGCTTTGTTCACATTTAAATAAATCTATAACTGATAACACAATCAAATTAAGCCAAAAATTTCAGATAGAAAATACAGCAGGAACTCAAAACTAAAGCGGTTTTGAACGTAGACGCGTATTTACGATGTTGAATCGAGCTTAGGAGAAGCAATATTAATTAATCCGTGCAATTAAAATAAATTGTTCCAGGAGGGAAAACGTTTTCCCATCAACGGGAAATTATAATTGGGTTTTTAAATATTTTCATATATGCTTTGATCCCAAATGTTTTATTCACAAACGTTGATTGGCCGTTGGCATGCGTGACTCTAAATTACATTTCGTTCTTTTTGAAAAAACATCTTTGTACCTGAATTACCCGCTGATGTATCTAAAGACCTCAGTTCATCTTTTTCACATATTTTTCTACGTTCCTGAAGCAATAATTGTCATGTATCATATCTATCATAAACCACCGCTTACGGAATATTAATATAGTAAAAACACGCTGATACAAATATTTTGTAGAACCTGATATCCGCACACGTTTTCCAACGAATTCCAAGTTATTATAACGAGATTTGAATTCAAATATTTCAGTTAAATTTTCTCCTCTGATAATAAAATATTTAAATTATTTTTCCGTCCCGAATCCCGCTGGTGCTCTGTAATAGATTTATCCTTTGCCGACACTCTTCAAAATATTTCGCTGCTGTAATAATAATGATATGAGTATTTTGTAAATTATTTTAGCGAGATCGTGTTGCTGGCATAGACTTATTATATTTCATGAGGTGTTTATAAAAATTAATGTATTTTATTAGAGTATAGACTAAACATTAGTCGTCACAAGACAGAAAAATATACATGTAAATTACCTGTGTTAAGAGGCCTAACTCTTCCAAAACATAGTTACTTATAGATTAAGTTATACAATAATGTTATAAAAAAATATAACAAAGACTACACATATATTATATATAATTTACTTCTACTTACTAATGTGTGAACAGTAATGTATCTTCAATACAGATAAGATAAAAATAAACTGCGAATAAACTAATAAACTACTAAACTGAATATTCTAGATATACACAAATGAAAGCAAGAGTTATCCTTTATTCTTTATTCTCTTATTCTATGTTGTACACAGAAAAATATACATATAGAATAAAAAAAATATAAATATAAATTATCATATATAAAAAATATGTACAAAGGCAAGCTTAACCCTAAAAAGAGTTTTATTCCAGCAAACCTTGGAGGCTAGAAAACGTTTGTTAACGAAAGGTGGGTATGATATGTGCACTTACACGAAATAGCACATACATACACAAACGGTCATCGAAACTTTACGATATAGACACAAATGTATGTCGTAAAGTTTCGATGACCCCGTTCTCTATTGATTTCCACACAGTGATGGCGAGAATTCTAATCAAATTGGGAATAATTCTAAAAGCCTACGAAGCGATAGCGCATCTTGACCCAATTTGTTGCGTATCGGGCGACGGCTATTTGCCCCAAATTCTGCTCGAGCCCAGTCTCGTACTGAAACGGCTTACAATATCTAATTCTGCTGACAAAAAAGGAAATTTTAAGGCTTTTTTTATGTAAATTAGTTATGGAACGAGCAAGATGGTCGATTTGGTGTCAAGTGGTAACCTTTTGCCCATATTAAAAGCAAAATGACTTGGTAAATTACTTAGGTGGTGGAAGACCCAATTCGCATTGTATTGCGCCCGTAACTTTGCGATATGAAGGTGAAATGTCTCATGTGCCTGTAATGCCACCTTCGACCTCACCTTTCAGTAATGCGTAAGTGTGTCGCGGCAAAAGTAGTAGGTATGGGGTGGCAGTACTTCCTCGGAAGAACAAGTTCTTCTTCCTATGAAAGAACTAGTACTCCGCATTGAAACGTAATTAGGAATCTAAATTAATTCTTTGGGTACTTCGAAATACCTTTCCAAACAACTTGTTTCTTGTATCCAAGCATTAAATTAGGTTCAACTTTGTTGGGAACTAGGTTTCACATGCGGTTTTGCCCGCATAACCCCGGATTAAAAGGTATTTTGTGTATTCCATCTTCATGTTCAAAATAGCAGCCAATTTCGGTTCCCTAGTTAGTAGGAGTAATAACACCCAATCAAAGAAACTTTCGCATTTACATGGAAAGTGACCGATCCAAGTATCGCGATTATGAAATACCAGCATTCCTCGAAAATAAACAATTGAACATAAAACTGAATCGTATATACATAAGTATACTATCAGTTATCTGGTTCCCATAGAACAAGCTATGCTTAGTTCGGGCATAGATGGCGCTGTGTGAAATGCCACCAGTACTATTGTTTATTCATCGACTTCGCTCTTAACATCGCGACAATTAGGCGGAGTGGTCACTATCGCAACAACAGTTTTGACAATGAAAAATTTTGATTTGAGTCCTACATTTTCACATTTAGATAATAATAATAAACTATATTGCCAATATTATTAATTACATTTCAAGTCAATTTCACTTTCACAATTACGTTATTTCTATTGTGAGGAACAGCGAGGCCCAAACTAGGTGGTTAAGCCTGTATCTTGGGTCTCAGGAGTACGAATTAACCGTATTATATATTTTTTTAAATAAATTATTAATACGTTAAATTATTGACTATTAAAAATTAAGAAAACTAAAACCAGAAGCAAAAACATATGATATAACATAACAAGGACAAGATGTGTGTGTGTGTGTCTTGGTTCGTGTGTGTGTGTGTGTGTGTGTGTGTGTGTGTGTGTGTGTTCGTGTGTGTGGGGGGGGGGGATTACGACATAGTACTGATATTTTATAATGAGAATGTTGTATATCAGTAGTTATTTAAGTACGCGCTGTTTAATTAACCCATTGCTTTCAAGTAAATAATTAATAACAATGTTTAATACGACGTAACCATAAAGCATAGTTCACCGGGTTCCGACATTTCAATTAATTACCGAAATAATCGCATATCGTTATTGTAAATTAATACTATCGGGTGTTATCCAACGTGATGACTGTTTGGGCCAATAAATTACCTTGCAATAATTTTAAAGTAAGTAAGGGTTGGACCACATCTACATACATAAAACCTCTATCCATTTCAGGTCGTGGGTTCGATTCCCACCCAGGACAAACATTTGTGTGACGAATATAGATGTTTGATCTGTGTCAGGGTGTTAATATGTATTATTTGTATGTATTTACAAAAAAGTATAAGTATTATATCAGTTGTCTGGTTCCCATTTTACAAGCTATGCTTAGTTTACTTTGGGGCTAGATGGCGCTGTGAGAAATATCCAACAATATTTATTTATTTATTATTTATATTCGCAATACAGAAACCGACACGGAACCAAGAAAAATCAAACTATCACTAAACACCATTTAAAGAAACACACAAAAGTTCCAAAAAGAACATTCACGAACACTTTTAAAAATAACATTTCCTGGGGGGATTCGCAGATTCTTTAAAAGACGATGCAAAAGTGTATGAAAACAATCCTTTTCAACTAGTCTAGCTAGTCAGATAGAAAGTAACCGAAGACTTGCAATAACAATAGGTTTAACCGCTGGACTGTCTTCGGACAAAGACCCGTTCCACGCGGATTGGCGCCCACCGTGGGACACTTTATATCTTTGTTAGTTTTACTTCCTTTTTCTTTAGTGCACGAAAGGATCCTCTTTGAGACGCACTTTAATCTTATAACCACACTGATTCGAGAGTGACTCGTATAGTAGTAGTTGTAAACTTTATCGTTTATGGTGAGAATTATCGTATCACATAATTCAACTATTGAGTAAGAGAATTTCTTGTACATTGTTTAGGGCCAATTTTTTTATGTGACAGAGCTATGGAACGAGCCAACGGCCGACCTGGTGTTAAGTGGTAACCTCTGCACATAACAACCGATGCGACTTGGGTCCTCCCCTACTACGTACGACAAGACCCAAGTCACATCGTATGCGCCCGTAACTCTGAGACAAGAAAGTTGAAGGTCCTTTTAGAGTGAATTACTTAATATACACACATCATAGTACGTGTCCTAATGGATCTTTTTGCTTGTAGAATTATTTTTATATCTCTGATGCCTATTAAGGAAGAAATTCACAAAACATTATCAAAACTAACAAAATAAACAGTCGTCTAATATAGCTGGTCCTTCGAGAGTACACCGCGTAATTACGCGGCGTTATGTGAAATTACATCACTATAACGCTCGTTATACGGATCCGGTAACGGAAGCCGATTATGGCTTCTCACGGGCACTGATCGGTTAGCTCAAGTGTACTGTGCGAGTGAATGTGTTCATATGGTAACTATCCTGCCAACAAGCAATTTGACTGGCCACATAGCTCAGTTGGTAGTAATCCTGCCTTCTGCGCTGTAGGTCGTGGGTTCGATTCCCATCTAGGAAAACATTTGTGTGATGAACCAAGTTTATCTGTGTCTGGCTGTTCATATGTATTATATGTATATATTTACGAAATGTATATAAGTGTGCGTGATGTACAAGCAAATTGCGCCAGTAATTTTATCCCATCGTACTGACCTAAAAATATGAAAAATTCGAAAGGAATTTTGTTTACGATCTAAATTTTATGCCAGATAATACTTAGATGCTAAACTAAATTCTTTTCGAATTTTTATTATATTTCTAAGAAAACAACGCCCCATTTTTTCCCTTAGTTAAGAACACAGAGACATTGCAATAGGTAGCTTCCAAGCTGAGATAGCGATATTGGTATCACAATGACCGTGTGAATTTGGCTCGTCACCCTCACGGGTGCTGTGATCGGTAAATGAGCAACAAACTTGCAATCTCTAAGGGACCCTATACGCTAAGTTTCGGGTCATCCCTAAAGTTTCATAAACTTGCCACTTCTCTTTTTATGGATAAACTTATTGGGCGTGACCTACAAAAGTTTTGGGATATTGAAAAAGATTTTAACAATGCGCGTGTGATTGGGCCTCTTTTAGAAAAGGGTTCAAGTGGATCAGATCCGATGTCGGTAGACAATTTATTCTTCACTGGACCTTAATGGTTCAATACCTACTGGTTTGGCTGTTGATGCCTTTTTGATGGACTTTTTCTTTGTTGGCTCTTCATAATTCTGAGATTATTTTAATAAATAAAATTAGCATTGCTATTTTTAGATACTCAATGACTGCATACATCTACTACTACCAACTTTTACCAGTCAAGTCACTACCTCCCTAAAGTAAACCTTAAAGAGGCTTCTTTTTTCGGACATGTCGGTTTCCCCACGATATTTTCCTTCTTGATATATCCTTCACCTTTTTGAAAATTTGGTATATCGCACTTAAATTCTACAAGTGTAAAAACTCATTGGTATTCAACCGGGTAAAAAATGTCTCATTAAATAACTCCAACGAAATTATTTTACAGCCATTTTATCTCAGAAGTGTTAAAAGCTTTATTTCATTACATTTGAGGTTCTTGTCATTTTTTTCTAAAGTGATCTTTTTTTCAACTGATTTCACCAAATAGATACTCAAAATTACTATACTGAATAACAAGAATACAAACGTTTACAGAAAATGTATCTGTTTGTAGACGGTAGCAAACGTTTTCGCTTTACCGGGTCGTTAGGCCCCATAATTGTGCCCCCTTCGCCAATTAGCCAACTTGACGTCTTTGTGCTCGGAATCCTTTTTAATAAGATTATCGTATAATTTTCACCAATGTTACAACGGTAAACTCATTAGACAGAACTGAGCTGCTAATCACACCTTAGTTTTTCAACTCAATTCCATTCTGTTATCACAGTTTATCACTGAACTTGAAATATCCCTTGACATTGTAATATAGAGTTTAGTATCCCAAATAAGATCTAAAAACGGACAAGGATCAAGCTCATATGCATGAAAAGGCTGAAATCTTACAACGTCATGATCTCTACCGTCTTCTTTGAAATGTTTTCTATAGTCATTGGTTTCTAAAAAAATATGAATTTGCGCCAAACAACTTTTTTATTTAAAGTGATTTTATTTTATTAATTATATTCTTATTTTACTATTGACAGGCTTTCGTTTGACAGTAGATCACCTGATGATAAGTGACTGTGTATGCCGGTGGTAGCCTTTTGCGCTGCAGTTCATGAGTTTGATTCTCAACAAGGACAAATATGTTTTCTGTGTCTGGTTGTTATATTACAACAATTTTTGATACAAAAAATCATATAAGTATATATCGGTTATCTCCAGTTATCAGTTAGGCTCCTTTAGCACAAGCTTTGCGTCGTTTAATGACTAGATGGCGGTGTAGGAAATGTCCACCAACATTTTTTTACTCATCCCTTAACAGTGCGAAGGCACATCCAAGCTATCCAAACTCGACCGTTAAACTAAACGCAGATTTCCAAACAAAAACATCGTAGCTTCGGTGCGAGGTTTTAAATCTCAATAAACAAATAGGTGAGTCGAGTTGTCCCATTCAATAAAATTCCGTTTCTGTTACACATGTAGGTCAGTCCGACTAACGAGATACCAAATAAAATACACAGCCTTGTGCTCTGGTGCAGACATTTGGCTTCTTGCGAGGCATGATAATTAAATATGTTTGTAATTGGTATTGTACAATATTGAGCAGTTAAATGAGTCACATAATATAATTGTTTACGATAAAGGTTCACTAGTCCCCACACTAAGATTCCCTGTGTTGTGGGTGACTAGTCCCTCCCAGGAGAAAACATCGTACAGGTCTTAGACTATTTATAGACATTTAGGGGGGTACATACTTAATAATAGGAAAGTGAATTTGGTAAACATGAAATCATCTACTGTTACCTTGTGGTTCGATAGGAGATACACTTACTTACAATTTATGAAAAAACAGGAAACAGAACAGGATATTAATTTTTAGATAATTCTTCTTCTATTGAATAAAGAAGTAATTGTGTATGAATAGTTGTAGCTAATCAAAATCTTAGCTCGGAGCTATTGCCCTTTTGCAGGGCGCAATATGGAAATGACACCGGAGTCACAAATTGTGAGTTACACGGAGTAATCCCTCGTTTGACAAGTCGTGCCCAGGAGATAGACTCCATCGGTCCATTTTTTTTTATTTCATGTAGGAGGTCGAACGAGCTGACGGCCTACCTGATGTTAAGTGATAACTGCCGCCCATGTACAACAGCAATACAAGTCCTCTCCACTAAAGTACGAAATAACTCAAGTCGCATTGCGTTGCGTCCATCACCCCGAGACGGAGATGTTACGTCTCATGCGCCTGCAATTTCGCCGGCACCCACTCCCTTCCACCGGAACACAGTAACACGAGTGCATCATTGCTTTGCGGCAAATTACCAGGTGTGGCGGCAGTACTTCTCCGGGCGACCTTAAATCCATCAGACGAATGGACCGTTTCTATGAAATCGTCTCGATGCTTACAATTTATTTCTCGGCCTGTCGCCTATGCCATCCACCACCGCAATAGTTACATGCAAATAACTGTGAAGCTGACCCAATATCACTTGACCCGCGTGGTTCGCCGTTGCCCACTGGTATTTTACGAATTACGAAGGATGCTCTTCGGTCTGCTAGATTTGGATCAAATGCCACTTCAAAATTACTTTATTTTAGGGTGCCTTTGCAAGTCATATGTTTTGTTCATATGTTTTAGTAGCAAATGTTATCAATAGTGTCAAAATATGAGTTCATATGAGCTATGCCATTATTAATACCATAATACATTATCTAAGACGTCATAATCGAAGACTTATCAGAACGGTGTGTGACGTGTATATATATCCTACTAATATTATAAACGTGAAAGTTTGTATGGATGTTTGTTTCTCTTTCGCGCTCAAACAGCTGAATGGATTTGATGAAATTTGGTACCAAGATAGCTTATATCCTGGCTTAACCCATAGGCTACTTTGATCCCGGAAAACTGCTGTGTGCTGTGTTGGGATTACTTATTCACCGCGGGTAACACCGCGGGGCGCAGCTAGTACTATATATATTACACACTTGCACTTTACTTTTAAAAAGTAATAGTAAAACTACTACTTTTTTTACTTACAGTAGCGATCATATACGAACATGTTGGGTATGTTCCATTCGCGCATAGTAAATGTTATTCGAAGTCACCATGTTTCGTAGTTATTTTCAAAATATCAGCCAAGACAGTTAAGTAGTTTTAAGTAGCAAACATCGACATGAACATTTTCATTTATTATGAAAAAAATGATGAGATGATATGAAAAAAAAAATACGCGTTTCCAGACAACCTTGGAATGTATAAGATATTATGCTACAGTTGTGCTATCATCAATCTCTCACCTGTCTATGACTCGGAGGTAGTGATGTGTGAGGCTCGTAGGCACTTGGGAAAATTAAGCTTTCCACAAAATACTTACATCGGGACTCAAAAATGTCTTCCAGCAAAACATTGTTCTTTTATTTTACTTAACAATATACATAAACATTTTTTTTTTGCACTTGAGAAAGTTAACACGATGTATTGTTTATGTGATGGACATAGAAAGACAAATAAAATATTCATACCTAACAACGAGAGCGTGGTGGTCTAGTGGTACTGAGTTTCAATCCGGAGGTCGCCGGTTCAAATCCCGACGTGCACCTACGCGACATGGTCTGCCGTCACACTGCTCTCGAACTCAGTGTCTTGTCGACCACCATTAAGCTTAATATTCCCTTACTCAAAGGATTCCCATTAAACTTTGTCCATTTTAAACAGTTGCCTTTTGAGCCTACTTTCAAATTCATCGGATACTTAAGGCCGCAAAAGCTTTAACTTTTTGAGTGGCTTTGGACGCCGTCCATATAAATAGAGTGTACGTACTTAGGTAGTTGTCCTACCGCCGCGCCGGCGCCGGCGTGGAAGCCACTAGCGATCGACTCGTTCAGGAGACGTTCAAGTCATTATGATTGTTGGTCGTGGGTTCTATTCCCACCCAGGACAAAAATTTGTATGACTAATATAGATGGTTGTTCTGTGTTCTGGGTGTCAATATTGTATTATATGTATTTATTTAAAAAAAAAAACAGTTGTCTGGTTCCCATGATTCAAGCTATGCTTAGCTTACTTTGGGGCTAGATGGTACTGTGTGAAATGTCCATTTATATTAAAATGATTAAGTTAAGAAAAGAAATTGTTTACTTCTTACAAAGTCGCGTTTGACTACGTATCACCTGATTTGTATTATGTAGTCCATATAATTATTTGTTATCATGATATAATATAATTACGACGCCAATGCCTAGATTAGGAACTAGCTCTTAAGTGAGGCTACTTGAACAGCCTACAAAAGTAATGTTATCTAATGATGTTGATCATTATATGATAAACGGCAATGGGAACGAACGGGCGAGGAGATGACCGTAAATCCCGGCTGGGGTAATGAGAAATATTATTTATTGTCCTAGGATACACTGACCCAACGTATTCTGCGAAGGTTTATTACGGTCGTTTAATCCGCATTAGGTACTTTCAAGATTCGGAAAAAGCGTTTTTGGTAAATATGATAAACTACTACGAAAAGTACAGGTTTTTTTTTCTATCAAATTTGTTGATATTTAATTACCTACTAGAGATATCGGTAATAGTATTTCATAGATAATTAAAACTTAGAAATTATATAAAACTAGTGTCCTGTCCCGAGCCTTAAGTATTTACTATTGGAACTCATGTTTGTCATAAAAAAAAAAGTTGAAGTCTTTATGAGGAAATTGTTAATACAACTTTTAACATAGTGTTAACAATAGCTTAATAGTTTTTCGGTCTAAAGAGTTTAATACTCAGTGTAGGAGCATTACATACAACGTATCACCACGTATCCCAAAGTAATGTCTGTCATGGACAGGAGTTATATATCCCTCATTTTGTACAACATAAAAGAAAATATATTTTATCCAAAATGACGCAGATACAATGGAATTGTCTCCCTAAATTTCTCTGGCGGTAATCTTTCTTTAGATTGGGTTATTTTAAAGTGGTACATAACTTAATTCCCTTTAACGTAAAGCGTAATGAAAGAGATTGGTTTTTCACTCGATAGGGTTTCTGCTACCCGCTGATAACGCATTCCACGTATAGTTCGCGGCATGATTATATTGGAATACATTTCTATCTAAAAGGGCGTCAAGCCAGCCGTCTCCCTGACGAGCGGTTAATGTAAATTAAACGTTATTGCAATACTTTAAGATTCGCAACTCGCGTTCCTATATGTGCTATCAAACATAAATGTTTATTGGACTATGAGCGGTAACCCCCATGGCTTTGGTATCAATATTGCGTGCGCGTGTTCCGAGGTACTGCCTAGCGATATCGAAGAGAGCTTGCTAAAGTTATTTCTGTATTCTATTCTGTGGGAAAGTGTCTCTCAATCCGATACAGCACCCCTCCTTATCTGACCCCATAACTTTTGTATCTTGGCATCCTTGTTTTAACCGCGCGAAATCGTGAGATGACGATAAATGAAACGGAGGTCGCGGAGGCGGTTTTACTGTAAAGTTGGTTATCTCCGGCCATTTTCCGAGTACCTTGGGAAATTAATTTGTTTAATTTTAACCTTACAGTTGTACTGTTCATTAACTAATTAAAAGTAGTAATCTGTAAAATAATTCTGATAGTAAAACCATTTAGTAGGTTCATCTTTTCATTACTCAAATCACACTTTGATTTTGAACCGTGATGAAATCACTAGGTAAGTGTTTAATGCGAAAGTATGACAGGATGTATTCAAATTTTACAAAAATTTTGAATATAAGTAGATGATGACCTGTAATGACATATAAGCTATATTTTTAAACCAATTCCGCGCAGGTGAAACCGTGTGTAGAAACTATATATGTATATGAAATACAACATTACGATCTGTCGTCACCATTGTAATTTTTATTATATATTATATTTATTATATCAACCCTAGGCACACTAACATATTTTCTTTCTTCTTTCTTTCTTTTAAATCTAAAATCTGTGTGTCACAGTAATGTGATATCATTGCTACAGCTAATCCGTGGGTCCCCACCTCGCCGGTGCGTAAATCAACCAAGCACGCACTGTTCTACATTACAACTTCTCCCCTAACTCCGGGATTACAACGCACAACGCATTCTAAATACTTGATTTAGGAGGGTATCCTGAATAATCGTTAATTCGTTCGTGTTCATTCCACTAATAGAGGTAGAAATAAATCTACCAATCAAATATAAAAAGAAAATGTAAATTATTTCATCTGTCTCGTTACCTTTATGATAGGGCCCGTGAATTTCCGGTATTACTTAGTAGAAAGAAAGCATTTTTTCATACAAACGTACACAACAACGAAAAACATTACACAAACATATTTCATTTGATTTCTTTTGACATTCACGTCTTTTAACCGTAGGCAAAGCATAATTAGATCAGTTTTGATGTTCTGGGTTACACTGTCGCAGGAAAGTAGACATAACAAGTGGAGAGTATATCGATGCCATAAATTGATATTTCCCCGTGAATATTCCCTTACAGAAATAATAATAATAATAATATTGGTGGTCATATCACACAGCGCCATCTAGCCCCAAAGTAAGCTAAGCATAGCTTGTGATACAAGCTATGCTTAGCTTACTTTGGGGCTAGATGGCGCTGTGTGATATGACCACCAATATTATTATTATTATTATTTCTGTAAGGGAATATTCACGGGGAAATATCAATTTATGGCATCGATATACTCTCCACTTGTTATGTCTACTTTCCTGCGACAGTGTAACCCAGAACATCAAAACTGATCTACTGTCTGGGAACCAGACAACTGATATAATACTTGTATACTTTTACTTGTAAATACATACATATATTATATATTAACGCCCAGGCACAGAACAAACATCTACGTTGGTCACACAAATGTTTGTCCTGGGTGGGAATCGAACCCACGACCTACAGCGCTGAAGGTAGCGTTACTACCAACTGAGCTATGAGGCCAGTCAAAGAAGCTCAACATCCAATTCATAATCCGCTAGTTCTATCTTATAACACTTAAATTACCCGAAGTTTCGGATGACATTTTTTTTTTTTATGTATTACATTTACGGAACGAGCCGACGGCCCACCTGGTGTTAAGTGGTAACCTCGGCCCATAACAGCCGATGCGACTTGGGTCCTCCCATACTAGGTATGACAAGACCCAAGTAGCATCGTATGCGCCCGTAAATGTGAGACGTGAAGGTGGAATGTCTCATGTGCCTGTAATTTCACCGGCAACCACACCTTTCAAACCGGAACACAGTAACGCGGATGCGTTACTGCTTGGCGGCAGAAATGGGCATGGTGGCAGTACTTCCCCGGACGAACTTGGCGAGAGTTCTACTGCTCTTAAAATAAGACATAATCAGGTATAATAGTTTGAATCAAATAATTATCAGGCGCCGTCCTTTATTTTAAGCACTGAACACACGAAATTAATAGCTAGCCAGGCACGACCTTCGCAAACTAATTGAAATCATGTAAGTGATCATTTGTCACAGAAGACTAAAAACCACTAAGCGAGCACGCTAAGATGTATATTAAAATTTAAAATGAATAATGAAAATGACGATGATTTTTATTCATTTGTTCTATATTAAAGAAGGTACAGAATAATGTCCGATGAGTTTATAAATAATGTATCCCATTGCCGTGTTGGGAATGCTCTGGAACCAAATCTGGAACTAAAAATTTTCTTTTTTTACAAATATCTAATTGTGAATAAATGCAGACTGTTATTTTCTATTATTATTTTATTCATCTTTTTATTCCCCTTTAGAAAATCAGGAAAGTTTTGCACAGCTTAACTTAGCGAATATGCGTGTTCTGGGTATTTTACAAAAAAAACTATGAATGTAAATAAAATTACCTTTAATCGTTCAAGCTTCGAAAAGGAAAACCATTTTATTTCGATTCCGCAATACAAAATACTAACTTTATAAATAACGCGTGAACATCGTATGGTGATTTACCTCTATCGACCAGTACGACCTTGTCATACCAGCTACAAAAAGCAACCAATTTAGGATCCTTCTCAAGTTAGTGCATGCAACCCGGCACTATTCCCCTACAATTCCTAAAGCGCCATCTATCTAAAACAGCAACCAATTTAGGATCCTTCTCAAGTCAGTGCATGCAACCCTTCACACGGCACTATTCCCCTACAATTCCTTAAGCGCCATCTATCTAAAACAGCAACCAATTTAGGATCCTTCTCAAGTCAGTGCATGCAACCCTTCACACGGCACTATTCCCCTACAATTCCTAAAGCGCCATCTATCAGTGGCCGCGGGAAGCTCTCATTCCTGAACATGCTCTCCCCTCCACCCCCCAGTGTATAGGGAGCGCAGTGTATTGATCTGCGCCACTACAACTGAAACAGACCGGGTATATGTCTACCACAGCTTTATAAATTCAAAATTCACTACCACAGGACAAAAAATCAGGCCTAATTGAAATAATTTGTGATAGTACGCAACCCTTAAACCTAAGGTGAGTGCTGTGAGTTCATACAAGTCCTTAACGTCATTCACCCCTCGCCCATTCATGATGACGTAGAAGAAAACAGATTACAACTCCTTACCCTTATTTTGATGTGTTTATGATTAATTAGCTTTGTTCAGGGATTATTCTAATGTGAAGTCAAAACAGTAAAAAAAATTAGGTCACAGATGAACTTTTAACTTGCGTGAACTTTCTGGAAGCTGGTTGTTTAGAGCGCCATGATGACCCATTAATATTATAGTGTGTTTATCGAAGGTAATGTGAGGTTTTCTCACTGAGCAGTAGCACATAGTTAGGTATATTGTTATCTTTTGAACAGTGAAGACGTTATAGGACAAAGCAGTGATATTTAATACCCAACAATACCGATTTCTTATCATCCTGATATACCTGCTACGTAAATATAGAATGGCTAAATCTGTCGACCATAATCATCATTTTCATTCGTCTTTTAGTTTTTAATATTCAGATTAACAAAAAGTGTCGATTCTCATCTTCATTATCAATTAGTTTTATTTCGATTAAAAGATTCACATCGACCGCAGATATAAAATAAAATCATAACCAATATCAAATGAAACATTATTTTACATGACGTTTTTTTTTTCTGTTTATTTGTTTCACAAACAATATATAACAATTGTGTCGGAAATCACATACATGTAAAAAATAGAAAAATACAAAATTATCTATAACTATATATTTTCTCATAATGCATTTCCAGGAGGGCATCGAGGCCACCGGTCCGGAGATACAAAGCGCGGAGCTCCAGAACGACCAGCACATCGGCGGGGCCAAGGAGCCGTACGCTGACGGCGACGACGACGATGACGGCTCCGGCGTAGAGCCCGACGAGAGCTCAGGGTCCGGCTGGGGCGCCGGCCCCGGGGTCGACGACGAAGACGGACGAGGCTCAGGTGACTCGCCCGGACTCACCGAAATACCAGAAGATGACGAAGACTTTGCCCCGCGTGCCACCTCCCACGGCGTCTCGTCCACTCCGCCGCCGTACGACAGGAGCGAGACGACAGACACGGAGGCGCCGCAATTGCCGGAAGTGCCGCAATTGCCGGAAACGACCCCCGCCCCCACCACGACCGAACCATCGATCCTTAGAATCAACCAGTTCAATGTAGACGTTCGTGAGTAGTGGCTGAAGCATGCCAGTTTTTATTTGCATATTATTTTAATTTTTGGAAGACTAAAAGTTTACATGCAAATTTGGTATAATTCTAAATAAGAAAAATCAAGCCAAATTAAAACATGAACAAAAAATCTAAAATCGAATCACGTTTTGTATTTGCATAATATAATTTTATACAAACCTGTAAAAAAATGGAATTCATTATGTTCAAACAAATAAATCTGATTACCTTTTAGTCTTCCAATTAGTTACCCAGTACAGACATTTTCATCAAAATTGTCAGCAGTTTCAATAATAATTCAACATTACAGGGCAATTTATTATTAAAGCTGTTTTCATCTATTTCCGTATGGAGATGCTGACCTGACCTCTCCATTGAGGACATCTGGCAATACATCATTTACAGCTGTTCAGCCTAAATACTACATTTGCAGCAACAATTTTTATCCTGTTAGACAGTCCATCTCTATTTTCATATAATTTACTAATTATTTTTACTGGCCTCACAGATCAGTTAGCTGTAACCTCGCCTACAGCGCTGCAGGTCGTGGGTTCGAATCCCACCCAGGACAAACATTTGTGTGACGAGAATTGGTCTTTGTTCTGTGTCTGGCTATTAATATGTATTTATTTTTATGTATTTACAAAAAAAGTATAGAGATATGTATTCTATCAGTCATCTGGTTCCCATATTACAAGCTTTGCTTAGTTTGGGACTAAATGGCGATGTGTGAAATGTTCACCTATATTTATTTAAATCATTTTATGAATTTTCAAATTATTTTTATCGTTTTTTAATGATAATATAATTTTATGCGGGTGTAACATAAATATTCAACACAAAAGAGGTTTGGTAACATTAACGTTATTATGTCTATGACCACTGAATTAACATTATTATTTCTTATCCACGTTGTTTTCAACAAGCGCTGAATAATCACTCATCCACACGCCAGTTTCCTCTTAAACCGACAGTCGATTCATAACTATAAACGCGAAAAGACTATTTCGCTTTAAATTGAATATTTTTAATTGTTGCTCAATCTAATGGGGACGTTGGTAAGTGTTGCATTGCTTCCTTCAGTTTTATATCTTGAATGACCTCGTTACCTTCATGCAATGTACAATCACTTTTAATTATTCCTACCATTGTAATTTATTAGTAAGCATGACCAATTATAGACCTTGAATATTCGTAATACTTCATCTCATGAGCCCATTAGCTTAACGTAATCATTATTTTATACATCTTTTAGAAATTTTTAAATCATTGGATGCTTTTCATTTAAGAACTAGTCGTTATTCCCTCCTCTATCCAAACTAACCTTCCTAAAGTCTTCGTCGTCGAATTCAATAAATAAATACACTTATACTAATATACCTACTAAAACTACCCCATACAAGAATAATATCATAGTTTTATATAACTATCAACTCAAAAGTAATTAAAAACCTGCTACAGCAGAACTTTCTTCTACTTCTAACAAATCCAATTAATAATACTGAAATATGTAAGGAAACAATAACTAAAAACTTATTTGAAATAAGATTGGATAACTTATAGTATAATGGAATTTGTTCCAAATCCGCGGTCCGCAGTCCTCAGTTGGAGAAGTCGGCAATGACTAATGAATGACGACATAATGTTTCAGCAAACGTAAAAGCCAAGCCAGAGAGTGAAGAGGTGGACCGACCAGCCACAGGAGAGGAGACACCTTCGCGCCCAGAACAGACAGACATCAGCATCTCAGGCGAAGACGTAGTGCCGTCTACAGTAAGTGACATACTGCTATTATTTTTCCACAGATTAAGAGATTAGGTTCCAAAGAGATGGAATTATCAGGAGAAGACAGAAACCAGTACACTGTGACTTCAGTATGTGAAGCGAATTAAGTACTGGCTTCATGTTAGGAAAGGTTCTCTCTCTTTCCATCCAGTGAAAAGATGGCCTCGCTTTTATCTTAGGCGAAGCCTATAAAACCAAAGTTACCAAATATTTTTCTTGAGCAGGGTTTTTAGATTTATCAAGACAAAATGGCGTTGATTTTGAACCAAGAAATCAACGTGGCATGATGTGTTTTGCTAAACTATAGGCTAGCAGTTTTTAATTTTGAAACATTTAAAATCTTGAAATAGCTGTTACAAAATCGTGGCATAGAAAGATCCACCACACAAGACACCCACTCCCTTCCACCGGAACACAGCAATACGAGTGCATCACTGCTTGGCATCCGGGTGAACTTAGCACAAGTTCTACTTTGGATTGCTCTGGCACTCGAGGGACTGTAGGGATTCTAAGGGTAATCACCTACGTACGCGGGCAATTAGGTTCCCCAGAAGGCTTTAGCCACGTAAGGTTTAATTTGTTATGTCATCACGTTCCAGGACCAAGACCAGGCGGGCAGCAACGTGAACACAGAGTCGCGACCGCCGGACAACGTGGTGTACATCATGAACACCAAGGCAGAAGACCGCGCGACCAGCTTCTTCGCGCAGCCGGGCATTCTAGCCGGTGAGATACAGAGCTCTTTGATGGGGGAAAGCAGATGGCTCACCTTATTTTAAGGCCGTGTCTGTAACAACAGCGATTGAACTTGGGTTCGGTCTCTCTTCAGTCTTTGAATTATAAAAAAGGATTGTGCTTGCGAAATGAAAGGATTCCCTCCGCAACGATTTCTTGCCCCTTTTATCCATCGGGGTTAAAATCGAGAGGAAGATTTCTATATCGGGTTTAAACAGGTGCCAGACTAAAGTGTCTTGTACGAAAATTTCTTGAGTAGTAAAATTGCGCGTTAAAAAAAAGCGCAGCGACAAATGTCGCGCTTAATGAGTAAACCCCAGTGGTGCGTCGGAACTGACACGACCAATGTAATTTTTCGTGTTTTCGTGCAGGCACATGAGACGTAACATCCCCGTCTCGGGGTGATAGACGCAACGCAATGCGACTTGAGTCAACTCGTACTTTGGTGGAGAGGACTCGAGTCGTATTGATGTCGTCAATGGGCGACGGTTACCACTTAACATGAGTCGTCAACTCGTTTTTTATGTCTTGTAGGTGACTACAAGACATAAAAAAAAGTGCAACGACGACTGTTCTGTTTCAGCTGTTATCGGCGGCGCTGTGGTCGGGCTGCTGTGCGCGATCCTAGTGGTGATGTTCATAGTGTACCGAATGCGGAAGAAGGATGAGGGCTCGTACGCCCTCGACGAGCCCAAGAGGAGTCCCGCCGCCGCCTCCTACGGGAAGGGACACAACAACCGCGAGTTCTACGCGTGAGACGACACAGAACAAACCCTGCCACGTGTTTACTAGCCTCCCCACACTTAGGGCACCGAGTAATGACACGGTAAATTCACCTTTATATCTATTGCGGTAAGGATGTCTTTCGCTATGATTCGATGCCCTAATTGTAATTGAACGGTAACGGCCACAGCCTTCTTTAATGCCATGGTTTTTTTATTAGAATGATGAGTCACACAAGCTGACGGCCCACCATCGTAAGTGGCTACCGTCTATAGACGCCTCCAACACTTGAGAAATTGCCAGCGCGGTGTCTATCAGCAAAAGGCCAATTTTATCAGTTCTCCTCAGATCAATAGCAATTTTTTTTAATTCGATCATGCTTATCGCTATTCTCTCAGCTCTAATCACCTAGATATGAATGAGAAAGATCTGTCGAAAAGTGTAAGAAAGTCTTATTAAAAATAGAGCACATTATAACGTTACGAACAAGCCGATACTTGGTGGAACATACTCTGTACAGGAATTTCGGTAGACCCTTTGAATCTATAATTAGATTAGTTAAGAACAAAAAAAAAACCGGTTTGCAAAAAAAAAAAGTGAGTTGGAGAAAATAATGTCATATCTTTTATCACATAAAAGATATGACATTCCTCAAACTAATATATTAAGTAGATGGCATACATGACAATCACAATAGTCATATCACGGAAGGCTGTTACCACTGGAACATTACAAACTCTTTGTTCCACTGTTCATATTTTATAAAATTATAATTTTCCGAACGTGGCTAAACTTGTTCTGTGAAATCGAAATAATGCTGACGAATTAATTTATTTCAGAAAATTACTCAGAATGTACGGATTGTACTGTAAATTGTACAAATCATGTACAACAATTATCATTTGTGAGAATGATGAGTTGATGAGGAAAATGGGAATTAATTGATGTAAAATATTTACCTATCGTGTTTTGAGACCAACTTTTATAATGTGAACGAAATGAATGCGGTTCAGGAAACTTTTGATGTATCTATCAATGTCAAAATGGATGCTGTGGATGTAGCTACGTTTAAATGGAAGTTATCATTGCTCTATAGTTGACGATGGATGATTCTTCAACCTTCAGACTAAAAGGAACACAATTGCAAGATTAAGAAAAGATACAACGATTTCAGGAGTTGGTTTACTAGTTCCATTTCGTCAATACAACGACATTGCTCTCAACCAAAATATGAGACATAATAATGGCATTCCTTTTATTTTTCCTTTCCTCTAAGTAATTCTGTCTAGTTTTGTAATTGTGTTACTTTTGTACTGCGGGCTGACTTTCTTTATGATAATTAGTGCCATCGCTTTATTTCTGTACATTGCGAGTCTCTCAGCTAGACTTTTAAATCTCGAAGTTTGTGGACACGTCCATACCTGTTAATTGATTAATGCGTAAAACTATAACTTGTGTAGTTGTATCTATTTAGAACTATTTTAAGGTTTAAATATGGTATAGTAAGCATATGGCATATGAATATATAAAAATACATACAATAACAATTGACTAACTAATGAAATTAAATATTTCAAAATCGTGTTAACAGATTTATTGCGGGATGTGGAAATTATAGGGTTGTTTCACAAAGCCCTAGTAGCTGAATGAAAAACAACTGCAACTAATTTTTGGATGTTTGTTAATAAGATAAAATACACTGATGCGAGATGCATTATATGATATCAATCATATAACAATCATATACATTTGTTATTTTATTTTATATATGCTCATATTTTTGTTTTATGAAAATCATGCAACTAAAAATATTACGTTCACAAAATATGTACACAGCAAAATAAACATTCGTGTTTACTTTTCCCTTCGAAAGTGCTGTTATAAAGTTATTCTTTAACGGTATAGGATGTGTACCAATTATTATTCAAATAGATTTATTTTAATTATAATCTTGTGCCATCTTTTACGTGTCAATTTATTATCTACTTAACAAATAATATTTGTGCTGTTTTATTATTCTATTTAGTTGTTTAATACATTGGTCAATTATTTTTTATTTATGAAATGTCAATGTAAGATTCAATTGAATAAATTGTTTTATATTTAAATGAGAATCATTATTTAATCAGGGCTCAATCCTAAGATCGAATCGCTAAATTTGAATAATCACAATTGTAAAGATACAATTTGGTATTTTGTCGGATAAAGAAAATAAAATAATAAAAGATTTTATTATATATTACCTTAAATATATCCTGAGCGATCACGTTGGGATTCCAGGAGAAGGAATTTATGATTTTTTTTCAAATAAAGAAATGTCTATCTAATCTCCAGGATGGAATTACTCAAATGATGAATTATAGAGAGGAGCACTTATGAAATAAATCTTCAAATCAAATATTTTATAAAAATGTACTCGATCATCATCATAAGACATTTGGTAAGTATTCATATGTGAAAACACGATTACCTAAAATGTCCTTATTAGCAAATGTTACTGACGTTCCGATCCCGACAATATGAAACCCCAAGAAAAAAAACAATGCATTTTAATTCTATTTTTAGCCTCTCGTAATATTCTCTTACGTATTTGAGTAGTGAGACAGAGTAATCCTCAATTAAAAATGGCGGCGCAAAAATTTTATCTTTATGATTGTGATTATTACTCGCACTAAAACAAAATTCGACAAAATTGACTTGAAAACTATTAGCTGTATAGTGTATTAGAACATTCCTTAAACGTATAAAAATTAATTTTAGACTACAACATCTGATTTAACTACTGCGATAGTGCGGTTCAAACCATGTTTCGTTTGCAAAGAAAGAAGGCATTACAACATTTACCATAACAAAAAGAAACAGAAAAGTTTGCTTATTTAAAGAAAAAGTTATATGATGTTCCACAATAATTGGTCATACGATTATTATAAAGAGTGATGCATTACTCAAGGCAATTGTCTTTTATTTCGTAGAGAAATATTTTAAGTAGATTTCTAGCGGAATAATACACTCTGCCCTGAGCAGTTCGTCAAACTTTAGTCTTGCAAGAAAATTGTTTCGATACAGTAGGTTTAACTAAATGTCATGTGGTATCTATAATGTACTTTAGGGAGCCTATCGCTCGAATCTAGCCTAAGTTTGTAATTATGATTAAATAATTGTAAATTTTAAGATACATTACATTATGTAATGTATACGAAACGTTTAACCAAATATAGCGTAGCTTCGTGTTGCAGCTCTACTACGCCGATATAATATTCTGATGAACAATTCCGTTTATACCAAATGTTAGTCATATGAACAAAATTACAGTTAATATGTGTAAAAATAATGACTTGGTATTGCAGTCTTCATCTTTTTTTCTACCTATATTCAGCCAATGACACCGTAAGTATAAAGACAAATCTGAACTGAGCAAATCATCATTTTATACAGAATAAATCCACAATAATAATAATTAATAAATATTTTATGAATTCATAAAATATTTATTCATATATGAATGTCGTTAATATGGTTTTATTAATGACAAAATACTATTACTTATATTAATGCGTATTTTTCTTTGGAGCTCGATTAACATTAATCATCATAGTTTGGTGCTCTTATGCCCAATTTCACTGACACGAACAATATTTCTGACGAGTCAAAGTCAAAAACTTTATTTCCATAGAATTCATAAATAAATGGCTTGGAAACGTCAATAATATTCAAAACATAAAGTCACGCGTACTTATCGCTAAGTTTGACGCCTGTTCAAACCTTATCCTACCCTCCATGGGGTAGAGTAAGTAAAGAAGAGACAGCGCAGGAAATGTCAAAGTTAAAATGTTTTGAAATGCTGATGGTTTCTTTACTCAGCTCTTACAATGAAATAACTCTGAGATACAATGTAGTTAGTGAAATCGAGCATGAATATTTGAATACCTTATATCCCATCTATGTTATTTAATAAAAATATAATAAGTTTCGAAACTTAATTCTAGACTAGTAGCTATGAGTAAAAAGTATATTTCGAAAAAACAATGTAAGTGTAAATTAAAACATGACAAATCGTTGCATAGTCCATATATACCCATAAATTTTTCAAAAAATATCCCTGAAATTACGTCATGTATATAGGATTTTACACATTTCGAGGTTTTAATTGATTGATAGTTATAAGATGAGGCTATAATAAATATTTTACGTGCCTAATTAATATTGATATTCTTTTAGCAATCTTTTTTTTATATCTTTTTATTTTAGTGACCATATTTTTTCATTAATGAGGTATATATGTTTTGGGTTTCTCCTTAAGTTGTGAACAATTTTTCTTTTTTTTATCTATTAAATGTAAGTCGCATGATTTAGGGTTAGGTAGGCGTATACTTTGATGTCCACCTTGTAAATAATTCTCCTGTACACTTAGGTAAATATACAGAATATTATAAAACGCTTTGTATTATTGAATGCTACCCGATTCCTTTATTTAACGAAAAATATGTCCAGACACGCCATAACTTGGTGATTACAGACATTCCACCTTCATGTATCAAAGTTACGGGCGCAATGCAGTGCGAGTCAGTCTTCCCGTACCTGAGTAGCGGAGGACCGCAAGATATTGATTTTTATTATGGGCAAAAAATACCGCGTAACTTCATCTTGCTGGTTCCGTAACTTATTCACATCAAAAGAAATAAGCGACACGTATTTTTGTCCGCATATGAGGTACTAAGGCGGTTTTTTTTCTTTTTTAATGTAATACAGTACGGAACGAGCCGACGACCCACCTGGTATTAAGTGGTAACATCTACCCATAACAACCGATGCGACTTTAGTCCTCCCCTACTAGGTACGACAAGACCCAAGTCGCAACGTATGTGCCCGTAACTCTGAGACGCGTAGGGGGAAATATCTCATGTGCCTGAAATTACACCGGCAACCACACCTTTCAAAGTGCAACACAGTTACTCGAACGCGTTACTGCTTGGCGGCAGAAATGGGCATGGTTTCAGTACTTTCCCTTACGAACTTGGCGTGAGTTCTACTTGCGATTCCGTAAACAACCAAAATAATTTTATGCATTATTTGGTTTTGATTACTATGACAGTTCTCAAATTTGATCTCTTTCATTCAATTGGGCGAGAAAAAAGCATGTATCAATATTGAATGGTTAATAAAATGAAGGTTGCGTTTACGTATCCTGATTTTAAGTGGCCATGTAGCGTATGTTGGCGCTATACAGCGACTCTACAACGGAAACTGACTCCCAACACAACGAACAAACCGTTAGTATTACTTATTATTACTTTACTACCGCTTGGCCCCACAAACACGCTGATTCCTCACGATGTTTTCCTTCACCGGAAGCGCGATCTCAGGCTTCGACCCCACGACCAACAGATCGGAAGCCGATATCAGTACCTGACTGTACTGAGCCGTCGTCGCTTCCAATAGAAAAGCATTTCGTTTCAAAAATCTACCTATATGCTCAATACTACGTTCTCAAAACGGTGAAGAAACATCGTGAGGTGACCGGCGTGTCGAAGACCCTAAAAATAGAATACATACCTATGCAACGAAAGGAGCCTCATTAAGGGTGACTTTAATCATTTCATTACACTACACTGGTTGTAGGGAGCCTGTGTGCTGTGTAGTATATGTAACTGTTAACAAGAAGACAGACAACAAGAAGGAACAAGAAGGTTTGATTCCTGCAACTTTGCCAGTAATTTATGTAAAATCTGGGTTTCGTAGTCAGTATTTCAAAAAGGGCCAAAAATTCAGACTCGATATAAGAGGTTTATTTCCGTATCTGATATAGGTAAGTAAACAATTATTTTCGTACCAAACACTCAAACTCCTAGGTCCATAGAAATAATAAAAACATAAGAAATGACATCTCTAGAAAAAGGCATAACATTTGAGCAAGTTATTCTAAAATTAAACGCATAAGGGCGTGTTGGTACCATTACGGTTAACGTAACAGATAAGCCTTAAAGGCCCTTAGTTGACCCTTGTAACGAAAGTTGAAATTGCTCTTTTATGAAAGGAAAGTCCATAATTTTGGAACCCACGTCGTAAGGCAGCGTGGCCGAGTGGTCTAAGGCGCTGGTTTTAGGCACCAGTCCGAAAGGGCGTGGGTTCGAATCCCACCGCTGTCAAATCATTTTTGATCATTAGAATTTTTATTTACTATTATTTATTGCACAGCCCTACTTAACCCAACTGCAAAAAAGCAGTTTTAGGAAAATATCATTGTCAAAATTAGTTCTATGTGAAAGTAACTGACTATTAAATCATGAGAAGAGATATATTATTAGTAACCATTTTATTTATTGTCATATATCAATAGTTTCGTATTAAAAAAAGTATTACAAAAGATTTTTTAGGGTCACATCAGGAGCTATTTCCAACGACTACCACCACGTTCCAACTGCTAACTAATCATATGTTACTGGCACTATCGAACTGCTGACGTCAAGCGACGAACTAATGACAGATTGACGTAAAACTAATATATTGCGATAAACATTGTTGGTAATTTTAGATTGGTTTGTTAGTCAACGCTATTTGCGAGCGTGACAATTTAATAAAGTGGTTCTTCGTTGATTTCATGTAAACATGCTCTGCTCGCTCAACAGATGGCGCTGTTTTATATTCTGGTAAACTACGGAAAAGTTACGTCGAATACGAAGCTAGCCAAGTGTACTGGCTTCGAGAATAAAGCTAACCTGTTTCGAACTCACATGCAATATTTCATATATTTTCTGACAAACGAGTAATAATTGATAAAGTTAAAAAATATAATTGATCGAGTACTATTTTACGATTATTATTATCTTCATACACAAAGAGGTTTAGATCGCTATGATCTAAACCTCTGATGCATCCTGTTTTAAACCTCATTTCCAAAAATGAACAAGTTATGATGATTTATAAAATAGAAATTTCAGTATTTTTTGAAACGGGTCATGAAATAATAAACCGAGAAATTAAAATATATAAATGTAACTGTTAAAAGAGGATTCCCTCCATTACTTTACATTCCCCGTGTAGGTAGTCCTCTATTCTCAGATTGTCACGAATATCTATTAGGTAGCGATCCTAAATAATATAAAACTTGAAGAAACCTCTGACATTGTCAGTTTTATTTTAATTTTCATAATTTTTTGCTAATAAAACAAGTGGTAAAAGCAGCAAATACAGGCAAATAAAATACTACAAATTTTTAGTTTAAACTATTTGCACTACACTTTACTTAAATACTTATGCGTATTAAATTAATAACCCACTTCTATATGAGTTTAACGGGAGTGGGAACTACATATGATGTTAAACAAAAAAAGTGATACAAAAACGTACCGCACGACGCCATACCAGTCAATACAGGTAATTGATTGACTCCATCAAAAGCGAACACCGTAATTCGAGACGGGGAAAGTAGATAAACTACTAGCAAAGGACATTATAAGATCGATCATATCAAACTGGAAATGGCTCGAGAAAGTTATATTGCATCTGTACAAAAATCTATGTTGGTTAAATAAGTTTAAAAATTTGTAATAGTTTTTGTATATCTAGTTTTAGTAAGTATTTATTATGATAAAAAAATATAGAACGTGCAGTTGGCCATCTGGATTTAAGTGGTAACCTCAGTCCAAAAGCCCTTTCTCCTGTTTAGGTACACAGGACCAAAGACGCATCGTATGCGCCCGTAACTCTCAGATGTGTAATTTCACCGGCAAATTTCAACCTTTAAAGCGGAACACAGTAACGCGAATGCATTATTACTACTTGGTGACAGAAATGGGTATGGCGGCAGTACTTCCCCTTACGAACTCGGCACTAGTTCAATTGCGTGGGTAGTAAAACGTTGAAGATCATTTTGGCTAAATAAAACCAAATTAAGAGAGATTGTAGATCAGGTCCTTTCATAGAAGAAGTACACTTCCTTAGTTATTTATAGCTGATAGGATATATGCAGAAATGATAGATAAATCAATTCACTAATTACACTAAGAACAATTCGCTATTTGTTTCTACCCTTCTAATGAATTCTGTAATCAGCAGCAAGTAAGTCAATAATATTGTTAGCGTTCCCGAAGTAAGACACAAGACACGATTCCGAACTATGTACGAGAAGTTTTTTTTTATTCCCTTTCACAAATTGGTACAATCCCAGTCTACCTTTAATTTTTCAGATGCCATCTCTCACATAGCTCCATTTACTCTCGTTTCACAAGGTGGCAGCAGTGAGTTGGTGATTTCATGTTAACCGAAATTTCCTTCGTATTATTAAAGTTAGTACCTCCTAAACTGTTTACTCAATCGAAATTGTCCAAGTCCTTTAGACTGGTTTCCCCTGGAAGAGACTTTTTTTTTATGTGATACAGTAACGGAACGAGCCGACGGCCCACCTGGTGTTAAGTGGTAACCTCTGCCCAGAACAAACCGATGCAACTTGGGTACTCCCTTACTAGGTACTACAAGACCCAAGTCGCATCGTATGCGCCCGTAACTCTGAGAGATGTAGGTGGAATTTATTTAACAAAAAAAATTATTGTATTAGTATTAATAGAAGATTACTTTTCAATAAAAAAAAAGTACGTAACATCAAGGTCGTATTAAAATTATTGTCATATCAAGAATTAGTCAAAATCAATCAAACTTAAGAATTATAACAAAATTAAAATTAAAATTAAAAGATACGTAAATAAATTCTTATTTCTTTAGTAGGTAAAATTACCTAGGTAATTCGTTACCGTATTTGTACCACATTAGTAATAGTTTTACTTATATATATTTTTTTTATATATTAATTAATATATAGTAAGCTGACCTTGCCGGCTTCGGGCACGGGTACCAATTCGCAGTACATTCACATTTCAAAAAAGTATATAGAAGTATTCCATTTTTTATTTATTTATTGCATAACATTTAAAAACGTGACTGCATCACTAACGTCAAAGTAGGCACGTCTCATCTTGAAAGGCCAACGTCCTGCTGGCATCATAAGGCTGTTGGCCACTCATTACCCTGGTCTATACCCCCTAATGAGTCCTCTAGATTTTATTACAACGATAAAATATCTACTTAAAAATGCTCGCGTGATCTAATCCGGACCCATTTATCGCCAAATGTCTCAACAAAAATTATGAATTCACAAATTTATCATTCCACTTATTCATATAATTTCTGAGCCTGAGAATTAAGTTGAAATTCGCGCATTCTCTACATCTCGAAAGTGACACTAGAATGACGGTATCATAATAATTTCACGACAAGCTAGGAGGACTTGATCGCTAGTCTTATCCATTCAAATGAGGACTCACAGTTTTTTTTTTTTTTGATGTGAAACATATATAGCCGCACGTAAAACCGATTTCTGGCTTGGCGACGCGTCGCCACGGCATGAGCGCTGATTGGTCCGTTCAAGGTTACGACAAATCATAAACATTATTAGTGATGGGGTACTTAGTTTCTTACAAAATAATGTCGATGTTTCACATCTGCCAGGCGTCCCGTGACGGCTCACATTTTTTTTTTTTTTTTAATTTTATAATATTGAAGTCCCTGCAGAAATCGAAGGCTCGTCTTGTCTGTCCCAGTCTTTGGATTTGCCTTATATATTAACCTTAACTTATACAGTACTTATACAGAAGGCGATGAGCTAAGTCAAAGTCAAAGTCTAAAACTTTATTTCCATAGTATTCATACAGAAATGCTTGGCCACAAGTTCTTGAACTCTTTAAAGCTTAAGTATTCAAATTAAATTATCAGATCTTGCCACATAGGCAATGAAGATGAGCAATATATTGTTAAAAATTCAGCTGAACATCGTACATAGGTATTATATGCACCCATCTGAGTCATCCAACGACTGTACTATGACTTTCCCAACGAATCAAAATTAATTAAAGATCAATAAAAATATGGGACATAATTTTACTTTAAATTAATTTAATTTAGTATATAATAAATTATTTTTTGGTTAATTTAAATTTGTATTGAGTTCCGTCCGATATCCTCCTCAAAAACAACTTGTTTAAACCACTTTGTATTTATTGGTTTCGGAAATATGAACATACGGATCATATATGTAAAATTTATTATAGAGGAAATTTTTATGGTTTTATGCAAATTCGAATAGACAGGCAGTTAATAGCTTGTCAATATAAACTATTGTGGAACTAGACAATGTTGTGCGACGTCTATTGTCTGAGACAAGGCGGCGACAGATAGCGTCAAAGGAAAACGGTATTTGATTATCTTTTATTGTTCAATAACAATAAATAAATATGTATAAGTTGTGTCTCTTTCATAGCTTACCATTATGTTGATAATTTACCTACAAAGATTTCAGCTTCCGGGGGATGAAAATGTAGAGTTAATTGTGGCACGGTGTTAGGGAATATGTACGAAATATCTTGTAATGTATTCCTATGCATTTTAATAAATATAATAATAAACTATAAATTTGCCTTCTGCATTGTACGTCGTGGGTTCGATTCCCACCCAGGACAAACATTTGTCTGATTAATATAGATGTTCGTTCTGTGTCTGTGTTAATATGCTTGTATATACAAAAAAAATGTATGTGTGTATTCTATCAGTAGTCTGGTTCCAATAATACAAGCTATGCTTACTTTGGGGCTAGATGGAGCTGTGTGAAATGTCCACCAATATAAAAATATAATATAATTCCAGATGTAATCGAAGTATATTGAATTAGCAAAATCTTTGTAAAAGCATTCATATTATTTAGTAACGTAGGAACATTTGAACTTCTGGGTGTCGTCAGTTTACAAATTGAAATCACACTTATAAAGGCGAAAGTTTGAATGTATATTACATACATGTGTATGATTGTTATTCCTTGAAGCTCTAACGACTGAACGGCTTTGGATGGAATTTAGTAACATGGTAGTTTATATCCTGGATAAACATATATACTACTTTAGATAACGAAAAAGTGTAGTGTTCACGTGGGATGATCAAGTAGTGTACTAAATATCCATCGCGGCGCTCAGATAATGTATAATATAGTTCAGTTTTAGATGGACCAGAAATAGAAATTACCTAGACTACCTTAGTACCTTAGACTAACATAATGTAATATTAAATAATCCGCTGTTATTAAAAAAAAACGCAGTTACTGCTTTCCCGATGAAAACTACAAATGCGTTTAGTTCTACTGCTATCTAAAAATTGAATTATGGTGGAAGGCCTGAAGTCCTAAGTGGCTGAAAAGTACCTAGAACCAAGGGTCTATATACTTTTCACTTGAAGCGCGGGTTACTTACATAAAAATACGTCATTCGAAAAATGACCGTGTACAATATCCCAAATGTTTTTTTGAGAACATGGCGTACATAAATATTTCAATCAAAAAACTCTGGGTGCACGTCGGGATTTGAACCGGCGACCTAATTTTAAGGCGATGTAATTGGAAGGGCTACCTCGTTTGTTGTGGTGTCTGAATACTTATCCATGACTTACTTCGTTATTTTGCGGAATCAGGACTATGCTTTAATTGTGGGTGTGATTTGTAAATAATATTACACATAAAAGAAAATATATTATGTTCTATGGATTAAGATTTTCACAATTAATTTTACTATAATCATATATCTCTCTTGATCTTACTCCAGGACATCATAGACTAAGATTAAGGATTGCAATGAGATTTAATCTTAAGACGGGAGCCTAAACCGGTTTCGCATTTCACATGACTTTGAAAGACATAACTAAGTTCCTACTCGAGTTTTTCAAACACCGTTTTAAAAAGGTTTTTCTATTTTATCGAGTCACTGGTTCTCTTAAACCAGTGTTCTGAATGGATTTCAACTGCGCCTCAAAGAGGCTCCTTTCATGCTCTTGACGCATGCTTTCGAATTTTTAGTTCTAGGACATGTCGGTTTCTTCCCGTTTTCCTTCACCATCTAGAGAACGTGGTATTGCGTACATAAATCTTTCAATCGAAAAACTTAGAGGTGCACGTCGGGATTCAAACCGGCGACCTCGGGATTGAAACTCGTGGTCTACCACTAGACCACCACGCTCTTTTGAGAAAGTGATTCGTGCTTATGAAATCAATAGTGGTCGCCTATACATTGTTGCTATGCCCAAAATTAAGTAGGATGGTGTTACAGTTTGATCCAGTTTTTAGTTAGGCGGAATCTATAATTTTAAGCAGATGTCCGATGAGCAGGCCAATGACTTCTAAACCAAAAACCAAGGGTTATTTATGGTTGGATTATTGATAAAGGAGATTGATTACGTATCTTGGTGAGAAGTGGCTTCTGAGTCGCCAAGGATGTGAGTTCGATTCCCAATTAGACAAGTATTTGTGTCGACTTGTAAATAATTAATAAATAATTTTTCAGTGTAGTTTTATAACACCCATGGATTAATGTTCCCTAGTGTGGATTGAGGTCTCAATTTTGGTTGTAATTACCCACATATTAGGGGTTGTATTCTATCTTAAATCTTGATAAATAAAAATGTTATGCTTTTGTTGGTAAGCATCAATGGAGAAAGACTGGTCCGTTTTTTATTTAGCATGTTTTTTAAAGAAATAAATATTGGAAATTTACCCAACTTTGAACACGATAACGTCTGTCGACTCAGCCAGTAAATAATAATATTTATAAATATTTAAAATCATAACAGTTATCTCACTTCAAATTCTAGTACATTATTTTCACCTATTATAATGCCATTTACACACCTACTCACACAATACAAGTAAATACAAAATCAAACAAAACTACATACAAATAATGTATTATCTATCAATAAACATTATAAAAGCAATAAAAATTAAGTAAATATTAAATAGTGCTATTTTCAATAAATGCACTGAGGTCACTGCTCTTAACACAGGTAGAGATCCTTCTGTATATAACGCCAATTTATAAAAAGCTAAATTCGCGAGCACATTAATCTACCGTAACCTATCACTTTAATTTATGAGCGTCCATCATGGGTGAAGTTCACGGCTATGGGTCAGTCGCCCGAGGTGGGGGGGGGGACATAAGCCGCGGTATATAAGCTAGGAGAAATGCTCTCACTGCATCTACTCATCCGTGTCCTCTCCCAGAAACAAACATGGCAGCGAGGCTCGTTGTTGCTTTGGCGCTGATCGCCGCCTGCCATTCCATCCCCGTACAACAGGGTAATATACCACTTTTATAAAATTCATATCAACTACAGCAACAAACATTTAAATTTTAGATAAATTAATCAAAAGTATTTGTATGACTTTTTGATATATATTTTTAACCTTTGCCTTTACTTTCCAGCTGATGAGAACGTCCGTGATGGACGTTCCGTCTCCGTCGCAAACGGATTCGCCAGCGGCTACGGGAGCGAAAACAAGGCCACCGCCAACGTAAACAGCGGTGGGTCATACGCGACGAGCAGCAACAGCGGCAACTCGGGACTCGCCCGTGACGGTTACTACCAGCACTACCCCGGCCAGGCCATTGCCACCGCGCAGAGGTACGAAAACACCGATGCGGCTGCCGTTGAGATCGCCCGCGTCCAGTCGCTCAACTCCGGTGCCTACTACCGCCCCATCCCCGTCGCCGCACCCGCCGTCGTCACCTACAACCAGAACTTCGCCCCCGCCGAGCTCGCGTACCAACCCGCTCCCGCCTCCGCCGAGTCCGTGGCCACCAACGACGGCAACATCGCCTCGTCGCTCTCCAGCGCCACCAGCCACGGAGGCGCCGCGGAATCCGACGCGCACACCCGCGGCGGTGCCGGCCAATGGGGAGTGACCTCCACCAACGCCAAGACCAACAACGCCGTATCCAACGCCAACACCGTCGGCCAGGGCATCGCCTCCTCCAACGCTAAGACCCTGGGATCCGGCTACGGCCTGGCGTCCTCTAAGGCTCAGTCCAACGGTTACGGATACGTCCCCGTCGCCGCCATCCCCAGCGGACAGTACGTCGAGCCCGCGATCATCGCCGCTAAGTACCAGGGTTACAACGCAGCCCCCGCCGGCCACGCTTCCTCTAACGCTCAGGTCAACGGCCAGACCGGCTCCGCCGTCTCCTCCGCCAAGGCCGCGAACCGCAGGAGCATCCACTGGCACTTCGGTACCGCGTACGACATCCCCGCCGGATACGGCGCCGTCAAGTCCGCCGCCCCTGTCGTATACCAGCCCGCTCCCGTAGTGTACCAGGCCGTGGTCCCCGAGACCCCCTACTACGGTGGTGCCGCCAAATCTGACGCCAGCACTCACGGATTCGGATCCGCCGACGCGCAGGCCAACCTCAACCCCGGATTTGCCTCCGTTAAGTCCACGGCTAACTCCCAGCAACTCGGCAACGCTAAAGCCGACGCCGTGATCAACCCCAACAACGCCTACGGTCTTTACAGGACCGTCCCCAACTACGGCCGCGGCGTAGCTCGCGTCGACGCCAACACTAATGGCCTGGCTTCCGCCGGCTCCAACGCTCAGCTGTCGCCGAACGGATATGGAATCGCCAAGTCCACCGCCAACTCCAGCGGTGGTTCCGCTCAGGCCAACTCCGACATCAACGGGGGCTATTACAGTGGACTGTACCGCTCCGGCGCAGAGGGTGCCCATTGGGGCAGAACCGTGACCAACGTCAAGTCCAACGGGTTCGGCAACGCCGGGGCGCAAGCTCAAGGCTACTCCAACGGCCAGAGGATAGCCGATGCGTCTGCCAAGAGCACCTCGGGCAACGCTCACGCCGACTCCGCGATCCTGTGAGGGGGTACATCGGCTGCGCGCACTCCAAGCAACCACACCACGACGACTTCCGGTACGACCGAATACTTGTCATGGTGTATTTGCTGTACATGCCTGATATAATTTATTTATTTATTGAAATTCAGTTGAAGTTCAAAAAGAAGATCATCATTTTAGAATCAAAATAAAAATAAAGAAAATTGATACTCTTTATTTCTTGCAAACCCTAAAACCTTTAACTACAACAAACACTACACTGCAAACCACTGTGCAAACACATTAATGGAGAAAAGGACGAAATTTTGCCCAATTTCTGGCACTGGTTCTACGGAATCTGAAATTTTGGCCTTAGTGTCACAATATATATATTTATATATTGTGACGCATATGTATACAATTAAACAAAATATATGCAATTCAAATGTTCTTAATAAAATTAATAATAAACATATATAATAATGGGACATACCAAATGAGTCATATCGTTGGACAGGTATTTTAAAAGTACTGAGGAGTTTTCCATGTAATTTTATTTTGCTTGAGATGCGTGTCGTACCAGACCAGTGCGATCAAAAAAAATTTGACATCCCGACTATTAAGGGTCATTTTGTTTCACGAGATAGTATCAAACGATCATAATCGACCCGCAAACTTTAAAAAGGTTCTTTGTAAATTGTGGGTGGATTACGAATTTTCTTGTCATACCGTCGACGTAATTATCAAAAAAAAAACAACCAAGCAAAACTTTATTTCCATTCGGTTTACAAAGAAATGGTTTGAAACCGGCTATCAATAAAAACTACAAGGTTTCGCGTGCTTTTTGTATGTATATCCCCATACCTGCCCGCGCGGGGCGAATTTTCTCCCATTCCTCCCGACTCGCAACGCCCTAAGCCGAGGTCCGAACCTAAGTGGTGCCCTTGGTGACATTGTGTATAATTTTAAGTTTTACCGGTTGAGAGCCGTCTACTCTCACCAAAAGCCCGCGTAAACGCTGTCAAGGCCATCTGCGTCCAACAGCAATATAGTCCATTCATAAAAAAGTGCTTTTTGAAAATTTATGCCTTCTGTAATGTGGGTGGGAATCGAACCCACAACCTACAGCGCAGAAAGCAGGGTTACCAACTCAGCTGTGAGGCTAGTTAAATATTGAATGCTAAAGATATTAAAAGTTATACTGTGTGACGTGGTGCAGATAGTCAGCATGCCATTATTACCTTATTAGAGCTTGGCTTCTAACTCATATAACTGTTTATTCACCTATCGAACAATACGGAACTTGATTATTTCAAAACTAGTGAACTTGCCGGCGACTTCACCTGCGTGGAATTTGACGTCATTCTGTTTTCTTTAGTTTAAAATCTGATGCCCTATTACTGTTACACCTCGAAGAGGTAGATATTAAATAATAAATAAAAAGTAATATTAAAAAAACTCTTCTTGTATACCTATTATCTCATTGTAGCTCTGAATAGTATTTAATCTAATACACTCACCGTGTCAAATTTCTATATCTGAGAAAGTATACCTGTGTTATATTGCTGATGATATGGGCAGAGGTTACCATCTAACATCAGGTGAGCCTTCTGCTCTTTTTGTCAGTATCAAATATTGCACAGGCAGAGTCAAGTCTCAGACAGAGAGACAATATTTCAACCACCTAAAAATGATCTCTTGTTTTGTACAACAGCTATAGAGGTACAATAATTTTTTTCTGATTTATGATTTCTGATTACCAATGGGTACAAAATAATAAATATGGCCTTTTATAATATTTAACATCCGCACACCGTACATCTTTACAATACCATATAAATGTGATGTTACGAAAGCTTATTAAATAAACAATCACCTACTGTGTGCTGATAAATGAAACAGAGGTCAAAGCTCTGGAGATGAATGACTTCATGGCCCCATAATGACCGTAAGTACTACCTACCTACTACCTACAACATAATAATATATTCTTTACATAAATGTATCTTAAAATATGATAAAATAGTAGAGCATTTTATCATTGATTTCGAATAATTCTTCACAACAAAACAGGATATTGAAGTCTCAGCGAACAATTTATGACCCATAAAATTAATTTTCTACACGAATTTAAATCTATTTGTGCATGGAATGTTTTATTACTTATCTGGACTGGATAATATGAGGTTTTAAACATCATGTTCATTAATCAAAAAGTTATAAATTTTATATGGATTTTGACTGGACAGATTAAATTCTCGCAGCAAAATTTGTACCTACGGTTTTTGCTTTTTATTTATATTTAAGTCACTTAGAATTGTATGTCGTATTGAAAATTATGGATATCATTTTTTTTTTTTATGTGATTCAGTTACGGAACGAGCCGACGGCCCACCTGGTGTTAAGTGGTAACCTCTGCCCATAACAACCGATGCGACTTGGGTCCTCCCTTACTAGGTACGATAAGACCCAAGTCACATCGTATGCGCCCGTAACTCTGAGACGTGTAGGTGGAATGTCTCTTGTGCCTGTAATTTCACTGGCAACCACACCTTTCAAACCGGAACACAGTAACGCGAACGCGTTACTGCTTGGCAGCAGAAATGGGCAAAAATATATATATCATGGCGCATTGATATTACAGTCCAACCCCCGAACTAATCGTCCAACTTCCAACACTGTAAAATTGTGGTTCATTCAAGTTTGCCAACCACCGTTTGTTCAGTAAGCGAAAAGTACGGGACGTTTCCCAAGTTAGAGAGAGAAGAGGGTAGGTCGAACTTTCATAAGTTCTTGGTTTTCCCCATTCCGCGAGCAGACAAACGAAACATAGGGCGCCCCACAGCAAGTGGAGCGATGCATTTCATTTCATTTATTCGATAAACAATTGTATAATATAAATATCAAATATTTAAAAAAATAAAAAAAATCGTAATAGTTACTATATAATGCGTAATAACAATTGTATTAGTAATAAAATACAGAGAGGAATCCGCAAGGTGGCTTGAGAAAGCGGATGAGGAGAGCCGACATCTGCCTCAGTCAGCTTCCTGGGAGAACGATATATCCAGCAGTGGCTGATGATGATTATGTGAAGGGATTTGAACCCACGGCCCGTGCGTCACACTTGCTTAGGTCCTTGAACTTGTAGCTTTAACTACTATGCCTATGAATTGAGCATAATTAGATATTAATCGAACTTAATTCGTTTTAATTCCATTAGGGCATAGGTTAAATGGTTTTTTATACAAAGAAAAAGAGTCGTCATATTCAATATGATATGCTTAATAGGTATAACTAAAAAAATGCATGATTTCATTTATCAGCTAGCTAGATGAATATAGAGTCCGTTGCTTTTCTGTTTGAAAATATGATAATGTCAAGTTACTACGCCATTATTTGCGAATGGGTATAGCAATACGGCCAAGCGAGAGGATCAGTATGGTGGGTGTCCCATACATGTGAATTATTGGTTCTGTAAGACCTACCATGATACCTCATGATGTTCTGCTTCCCCTTTATGGGAACGTGGTATTGCGCACAACTGAAAAACTTACTACTACGCCATCGGCTTGTTCCGTAACTGTATCAAATAAAAAATTAAGAACACATAAAGCGATATTGATGTCCGACAAACATTATTGCCGGTTCAATTTGTACAAAGTACAGTAATCGGCTTCACTTTCATTATCTCATCATCTGAAACAAATACCTTCTTAAACGGATAGATGTTTTTGCACATAACTGTACGCGTACAGATTAATCGATGTATTGTATTATTTATTATCTTCCATTTGTTATCTGGCTGATCTCGTTAGTAAGACATTTTGCGAGTAACAGTACTTGATTTTTTCGTTATTTCGTTTACCGTTTGATAAAAACGATCATTTTATTTGTGTGTTCATTAATTATAAAGGTTCCCCGATCGTTAAAAAACTACCTATTTATTTTTCTACCAGATAACCCAGTCTCAATTTATTTTTAAATTTCCTATTTTTTGTTCGTTATAAATCCGCATAATCACGCAAGAAGTGTGAAATTCTCATTTTTGAAAAATGAGCATGTTATGTAGTTCACATAATATATTTAATTACTGATTTTTCCAGTATATAATATATAATAATACGCCAGTGCCTATATATTTTACTCTTTTCATTAATATCAATTTAAGTTTTAGAATAAAAGCTTTTCTCCTTGTCCTGCCAATTAAAAAGATTTATTTATTTGATATCTCCTTGAAAGATAACATTCTAATATTTATTTTTTAATTATAAAATAATTTAACATCATAATAACGGCATATCGCGTTGTGTTGATATCCAGCTCATTAACGAAATCTATAGCTTCTCGCTGAAACTACCAAATTCATACATAATGTATGATATTCATAGCAAATACAAGATAAATCTCAATTTTAACGTGTCAAGAACCTTTAGTGATTTAAGGCAAATTAATACAGTGGGTCGATGGAATTGATCTCGATCAATTGGTATTTATATTGGTAAGCCACCAGCAAAACATGGACCATAAATTCGTGAAATAAATTAGCAAGTTCATTATTAATGCCAACCCACCTGATTACCAACAGATGAGCCATCTGCTCGTAGTGCCTATCAGTAATGTCCTTACTAGTACTAATACTTAAAAATGCTAATTAGCGTTTTACTCATTATCGGAGTTGTAATTTGGGCAATGTTTCAAATTTAAATAAGATTGGCAAAGCAATTGTATTTTTTTTTTAGACTAAGGATATTGCTAATAGGAAATTGCTAATAAATAATAATAATAATAATGTTTATTCGCAACAAAGCTAACAAAGCTAAATATTAGTCAAAAACGGCGACATCAAGGTGTAAGAAGTACAGGTAGTAGAAGGCTATGGCATAATAGTAAAATGAACTCCCTGATTTCTAAACTATAGTATCTATGACTTAGAAATACCTACTCACAGGGTGTCTTACAAAATCATCAATCAACTATTGTATTGATTTAATTTCGCTATGAACACGTGATCGGCAATTAGCGAGTGAGCGCGCACCCATCTGAACCTAGCCTTAGTTTAATGAACATTATTTAAAAATGTATTCATCCGTGTGAAGACGACTAGAATTAACGGTAGTTATCTTTTATATAAGTTCTCAATATTTATAGGTGTAAATTATTGCGGGCAAAAGATTATATTGGGTAGCAATAAAACTAGTATCTACTAAGATAATGGCCGGTTTATCGTATAGGTATTAATTTGCTAAATTTTGTCACATTATTCTCGTTTTATATAAATGTTATTTTAAACTTTTTTAATGAAAGTTATTTTGAGGTTAAGTTAAGTTTTTAACCCTTTGTAGAGTTCGATTCCTGGCAAGGGCTACGGTTTATGTTGAGCACGTCTTTTGTCTTTAATAAGGGGAAGAAAGTTTTTAATATGGTTTGCAAAATGACTAGTCTGAACTAGGGAATGTAATTTATTTAAATACTGCAATGACATTTCAGAAATCGTTACTTCACACACATAAATATTATAATAAAATCACGTAAAAAGGGCCCACTGGCGGCCTAGTTACGCACATAAGCCAGCTCCAGCTCAACAAATACATACATAACATACATACATGTCAGTTCTTTCTCAAAATTTTATATGATTAGAACAAAACAAAAAAAATACTATATTTTATTTACCATTAAACTATTACCACAAAATTTGTTGTGGACCTAATTTACTATAAACTTTGAATTTAAAAAAGGACCAATGTGAAAATCCATAGCAAAGTAATTTAAAATTCTGTCCTAGTGATAATTTTGACACCTAAACTGCATATTAGAAGGACAGTGTATTTCTACCTACTGTGTAAAAGGTGAGGAGAAATAAAATACCAATATTACATTTTGTTTCACAATTTAGGGTAAACAGGATCAAGTACAAAAAACCTATAAAATATAATGCTACTCGCCTATTTGTATACAAAACAATACTATACAGCTAAATCACAGTTTCCCCTGCATGAAAGGTTTGAGATACTTGTGGTATGTCTGGTTGACTGGCTCCGCGTTGAGCGGACTCTTTAGCGCCTCCTCCATCAGTCGCTCGTACACGCGGCCGTCGTACGCGCCCAGCGTAGAGTTCAGGATCTGGAGACGAACATTGTATATACCACTAGCTTCTGCCTACGGCTTTGCCCGGGTATGTACGATATAAAAAGTAACCTATGCGTTATTCCTCCCAGATGGTCAACCAATCGTCAAAATTTCAATTAAAACGGTTTCGTAGTTTTGACTGAACGAGTTACAAAGACCCAAAAAAAGATCTTTTTTTTTGGTAAAGCTCAAAAGTAAACTTTTGTAAAAGTATACTTCTTTTGATAATTATGTAAGAAATGTGTATCGCTTGGAAACCCTTAATAAATAAATAAAAATACATTATCGAAGTCGATCTTCCTATACAGCAACAATTTTAGGAAGGTCAAGGTAATTTTTTGTTATGAATTGCTACATAGTTCACACCAATGTCTTATTAATTACTGACCTCATCCCTGTAGTCGAAAGCATCTACAAGACCCACAGCGTTGGGTCGAATTTTCTCCAGAACGTTTTCATAGGCGTGTCTCAGCTCTGTGACGTCGTTATCTGTAATCGATGTGTACTGGAAAGATAAGTGAATATTTTAACAAGTCTTAGGGTGATTACACGCGATGCGACTTGAGTTTTCTCTTACTTCTTCTTACTTGAATAAGGGAGGTTTGAAAAGAACAAATTTATATTAGTATTGGTGAATACTTTATATAATAAAACCTAATAAGTTACGGAAGGAACATATGGGCCTACCCGATGTTAAGAAGTAACACCAATCGTTACAAAAGAAATACGACTTGACCTCGCGTACTTAAGTACGGGAAGACCAAGTCCCATCTAATTGCACCCGTAGCTCAGCAGATGTTTAGGTGGAATTTGTCATATACCTTTATAATGCAAGTTTATCTACTATTATATATATACTTACCAACAACATATCGCCAATTCTCTCCAAAGTCCAGTATATGGCGTAAAGTTCTACCAGTTGGTCGAGCACCCTCTTCAAGTTAGCAGAGAGAGACCCAGCTTTCCTTTTGATCTCAGCCCTGTATGTGTACATAATGAAGGCACGGCAGTGGGCCTGGAAAATAAAAATACGATTCAGATCAGTTGGTAGTAACTCTGCCTTCTGCGCTTTAGATGTGGGTTCGTTTCCCACCCAGGGCAAACAATTGTATGACGAATATAGCGGCCTGTTTTCTGTTATTAGTATTTACAAGAAATAATATAAGTACTCTAACAGATATCTGGTTCCCATAGTCCAAATATGCTACTTTGGGGCTAGATGGCGCTGTGTAAAATGCCCACCAATATGTCGTAAAATATAGTCGTTAGAATATATTTCATTGAATGGGAAAAGGGTATATACAGTATGTATACCTCAGAAGCTGCAACTAGCTGTACGGATGATTTATTCCAAGCGTCCTCAGGCGCCATGCCTGACTTCATGTAATTTTTCATACTGGTCACTGCACTTGACAACTTACTGAAAAAAAGATGAAACGTCTATATTTATCAATTAATTCCTAAATGCTTAGCTCTGAACTTTATACTTGTGTCTCACACAGAACTTCCTTGCTCCAATTTAAATCAGTGAAATAATTAATTAAATCTATTAGTGAAACATAATGTTAAGTGAAATTATGTTAACATAATAATAAATATTATATTATCATAATATATTTATGTTAAATTATGTTAACATAATTAATTATTATATTATGTTAACATGTTAACATAATTTGACTGGCCTCACAGCTCAGTTGGTAGTAACGCTGCTTTATGCGCTGTAGGTCGTTGGTTATATGTATTATACGTACGTATTTACAAAAAAAAAAGTATTATATTAGTTGTCTGGTTTCCATTATACAAAGCTATGCTTAGCTTACTTTGGGGCTAGATGTCGCTGTGTGAAATGTCCACCAAAATTATTATTATTAGTATATCTTTCTGAAATTTGCTTATATAGACAGACCGACAGATATACATGACTGCGGACTTTATATAATAATATAATGTATTATTAGTATACCGAATATCGCAAATAGTAGGTAAATAGACTATTTTTCGAGAAATTATTACGAAGAATGTTAAATAGTGGAAAAATACCGATTGCTAGAGGAACATACCCAGCAGCGACGCGTTGGAAACTCCTGACTATCCCGTCAACAGAACTATCCCACTTTTCAGGAGCGCTTCTGTCAGCCAAGTAAGCCATGGTTGAAGACAATGGTTTGCCTCGCTCTGCTAGATCCCAAGATTTTACCAAAGCCCTGAAAATTATATCATTGAGTTTTCTTAATTTAAGGTCTTCTAAAGCTCCGGCCAGATGGAGCGATGACTTTTGGGGGGTGGTGGACAGTCGAAGACAGGTCACATCAGTCGACTAAGACATGTTCTATCTGTTCAAGAGAAGACCAGTGAAAGATGTTTTTTTTTTTTATGTAATACATTTACGGAACGAGCCTTTTTACGACGGCCCACCTGGTGTTAAGTGGTAACCTCGGCCCATAACAGCCGATGCGACTTGGGTCCTCCCAAAGTAGGTATGACAGACCCAAGTTGCATCGTATGCGCCCGTAAATGTGAGACGTGAAGGTGGAATGTCTCATGTGCCTGTAATTTCACCGGCAACCACACCTCTCAAACCGGAACACAGTAACGCGAATGCGTCACTGCTTGGCGGCAGAAAAGGGCATGGTGGCAGTACTTCCCCGGACGAACTTGGCGAGAGTTCTACTGCTCTTAAATATATGATGATGATAATGTGTCTAATCGAGGAACCTGATGCTAGGCGGAATCCTCTGCCTACAACAACATACTTAATTCTTATTGTCGTCACCAATGGTGAAAATGAAGGAAGACCAATTTGATCACAGTTTTGATATGTTCAAAAGAGATATCTGTGAGTGGCTATCAAAACTCTCAATTTTGAGCAACAACATCAAAATTTGTTTATTAGGCATCATACAATGATTTGATGTAAAGGTACAACTTTTACAAGGGTAAATGATGACAAGTGCATTATTAAATAATTGAACTGTGTCGTAGCAGTCAACGCCCGCCTATTAACATATTAGACTCTTTAGCGGTTTATGTTCTCAATAGGTTTGGTGTACCTAGCAGTCTGTAGCAACAACACAGTATTTTCTCCCTCGTAGGTGCATGCGGCGGTTACCAGCCCGTATATTTGTGGCATATTGGACGAGAGCATGTAGCCGTGTCCGCCGCATGCCATGCGACACCTCTCAACAATCTGTGCGGTGTCCGACGTCGTCACAGCTTTGAGGCAGCATGCTATTGCGTGCAACTGAAATCATTTATTTGCTTCATGGTACATCATGGTGACATGATGACCGGTGAAGGTCATCGTGAGGAAACCGACATTTCCTAGACCTAAAAATTCTAAGACATGTGCACGAAACTCCTTTCGTGCTCCCCTCTTTGAGGTGCACTTAAATTGCTTTCACAAACTGGTTCGAAAGAACCAGTGACTAGAATAGAAAAGAATGGTGTCATAAAATGTGGCAATTTCTCACATTCCCCTAATATGGTATGCAAATATTCACTTATACCTATATCTTATAGCAATAATAATTAGTTAATACCTAAAAATATAATAATACCTATCAAAACAAAACTAATATGGGTATGGTTTAGTTTTTTATATGATACAGTTACGGCTGACGGCCCATCTGGTGTAAGTGGTAACCTCTTCCCACAGCAACCGATGTGGCTTAGTTACTCCCTACTAGGTACGATAAGACTTATATAAGCCGCATCATATGCGCCCATAACTCTGGAGACATGTAGATGTATGTATCGTGTGCGTGTAATTTCACCAGCAACCACACTTTTCAAACCGGAACACAGTAACGCGAACGAGTTACTGCTTGGCGGCAGAAATGGGCATGGTGGCATTACTTCCCCGGATGCTGTGAGTTCTACTGCTCTTAAAATGTATGATGCATTTATATGTGGCTTACGTTATAGATGAATACGCTGAAGTTATTTTATCCGATTTTATGTGAGGAAACCTAAGAGGGAGTCTTATGGTCACGGGTAGCAGATAGCAGGTTACAAGTGTATATTTATGGTAGACGATTGAAAAGAGAAGACTGATATAGTAATATCTTACACACGTAAGAAGAGTATGCACTAATTTTCTTCAAGGTTATTAATATTCGAATTTGATTTAATATACTGAGCTTACTTCTGGCAACTCATTGGTGTTTCCAGCTTCCAGTTCCACGCTGACTTTGTCGTAAAGATCCCACAGCCAATTCGAAGTCAGCAAGAATGCCTGACTGGTGGCTATGGCTATGAATAGTTTATGCTGCTGTGTCACGTAATCCAGGATCTGGGGTTCTGGCTCGCTGGAATAAATATTATAAATAAATAATAATTAATAACTATTGCGAACATTTCACACGGCGCCAAAGTAAGCTAAGGATAGCTTTTATCATGGGAACCAGACAACTGATATAATACTTATATACTTTTATGTAAATACATACATACCAACACCCAGACACAAAACAAACACCTATGTTCATCACACAAATGTTTGTCCTCCTTGGAATCGAACCCACGAACTACAGCGCAGAACGCAAGGGTTATTTCCAACTGAGCTATGGGCCAGTCACAAATAAATATTTGAGCCTGTTACGATTTCATGTCTATCTATTGTTACTTGAGACGGATTTTAACATACCGTCAACATAATTATATATTTAGCAGCTTAAAATATGAAACTGATGGGCATACATGAAGCCAGTATAATACAATATGTATTTTACCCAGTGATATCTTGTTGCGTTATTGCTGTAGTAAATAGTAGTAGTAATAAATGTAACATAGATCTAAGTACTCAGATTGTTACAAGGATCGTGCTCGCGAAAAAAAGGAAGAGAGGTTTCTTGTTCTTGTCTTGTGTTTGTCTGTTCATCCCATGGAGGGTCGGATAGGGTTTGAACAGGTGTCAAACTTAGCGATAAGTACGCGTGACCTTATGTTTTGAGTATGTTGTTTCCAATCCATTTCTTTATGAATTCTATGGAAATAAAGTTTTGACTTTGAGTTTCAATATGTTTTTCTTTCTTTTTCTTTTTCTCTTCCTGTGACTGCCTCTTAACACTTTGGCCGGCTTGTTGACAGTCACCCTAACGACAAGTTGTACTGAGGATAAGAACATGTCAAACTTACTCAGGCTTGAGCTGCGACTGTCTCCTAACAGCGGAGTATCTGATGGCGACGGTTGCAGCCACTGCGAGGAAGTTGGCCATGTTCTTGACTATCACCACCCTGACGTACACCATTGTGCCGTACGTCAGTTTGTTGTTGGGAGAGGAAATAAACGTCCCGTCCTTAAAAGTAACTGATTTTATTAATGTGTGAAATTAGTTATTCAGTGAGAGCATAAGAGATGGGTGGCATGAGCACTCAGTCTACTCAGAATGTCAATCAGAATGTATTGTTTCAGTTCCGCATGAAAAATGATGATTTTTTGTTCGGAAAGAATATGTGCTTAATCCTACATGACATCTACTCCTAAGAGGTAGACCCCAGATTGGGGAAAATATCAAAGTTAGTCATGTGATTCGAGTGGCAAAACGAGCTGACGGCCCACCTTATGTTAAGTGGTAACCGCCGCTCATAGACAACAACAATACGACTCAAGTCCTCTCCACCAAAGTATGAGATGACCTAAGTCTCACTGCGTTGCGTCCATCACCCTTAGACGGGGATGTTACGTATCATACGCCTGCAATTTCAGTAATAGGTATAAGTTTTTGCCTAGCTTTCCTAAATTTTATCAGGCACTTACTTTCAGAACCTGAGCGTTCTTCATCAGCATGCGATCCCTCGGTATCCTGTGCTTATCAAATCCAAGGAATCCATTATTGACTGTGTTGAAGCCTAGCTTTGCCCCAATCTCCCCAACCTTCACGCCAGCGAGGGGCATGTGTGTCTCCTCGTCTCGGATTTGTACCATGAAGGGCTGGATGCCACAGGCTTTCCCTTTCGTGTGCAGCTGCGCCATTACTATGCAGTAGTTGGCTGTGTGAGCCACTGAAATTTCAATTTGTTCACATTAATTTACCCGCCTGGATTTGTTGGTAATTTCGTTGGTGTAAGAATTGTCCTGGCTGCTGAATATTAAGGAATTCATTACTGGAAGAATGTGTTAGCCGATTTGTCGCGAAAAAATAATGTGGCGACTATATTACTCCTCTCTAATCCACGTTCTCACTAACCCAGGTTGTAATTAACCCAGGTGAAAAGTGGGCCACTGAAGCTCTGCTTACCCCTTCGGGGAAAAGTTGAATCTATGTAAGTTTGTATTTATTTTTTATTTATTTGAGGAAGACCTACAGCACATATAAACATAATAATCCAAACATAATGGAAAACATAAGGCTAATAACAGGTCTTCACAACTAGAAATAGGTTTGTTATATAAACAAGCAAGAGTACAAGCTAACACAATATTAACAGATAGACAGTTTAAAAACACATTTAAGATGGTAACATACAGCACTTTGTAATAACTACACACTTTCAAAGAAATTATTTAATTACCGTGTCAAAGAGATCAAAATAAAATAATTCAGAAAAGTATAAATTTAGAGATAGAGAGAGAGTAGCAATCAAGTAACATATTTAAAATTATAATGATAATTACAAAGAATTAGAAAATACAATCATTCACAAAACTGAAAAATATTAAACATGAAACTTACAAGTTCCAGGCCACCATTTATATGCACTAAGCGTGGGGCTGTGCAGGACAAACTCCTCCGTTTCAGGGTCATACGTGGCCGTGGTCTCCAGTCCCCGGATAAACGTGCCGTGTCCCAATTCCGTCTGAAATATTGTGAAAGGAATGTCACACAGGCGCCTATCTGGTACTTGTCACATAATTATATAAAAAAATATGGATTAATTTGAATATGTATCTTAAAAATCAGTAAAATACATAACGTTGCCTAATTATAACCTACCATTATAACCTATATATAGCAGAGCAGATGGCCCACCTGGTGTTGTGGTAACTTCTGCCCATAACAAGCAATACGACTTGCATCTAAGTAGGGGAGTACTTAGGTAGCACAAGGCCAAAGTCACATCGTATACGCCAATAAGTCCGACTGATTTAAAGGCTACAAAACCATAACTCATAAATCCGTATACACTAGTTTTAGATAATGATTTATGTATATTAAAATCAGTTTGTAAAAAAGTTTGTAAAAGTATGAGTAACTGTCTACCTGTGCATAAGTCCCAATAATCTCCATTTTTCTAGCCCTCTCCAACCAATACGCTTTCTGCTCTTCGGCGGCCTGCCCCAATATCGCTGGTATGAACATAACGAAATGCAGAGAAAAGGGAGTGTTATCTTTGAAAACCGCTATGAATAGCATGCTTCGAGACATAGCCCTGGAAATATAAGTATTTACCAAGCTTATAATAAATAAATAAATATTGGTGGACATTTCATACAGCGCTATCTAGCCCCAAAGTAAGCTAAGTAAATAGCTTGTATCACGGAACCAGAAAACTGATATAATAATTATATACTTTTTTGTAAATAAATATTAACACCCAGACATAACAAACATCTATGTTCTCACACAAATGTTTTCCTGGGTGAGAATCGAACCCACGACCGACAGCGCAGAAGGCACCGTTACTGCCAACTGAGATGTGAGGCCAGTCAAAGCTTCTCCATTCGAATCTCTACTGGTGTGAATTGGAGATTAATGCATATATACCTACGCATATACATAATAGTACCCCTGTCTCCTGCAGTGCTACCATGAACATTCAAGCGAATAAACACTTTCCTGTTCATCGTCCTCTAAGTCTTTTATTAGACCACTAGATCGTTCAGACTTCAAATATTTGTTGCTAAAATAAGTGCTGAATTCACATTTTCTTTCCGCATTAACGATACCCAATTCGAGTTTCAAAATGTCACGGTCAATATTATTTTAATCTGGCATATTTTAAACAATAGATACCTATTGTATGAAAACCGGACTATTAGCAGCATTTTCGACTTTAGCAGTAAGCGAGGTATAATAACGCCAGATCTGGTTGATTCTGGTCGAGAAAGAATAAACATGATTCAAAAGAGTAGTTGGTACGCTCTCTGCCCCTATGCTGTATAATCCTATCACAAAACGTGGTTATATTAGGTACCTACCTGGCTCTCTCCATTTCATTCTTATTAGGGTCCTGAAGTCTATTCATGGTCTTGGTGTACAGGACTGCTTTGCGGATAGCATTTTCATACTTTTCTTTGTGGCTCAAGTACTCTTCAGGTATTTTATCAAGGAGTCCTTCAACGCTCAGCGCCTTACTTTCTAAAAACAATAGTTTGTATCATGTGGGTGATTGAACACGCGCCTGGTGGTTAAAGACGAGCAACACCACTTAGGGAAGTTGTCAAGAAGTTTGCTCTGCCTATAACGTAAACAATTAAGCGTGGTGACCTAGTGTTGCAGAACCAAAGTTTCAGCCGCTAGTTGAAATCCAAATTAATATAACTGAGTTTTTTCACTTACGAAATTGATGGTAGCAGTATCACGTTCCTTCTCAAAACGGTGAAGGACACTATCTCGAAGAAACCAACAAAAAGTAAACTAAACATTGTCAAGCGCCAAAGAAGCCTCAGCCTTGAAGCTGTCTTTAATTATTTCACTACAATAATATGAGACAGTCAGTGGTTATGATTACTACTATGAGTTTTTAAACTTGTAGCTAAAGTTCTTGCAAAACAGAAACCTGTAGTAATATGTAGGTAAAAATGAACGCGTGAAAGCATAATCCATGTACCTGATTCATGAGACATCAATAACAATTATGCTCACAGATCATATTTTATGTTGCCAAAATATTTTATATTAGCCCACTATGAAACCGCCCATGGAGACTATTCTGGGAAAAATTAGTATTTGAATTATGTCTTCAAATACTTCGTAAGTAGAGGTAAATAAACCTTACCCAAATCCCGCCTGCCCTCCGTAAAACTAACTCCTCCATCCAGGAAATTAGTCAACTCTTCCACATTAAAACCGCACCTCTCTCGCTCCCTCCGCAAGTCTTCATTCAAATTTGCCATAATTACGACTGAATCCAGTTTATTCGCAGTCTATTTAAAGCAGATCTAAACGTAATATGTAATAAAATATTTTTTTGATAACTGATTAAGCGTTTCGACTTTAGCACTGATAAAGGTGTTTGTTGATATCGCTTCGTGAAATTACTGACTCGCTGACTTCGCCCGGTGAATTGATTGAATAATCGAATAACTAGTACAGCCGGTAACCTATAGTAATTATGTAAGACGGTAGGTATTATGTATAAATATATCAAAAATACATGTGTCGTGGACTTTGCTCTGATATTTGCGAAGCTCATTAACAGCAACAACTCTTATCGTATTTTATCAATGCTATCAGGTAGGTACCTCTTTAAATTTGTACAATCGCACAGATATAGGTAGGTACGTAATGGCAATTAAAACCGAGTGTGGATTCATTCTCGTATCAAATCATTCATAAACAATGTTGGTATCATTGTCTGAAAACTCATTTTCTTACATTTTCTGTATTTATTTTTTAAGTTATGGAACGAACGCACCCGTGTCAAACGGTGACCATCTGCCCATAACAACCAATACGACTTCGGTCTTCCACTACTTACGTAAAACAAAACTAAAGCCGCATCATGTACCTAAATACAAACTCAATGGTATCTCTGACTGAGACGCAAAAGTCATGGGTTCGATAACTGCTCGCGGCGATGATTCGTAAGTATTTTTCCTAGTCGGCCTTGTCCTGTACAATTCTTATGAAGGGGCTATGAGAGTAAAATACAAATTTTTCATTCATTTGCTTACTCCTGTCCTTTTTTTATGTTATATAGTTATGGAATTAGCTGACGGCCCACCTGGAGTTAAGTGCTAATCTCGGCCCATAACAGCCGATGTGCTTGGGTCCTCCCTTACTTGGTACGACAAGACCCAAGTCGCATTGTATGCGCCCGTAACTCTGTCATGTGTAGGTGGAATGTCTCAAGTGCCTGTAATTTCACCGTTAGGTGTAGGGCAAAGGTGCAGTGGATGCTGTGGAGTTAGCCCCCCAAAGTGAAGCTAAGGTATACCTATAGATGGTTACTAATGCTAGATCTGTTGTGTTTGCATAGAGTCGCGCTAGAACGCGACCTTGGCCGCCCGGCGACGCGACGTAACCTTTATTAAACTATTTAGGTACAATGTTCGCTTCCGTGGAATGGTTGCCGGCGACTTGACAGCCGCTTCTTTAATAGGTATGACTTCTATATACTTATTTACTCTGAGGTATGATATTGGGAGTCAGGTCAATGTGACTGAAGTCTTTGTAGAAAGAAATACTACTCCACAAACATACATAATGATGATAAAAATTTTGGAGATCGAGGTGGTCTAGTGGTACTGATTCCGAGTTTCAATCTGGAGGTCGCCGGTTCAAATCCCGACGTGCACTAATGAGTTTTTCGCTTGAAAGATTTATGTGCGCAATACCACGTTCTCAAAACGGTAAAAGAAAACAAGCAACTAAAAATTTTAAGACGTGTCAAGTGCATTAAAGGAGCCTCTTTGAGATGCACTTAAAATCCTTTCATCACACTTCGAGAGACTGATTCAAGAGAACCAGTCTCTCGAATAGAAGAGTAACATTTTATATTTTAATATGACAGAACTTTTTTTTATATCCGAGTAAATTATTCATGGTCATTTAATTATTTGCTATGAAGCATGAGGTTTTATTGAATTAGTTTTTCTATCACTTAGGCTTACCTAACTACTTATAGTAAGTTAAGTAATCTGTTTATATGTCATAAAAAACTTTAAACGACTCATTGGCATTATAAATCATCACAATCGCAACGGTGCGGAGGAATAGGCATTCAGTTAATAAAACAACATAAAATTCAGTAAAACATGTTAATACACTGTTTTTTGTTTGTTTGTTGCTCTTAAGGAAACATAAATCTTTGTCTAATACAAACTACTTATGAATAAACATGTCAAATGTAAACAATAAATTAGTTATACCTGAAAAATTAACATATATATAACATCTCGTCTCAACGCTGACTGAATTTATAGTCTTAACATAGGGAAAAATAACCTGAAAACTTAACGACAACTTTGCATTTGGGACATAATACTGATTCCATTTGATCGCGGCAGGAATCTGATAGAATACTTCTATACACTTTTTGTCAAAACAGTCTTATCTGTAATTCCAGATATGGGACAAACATTTTTCCTTGGAGGAAATTGATCCCGGAGCACTGACGTTCCGGTGTTTTTCCCGGAGTTTTCACAGCTTCCCCTGGAGGAACGGTTTGAGATACTTGTGGTATGTCTGGTTGACTGGCTCCGCGTTGAGCGGACTCTTCAGCGCCTCCTCCATCAGTCGCTCGTACACGCGACCGTCGTACGCGCCCAGCGTAGAGTTCAGGATCTGCGGACATTAAGACACGAGCTCATAATTACTGTTAACTAATTAACTGACTATCATTACTCAGAAAATAAAACTCGGAGTAAGTATCTCCAGAGTAATTAAAAAGAACATGAAAAAAAATTGGAGGTCATTTTACAAAGCGCCATCTAGCTACGAACTAAGCTAACCTACTAATACTGCTACTGCTGCTGGTACAGCTGCTACTACCGCTACTGCTACTGCTACTGCTACTGCTACTGTACGTGTTGCCACTGCTACCGCTACTGCTATTGTTACTGCTACTACTAGGGAGAAAGAATAACCTACGAGTTTTTCGAATCACCCATGAATTTTCCTCGGGAGTGCCCATGATTCTTTTCTCGTGGGTACCTATAATAATATAGTTTCTCAGTGGAGGAGTCACTTACTAATATGTGCAAAAACGATGTAAAATAACCCAAACAATGCGTTTCACTATTATGTCCTGAACTAAAATTAACTACAGATAAGTAATATGTACAAAATTGGAATCATTAATTTACTACTTAGGCAGACATGCATATTAAACATATATAACAAGATTCTACAAGAATAAAATAATAATAAATGAATGAATAATATATTTGCTGGAACACAAAACAAGTTCTAATTTCTACAGAGGTGCATCGGATGAACAGTTACCAGCAATTATTTCGTCTAAGCTTATTATCCACCAACAATATATATGCGTAATAAATATTAATTATTATCTAATTGTTTAAGTGATAATTCAAAATATAAAATAATCAGATAAAAAATACTGTTGAGATAACACCTTTGTTATTCCATCCGAATGATAAAATACGCCACCAAAGGAGAACTAACAGAAACAATTACTGGCATAAAAAACATACACACGACTAATATAATATTAATAATAAATACGATTACATGCACGATAATGTCTTCCGATTACTTTTACAGTACTCATAAGCTACCATTGTACAGTAGCCCATGTGGGTTGCTGACAAATATCCGCGCGAGTCTTCAACACAATGCGACGTATTTGGGTCTGGACTGATTCCCATTTTTATGCACGGAATTACCTAAATCGTTGTACTGTGTATATCTGACAACAGCACTTGACAATATCCTCGAATATTTGTTCTATATTCTGGTTTCGTTGTTTTCCTCCCAATATTGGGACTGTCCTCGATGTAATTAAGAAAACATATGTACCTCGTCCCGCAGATCGAAGGCGTCCACTAATCCCACCGCGTTGGGTCTCACTAAACCCAAAAGTTGTTCATAATTTTGCTGCAGTTGTATGATTTCTTCCTCCGATATGGATGAGTACTGGAACCAAATATGACACTTACTTTTTTCCATTGAAACAGAACCCTGACAGAAGTTCTTATCGGTTGAAACCCTGTTTTTAAAGATAGATCATCTATAGCTTTTATTAGTCCACCTTTTTAGGACATATTGCCAATTCCAGTAAGTATAAATAAATACTGGGGGACATTTCACACAGCGTCATTTAGCCCCAAACTGAAAGAGCTTTTACTACGGGAACTAGACAACTGTTTGAATACTTATTAACATTTTCTTAATACGAACATATATTAAATACCTAAACCCAGACACAGTACCAAAATTTATGTTCGATACTTAAAAGCTTGTTCTGGGTGGGAATCGAACTCACGGCCTACAGCGCAGAAGGCAGAGTGAAAAAACTACTGATGAGATCCACTGTACTGATGTTGTCATCGAGTGGGTCATCTGCTCGACCCGTAACTACAATAACATAAAATATTTACCCTTAACAAGTCTCCAGTCCGCTCGAGAGCCCAGTACATGAGGTAGAGGGAAGTAAGTTGTTCCATAACAGCGTTCACGTTGCTGCTAGAACTAGCTGTCAGTCTCACTGTCTCTAGCCTGTAAGTGCTGCAGATTACTGCTCGACAGTGGGCCTGCAGATGAAACACATTTTGAGTGTATTATTATATGTGTTACTTACTGAGGGTAGATCCTAGGATGGGTTTGTGTGGGTTGACTTAATAAAGTCAGTCGTTTCTTACGTCTTGAACTTTTCCATGATTTCTTTCAAAAGATTTTCACGATGTGCAAGTTTTGTAGGAATCAAGTTACAAAAGCTCGGGGAATATCATATCAGATATCAAACTTTTGCAACAGTAGAACTGTGTTTAGAGTGTGTCCGGAAAAGTTCTGTCACCTGTGCATATGCATTGTTTTTTGAAGGTTGGCTGAGATTTTCCATCTTCTCGCAAGATACTAACCCTTATTCTAAAAATCATGTGACCCCATGCCCGTTTTGGTTCTGTCTACCCTTTCGGGGAATATCCATGAAAAGCTTGGAAACTTGAATCAATCAGCTTTTTACATGAGCGCACGTATTTACATATACCCAAGTGGTTCCAGTTCGACATTCCACTTTTTTATGTGATAAATTTACGGAACGAGCAGATGGCCTACCTGGTGTTAACTAGTGACCTCTGCCCATAACAAGTAATACGACTTGTATCCTCCCCTATTTAGGTATAACACGACCCAAGTCGCATCGTATATACCCGTAACTCTGAGACGCGAAAGTGGCTTGTCTCAAGTGCCAGTTACTTGACTGGTAACCACAAATTCCAACCAGAACAGAGTAACGCGAATGAATGGTGGCAGCAGAAATGGGTATGGCAGCAGTACTACCCCAGATGAACTCGTTATAAGGTTTTAAATTAATTATAATATACCTCAGCAGCAGCAACCAGTTGGACCGTAGTCAGTTCCCAGGCATCTTCAAAAGTCATTCCAGTTTTAACACGACTTCTTATACTGTCCATGCACGAAGATATTTTCCTGTTGAGTTTCATCCCAATTTATTATTATATTGACTGTGCTGTGACTGGCCTCACGGCTCAGTAGCTAGAGTAAGCCTGCCTTCTGCGCTGTAGGTTGTGGATTCAATTCCCACCCAGGACAAATATTTGTGTGATGAACGTAGATGTTTGTTCTGTGTCTGGGTGTTAATATGTATTTATTTAGAAAAAAATATATAATTATTAATATATCAGTTGTCTGGTTCCCATGATACAAGCTATGCTTTACTTAGTTTGGGGCTAGACAGCGCTGTGTGAAATGTCCACCAATATTTTTTCATTATTATTGATGTGAAACATCTATAGCCGCACGTAAAACCGATTTCTGGCGTGGCGACGCATGCCGTGGCGACGCGTTGCCACGGCATGCGTTGCATATTACTTTTACAAAATAATGTCGATGTTTCACATCTGCCAGGCGTCCCGTGACGGCTCACATATTTTTTTTGTGTTTGTAAATGATCCACGACCAAACTTTATGTTATTGAAACAAAATTGTTTCCGCGATCAGGGATTGATTTAATTATTATTGTGATTTATATTGACTTGTAACTTTGTTACGAATAAATGAACTATGAACTATGATTGAACACTTCGTGTCGAACCGGAAGGTGAGTTGGCTACGGGGCCATCTTTTATTATCTGTGGTTCAAGATAAAGATCTTTTTCCCAGTGGCAACACGTGAAAAAGAACGATGCAAATGAGTGGTCAGGCCATCAGGTTGGTAGCAACTGCCTTCTGCACTATAAGTCGTAGGTTCGATACCCACTCAGGAGAAACATTTGTGTAAAGAACATGTTGTGTTCTGTGTCTAGGTGTTTATATTATGTAATTTTATATATGTATTTCCAAAACAAAGTAAGTATCCAATCAGTTATCTAGTTCCCATTAAGCTGCGGCTAGATGTGTGAAATCCATCGAAATTTATGCTGTAGTACATGGTTAATGCCAAATATGAGAAATAATAAAACAATTACCCAGCAGCAACAGCATGGAAGGCCCTGATGATGCCATCGACGCTACCGTCCCAGGGAACCCTCCTCTTTTTGACAGCATCGACAAGGTAAGACACCGTTGGCGTCACAGTGTTGCCCGCTTCAGCCTGCTCCCAAGCTTTTAGTAAAAACCTGAAGATAAAGTTAGATTGTTGACATTGTATGTTAATTAATTGTTATTTACAACTGTACGAATACTACAATTGTAAATAAATAAATAAGTGAGTTCTTTTCGAAGAAAAAAGATGCCGAGACACCACATTCTCTGAACGGTGAAGGAAAACATTGTGAGAAAACCAGAATGTCCTAAAATCCAAGTCCATCACGGGATGCTATATTCCGTGGTAAAGTCGATTTAGTCTCGCTTGTCGATAGTAGATAGACAGGCAATAGACGTTTTACTGTCATAATTGCTCTACCAAATATCAACAGGACGTTGACATAGTAAAAAAACTTTTTAAAAATACACCAGCTATTGAAGCAAATCTTAAGACCAAGGGAAAGTTTCTGACTGCTTCTGATATCGTGAAGTAAACAAGCCGAAGCGTGAAAAATGCTCCGTTGTGAATGGCCGCCGCCCTAATAGCCATTGGAAGTGTAACAATACAAATTCAAATATTGCTTAACCTTACAGAACTATGTATTGGAAACTGTAGTATACTCATAACATGTAAATGTCAATGTCAAATGTCAACACATAAGTGTCAAACTGTTTCCCCCTTAATAGCAGAGTACGCGTGGACTGGAAAATACTCAAGTGCGGATAATTAAATTCGTATTTATCAACCACAGTTTTTTCCTGGAGGATCGTATAGAAAAAGCTGAAAAAGTTGCCCTAGCAGCTCCTGTGTGATATATTTTTGTGATTTCTTGTTTATCATTCAAATTAATTAATCAAAATTGAGCGATAAAATAGCAATTACCTAGCAGTCTGAAGAAGCAGCACTGTGTAATCACCCTCATACGTCCTGGTGGCAGTGACGAACGAGTAGAGGAAGGGCAGGTTGGAGGACAGCATGTACCCGTGTCCGCCGCACGCCATCCGGCATTGCTCTATGAGGGCTGCCGAGTCGGAGGTGCTGATGGCCTTCAGGCAGCTGGACAGCGCGTGCAACTGGAATATAACATCCATTATTACTTAAAAATATGTCTAAAGTTTATTTTAATTTTAATTTTGCTGCAAAAATTCTGCGAATATGAGACTTTACCCCAATCTTGCCTTAGTTGTGTGCTACCTACCTGCATTCTTTTGCGTGATTATTATAAATGTGACTTGAGTCGTATTGCTGTTGTGTATGGGCGGCGGTTACTACTTAACATCAGGTGGGTCGTCAGCTCGTTCTGTCTCTAATAAGACATAAAAAAATACACTATTTGTCGTGCCACATCTGGTTACCTCTGGTAAGTTATCAACGTTCCCCTCCCTCATGTCGTTGAGGACGGCTGTGAAGGTGCGCCACAGCCAGTCGCTGGTGAGCTGCAGCGCGTGCGCGGTCGCGATGCACACGAACAGCTTGTGCTGCTGCGTCCTGTAGTCCAGGATCTGTGGTTCTGGTTGACTGAAGTTAAAGGCTAAGTTAGAAAGAAAGAAAGAAGAAGAAAGAAAAGTTTTTATTGACTCCACAAAAAACATACTTTTAAAAAAGTTTGCACCTATCACTTTACTATGTGATAACACTAAATAGCTCTAGCCTACCTCTAGCACCAGTCTCTCATAAAACTGGATTTTCACAGTAATTTTGTATTTACTTTTAATTTTACATGTATGTTTCCTTTTTTGTGAGAGACAATAAATGTATTATAATGTTATTTTTTATTAAAATGTATATAAATGTATTTATTATTATATACTGAATTCAAAGTAGACCATGCAATTTCGACGACAACAAATAACTGTATCGTGACATAAAAAAAAAAGACTTAAAAGTGGGTAGATAGTAGTTCCAATGACGTTTACATTCATATTACTTAAAGTGGTAATTACTATTTCTGTACTTTATTTTTTATAAATATTATACAAATAACACATAGAAAATTGACTGTTAATCAGAATAAAACAAAATATGAAAATAAATACGAGTAATGAGGAAAATATAATTTACATACATGATTCAATGAAAAGAAGTTCGCAGAAGTAAAATGAATATAATTTATGGTTCAGCTGACTATAATAATAGTTGAGTAGGTGACACATACCCCGGCCTGGGTTCCGACTGCCTCCTCACTGCGGAGTACCGCACCGCTATAGTCACAGCCTTGGCCAGGTTGAAGGCTGCCTCGCTCACGAGCACCACCCTCACGAACACCATAGTACCGTAGGTCAACTTGCCATGTCTCGCCACTTTTACATAGGTGCCATCCTGAAAGTAAATAAAGGACCTTACTGTTTAAGCTTCTTTACCGGTTGAGAGCCGTCTGCTCTCACCAAAAGCCCATGTAAATGCTGTCAAGGTCATTTGCGGCCAACAGATTATAGACCATTCATGAAAAGTTTAAGCTTCCCCAATTTGCATGAGTATGGAGAGTCAATTCAATTTCCACAATTCTTATATCTTGTTTACTATCGAGCAGATAATCGGGAAACGACAGGCCTCACAGTTTGTATTCACAGTTCAGTTGGTAGTAACCCTACCTTCTGCGCTGTAGGCCGTGGGTTCGATTCCCACCCAGCATAAACATTTGTGTGACGAATTGTTGTTCTGTGTCTGAGCGTTGCTATGTATTATATTTATGTATTTACAAAACAAAAGTATATAATTATTATATCAGTTGTCTGGTTTCCATGACACAAGCTATGCTTAGCTTACTTTGGAGCTAGATGGCGCTGAGTGAAATGTCCACCATTATTTATTAATTATAATATGAAGTTAGTCCCTCAAATATAAATCACCAGGACTATCTATGGCGCATACAAAGTGAATATGTAGTAAAAATTGAAATTGTGTTGTTATAATAAAATAAATAAATAAATAAATATTGGTGGACATTTCACACAGCGCCATCTAGCCCCAAAGTAAGCTAAGCATAGCTTGTATCATGGGAACCAGACGACTGATATAATGAATGAACCATTTACGGTTTTATTTATGCAGGCCAGTAGAAGTAGGTACCTAGAGCTTATCCAAGTTCGTCCGGGGACGTATTGACATTCCCATTTCTCGCATTATTGTAAGTATTCTAGTCTTTATGGTGTACCAGTAAAAAGACAGGCACATATTTCTTCTTCAAAGCTCGATGCGATTTGCGACAGGGAATTATCAGGGGAAAGATAAATTTTATTTCAAAGTAAAAGTTAAACACTCACATATTGAAAATTCGAAGGAAGTTGGACAAATATGCGATGCTTGTTCGTAATACTTTTATATGAACATACAATTTTCATTTGCATAATGCAGTTCTGAGAATGACAGAGTGCTCTGTGTCCTGTGGTATCGCGAGTCGGTCATTACTCTTTAGATAGATACTCAAGCCAAGTCCACTTCATTGTGTCCTTATCAATCAATAGGCAATTTGAACTCACTAGCTCAATTGCTCTCAAATTGCACTTGCTTTAACAAGAGAGTCGCAGTGTATCTCACACAGAAAATACTCTGATCTTTGACCAGAGAGAGATCAGATCTTATGTAACAACTTAAGTGTACATACCGTTTCCTTTCCAACGCTATCATTAGCACCAAAGCTGCCTAAGCACAGTGCTTACTTGTTCTTACACGAATATCACGCACATAATAATAATAAATATTATATTTCAGTAAACTTAATCTAAGATACATTTTAAGTGTTATTGACCCTCTTTTAAGTATCTCGGAGATACCTGTGTTAGAGAAACATATGTTAGGGCGCATTTCATGCATGACCTTGCGCTGGCAAATAAGGTTGCAACCTGGCGGGGTGAGTCGCGTATCCTGAAAATATGTAGATAACTATATCTCCAGTGTATCCATGGCCTGTGTTCTTGTCAGACTGATTTCCTTGGTCGGGTGACCATAACCGAAGTTTACAAATGAACACTTTGTCGGAGGTCAAGCATAGAAGCCATTTGGCCATCCTGACTATTCCTACAACATGGCTCGACAATAGTTTTTTTTTATGTTATACAGTTACGGAACGAGCCGACGGCCCACGGTGTTAAGTGGTAACCTCTGCCCATAACAACAAATGCGACTTGGGTCCTCCTTTACTAGGTACGACAAGACCCAAGTCGCATCGTATGCGCCCGTAACTCTAAGACGTGAAGGTGGAACGTCTCATGTGCCTGTAATTTCAACGGTAACTATACCTTTCAAAACGAAACAAAGTATCGCGAATCGTCACTGCTTGGCGGCAGAAATGGGCATGGCGGCAGTACTTCCCCGGACGAACTTGGAGTGAGTTCTAGTGCTCTAAATACATCATACTAGTTACGTTGTTCACTGACCTTCAGAACTTGCGCGTTCTTCATCATCATGTTATCTCTCGGTATCCTATACTGGTTAAACCCAAGGAACCCATTGTCTGCCGTGTTGAATCCCATCTTAGGGCCAATGTCACCCACTTTGATACCCGGGCGGGGTTTATGGGTCCCTTCTTCACGTATCTGAACGATGAAGGGGTGCACCCCGTGGCATACGCCTTTTGTGTACAACTGTGCCACCACTATGCAGTAATTGACGGTGTTGCCCACTGAAAAGTAAACAGGCTTCTCAAATCAAGTAAATGAAAAACACTAATGCCCTGCCCCAAATAGTAAAAGTAGGATTTAATCACATTTGCATATGGAGCCATATTGCTTTTTTTTTATTTATTATCATACGATCAACAGCACTTAAAGAAAATTATAATTGAGATCTTATAACTAAAACCTTATTGCAGATTATACAGATATATTACAGATTCTCCAAAATTGCCGCCATATTGATTTAAAGAAAATTATAACCATTGCCACTCGGGCTGATGTAATGATTCTAACTACAGGTACCACATACTTCCTAATCATTTCAGACCTTTAAAAGCTACGATGGAATAAACACACACACATACATGAATCCTGTAAACATTACACTCCTTTTATGGGCATTTATAAAAACGGATAAAATATTGAAAAAACAAGTAATGTTTACTAGAATAATTCTTGACAACCTCTCGTCACTAGAACGCCAAGGGAATGGAAGAATTGTGTATAGCCTGATACATCAGTAGGTACAGAGTTGCAACATGAAGGTTAAACCGTAGTTTGTGGAACTGAACAAAGTTGGTTTAATTTTGAACAAAGAGGTTACCATCTCGTGAACGATATAGGATGAATGTTATGTCTACTTACATCCTCCAGCCCACCATTTATATGACGTTAGTGTCGGGCTGTGCAGTACAAACTCTTCAGTCTCAGGGTCGTAGGTAGCTGTGGTCTCCAAACCTCTGATAAAAGTCCCATGGCCAAGTTCCGTCTAAAATAGGACATAACATTTATTAAGATAAGAGACAGAGAGATTGGTGAAAAGGTAATTTTATGCCATAGAAACATGGACTGCGTGCAGTCTACCATAAACCAATATCCAAAAAATCGACAATAGTCAGATTGACACGTCAAATATTGTTTTGTATTCATGTTTATCTAAAATTACTACCTACTATACTTGACCCAATTCAGCAAGCAGGCACGAAAATTAAACCTGAAATTAAAAGTAGTAATGACATTTAAAATGTTAATGAGTTTCCGTTCGCAGAGGGCAATGAACAAACCTGGGCATAGGTCCCGATGATTTGCATGTCCAAGGCCCGAGGGAGCCAGTGGGCCTGCTGCTCCGGAGTGCATTGACCCATGATGGTCGGCACAAACATACCCAGGTGGAGGAGAAATGGTGATACGTCTTTGAAGAATGCATCGGCTGTGCGCCGAATCACTGGGGAGTTGACGCTGCAACAATTCGGTGATATAATCAACACACGCTGAATTAAAGAAATTAATTACAGGAATAAAAAGCAACACTGAGATAAATTAGGTTCCTACCTATATAATTAGATCAAACAAAAAAAGAGATATAATCTTTCAAATTCAAAGGAGAAAGTAAAGTTCCTTTTATGCGAAGAAATTTTGAATCCTGCTAGTGCTATCAAACCTCATAACGGCGACATGACTTTTTTTGGTTCATTATTATATCCCTTGAAACAAACACCCCCATGAAGATGAAACTAAACCACCTCTCACTCCTAATTTCGTATAATCGTTAGCTGTTGTAGGGAGAACCTAAAATTGAATAATGGGTTGGTTTGAACCCATCGCCTGAGGAATTAGAAAGGAGTTGGATGTAAACTATATCCCAGTGTTTATGCCGTGAAGGAATGCTTTCGCCCGTCCAATCTAAAAACCAACGGTTTAGCAGGAAAGCCTCCAATTAACTTCTCTCTGAAATGTCGGTAAAGCCCGCGAAGAAGAGGTCGCTGGTTCCAATTCTGAAGTGCACTAACGGGCTTTTTTTACTCGAAAACTTGAGAAAAGTATATGCCGGGAAGAGCTGCAGAGAACATAGGTAGTATTGCACGTTCTCTAAGACATGTGTCTAAGACACGAAAAGATCCCCTTTGAGGTGCACTTTAATTCCGGTAAACGGAGGAGCCAATAAAAATATACCTACAGGGTGCTTGATTCAAAAAGTAAATTTGTTACTAAAACTTACCCGAGCGACTCCAATCCGGTAAACTCTAGTAATTCGTCTTTGACGATCTTGCTGTAGAGAACTGACTTTCTGATGGCGTTCTCGTATCTTTCCGTGGGGCCTAAACATTCTTCTGGTATCTTGTCCAGTGATGCACCTTCGTTCAAAGCTATGTTTTCTGAAACATTATTTAATGGTCGAATAGAGAAGAGTGGCTGATCTGATGAAAGCAGGCAAAGTTCATGATTACCTACCTACTTGTTCTGATATTCTGCAGCTAGCATAAGTGTGTTCCATTTGCAAATAACTTGATTACGACATTTCAAGATAGATATTACATTTAAAAATTATATATAGATTTAAATTGTAATGGTAAACAAATATGGTTCACCGTTATTTATTCGAATCTGATATCGAGAGTAAGATATATAGATAGATATCGGAGGTAAGAAAATAAATACATTTTGTTAGCTGAGATTAATTAGAACCAATTTGTTCTAAACGCAAAATAGGAAATGTGGGCTTAATAATAATAAGGCTTAGGTACTAATATTAAAAGACAATAATATTTTCCAAATGAACTGACAGAATGGTGAACAGTATGGTAAAAGGATTTCAAGTGCGCCTCAAAGAGGCTCCTTTCGTAGCCGACTGAGGGGCTACGCAACGTCTTGATTGGGAACTGGCTCTCACATGAGCTTCTCCCTCTGATTTCCAGCCAAACAGACAAAATAGACTTACGCTTTCTCACATTTAAAACATAATTTTCTTCTAACCACAAAAACGTAAGGTTTGCTGGAAGAGAACTCTTTTAGGGTTAAGCTCGCCTTTGTACATGTATTACTTATTACTTTTTTGAATTTGGTTTTCTGTGTACAATAAAAATAAAGAAAAACAAAATATACTTCACTCACTTACGACGAAAAAATTGTCTTAATATATTATTTGCAAACCGCCTAAGCAACAGAAAGTATTTTCTACAGTCCTTTATTCTTTATTATACAGAAAAAAAAATACAGTCATGAGTTTTTCGTACTTTTTGAAATACGAATAATACCATAATGCATTGGGTGTGCTCGTAAGGATAGATGTACATGTTTATGAATAAATAAATAATGTCCTTGTTTCAATAAAAATGTTATCACTCACCAATTTTTCTCCTGGCAATTGTATTCTGTTCGCCACCGTCTATGATGAAGGTCACCTCTTCTATATTAAAATTGCACCTTCGTCTCTCCTTCGCCAGGTCCTCGTTAACTTCCATTTTATTTTTATCTTCACTCATTTTATTGTTTATTCATAAACCAATAACGTTTATACAGAACAACTCTCAATAAAACTAAGACCGCTAAATATGGCGAGCGTAGGACAAGTATTAAAACAATAAATACAAAATGTTTGTACAAGTTGCCAGCAACAACTGAATGTAAGTGCCAACCAAACTGGATATACCTAATCTAGAAGTGCCTTTAGTAATTTATGCACAGATATTGAATACAATGCATGTGAATAAAGCAGCGTACATACTGAAATTCATTAATTTTAGAACAACATGACTAATTTCAATAGTTAGTTTTCAGTTAGTTTTCTTTGGCGCTTGAATCATTGTTTTGACAATACAATACATAACTATAAATACATTAATTATGTACTTATAGTAAATAGTATAGTATTAATTATGTACCTACTTACGAGCAGTATATAATTAATTATTATCACCTTATTTAGGGAAACCTGTAATTATGTATGTAAACGGTCAAAGGTAAATGACAAGTTCTAGAAAATCCACCCTGTCAGTTATTCTTGCTTGTCGAGCCTAGTTTACCTTACATTCAATATTCGGTTTACCTTACATGAAGTCGGCGTACACTCAGCCTCACTACCTACGCTATAAGATTCATGTGATAACAGGAATCATTTAATAAAATTGCATTATCTTATTAATAGTGATAACAATTAGATACTGCAATTTTAGGTACTTACGTCACTGATTACTTTAAATGTCGATAATGCACTTTCCCTAGAAATAGTTATCGTAAGAGTGGAACATTTTAAATCGAGTTTTTCAAAGGCACACGGTTTTAATTATTTTATCACTTAGCTGCGACCCGCGGTGAGTAAGTCAACCCGCGGGAACTCTGAATTTTTCCGGGATCAAAGTAGCCTATGTGTTAATCCAGGGTATAAGCTATCTTGGTACCAAATTTCATCCAAATCCATTCAGCCGTTTGAGCGTGAAAGAGTAACAAACATCCATACATACAAACTTTCACGTTTATAATATTAGGAGGATTAATTATTTTATCACTTATGTTGAGTGGCTTCTTGCTTATAATAAAGTCTAGTATTTTCTTAGAATATTAAACTACTGTAAACAACCTACCACTCGTCGTGGCGCTAGAACTAATGAAACTAGTTCTCTCACACCATTGCCTGGCCTCACAGCTCAGTTGGTAGTAACCATGCCTTCTGCGCAGTAGGTCGTGGGTTAGATTCCCACCTAGGACAAACATTTGTGTGACGAATATAGGTTTGTTCTGTGTCTGGGTGTTCATATGTATTATATGAATGTATTTACAAAAAAAATAGTATATATTATATTATAGTATATATGTATTATATCAGTTGTCTGGTTCCCGTGATATAAGCTATGTTTAGCTTACTTTGGGGCTAGATGCGCATAGGGGCTGTGTAAAAGTCCACAAAAATAAAAAATAATGCCTGTAATTTCACCGGTATATAAACCTTTTAAATCTAAACAGCAATGCATAAATACGACTGCTTGACGCCATGAATGGGTATGCTGGCAGTACTCCGGGCTAGCTCTGAACAAACAGGAATGCTTCACATCAGGGAGTATGAGCCAAAGTTTCAAGCCGGGAAAATATGTAAGGTAGGTAAAAAATAAAAACTCGTTAATATTAAAATAATATATACGTATCGATCTCAACAGGTTAAACATTAAGACGTGTACTCGAATAATCATAAAAACCCAAATATATTTAATTCATTAATATTTTAAAATGTTTATTACAAAAATTTAATTATAGCTATACATATCTATAATCTTATACCATAAAACTTAATTTTTTTTTGTACATTTTGGGAAATTTACGTAGGCCCGAGAAGTCTCCTGCCTTCTCGAATAATCACATCGTTAAAATTTGAAATAAATATGATTTAAAAGGAGATTGAACAAATAAATAGGTATAGTAATCCATTACGTGTTCATAATAAAATATGAATTAAAAGAGTCATTTTCTCATCTTGTTAAAATCAGCTTAGTTTGATGATAGAAAATACACCACACACTGCAGTCACAGTAAACAGCTTGGGAGGCGGCGTGGCGCATTTAGGGAACGAGCAGATGGCCCACCTGGTTTAATTGGTAACATCTACGAAACAAGCGACACGACTCAGGTCATCACTGCTTTTGTATTCTACATGTGAGCCTCTAATATCTTAAACGGTTATCACAATTTAGACTCCATCATCAGAGGTTTGAGATACTTGTGGTATGTCTGGTTGACTGGCTCCGCGTTGAGCGGACTCTTCAGCGCCTCCTCCATCAGTCGCTCGTACACGCGGCCGTCGTACGCACCCAGCGTAGAGTTCAGGATCTGGAGACGAACATTGTATATTCTACTAGTTCCTGCCAGCAGGTTCATGCGCCCGCAATTTCACCGGCACCCACTCCCTTCCACTAGAACACAGCAATACGAGTGCATTACTGCTTAGCGGCGAATTACCAGGTGTGGTGGCAGTACTCTCCGGGCGAACTTGGCACAAGTTCTACTGCTACTTTGGGTTGCTCTTTTCGCACCACCCGGGGGACACGTGTAGGGGATTAAGGGTAATCACTTACGGACGCGAGCAACTTGGCCCTCCGAAAGTCTGGGTGTTAATAATGTATTATATGTATTTATTTACAAAAAGTATATAATTATGTATATCAGTTACCTCATCTCTGATGTCAAAACCATCAACAATAGCGACAGCGTTCGGTCGTATCAGCGCGAGGAGGTGTTCGTATCTCTTCTGGAGTGTCGTCAGGTCCGCCTCAGATATGCTAGTATACTGCAAATGAACACAAAAATGATTCAGTGGAAAGTGGATGGACTCATTTACTCTGAGAGTTTTATAAGTATTATATCAGTTGTCTGGTTCCCATGATAGAAGCTATGCTTAGCTTACTTTGGGGATAGATGGCGCTGTGTGAAATATCCACCAAAGTTATTTGTCTTTTGTTATCTGTGTACAATAAAGTATAAACTCGATTGTCTCACACTCAGACCATTTTCCTTGATAATTAATACAGATTTGATCAATGCGAACCAAAACATTAGAATGACTGAGGAGACAGTATTTTAACCAGATGTATTTATATCATTTCCAGCTCCTCCTTTACTCAAAAAGAATTAGGATAAGTAGGTTTTCTGTATACTTAAGGATATGGCCATATCCAGAAGTATACAGAATGGGTATTGTTTAAGCAAGCTACTGAGAAACAACGTGTAGGATATCAACACTTACAAGTAAGAGGTCCCCTCGCTTCTCAAGCGCCCAGAACACGAGGTACAGCTCCGCTAGCTGCCGCAGCACCGCTGCCAGGCCGACGGATACCGTACCAGATATCCGCCGGATCTCACGCCACGCCACCTCGCACAGTATCGCGCGGCAGTGTGCCTGAAACATGAACAAATCTTACCCTTATACTAATGAGCTAATATAAATAATAAATATAATCTATATTATATATCTAGCTAATATATATAAAATTGTTTTTTTTATATGATTATAGGCAAACAAGCAGACGGCCCACCTAATGTTAAGTGGTTACCGTCGCCTATTGACATTTGCATCCTCAATTGACTTGTATGATATCGCACCTCGCTTGCATTGACGAGTTGCACTGATGCAAGGTTCCAAGCGTCCTCGGGGTCGTGTCCATTGTTCTCGTGTTCCTCCAGGGCCTCGCACGCTGCTTTTGTTCTCCTGAAGATATGCAACAATGTTACTGAATGTGCTGTTCCTATGTGAACCCAAAAAACCAAAATTTGTGCCGCATTTTGCATGCATACCTTAATAAAAAAAATATGGTATAGTTACGGAACGAGCCGACGGCCCATCTGGTGTGAAGTGGTAACCTCTGCCCATAACAACCTATGCGACTTGGGTCCTCCCCTACTAGGTACGACTAGACCCAAGACGCATCATGTGTGCCCGTAACTCTGAGACGTGAAGATGGAATGTCTTATGTGGCTGCAATTTCACCGGCACCCACTCCCTTCCACCGGAACACAACACGAGTGCATCACTGCTTTGCGGCAGATTACCAGGTGTGGTCATGAGAGGCCAGGCCCATGAGACATATTATTCCCGTCTCGGGATAGACGCAACGCAGTGCGACTTGAGTCATCTCGTACTTTGGTGGAGAGGACTTGAGTCGTTGTGCTGTTGTCATGGTTACCACTTAACATCAGATGGGCTGTCAGTTCGCTCGATCCCCTACATTAAATAAAAAAAAGTCTCGGGGTCTCTCTCGAATTCAACCTCGACAGCGTTGTCTTACCCTGCTCCGACCGCCTGCATCCCTTTGATGATGCCCTCAGGGTTGTTGGTCCACGGACTGCGCTTGTTGGCGCTGAAGTCGACCAGGTAGGAGACAGTTGGCGTCATGGCTGTGCCTCCTGTCGCCTGCTTCCAAGCTTTCACCAGGTACCTGGGGATATGGGTGATGGGAAATATTATTTTTTGTACTTGTAATTACATGTTTGATGTACATATTATTATTTTTATTAGAGTAGTACTGTTCTATACTATGTTTGACTGGCCTTATAGCAGTTGTAGTAGTAGTAGATCGTGGGTTCGATTCCCACTCAGGACATACATTTGTATGACGAACATAAATGTTTCTTCTGTGTCTGGGTGTTAATATGTATTACATGTATGTATTTACAAATAATTATAATGTATTCTATCAGTTGTCTAGTTCCCATAGTACAAGCCAAGCTATGCTTAGTTTGGGGCTAGAGCGCTTTGTGAATTGTCCACAAATATTATTATTATTTTTATTTTAAATTATATTGGTAAACATTTCACACAGCGCCATCTAGCCCCAAAGTAAGCTAAGCATAGCTTGCATGACGTAAATATTATCATATTATTATTATAACGTAGGTATTGTCGGAAATATTTTCACAAAACTTATTCACACAGGCGTCCAGGAATACTTAATATACTTGGTACAAACAAACAATATTCCACATTCAGTCACGTTCACCTGGCAGTCTGCAACATGAGGACGGTGTATTCCCCCTCGTAAGTGATGGTCGCGGTAACGATCCCGTTGAGGATGGGCAGACCGGATGACGTCATGAAGCCGTGCCCCCCGCACGCGAGCCGCAACTCCTCCACGCGAGCGGCCGCGTCGCGACTACACACCGCCTTCAGGCAGCAAGCGACGGCGTGCAACTGGTATATACATAATATATACAGTTGATTTATATACATTATAACTAAAAAAAATTCTTTGAAAAATTGAAAGAAAATCAAGTTTTTTGAGAATATGTATTTTTACTCTTTCTTTCTATATATTTTTAGTCTAAAAGAGAAAAATTCATAGATTCATTTGCGGCTGAGAGGAACGGCGGAAAGGAAAATATAATAATAATAAGTCCATGCCCATTTTCGCTGCCAAGCAGTAATGCATTCGCGTTACTGTGTTCCGGTTTGAAAGGTGTTGTTGCCGAAATTACAGGCACATGAGACATTCCACGTACATGTCTCAGAGTTACGGGCGCATGCGACTTGGGTCTTGTCGTACCTAGTATGTAGGTACCCCGTATCGAGGTGATGGACGCAACGCAATGCGACTTGAGTCATCTCGTACTATGGAGAGGACATGAGTGGTACACTTAACATCAGCTAGTTCTGTAACTTAGTTGAAATAAAAAAAGACTAAACATGAAGTTTCTTTACCTCGGGCAGTTGTTCCATGTTTCCCTTACTCATCTGTTTGAGGACCTTGGAGTAGGTGGCCCACAGCCACATACCGGCAGTTCTGAACACGTGGCTGGTGGCGACACCTATGAACAGTTTGTGCTGTTGCGTTACGTAGTCGATTATCTGTGGCTCCGGCTGTCTGTAATATTCAAATGGACTCACATGAATTACATATGATCTTAATACTATTTCTCCACCATAATATAAAAGAAGCCCCTTTGAGGTGCACTTAAAATCCTTTCACCACACTTGTTCGAGGGAACCAGTGACTCAAATAGATAGAAACTATAATATAAAAACTTTTAGATCTAAGTCCTAGACTTTTCTAGAATTAGATCCGTCCTTGTTTAGAGCAGCAGCAGTTTTTAGCTTAGAGAGAATTTATAGACCAAACATTTGATTATTTACTTTTTATCCCGAAAAAAGATGAGACTAAAGCGGTTCCTTTGGGATAGATCTGGATTGAACTACACAAAATACAATTTGAATTTATATGTAATGCACATTTGACGAGGTAGAATACATTATATATCCTGAACAGCATTACTTATTTTTTAGGTTATTTTTTAAACCATAAATTTATTATATAATTTTGATGGAATGCCAAGTATCATGGATGGATAAAAACAATTTTGTTTCCTTCAGATAGTTTATATGAGTACTTACATAAGATCTGAATATGTCAAATTTTAACTACCCTTAATGCATTGCTGTTTCCATTCAATGGTGGTCAAACTCCGGTGAAATTGCACGCATTGTTTTTTGTTTTATATTGCTGGACATTTCAAACAGCGCCATCTAGCTCCAAAGTAAAACTCTTCATAGCTTGTATCATGGGAACCAGACAACTGATATACATACTTATACTCGTATATACTTTTTGTAAGTAAATACATATAATACATACACACAGATATTTATCCTATGTCTGGTACAAAGAATAAATATATGTGTTCCTCACACAAATGTTTGTCCTGGGTGGGAATCGAACCTACTACCTACAGCGCAGAAGGTTTACTACCAACTGAGCTGTGAGGCAAATCAAAATATATAAATCTACAGTCAGCATTCAGTGTTTGCCAAATAGGCACCAGCTCCAAGGAGTAGCTCTCACCCTGGCTTCGGCTGCGACTGGTGCCTGACGGCGGAGTAGCGCACCGCCACGGTAGCCGCCCGCGCTATGTCGTACGCCAAGTCCGTCACGATAATTACCCGGACGAATACCATCGTCCCGTAGTTCAGTTTATCGTTCTTCGATTTCACGTATGTTCCGTCCTGCAAAATAATTCTGATTGTGTTTCCTATATATTCAGATCCCGACGCAGCGTGAATTAACAGCCCAAAGTCAAATCGATAAGTACGCGTGACCTTATGTTTTGAATATTATTGACGTTTCCAAACCATTTCTTTATGAATTCTATGGAAATAAAGTTTTTGACTTTGAGTTGTTCCCCCATGACAACTTAAATGATGAACAGTTTAGACAACAAGTAACAACTTACCTCTAAAACCTGAGCATTTTTCATCAGCATGCTCTTCCTGGGTATCCTAAAGTGGTCGAACCCGAGGAATCCGTTATTAGCGGTCTGGAAGCCGAGTTTGGGGCCGATCTCCCCCACCTTGATCCCCGGGAGGGGCTGGTGAGTCTCCGAGTCCCGGATCTGAACGAAAAACGGATGGACGCCGTAGCATTTCCCTTTGGTATATAGCTGCGCGACCACGATGCAATGATTCGCTGTGTGAGCCACTAAAGTAGAAAACATTCATAATATAATTCAGTAGGTATATATATACTACTGTTGACGTAGTAAATAAATATTAATATTATTACAGTTAGGCCAACCTGCTATATTTAATATTAGACTGTTACAATAAACACTCTTAGTATATACTTTTGACAAAAATACGCTAAATCATTGCTCCAGATCTGAAGACGAGGTTACAAGGTGCAATTATCGCACTTATAAGTTTTGTCAGCCAGTGCAGTCACATTTTATAAAATGTGACTGCATCGGTAGATGAATGTATGACAGTTAATATACGACTATGAAGATTCTCAGTCTATCAAGCGATCTCGCGATTCTCAGTCTATCCAGCGAGATCGCTTGATAGACTGAGAATCTTCATATGAAAACACGTTTAGAAAATTATTTCACTTTGACTTTGTTGGTGTTGGTGTATTGTATACATATTAAATGTGATGAAACTATAGTCAACTAAAACTATACCTTCATGACTCAGTTATAGGGCTTATGGTACTCTACTCACATCCTCCAGGCCACCATTTGTATGACGTCAGAGAAGGGCTGTGCAGTATGAACTGTTCAGTGTTGGTATCATAGGTGGCTGTGGTTTCCAACCCTCTGAGAAACGTGCCGTGCCCTAGTTCAGTCTGAAAACCAAATGTCATTTAGTTTGTTTTACCATTATGTGTTACGTATATTTTGGAAGTGCAATCTTTTTGCTGTAGTTTTAATTAGATTCGTCTGTTTATCCTTTTTGTTTTAGTCTTACATTCTTATTTTATAGCATTATTTTCGTTTGTAACTGTCTTGTGCTGAATATTTTTTCTTTCTTTCTTTCTTAATAGAGATATGCTGGTCACCTGTGCGTAGGTCCCGATGATCTGCATAGTCCACGCCTTGGGCAGCCACTCGGCGAGCTGTTCCTCCGAGGACTGGTTCACTATTGTCGGCACGAACATACCCATGTGAAGCATGAAAGGGGATATATCCTTCACCACCGCCTGCTGGACTTTGTATTTGTTCGTGGGTCTGAGCAGTAAAAGAAGTTTTTTTTAAATGTAATTTAGGGTATGGAACGAGCTGACGGCCCACCTGATGTTAAGTGGTAACCGCCGCCCATAGACAACAGCAATACGACTCAAGTCCTCTCCATAGTACGAGATGACTCAAGTCGCATTGCGTTGCGTCTATCACCCCAAGACAGGGATGTAACGTCTCATGAGCCTGCAATTTCACCGGCACCCTCCCACTGGAACACAGCAACACGAGTGCATCACTGCTTGGCGGCAGATTACCAGGTGTGGTGGCAGTACTTCTCCGGGCGAACTTAGCATAAGTTGAAGGACAAGAGCTAACTGCCCACCTGGTCTTAAGCGGTAACCTCAAAAAGGCTGCTTTCGTGCACTTGACACATGTCTTCGAATTTTTAGTTTAGGATATGTCGGGTTCCTCACGATGTTTTCATTCACCATTTTGAGAACGAAATTTAACATAGTTTAGTGGTAGGGAAGTACCTATCTCAGGATTAGATCTAAGTAACGTCTTTTTAATACTTACGCAAATACATCCATGCTCAAGTCATTGAGCACATGTCGCTTTAGTACTTTGACGAGGATACAAGCTTTCCTGATGGCGTTCTCGTACCGCTCCTTGTGACTTAAATACTCTTCCGGTACCTCATCCCTCAACTCCTTTATGCTGAGAACTAGTTCCTCTGGAATACAAATGTAACGTTCGCAACGACAGGAAGGCCCACAGTGTTCAAATCGTCTGAAGGACACAGTCTTCCTTTTTCTATTATCGGGTGTTACAATCAGTGTATCGTGTACCATCGTGTAATAAGTAATGTTTAATTATGGTAGGACCATTGTCTATATCCTTGGCTGGTAATATTTCACAACAATAAATATTGTAGCAATTATCCGTTGACCAAGCTTGTAACTATTACAAAAAAAGTCATTTTTTTGCCCTGCCTTCTTCGCTGTAGGTCGTGGGTTCGATTCCCAGCCAAGACAAAAAATTGTATGACGATATAGATTTGTGTTCTGTGTCTGGGTGTCTATATGTATTTTAAGAATGTATTTACAAAAAAGTATATATGTCATCAGTCGTCTGGTTCCGCTAATGATACAAGCTATGTTTAGTTTACTTTAGGGCTAGATGGCGCTGTGTGAAATGTCCACCAATATATAATTATTTATTCTATATGCACCGTTGCTGTTATTCTTCGAGACAATTTCTTGCTAAACTTTAAGAGCAGTAGAACTCACGCCAAGTTCATCCGGGGAAGTACTGCCCATTTCTACGGCCAAGCAGTAACGCGTTCGCGTTACTGTGTTCCGGTTTGAAAGGTGTCGTTGCCGGTGAAATTACAGGCACAAGAGACATTCTACTTACACGTCTCAGAGTAACGGGCGCATACGATGCGACTTAGGTCTTGTCGTACCTAGTAGGGGAAGACCCAAGTCGCATCGGTTGTTACGGGCAGAGATTACCACTTAACACCAGGTGGGCCGTCGGCTCGTTCCGTAACTGTATCACATAAAAAAACTTCTAGAAGCTGCTAAGTACTCACCAATTTTCTTCCTCTCTTTAGTATTCTTCTCTCCATCATCAATGAGGTGAATCAGTTCCTGCACGTCAAAAGTGCATTTCTTTCTCTCCTTAACCAAGTCCTCGTTTACATTATTTTGCGTCATTTTATTCACAATATAATTATTATTTTAATAACACGTCTACCGCGCCGCAAAGTCTAATCTGTAAGATAAATTTGCACTATATAATCGTAGATAATTATAGGACAAAGGACAAATCCGCGTACATTAGCGCATTATACATTTGGGTCGATTTTCCTAAAAGGTACAATGTTCAATTTTGTTTAAAATTGTTATTTAATGTTCAAAACAAATGTGTACTTAGATAACAGCTAATCTCTTTATCTGTGCACTACCGGATTATTGATTTTGATCTAAAATGAACATAACAAACGCTGTATTGAAATGAAACAAATGCTGAGGTAAATTTCTCATACAATTATCTACATAAGCAACAGCACGTTCCCAAAACGGTGAAGGAAAACATCTTGAGGAAGTCGAAGAAAACACTTGTAGGTAACTGTTCCTACTGCTTGCTGCTTAACTCTACATGACATATTTAAAATGGTAGAGCCTTTGTTTACTCTATGTAAATAAATAAATATTGGTGGACATTTCACACAGCGCCATCAAGCCCCAAAGTAAGCTAAGCATAGCTTGTATCATGGGAACCAGACAACTGATATACCTAATACTTAATATACTTTTTCTTTTGTAAATATATACATTATAATATATATAAACCCAAAACATAACAACCCTGACATCAATGTTACAAATGTCACATAAATGTTTGTCCTGGGTGGGAATCTAACCCACGACCTACAGCGCAGAAAACAGGGTTACTGACAACTGAGCTATGAGGCCAGTCAAAAAGTCTAAGTATACAGTTATATTAACAAAAAAAATACTAGATCGATGGTGAGTTATCAGTACATTGTGAAATAACTTATTAGAGACATATAATTCAAATAAAAGAAATTGCCACAAAATTACAGTGTCATGCGCGGGAACCAAAGACTGCAAGAAATGTTGTCCCGCGCGTCCGTGATATCGTTTGTAAGATCATTACGGTAATGAGGTATTCAGTATGCACAATGATGCTTATATATTATCAAATAATTGAACATTCGACCTTAAATTTAACTCTAGATAACTACTAGGGTCTCCTAATCTAGGTTACACCATTTTATATATAGAGCGAATATATCAATACAGCGCCATCTAGTCACCTGATCAAGAGTTAATCAATATAAACACAATGACACTCAAAATGTACAAACAAATGTGATTTAGCCAATTTTTCCAGAATAAAATGCAACAGACAGTCTCTTATACGTACCGACCGTAGGTAGTACACAATGTAATCCAACCAGCACTTGCGGTAACTCTATCAGTCTTATTAAACTTTACATTGCTTTGTAAACAACTAACGTTCTCGTCGACGCGTGTTAGCGATGACGAGCGAAAACAAACTAAGTACTAACCAAGTAACCCGGTCGAACTCTCGATATCTGTGTGGAAACCGAACAGCGATTCAACTGCATTTGACTCTACCGCGATAATAATAATGAATTAAATAAATGTTGGATGATAAATATATAGTAGAGATGTTATTACGAGAGTTATTAATAGGTTTTTTTTTATTACCTTCTCTCTCAATTTCTTTAATTACCTATGTTAAGAAATTAGAATCCTGTAGGTACTCCAAAATTATTAAACTACCTTGTTATATAAGTGATAGTATACTTAGTGATATTTAGTATAGAATGTTACTTAAGTTTATTTAATAACATTTATTCTTTATTCTTATATCTAGTTGTGTTCTTATCAGCCTAACGATGTTATTAAGTTATGATTATTTCGTTTTCATGACCTTTTGAGTCATCCTTAAATAATTAATTAAAAAAATATACCTACGACTTCAAACGGCATATGCAAATACATTGTTTCCGATTATTCTTATTTACAAGTCACTTCGCAAGAAAATAAGTCTTTGATCTATGAACTTACACCTATTTTTTACACAGTCTTGTCAAGACATAACACGAAGCGTCATATTGCATTTTTATGTGTTTGAACAAGAAGTCAAATTGTGACCATATGTAAACACTATAAAAATCGTTAAATAATTCACAAACAGAAGAGAAAATGGTACCTCGATATTGTATTCGCCTATTTATATATAGAAAACTAAATAGGGAACCAAGATAAGAGAAGAATATGACTACCTAGGTACCTACCTACAATCTCTAGCGATTTATCTCGCACTGAGTCGTTGTTTTAGTAATTTGTTTTGTGTTAGGTGTTAGGTAGATACTGAATGGATCACAATAATGTATAGGTATTGTGAGAATTATTCGCAACCTCGAAGAGGAAGTTATTAGCAAGTGAGGAAAAGTATTTTGCAAGTGGTTATGCGTTTGCTAACGTTCGGTAATGTTGGTTATGTAATAGTTTAATAAAACTGGTTAATCTGGCTTCAAGTGAAGGTATTTTAGAAGTGAAACCGCTTTTCTGCTAAAGGAAATAGAATAGATAGGTACTGGATCGGGGACATAGGTTTTGCCATAATGTTACCTACGGTAATTGTTTCCACAATAAAATAATGAACGCATAATACAGTTCAATGTATAAATAAATCCTACAAATAATTTAAACAAGCACTCTTTATTTCTATTATAAATGTATTAAAGTTAAACTTTTACCTTATTTGCGCCTAACAAAACTATTAAGCGAGACATTCCGGACAAAATTGCCACCATGACAAATCATGGCAGCCATTGTTCCTCCACAATAAGAAGATTTGTAATATCATTAAGTGTGTTATTTTCTAAATAAGTTTTGATATTTCACTACTCTCCTTAATTTACAAATAAAGACTTTATTTCATGAATTATGAAATTACTTTGTATTACAGTTTTAAACGAGGTAAGCATTGAGCACTTGGATAATAAGTACCTACTTTAAGTCCTTTTCTAAGCATATCCGGAAATAACAATAAATAAATGAATATTGATGGACATTTCACACAGCGCCATCTAGCCCCAAAGTAAGCTAAGCATAGCTTGTAACATAGGAACCAGACAACTGATGTACGTTTTTGTAAATAGATACATATAATAGATATTAACACCCAGACACAGAACAAACATCTATGTCCATCACACAAATGATAGCCGTGGGTGGGAATCGAACCCACGAACTACAGCGCAGAAGGCAGAGTTAATACCGAGCTTGGAGGCTAGTCAATAACGGAATCATATCACTTTAAAATTAAATTACCTAAGGTGCTATTTCGCTGAAGAGTCTACTGTCAAGCCACAAAATTATATAACGATATACTTACACCCTTTACACCAATCATTTCTTATCTCTAAAAGTAAACATTTAAGAATTTGTTCTGTCCTCGCAATTATGTTTGCTGTGGGAAATAAATGCCAAGCAAAACTATAAGTACACATCGATTCCCATTGCTCGCTTAGTTTACTACGCTTCACTACTTTGCCTTACATATAAAACAGTGTACTTGTACCTTTTAGTATTATATGTAGGCAGTTAAAAAGGTTAGACTTGATTAGTTCTAGTACTAGTATCTTATTGTTCGATAACTTTAATTAGTACTAACACAAATCGGTTTTTGGCAATTATAAACAACCTTTTTCCCTTCTGTTTATTAAGGTTGGTTAGGTAGGGTATTCAAAATAGACTGAGAAAAAAAAACAATATTTATAAATATATAAAATTTAATATCACCACAATAAAAATATACTCCTCGTACGAAAATAAAACTTACATAAATCACAATATTTCACAGTTGTTTATATTCTTTGAGTTAGGTCCCACGTTCCTTAAAATTGACTGAATAAAGCTATAACTTAGGTATATTTTAAGCTGTCATTCGACTGTATTATGTAATATGTACATATATGTAATAATGAATTATAAATTCATAAAAATAAATGATTTTATTTTTATTATTATTATATGTGCAAAGCATCCACTTATCGATTGAAATGAAGCGATTGGTGAGTTTGAGACGCGTGCAGAAACACTCTGATCCTATTGGTGAGTTTGAGACGCGTGCAGAAACACTCTGATCCTATTGGTCGTACAACAAACACCTCGTTAAAACCAGATGACCCTTAAATCGAATATACCCACGTTTGGAGAGTAATTTTTTTATGACAGTAGAAAAAAGCACATCTTAGACTTAACGTAGTGTGTAGTCTCACTGATATCATAACTTTAATGAATAATGTATACTATACAGCTAAATCACAGTTTCCCCTGCATGAAAGGTTTGAGATACTTGTGGTATGTCTGGTTGACTGGCTCCGCGTTGAGCGGACTCTTTAGCGCCTCCTCCATCAGACGCTCGTACACGCGACCGTCGTACGCACCCAGCGTTGACTGAAGCAACTGAAAATAAAAGAGTTAACGTACGCGTCGAGCAGATGGCCCACCTGACATTAAAATATAATTTTTGCCATCATAAGTTTGTAGTAATATTATATTTTTCAATCAAGACTAGAAGGAATAAACGTCTTACATCGTATCTATATCCCCATGGTCTGATGCCGATCTGCTCCACGACACACAAAATATCTTGTTTTTAAGCATTCCAGTATTATGTAGTCAAAGTAATAAACTAAATGTAATATAGATACAGATTTGATTATTCAAATTGTTACAAGGATAGTGCTCTCGAAAAAAAAAACCCTCTATTAGGGGTTTCTTCCCCATGGAGGGTCGGATAGGGTTTGAACAGGCGTCAGACTTAGGGATAAGTACGCATGAACTAATGTTTCTAATATTATTGACGTTTCCAAGCCATTTTTTTATAAATTCTATGGTAATAAAGGTTATTGACTTTGATTTTTTCACACTCCCGCATAGGTTAACTCACCTCGTCCATTATATCGAAGGAGTCGACGAGACCGACTGCGTTGGGTCTGATTTGAATAAGCAAATCTTCATACCAGGACTGCAAGCAGTCCACGTCCGATTTCGATATTGTTGTATACTGTCAATAAAAATAGGAAATATGAATAGCAAAGTGTGAGCAAGCGAGTTGCTCTTATACGAATTGACACCACTCAATGTCTGGATTAGGAACTAGCACTCAAACGGAATGGGGTTACCGGAACAATGTTAGGTGTTTTGCAAGATTATCTATATATACCTACTAATATATACAGAAAATAAATTGAAATTTCTGTTTGTAATGTCCTATTAAGAGCTTTTTTTTTTAATGTTTATGAAAGTTTACGGTACTTATAACGAAAAAACAATTTATACATACAATTACTTAAAGTACATTATCATATTTCAATTATAATAGTATTGGCAACACGATCGCGAGCCCTGGCAGCGCTGTGAAGTTGCAGGAAGCCGCCGCCCGCCCGTTCGGGACAACTTCACGCCGCATGGCGACAACGGAACGGAGCATAAAGCATTATGGTTCCAGCGCTCGAAGCGTAAATTGTACTGGCTTTTGTGGCTCACTTTAGCCGTGGAATGTAAATAGAGGTTTTTGAAATGTGACATAGAAACAAGATGTTTCAAAACAGAAATATTCTTGTTGTCAAATTAGTTTGGGATTGATAGATTTGAGACGATGGGATTCTTAGATCGATGGGAGAAGAATAAACATGTATTTAAACTAATTTTAGAAGGATTTAAGACAAAAACTCCTGATAGGCAATAACAGTTTACAATTGCTACAGTAGAACAATTGCTAGAGAATGAACTCGAGGTAATGTCTCACGTCGGGCCGAGAATAGGGACCCAGATCGTATTGACTTACCCGCAAAAGGTCGCTGAGTTTCTCGAGCGCCCAGTAAACGGTGTACAGTTCGACCAGCTGGTTCAGAACAGCTTTCACTTGCGGCGAAGATGTAGACGTTCTTTTGGCGACATCCTCGTGGAAGGTCGATATTATGATCACTCTGCAGTGGATCTGTCGGAGTTAAATAATTTCTAAGCTTACATTATGAAGAAAACAAAGTATTGATTGGCCTCACAGGTCAATTGGTGGTAACCCTGCCTTCTGCACTGTAGGTCGTGAGTTCGATCCCACCCAGGACAGACGTTAGACGGAAAACATAGATGTTTGTTCTGTGTCTGGGTGTAAATATGAAACAATTTGGTATTTACAAAAAAAATGTTTATCAGTTGTTTGACTTGCTTAGCTTACTTTGGGGCTAGATGTCGCTGTGTGAAATGTCCACTAATATTATTATTATTATTTTCAAACATCTTTTCCAAAATACTTCAAATTGTGTAAAGCACAATTGTGTGTTGTTACGTTCGTAGTCAGCAAACGAAGCTAAGCTAAGCAGAAATATCGTTCTTTATCGCATAGCTTCTTCTACAGTTCTGTGTATCTTACCTCTGCTGCTGAAACCAGTTGTACTGAAGCGAGGTTCCAGGCGTCTTCTACGGACACCCCGGACTCCACTCGTCTTTTCATGTCCTCAACACATGATGATATTTTTCTAAAAATAAAAATAAAAACCTTCCAACTAAACATTGCTTGTTGTATTTTTACCACAGGTTTCATTTGGTAACCTATTTTGGGTTAAATACAAAGTAAATAAGCCTTAAATACATCACTGTGTTTATACATTTCAAAATCATATTATATTCATTTTGTATTGTAAGGTCGTTTGAGCATTCAAATTAAATATGCATAGAAACAATACTATAATATTTTAAAAAACAAAACCCGCGCGGTAACCCACAATAGCATCACTCTCATGGCAACACTTTGAGCCTCTCGCATACATAATAACAACATACTTCAAGGCAAGAGTTTGCGCCTCTCCCATACATAATAGCAACATACTTAACGGTTAAAGTTTGCGCCTCTCGCATACAAAATAGCAACACACTTTATGGCTAGAGTTTGCGCCTCTCAGATACAAAATAGCAACATACTTCATGGCTATAGTTTGCGTCTCTCACATACAATATAGCAACATAGGTACTTCATGGCTACAGTTTGAGCCTCTTGCATACAAAATAGCAACATACCTTATAGCAAAATTTTTGCCTACCAACATACCTCATAGAAACAATTTGGAATCCACGAATAATTCCATTTACGGTGTTGTCCCAATGTTTAGGTGAGTCCTTCGACATGGTCGTCTTCAGGTAAGCCACTGTCGGTGTCAGGGCGTGGCTGTTCATTTGTTGCCATGTTTTCACTAAGAATCTGAAAAGCAGAAGGAATTGGTCAAAGAGTATGGAATGGTCCCAGTGGACATTTCACACAGCACCATCTAGCCCCGAAGTAAGCTAAGCATAGCTTGTATCATGGGAACCAGGCGGCTGATATAATACTTATATACTTTTTTTGTAAATACATACACATCAACACCCAGACACAGAACAAACATCAGTGCTCGTCACACAAATTTTTGTTCTGGTGGGAATCGACCCCACGACCTACGGCGCAGAAGGCAGGGTTACTACCTGAGTTTACTACCTGGGGTTGCTACTACTACCTGAGCTGTAAGGCCAGACAAAAAGAAATAGGTGTGAGGCGGTACTTCCCCGGACGGGATCGGCACCAGTTCTCCTGCCTGTTGATCACCCTGGTGACGGGTAAACGCGTGTTTCCGTTACCTGGCTGTCTGAAGAAGCAGTACAGTGTTGTCCCCTTCGTAAGTGCAAGATGCGGTGACCAGGCTGTAGGTTAAGGGGAGGTTAGATGAGTGCATGTAGCCGTGTCCGCCGCACGCGAGCCGACACTTCTCCACCAGAGCCGCCGTGTCCGATGTGCTCACGGCTTTGAGGCAGCAAGCCAGGGCGTGGAGCTGGAAATTATATAAGAGCAGTTAATAACGATATGTTGGATAATGCTCGCCCAAATAATGGTCACAGTCAAATTGAAAGTCAAATTATGCAATAAGAGCTGTTAATAATGATTAATTGGATAATGCCCGCCCCAATAATGGTCACTCAAATGATATAATAAATAAAATATAAATAGGTGTTTATTTTCTGTTTTATGTAGAGTCGGTTAGGGTTGAACGGACTTCATACTATTAATATTCCTTTACAACGTTTCCAATTCATCATTTTTTTATGAAATCTAATTAAAAGAAGTATTGTTTGGTAGCGTTTCATCACATATTGCAACTTAAAAACAATACAACTTAACGAGGCTTTCTTTAAGTAAGTAATAACAATTTAAACGATGTTCTTCTGTTACTCCAGCTTGCGCCACAATGTGCAAGAAGGGTACTGTAGCGTTACCTCTGGCAACCTCTCCAAGTTCCCCCCGGTGAGCTGTTCGTTGATATCATTGAATGTGTCCCACAGCTTGTTCGCGGTGAGTTTCATCGCGTGGCACGCCGCGATGCCCACGAACAGCTTGTGCTGTTGCGCGACAAAGTCCAAGATTTGGCATTCTGGTTCACTGAAATAAATAAATGTTCGATTCGTAGACATTTTAGTACCAGTAGAACTTGTGCTAAGTTCGCCCGGAAGAGTGCTGCCACCACACCTGGTAATCTGCCGCCGAGCAGTGATGCACTCGTGTTGCCGTGTTCCGGTGGAAGGGAGTGGGTGCCGGTGAATTTGCAGGCGCATGAGACGTAACATCCCCGTCTCGGGGTGATGGACGCAACGCAATGCGGCTTGAGTCATCTCGTACTTTGGTGGAGAGGACTTGTGTCGTATTTTCTTGTATCGCTGTTGTCTATGGGCGGCGGCTACCACTTAACATCAAGTGGGCCGTCAGATTGTTTCGTCAATTCAATCACAACAATTGCACAGCGCCATCTGGCCCACAAAGAAGTTAAGATATACCTACTGTGGGATTCGAAAAACAAGTTATGGGACCTAATACTTGCGAAGACAAACTTTATTGTTCACCTTATACTTATGCAATACATTATAGCATTTAACTGAACAACCCAGACACGGAAACGACATAATATTCATGGCACAAATTTGTGTCATGGTGGGAATTGAACCCACAGCGCAGAAGTCAAAGTTTCTACCGACTAAGTTGTCAGACTAATCGAAGTAGTAGAAGGTAATGGTAATTACTTTTCGTGTATCTGTGACTGCCTCCTGACGGCGGAGTAGCGAGTGGCAATGGTGACGGCCTTCGACAGGTAGTTAACAGTGTCGTACACTATCACCACCCTGACGAACACCATGCCGCCGTAACCCAGCTTGCTGTTGCGGGACTTCACGTAAGCCCCATCCTGTACACGTGATGAACAGATGAATAAATTTTTATTTCTTTATTATGTCTGGTTCCCATAGTACAAGCTTAGCTTACTTTGGGGCTAGATGGCGCTGTTTGAAATGTCCACCAATATTTATTTATTGAAATATGAACGTTAACTGAGACTGGAGACTCGAGATATCTACTAGTACAAACACGAAGAATGAGGAAGAATATGAATTGAAGAAGAATAACTGATTCACCCACCTCTAGAACCTGAGCATGCTTCATCAGCATATGCCTCCTGGGTATCCGAACGCGGTCGAAACCCAGGAACCCGTTGTTGACTGCGTTGAGGCCCATTCTGGCGCCGATCTCCCCGACGCTGATCCCCGGGAGGGGAGCGTGTGTCTCCTCGTCTCGCACTTGCACTATGAACGGGTGGATGCCGTGGCACACTCCCCTCGTGTACAACTGGGCTATTACTATAGCGTAGTTGGCTGTGTGACCCACTGGAAAGAAATGTTTCTATAATTATATTAATCATTATATAAATGATAAATCCCCATGGTCTGATGTCGCTCTACTCAACGACACATAAAACATCCCGTTATATCTTATTTCAGTATTTTATGTAGTCATTAATGTAACATAGATCTAAGTACTCAGATTGTTACAAGGATCGTGCTCGCGAAAAAAAAGGAAGCCCCTCCATTAGAGATTTCTTGGCTGTTCTCGCCATGGAGGGTCGGATAGGGTTTGAACAGGTATCAAACTTAGCGATAAGTACGCGTGACCTTATGTTTTGAACTTTATTGACTTTTTCAAGCCATTTCTTTATGAATTTTATGGTAATAAAGTTTTTGAGACTTTGACTTTGACATGGTGGTACATACTTGATCCACCCCACCATTTGTATGAGGACAGCTTGGGGCTGTGCATAACAAACTCCTGAGTGTCAGGGTCGTAAGTGGCAGTCGTCTCCAGACCCCGGATGAATGTCCCGTGGCCCAGTTCCGTCTGGAAGGTAATAACATCATCATTATCATCATTTGCTTGCCCTTGTCCCAATTAGGTCGGCACAACATGTATTTTCCTTCCATTTCTCTTCATTCACTCCTTTCTTACTCATATCTTTCACGCAATCCATCCATCTTTTCTTTGGCCTACCTTTACTCTTACATCCATCCACATCCATATCTAGGACTCTCTTCGTGACATGACTTTCATCCCTCCGCATAACATGTCCATACCACGCTAACCTACTGCTCCTCAACTTCTCCGTCACTGGCGCTACTTTCAGACTTCCCACTTGAAAGGTAATATGGACTCAAGTTAATTTTATCTTATTTATTTAATTATATTTATAATACATATTATACACATCATACACACATATAATAATATTTAATTATTTATTTTTATCACCGACAAAGTAAACACCGATTACAATATAAATGTTTCTTAATGTCACTTTGATTATAGGCGATAAGACTGCAAGCAAACAAGATACTAGAAACAGTTGAGCGAGAAATACATAATATGTATAAGAATAGGTACATAAAAAATAAAATAGAATTACATATTACTAAGACATATTAAGATGGGGTGTGTGCACTATTTGAGACAGAGGAACCACAGACTGGATAAGCCTATTAGCAAATGCCATGAGTGGTAGTGCACCCGCCTGCGACTTTGCCTGTGGTTGACCACTTTATATTTACTAAAACATCGTCTTAATATACTTGTATTCTCAGCATATGCTGAGCCTTTTTCAGCACGGGTGCATAGTTGCTACAAGCTATTTACTTAGCTTACTTTGGGGCTAGAAGGCGCTGTGTGAAATGTCCACCAATGTTTATATTTATTTATTTATTATATATTTGTATTGTCAGCATAGTCTGAGCTATCCTTTTGTCAGCACAGGAAGCATAGGAACTCATTTAAATTTGAAATAAGAAAGTAACTAATTAAAGAATGTAAACAATGTGTTTTTATACTTATTCTTGTACTGTTTGTGCTGAAATAAATGTTTTATCTATCTAACTATCTCAGGTACTATACTCACTTGTGCATAGCTTCCAATAATGTTGCACTGCCACGCGCGGGGCAACCAGTAGCCCCTCTGCTCGGTGTCCGCCTGGCTCATCAGCACCGGTATGAACATGATGTAGTGCAGCCCTAGAGGGGTCCCGTCGTGTGACACCGACGAACTGAGCAAACTGCTCATCAGTTCCCTAAGAACAGTGTCCATTCAGTGTCAGTTCTCAAAAGTATATGTATTCTATCAGTTGTCGTTTTAATCTATGTGGATGATAGAACTAGCTGACCGCCCACCTGATGTGAAGTTGTAACCGCCGCCCGTAGACAACAGCAATACCACTCAGGTCCTCTCCAACAAAGTACGAGATGACTCAAGTCGCATTGCGTTGCGTCCATCACCCCGAGACGGGATGTTACGTCTCATGCGCTTGCAATTACACCCACTCCCTTCCACCGGAATACAGCAACACAAGTCTATCACTGCTTGGCGGCAGATTACCAGGTGTGGCGGCAGTACTTCTCCCGGCGAACTCAGCACAAGTTCAACTGCTACTTTGGGTTGCTCCTTTCGCACCACCCGGGGGACACGTGTAGGGCTTCAGAGGGTTATCACCTACGGACGCAAGCAACGTGGGCCCCTAATGTTGTCTGGTTCCCACAGTACAAACTATGCTTAGTTTGGGGCTAGGTGGCGCTGTGTGAATAGTCCACCAATATTATTATTATTAATAACTGTAGTAATTTATGGGCCTTATTGATGTTTTGCACAGTATAATCAGCCCTTGGTAATGACGCTCAACTGTCGTCTCCATCGCAGGAGGACCCGAGCCTTACCTTCTCTTCTTGGATTATTATTACGACTCATACTCAAAGCTTAGCATTAGCAGATAGTCATTGTAGAGTACGAAAGGAGACTATTTGAGGCGCATTGAAGTGCGCCTCAAATAGACACCTTTCACTCAATCGAACCCACGACCTAAAGAGCAGAAAGCAGGTTACTTCCAACTGAGCTGTGAGGCTCATTATCTAAGTAGTGAGAGCGAAACCACGAGTCTAACAACACTTAACAACACTTATAAGTTTATAAGTATTTAGGGTTCAATACATGGAAATAAACCGGTTTCGCCTCTTTTTTTTCGTTAAACATGTTTAACATACAATTTGTACAACAAAAAACTTATATTTATGTGTTTATGGTGTCTACACGAAATGAATGGTTTTATTTTTATAAGTTTTATGCATCACTCAATCAAATAGTGAACTAATTATTTGAATACTAGTTTCAAGTCTTTGTAACTAAAATAAATTACAAAAGATTCTCACAAATAAATAAACATGAATATTCAACCTAAAGTGAACGGTGCATTTTACTAGGGATATATGAATGATTGTAAAGTATTTATACAATTCAAATGAAGTCCAAGTTGACTGGCCTCACACATTAGTTAGTAGTAACCCTGCCTTCTGCGCTGTAGGTCATGGATTCGATCCCACCCAAGACAAACATTTATGTGGCGAACATACAAGTACATTGTGGTCTCATGTGTCTGTAATTTCATGTCTGAAGTATACCTGTAGTCAGAGAGGTTGCTGTTTCCTTCATTCTGCATCTTCCTGAGCAGACTGAACAGTGCCACCGCTTTTCTGACCGCTCCCTCATATTTCTCCTTGTGACTGAGATACGCGTCCGGTATCCCGCCAAATAATTCTTCTTTTATTGTTAGTAGCCCTTTCTCTGTAAGAGATAGGTAATAACTATCAATCATAAACTATTATTACGGTATTTAAGCGGAAGAACTTGTGCCAAGTTCGTGAGGGGAGGTATTGGCACCTCACCTAGTTTGCCGCCAAGCAGCTATGCATAAGCATTACAAATTCATATGATTTTTCGTCTTCGACCATCGAATCCGTCTCCCTCGCACGCGATTCCCGTACATTGAACTCATAATCCAAAATTATCCGTAAACGTGGATCAACCCCCTTTCAGAAGCGCTCGTATCAACGGTCACTATTCTTTTAGCCCCTTTACTTACCCCTTTCCTTCCTAGCTTCAGTCTTGTTAGGTCCTCCATCAATGAACTCTGTCATCTCCTTTACGCTGAAGGAACAGTTGTCTCTTTCCCTCTGCAGGTCCTCGTTTATTGCACCCATGTTATACTGTATTTTATTTTCAGCTGAAATTCAATAATGCGATAATACTGAAATATCACCCACATGCATTCTGTCCTTTAGAAAGTCGCAGTAAATATACAAAAAAAATATGCCGTTTTGATAGATAGGTTAGTTTTTGGTCTATCGGGGGGCCAAGCGAAGCCATCTGACATGATCAGTGCCCTTTTTTATCTAAATATTTGTATTGTTATATTTATAATGTTTTTACAAAGATCATAATACATTTATAGGATACAAACGTTCAATAGTAATAGCATATTATTATTTTTTTAAATAGGTTAATTCATACTTTCAAATACCATTGGACTTTCATATTTTTCGCGCCTATCGTGCCAAACAACTTCATGGCATCGCGGTCAGTAGGCCAAAGTACCACGACGCAGTGATAACATTGCGATGCTTTTGTATCATAATAATACTGTTACAAGTGCTAGAGTAACGTGCTGATGGAACACGACTCTGTAGCCAAGGTGCAAAGTATATGAATATAAATAAGTACGTACCTACTTGGTATATAGAAGCAGAAGTCCCCGACAACACTTTTTTAGTTAACGTTACGCACGATACGCGCGAACGGCTTAACGCAACACAACAGTCTGTCGTCACTCCGAATTTAACTGGCGTTTGGCAATCGGATCGACCGGTAGTAGGTGGGCAAACCTTACAACATAAACAAAGTAATTAAAGGTACTATGATTTGTTTTGTAACATTTTGTTTCATTATTATGACTGTGTAAGTCAATTAGTGAGTTATTTTATCCGTCCCGGGTCATCGCCGAGCTAAATCACTCAGCGTATACTTTTTCCAATACCTATTTAAAAGGCTATTCATGTCTTAATATTGTTTTATTAAACAATAAATGGTTTTGTTAGGTTTTGTAAATTATTAGGAACCTGCGATCGTTTTATGATGACTTATTAGGTAGGCTCAAGGAAGAACGTAGATACCTACTTACATAATAATAATAATAATTCTTTATTTCAGACAATTAAATCCATATCAATTATAAACTATAATAGAGTACATTTTTTTTTTTTACGTGATGCAGTTACGGAATTAGCCGACGGCCCACCTGGTGTTAAGTGGTAACCTCGGCCCATAACAACCGGTGCGACTTGGGTCCTCCCTTACTAGGTACGACAAGACCCAAGTCGCATTATATGCGCCCGTAACTGTGAGACGTGCAGGTGGAATGTCTCTTGTGCCTGTAATTTCACCGGCAACCACACCTTTCAAACCGGAACACAGTAACGCGAACGCGTTACTGCTTGGCGGCAGAAATGGGCATGGTGGCAGTACTTCCCCGGACGAACTTGGCGAGAGTTCTACTGCTCTTATAGATACATATACATAGAGTAACGCAACTGTTTTATGCCTACTTAGTATAATTTCATATGTTAAGTTTATGATAATTACCTAATGTAAATAAGGCAACCAAAATCCGGTGGGTACCTACGGTCTACGATTAACTTGATTGTCAAGACCAGAACAGGAATTCCCAAACTTTTTCAATTCGCGGCGCACTTACAGGGGTAGTATTTTACCTCGGAGTCGGCGCCCTAGCTAGTCGAAATAGGATACAATTAATTAATAAATAATTAAACTGTAAACGTAATTAAACTTTTTATATTCGTCGTGAAAAAAGAATATAATTATAATTTAAGAAAAACAAAAATAAAATAAATAGGTTGTCAGCGAATGAGCAACACATGCAGCGCGCACGATTTTTATTTTAATTTAATAACCGCGAATACCTAAGGTTCGGAGAATGGTATAAAGTACTGGAACTCTACTCTCTACACGGTGCACATTTTGAGAACCCCTGGGAACGCGTTTTTTTTTTCTTAAGTCATATAGTTACGTAACGGGCCGACGGCCCATGGTAAGTGGTAACCTTGGCCCATAACAACCGATGCGACTTGGGTCCTCCCCTAATAGGTACGACAAGACCCAAGTCGCATCGTATGCGCCCTTAACTGTGAGACGTGTAGGTGGAATGTAGAGGCATTGTTGGTGGGCGTAGTTTTGTATAATTCTGTGAGGTTGGCTGTTTTTATATTTACTGTTTTGGGGTTGACATATTCAGGAAAAACACATGGGTATGTATACCTACCAGGTGGAGGTTAAATGCGCCTCCAAAAATAAAACCAGAGCCTCTCATTTTCCATAATTATTATTCTAAATCATACTAACTATTTTTGGGCTTAAAAACTGGTCATAATAAAGGTAGAAAAGCGAAGTTATTTCGAAATGTCACATAATTAGAATTTAGATGAATGGTACAACTGGGACAAATCAGTACCAGTTGGACCATCTATGTAATCTCTATAAGGTACTAGCTGATCGTACAATTGGTCTGGAGGCTAAAACTAAATAAAGAAACATGTAGTTATTTCCAAAATTCTCAGTTAACACTGGGATTTGTTGGTGGTGGCAACTGGGAATAACTCCGCTACTACTAAGATATGTATGTAGTGTAGCTATGTTATACACATAACCTCGATGAAAACACCCAAGTGCTATAGATAATATATATAATTATATACCACATTATTTTTTTATGAGCAATGCATTTGACTGCAGTCTCACCTAATGTTAAGTGACGATGCGGTCTACGATGTAGCAGACAGACAGACAGGCAGTGAGTTCCACTTTGGCAATCGGCATTCCGAAAATGGAAGCAAAACGCTTCATAGTGAGGCAATTCAAGCAAGAAAAGGTGACGCGAAGATAAACACACACACATTAGTGACCCAGATTATTTATTGGACCATTTTTTGAATTAGGTAAATCTACTTCTTGGCGGTGACCGCGGCCTCGTCTTCCCTCGCAAAGGTCTGCAGAAGCTCTTCCTTCTTAGCGGCGATACGCTCTTCACGCCGCTTGCGGGCTTCCTTCACCTTGTTACGGCGGGCTTCAGCCTGGTCGCTGGAAACATACAAAAATATACATTTAGCTAATTGACAAATTGTACAAAGTATTTTAAAATGTCTGCCTGACGTTAAGTGGCATTCTCGAGACATAAAAACAGTAACATGGTTCAGCAGCAACATTGGGTCGTATTGATTGAGAAATAAATAAATTGCACCTCTACGAGGCTCCTTTCGTGCACTTGACAAATGTCTTATGGGTTTTTAGCCAGTTTCCTGGTGCAACTTTTTTCATTATTGATGAAATGTCAATATGGTCTGTAATTTCACATGAACAGAACTGTGATTCTGCCTTAGAGATCTGCATTTAGAGATAAGGTGTGACAAGTGATCTTTTCTTGGTTCCATGAAACAAATGCATGATCTATGATTGATTTATGGATTAAATACATACAGTTGATTTGAGAAGAAACAAAGGGAATATTTTATTCAAACTGAAAGAAAAAACAAAACTGAAAACTAACAACTTCAACTAAAAGTTTAAGTTCTACATAACATAAAAACATAATATTACATAACATAAAATTGTACTCCGCCTCAGTCACAGTCTCTGAAAAACATTTACTGAGACTTGACTCTGAACAAGGAGATGTAATGCAAAAGTATAAATTTTCACTTATAGAGTGGAGCCAATCTAGAAATATCCCAAAACATAAGCACTAGATCTAATAACGGAACAGCAGAATATGTTGTAGGAAGTCTATAATAGAGCCATCTTGAAATCTTTACCTATTAAGTGCAGAATACCAATATTGGTCCCAGTGAATAAATTAAATGTTGGATCATTAAGATCTACAAGTTCCCAGCCAGTTACTAGGTAAAACAAGCTCCATACTGAAACTGAGCCTGTACAATTAGCCTGGGGCAGGCACTAACCATCAAAGTGCTAATAATCACAAAAAAATGGCAATTACCTGAGCATCTTAGTCCTGGCCTTCTCAGCCTTCTTCCTGTGGATGTACTCCATGAGGACACGCTTGTTCTTGAACACATTACCCTTCGCCTTCATGTACAGTGCGTGGTACAGATGCCTGTCAATCTTCTTGGCAGTTCTGTATTTGAGAAGCAGCTTGCGGAGAACCCTTTGTCTTTGGACCCAGAGTTCCTAGAATGAGGAAAGAAGGTTAATGGGTTAAGAATGGCTTTTCAATTACTCCAGTCTTGCCCCTGGCAGGGTTATAACTTTTAAATCACATATTATTCCTTGTGGTTGATTATGAATATAAGCATTTTTGTCTTGTTTAGATACTAAGATTGGAAGCATCCAAAAACAATCCAATATACTGTTCTATTTGACCACTCTATAGGCTAGTTAGTAGTAATCCTGCCTGCAGTAGGTCCCAGTTTCAATCCCTGTCTGCGGCACACATTTCAGTGATGATGCCCTCGAATCTTACATGTTAATTACCTATTGGTCCATGTTACCAGTAATACAAGGATTTCTAGAGCAGAGGCTAAAGATGTCTTACAGCTGCTCTTGCATTACATACTTTTATTATTATTTTTGTAGCTATATCGAAATAAGTATGGCTACCCTCTCTATTGTATGGTTAAACCAAACTTATATTACAATAAGAGTTCTCACCTTCTGTGGCATTCTGGCATTGGCAGTACCTCTTCTTTTACCAAAGCCACAGTGACGACCTTTTCTGCGGGCCTCTGTGTTCTTGCGGACGCGAGCACGGGAGTGTACTGCCACGGGCTTCTTGATCACCAGACCATCCTTGATCATCTTCCGGATGTTCTGGCCTGAAATATTATGGCTCTATGAATATCACTTACTGAATGACGGTGTTGCATGATCATGCAGATAACGGTGATCATAAAATAATATAATTTGTATCTCGCATGTTTCCCTGACTGTATAGAGAAAATCATTTTTTGCTCAGGGTAGTTGTATTTTAAGAATTGAGACTGTATATCCAATTGGCAAGAAACTAGCTGTAAATAACTGGTATTCACAACATTTTGCAAGTTCTTGATTCTTTGATTTGAGTTCTTAGATTGACACGACAGCCCACAGGCGCGGTTGAGCGATGTAAATAACGGAGGTTACTCACGGGAGTTTGTGTTGGCGATTTCATTGATCTCGTTAGGATCAAGCCATACTTTCTTTTTACCACATCTCATTACCGAGGCTGCAAGCCTCTTCTGCAGCTTTAGGGAACTGAAATTGAAGAAAAATACTTGTAAAACACATCGACCACATGGCTTGGGAAGACACCGATATCGTAAATATTCCACAAAGACGTCGCAACAGTGAAGAAACTTTTAGCATACGGTGGTTAAAGGATTATATCGTAGCCAAATTACTTTTTCCTCGCTAAACATCACAGAAAATATATTTTTTCACAAAAACTAACCTCATCGTGGATCGGTGAGCTCCAACGCATACAAGAAAGAAAAATGGCCGATGATTCTAGGGCTGTGTCAACTCGAAGAATTATTTAATCGAACTAATCGATTAATCACACGATATGAAGAACACATCGATTTTGGCATGTCCGAGTGCTAACATAAACTTTAATGTTCAGAATTAAAAAAAATGGTCAATATTTGTGAAATATTGGTTTACGTATGGAACCGATAAATGTGATGAACCTAATAAATCTAATATAAATAGTATAAATGTAATATAATAGTATAGTATAACGGTAACTGAGCAAAAATATACCAATTCAATATAATAATAATAAATTTTAAAATATACTTGTGTAAGGAAAATAAGTAGTACGGTTAGTACTTCATTAGTGTATGAATAAAACAAAATATTTGTTAAAACATAGAGTTAAACTCGTGACACAATTTATTAGGAGGAAATTAAATGAGTAGGTATATTAAATAACTCGACAAGATTATTTGCCTCTTCAAGATATTAAGTAAATGGCAGATGAAAATATTACTAAACATTACTATTACTAAACATATTACATTAAAAAAAAAATTTGTAAAAATAAGTAATAATGCAAGTTAACAATCTGGAGGTTTAAATCGTATAAAAAAGAACGATTTAGTAAAGAAAGCATACCACATCGTAAATGCTTAACGAGAAAGGCATATTTATACTATCAATCCGGTCCCATATAGTCAATGCTAATTGTGTGAAGCCGGGACAGGATGTTAATTATATAAGATCCACGAAATGCCTGCCATTTTGCCCTCAGTGAAAAATAGTTCTTAATTCCTCCTCCACTCATGAGGTATGGAAAGACGTAAGTCGTATCGAATTGCACCCGTCACCTCACTTTTAGACATTAAGATGGATATATACATATCTCTCAACTTAATGGTACCCTTGTAACTGGAACAAAGTAAAGCAAATGAAAGAAAGAAAGAAAGAAAAATATTGATTTTGTGTTACATTAGTAATAAAATTAGGTCCAAATAAAAGAAAATGTGGCTTATAACAGCAAACAGGCTGTATCAGCGGTGTGGCTCCTTCGGCGCTGGTTTTCTGTGGCTCCGGTTTGTGTGTGTGTGTGTGTGTTTGACTTTGTTGCAGCAATTAGACTTAATCGATTAATGTAAAACAACAATTTATCTTTCTATCACCCATATAATCGAGATTACAATTCCATATAATAGGAATCGAGTCGTGAGATGTTGACTAAAAATCGATTATTTTGAGTATTGCCATACATAAAATCTACTTGCCACTATTTTATCAAGCAAGCGGAAGCGTAGAATAGAAATGATCACAATTATGTATAACTACATACCAACCAATGATTATTATTTTACAAGCTGAACAATTTGACAATTAAATATGTTTGTAATTGCCAATGCCACGATTAACACTGTTTTTTTTTTACTTTGTTTTGTACTGATAAGATGTAAAACAAAGTTTTATTATTTGTTACTGATATCTTAAAAATTGATTTAAAGAATAGTTATAACATTATGTCTTTGATAGACCTGATATGAAATTGAAACATGTAAATCATGTAATAACATTATGAAAAGTACGTCAATGCGCAATAAAGTATCGCGACAGCGTCGCATATTTATTACTCCACTTGAGCTATTGTCGTTTAGAAAACCTGTTTTGTAAGCAACAGGCCAGCTAGACAGGCAACTCGTAAGTGAAGTGAGTTAACTATTAGTAGTAGTGCCGTAGCCTCTTACGCAGGCGGTTGTGGTTTTCTCGATAATAATTCATAACAATGACGGACTCTAAAGTTAACCCCGATTTGAGAAAAGAAAGGGAAAAATGCAGTTTCAACATCACGGAATTAACAAATCTGATTGATGGGGGTGCTAATATGACCGAAGAGAGAAAGAAAAGAGGTAAGTGATAATAAGCAAAGCTTAGTTTGATCATCAACATACTATGTTAAGGCTCAGTTACCACCACTTATCGTTAGACTTTTTTACTTGCGCAATCTCTAATGAACTTTGTAGAGGCTTAAAATATCGGTAAGTTGTTAGTTCTAATCATAATAGCTACTAACTAACTGAAAAGAGAAAGTAGCTTTTACAGTTGGAAACTAAATACAATAGTATTGCATTAACAAATCACTCATAAAATTTTAATAGTCTGGATATAATAATTTGCATATTTAATATCCTGAATTGAGGAATAATATATTAAGTATATCTCAACTTTAAATTTTGATACCTCTAAATAATAATGTTGTTTTACATCTTACAGACAAAACAATTGGTAAATGCTAACATTGAAGTACTCATAATGAGGCAAAGGATCATAGTTCAACCATTTATCTTATCTCAATAAAGGCCCAACATTCAAATCACGATTCTGTCTGTCATTGAGGATATTATTCAAAATATATTTTAAATGGTTTGTTTTAAATACATATGTAATAAAACTTACATTTATAAATAAGAGTACAAGACAAAGAAGAACATACTTGTGCTGCTTATTGTAGATACACACAGCTGTACAAGTCAACAATAACAATTGTTTTTCTCTTTATGTATGAATTGAATCACACCATTTCCCACAAATAGGTAGCTGGAGCACCAATGGGCTACCATTCACCATATAGCTTACACTATTGTTGGCACATAGATAAATTTTATATATTTAACACAATCTGATTGATCACAGGTCCTTGTAAAAGTGTAATGCTGTCCAAGTGATATCTATCAAAGTGAAGTCTGCAATACTTTTTAGACTCTCAGCTTATCTCCAGATAATGTGACATGTAAGGAGAAAATTGAAAAAAAATTATTATGGATATATTATGGATGGAATCAATCATTTGTATGGAAACTTCATCAATTTATTTATAGACGTGATTGTGTCATTGACAAAAAGAAGGACAAATAAGTATGAGTCACAATAAAGAACAATAAAATAAAGAGAGATCTTTACTAATGACTTTTTTTTACTTACCTTGAAAAATTATGATGATGAAAACATTTACAACACAAATAAAATTAATAATTAATATTCAATATTTTTTAAATATGTAGTCGGTGTGATATAAAAATATTGATTTAACATGTGTCCATTATTACACAATTCAACATGTATGTATGTGAGTTTCTTTATTCCACCATAACTTTTGAATGCCTGAATAAATTTGGATGTATGGGGTATTTGTTAGAATCCATACATCATCCTGAGAGACTGGCTTCTAATATATATTTTTTCCGATTCTATACTCATACTATAGTCATGTTTTTCATTTACTTGAGTTTTGAAAAGCTTGTGTAATACTTTAGTTAAATAAATTTGATGTATTATTAAATGTTTTGGTGATGTTTGCAGAGGAAACGGTGCTGAAGGAAGGTATCCATCAAGAGGATGTGCCATCCGAGTACCTCAGCCACAAAGAGAAGTATGAACTGGCAGTGAAGAAAGCATGTCTGCTCTTCAAGCTCATCAGAAGATTGCAGGAGGAAGAAAACACTGGGATGGAGAACTTTAGGTTCGTAATGACCACAGAACAAGACATTTTGTGAAGATAGATGGGTTTTCTTTTTTTTACGAAATTTGCTATAGGCTCCTATAGGGGCTACCCCTATAGAATAGATTCCTTGTTTTCCGCTAGTATCCTGTTTACAAATACAACTGAAGTATTTTTTGTAATGGCCACTTATTTGTTATGTCCTTCTCTTCGTAAATTCCTAGATTTCGCCTGCTAAGTATCATAAAATAAGTTCGTCCAGGGGAGTACTTCCACCGTCCCCATTTCTGCCGCCAAGCAGTGTGTAACGGCAGTAAATTCGCGGAACTGTGTTCGTGTTTGGAAGGTGCGTTTGCCGATGAAATACAAGCACTTTCGACACTTCACTTTGCAATGCGGCTTTGGTCTTGTTGAACCTTAGTAGGGAAGGACTTGCTCGTACCTATTGTGACATCTTATGGGCAGAAGTTACCACGCAGCACCAGGTGGGCCATCTGCTCTTTGAAATATAAAACATGCATGATCGCGTACTAAACATTTTATTTTATAAGTGCGATTTATATATTTTTCCCATGTTGTCTCGCAGGGCAGTGCTAGGTGGTTCTCTGGGGTCGGCCATCTTGCAAGATGGCTCCCCGTTGACTCTCCACTATGTGATGTTCATTCCGACTCTCATGGGGCAGGGCTCGGTGGAGCAGCAGGCCTACTGGATCGGGAGGGCGTTCAACCTCGACATCATTGGCACATACGCACAGGTCATGTCAATAACTGATACATAGTTTTTTGGACATTTCACACATCGCCCCAAACTAAGCATAGCTTGTACTGTGGGGACGAGATGACTGATAGAATACATATATACTAATTCGTTAACTTTCATGTAAATACATATTAACACCCTGACAGAACAAACAATGCTCGTCACACAAATGTTTGTCTTGGGTGGGAATCGAACCCGCGACTTACAGGTCAGAAAGCAGAGTTAATACCAACTGAGCTATGAGGCCAGTCAAAGTTTCTCTTACTCTCTCGTTGTCTGGAATGCATACTGCGCACAGTTCCTCTGCTGCCATACCTATTTCTACTGTCAAGCATTGTCGCAGGGAAAGCACTATTGGTAATTCACCTCAAGTTACCTTTTTCACCTTAAGTACCACAGGTTGGATTTTCGCGACATTAAGGCGAAAACACGCTTTCAAATCCGATGTGTTTTGCCTTTCAAGTCATTAAATGGCACGCAGTTGTGCAAACTGTACTGATATTTCCAAATTTATGCATATATAAATATGTTGGTTATATTTCGTTTGTATTAAGTTTTCCTTGGTTCAGTTACGGTTCTGTTACTCATTTTTACCCTAAGATAGGCAGAGCCGTAATATGAAAATTTATATAATATGAAATGTTATTTGTATTTATTTATGTAATAATTTGTAGACGGAACTCGGCCACGGGACGTTCGTTCGGGGTCTGGAGACGACGGCTACGTACGACCCCAGAAGCAAACAGTTCCTACTGCACAGCCCCACACTAACGGCTTACAAGTGGTGGCCGGGTGGATGTGAGTATTCAAAATGTATTTTACTAGCTACTACCCACGGGAACACTGCACTTTTCCGGGATCAAAGTAGCCTATGTGTTAATCAAGGATATAAGCTATCTTGATATCAAATTTCATCCAAATCCATTCAGTCGTTTGAGCGTGAAAGAGTAACAAACATCCATACATACAAACTTTCACGTTTATAATATTAGTAGGATTTCAGACAACAAGATCCATATTTACCTAACAATTAAAAGGCACATAATATTTACAGCGTAATGGGTACAACAAATATGGGATAGGAAAAGGTAACATATTTTAGGTGGGCTCAAGTTGCTCGCGTCCGTAAGTGTTTTTTTATTTATTTTTATACTTAGTTGGTCCGGATCTCGAGTTTTAATCGCTGGTTCAGTGTTCTGGTCAAATTTGTTTTTTTGCTTGAATAGTTTTTGTCCTATACCACGTTCGCAAAAACGGCGAAGAAAAACATTGTCAGAAAACCTGGCATGTGCTAATATGAAAACTTTGGTTTTTGGTGCACAAAAAGAGCCCCTTTAAGGTGCTCTTTAATCGTTTCACCACACTGGTTCGAGTGAGTGACATAAGTAGTACCTAGTAGTATGTGCGTAACACAATAAATTATTTCTTGATATTGTTATAATATCTTTTATCATCACTTGATAACCAACGCTAATTAATCACGATTTTGACCGCATTACTGTTCAGTTATCTACTTTGTATCATAATAATCCACAGACCTGAGTCTTCGAGCCTACTTTTATAGATAGATCTATGAAATTGTAAAAATGAATCTGATAGTCTTATGTACATTATTTAGATTATATCATTTATATCACACATTTCCTAACCGAAATAATAAAGGAGTGTTTGTTTCACATATCGCCCCATCAAGCCCCAAACTAAGCATAGCTTGTACTATGACAACGAGATAACTAAAATTATAATACTTTTCTTATGTAAATAGTAACATATTAACACCCAGACAATAAACATCTATGTTCGCCACACAAACGTTTGTCTTGGGTGGGAATCGAACCCATTACCTACAACGCAGAAGGCAGGGTTACTACCAACTGAGCTCTGAGGCCAGTCAAAATTTAATCGGTCAGTCACAATCGCTTCTTTTTGCCTCGTGCCTTGCCCCGGGGTTAATCGTCTTTTCTAGAGAAATTGTGTGTTAATGTTTTGAAAGACATCTTCTTCTTCTATTCTCAATCAATTTCAATAATCATGAAATAAGCGCCCAATTCTTTGCGTCCGTTCTTTGTACTACGTTTAGAAAATATTATTATATAAATTACATTTTTTTTTACCGTAAAGGTTAAAAAGGTCTGTATTAAAAATTCTGATTTATTATTATATTAGTTAGCATGCGCGTGTTAGCCGAATCTGAATTCTATATTATATATAGATATTCCTTGCAAATGTTGTTGCATTTCTAAACCGACGATGTAAAACCTCTTTATAAAATACTAGCGACTCTCGACTTCGCACGGATTCTATTTAGTAATAGAGTAATTGAGGAATGTGCTAAGAGACAGTTTGAATAACAAAAAACCGTCATAATTCAGCCAATTTTATTTCTGACTAGCCTCATAGCAATGTCGGTAGTAACGCGGCCTTCTGCGCTGTAGGTTGTGGGTTCGATTCCAACCCATGACAACCATTTGTGTGACGAACATTGATGTTTGTTCTGTGTCTGGATGTGAATATGTATTATATGTATGTATTTACAAAAAATTATAAGTATTATATAAGTTGTCTTGTTCCCATGATACAAGCTATGCTGTGTGAAATGTCCACTAATATTTATTTATTTATTTTTATTATTAAAACTCCTTACTTTTTTCACAGTGGCCCACACAGCCAACTACTGCATAGTGATGGCCCAACTGTACACACAAGGCAAATGTCACGGCATCCACGCTTTCATAGTACAACTGAGAGATGAGGAAACCCACATGCCTCTCAAGGGGATCAAGGTCGGGGAGATCGGAGCCAAGCTCGGCATGAATGGAACCAATAACGGGTTCCTGGGTTTCGATAACGTCAGGATACCCAGAGAACACATGCTGATGAAAAACTCTAAAGTGTTGGAGGTAAGTTTAAATTTATTTTGATAGCTTGTATCAGGGGAACCAGATAACTGATATACTTTTTCTGTAAATACATATATATTATCACCCAGACACAGTACGAGCATCTATGTTCGTCACAAAAATGTTTGTCCTGGGTGGGAATCGAACCCACGACCTACAGCGCAGAAGGCAGGGTTACTTCCAACAGCTATGAGGCCAGTCAATTTATTCATATCGTTAAGCAATAATGCATTCGCTTTCGAATACTGCATGGACTGGACCAGTATCTCAACGCCATGAAAAATCACGTTCTTACTCTCATATTGAAAGTGGTGAAAAACATTCACGAAGTAAAAAGAGGAGGATCATTAAGTGCACTGCACACTTGACTCACTTAGTACCAGCCAGATGACCTAAACGTAAGGAGCTTTGACCAGACACACTGAAAATCGCAGACTTGTATAGTAGAATGACACTAGTAAGATGATTTTTTCTCTACCCATAGGACGGTACATACGTGAACTCTCCGAGCTCCAAACTGACGTACGGAACCATGATGTTCGTGCGGGTTGTGCTTGTGAACGACATGTGCAACTACATGGCAAAGGCCGTCACCATAGCGACGCGGTACTCCGCAGTGAGGCACCAATCCCAGCCGAAGCCAGAGTAAGTGACCAACTCTTAGAACTAATAAGTAGGTCCTGATGTACGGAACCATAATTTTCGTAAGATTGGCTCTTTAAAAGGTCATGTGCAACTCACATGTCAAACGTCAATGGGAGACTAAGCTAAAGGAATTGAATACTTTTCACTAAGTCTAAACTCGCCACTCGCTTCACAGCTAAGTTGGTAGTAACCCTGCCTTCTGTGCTGTAGGCTGTTGGTTTGATTCCTACCCAGGACAAACATTTGTGTGACGAACATAGATGTTTAGCTTACTTTGGGGTAGATTGCGCTGTGTGAAAATTCCACCATTATTAATAAAAAAAAGCTTACATGCTCCTAAAAGGGTAAAAGTTCTCACGGTGTGGTGATGCCAACAAACGCCTGCCATCATAAGTCCATTCCCAACATATTTTGATGATTTATTAGTAAGTATTCGTTGTGATCCCCAGCGAGCCCGAACCCCAGATCCTGGACTACGTGACGCAACAGCACAAGCTGTTCATCGGCATCGCGACCGTCCACGCGTTCAAGCTGAGCGCCGATTGGCTGTGGAACATGTACAACAACGTCACTGCTGAATTAGAGGCCGGGGATCTAGACAGGCTGCCCGAGGTAACGTGCCCGGCCACTGCTAGTCCATGTGACCCCCAGCGAGCCCGAACCACAGATCCTGGATGACGATCGTATTTTCTGAAGAAGTTACGGAATTGGCTGTTGGCTAACAATTCAAAAGTAATACGACTTGGTTGCTTTGTTTATGAGTAGAGCCAAATCGCATCATAATGCGCCCGTAACTCAGAAGTGGAGTTGGAATGTCTCATGTGCCTGTAATTTTAACGGCAACCGCACCCTTCATACGGAAAAACACCATTGCAATCTAAGTGCTTGGCGACAGAAATAGATATTTTGGCAATACTTGTCTGAATGATTCATTTTCTACTGATCAAAATTTATTTATGTAGGGGTATCTTCCTGTATGCCATCCTGCTTGGACACGTCTGATGCGGATGAGTAGTATGCTATTCCGTTATATAATTTACCGAAACGATGTTTTAATTCATCACACTAATTAATTATTAAATTATTTCCAGCTACATGCTCTATCGTGCTGCCTTAAAGCTGTGACGACAAGCGACGCGGCCGAGTGCGTGGAGCGATGTCGGCTCTCGTGCGGCGGACACGGGTACATGCTCGCGTCCAACCTTCCCCTTACTTATGGGCTCGTCACCGCCGCCTGCACCTACGAGGGGGAGAACACCGTGCTGCTGCTGCAGACTGCGAGGCGAGTATACACTACACTAGCACGGACCAACCTCCCCTAACTACGTGCTTGTTGACAAGCGTGCACGTACTAGGAAACACCGTACAACTGCTGTAGACTAGGGAACAAGATAATGATATGGCTGTTCGTCTTCTTCCAAGAGGCAATTTTTAACGATTTCAGTGCAGAATTCAGAAAACAAAACCAGCCATAAGGAAATTCCAGTCCGGTCGCCGCCAGGTCAAAATGCAAACTTCTGGACTCCAAAATTAGACATTCGGGCGTTTATTTCAAGTAGTACCGACGCGAGTTCGCACTGACTACAGTTATACAGCTGTCCTGCTCAGCCGCTTAAACAAATTTTTCCCTTATATCGAATACCAGGGGATGCGTAGAATATTTGTCTATTGTCAGTTGATAGCGTGTGTTTAGTCCAGTGCTGGTGTGTGGAAATAAATAAATAATGATATATCAGGTACCTGGTGAAAGCGTGGCAGCAGGCAATAGGCGGCAACAACTTAACCCCCACTATGAAGTACCTGAGCGCCGCGACGTCGCGTCGCTCGGCACCCTGGGACAACACCATAGAGGGCATCGTCAGCGGTTTCCAACGAGTGGCGGCCGGGTGAGTGACATACCGTGCACAGCTATAGACAACATAATAAAACATCACAATTAAAATATGACAAACATACGGAAATCACTAAATCTAGCTGTTCTAAAATTAGTCATTTTTTCTTTTCATTCTGTAGGTAGATAATGAGATGTATTAACCAAAAATTAGTTTATTATTTGGCAATAAAGTACCATGTCGCTTCGTTCCGTGGCACAACACAGTGTGAAGTATCTGCTTCTAAATATATTGCCAAGCAACTACTTTAATCAAAATTCTTCTTTTTAGCAAAATTGGACTGTGTGTCGCGAACATTGAAAAGAGACAGCAGGCCGGTATGTCGCACGAGGACGCGTGGAACATGACCTCGACGCAGCTCACTTCAGCGTCTGAGGTATCTATTCAGTATCGGAGTGTGTGTCGCGAACATTGAGAAGAGACAGCAGTAGCTCTAGAGTGAAACGTGCAACTTTTCTCGGGGACTTTGCATATATTCAACTTTTCAACGGTACACGATTGTAATCTAGGGCCATTATTTTAGTGGACACAGAGTTTTAATCGTGTTATCTCATTCCACAGTCCCATTGCCGCGCTTTCCTGCTATCAACATACTACACAGTGACTGAGGAACTGGTCAAAAACTCGTCACCCGCCCTGAAAGAAGTTCTTCATCAATTGGTCGACCTTTACATCGTGTACTGGGCGCTGCAACGTGTCGGCGATTTGCTCAGGGTGAGAAACATAGCTTTCTGAGCAAAGCGAAATATATATTTGAGTGGGAAGGTAAGAGCAGTGGAACTCCGCCAAGTTCTTCCGTGGAAGTGCTGCTACCATGCCCGTTTACGCTGCCAAGCAGTAATCCATTCGCGTTACTGTTTACGGTTTGACAGGTAGTTGCCGGTGAAGTTACAGGCACATGGGACATTCCACCTTCACGTCTCAGAGTCTTCTTGTACCTAAGTATGGGAGGAGCCAAGTTGTTTGACTTGTTATGGGTAGAGGTTACCGCTTAACACCGACCAGGTGGGCCGTCGGCTCGTTCCGTAATTGTATCACAAAAAAATACTTATTTTTCAACGCTCTCCGCAGGAGCGACTGTGGCCGAGACAGCGCATACACTCGTAGGACCAGCTAATAAACTTGTATTCTTCCAGTTTACATCAATATCCGAGCGAGACATCGAGAAGCTGCAGTACTGGTACGAGGAGTTGTTGACGAAGATACGACCCAACGCGGTCGGACTCGTTGACGCCTTCGATATTAGGGACGAGGTGAGAATCAGATAGTTATCAGCTGATAACGAAACTTACGTGTGTGTGTGTGCGTGCGTGCGTGCGTGCGTGCGTGCTTGCGTGCGTGCGCGTGGGTGTGTGAAACGGAACAGTTATATAACTGTTATGAAATGTTCAGCCATATGTTCCATATGCCACGTGTTCATCATTGATTATTGGCAACTATAACATCCAGTTCTTTCAAAATGATATATTAATTATAAGGACTCGTTAATAATATTAATGAATCATTTTAATTGTTCAAATGAATGTTTCCTTCGAGCGTAGATCCTGCACTCTGCCCTGGGCGCGTACGACGGTCGCGTGTACGAGCGACTGATGGAAGACGCGCTGAAGAGTCCGCTCAACGCGGAGCCAGTCAACAAAACCTTCCACACATACCTGAAACCGCTGATGCAGGGGAAACTGTGATACCGTACACTGACGGACATTACGTCGTACATCATACGTGCAGCTACAACTTGTCTTAAAATACTACTGCAGTATTTAGGAGTAGACCTAGGACACCTGAAAGTTCAGTTGTTTATCGACTGTAGCAATTAACATTGCATAAAAGGCCTCAGAATAAACCTATAAATGCCCCCGTAAATTATTAAATCTCTAAAATTAACCATCTCTGTTTTTCTAAGTGGAAAAAGTAGTATGTGTTCAGTTCATTTTATTCATATTTGAAACTTTGAACGGCTGTACCCTAAAGTATCGATTTTTCACATACTACTATGTTAATTGCTACAGTCGTTATATCAAATGGAGTATGGAGTATTAATGGCTACAAACGACTTTTGACTTCTCGCCATTTATGATATTAGAACTTAAGCTAAGTTCGTCCGTGGAATTACTGTCACTATACCCGTTTCGCCGCCGAGCAGTGATGCATTCGCGTTACTGTGTTCCGCTTTGAAAGTTGTGGTTGCCGGCGAAATTACAGGCACATGTGACATTCCACCTTCATGTCTGAGAGTTACGGGCGCATACGATGCGACTTGGGAAGCTCCAAGTCGCATCGTATGAGCCCGTTCGCTATTTAATTGGTGTTCTCAAATGATTAGCCATTGACATCCATCCTAACAAAGATTGTCAAACCGGCAAGTAGCTCTAATACTATGTTGTAAATTAATCAAAATAATTCATTTCATCTTGGATTACGTTGAAATTATTCCTAATACTGCTGTGTTCATGGAATAAGGATGCGTCAGAGAATGCAGAATTTTCGGGAAAAACTACCCTTAAAGTATGTTGCATCGGTGCTAATATTTAAGTTCAACCTTGAAAATAATACTTATCACAAATGTATCAATTTATTAATTATAATTAATGTTCGAAAATGGTGTGGTCATTTGATGAAGATAAAACTTATTTTAATTAGGTAAGGTGGTGGAAACATTCCTTGAAATTGAGATCTATTGATTAAATGAGATTTCTTTTGAATAAATGAGATTGTAAAAATCATGAGATTTTATAGAAAATGTACAAAATAAATTTTATATATTGTTGACTTACTGGATTATATTTATTGAATAAACCCTGGCTTAAGATACTTCGAGAGAAACTCAAGGTTTTTGTCACTTTCCACATGACACTAAATAGCAAAGGCGTTGCACTTTCCTTAAGTGATTAAAAAAATGTAATAAAATATTGAGCAGAGCAGATGACTTGCCTGTTGTTAAACAATATACTCAGCCCAAACGAACCAGTACTGCTTATACGCCCTCAGGACTTCACCGTAAATACTTATTGCTCAAATAAAAAGTATATTAGACTTATTTTTAGAATGTGATTTAATTTGTAAAACAATCTATACAAATAAATAAAATTGAAGTAGTTGTTTGTAATGTGTAAATTATTTGGAGCAGTAGAACTTTGGCAAGTTAGTCCGGGGAAGCACTGCTACCGTGCCCATTTCTTGCTGCCGAGCAGTGATGCATTCACGTTAGTGTTCCGGTTTGAAAGGTTTGGTTGCCGTTGAAATTACAGGCACATGAGATATTCCACCATATCACCTTGTTTGTTTCAATCCTATTAGTGGTCGGTGTGAGCTCGAGCCCCGCAAGCGACCCATTCACATAATCTCCATCATTGACAGTTCTGTTGCTTCCACTACATACTAAGAGTATTGTTTATCTCGCCAAGTAAGCATGTGAGTTTTAATATTCTATTTCATTACCGGTAGTGTGTTGATCGCAAGCAGAATAATATACTTCATTATAAAACCTATGGATATATCATACATATTCCCTATAACCATGGACTGGATAAAATTTGCTTCTATATATTTTTAGAGTCAGTAAAACCAAGCTTACACTAGGACCAAGGCTGACATGCTTTGCAGACACCGTACATAATGTTATGCAAAAGCAGTATAATCCAAATGTTTATCATCAGACCGTTCACTATTTGATCATACATCCATCAGCAGCGCGTTTGGTTTGTTTTATTTTATTGACAGATATAAATATTTGTGTATTGTGAGTGTTTTGATTTGATAAATAAAGAAAACAAACTTATTATAAGTAATCGCAACATAATTTACGTACGATTAATATTGTTCTATGTTAACATTTAAATAAAGGCTACAAATATCATGAATGTATGCCGTGCTTGCCTTACCACAAACAAGTCATTCCCGTATAGTATTTACGAAAACGTATCACCGGATACATACAGTTTCTGCACGTCCGTGGAGGTGAATATATCAGTAATTTTCAACAAGAACAAAAGCCTAGAGATCTTATTTTTAAATCAAGAAAACATCAACATTAGCGCACATTCGTCCACTGCGACATAGTCCTCTCCCGTAGGCTCTGATAACAGTCCGTTATTCTAAGATTTCAGCGTCTATATTATATTTTTCTAGTTTGTTTTTACTATTTGATGGTTCTGTATATCTTTGATATTTTATTTTGATAAGTGGTTTACAGTAATTTCATATAAAAACATGTTAATCTAAAATACATACTCGAATCAAGATCCCACTAATAGATACATTAGACGCATTCAAAAATGGAATAAAATTAATAAATTACAATGTACAATGAAACTAACAAATTTTGGATAATTAATACAAAAGCACCTAGAATAGGTGTACTTGCTTTTAAACATAGCTTTTGAAAGTGAGAAACTGTCACAATCTGAAAAAACATAGTTATGCGACTTAGGCACGAGTAATTAATTAATTACTGGTATACTTGTTTGAAATACTCCCATAGTAAATATATTATAAAAAATACCTAATGATTTCAGGTGCATGAAAACGAGGACTTGCCTAAAACTCTCTGCACCAGTTGCTACAACTTGTTAGAAAGATATTCAGATTTTAAAAAGACCTGTATTCAGTCACAAACCACTTTGGTAGAACTGCAAAATAGTTTGAAAGAAAACACTGCCAAAGAAGAGCACACCTTGGGTGATGTTGACCAGAAATACCTGATTGAAAAATGCAACTATGAAATAGATTCTGAAGTGAAGTTAGAAAATGAAATGTTTGATTTCAACGCTGGTAAGAACTCTTATGAAAACCAAATGTAGAGTATTCTGGGATAAGCCTGCTGATGATAGTAGCTGAGCTGTCATCAGTGTGAAGTTTTTATGCTATGAAGTAACATACTAGATGATACACCTGATGTGAAGCACTGCCCATAACAGCAATACTAACTTGGGTCTTCACATTCTAAAGTATGGGTGGAACCAAGTTATATTTCAATATGCTCCTGTGAGCGTCAAAGTGCCTGTAATTTTATGTACACCCTTGGCTTTTTTTTTGAATGTAGTTGTGCATGTAGTTTTCAACCAGTTAAAGTTATAAAGTTGGATTAACGGTCGACACTCATTGGCTCATCGTAGCTGATCAAACCAGAATAGTATCATCTTTACTAATAATTAAAATATAAAAGTGCTTATTAGTTGGTTCTTCTTTCATGCAACAAAAGATGAAAATTTTCTCAAAGAAATGATGGACTTGAGTGTCACAGACTACTTTAATTGCAAAAGAATGCTCAGTTTGTGTAGGAGCGTACTACAGTAGCAAAGCCGCGTGCAATATTTAGCTTATTATTAATATTTAGAATGAGATATAACACTGGGTTGTTAAAAATAAAATTAGTACAACTAACACTTTTGGAACTATTTCAGACTACCTAGATGTGCAAGAGTTCATAACTGATGAGGAGACAGTCATAAAAACTGAACATAAATTAAATAAATCAAAGAGGTTATATATTATATTACATACACATAATCTATAATAGTTCCTTTTTTTCCATATTCGCAGTTTTATGCTTTTTTCTAATTCAAATCATTTATTTGTGTGCTTATGCTATTAAGTTACCGAACGAGCAGATAGGCCCACCTGGTGTTAAGTGGTAACCATAACTGTGGTCTGCCCATAACGAGCAATACAAATTGGGTCCTCCACTATTTAGGTAAGACACCACCCAATTGCTTGGCGGCAGAACTGGGTACCTATGGTGGAAGTACTACCCTGGACAAACTTGGCATAAATTTAACTGCTGCTAGATGAATCACAATATGGAGAAATAGAAACGATATTTTGTTAATTTTTCATTTTAAAACATTATTAATTATGTAATGTACTGATGATAAATGTCAAAATATACTTGTTAAAATTTCAGGAAAGTTAAATTAAAAGCTCCTAAAAAGGAGAAAGTGTTGGTGCGGGAATCTTTTAAGTATGTATGTGGAATATGCAATAAAAAGTTTAAATATGAGGACAGATTTGAAGCACATAAGCAATACCATGAAGGCAAAACAGTGAGTGTAAAAGGCCCAAATTTTCAGTTCATAGAATTAAGATAAAATAAATAGATCTTTTCAAAGTTTTAATAACCCTGCCTTCTGCTGTAGGTCGTGGGTTCGATCCCTACCCAGGACAAATATTGTGTGACGAATATAGATGCTTGTCGGTGTCTAATGTTAATATGTATGTGTTTACAAAAACAAGTATATAAATATAATATAAGTTGTCTGGTTCCCCATGATACACGCTATGCTTAGCTTACTTTGGGGCTAGATGGCGCTGTGTGAAATGTCCACTAATATTTATTTATTTATTTTTATTATTAAAACTCCTTACTTTTTTCACAGTGGCCCACACAGCCAACTACTGCATAGTGATGGCCCAACTGTACACACAAGGCAAATGTCACGGCATCCACGCTTTCATAGTACAACTGAGAGATGAGGAAACCCACATGCCTCTCAAGGGTATCATTCATCAATCACCAATATTATATTATTTGCAGCCTAAAATAGTGTGTACGAAGTGCAACAAAACATTTATGACATGGAGTGGTCTCCAGCGGCACACAGACAGCGAGCACATACAAGTCAAACTAGAAACACTGAAATGCATTAAATGTGGAAAAATATTCAAGAACCGACACACTCTCAAGATACATGTTAAACTGCATGCGGACGGAGAGAGAAATCTCTATGTCTGTGATATTTGTGGGAAGAATTTTTCTACACCGTTTACTTTGAAAGTAAGCATAATTTGTGTTTTAATTATAATAATGTTTCCCTCTAAAAGGTTTTACACCCACAATTTATTTTACTATTTGTCTGGTTTGGGGGAGACCTCTACAATATATTAATAGAGCATAAGAGCAGTAGAACTCTCGCCAAGTTCGTCCGGGGAAGTACTGCCACCATGCCCATTCTGCCGCCAAGCAGTAACGCTTTCGCGTTACTGTGTTCCGGTTTGAAAGGTGTGGTTGCCGGTGAAATTACAGGCACACGAGACATTCCACCTACACGTCTCAGAGTTACGGGCGCATACGTTGCGACTTGGGTCTTGTCGTACCTAGTAGGGGAGGACCCAAGCCGCATCGCTTGTTATGGGCTGAGGTTACCACTTAACACCAGGTGGGCCGTCAACTCGTTCTGTAACTGTATTACATTAAAAAAAAAAAAAAAAAATATTATATAACTTTTGCCGGTTTAACTTGTCCATGGAGATTTTATGTAAATATCTTCGGGTAGCTTGTGGTCAGCCGGGTCAAGTTAGTTAATACAACATTATACAATTAAATTAATTTGGTTGTACATATTGCGTTCTGTCCATTCGAAATTTGTACAACTTGTGAAACAGAGTCTCATTCCACGCATATTAGGAAACAAACACCTGAGAAATGAGGATGAAAAGTCTTATGTTCCTGTTATTTCATATGTTCCATCCAATTCGGAACACAATAACTAAAAGAGCGTTGGGTACTTAGGAAGATAAATATTAATACCAGTGTGGTATTACTTCCCCAAAGAGACAAACTATAAACAATTAAAATAAGTAATAATTTTTGTTAAATTTATTACTAGGTATCTACTGCTTCGGGTTCAAAACTAAAATAGAAACATATTCCCAACCCTCAGGGTCATCTGGAAATCCACAACGAGAACCGAGAAAGGAGCTACTCCTGCGAACACTGCGGAAAAAAGTTCTTCACCAATGGAATGCTGATGACACACGTGGCCCGCCTACACATGGGAAAACGGTACATTTGCCAAATCTGCAGCTACCCCTTCACCGACAAATACAACTTATCCAAACACTTGCTCATCCACCAGGGGGTGAAGAAGTTTAAGTGTGATATCTGTGAAAAAACATTTGGGACGCACTCAACGTTGCTGGTGCACAAACGGATTCATTCCGGTGAGAGACCGTTCGCTTGCAGCTACTGTCCGAAGGCGTTTATATCTAAGAACCGGTTGGTGGACCATCACAGGATACACACCGGAGAGCGACCGTTCAGCTGTAACATGTGCAGCCAGGCGTTCACTCAGCATGGCTCGCTGCGGAGGCATATGAAAATTCATAGCAAAGTGCCTTTGATTGCGATGTGAGTTAAATATAAAAATGAGTATAATGTGAAATGAGACATTCCACCTTCACATGTCAGAGTACAGGCGCATACGATGCGACTTGGTTCTTATCGTTCCTAAGTAGGAGAGGACCCAAGTCATTTTGTAGGTAGAGGTTACCACTTAACACTAGCTGGGCCATAACTTTATCACATAAAAAATAGAGAATATTAGTTTAGAGAAGTATTTATAAAATATAAATTAAATATATTAAAGTATCTTATTAATTATATATTTATATATTATATAAGTATATTATTAATAAAGTAATTCAAAGAAATTAAGGTTTTGACTATAACATTGTTTTAATTGTAATTTTGAACTTATTGGGGTAAGAATCAATTTATCCGTTCAATATTTTGCTAATATACAAACTTTTATTTAACTTAACGTCTCATGTGCCTGTAATTTCACCGGCAACCACATCTTGGTGTGCACAGGAACTCCTCAACTTGTGTGTGTTGACAAGTACTTATAGCCCTTGATGGCGTCCAGGGTCTGATTGTAAAGGTCGTTTTAAAAATTGTATTTTTCAACTCTAACTAATTTAGGCAAATATCAACTACAGTCACAGCTATGTTTATCATGTAGGAGTTCTTGCTTTTGCGTGTCGTATTTAGGCCAGGGAATTCTTCCCCACTATCTGTCTCATGATATCAAGATGACGTAATAAATACAAATAAATGTACTGAAACAAATTTATATTCCTGTCAATAGTCTTAACATTTTAATAATTGACTTTCATGAAACTAATTACAAATTTGATTCTTAATATAATATCACAAAACGACGTAGGTCACGCTAATAATACATAAACATTTTAAATGTTAATTTTCCTTTTCCTTTATTAAACAATGTATGTGTAATACATACAGGGGTTTATCGATCTTATGACTCTTCATCGATAACTTTTGTCGACATCACGTCACGCGTTCCAATCCGCGTAAGCGACGCCTATGGCCGTGACCGTGACTTGTATGCACAGCCGGCTGTTCGCCGTTCTCGTGGCTCATCATCGATACCTTTCGTCGACATCACGTCACGCGTTCCAATCCGCGTAAGCGACGCCTATGGCGGTGACCGTGACTTGTATGCACAGCCGGCTGTTCGCCGTTCTCGTGGCTCATCATCGACACCTTTTGTCGACATCACGTCACGCGTTCCAATCCGCGTAAGCGACGTCTATGGTCGTGACCGTGACTTGTACGCACAGCCGGCTGTTCGCCGTTCTCGTGGCTCATCATCGATAACTTTCGTCGACATCACGTCACGCGTTCCAATCCGCGTAAGCGACGCCTATGGCGGTGACCGTGACTTGTATGCACAGCCGGCTGTTCGCCGTTCTCGTGGCTCATCATCGATACCTTTTGTCGACATCACGTCACGCGTTCCAATCCGCGTAAGCGACGCCTATGGCGGTGACCGTGACTTGTATGCACAGCCGGCTGTTCGCCGTTCTCGTGGCTCATCATAGATACCTTTTGTCGACATCACGTCACGCGTTCCAATCCGCGTAAGCGACGCCTATGGCGGTGACCGTGACTTGTATGCACAGCCGGCTGTTCGCCGTTCTCGTGGCTCATCATAGATACCTTTTGTCGACATCACGTCACGCGTTCCAATCCGCGTAAGCGACGCCTATGGCGGTGACGGTGGGTTGCATCGCCAGCGGTTCGTCGTTCTTATGGCTCTTCATGTGCCGGTTCAATGCACACTTCTGTATAAACGCCTGCGAGCAGAGGCTGCACTTGTGCGGTTTCTCCCCCGTGTGTATCATTCTGTGGTTCCGCATGTCTTTGTGTGCCATGAAGCGTTTGGGGCATATGTCGCACGCGTATGGCCGCTCACCTGAAACCACTCACCATTTAGCTCCTCGTTAACTAGACTAATTCAGAATTGCATTCTCTAAAAGTTATGTTTCAGGTTTGTTGATAAAAGGCACATTCGTTGTTTATGTAGCTTTATGGTCTCTTGAATAAATTAAATTTAAATATTGATGGACATTTCACACAGCGCCATCTAGCCTTAAACTAGGCATACCTTGAGAACCAGACAACTGATATAATACTTTATTTGTAAATACACACGTATAATACATTTTAACACCCAGACATAGAACAAACATATATGGTTATTGCACAAATGTTTGTCCTGCGTGGGAATATAACCCACGACATTGACACAGCGCAGAAGGTAGAGTTACTACTGAAGTACTGACTGAGAGACTGTATTTACAAAAAGTATATAAGTATTAACTGTCTAGTTCCCGTAACATAAGGTATCCTTAGAGCTAGATGGCGCTGTGTAAATGTCCAGTGATATTAATTTAATTTATCGCCCCAAGAAGTTACTGCACGTACACAGTTTGTTTCCATAAACTTACCCGTGTGCGACCGAAGGTGAACAATTTTGAAGCTCTTCGTCTTAAACGACTTATCGCAGTACTCGCACGAGAAAGGCTTTTCGTTGGAATGGGAGCGCATGTGTTTAAAAAGGTCACTCTGAAAATAAAATAGAACTGAGCTATGAGGACAGTCAATTTGTCATTATTTAAAACGGTACGGTCAAATGCGAAAGTAACGTTTTCTGTTATATTTTCACTCCTAACCCACGGAACCAATTTTGATGAGTTTTAGTATAGAGATAGACTGGAGCTTGGAGAAGGACATAGGCTATTGTCGCGAAAGTAAAACTAGAAGGGGGTGAAACATGGGATAAAAGTTTGTAAGGGAAATCAATCCTAAGGTGTTTAAAAACTCATCATAATTATACTATTGGAAAGAAGTAAAGAATGTTTCTGCGTTTTTGACCAATCGTAACTTGATTGATCAAAAACAATTATTTTTTATAGTATTTATCCATTTTCCATGTACATTGATAAAAGCTTGGAGAATAAAATAGGCTACTCAATGTAGTAACTGTGCGCAGTGGAAACTAAGCCTTAATCACCTTGATATAGAAGCGCATATCGCATAGCGTGCACGCGACGTTCTTGATGCCGGAGTGTCGGATGAGGTGCGTCTTCAGGTTGCCGGCCTGCGCGAACTGCTTGCCGCACTGAGCGCACTTGTAGTTCTTCTCGCTGTTGTGCGTTTCCAAATGCGTCTGCAACACGTATTTACAAAATTATATTTAACATGCAATGTTTGTATGTGTGTTTAGATCAAAACGTGCAGTTGAATTTTGAACTGGTTCTCGTAATGTGCTGAAATTTGATATTCACGCTGACGGACATTTTACAGTGCCATATAGTTTTTAAATACAGACAAAAATACATATCCAGGCACGCAACAAACATGTATTTTCAATGTTTGTCTTTAGTGGGAATCGAACCAACGCAGAAGGCAGACTTTACTTCCAAGTGTGGTGTGAGATAGGCCAAACTATAGTTTACCTTAAGATTATATCTCTGAACAAACTTGGCGTCGCACAGATGGCACGCGTGGTTCTTGACGCCGCTGTGGATCAGTTCGTGCGTCTTGAGCACGTTCAGGTACGCGAAGCTTTTCCCGCAGGTACGGCACTGGTACTTGCGCACGCCGGTGTGGGTGCGCGTGTGACTGTGCAGGTTGCGCAACGTACGGAACGTTTTATCACACGTGTCGCACTTTATATCCGGCTGAGGAGTGACATTCATATTTTTATACAAACTGAAATCCAATCAACTTATTTGTTCCTCCTTGATTTGATTTCAATTCTAATTTTAATTTAATCATGTGTAGCCAACCCTGTCTGTATTAAAAAGGGTTTTTGACTAAATACATAGTACCAAAGTTGAAAGGTCTGTTATTCCTCATACCTTTTTGCCAAAGTGACTTCTCATATGAGCTTCGAAATTTTCATATTTCTGGAATGACCTATCACATTTTGGGCATTGCATTCTGGTTCTCTTCTTAAGTTGCAACGGCTCACCTCTCCTTCGTCTTCTTCTAACCCTGAAAAATGTAATCAAACAATTCACAAAAACAAGTTAGGTGATTTATTTAATTTTCGTTCAAGAAACCTAAAAACTATGTGACAAATGGAACTAACAAGACGGATAACTAGAACGAAGAGAACTTTGATTATGACAAACTAATGGAAATTTATCAAATGGTTTATTGGAACGACACAATACAATTCGTTAAAGGGATATTACATGAATCTATATTGCTGCAGCTGAGAATTAAAAGCATGTTTTAGATGTAGGACATGAAAGTAACAAGTTTACAAATAATATAATTTATATGTTGGCGAGTAGGTAACCTAGGAGCATTTTATATTAATATTATAACTTGAGATCTTAGTATGTACTTATTACACACAAGACAGATAATGATTTCCACAATGAAGAATGAAATGAATACTACACTAATAGCTTTCGTTACAAACACAAAAAAGGAGTAAATTAATTGTTCCAAACTGACTTAATGTAACTTGTCAACTTACGTTGCAGTTTTACTGCTTTTCTGCTCAGAATCATCATCACTGGATGATGATGATTGACTGCAAACATCATTGCTATCTGCAGACGCATCATCAATGCTGTAGTTATCTACTTTCCGGAACTCCATTTTCACAGTCTGTAAAGTGGAAAAAGAAAAAAATTATTTTTCTTTGCACTTGAACGTGTGAAATGCAAACTCGATCGAGCCTCAAATTCTATGTTAATTAAATGGTAAACTTAGGCATGTGTGGGGGTTATGGTGTCTTATCTGCAGAGATCTTGGACCACTCTAGAGTCTGTAATCTTCAACTACGAGTGGTACAGTGGAGAAAGTGTGGAATGCAGGAAATAAATTTTGCTACAACTTAATATAACACAACCAGAAGCCTGTATAGTATGTACTATTTTCACAAACACTATTAATAAATAAAAATTTCCTTCTATTACCTGACTGTTCAAATGTTGCTTCAATATAACATTGGATTTCAAGGCCATCTTCTTAAAGCTGTAAAGTGTTTTGAGTAAATCCACACATGTGTTGCACATCTGCTTCGGTAATTGGTCACTGTCGGAAACCTGCAAATTGTTATTCCTATTTTGGAGTTTGTCAATCATCAGTCACATGTTACACAAATTATGTTCGACTGGCCTCACAGCTCAGTTGGCAGTAACCCTGATTCTGGTCTGTTGTGGGTTCATTTCCCACCCAGGACAAACTTTATGTGATGAACATAGATATTTGTTCTATGTCTGGGCGGTAATATGTTTTACATTATTTATCAGTTGTCTGGTTCCCATGATACAAGCTATGCTTACCTTAATTTGGAGCTAGATGGCGCTGTGTGAAATGTCCACCAACAAGGTATATTTGCAATTTAAACAGGAACATAATGGGTTATCTACGATTAAAAACTGTTTGTGAATAACTTTTGTGAAAAACTAGGGTCCACCCTAGCCTCTGTCGCTGAACTAATGATCAATATTAGGACCCGTAGTCTTGAAATACTGAAGGTCTCATGGTATTTAGTTCCAAAGGTACATCGTATGCTCCAAAGTTTATTTGTCTCGAACAAATATAACGAATTATAATGTTTCCTTACCTCGACAGTAGTGCAATACTTGAATATTTCAGCGTAAAGCATAGGTTCGCGAGGAGATATCGAAAGCAGACTCGTAAAGGGGCCTGTGTCAACAAGGCATGCACGACACATTTTTTGAACATCTATAACTTCGGCCATGTTTGTTGGTAATGTTAAATGTGGAGTTGGTATACAATAGAGTTCTGTTTAACGATATAAACAGCGATAAAACGAAAATAATAACATTCCCACAGTTCTGTAAGAGGGAGACGGCACGACAAACCAAAACAAAAACCCGTATCAAAGACATTGACAGCAAACCTAATAAATTTGACATAAACACAGTTGCCACAGCCAAAGAAGTCGAGCTGAACTGACTGTTGCTTGTTTGATGTTGACGGTGACGTGTCAACTCTCGACGACATCAAACGTAATCGTTTGCAGCAGATGCATTGTCCTTATAAGTCTGAAAAGAATAGCACGTCTAAATGCGCCCTTATTAGCGTAATAAAATAGATATGGTGACTATAATTTAGTAACTAGCGTCTGTATACGGGTATCGTTTTGATCGTGAAGATACGGCGACGGTAAGTCGCTTACCATTATTTTACAAAAAAACATTCTTATATTACTATTTTCTCGGATGATTTAGATGCACCACGGTACCTAATGAAAACGGCTTATCACTTAAGAGTACATGAGGGTAAAATTCATTGTACAATATTATATTGGCATTGAATCTCGTCTGTTTCTATGATGGAGAGCGGAAGCATCAATACATTTTCGGTAGGCACATACATGTGACAAGTGGTGAGCTCATCGCTTCCATTGTTTATGATACCGTAACATGAATAGGTAAATTAAATTCTATTTAGTAATTATTTTATGTATTTGCACTTTCACGAGCGGGGATTTATTACATACCTAGCAGCATATTGCAATAGGTATGTAATTTTCCTTTGTATTAAAATTGTTTATTTAATAACCATCCAATCGTTGGCTAAAGTCAAAATAAATTTATGTGGCCCTCTTTTCAGTATTTATACAACATTTTAAACTTAACTAGTGATCAGTTAATGGTTAATCCTTATTTTTTTCATTTTCAGTTTCCATTACTTTTTGTTTTAAGTAAGTTGCAAGTACATACATACTTATGGTAATATAATTTCATAATGGTATTCATTATGTTATTTTTCAGTTAAATGCATAAACTTGAGTGTTCATTGATGGATTATGAACCTGCTAACAATCAACAAGCAGACAGCGACGCTTCATGATTAAGGAGATCACAATAGCATTAACAGTAATAGTAATACAAGACTCTCTGCGAGAAAGTTGCTCTGTGTCTTAAACCTGTTCGTGCATGTAAATATTTCCATTTGCGAACTACTGATTGGATGACACGTTCACGTTTATTAATGTACGAGAAATACCTTTGGTAAATTCGTCACTATCGAAGCTGAAACGAACAAATCATCAGGAACTTGCAGTTTGATGCAACTTCGTCAGTTTCACATACATAGCAGTGATAGTGAGTATATCTATGTTGTATTGCACTGTCTGAATCGATAACGCTAGCCGCTGCGGCCACGGTAAGGCGTGCCGTGTGTTGAAATTGTGAATTGGTAGGTACTTCAGATGTGTAGTATATAAACACTGATATCGATAAGAACGGAATGAAAAACCATTTAACTGTTTGCGTCGGTGTGCGTAACTTAATTTCGTCTTTATCAACAGGTAAGATGGATTCCAAAATTGAAAATGCAGCAAATGTCCCCGTGGAAAAGGTACCTAAGCATGAAAGGATTCAGCGTATGAAGGATCATTTTCAAAAAGAGTTTGGAGACAACCCAACCTTTTTCGTGAAAGTGCCTGGACGCGTCAATTTAATTGGAGAACATATTGATTATTGTGGATATCCAGTGTTGCCAATGGCATTGGAACAAGACATACTTGTTGCAGCTAAACCTTTGAATAAAAAAGAAATACAAATTGCTAATTTGGATAAAAAATATCCGAATTATGAGTTGACATCTAAATGCTTTGATGAGATCAAAATCGAGCCCGATAATAACGGAAAGCCTTTATGGCATAACTATGTTCTCTGCGGAATAAAAGGAGCGTTGGAATATTTGAACGATGAATTTGAAAATGGAATTCAAATATTGGTAGATGGAAACATTCCTCCAGCATCAGGACTCTCCAGCTCCTCCGCTCTTGTTAGCGCATCTTGCCTTGCGTTCCTACACGCACAAAAAGCTAAAATCACTAAGATAGATATTGCATCTTTGTGTGCAGTAAGTGAGAGATATATCGGAACTCAAGGTGGTGGAATGGATCAAGCGATAGCGTTTCTCGGTGAGAAAAACAGCGCGCAATACATTAGCTTCCTGCCGTTAAAAGCCACTCCAGTTAGTTTGCCTGATAGCGCGGTGTTCGTGGTTGCTCACAGTTTGGCAGAAAATAACAAGGCTGCTAACAGTGGCTACAATACCCGTGTTGTCGAATGCCGGCTCGCCGCTAAAATCATAGCAACTTGTGAAGAGATAGAAACAGGAGATAGAATAATCACTCTGAGCCAACTGCAGAAAAGTCGCGATAGCAGTCTTGAGGACATGATAGAACTTGTGAACAAACTTTTACCGGAAGAGAACTACACGAAGATCGAAATTTGTAATATTTTGAATCTAAGTGAAGAGGAATTAGACGACTTATATTTGACCCCTAACACAAAACATCTTACTGACTTCAAATTAAAGCAACGCGCTTTGCATGTATACGAAGAAGCACTTAGAGTTGAAAAGTTCCGTGATATATGTTCAGGGGCCAATGAGCCTAATAAAAACGGTACCGGTGCCGGTGATACGATAACCTCATTGGGAAACCTAATGACAAGTAGCCACGAAAGTCTCAAAAATCTCTATGAATGCTCGCACGACAACTTGGATATGCTCGTGGGGTTGTCGAAGAAACTTGGAGTCAGTGCTCGTCTGACTGGAGCCGGCTGGGGCGGGTGTATTGTGGCTATATGTCGCAAGAACGAAGTAAATGAATACATTAACACGCTGACTAATGAATTCTATGTGAAGCATTGCAAAATTAATGCGGAAAATGTTGCTTCTTATATATTTACTACAATGCCAAATGAAGGTGCTATTATTTATCATTAATCAGTAGTAGGTACAGTATATCTTAGATGTCACCTAAAAATAATAATAAAGGTTTTATTAAACGGACCAAATATTATTGTAGGTACCTTAGGTACTATTTATCCTGACATAACTGTGAGAGATGCATGTTTCATTGGTGAGTTAAGTACTAAAATATTTATTGACTTTGTTAAAGCATTTATTAGAATACTTTCTATTTACATAATTGTAATTCAGTGTTAGTAATGATCAATATCAATAATATAATAATATCAAATGTATATCCAATATTACTCAGTATCCAATTTATGTATTAGTCCTTTTATCAGGAATGTTTTATTAGTCGTATTCACAAGTCTGTATTTTAATGTGAATCATTGTATTAATAGCACATAAGCATGAAATTACGAATACATTGCTTTGAATTATGCATTTACCTATATCTTTATTACCTATGAGAATTTAGAAATCTATACAAATAAATAAAATTGGAGTGTCTGTTTGTAATATTAAAATAACCGCTTTTTACTAAGTGCATATGGTACATACACTGTATATATACCAAAACAACACTTTTTTTTCAATTTTTGTGTCTGTTACGGCTAATCTCTGAAATGGCTGGACCGATTTTGACGGGACTTTCACTGGCAGATAGCTGATATAACAAGGAGTAACTTAGGCTACTTTTCCGAGGGGTAAAATAGATAGTGATAAAACCGAATTCCACGCGGTCGAAGTTGCGGGCAACAGCTATATATATGTGTGTGTGTGTGTGTGGTTTTCCAGCAACCAGATCATCGTCACTTTCCTCGAGGTTACAACTATACAACTGATCAAGTCGGTGACTTTATATATTTTGTTAACATTTTAGTAATATAATGGATCGTCAACTTCTTGTAATATCCACATATTCTATAAATTTGTATTCAAATAAAATATTAGGTACGCCCGCTATGACCGAGTTTTGGAAAATTCCGTCCTTGGACCAAATTCCAAACACGAATTGTCCAGTCGCGTTCGGTGGGCCTTATTCGCTAACACACTGTATAGTCACAAATCCACTTCAATTAAAAGAGGTCAGTTCTTAGTTCGGACGCAGGTGATATTCTCCATCCAAAACGAATTATCCGATTTCAAAAATTCATCTATTTTAGAATGGAGTTTCTGGTTGTCTGGTCTATGGTTGCAAATTAATGTCAATGTCAATGTCAATTCGAAATTAAACTGGAACGTCACATGCATGTGTAAAATTGGATACAGATTAACAGGTTTTTGTAAATTTAGCATAAAAAAAATTACATCTCTTCACTGAAACATGACATAAAGATAACTGATTCCTATTTATCATTACATATATTTGCTGAATTAATTCGTGGTAAGTTATTTGGTAAATCTGTTTTAAAGCTGCTTAAATTTGATTGCAATACTCTCATTATAGGTACATTGTAATATATAATAATATAATTACTTCATATAATTATAAAATTCAATAAGAAAAGTATTATCATTAGCACCATACTCTATACCAATGTTCCATCATGCCTGCTACCACAGTACCAATTCATTTGTTTTTCTGATGCAATAATTTTTTTTGGGAAAACTTTCCTCATTCAAAGAGTAGTATTCAATTAGCTTGATGCTATCACAGTAAGTAAGCTTGCATTATGAGTACTAAATATATTTTCTCACAATGCTTGCGAAGGATCTGCTCCAATCATTAAACATGGTGAGTAAATGTATCTAAGTTCATTAGTGTGCTATATAGTCACAGCAAAACATATACACACCTTTTTATCTGAAAAGGTAGGCTTTTATTTTATTGTGCTATACCACAAAAGCTGACTCCTGAACCATTAGTTTATTTTTATTTATTGGTGTAAAATTCTGGGTTTTAGCAGGGCAATTCTAAACATACATGTTTTTTTGCATTATAAAATGGTAATGGTTTGAGTGGTTAAAGCCACAACAGTTTACAATCAACACAGTAATAACATTGTGGTTTGTTTCAATGTTCTACATTTATATTATATGTGTAATATAATGGCAATCAAGTTTGTAACTCATCATATACATACTCGGCTATGCAATCTTTCTTCTGCTATAATATGAAAAAAAAATGTTCTAGGATCATCACAAGAGAAGATATAAGGACAAAGGCCATCAATCCAATAGGAATGACAAGAATAACTCCCAAAATGATAACTCAGTAGAAGTTACAACTTCTAACAAAGAGAAGTCAATAGAAGCAGACGCCAGCTCTTCTAGAAAAAGTAATCAGGTAAATACAGCGGTTCCATTTCCTAGCGCAGCAGCAGAGGACGAGGAATCTAGACTTTTCAACCAGAAAGTATCAACATATGTACTAAGGAAAAGCCTAGACAAAAAGTCAAAAAGAGTTAAAATGTCTACAAAAGAAAACAAAACCAGAGAAGAAGTAGTTGCCGCCAGGGAAGCCAAGAAATTAGCCAAACAAAAGGCGAAACCCAAGGAACCTGGACTTTCAATGGAGGAAGTCAAAGCAATTGTCAAGGAAAGGAAGAAGACACTTTCTGAATCATCTAAGGATGCAAAGTCTGGGAAAGAGCGAATGAAGAGCCAATCCGAAGCAGAATCGAAAAGCAAAGATGAAGTTGATAAAGCTGTACCTATGGGTAGAGAGCAGATACAAGCTGAAAGAGTAGCTAAGAAGGCTGCTAAACAAGCTCGGAAGAAGGATGATGCTGGCCAATCTAACACATCTACCCCCCAAAGCACAGGAAAGGGTGACAGTATAGTCACACCTCAAGCGGAGAATAATATGACTGTAAAAGATGTTGTGGAAACATTGAGAGATATCAAGAATGTTGCTTATGAAGTGAAAGAGGTCACGGCAAAGGTGCAAGCACTCGATTTGGAAGGGAAAAAAGATGCTGATGGGATACAGGTATTCCTATAGGCCTTATTCTTTTATAATAATTTACTAGCTTTTTTAAATTACGTCACCCACATGATACTGGGATAAAAGTAGTATTTTCTGTTTGGCCATTACCTACTTTGTAATTTTCTCATAAATCCAAAGCTAATTTTCTCATTTAGTTTTATAAAGCTTTTATTCTATAAGCATCAATATTTCGATATATTAAGTTGGGACAATGTAATACCTGTGGATTTTATGAAAATGTCTTCACTGTTGCCATCAGTGTCTTTCATATCTGATCTCTTATACTTGTTGGTGTCAGTTGGGAACCGGGATGTCCAAAGCGGAGCTGAAGGCAGCTCGGCGCGCCAAGCAGGAGGCGCAGCGCGCCGCCAAGCAAGCTGCTGTCACCGCGCCTCCCCCACCACCACTACTTGCACCGACCCAACCAGCAATCCCAACCAAAACTAAACTAACAACTGAGATCGTTGCGAAGGTAAGTTAATATATTTTGATGTGATATAGTTATGGAACGAGCAGATTGCCCAGCTGGTGTTAAATGGTAGCCTCATAACAAGCAATACGACTTGGGTCCTCCCCTAATTATGTACACTGTATGCACCCATAACTCTGAGTGAAGGTGGAATGTCGCATATGCCTGTAATTTCACTGGCAATCACACGTTTCAAACCGGAACACAGTAACGCGAATGCTTTACTGCTTGGCAACAGAAATGAGTATAGTAGCATTACTTCCCCGGATGAACTTGGCATAAGCTCTACTGCTACTAAAACGTGCATGCAAAATACTAATTATGGCCATGAAGATGCACCATATCGTGCAAGTAATTCTCAGGTATTAATAGAATGTCTTACATGTAACCCACACTTTACTTGATTTGCACAGGAATTTGTAAATTTAACTTGTACATTGTGTACATTGCACTTAAGTCAAGATGTTGCCAGTAAAGAGCAAAGAATTGCACGAATTTTTTCAAGATGTTGAAGAAACACTGAAAGAATATCACGATACGTACACCTATTTCCAAGCAACATTGAAACCCAACTGATATGTGCCAGTGTTGATGCAGCATTATTTTATTTTAGGAAAAGTCACCGAAGCGAAAACTGGACAAGATGCGAACGAGCCCTCAGTCTCTCTGTTTCGGATTGGAATACAATGACAGTGAGAAATATCTCAAGACTATGCCAGTCAATTCCAAGTGAGTAAACTATCATTTTCTTACAATTTATTTCAACTACATACACATTACTCTAAGAATCAGCTTATTTGTCAAAAAAAAGATTATGCTCATATGTGAATAAATACTAGTCATCAATAATATTTGCAACAAAAAGTAAGTTAAGTAGTGCAAGAAATTTGTTATCTTTTTAAGGGCTTATAATTGGCGATTAATCTTCGACGTAATGAGGTTTTAAGGTCAATTAATCCTTAAACTAATGTGGAGTACCTAGTAGTGTAAACACTCATAGATAAATTGGAGATTATACCTACTTGTAAAGTACCTATTTGCCCAACCAGGATGATGCAATGAGACTTTTAAATATGGTACTTTTACTTAAAACGCAATTTCTTTCTACTGGTGGATTCATTGCATACATTGATCGCCCTAATGAAGGCTCCCGATGGAGCTGTTACATATTCGGTGGGATACACAGCAATTTTTTTTTTAGTTCGGTCGTTAGATATTTGGTAATGTTTAAATTTATACCCTCCATGTAGGTGTAGTTATGAGAAGACTTAACGTCCGTCTCACAGATGACACGTGTCTAGGAGCTCTGCTTAAGTGTATTTGAAGCTGGCTGTGTAATATTTTGCCAGGAATACCTTTATAAAATATGTTTATTTCAGCATTCACCCAGCCTTTATAAAACTGGGCGTGCAGTTGGCGACTAAGACGGTCGTGGGTTCAAATGCGCGATGCATCGCTCTGCTAAATGCATTGAAAAAGGTAAGTAAATTTGCCATACAAAACAAAATCTTTGGCACTGCATTACTAGAACAAACTGTCATTAATATGCTGTTTGAAATTAAAAATGAATGATTTTTCTTACGTTCTTTCAAATTAAAGATAGATTTAATATAGAAGAGAAGATTTTGAGCCCTTCAAGAGATAACCATCGACTACACTCTATCTGCCAAAAACTATTTACGGTAGATTGTTTGAAAATATTTTAATTTTGGATGTTCTAATATACTCAAACACCTTTTATGAAATGCGCCCATTAATTGTGAATTAATCACAATACTACTATAGCTACCAATCCCTTGAACAGATGACCACAGACTACAGCCTGCCGGCCAAGACGGAGTTCGGTCGCGGGCTGGAGACGCACCTGGCTCATACGCTGGAGTTCCTGTCTCGTGTGCGGCACTCCACCGCCTCCGAGAAGAACGCGGTGAAGTTCTTCCGTTATCATCTCACCCAGTTGCCGAACAACGTCAACGAATATGATGTGAGTACTGTTTGTACTTGGTACTTGTTGCCGATATCGTCTCGTTAAACTGAAATATGAAAATAATATTAAAATCAGAGTATTTGCCCACCACTGCGTCAACTGCCACAATATAATAACATTCGAAAAGTTTATCATTATACAAGCTATGCTTAGCTTACTTTGGGGCTAGATGGCGCTGTATGAAATGTCCACCATAATTTAGTTACCTGTGATGTCTACTGCCGGGAATAAGTCTCCTCAAAGTCTTCCTTTTTATTATTATGACGTTGTATTTTCATTGTTGCTGCCACCATAACAACTTTTTCGCTAAACAGTAGTTGTATTTTCCTACTTACGAAAACTATTGTCTAATTTCGATTAAATATCTATCACACAGGCCAAGAAAACCCTTCTGGACGAAATAGATCGCTACATCCGCGAGCAGATAGAAGTAGCCGGGGAAGCAATCAGCAATGATGTCCGCAAGAAGATCTCGAATGGAGACACCGTGCTCACTTATGGATAGTGAGTATTGGTATTATGGTAGTTAATCCAAAATGTATCCTACCGCCTGCGCCAACTACGATCGAAAAAATGGCATGGTGATGTGGAGACCGGTTAGTTGATTTGGGGACTGTGATGTTTTTCCCCAGTAAAGTAAATATATCATAATATTTATCCATCGGAAACGCAGATCAACATTATCAATTGATTAAGCGAGTTTGTCGTCAATTCCACGTGGTTGTGCTGGAAAGATAGACCACCACAGACTCTTTATTCGAGTCAGTTCTCTCGAACCGGTGTGGTGAAAGGATTTTAAGTGTGCCTCAAAGGGGCTCTTTTCGTGCACTTGACACGTGTCTTCGAATTTTTTAGTTCTAGGTTTCCTCACGATGTTTTCGTTCACCGTTTTGAGAGCCACAGACTAAATATAGGACGTGGACAGTATTGTAACAGCGTGTCTGTGTGTACAGCTCGTCGCTGGTGGAGCGCATATTGTTGGACGCGTTCGGTGCCGGCGTGCAGTTCCACGTGGTGGTGGTGGGCGGCGGCGTGACGTCGGCGCGCGCGCGGGACCTGTGCCGGCGGCTCGCCGCGGTGCGCCTGCCCGCCGACTACGTGGACATCACCGCGCTGGGATACGTCATGCACACGGTACGTTTCACACGTTTTGTACTATGCTATCTTATTGATTCAGTCACATTAGCCTAACTGGTTATTTTGGTATACATATTTTTTTTTAATTAAATGTCTTGTTTTTTCGCATGGGCCTTAAAATCGTTATAGTTTTCAGTCACCTTTTCTTTTCCTTTCATTTTGAAAATAGTCGTTTTGCAGAGCTTCTCTGGATCTCAAAGTTGGATGAATACAAGATATTTTATTATTTTCACTAATTTGCATAGTCTGAAATTGAACAATATTTATTATGTAAGTTAATCAATAATACCACTTGGGACATAGGACCCGATTGATTTTAATGATCGAAAACGTAAGTCCCAATCCATTCCATCCCATTGTTACCTAAGAGCGTGGTGGTCTAGCGGTACTGACCCCAAGTTTCTATCCGGAGGCCGCCCGAAGTGCACCTATGAGTATTTCGATTGAAAGATTTATGTGCGCAATACCACATTCTCAAAACGTGAAGAAAATATCGTGAGGAAACCGACATGTCCTAGAACTAAAGATTCGATGACATGTGTCAAGTGCACGAAAGGAGCCTCTTTGAGGCGCACTTAAAATCCTTTCACCACACTGGTTCGAGGGAACCAGTGACTCGAATAGATAGACTGAGTTGCCTGAAATGAATAAATATCTGTGTGTGGTGTGTGGTGTGTGTATGTTGCAGGTGAATCTGGTGTTGGTGGGCGCGAGTTCGCTGCTGAACACGGGCGCGGTGGTGGCGGCGGCGGGCACGGCCGCGGTCGCGCTCTCCGCGCACGAACACAACGTGCCCGTGCTCGTCGCGCAGGAGACGCACAAGTTCAGCGAGGGCGTGCAGACCGACGCGTTCGCTGACAACGAGCTCGGTATGTCGCTCAGCACTCACTACTAGCACTACTTGTACACACGCATTACAAGTACAGTACCGGTTGAGAGCCGTCTGATTTCATCAAAAGCCCGTGTAAACGCTGTCAAGGTCATCTGCTGTCAACAGCAAATTGTTCAGAAATAAAAACAAAAGTTTGTGGATGCGTTCATCCACGAGTCTCACCTACGTCACAATCTTTTAATATATAAAATTTTCGTGTCACAGTGTTTTTAACAAAACTCCTTGGCTTGACTGATTTTTATGATTTTTTTTTGTGTATATTTGGTAGGTCTGAGATTAGGACGTAACCTATTTTTCATATCCCTAAGAGATAAGGGTGTTCCACCCCAAAAATTATTTATGATTCAGCATTAAAGAATACATACGACCCTAAATTTTCACCCTTCTACCACCAACCCCTGATTTTTTAATTGCGATATTAGTACTTTAATAATTTTCAAAACTCGGTGGTCGATTACTGATAAAAAAAGTGTTTAATGACATTTTTACCTTAACGTGGCATTGCAACGCATGCCGGGTACAGCTAGTTTTTTTATATGTATTTCCCATTGTTTTACTTCTTCGTTTCCAATAAAGTACTATTACTATTATATATTTCCAGGTAATCCAGAGGAGCTGCTCCCCGAGGGGTCGGAGTTGCGCAGCGTGCGCTGCAAGCCCAACGTGGGTCTGTTCAACGTGACGTACGACGTGACGCCGCCTCGGTTCGTGACCGCCGTGGTGACGGAGCTCGCCGTGCTGCCGTGCACCAGCGCGCCGGTCGTCTTCCGCATCCGGGGGAACGCGTACGCGGCATAGCCCCAATCCTACCCTACTCCACCAGGATACACGCTCGCTTTGTAACAATCAGCCTCGGGCTCCAAAGGGGGAGGGGGGGGTGGGGGGGGTAAAAGGGTCTTTATATAAAAAAAACGATTTATATAAAAAAAACTACACGGATTTGTGTAAATAAAATAATGGTAGTTTCGTGGGAATCTTCAGGCTTTTTTGGCGCAAGGCGAGTTGAAAGTACTACCTACATATAATTAAACTATTCATTTAATAGATCTAGGAATCAAATTAGTTTTATACATTTGACCAGAATTAAAACTCATTTCAATTGTACATAAACAATTAGTTACATTTAGCCACGCCATGCCGTTTTAATAGCAGGGCTAAAGCTATTTATTCTTGAAAAATAATCTCCATAATTGCGTGGATAATATTTATACTGCTACTCAAAAAAAAATGTTATTATTAAAAAAAATTAGTGATGAGTGTAAAAAAGTGTACATAAACTTATATTGTATAACCAATATTTATGTTAATCGTATTCTTGATGTCACTAATGAAATTTACTTTGATATTATTTTAATTGTTTCATGAATGACGCATTTGGGTTATAAGTGAATTCACCAAAAATGGTGGGATTAGGCTAAAATAGGTTTGATGTGAAACATCTATAGCCGCACGTAAAACCGATTTCTGGCTTGGCGACGCGTCGCCACGGCATGAGCGCTGATTGGTCCGTTCAAGGTTACGACAAATCATAAACATTATTAGTGATGGGGTACTTAGTTTCTTACAAAATAATGTCGATGTTTCACATCTGCCAGGCGTCCCGTGACGGCTCACATTTTTTTATTTTATGTTAAGCCCTGATTTCTTGAGCTGTATATATACTAAAACTAATGTAGTTACAAAAACCTATTTTTGTTGTTTATTTAAATATTAAAAATGATTATATATTTCCTTGTCATTGTTATCTATTGCTTGAAATGGTTCAGTTTTAATACTCGGTACATTATCTTACAGTCTAACTCCCACCTTTTCAGTCATAATGATCAATCCTGAGAAGAGGGAATTTAATAACCCAAGCAGTTTCGTATTTCTTCTACTTTCCAGTATGAACTTGTATATGTAATAAAAATATAAATTATAATTATACGAAATTTGGAATACATAACATGGACTTCTATAATTGTCTAATTTTTCAAGGTTTTTGACTCTGAGAAATGGAACCTTACTTACTCTTTGGGTTTAGGTTAATTACCCTAGTTTGACTATCTGTGAGGTATAATTAAGACATTTTAACATATATTTTATAACCAAAACCATGAAATGTTAAATGCTGAGAGCTCAAAGTTTAGTATGTGTAATAAAATTCAGAAATAGCAAAGTTCATGTTTTAATTGCCCACTCCCCACGAATACAAACTGCTCTGCACCAATAAATATTATATTTATTAGAAGTTCAAAAAGAAAGTGACATCCATCGAGTGTACATTTGTGAACCTATGTCTAACCTATAAGAATGAGAAATAAAAAAATTACATTAGTTTTTAATTATGACAAACACTTTATTACTGCTTAAATTGAGACCTCACTTAAATGCGGAAAACTAGATAGTGTTGCAATATAAACAATAATAAAATATATTAACTGACTTCAATAATATTAATCTTTATGGTGCTCTGACTTGTGAATAGAGAAATCTAATCTTACATAAATAATGACAAGCAAAAACAAAGCATAGAGGAAGCCTACAACCAGCAGCGGCTCCTGGAACATCAAGAGACGAGGGAATGTGTAGCGAAGCTGGAAATCTTGGATGTGATTTTCCACTACATTTTTCTTCACGAAAGTGATTACTGGACGACCTTTGACATCCAAGAATGTGTAGTGAAGGCTGTCAGGCAGCCTTGTCACCGGGTAAGGAACATTCAACTTGATTCCAGTAGAACCCTCAGGCAAAATGATCTTAGTGATCACTTCATCGACTTGCATATCATCAAAGATGTGGTCGATCACCCTCATTTTGAGCAGATAATCATTCCCAGAGTGGTGTAAGTACTCATAGCTGGGTACATTGTAGCCGAGAGTGTAGTGAGTTCTCCAGCCACCAAACAGAGGGTACCTCGGTCTCAGGTCCAACTCCACTGAGTCTTTCTTCACCTTCATGTTGGATGTAGAAATGTTGCCATTTGTATCACGGTAGTATACATCAGAGGCAGAAGCTGGGAGGATGGTTTTGTAGGATCTGACACTGGCGGGGCCACTGTGGTGGTCCTGTTGGTAATCGTAGCGAGAGAAGGCTCCTTTCAGTTGAGCTCCGGTGTGCTCAATCTCAATCACTTCTTCAATAGCAATGTTGCCCCAGTGAGACACTTCAATGAGCCGCTCGATGCGAGTTACAGTCAGGAACGGAGAGTTGTTCTTATAGTGGACACTTAGTTCCTTCTCAGTGAAGGGTCCAGTGTTGGGGTAAGGACCGTACACAATGGTACCATCTTGTTGAGCGAACGGCTTCACTTTAGTGAACGATTCAACGCTCTTTGTGTTCATGTTGACGATGGTCTTCTGTGAGGTGACATAGTAAGGCGTGTATACATACAAGTTGCCGGTGTATTTGACTAGTTGGTCCTCCTGCTGTGTGATAGCAGTAGGATACGGCTGCAGGGCCTTCGTGAACACCGCCTCTGTAACCACGTACACCGTTGATCCGGCGTTAAGGGTTTCTCTCAGATCGACACGCCAAAATTTAACGTAGTCATAACCTTTAACTGTGGTCTCCGCGGTACGAAGATCCTTGCTGTTGCTATCCTTGGCGCCTATGTAAGCCAAGTTGTTCTTGGCTGAAGCTTCCACGGCTAACAAGAAGCTCTTCACCGGCGATTTCCCTGTGTTTTCCAAGGTTATTTTCGATACGATTTTCACGAGCTGTGTGGAGATATCGATCGTTCTGTCTACATTTTTAAGCTTAAGCTCACTAGCGATACTGTCCACGTTGACACTGTTGGTGTTTATTACTAAATATAGCAAAAAGAAAACACAAAATTGTAATTTAGCCATCGCCGGTTTGTAGCATTCACAATTGACAAACCAATTTTTCTTTTGACCTGACAACGCCGCTTATACCGGAAGTACACGCCACCACGTACATCCTATACAAATGAAAATCAAATGTCTATGGTAGACATTGACACTGTCATAACATCAATATTGCGTCTTTTTTCTTCAGTGGACCAAACCCAGTGTCACTGCAGTTTCATTATTATTGACTGTTTCGTTCGTTCATTCGAATAATGGTCCTTTTTTTTTTAGGTCTTAGTTAGACTTCTCGAATTGCATTCGTTCATTCACTTCACAATTCACGTCTCGTTTTCGGGAGAGGGTGAGGGTGGACGGTTGTCCATCGTAAAAAATATTTACGAAATCCTGGAACTTGTATGAACTATTAAGTGTGACAGTTATTTTTTATTTCAAGAAGAAAATAAGAAAAATATTACACCTTATCTTTTCAAATCGCTTCGACCGCGACCTTTTGGTGACCGAGCTGCAAGGGGACCCCGCAGGCAGGAAGTCCCATTGATCAAGAATGTTACGTGCAACTGTACGCCTGGCACTTGTTTTGATTCGTAAGTAATTGGAGTGCATCTATTTTATTGCGCTATTTTTCTTCCGTAACAGCGAATATATAATTTTTAACATTGGAGTATTATGTGTTCCAGTCTCGAACCAGTTTTTGACGCAATGCGAAGCTTTAAGGACCAGTGGACAAAACTATGGAAAGTATGACAGAGGCTACAATGACCCATCGAAGCCCAAGACCCTGGCAGGCACATCATCTGGTCTTCCGTCTCAGCATACTGCCCGAAGAGGTTTGGGCATATCTGCTTGGGGCATTGTTATATTAATTGTCAGTCTAATTGTTGCAGTGATGGGCTTATACTACTTTTCCATATGCTATCCCATCTGCAAAGGGTACAGCACAACAAATAGATATGATAAAATGCCCAAAATGGGAATACCCACTATGGCGTGAACATTATTTCTATTTGAATATCATAAACATATCTACGATAAGAGTATTTTAGAAAAGGCGGTTGTGATTATAATGTAACCATGGAGAAGTTGTTAAGATAAAATGTAAAGTTGGAATTTTGTAACCATTGAAAATGAGGAAAAAATGTAAGACTGTTTTGGACCAAACTTTGGAATACAACAGAACTGTTTTGTATTAGGTTAAATATGTAGGTATAAAATGTATCATTCGAGTGAAACAAGTACCTCAAATAATTGCCATATCCAGTTTTACATAATTGTATTTCCAATCCAATTTTTATAAAAACAGTTCTTAGAAACACTTTTATCTTTGTAACGTAGTTCTAATAAAATGTGACTACTCTACCATCACAAGTTCGCGTGAATTTTGTGTGTACGATAAATTCCCGCGAACTTGTTCTCGTAATCAGCTGATATATTTTTGAGAGATAACATAATTAAGGAAATGCCTTCAACCACATCTGAGTAATCTACTGTGTCACTTTTATCTTTCAACAAAATGTTATCTCAGAGTTCATTGTGTATGCCAAACGGCTCTATTAGGCCTTAGCCTACTTTTGAACAAAAACTGAGTGATGTAGTTATATATTGTTTGCTTTGTCTCGTTTATCGTCTCGAATATTTGAAGTGTGTACTTGTAGTCTACTTTGTGATCTATTTTTTCTTCACAGTATTATATTTGTTAATTGTTTTGAATCACACTGGAAAGACTGTGTGTATGACTTTAAAACTTTTGAACAGTTCAACTAGAATAAGATTTACACAAAATGTATGAGTAAATGCTCAAAATATATTTTATGCTTTTGTGAAGTATTGGTTTATTTTAAACCTTTTTGCCTATAGTAGGTTAAATAAGAATCTAAGGGAAAATCATGAATTGCTTTTAAATAAAAATTTGCTCATGATATGCAAATATTAAATGTTCAAATCTGTAATTAGATTTTTGGTTTGTTCAGTTTGTATTTTGTGCAGATTAAATAAAGTAATTTCATTTTAATTAGAAGGAATATCATTGAGTAACGTATGTATATTTATTTAATGAATGATTATAATTAATATGAAGTGGATTATATGAGTGAAAAATAATAATTTATTTAAATCATTTATTGGCCATAAAAAATTCTATATACGATCACACATTAATAACTTACTGGAAGAGACATCTAGATTTAACTAATTTATTAGAAACTGGTAAAATGGCTTACAACAAAAATACCTATTAAGTTAATTGTGATAATGGTAGATATGTCTGGAATATAAAAATAAACAACAGAATTATTTTCCTTAACAGGAAAACAAACATTCATTAGGGAATGCATCAGTAATTATAATATCATTGCTTTTTATAGAACAGACTGATAAGTTTATATAAATGGTTTTTAACTGAGAATTAAATAAAAATATTAGTAATGGCCTATATGGATTGGCCTGAATTACAATCAGGGCTACGTATGATGTCCACCATAATTAAGGCATGCTACACAAAAGAACCACGTTAAGGCCAGTTCACTAGTTCGTTATTATAATAAATGCTATTCACTGCACTGGCTCGAAAAATTTAACCAAAACGAGTGTGACCAAAGCTTAGTATTTCTAATGCAAAAAGTAAAAACTGCAATACTTTTGGCGAAGGGCGACAAGTTATTTCATAATTAATTACTTACAATTTTAAACATACATATATCAATAAAAGTATGCTACAAACCCATTCAGCCCAAGTGAGAAGACAAAACTGACTAAATCAAGAAACTGTAGCGACGCTTAAAAAATCCAAGATGTTTATCAAAAATCCACTTCACAATTACAAATGACAAGTCCACGCTACACACTCACTTCAGAGTAGATGGTTTACATTTCAGACATTTTTGTATAATAACTTCAATACAGAGGGTAGATCACAAATCTCAGTGATGAAAAAACAAATGTCATATCAGGTGACAGATGACATGTGAATGTCCACAGATGATAATAGTCTGTGAGTCTACAGCTCGTCCTTCTCTAGGTCTACGTCGGAGAGGTCGATGTCCTCCTCGGGGGGCAGCTGTCCGTCCTGTCCGTCCCAGGGCTCTGTCTCCACAAGCTGCGGCATCTGAGCGCCGCGCACCGGCGCCGTCTGACCGCGACCGAACGACAGGTCCCTGGGACAAATCAATATACGTTTTTAACCAACAAAAAAAGGAGGAGATACTCACTTCACTTTTTTTTTTTTCTCAAAATTGTTGGATAATTTACAATAAAAAGTCGTGTGTAACAAAATTGTAACTTTCATGTGATGGAATCGAAATGTGAGAATTAAATAGTTCAATACGGGTATTTGACTCTCTTAGATTTGTACACATTTATGAGGCAAATGAGCCTTGAAATTGTACATGAGTCAGTAAACATTGTCTCACGGGGTACAACTAACTGAACAATAGAACAACTTCCATCTAACTACTCAATATAATACGTGATTACAATGTTTATTAGTATTGCTGATTTGTATTCTAGTGTAGTATTCGCATTCAAACAATTCACACGTATCTGTCTACATTTTTTTATTGTTATATTTGCACGGTAATTAAATTAATCTGATCCCGACAGCAGTATCATAATGATTAAAAAATTATAAAAATAATTAACGTTATAGTTTATCCATTCCAACAATGCGCATATTAGTCGGTTCCAGACCGTCTACAGGATTGCTTGGTATTTTACCCATGTAAACAACCAACATTTGAGAGAAATCTGACGGCGCGGATAATATCAAAATAAAATGTATTTCAATACTGAATAGTATTCTTAGGTGATAAGAGGTTGGTCGCCCAGCGGTACAGACATCAAGTTTCAATCTGGTCTCTGGCTCAAACTATGACATTTTTTGAATTAAAAATTATGCCAATTCTTAGAACGGTGAAGGAAAATACCGGGTTCACACGAAAGGAGCCACTTTGAGGCGCACTTAAGATACTTTCACCACACCGGTTCGAGAGAACCAGTGACTGGAATAGAAGAAGTGTTCACCTGAGGAACTCGTTGATCCCGCTCTCGGAGAAGGAGCCCCTCAGCGTGGAGAACTTGAGCTTCTTCGCGTTGACGACCGCCATGGCGGGGTACCCGAACCCGCCCATCTCCAGCGCCGCCTCCAGCTCGGGCTGCGCGCCCGCCTCCGCCCACACCCATCTGCAAACATACGCTGCTTACTTATCCACACCTCACAACTCACTCGCTAGTGGCTATGCTTGCACCGTAGCTAGTGGGCTCGATTCCCACCCCGGACAAACATTTGTGATAATTGTAGATGTTTGTTAAATATATATAGTGACTCTATAGTCACTATATATATTTAACCCCAAAATGAGCATCGCTTGCACTATTGCAAGCGATGCTCATTTTGGGGTTAGATGACACTGTGCAAAATTTTCACCACAATTATTAAATCTCCTATCTCCTAATTTCTTTTTTATTATATCTTCTCTTGAATTGGTATTCTACAGTTGACACTCTGTAACCGTACCCATACAAAGACATAACATTTTCAATTGTCAAGTAGCAAGCAAAGCTAACTACCCGCACAGTGGTGACCTCTGTCTGTAACAATGCGATAAGACTTGGGTCCTTGGCTCGCCTCGCTTCCCACGCACACACAGGTGCCACAGAAAACCAGCGCTGAAGCAGCCACACCGCTAATACAGCACATGCTGAATATTAGTCTTTTTTGCTGTTACAGACCACAATTTCTTTTATTTGCACCTAATTTTATTTCTAACTAGCTGTTGCCCGCGACTTCTTCCGCGTGGAATTCGATTTTATCACGCACCCCTATTTTACCCCCTCGAAAAAGTAGCCTAAGTTACTCCTTGTTACATCAGCTATCTGCCAGTGAAAGCCCCGTCAAAATAGGGCCAGCCATTTCAGAGATTAGCCGGAACTAACAGACAAGACACACAAAAATTTGATTGAATGAAATTTGAAAGAGAGTTTTGGTATATGTAGGTACCGTGTATACATCCATATGCACTTAAAGCGGTTATTTTTATATAACAAACAGACACTCTTATTTATTTGTATAGATGTAACACGGAATAAATATTTTTCTTTATTTGTATCCCCCGCCCCCCTTAATGTGTTAGGACACAGTGTGTGACTGACCCCCACATCTTGTTCTTGTACTTGTCGGCGAGGCGGTGCAGCACGGCGAGGTATTCGCTGCGGCACGCCGCGTCGCAGTCCAGGATGTGCGGCAGGATGGAGACCACGCACAGCGGCTTCTCGCTGCACGACGACAACACCTCCTGATTCACCACCTGACACACACACACACACACACATCAATAAATAAATATTGGTGAACATATCACACAGCGCCTCCTATCGTCAGCCCCCCACAGAGAAAACACTCAACCTTCGCACCGACCCCGCCGGCGGGGTCGAAGTATCTCCGTAAATGCCCGCGCGGGGCGCATTTTCTCCAATTCCTCCCGACTCGCAACTCCCCAAGCCGAGGTCCGAACCTAAGTGGTGCCCTTGGTGACGTTGTGTATAATTTTAAGTTTTACCGGTTGAGAGCCGTCTGCTCTCACCAAAAGCCCGTGTAAACGCTGTCAAGGCCATCTGCGGCCAACAGCATAATGTCCAGTCATAAAAAAAAAAACACACAGCGCCATCTAGCCCCCAAAGTAAGCTAAGCATAATATCATGGGAACTAGACAACTGATATATTTTTCTTTTGTAAATTCATACATACATATAATAAAATATTAACACCCAGACATAGAACAAACATAAATATTACAAATGTCACATAAATGTTTGTCCTGAGTGGGGATCGAACCCGCGACCTACAGGAAGAAGGAAGGAGTTACTACCAACTGAGCTATGAGGTCAGTCAACATTAAAACATACAAACACACTTATACTATTCAAATAATAGAAAACTGCACATAAGTGTTTTTTTAATGTGATATAGTTAGGGAACGAGCCGAAGGCCCACCTGGTGTTAAGTGGTAACCTCTGCCCAGAACAACCGATGCGACTTGGGTCCTCACGTACTAGGTATGACAAGACCCATGTCGCATCGTATGCGCCCGTAGCTCTGAGACGTGTAGGTTGGAATGTCTCGTTTGCCTGTAATTTCACCGGCTATCACACCTTAACCACCAGGTGGGCCATCTACTCGTACCGTAACTGTATCATAAAAAAATAACCACGACGGCAAAGCCGCGTTTATGTTTCAAAACACCGATTCGATTTGCATTTAACCAAATCCAAATACATACATGTTTTTGATAATCTTTACGACTCTGTAACTATATAGGTTTCAAAACATTCGTACGCAACTTTTTGATTATACGCATTTATTATAGCCACTTGAGTTTCGAAAAGTTACATAAAGTTACTTAGTAACTTAAAATGTATGGACACCGGACTACTAAGTGAGAAAAGTAAAGTGAGAGTAAATGGATTATAATCTACAATGGGAGATCCGTTTTTAAATGTAAGTGACGGAATATGCATATGGCCCACCCGAAGTCAAGCAGTATCGTATGCCCATAATTAACAACTAAATACAATAAATATTGGATTGATAAAAAAATACTGCATCATATCTAACTAATCATGGTACTGCTGGTATCACTGGCTCTCTCGAACCAGTGACCTTTTTCTATTCGAGTCTCTGGTTCTCTCGAACCAGTGTGGTGAAACGGTTTTAAGTGCGCCTCAAAGAGGCTCCTTTCGTGTATTTGACATATGCCTTCAAATTTTTAGTAGGAGATGTCGGTTTCCTCGACCTCGTTTTCCTTCACCGTTTTGAGAAAGTGGTACTGCGCACTTCATCTTTCAATCGCAAAACTCATAGATGCACGTCGGGATTTGAACCGGCGACCTCCGCATTGAAACTCGGGGCGCTCTCACCAGTGAGCTGAGATGACTAAAGTGCGCCTCGACGAGGCTCATTTCGTGCCTTTGGTTCTAGGATGCCCATTCTGCCGCCAAGCAGTGACGCATTCGCGTTACTGTGTTCCGGTTTAAAAGGTGCGATGAAATTACAGGCACATGAGACATTCCACCTTCACGTCTCAGTTACGGGCGCATACGATGCGACTTGGGTCTTATCTAGTAGGGGAGGACCCAAGCTGCATCGGTTGTTATGGGCAGAGGTTACCATTTAACAACAGGTGGGCCGTCGGCTCGTTCCGCAACTATATAACATATAACAAAAATAGGACAAGGGACTAGGAAACCCGTAAAGGAGGGTTTATTTTTCCAATGGTAGTAGAACAATAGTACAGTTTCAAGATTACCTGTTGTATCTCCGGTGCGGGCACATTCTCAGCGAGTTTGTCGAGGGCCCACGCGACGATGTCGCTGGCGGAGCGCCCTCCGTTGTAGTCCTCCACGCTGTCGCTGCTCTTCTTGCCCGATGGGAACATCTTGATGGTTGGGTAACCCTGCACTTGATAGCGGCCGGCCATCATCGTGTGGACCGTCGCGTCCAGTGCGCCCAGTTTCACCTGCACACAAAGAAATGTTTATGATATTACCTGTAGAAAGCCTCACAGCTCAGTTGGAAGTAACCCTGCCTTTTGCGTCGTAGGTTCGATTCCCACCCAGGATAAACTTCTGTGTCAAATATAGATTTTTGTTCTGTGTCTTGGTGTCAATATGAGTGTATTTACAAAAAATAAGTATATATGTATCCTATCAGTTGTCTGGTTCCCATATTACAAGCTATGCTTAGTTTGGGGCTAGATGGCGCTGTGTGACCTGTCCACCAATATTAAGTAATTGTATTATATTTAGCAGTCTAATATAAAACGTAATCTAGTAGGTTTGAAAGCTGTCAAAACAAAACGGCGATAAATGTGATAAAACTAAATGAATAGTTTTAAATGTATACAACTGAAATTAAGGTTAGAATTCAGGAAAATAATATCACTGTGTATATAAAGAAACTTCTGTGTTCAAATCATTTCCCGACTCTGGACGAGATTAATATATAAGCCACATGCTTCATTTCTTTCCTTGATTTAGTGAGATGTTTTGTCAGATGCTTGGCTTTAATCCAAGAATTCAAGCCAAGCGAACAAAAAGTATAAATATAATTAATAAGCATTAAGTTTTTTTTTTATTACTTTGTTAGAAATTCCAATATGATGATGTTGATTAGGAAGTTCCATTCCTTTGTAATATTAAACTGTTTAATAATAATTTAATAAATCACTTCTGTGAATACTTTTAAATACAAATTCGACAAACGGCCACAAACAACCAAAAAAGTGAATAAAACAATAAATTACTTTCACTCCAACACTGCATGATATGGTCATTATTAGCAAAAGCTACTCAACCATCTAATATATAAAATTCTCATGTCACAGTGTTTGTAAACAAACTCCTCAGAAACGGCTTGACCGATTTTTATGCAATTTTTCGTGTATTCAGCAGGTCTGAGAATAGGATGTAAACAATTTTTCATACCCCTCAGTGATAAGGGTGGTCCACCCCAATTTTTTTTTGTCCTTTTTTTACGGTTCAGCAATAAATAATACATACAACCCAAAACTTTCACCTTTCTACGACCAACCCCTATTTTAATATTAGTACTAGTAGATATTAGTGCTTTAATAATTTTCAACCCTCGGCGGTCGATTACTTTTTATGGCAAAACAACGTTTGCCAAGTCAGCCAGTAATATAATAAATAAATAAAGACCAGTTTACCTTTCCTTTCAGCTCGGTGGCCGCCTTGGCCCAGTGTGGCTCCAGATTCTTGCAGTGTCCGCACCAGGGGGCGTAGAACTCTACCAGCCACAGGTCATCGCTGTCCAGCACCAGCTCCTTGAAGTTGCTGTCTGTCAGGGTGATCACGTCCGACTGAAGAACAAAACATAATTTGTGTTAATCGTAAGAACTGAAGAATTTAAATTCTAATAGTCTAGTCGAGTCATTGGTTCTTTAAAACAATGTGGTGAAAAGATTTTAAGTGCGCCTGAAAGAGGCTATATATAAATAACTATTAATTTTAATGGGACAGCGACAGAGATAATTTGAGATTTGGTCACACAGAGCTAAGCATTGGTCAGACAGTCCCACCAGCCAACCAACCTTATAGTAAGTATCTATCACTAACAAATCCTGTTACTGGCTTTCCTAATCAGTGTGGTGATAGGATTTAAGGTGAGCCTCAATGAGGCTCCGTTTGTGCACTCAAAGAGTATATACGTCGGGGTTCATCCAGATCTCTAAAAATTCTGTCCCTATTCAAGTCAAGATTATCACAGAGCAGTGCATATGGGTATTAGGTATGTTATTCTATCTATATAAATGCACTCGCATTCGGATCTCTGGTTTGAAGCGTGTAATGATATGATTCTAAATTCCATCAGTGTACACCAGTTAAACAGTTGAATATCACTTGGCATGTCTATGTTACAATTATAGTGAATAAATAATAAGGTGAAAAGTGATCCATACTCTTTTCTACCCTTTACTAGAATAGTAAAGGTTAGAATTCGTAATGAGCTCTAGTAGAATACTAGGGCTCATTACGAAGCTAGGTAAAGTACAATATTCGTGCTATATATAATTTAAATATTTATTCGTCAATTTGACTATTAAACATTTTTGACTGCAAGCTTAAAAACTATTTACAAATAAACATGAGCTTGATTTAACAACAGGTTTTTTGATTTCAGACAGGGTTGCATTTGACAACCCGATAGTGACACCACACAAATGCATTGTGAACTAGCTCTCAAGTGAGCCAACCGAGAATTTACCCTAACCACCGTGCTGTGGTTTCCTCATGATGTTTTCCCTCACCGGCGGCTCAAGCTCAGCGTAAGATAAGAAAGTCATCGTTTCAAGAGCTATTCAGTTGATGCGTTTACATTAGATCATTAAAAACGACTAATTAACTTTATAATAAAAAAAAATTGAAGAGTCGGCCAACTTGATGTTAGTCGGTGACCACTGCCCATAACAAAATTAACGTCTTACCTCCCCTACTTAGGTATGGGAAGAGCGCGTCGCAATGTATTGAGCCCGTAACTTTGAAACGTGAATGTGGAATGGCTCACGTGCCTGTAATTTCATTGGCGATCACACCTTTCACACCGTAACTGTGGGTATGAGTTACTGCATGGCGGCAGCAATTGAAAACAAGGACATATTAAACTAGCTGCGCCCCGCGGTGTTACCCGCTGTGAATGCGCACTTTTTCCGGCATAAAAAGTAGCCTATGTGCTATTCCAGACTATAAATCTATCTCTGTGCCAAATGTCATCTAAATCCGTTCAGCGAATGGCTGAATAAGTAAAAAACATTCATCCATCCAAACTTTCGAATTAAAATACTAGTAAGATTAAAAAACTCGACTGCGCCCCGTCTAAATACGAACAAAGCAATTATAACCTTTAAGCTTTTTGTGAATAAAATCATTTGTTATAATAAAATATATGTTTTTTTTAAATGCTCTTCTGTATGATGTCAGAATTGAACGAAACCCTCTTTTTTTTTCAATTCATCGAAATATATTCAAATAAGCATTTGCCACTTCTGTAATTAATTTAGACTGTTATTGTTAATGCTACTTTATATTTGTGTTTTTTTAAGCTATTGCATAGCTTCTATCGCGGGCCTTGAGCGTGGAGACCGAATCCAGAAATTCCGTAACGAAAAAAACCTAACACCCCCCACTTCGACCGGCACAGCGGTGATACTTTTTAGTTTTTCCATCTATCGATAAATACCAGAACTTAAAATGACTTTTTGAAATATCACGCGCAATAGCTTTACCGCGGCAGTCTCCGAGGGCCACACGTCTTTTTTTGTAATATTCTTTAAGTTCACAAGTTTCCTAAACTGTACTACCTCATGGTGGAAACTTCACTGGTTTCTGTGTTATTTATTAGTGTTAAGCTAACATAATTTATGTACTGTATGTTTCCCAAATAAAGCAAAATAAAAATAAAATAAATATTCAGGCATTTAAAAGTTATGGAGGAATAAAGAAACTAGCATACTTATGTATTATTATTATACATGCACCCTGAAACATAACACTATTTTTGGGCAGTCATGCTGTAAAATGACTGGTTATATATTAAAACTCATTATATGTAGATAACCTGTGAAGGTATATAAGCGAGGCCCGCGACATGTCCCAATGACCTATAGAAGTGTGGGTGCGTGGGATCTATGTAACGTAGGCGTGACACATTCGAAATTTCGAGAAATACTCCTACATACTACACATATTGAGGATAGTTCTAGTATATTCATGTTACAAACTTGTACACTACCAACTCTCAATATAAATCTATACAAATAAATAAAATTGGAGTGTCTGTTTGTAATATTAAAATAACCGCTTTTTACTAAGTGCATATTGATGTATACACGGTACATATACCAAAACAACAATTTTTTCAATTTTTGTCTGTCTGTCTGTTTATTCCGGCTAATCTCTGAAACGGCTGGTCCGATTTTGACGGGACTTTCACTGGCAGATAGCTGATGTAACAAGGAGTAACATAGGCTACTTTTCCGATGGGTAAAATAGGGGTGCGTGATAAAACCGAATTCCACGCGGACGAAGTCGCGGGCAACAGCTAGTCTTAAATATTTTTATAGAATAATGAAGTTGTTGCTCATTTTTCAACTCATTCAATTGGAGATAAGGCTGAATTTGACTGATGAGGTTATTATCAAAGCTGATAACGGTTCTAGAATACCCAATACAAACATGGACATAATGTGTAGGTATATGATAAGGTTCATTTCAAGTCAATGCCCCTAACTGTATTCCTGTCTTTTGTTCAGGAACTAGTTCAGACTACTTCCTACTTTGTTATTACGAATGACTCAGCATTAGATGTTTACTTTTACAACTTTTTTAATGCTTCTGTGAACATTATTTTGACATCTTTTAATAAAACCATTTAGATAATTGCACAATCATATCATAATTTGTATGAGCTTTTATTTCCTTTTGATATGTATTTAGATTTAACTAATTTAGGCTTGTCATTGTAACCCACTCTTCCGAGGAATAGTTGCGATTGGAGCATCATGGATCTTTCAGTATCGCTTATCGGTGAGTAGTATGGTTGGGCGATTTGTTTCACTTGTGTTCTCATGGTCTTCCATGGTATTTTATGGCCATAAATTTTCATATGCAGCAGCTAATATGGAGTGAGGTTGAATCTCAGTATAAAATGAATATAGTATTGATTGAGAAACCACATATAATGAGGAAAATATGTATGTATCAATTCGGTGTTGTGGTCACTGTGAAGGTGTCAATTTTAACAGTGTCTGACTAAATCAATACCACACATCTCAGTCTGTTTCATACATAGTGAATATGCAATATTTATTTTGAGGTTTCAATTTAAATTTTAGTTTAAAGCCAGAGTAATCTAGCTACATTTGAAAACTTTCCACTGATTGGGCCACTTTTCTATGCTTATACTGAGTAAGCATAGATTTTAATGTCTTCAATATGATGGCTTTCCTGTTATTTCTCCTATTTGAAACTGAAGGAATCGTACTTTTATAGAACTTATTTTGAGACAGAGTTTGTTTGATCTTATAACTATTATACAATACACTGAAATTTCTAGGTATATGTTCATTATTGACTGAACTGTAGTTCAGTGAACCAGCTGAACTGAGAACTGTCTGATTCTTTAACAAAAGGCTTAAAGATTTGAGGGCATTTACCTTATCTGATGAGGAACTGGCCTTCTTGCCAAGGCTATCATACGCCTTCTCTTTGGCAGCCTTGAGGGCGGCATCAACAAATGACTCCGCATTCCTTTGACCCTGGTAAGGGGTGTGTTTGCTGCCTGTGAAGATTTTGAGTGTGGGGAACCCAGTGACTCCATACTTCTGTGTGAAGCTCTTGTGCTCGTCTGAATCTATTGCACCCACTTTGGCAATACCCTGTGGAATAAATGGTTTAAAATTCACTATCGCTAAACGAGAGTAGGCGTTGTCACTGCAATGGGACATTGAAGGTAGCATGTCATGATTAGAATTGAGATTTAACAATAAAAACTGAAAAACTCTGTATTGTTGTTTTTAGTGAAAACATCTTACAAAGATATTGTAAAATCAGGTAGTCGCACGAGGGGTGGCATAATCGTTAGAAGTGATGTATTCCATGAGACAATGAGTCACGCAGTGAGTAGTAACATAATGAGTTCAGAGAAAGATTACCTTTAGTGCTCTGGCAGCCTTCTTGTAATCAGGGACGAGATTTTTACAGTGACCGCACCACGGCGCATAGAATTCAACGATCCACACTTCATCTGAATTTGTAACTAATCTGTCGAAGTTACTGGGTGTTAGCTCCACAACATCTGACGATGAATCGTAAAGCCCGTACGAGCCTACTGCACACAATAAAATACCTGAAAAACAAAGAGAAATGCTTATAATGACCGGCACATTACAAATTCAAAAACATTGGAACGTGTGTAATGTCACAGTTTAATCGTGTTTATAAAACATACCTAGATAAAGCGAGCGTAACATTTTGCACAATTTAACGCGATTTATTCAGAACAAATTATAAAACCGGCTACAAAACGAGATCGCACAGTGAAACACGTCAGTCTTTTTTTTCAATATTTGTACTTTTTTGGACAGCTCAGCGATGCCATCGGTAGTAAAGACAAGGATCTTGTCGATGGATTCCGTGGACTTGTTTCATTGGTCCAATCATATTTTGGCGATCTGTGTAGGCTATAGGTACCTTGCCTATTACTGTAAAAACAGAAGTGAAGTTAGGAGCGAGTACACGATTGAAAATGCCTGGAAGTGGATATGCCTGGGGTAGTATATATAGTTCGTTTTTCGTTAAATATTAACCTATGTGGATATGCATGATATATGTATCGGTTAAAAAAAAAGTTAAAGGAAGATCCATACTTGTCACATATCGCTTTTTGGGATAGTTCTTTCATTTTCATAGACAAGAAAAGAAATGAAACAAAACAACAAACAAACTATAAATGGTTGCAGTCAGCTGTTGTTTCTCTAATATTTTTGGAATTCCTGCGATAGTACAGTAAACTAAACTCTTTACATTGTATATTTATTTAAAAAAATAATATAATGGTGATCGTGGATCAGGAAATTAGTCCAATTTAGGAGAGTGTGTTTACTATTTCCCTTTTGACAGCCGCAGCTCTTGACAGGTTATGTTTGCGCGCTTTTATATTGGGGCATTTTCGGCGGGAAACCGTTGCAGAAGCGTGTACGAGGTGATCAAAATTCGTCGGCTATCAACTAATATAAAAAAACATATAATGAGTTCAAACATTACAAAACCGTTCACTGTTTTGGTTGAGGGGAATATCGGCAGCGGAAAAACTACATTTTTAGAACATTTTCGCCAGTTTGAAGACATTACATTGCTGACGGAGCCTGTCGAAGAGTGGCGTGATCTCAAAGGATGGAATCTCTTGGTAAGAAATTTAGGATTCATTTCTCCAAAAACTACCTATGATTTCATAACATCTTTTAGATGGTGAAGAGAATCTCATTGCACTAGGCATCTAATCCAATTTTACATCCAATCCAATCTATTATTTTACTAACTTGGTTGGGTATGAATACTTATCGCCTAAAGCCGATGATGGCTATCAGAACACAGTGGGTTTGATTCCCACCCAGGGAAATTATTGGTCTAACGAATACAGGACTGTTTGTTCTGTGTATGGGTGTCAATATGTATTATATGTATGTATTTAGAAAAAAGTATATAACTATTATATCAGTTGTCCGGTTCCCATGATACAAGCTATGCTTTTTTTACTTCAGGACTAGATGGCACTGTGTGAAATGTCCACCAATATTAATTAATACTACATATTTGTAGACACAGAATTCAAACAATCTGTCTTGAACATGAACTATCCTCCATACTTTTCAGGACCTCATGTACAAAGACACAGCTAAATGGGCGATGACATTCCAATCGTATGTGGCTCTGACTATGCTGAACATGCACCACAGGCCCACACCGACACCCATCAAGTTGATGGAGAGATCTCTATTCAGTGCTCGGTATGTAGTTGTCAAAACACATTTTGACTGGGTTACAGCTTAATTTGTAGTCTACCTTTGGTAGGTTCTAGGTTCAGTTCCCACCTGGGACACATTTGTGTTTTGAATGTATTGTATTGTTTTGTCTGAGACTGAATGTTTAAACAGCAAATTTCTACAAAAAAAAAACATCATCTGATTACTATAATACATGCTATGCTTAGTTTGGGGGTAAGATAGTGCTGTGTTAATTCCACCAATATTTATTTATTTCACATAATGCCATTTTGAGCTGTAAATAATAGCTACATATTTTTATTCTAAGTGAGGACATGTCAATGGCCACCTAGTTTATATTTAGTCCTGTTAATTCTCAGAATAAATTCATTTATTTAAACTCATCATGTGATCACATCTACCAAATCAAAGGATTGTGATCCCTTGTTGGACTGTGGCCCATTCACTCTTGCTTGTCAAGAGTGGGCCTGCAGTGTGAGCAGTATAAGGCTGATATTACTATTGTTCAAACTAAAGAATAGAAAGAAAAATAGGAAATATGTGTTATATTATATGCATCTCTCACCTTTTTAGAATAAAAATAAAATAGATGATATTTAATCTGTGGTTTCTCAGCGAATAGTTATTTGGAGATGGGATGGGCTGTGCTAGTAGTGTTTAAAAAGTTTTCATTTAATCAGGTAAAAGTTCCTTAAAGTCTACCATACTGTAAATTATACTTTTATCAACTTCATGGCCTGCTTCATGATACACAATATATCTTATAATACCTTTAGAATTTGATAAATAATCAAGAAGTAAAATGTAACATAGATGAACATTCCTGGGAAAGGAACACACTTGCTAAACAAAAGAACTTCTCTTTGCCTTCACTATGGAGGGTCGGATAGGGTTTGAACAGGCGCTAAACTTAGCAATACATATGCACCTTGTAATTTTAGGTCTGAGTTTTTTCTTTTTTATTATAATTAATTAATTTAAATTGTAAATTTTTGGTCTGAGTGATGTTTCAAAGCTATTTCTCCACGAATTCAATGGAATTAAAGTGCTTGTGTTAACATCAATTTCAGGTACTGCTTTGTGGAGCACATGAAGAGAAGTGGGACCATACATCCCGCTGAGTTTTCAGTCCTCGATGAGTGGTTCAGGTTCATTCAGCATCAAATACCAATTGAGGCTGACCTTATTGGTAAGTGATTATGTGGGGAGAAAAAAAATGTGTGTCAGTTCTGTATCCAAAGTAAGCTAAGCATAGCTTGTATCATGGGAACTGATTTAATACTTGTATAATTTTTTGCAAATACACACATATTAACACACAGCCACGGATCAAACATCTGTTTGTCCTGGTTGGGAATCGAACCACTGACCTACAGCACAAAAGGCAGGGTTCCTACTAACTGAGCTTAGATGCCTGTCTATGTTAGCGCCAGCCAGCAACCATTTCCTCTACCACCATGCTGGTTTCTTTGCGATGTTTTTCTTCATCGGATGCTAAAGCGTGTTGTAGCATTAGAACCCACAACCTACAGATCGTAAACTGACATCACTGACTAAATGAGAGCGTGGTGGTCTAGTGGTACTGACCCCGAGTTTCAATCCGGAGGTCGTCGGTTCAAATCCCGACGCGAACCTGAGTTTTTCAATTAAAAGATTTATGTGTCCAATACCACGTTATCTTATATCAATGAGTGCATTAATCATACAAACCTAATGAAATTAATATTTGTCTTTTACAGTATATCTTAAAGCGACTCCTTCGTGTGTGTATGAGAGGATCAGGAAGAGAGCTCGTTCCGAGGAGCAATGTGTTCCGCTATCATACATAGAAGAATTGCATAAATTGCATGAAGATTGGCTCATTAATAGAGTGCACGGAGAGTGTCCTGCACCGGTAAGCTTACCATTAAGGTCAGACTACTGATGCAGCTATCATTCTCTACAGGTCCACGTCTGGACTGTTGCAAGAGTCTGAGTTAAAACATATTTTAACTTACTTTAATTTCATTATTTTAATCATTTATTGAAACATGTATGGTACTGACATGTTCTAATTAAAGAACTCAAGTCCTCAAAAAAAAAGGGTTTGTTATGTTGCAACAGAAATGATCCCGCTTGTCCTGAAAGAGGGTAGGCAGAGCTCTCAAACGTCTTTAGGATTAAATCTACCATAGGGACACTCTCCGGATTGGTAGTTGGCTACCTTCGAATTTTTGGTTCTAAGAGATGCCAGTTTCCTCAAAATATTTTCCTTCACCATATTGAAGATGTGCTTATATTTGATGAAGACATGCACAGGCTTGTGAATCGAACCGGCTACGTTTAGGTTAAATGTCTGAGGCTATACATACAACTCTACCACTGCATTTCTTTTATTGTGGAATTCAGTTTCACAATGTTTGGATTATATACTAGACAGAGACTGCTAACCCAAGAGTTATCTTTTACCATAAATGATTACCAAGTAAAACTACTGGGAAAACTAGCTTAACCATTAATGTATTCATAAATATATTATTTATGTACAAATTTATAATATTCAGTAAAATAGTTATCTTGATTAAAATACAGGCAAACAAATTAACTACATTGTTATCAACAGCACGGCAACCATTAAATAACTATTAAAATGATTATCACTGAATTGCTAAACTAATTTCAATTGGTAAGGTACACACCACCTTTTAGATAATAAAAGACAATTTCGTGACATCCTGCAACATTTAAGTGTAATAGTAATCTTTATATATTATGATATAGTTTCATTTTTATGTCTGTATGTCACTAAACTGCTTCTAACCGATATTGATAATTTTTTGTGAGTATGTGAGTAGTGTATGATGGTCCCTGGATGTTTTTGATTTACAATTGGAACAAAAATTTCCTTTGCTTCACTTTCGTGGCGTCGGAATATATAGCTCTCTTTCTATTTCTCAGTAAGTCGTATCTTCCTTCTCGCTCATGTAACAAAACGTAAACTAATGCGTCTATAAAATATTACTCTCAATTCTCGTTCTCTTATTGATTATCGAGTAACTGCCTGAGAAGTTTCGCTTCAGAAAATAACACATAATTTTCCTTTACAGGTATTGGTTTTGGATGCAGATTTGGATCTCTCTCGGATAACAGAAGAGTATAAAAAAAGCGAACACCAAATATTGAGAAAGGCTGTTGATGTGGTGATGAGATCCCCCTCCAAACACAGCCCGAAGAAACCCATCTCGACTACACCTATCAAAATCTCACCGCAAGTGAGAATTTTATAATGACAGTAGAATTACTGGTATTGTGTGTTGAAAACATACATTTTGCATCAAAAGGGCTTACTCCCGCTATTCCTACTATGTATTTATATTACGATTGACTTCTCAGCTCAGTTGGTAGTAACTCTGCCTGCTGCGATGTAATTATAGTTAACTTCCGCTACTATATAAATATACAATATTATTTTGATATTTATAGGTTTTCCAGACATTTTCATACATTTCAACTTTTGACTGCTTTACTCAAGCTAGTACATGAGTTGTATTAGTACACATTCTGGGTTGAAAATTCGAAATATTTCTACTACATAGTCGGAATGGTTGGAGTAAGCCAGAAAATGTGTTTACCAACCTTTTTTTTAAGACTTTCCTTTTACGCGAGGAAAATAAAAAATGGATAAGATGGAATGTGGCGATTATTTTTGCTGCTTAATATAGGAATATATATAATAATATAATAGGAAATAGCTTTGTTACACAGTTGTTTCTGGTACCATATGCATGTAATTCTAGGTTAAATTCAATAAGTTTGGTAAAACAGTGATTATAGTATTGTATTTAGTAAAAATATGGCCGATGGGATTAAATTTCACAGCGATAATATAGCAGGCCTCTATTCTTAGCAGTATTTAATGGCTTTGTGTATTGTTGGTCAGAATAATTTAAGATTATGTAGCAATTATTTTTCTATGTTATTGGGTGAACATACATAGCTTATATTATTTAAAATATAAAACCAACAGACTAGATTGAAACATTTGACAACCAAAGTTTGTGAAATCATAGAAGAATTTCTATTACTTAATTCTATGAATCTGAGAAGTATGGGATAGTTTCGTGTCTTAGGATGTACCTATGTCAAATAAGATTTTGGTTAAGTGCAATTTTTGGTTGAATTCAAAAAATTTAAGTACGTACTAAAATATTGATGATGTGCAGCGCAACCTCTATTGATACTACAATAAAGAGTCCATCATTGAGACAGGATAAAGGGGAATTATACATACAACATCACAATTTTAGTTTAGAAATAATTTAAAAAACGGCTTTCAGGTAGTACTACTGAATCTAAATCTAGATTAGAGCATGACTAGAGCTGATTCTATATATCCGCCTGTATTGTGGACCCTGATCATGCACATTTAAATTTTGGGGTCCATCCCTAATGTGGTTTAATTGTAAATCGACTGCATTTACATATAATTTTAGTTAATACGCTACTTACATTGCTCCCATAAAATGGTGATGCTCTCATAAATATTATTATAAATTTTCGTGTATACTTAATTTAGTATTGTTTAATATATATGTATATAAATAAATTAATATATTCTTATATAAGTCTTTTGTTTTTTAAATCTGAATAGAGGTCATAATGGACAGACAGAATGACCAACGAATTTTATAATTCCATGGATATGCAAATGGGATGGAAGGAAATAGGGCCACAGCGTAACAAGACAAAGGGGGCTAATTCGTACGATTTCAAGAAAATGAAATTTGTTTTACCTCAACCAGACGAACGTATTTCGTACGCGCAGGTAGTTTTGGAAATAAGCTGGCAATACCGAACGACCCACTTAGCCCTTGATTGTATTGTATTGTATTCATTTATTCATCTTTCGATATGAACATAATTATGCACTTAGATAAGTCTAATACAAAAGTAGAAATAATAATACTTTTGTACTCTTTGATTGGCCGTAGGTAGACTATCACTGCGATGATCCATGGCCTTATTGATTCAGTACTCAGAGGATGGAATCATAATAATAATGTGCATACAATAAATTTACATTATGTTTTTTATTTGAAATAATAATACTTGAAACTTAACTTCACTATACGGACGAACTGCCGCCATATGGGTAAGGGATTATTAACAAATTTCCACCCATGGTGGAGTAAAAACCCCACTCTTATCGATAAGTCATTATATCGAGATAATTTTCCCTACTAATTTAGTATGGAACTAGAAGTTCAAAAGTATTCAAAGAGAAACGGATCGAATGATTACAGGGGAATCTGTTTTTAATCGGACCAGTCTTCTCCACTCCTTACGTTTTTACGCTAATTGATCACAAAAAGAAGATGGGTTTCACCGCTCTCGTTGGGCATTCTAGAGACGTAACCACACCAGCGCAGCTTTTTTTCACTCGAGGTGAAATTTCCGTGTCTGAATTCCACCATTTGACTATAATTTCTAGATATCATATTATCGTCAAAGCTATTATTAAAGTATGTTATATTAAAAAATTGCATTTGAAGAATTATATTATAATTAGAATGTTTGTAAAAGGAGCAAGTGCTTATAACTGCGTTGTTAGCACTATCTCGCAATCTACTTATCATGTTGACGCATATATGAATCTAGAAACTATTTCCCTTGATATTCCCCCTGTGAGCATTTGTTGGCAACATATCAGCTGTCAAATTGTCAGCTGCCAAAACTGTCATGTGTCAAGTGGTAGTGCTTGTTTACAATTTAGATATTTCACATTTACGATGTATTTAATTTATTTAGATAATTTTTTTACATAACTAATTATATTAGATCATGTAGTGCAATTGGTTAGTTTTTAATTAGTCATAATATATTTTTTGTGATGAGTTCTTGTTGTGGTAATGATATATTCATAAATTCTGTTGCACAAGAAATAGTGGCCAGTAATTTGGAAGTATTATCCCATGTCGCTAATGTTGTGTATGATAATTGGGGTTACTTGGGGGCTGCGATCGTCGGAATAGTCGTGTTGGCGGTAACTCGCAAGATTAGTGTTGGGTCGCAGACGTGAACAAAACTTGATATTGAAAGTAAAAGTAATGATATTGACTGGTTCCCACTGACTGCTGCGCCGCAAGGTATGTGCTCAATTTATTTTTAATCTTTTACTACTACTACTATTCGAATCACTGGTATCTCGAACCAGTGTGGTGGAAGGATTTAAGTGCCCTTGAAGGAGCCTCTTTTCGTATCTGTCACGAAATTACCAGGTCAACTGCTCATATGCTCTGCTTGAAATACAACTTGGTCCTTGTGTATTGAAAAAAATAAAGATGATATCGTAAGAACCAAGTAACATCACACTGTCTTCATCACTCTGGAAGTCGGCGATGGAAGGTCTCACTTGCCTGTAGTTTCATAATATCAATAATTTAAAGATTCCATATATTCATATTCTCCATTGTAGACTACATCGTGACTTAACATCAAGTGAGATGGGGTCAAATAAAAATATACGGTTTAAAAAATGACAATGCCTAAACAATGCCTTGTGTGATATTTACCTTATTATATAAGTCATACATCTCTACATTCATTATCAATTTTAGCTGCTACTGGTAAAGAAATACATTTTCTGTCTGATAGATTGTCAAGTTGAGGCACAATAGACTAACAATAAATAAAAAAAATATTGGTGAACATTCCGCACAACACTATCTAGCCCCAAATTAAGGACAGTTGATAGAATACTTTATACTTTTAATAAATAAATAACATACATCAACACTTGTCAATCAAAACTACAGCCTACAGTGCAGAGTTACTACCAACTGAGCGACAAGGCCACTCAGAATAATAAAATTACATATTCTAATGCACCCCTACTCCCAAAATTTATCAATACACTACTCATACTCAACCACTCTTAAAATACCGCAATGACCTACAAACCGAGTACCTACTCAAGGTGTTTGACTTATATCCATTTTGTTATCAACTACGACTCATCTTATCAAATAATATTGAAATCCGTTATGATATAATGCTCGTCAATTATGACATGCAGAAATTTTGATCAGATTGTAACATTCCATGTGTTATATTATTATAAAATGCTGGGGTTTCAATTTACAGGCTTAATTTTTTCATTTTTCATGTAAATTTGAAAGATTGGATAACTGAATGAACATGACTGATAGAATATATAATATATTATTTACTTTTTTTTGTAAATACATACATATAATACATATTATCACCCAGTCTGTATTATATGTATATATTTACAAAAAAGTATATAAGTATATATATCAGTTGTCTGGTTCCCATGATACAAGCTATGCTTAGCTTAGTTTGGGGCTAGATGGCGCTGTGTGAAATGTCCACCAATATTATTATTATAATCCATTGTCAATGGTCGTGTTTGTGTACCTACGGTAGCCCTCGAGACTGGTTCTAGCCAATGAAAGTGAGCGCCGCCCGCGCCGGTCGATGCTAGTTTATCGGACTAATATTACCTCATTCGACTCGCCCACTATTTCACTTTCCTCCGGTACTTACGGCCAGAAAGCGTGAAGTCTTGTCACAATCGTAATCGTATTCGTTAGTACTCGGGGGATTTGCTTAGATCTTATCATTTTTTTTAGAAATTATGGTCCGTTTGCATATATTATAATAGATAGTTGTTGCCCGCGACTTCGTCCGCGTGGAATTCGGTTTTATCACGCACCCCTATTTTACCCCTCGGAAAAGTAGCCTAAGTTACTCCTTGTTACATCAGCTATCTGCCAGTGAAAGTCCCGTCGAAGTCGGTCCAGCCATTTCAGAGATTAGCCGGAACAAACAAACAGACAGACAGACAGACAAAAATTGTAAAAAATGTTGGATTGGTATATGTACCGTGTATACATCCATGCACTTAGTAAAAAGCGGTTATTTTAATATTACAAACAGACACTCTAATTTTATTTATTTACGATATTAATTTCCCAAGGTCAAACCACACTCGATCCAAAAAGAAGACAATCAATCAGCACCAATAAATTGAGAGTAAATTTTTTCCAAAGAAAGGACTGTATCAATTTGTCATTTGCAATGTAGAATGTCAATATGTCTGCACTGTTATTGAAGAGGACATCTGGGTCGGAATATGTTATCAAGATCAATTCATGCATGATCTTTGTACCGAATAAATCTTACTTTTCCACTGTGGTGAATGTATAAACATTGACGTGGTAGAGTCCCCAATTATGCACACTCTACCAAGTAATGTTAAATATTAATTAATGGTAAGTTGGTGAAATTAATGTAATCATTTCTTTAGTTAATATAATAATTTCTTCCAAATGGATATCGATGAGACATTCTGTGGGACGCATTACTTCGGATAAACTTAGAAAACATCGCATTATCATGCGAACCCATAACTGTCAAGCAGTAGTGCAGTCGCATCGCTGTGTTCCGATTTGAATGGTGTGGGTGCCGGTGAAATTACAGACACGCCTTATAATATATTAAACTAGCGACACGCCAGAGGATATATGCCTAAAAATAATTTTAATAAGGATATAATTTTGTTTACGCGGCGCACGCCAGTAAAGATTCCATTCGCCATGACTTTTTCCGAAATGTTAAAACAATCATCGTCATATTTCAGCCAATATACACAAAACCTTAATTAATTATACACCTAAACCTACCTTATGAAAATCCCTTCAGTAGTTTTTGAATTTATTTCAGTCAGATAGACACGACGCGACGTGGGCCTTCGATCGCTCAAAATCGTATCTGATATTGATAGCCTATGGGCCGGGCCATCTGTCTCTGATACTCTCATATTGCTCTATAGGTACTGATAGCTCAGTTATTAGTAGCCCTGCCTTCTGCGACGTAGGTCGTGGGTTCGATTTGTTCTGTGTATGGTTCCAATGATAAAAGCTATGCTTCGCTTACTATGGAGCTAGATGGCGCTGTGTGAAATGTCCACCAATATTTATTATAATGTCACATCAAAACAACAGAGTTTCAAGTTCAAAGTCGAGATATGATTGACGAAACCGTCCATCTTTATTGGTTGTATTAGAATCGTGAGCACAGCTGTGACACTTCTGCGAAATAACACAATTTCGGGGACGGCTTGAGGAAAACGCTGGGAACTGACCTTTTAACATCTAGGTCGGCGGTGACTTAGTAATTTGTATTACTAAGTCAGTTTATGTTAATAGTTGCTAGTTCATATATGGTAATGAAACAAATTATTATTATAAATATAGCCTTTATTGCCAAACATTCTTTTTTTTACAAAACTATTAGGTAAATTATTTTTGACGTCTAGACCCCAGGGTGACGCAGCCCTCTTCCAACTTCTTCCATTATGTCCTGTTTTTGGCTGTTCTTGGCCTAGTGACTCCCCTCAGATTTTCTTGTTGTCTTTTGCATCTTCAACGGGGAATATTTCAGTGTTGTAATATATAGTTATCTTTGGTTGAATTTGTCTTGATTTTAGATGGAAGTTCATTTCTGTTTCTTATATATTTTTATATGAAACGAATTAGATACCTAACTTTTAACTAGTCGAATTGAGAAATACCTTGAACGAACCTTATGCTAGTGCGTTCGACGTTATCAATTTCAAGGATAACGATCCTGCTGGGAAAAACAAGTCCATAACTAGGCAGTAACCTAAAAACCGACTACAATAATTGCAAGTGCAGTTTACACAAGTATTTAGGTTTGTTGCTTAACAAAACTGTTCGATAGAGATCTTAATTACGGCAAGCTTTGTAGATAAGTGAGTAGGTTGGTAGGTGGCGTTGCCTAAATATGTAGGCAGATAACGACACCAATTTCAGAGATCTGATTTCTGAATTAGGATTATGCCGGAGCTGTAGTATTGAAATAATCTATCCAGATAACGGACACCTTTTACGCGATAATACAAGCTTTGAAATTGGTAAGCAGTTATCTAGATTAGAACCTTCAAGCCTGACATTGCTATCAAGAGATCTGTGTATGCATATAAAACCTTTTTGTTAATGTTAACATATCAAAAATATTATGGTATGTTTTTGTAGAATAGATGAGACTTGCGTTGCCGATCATTGAATGAGTAACACATCTCTTCGCTTTTTTTAAATGACAGCTAGCTAAAGATCTGACGGGCCACCTGATGGAAAGTACTAACCGTCGCCCATGTTATTATTCATATAAACTACATTTATATACTCAGAACCTTTTGTATTCTCCCAACTACATAATAGTTATTCATTTCAGCCGTCTGAAAGCAGTTGAATAGGGGTTCTTTATTCAACACCCATACAGATGTGACAGTGACAAGTTCCCGATAAATTGTTTATGTAACGGAGCCATATCTGTTTTATATTCGCCATTAATATTAAATGTGAACACATCTGCGTCATTATGCCAGATATTTTACTAACAAAAAACGACATAGGTACGTATGGGTTTCATCAATTCGGATTTTGTATTCATATTATACGATTGTCTCGAACTTAAAAGACAAAAATTGTTTATGGAAATGGTTTCATGTAGGAAAATTTCGCGTGGAAACTTACACAGTTTATTGGAATTTCAAATTGTAGTAGTCTAGGTACTTTTTATATTCTTTTCCTGCTGCGCAGTACTATAATAATATAATAATATTAGTGGACATTTCACACAGCGCCATCTAGCCCCAAAGTAAGCTAAGATACAGAACAGACATGTATGTTCGTCATCACGGGAACCAAACAACTGATATAATAAACATATAATGTATATTTACACCCAGACACAGAGAAACATCCATGTTCGTTACATGGGTGGGAATCGAACGGCCTATAGCGCAGAAGGCAGGGTGACTACCAAGCTGAGCTGTGAGGCTAGTCAGAATAACAATATTAAGTACATATACTATGTAATTTTATTTACAACTAGCTGTGCCCGCGACTTCGTTCGCGTGGAATAGTGACTTTTCGGGCAGCATATTTTGAATAACTGAATCCTTATGGCAGCGGCGGCGGCGCGGCTCTCAGCGCGCTTTATATAGCCACGGACGCTCAGGCGCGAGACGTGTAGTACGTACTCTGTACGTTAAAAATGTTCGCCGTGATTCTTTAAATTGACATAACTTTTTTATTTATGAACCGATTGACATGAAATAAACACTAAATGTTAAGTGAAGCTTACTACAATATATTAGTGAAAACCGTATCTAAATCGAATAAGCAGTTTCTGATATTAGCGTGCACAAACACACAGACAAACAGACAAAAAAAATATTTAATTACAATTTCGGGTTCGGCATCGATATAATAACAACCCCTGCTACTTTTTTTTTATATATTTCCATTGTACAGACACCACTTTTCTACAATTTTGTTATATATATAGATATGTTTTTATTTAATAAATAAATAGTTTTAATATCACCAATAAATTATTTATTTATTTGCTTTCCATACTGACCCGCCGCGGTTTAAATACCAAAAGTAGTTTATACGCTCGTTACCTACCCGGTATTGAAGGGTAAAGTAAAAAACTCCACGAGCGCATACCTTGCAACGTTTGGCTCCGTTGGCTCTGCCATTTTTCAGCAGTCTACGGTAATACTTAATTTAATTCAACGTGCAGCTTGTTATAGTAGAACTAGCTTCTGAGCGCGTCTATGCTCGCGTAGGCTGAGTAAATGCAGTGGCCTTAACGTACTAAGTTTTACGGTTTCAGACTCATATTCGAGTAGTTCCATGTATAGTCGTAGAGTGAATAGTCTTTTGCTAAGACAACACTCGCTTCAAAGTTTTTGAGGAAAGTTGAATTATTCAGCTACTTAAAATGTGGTACTTCAGAGAAACACCTTTACAAAACCTCAATTGTAAAAGAAAGTTTCAGAATGAACTAAAAACTTGAATTTTTGACGGGGAAAAATTCTCTCTCTTGATTTTCAGGACTTGCAAAAATGCCAAATTTTGTTTCAAAAATCTTTACGTTCTTAAATTTTCTCGAATTTACTCTCACCGGTTTCAACGGCGTTTTTCGTTACACACTTACAGAGTTTTGGACCCTTCAAGGGTAGAATTTCTAAAATTCCTTAGTGTTCGCCTTCGCCCTATAAGGAACACTGTGCCCATATTTCACGACGCTAGGATAGTGGTTTGATTGTACCTTATCAGTCAGTCAGTCAGGAAATTGTCCGATATAAATGTGTATAATAAGAGTCTGTAAAAAAGTTGTACACTGTGAAATTGCTTTTAAGATTGGGTGTGGCAGGAAATATAAAAACTGTAAGTCGAATTCCGAGCTTGAATTGGTGGCAGTGGGATTTGTTGCTATGAATTTATTTTCGCTCAACAGTCGTCTACCTTATGTGTTTAACAAATGCCTATTCGACCTGGTAGCTGATAAGAACTCAATATAATATAATCTTTATATGCTTACGTTTGATATATTCGCATCTTCCCCTTAATACCCAGTTCTCATCAATTTTACGTAGACCACCGTCCCATAGAATTACTTTTAGTGTGTGCTACTACGCAATCGTAGAAGCCTTAAATACGTTCTAACTCCCAAAAGAATTCACAACTAATGAATTGTTCAGTTGTAGGTATTTTGAATATAAGAAATTATTTTTCAAAAACAGCTTGTTTTATGATCTGTTGATAATAATATTTGTAGTTCATTCATATTTATGAAATGCGTAACTCAGTTTTTTATGTGAGTTAGTGATGGAGCGAACAGATGGCCCACCAGATGTAAAGTGGAACACTCTGCTATAACAAAACCAATAATACTTGGGTTATTATATACTGAAGAATGGGGAGACCCAAGCCGCATTGTCTGAGACTTGGCTGGCACATCTCATATGCCCAGTAATTTAACCGGCGTACACCCTTGCAATGCTAGTCAATTATTAAATACTTGTTATGTTTGGTGGCAGAAATGGGTAGAGTAGTTTATGTATGATAATGTCTAACATCGAGATTTAAATTCTTTTAATTGTTAAAGTCACGTAGAGTCCAAAAAACTTGTATTGTATCCATACGAATAACTTTTAATGTTTCTTTGTTTTCATATTTCTTCTCTAATTCCCATAATTAATTGTCACAGGTCACAAAAATCGTAAAGTTTCTAAGTTACGCTCAAGTTTGTAAGCTAACTTAGCATTGTGTTTCATTGGCGGTAGGTGTCGGAACTCATCACACGCTCACCGGTAGAGTAGAGTAGTGACGTAAGTGAGCGGTGACTATCCGGGCAGGCTTTTCGGCGGGGCCCCCACCAGAACGTTTTGTTTACGAAGCGACGCCTCCGCGCCGGCGTCGGCACTCCGCGGCCGGCCACCACGCGGCTCACGCACCGACACACAATTATACACAATACCACGTCCCGTCTGATAAGTGACACCCCGGTACTTTAAGACCCCGCGAGTACGCATCCGTAACCACGCGAACCGACCCCGACGGTCGAACCACAAACCAACCACGCGGTGTTGCATCCAGTCAGTGCCGAGGGACTGCATCGAATCGACAAATTTTTTCGTAAGTAAATTAACACCGCTTTTAGAATAAGTTACGTAAGTTATGGTATTATGATAATGTTTAGTTTGAAAACTGTAACGCAGAACACCGTCTGTGTCTACATAATATTGTTGGTGATATTGTTGGTTAATGTTTTCGTTGGCTGATAGTTTTAGGCGCAGTCTCGTGTTCCGCACCTGAAGGTCGTAATTTTATGTCACTTACGCTCCTTTTCGAAATAAAAACCGGTTGGGATCTTTAAGCTGGTGTAATAAAATTAACATATTGGTGCACGTGTGTCTGTGTGTGTGTACGATATTTGGGATTTGGGAGGCTCACAAGGATACGTGTTGTGCCTTATGTGCTCGTTTGCAAAGTTTTCTGTGTCGTGTTTACGTGAAAAACTAAATCACTTCGTTCCTTCGTTCAGGACGAAGGAATTCTTCGTTTGTGTTACTGAGAATCGTGGAAAGTTGTAAGGATTTATAGGCCCGCATGAGAGAAGCGATCGATACTATTTGCTGAAATTCAGGCTGCGATCGCCCGCATTTGTCACTTATCTCACAAACTGAATAAGTTATAGCGACTGAATGTATATACTTATTAAGTTCATACTTCAAATCAAAATTTTCATTTCGGATCATGATCGAATAGCGCAGAACTGTGATCGTCTTTAAGTCTGCTAATCCTTGCGATCTACATTCTATACTGAATTCCGTTTTGTTAGCACTTTTGGGGATCGTTTCTCACGAAAATTACATAAATCTCGATAATGTGTGTTCGATTGAATTCGTCGAGAATCCCATGTTAGTGATAAGTACATATATTTTTTGCTTGAACCTCTGTTTACCCCATATCTATATGATAATGCTATCAGTATTTAACTCGTTTATTTGATGTTCTGGTTCAAACCGAGATATTTTTACGTTAACATGCTTGTACTGAATCTAATTTTTTATTACTCTACAGTTTCTTTTATGATCAACTGAACTGTAACTATTATTATTTTAATCAATTTAAACCTAGTATGGGATTTTCAGCGGTGTTAACCGATTTTTCACAACTACATGATATCGTCTAACGTTGAAACTCTAAATATTATATATGACTGACTAATCACAATACAAGACTACGATGTATATATATCGGTAGATATAAATACAACTTTATTATTCTCATCGTACTTACAGCAAGACTCCTCTTCTCCTGTGAAAACAAACAAAGGATTAGGTGCACACTGCACTACCTCACACTCCTTGTGTCGCAGCTGGCATAGCCACAGAAAACATCCTCTGCTCGACACACAAATATTTTCCCCGGACCGGGGATCAAACGACGATCCTCGCTTCGAAGGTGTTACTATCATTTTAACAACAAATAAAGACATTACAGAGTCGACGATGTCGCTATGAGAGCTCAATATTCTCGGATTTTCCCAATTCGTCAATAAAGACCACTCATACGGAGGTATTTGTATAAAATAAATGTTCGTATCTATCTATCTATAAATAAAGGTAACCTGGTTAATCTCGTTAGGAACGGATTACAGATATCCGTAAATATGCTTTCGGAACTCACAACTGATTAATAGTAATCTATGTATCGGTGAAGACCAAACGGTTATGTACCATTTTCTCTTTTGTATATTAATTGTTTTTTTTATTAATTTGTTTAGTCAAGAGTTTTAATTTTTTCAATAAAAAAATCGGTAACAGTTGTTTATTTTGAAAGATAAAATAGTTAAATGCAATTTTCTCTTCTGTTTTCCTCAAGTATTAGTGTTTATGGTCAAATTTCAATGACTTGGGCCAATACTAGTTTAAAAAAAATGGTACAATTTTTCTTTTTACCAATATTAATTTACAAATACAGAAAAGTGTGGTTATTAGCTACTAGTGCTACTTACAGACTACGTCATACAAAATGCAAAATAAATTTACGATTTAAAAGATTCTTGAACTGTTTTTAAAAACCTATTGGTATTGTTTTATGACCGTTTACTTGTAAGTCCTCTACGTGTCACGTGAAATAGATAATTTTCTTGCGCAGATCGTACTTGAGAATAAATTTCCCTTCATACAGTAACAACGGAGAATAGTGTCCTTTACACGCGACCTCTAGACATTTGACCTTTGTTCTCCTTAACTCGCTTCTTACTGAATTGTTGTTTATAGATTTTGGAAAGCCATTATATAATACTGTGGATTTCTTTTATGAGGTATTGTTTTATGAGTAATAAATAATAATAATATTGGTGTACAATTCACACAGCGCCATCTAGCCCCAAACTAAGCATAGCTTGTACTATGGAAACCAGACAACTGATAGGATACATATATCCTTTTTTTTTGTAAGTACATACATATGTATAATACAAATTAACACCCAGATACAGAACAAACATCTGTATTCGTCACACAAATATTTGTCCTGGGTGGGAATCGAACCTACGACCTACAGCGCAGAAGGCAGAGTTACTACCACCTGAGCTGTGAGGTCAGTCATTTAAAAAATAACTTTTATATCTCAATTGATTCCACTGTATTATGTAAATATAATACGGGTTGATAAATAATTTACCTTTAAATAACTTATATTTGTATAGATTTCGTTTATTTCCGTGTGGGATGTTAAAGACAAAGGATTACATATGTTTCGACACTGGGTTGCCCATTATTACCCACTAAATTAATTCCGAATACATAGTTTTTTTGGCTATAATCCAAGAGAGGCCGTTAAAGAATTTGCATGGGTATGTACGTGGATGCCATATACAATTAGAAATATTGAATGAAATAAATCTAATGGAAAAATCTATATTAGGTATATGACCCTATTTATGTTTTCCAGTTCTAACATTCGAATGTTAGTCTATGATGATGAAATATGATAATTTGGCAAGGAATGTGCTAATTAAAAAAAATGCCAAATTATCATAGGAAATAAATACTCATTGCCAATCACTGTGTTAAAAAAGTTAGTGCTTATAGCAGTTTAGGTCACTTAGAATAAGGTACCTATTTTTATTACTTGTACTATTTTTTAATGAATAGGTTTAATACTACAGACATATATTTTAAGTTTAACGTTAATAATCTCATATTAGTGAACTGTATTTATGTTATTTTGTGAATAAAGTTCTTTTAACCATATTATTGCCTAGTAAACTGTCTCTCACGTTAGTCTCTCATTATTTTGAACGGAATCAATCAAATGTCGTAAACTAGAATAAATGCTACGAAATACTGAAAAGAGACACTTCGAATAAGTATAATAAATATATTTCAAGCGTATGTGGCCGGCTGTTTTCAATGTTGCGTACAAAGGAGTGCCTTTTCTAGACCACTATTATTATTATTATTATTATTTTATTTATTTATCAGATTGACATCCATTTTTGTTAGTAATAATATTTCTAAGACTATGTTAGCACTATGTCAGGGACGTAAAACTCGGCAAACATTTTCTATTGGTTCAAGATAAAAAAGAATTAAGGCTCTGAATACATATTTTAAAACAATCCTTGAAACGAGTAAGCGTAGAGATAACCTGCCGGTCACCTTATCGGCCGTTCACCGCGCGTTCTGTTATCAGTTAACTTGATTGTAATTATTTGAAAATCGTGGGAAAACAGCAGTCATAAAGTGATCATTTGCACAATACGCTCGTCTTAAAACATACGATATACGGTCCGTATCGACAAGATCAGCCCGGATTAGCGTTGCCAGGCGTCCGGATAAAGCCGGAAACAGTCAGGCTTTATCCGGCTTTATCCGATTTAGGCTGCGTGTCCGGACAAATTAGTTGGTTTTTGGCTATTGTTAAGGCTTTTTAAATTTAGCCAGTTTCTGTAAATTTCTCATATGTTGGTATAAAGTAGACTTATTCATTCAATTTTATTGCTTTTTCATTAGAATTTAAGAAGATGAAAAAGTAAAATGATTATGATATGATATAATGATGAAAATGTTAAGATTTAATTTAAAAAAAAAAACTTATATGTTATAATAAGACAAAAAAAAATAGAGGTGTCCGACATTTTTACCAAAATATCCGGCTAAACTAGCGAGTCCGGCTTTTCGGTTTGACGACCTGGCAACCCCGAGTCCGGATCGTTGATTGATAAGTCGTCAAGCCTGTTACAGCATTGCTCAATAAGGGACAGCTGAGGTTAGTATTAGCTAGGGTTGACATGTACTTGGTAGGTAGTTGACCCCTAGCGGGTCTGTTTCTTACACCGAAGAAAAGCAGTGCGGTGTTGATCTAAGTTCGCTGCGACTATGTACGATCAAGGGATTTGAAAGTTTTCATATAAATATATCTGGTAGGTTAGGTACTAGGTACCGTAGAATTGAAAACGTGTATCTCTATATTCATCATTTTTATATCCAGCGTAGCAGTATCTACTGCAGGTAAACTGCAGTTGGTAGTAACCCTGGATTCTGTGCTGTAGGTCGTGGGTTCGATTCCCACCCAGGACAAACATTTATGTGACGAGCATAGTTTTTTCTTTGTCTAGAGTTTGATATGTATTATATCTATGTATTAACAAGTAATATAAGTTGTCTGGTTCCCATGTACAAGCTATGCTTAGCTTACTTAGGGGCTAGACGGCGCTGTGTGAAATGTCCACCAATATTTATTTATTATTATTATTAAACTTACCAAGATGTATTCAATTAAATGCTAACTTTTTGCATAAATTGAGCCACATCCGATCTGGGTCGTCGTTAAGTTCCACTTTATCCGATTCAGGACAGATGAAAGTAATTATGCGATTTCGTTTTCATCCGACCAGTTCACGGCTTTTGCAGCAATGACATGGTTTAGAAATTTTAACGCTGCTTTTTCCTCGTCTTGTTTTACTATTATATGATTAAACGATTTTCAAATAAACTAGTTTATTTAGTAACTGTTTCCATTGCTAGTTTTATCTGTGCGTCTTTTAGATTAGTTACTAAAATTTTAACAAGTTCAATGCTTATATAACTTTGTCTCTGTTATTTAATTACCCACTTTTGCTATAATGTTATCAGCTATCGTGCAATAGATATTTTCTTACCGAAAGTAAAAGTTAACTTTCGGCATCTCGTACAGATGAAAGTAATCTAACTGACAAGTATTAGTTTCGCTCTCGCTTGGCAAAGCAACATTGCGATCAGTTCGACTCTATGCTTTCGGCTAGACTATTGTTAGTGCCGGCTAGTCTCCATATATTCCCTTTTGTGGTTTAGATTAGATGTAATTTATATGACGGAACGAGCTGATGGCCCACATGATGTTGAGTGGTAACCGCCGCTAGACAACAGTCAAGTCCTCTCCATAGTACGAAATGACTCAAGTCGGATTGCGTTCCGTTCATCACCCCAAGACGGGGATGTTACGTCTCATGCGCCTGCAAATTCACCGGCACCCGCTCCCTTCCACCGGAATACAGCAACACGAGTGCATCACTGCTTGGCGGCAGATTACCAGGTGTGGTGGCAGTACTTCTCCGGGCGAACTTAGCACAACTTCTACTGCTGCTTTGGGTTGCTCCTTTTGCACCACCCGGGAGACACGTGTATGGATTCAAAGTGTAATCGCATACGGATGCAGCTTTGTCCCCCTAGTGCCGGCTAATCTGCATATTTTCCCTTTAGTGGCTTAGATTATTGGATGTTGCGTAATTTTTGCTGAATTTTGTTGTTATTCCGTCCGCGTAATATTATTGCGTCTAGTGATGTGCAAAAAAGCGAAATTCAGGTCTGATTGCGTAGCCCCGAGAGAAAGTCGGCGTAGCGGCCGCGCGAGCTCTCGCTGATTTACGTATCGACGACGTGTAAGTTGCGAAAATTTATACGAAAAAACATTGTGGCTGATAATATGTATTTATTTAGGTGAGTATTTGCATGTTTCACGTAGGAGTTAAGATAGCGAGTCGAATGACGTCTGCAGCATGAGTTATCTCGCATTCTGTCATACAGCGCTATGCTGGTGTAATTTAGTGCAATTCGTTACAACGTTGAATATGAAGCAGTGATGCACTAGTGTTGCTGGGGAAGGGGTGCCGTGAAATTGTAGGCGCATGAGACGTAACATCCCCGTCTCGTGGTGATGGACGCGACGCAGTGCGACTTGAGTCATCTCGTACTTTGGTGGAGAGGACTTGAGTTGCAATGCTGTTGTCTGTGGGCGGCGGCTACCACTTAATATCAAGTCACCTAAAACACATAAAAAAAATATTCTGATGTTAATCTTATAGTTCAATAGAGATCCGCCCCTTCTACTTACGGTTTCAATATATTACTAAAAAAAATAGAAGTTTGCCTAGCAAGAAAGTATTAAGTAATTATGACAAAACACCGTTATAGTTCAGCCATTTTGTACAAAATATTTACAAATTATACAAAAACCTTCCTCGTTTATCGCAATTTTTATGAATGAAAACCATATTCAAAACCGTTGCTTGGTTCAGAAGAAGTAAGCGGAGAAACAGGCAGATTGAGAATTTGTTTTATACTCTTCAGAGGAGAGATAATCGCAACATTTGATTGTTGAATGGGAATTACACCTTTTTCATGTGATATAGTTACGGAACGAGCCGACGGCCCACCTGGTGTAAAGTGGTAACCTCTGTCCATCCGATGCGACTCGGGTCCTCCCCTACTAGGTACGACAATACCCAAGTCGCATCGTATGCGCCCGTAACTCTGACGTGTAGGTGGAATGTCTCATGTGCCTGTAATTTCACAGGCAACCACAAAACCCGTGCCCGTGTCTAGTCTAATCTAGTGATTATCCGCTCGCTTCCTTCAGTTTCGAGGTCATGGAGGCTGCCAAAATTGAGCTTTCGCACTCATTCATTGAAAGAGAAATTGGTGTCATCTGAATACGTACACTGTAGCCGCCGCGCGTCGGACCGTACGCTCTGTGTCGAAGTAAAAGTGTTCCAAAAATTGTATGTCGCGAAATTACATTGCGATTTCGCCGTAACAAGGTCACCAATTTGGGTCGAGTAACTGCGATACATTAGGTTCCATAGTTTCTGTTTTTTAGGCGTGTGAGATCAGGGCGGGATGCTAGTTCACGGCCATTACAATTTTTGGGGTTATTAGTGGTTTTATGAGAGCGTGGTAGTCTAGTGGTACTGACCCCGAGTTTCAATCCGGAGGTCGCCGGTTCAAATCCCGACGTGCACCTACGAGTTTTTCAATTGAAAGATTTATGTGCACAATACCACGTTCTCAAAACGGTGAAGGAAAACATCTTGAGGAAACCGACATGTCCTAGAACTGAAAATTCGAAGACATGCATCGAGTGCATGAAAGGAATATTTAACAAATTACCTACAGAAATAAAGGAAGCAGAAACCTATCCGCTATTCATAAATAAAATCAAAAGTTACCTACTTCAGAATTGTTATTATGACATACAAGAATACTTATCGCAAACTACGACATCAACTAATTTAATACCTACCTGAAATTTATATTTATTTAATCCGACATAATTATTAAAAAAAATCGGTCTACCTACCAATTGCTATACCTTATACAAAAGGTTCACATGTGACACTACCTACTGTTATAAATATCCAAATTACCATGTGACAGCAATAAATATATTGAATTGAATTGAATTGGAGCCTCTTTGAGGCGCACTTAAAATCCTTTCACCACACAGGTTCGAGTGAACCAGTGACTCGAATACAATACAAAACAGTGGTTTCATAATTGGAATTCGCATGTTACGGGTCCACCGCGTTAGACGTGAGCGTGATTCAGTACACGGATTGAACCTTGAAAACTTTTAGGAAACGAAGCTGTAGTTTCTTCTTTTTGTTCTGTTGTATGGGTCTTATGAGTGATATATTGGTATTTTTACGAGATATTTGTTGCTGTTTTTTAATTTCATATTCTATATCTAGTTATACTGCAAGTTTCAGGATTCTGATAAAGTAAATCAGTAATATTTTTATACTGTATGGAATGTTTTTCAAAAATTATATACTTTTTCATTCTTACCATTGGAAAACAGTTGGCTCAGTCTTCTTTAGAAGTCTGCACAATGGCCTCGCAACGCCATGGCTGCTTCTGGGTTCGTCAACCATATACCTCTAAGTATATCTTTGATTATCGGAACCAAAGATTGATGTAGTAGCAGTAGAACTTACGCCAAGTTCGTCCGGGGAATTGCTGCCACTATGCCCGTTTCTGCCGCCAGGCAGTAATGCGTTTGCGTTCCGGTTTGAAAGGTGTGGTTGCCGGTGAAATTACAGGCACTTGAGACATTCCACCTTCAAGTCTCAGAGTTGCGGGCGCATGACTTGGTTCTGTCGTACCTAAGTAGGAGAGGACCCAAGTCGCATTGCTAGTTATGTGCAGATGTTAACATTTAACACCAGATAGACCATCTGCTTCGTTAGCACACCTTGGTATTTAATAAGTATAGCAGTATATAAATATAGCTATCGACTCATGAAACTGTGTTCTCTACACATGTAAGGTATCTGTTTTTTAACATTATCTGTATACAAACAGTATTTATTTCAAGATAGACACGTCGAATATTGTTTTTATTATATCTTCTCAATAAAAGATAAAGGTACCATTGAACCTGATTTTGGAATTTGGATCTCGTGGGTCACAGTGGCCAAAGATAACACAGCATGTTGCGTGACATTTTGTTTCTGAGATGACCTTTCGATGCTGCTGAGTGATGAATGTTTCTGATAAATCAAATGAACTGACGTTAAGGAGTCTCAAGGAGTTAAGTCGCTATCTTGAAATACATTTTAGAAAACATATCGTTGAGACATTTCGATTCGATTAATCGATTTTTCGACACTGAAGAAAGACGTCTTAATTTGTAGCGTTCAGTTTAGTCAATCACTAAATTTAACCTAAATAAGAATACTTATGTGTATAATAGACAAAGTAAGAAATGTATTGAATGTATGGGCGTGTTTGAAGTAAGGGATTAAAAATGCACTACAAGGCTATTTTACTAAAAAGGATCATTGTGTCGATTTCAGCGTTTGTGGATTTCTTGACTTGTGTAACTACAGTTATCGGTTCTGTTAACATTTTAAAGCTTAATTCTGATCTTAAATAAAAAATTGGAGTGTAGTCGTTAGGAAAGACAAATTTAGTTTAGAAGTTGATAATTAAATGTGTCAGACTAACGGTAATAAAATCGAATGAGAGCTGGTAATAGATGAACCGGATGATGATGTGTTTAAAGTGTTTCATAAAGAAAACTTATGTGCCACGTAGAAGACAATGAAAGAAGATAGTATGCAACGAAGGAAATGGATAAAATAAAGAATGAGATATAAAAGGTAAAATAGAGTCGTTTACCCTGATATGAATACAGATGATTAATAAAAGGAAAGAGAAAGACCAAAGAAATTATAAAAAGGTAGATTGAAGGATTGTAAGAAAATACAAAAGAATTATATGATGCGGCAGCTGTGACAGGGAAAAGCGGCGGAGATACACTGACCCCAAACAAGTTGAGAAAGGAGTAAGATGAAGAAGAAGGAAACAAATTACTGGCCGGGGTCTTATATTAAGAGTCATAAATGAAATATCCGCATTATGCATAGACCATATCGATAGTCCTCAATGAGTATAAGCTTGTGGATCACAAAGCAACGATAGTCCAATTTAGAGTAATTTAGATGGAAACAATATTCGATTGTGATTTTCTATACAACTACCGAAGAAACATAACAATACGACAAAAACGTCCGCACAATGACGCGCGTATAAAAACTATTAACGATTAAAGTTCTTCAATGGATCTCGTGATTCCGGAATGTATTATATCAAGTAAGTTGTGAGCGTTCATTTCAACTTCTGGGCCTTGTTTTCTTGCCATTGGAAACTCTTCAGCATGTATTTTTAACGTTTTAAATATTTACCTGACAGAACAGAAAGGTCGAAGATGTACGCAACGCGTATCGTCGACCTTTCCTTTCGGCCAAAGAGTTATGTTTTTAAATGCTTACCTATGTAGATACAGCTACTCACTATATTTCGTTCATTATAATACAGTGTCCCAAGAATTATTGTTCAGCCCAAAGATCGTAAGATTCGTTTAGAGTTCGAGGTATTTTTGTACCTTAATTACACTCCATTCACAACTTGTTCGCTTTAAATCAAGTTCTATCATCATCTAAATAATTCTATAAAATTATTGATTAGAGATTTTAAAAATATCTCTACATTAGTGTCTCTAAGTCCGTCTAAAGCGCAAGTTTTCACAAACAATAATTCTGTTAAATATCATCTTGCTTAGAATATACCTTCCATTGTTTCTATATTATCTGGAAGGCAAGTAAAAACATAATGTGCCACTCAACCCTGTCTGTTTTTCTTCAGAAGGCTTGTTGTTTTTCGTAACAGCACGCTAAGTTGTTTGGCCAGGACAATTTTACACCTGAATAATGTTTACACTCTTCAAAGGCTTTAGTGCTAAATTCTTTTGTCTTTTAGTTGAACGCGCTTTCAAGTTAAAGCTTTTACGACGTTATGTTTGATGATAATTTCATATGTGTATATTAGATGATGAATTGCCTGAGAAGTTTTAAATAAGCGCGAAACAGTATATTTATGTGTGTGATTAAAGAGTTTCGACGTGTCTATATGTTATTTGATTTAAGCTTACACTTACTTATGCGCACCGGTATGAAGAAGCCTTGTCGAACTCTACCTATCTTTTGTTAAACATATTGTCTGCTTCAAATACATTTAACTACAGTTCTTTCAAAATTTCTACATAAGTAGGCTTTCAACAGCTGCCTATTAGATTTGCCATCGCATATTAAAACTGGTGTGGTAAGATTTCACCAGCTGAATGCACATCGCCGATTCGATTCAGTTCATTGCCAGTTCGTTTAACGATGGCATTTTTAACACTGCTCTCACCGCCGAAACTTAATATCCTGCATCACTTTCACTACGGAGTTTAATTTTATTTATTTATCTCGATTTATACATATCGCATGCAACCTTTGCATGAGATGTGTGTACATTTGTATCTGCCTGCGGTAATTTGATTAAGAACACCTTTGCCTCTATAATGATATCGTCAGTATATACACATATATATGTTACCTTTGTATGACATATATATGATACTTTCTAATGTCGCTCTGCTCAACGACACACAAAACATCCTGTAATATCTTATTTCATTATATTATATAGTGATAAATGTAACATAGATCTAAGTACTCAATTGTTACAAGCATCGTGCTTGCGAAAAAAAGGAATCCCTCCATTAAGGGTTTCTTGGCTGTTCTCTCCATGGAGGGTCGGATAGGGTTTGAACATACGTCAAACTTAGCGATAAGTAGCGTAACCTTATGTTTTGAATATTATTGAATTTCCAAGGTATTTCTTTATGAATTCTATGAAAATAAAGTTTTTGACTTTGTATGTGACGTCTGTTTAACGACTCGCGATGTATGATTGCAGGGTAGCGTTTCGCTTCTTCATTTACACGTTCCACTTTGTCCAATGAGTGAGGTGAGCAGTGTCAAACTGGAGTACCTACCACTGATTCGTTCGCGACCTTGCCCGGTACAAGTACAGTCCTCAGCTGTTTACATTTTAACGGTTACTGGGCGCGAATAATGTCTATAAAATACCTTTTTACTACTAAATTAAGATTCCTCTGCGCATTATTGCCATAAGCTGTAAAATTATATTGTTTGTGACTATCCTCATAGCTCAGTTGGTAGTAACGCTGCCTTCAGCGCTGTAGGTCGTGGGATCGATTCCCACCCAAGACAAACATTTCTCAGAAGGCTCAGAAGGCAGAGTTACTAACCAACTGAGCTGCGAGGTCAGCGATCCCTATAGCATCAAAGTCCTGGCTTCACTTTGCTAGGTAGGGGTCTTGAGTTGACCGGGTCGCTGGCTTTGGCACCGAGGTCCGAGTGTGAGATCAACAATGTCAAGGCGTTTGCTATGTCAGTATTACGCAACGGTCTCGCATCTCGCTTCGTACACTCGCCAGTTTCACGGCCGGACATATATACAAATAAATAAAATTGAAGTGTCTGTTTATATCTATACAAATAAATAAAATTAGAGTGTTAACCGCTTTTTACTAAGTGCATATGGATGTATACACGGTACATATACCAAAAAACGTTTTTTTTTTTAATTTTGTCTGTCTGTCTGTCTGTCGGTTTGTTGCGGCTAATCTCTGAAATGGCTGGACCTATTTTGACGGGACTTTCACTGGCAGATAGCTGATGTAACAAGGAGTAACTCAGGCTACTTTTCCGTGAGGTAATATTTTACCTCACGGAAAAGTAGCCTGAGTGCCTGAAGCCTGAAGCCTGGGGTGCGTGATAAAACCGAATTCCACACGGACGAAGTCGCGGGCAACAGCTAGTGACGAATATATTAACACTCATTTACAGTCTTAATAAGCTGAAGATCCATTTGCAGTTACAAAAGTAAACGGCCGTTAAAGATACATCTGATGAGTTCTTGTTTTGTTGTTAATCTTACCTGTTGCGTGGAAGAGATCACTTTTAGTGATAATGGCAAATGCATTGTGTGCCGAATATTTTTATTTTAAATAATTGTCTGCTGTATGCAATAAAGAGTTAATCTATTTGTCTATCTATCTATCTATCTGTTGCAATTTTTGAATTATTGCACGTCATTAGTATTTTCGTTCACGGTGCATCGCACGATATTGGTCCCTTGAACTTATGGAAAAGCTCATGAAGGATATTTTATGGAGTCTGGTCTGGTCCTATCTACGAACTGTGCATTCCCGCACGTTAGCATATTTATTGGGCTTCTAAAAATGACTGACCTGTTTCAACTGTGAAAAAAAAGGATTATTTGGAAAAAAATATATTAAAATGTGTTTCGTTTTTAACCAGAAACATTTTTCTGTTTTTTTTTTGGTGGAAATTTCTCACAGATCCATCTAGCCCCAAAGTAAGCTAAGCGTAGCTTGTATGATGGGAACCAGACAACTGATATAATACTTATATACTTTTTGTAAATACATAATAACACCCAGACACAGAATAAATAAACATTCACAGTTCGTCACGCAAATGTTTGTTCTGGGTATATTGGGTCTGGTGCATATCATAGGGATAGAAATATTTTTAATTACTCCTAGTATTCGCTAGATATTAGAAGTAAAAATTATGGTATCTTACGCTTCTAGTGACGCTCGTTTTAAATCTTTTGGAAGGTGGGCTCGTTATTTACCACCTTGTTTTTAGCGTTTAATTTTATTTGTGTTGTAAAGTGCAACGGCCACGTCTTCTGTGGTCTTATAATGTATGCTTGGGACAATAAGTTAGGATATCTGGACAGCAGGGCAGCGCTCCGGGGCGTCTGCTGTCAGAACATTGTTTATGCTCGCACACCTACTATTAAGATTACCTTCGCGCGGCTGTCAACTTCGCTGAGTTATTAACTTTAATATAACTTGTTTCATTCCAGTCTTTTAGGGTTTCGATTTCATATTTTTTTATGTCTTTTAAGTGACGGAACGAGCTGACGGCCCACCTGATGTGAAGTGGTAACCGCCGCCCATAGACAACAGCAATACCACTCAAGTCCTCTCCATAGTACGAGATGACTCAAGTAGCATTGCGTTGCGTATCACCCGAGACATCACCCCGAGACGTGGATGTTACGTCTCATGCGCCTGCAATTTCACCGGCACCCACTCCCTTCCACCGGAACACAGCAACACGAGTGCATCACTGCTTGGCGGCGGATTACCAGGTGTGGTGGCAGTACTTTTCAGGGCGAACTTAGCACAAGTTCTACTGCTACTTTGGGTTGCTCCTTTTGCACCACCCGGGAGACACGTGTATGGATTCAAAGGGTAATCGCATACGGACGCAAACAACGTGGCCCCCCAATAATATTACTAAATTTATAATCTTATCAATTTGTTTAGTGTGATATTATTCGTGCTTCCACATTTATGGTAGGTGGTACCAATAGTTCGACTGTGCACTGTCGTTGTACTTTTAATTTATCACAATGCAAATATTCGATATTGCCTTCGAATGATAATTAACCGCGGCGTACTTATCTGTTCATATAAATCATTTGTCTCGCAGACGTTTAGTTGCTGCTGTTTGAGACAAGTACACGCATTTGATTTGCAAATAAGGTGTACTTGTGGTCAGTAGTGGGCCCGCGCAGTTATACCATCGTCAGGTTGGCCTTAAGGTACGGAATCAATTAAAACGACTGGAACTCGTTCCTAGGAATCTGCACCGGCCGAATCGGTTACAATTTTAAATGCTAATATATTCTTATTAAAAACGTGCTCTGTACTATGATTAAAATACTGCAACTATAAATACGCTTTATTTTATATTCACGTCTACTTCATCGTTTAGCATTGACACGGAAAGCTCTACACTAGTTTATAAACCAATTAAATCAATTAATGACAAACTATCGTTGATGTCCGGTTTTATTTTTCAATAATATGTTCAGTTCAATTGAACAAGTAGCAGTAGAACTTGTGCCAAGTTCGCCCGGAGAAGTACTACCACCACACCTGGTAATCTGCCGCCAAGCAGTGATGCACTCGTGTTGCTGTGTTCTGGTGGAAGGGAGTGGGTGCCGGTGAAATTGCAGGCGCACGAGACGTAACATCCCCGTCTCGAGGTGATGGACGGAACGCAGTGCGACTTGAGTCATCTCGTACTATGGGGAGGACTTGAGTGGTATTGCTGTTGTCTATGGGCGGCGGTTACCATTTAACATCAGGTGGGCCATCAGCTCGTTCTGTCACTCCAAAGGAATAAAAAAAAATAAAAAACTAGTTTATAAATCAATTAAATTAATTAATGACAAACAATCGTTTCTGTCCGGTTTTATTTTCAATATGTTCAGTTCAATTGAATAAGATATTTACCGCTACTGATACGATATACTTTCAATATCAATTGACGTGAATATAAAGACTAGTTATATTTCAATAAGTATCGATGTTCACGTCTATATTTAACTGGTTTGGATCGGCTTCTAGAACGTTTTAGTGTTATTGTCTGCTCGCGTAATTTAACGATTTATTTTATTGAAAGTTTTGTGTGAAATGCGGTAGAAAATATTAAAAGGGTGATCTAACTTTGAATATGTTTTACCGATTTCGTAGTCTGCGATTAGATCAATTAAAAATGCCCTTGTATTTCGCAGAACCCCCTGTGTCGTATTCACTCAATCTAAATTAACCTATTTTATAAGCTGTTGTACATTGAAACTTAAACATTTTATATAAAACAATGAAATATTAAATCAAGAAGCAAACAGTATTGCATATATAATATTTATGGATAGAATATATTTTTGTACTGACAATAAAAGTCATGTTATACTATAGTGTTTTTTTTAGTTGAATACTGAAACTGAATCAGACTGAATAATAGTGCAATAATGTGCACTAGCCACTAGAATTTCCTGGTTGTGGATGCCTAGTCATCAGTAGATTCCAGAAGTAACAGAAGTATAGCAGATTACAATAAATATCACAAGATTAGCTTTACAATAAGTTGAATTCAATATTTAACTTGTATTGAATTATTGAATTCAACTTATTGTTTAAAATATACATTTTAAATATATGTCAGGTTTGTTCTCACTGTCGTGTTATACTAGTTAGTCAACCGTCGATATCTAGATTAGCTCTAGGCTCTCGAGTTGAAGTACAATAATGTTCCTGTCGGTATGTACTCCGTACTACATTATTGCCACGAGTCGTGCCGTAGGAAACTGTACCCTATGCCGCCCACTCAGCTTCAGACTGAAGATTTAATGTTGGGTGCGCAGTGTCATCGGCAACAGGTATCTGCTCACTTACCTTGACCGCGCACGTTGTCCTCTCACTTATACTAGAATTCTATGATCAGACGTCTTCGATGCGCGTGCGCATGCGGCGCTACGCTAACGAGCGTTATGCTCCGTGACTTATTTGTCTCACGAATGGTGCTCGGTATAAATAAATAAAAATAAAATACTGGTGGACATTTCACACAGCGCCATCTGGCCCCAAAGTAAGCTAAGCATAGCTTGTGTCATGGGAACCAGACAAATGATATAATATACTTTTTTGAAAATACATACTTATACATATCAACACCCAGACACAGAACAAACATCTAAGTTCGTAACAGAAATGTTTGTCCTAGGTGGGAATCGAACCCATGACCTGCAGCGCAGAAGGCAGGGTTACTACCAACTGAGCTGTGAGGCCAGTCTGGTGCACTACTGTAGATATATCTAACTCACCTATTACAATCAAACTCATATGGCTCTGTGTCAGAAATTATTGATTTTCACTAATTATATTCCCCACAATGTGAAATACTCAGACTCTGTTCAACATTTTTCTTTTTCGAATCGCCAAGTTGATATATTCTGCGCTACAGAATGTTCCCGAAAAAAAATGGGAGTCATTTTGTACGTATTTCCATTTTGACATGAGGATGAATTTTGACGTGGATTGACGTTGACGTTATTCTTTTCGTTTTGTAACGTCACTGAATCATAAGTGAGGACGGGAGTTGAGCAATTTTTTTCTTCCAAGTGTACTGTTGAGTTATTGGTAATGATCGGTTGATTCGAATATATCGTCATTTTATGGGTTGTTGTGTTGGAACGTTTTTTTTTATTCAATTTATGCCAATAGATGGTCCGTCAGAGCTGAATCATATGATTCATTGGCTCTGAATCGCGGAGATTCAATAAATCGTGTCTGATTGTCGTCCGTTCGCGGGACATTTTCACGGGCTTTGCAGTGTTAAATTTCACTCATTATTCGTCTTCGGAAAGGTTTCGTTTTTGGTTATTAAATTTGCCACTATTGCTCACTCAAAATGAATAATAATAATAATAATATGTGATGTAAAAAATATGTCGCAATAAGAATACCGCGCCTCAGCATTTTGTTAAATCTATAAAATCATTACTGAACCACGGAACCCTTTACTATTTTATTGTTATGTAGTTAAACTTATATGCTTACGTTACTATTTCTGAATAGTAACGTAAGCATATAAGTTGTAAACTGATTTAAGAATTGTAATGTTTCATGCGAATAAAAAGAAACCTATTCTGTCAAAACAAGATTTTGAAATACAATCTATCGGCTACGTCTATCACCCCTGTTGCGTTAGATCGCATGGCGTAGCATCGATTTAAACTGTGTTTCTGCGCCGGCGCATCCCGTGCGTGCAGACTCTCATACAATATTGCAGTCAATTACGTCTCGTTCGATCATTAAGCGCGCATGATGTATGGGAACATATTAAGTGTTCCATTTGCATACATACATGTCTTATTGTCATCCTGTGAAGTGAATCTGGAACTTAGTATATGTTCATTTACATACGGGGACGACCACGATGGAATCGGAAAATCAATATATTGAACCAACCATATTTCGGACTAGCTGCGCCTCGCGGTGTTACCCGCGGTGAATAAGTAACGGCAACACTGCACTTTTCCGAAATCAAAGTAGCCTATGTGTTAATCCAAGATGTAAGCTATCTTGATACCAAATTTCATCTAAATCCATTGAGCTCTTTGAGCGTGAAAGAGTAACAAACATCCATACAAACTTTCACGTTTATAATATTAGTAGGATTTAATGAAAATCTAATTTACTATAACGAGATGCGAAATCGGTCTGTCTCTACGTGTTATTCCAAAATGTGCTCGCACGTAAATGAAATAAAGCCGATCTAGTGCATGAAAATGCTAGAGTCGATTTTTACGTCGTAGAAGGCGCGGAGTAGCCATAATAGGGTCATAAGTAACAATAGCTACCAAGTACTATCAGTATCAAACACGCAAAAGGGAATAATATCAATAGTAAACATCGTTAGGCGAACAAAGTAAATACAAACAATAACAGTATGAACACTTCGATTATAATGAGGACAGTCATCAAATAAAATAAATTTGTTTTGTACCCAATTATGCGAAACCTGCTACCGTCAATCAAAAAATTGGCTGGTTATCAAAGAAATTTGAGTTTGAGCACATAATAATTTTGTTTAGTTGCACTACATTGAGCGAGCTGTTTCTTGACATTTGCAACAAATAGTGCGCTAGAGTGCGACGAGTCCGTCCGGACAGTAACCTGCCTGCTCCACGAGTAGTGTATTTACCGCGTCCCGTTATCACGGGAGCGATAGCAGCCCGATAAGTCGACCATTGCACAAGCCGCGGCTTATCTCGGAATGCAGTTCATAATGCGCTTCTCATAAAGACACTCGTCAAAATACGCCCTGAATCGTTCGGAACATTATAATATGTCGTAGCGGCATCACCTCGTAGTAAAGTACCTTCTGGAAGCGGTCGGTGCGGTGCGGTGCGGTGCATAGTGCGCGCTCGTGTCGCCAGTGGTCATCGGCCCCATCGGTGAGTTTCGCAAGTCCAGTTAACCGTATGAGTCGATCACATTAATATTCTGGGTAGCCGTTATTGCGAACCTAGCGAGTGCGACTTCTGCCGTTTACCGAGGCGGGCATTGCAATCGCGCGGATAACACGCTCCACTCGGGAAACGTTGACGCGACAGATCAACGCATGTTTATAAATAGGAGCTTCGGCTCAAAAAGGTATTAGAAAAGACAAAAGACATTCCTCGGCGTCGGGACGAGAGGGAATCTCCGATGAAGGGCGGCTCGCGGACGGCTTTCGTCGTGTGTAAACGCGTGTCGCACAAAAAACGGATAGACGACCAATAAAAACCCCGTGTGGGGAGCAGCCGAGGGGCGGGTGCACCGCGCCGCGGCCCGGCTGTAATTGCACATGCAGTCGCTCTCCGCCGCGCCGGGTGCGCGCACGCAGCCTCCGAACTACCCCAGAGCAGCCTCTCTGCCTCATTACACAATAAAGTATGCGAACGAGTCGCGACACCCATTTCGAGTGTCCCGTTTCGCGATTGAACACTTTTTGCACGTCGGTCCCGTTACCCGGAAGCTTCGACGTCGTCGCGTGCTTACAGTTTCCGCTCGGGTGGTCGCCGCGGATTAGGGGTTGCGCCTACCCAACATCGTTGTTAGCGAACATATCATGACGTGAGTAGACGCGTCGACCGGTCGCGGCCGAGAGACGGATGTTTCATTTGTATTTTGTGTTGTCGTAGGGCGAGCGCGAAGGCGGAGGCACCGGAGGCGGGTCCGGGGGCCCCGGCGGAGGACGCCGCCATGAAGGGTGTGGAGGCCACGGCCGAGGAGCAGGAGCGGCTTGCGACCGGCAACAACAATGGCTCGCTGGACTGTAAGATGCCGGCGCACGAGCGGCGGGCGAGGTCGCGCGGCGCCTTCCACTCCACGCACGTGTTCATGCTGGTGTTCCTCTCCGGATGGGTGCTGCAGGGCATGTTCCTCACGTACTTCGTCAGCGTCACCACAACCGTCGAGAAACTGTATCGAGTGGAGTCGAAGACGACGGGCACTTTGCTTGCGGCGACGGAGATCGGTCAGATATGCACCGCGTTATTCCTCACGTACCTGGCGGGTCGCGGTCACCGTCCGCGGTGGATCGCGTGCATGATGCTGGTGCTCGCGGTGGGGGTGATCGGGTGCGTGCTGCCTCACCTCCTCTACGGGATGAAGTTGCTGGATACCCACCTGGACAGCCACAAGGCGGGCGCCGCGCCCGTCTGCTACACCTACAAGAACTCGAGCGTGATCTGCGACGAGGCACACTTCAAGAGTAACGAGGCGAGATCCGAGATCACGGCCATCGTGATCCCGTGGCTGTTCTTCTGCTTGCTCGTGGTGGGCGTCGGGCAGACCGGCATCGCTACGTTGGGCATACCGTACGTGGACGACAACGTCGGCAGCCGACAGTCACCGTTATACATGGGTGAGTCACTCACATTAATCCTACTAATATCACTACATAGTATAAAACAAAGGCGCTTCCCGCTGTCTGTCTGTCTCTATGTATGCTTAGATCTTTAAAACTACGCAACGGATTTTGATGCGGTTTTTATAATAGATAGAGTGATTCAAGAGGAAGGTTTATATGTATAATACAAGCATAATATAGTAGAGTAACACTTATAGTTTTAGTGGTTTCTAATGTGATGTCGTAAATAAACACTTTTTTGCGCTTACATTGCAAACGCTGGCTGAACCCAACGAGATAGATCAAAATAATGTACTACAGTATTGTACACCTTAAAAAGGTCTACAGAATAGTCCGCGATGGTATATGTCTATCTCTTAGGGATAACCCACAATAACCATTTTTTAGCCTTTACTTTTTACGAGAAATAATGGCTTATTTACGAAGCGATTTTAAGCAATACAGCATTGCACCCGTGCGAAGCCGGGGCGGGTCGCTAGATATATTATAAACGTGAAAGTTTGTATGTATGGATGTTTGTTACTCTTTCACGCTCAAACGGCTGAATGGTTTTGGATGAAATTTGGTATCAAGTTAGCTTATATCCTGGATACTTTGATCCGGGAAAAGTGCAGTGTTCCCGTGGGTTGACTTACTCACCGCTGGAATTACCGCGGGGCGCAGCTAGTTTTCATAAAAGGAAGGGTTATATCGATAGCGATCTGTTTTCGTTATGTCGTAGTTCATTTTTAACGTTGGTGAATCAATGTCGCCCACCGCCCGCCCACGGAGGCACTCTGCCGCCCTTCGACTCGGAGCCTTTCGTAATTAACCGACCGGTTGGTGCAACACGAAATAAATTGCGCTCCGTAGTGCAGGATGCACTTAAAACACAGCTTAAATTACAGTTGCTTACTGTTAAGCGAACCTACACGCCCAATGCAATTAACTGATTACGTATCTTGCAATTCGTTGGAATTGGTTATCATTTATGAAAAGAGAAAAAGAGTTTTATGCGGGACTGTGTTTTTGTTAATAACACGCGTCGATTGAGTGAGCAAAAACAATTGTTGTTTGGGTGGAGTCTGAGTAAGTACAGTTATACGCAAAAGCTGTTGGAAGCTGTGCTGTGGATTTTGCTTCACATACTTTTTGCCAAGTGACTTTTAAATGAATACGTAATTGGTTTACTGATAGATCGACAGGCCTCACATCTCAGTTGGTAGAACTCTTCTACGCTGTAGGTCGTGAGTTCGATTCCTACCCAGGACAAACATTTCTGTGACAAAAATAGACGTTTGTCTGTGCCTGAGTGTTGTAAAATTTGTAAACGCGATCGAACACTGCCGGCGAATGTACATTGGTACTGCAAAAAGTAACTCGAGTAGATTTACTAACGCATTGTTATGGATAATGAATCTAATGCGTTCTCTGTGCAGTCGATACTTTCAATACATACATATTGAAGGTACATTAGTACATATTGAAATACGTACATACGTAGTTAATACGTATATAAGATTTATTTTAAGCTTTTTTAAGCTCGGAGTATAAAACTTAGTGCGTACATTTGTTATGCTCTCAAAGTAAAGGTACCTTTTTGCGGTAGGGATTTGGTTTCTTGTTCCTGATGGTGAGTGAGATAAGGTGGGTTTTTTTTCTAGCCAACACTTTCCCAACTGAATAACGGAAACAAATGAAAATAGATACGAAAGTTTAAAATATACAGCAAATACTAACTATTAATAGTACCCAAACTAAAACGTCTACAAAATCATTGAATCCATAATGTGAGTTTCAGGGAAGATTTCTCTAACTGAATTAGGGAAATATGTAAAAGTAGATACGAAACTTATTAAACAACGCAAAAAAGCACTAGCCGTAGTATCCAATCTTAAAAATCTAGAGAATCAACCTGTATTGGATATTCACAGCTGTACCAATCCTATTGAGTTTCCTTATTAGAAATCTTAGTACAAAGGGACTTTACGCAAACTTAGATATATTAGCGATATATAAGTTAATTTGTAATTTGTCTTTATCCATGACAGGCGATTCTTGTGAACTAATAAAAAAATATCTAAACACAAATTAGTTAATTCATGGCGTTTATGAATATAGTTCAAATTATTATATTTGTAGTCAGTAACGAGTAGGTAGAATCTACTCGACATGCTTTCTGCCTACCCCTCTGGGAAGCAGGCGTGATTAATGTATATATGCATGTATATATTGTTTGTATGTCAAAAAATATGCAAGTACGGAAAAAGAAGAATAATGATGTGTAGTAGTGTAAAAAAAAGGTACCTATAGTCCGTAAATGATTTATGAAACAGTATATAGTCAGAATAAAATATTCATGAACTTTGTGTTTTGCAGTTTATGTAATAGGTGCTTGGTACATTTGTATTTGTTATAGTCCAATGAATTATTTATTTATAACAAGTTAACATTCACATAATGTTATGTGGAATAACTAACAGCTACACACTTTGCACATACATAAACCATTATCACTACTTTAACATGAGTTCATAAATAAAAAGTTCCACATTATGGTAGTGTCTTGAGTTAAGATTTATAAATTCAAATAAAATGCACATAGTTCTCTGAAAGCTAGATCGAAGGAGTTTTTACAATGTGCTTTTGGCAAAAAATAATGTAATGTACTTCTATTTAGTGAAGTTTTGATCAAATGATTATTCAAGTACAATTTTTGACGTGTCAACGTCTTATAATTCGATAGAGCCGGCTGCACGCACGAAAAAACATGACTCATGCGGCGTTACCTCGCTCTGAGGCGTTCCATGTAAGGCTTGTGCAAGTGCAAGCGAGAGCGCGGAACGAGCGACAAAGAAGCACAATCGGCCTTTGCGTTCGGCAGCGTTCGACATCCGTCTCTCTCCTACTTGAGTGAGCGATGCGTCTGCGTGGACAGCTGCTAATACTTACATTTACATGTTTTGATCGAGTATCAAGTGCATATATACATAAAAATCTATTAAACAAATGAAATTAAAATTTTCTTTTGAAAAATGCTACCATTCCATCAGTATTTTCTTAAGACGTTGACACGTTCAACTATCGTCAGTAAACCGACTTTACAGACAACCATTTTTTATTTAGTTACCTTCCTACATCAAAAGTCAAAACCAAAAACTTCATATCCATATAATTCATATAGAAATAGCTTGGAGACGTCAATAATTAAAATTGCTGTGCCCTAACAGGGTTAATGTTTGTATCCTATAATTATATTAAGATCTTTGTACACAACATAGTACAATAAATAATTTAAATTTGAATTTAATATTTAAAACGTAAAGTCACAACGTTTGTGCACATCTTTAGATACTCTGACTTAGGTATGGTGCTTAGGGTGCTACTTGGACTGTGAAAGTGGTCGACATCAAGGAGTATTGAATGATTTTCTTATCCAAAATATTTTATATTACTATCGGAAAGCGCCGCGTGTAGCAAATGAAACAACGAAAAAATTTAAAATATATATGAAATTAGTATCCCGTATTTCGAAGCAAATAATCCAAGCATATTCCCATTATCATAAAACTAATTATTGGTTATATTTTTGCTAAACTGAACAAATTTTAGGTTCACGCATCTTTCCTAGTGAATGCAAAAAGACTGGCTGTTAAACACTGAACTGTTAAGAAGAAGCACTGTCTAACTAAATGTAGTGAATTGCACTACGGGAACGAATTTTAGTCCTTATGGTTTACTATCACGATTAGAATTGTCTATGGGTGCTAGTCAGACGCCATGTTTATCAGATATTTAATTTGACTCTACAGTTTCTCTTTTCATTCGTTAGTGAGAGAAAATGATTCGTGAACCTAAAATAAGAGTATGTTATAATAATAATATAAATTTATTTCGGAATGTCAAGTTTTCCATAGTAATGAGATTATAAATAAAATAAAATTAAAATTAAACTAAAATAACATCACAATTCACATCCACAATTAAATAAAATAAAATCCTTATCAATAAAGTCAATAAAATCAGTTATAGAGAGAGTATAAGAGTGACTGAGTTGACCATAGAATCATTTCATTATTAATTAATATGTAAGTTCAATTCAACTCGTTCCTAGGAAATATTACAAGTTAGTATATAAAAGGTAGTTTCCTTGAGAGTACCAACTAGCCACACCATGTTCCATTATATTAATTCTGTAACTTATAAAAGCATAGGGAACGTGTAAAAGATCATCATTTGTGGATTCCCATTCGCAGCTTTCGTAGACTCTTCAGTCTCAAGCTCACCTGTGGCCTTGTACTGATTTATTTGTAGCTAAGAATAGGATGGCTCGGAATGGAATTCACCTGATATACGCGATACTATCTCTACTGTACTGATTTATTTGTTAGGATATGGATAATGTCTTGATTTATTGTTGGTAGATCGTTGTTTACTAATTTTGCAGTATGTTAGTACATTAAATGTAATCTGCGACGTCTGCCAAGTGGTTGATTGATGGGCCATGAATTGATATGATATTATGCGATCATCATCAACTCGTAACGAAACTAGTCATATAATTATCCAGACTATCACCCATTCACAATCACTCATTTAAAATATTCACATCAAACGCATCCTCTGGCGATGTTGGGGATTTTGGTAAAACAACCTCATTTACTTCGAAGTGGCACGAGACGAATCCAACAGCTCATCAGAGAAATTTTTAAAATTATACAAATGATGAATCCACCATTTCCATGTTCAGCGAATTCAAGAATTTCCTTTAAAAAAAAATATCTTGTGTTTATTGCAAATCTTCAAATGTCGAGATTCATACGGTTCTACATCTGTCACTTTTTTAGTGGACCACAGACATTTGTTTTTTACCATAAACACGTAACTATATCTGAGGCATATATATGACGTCCTCAGAGGTTTGTTCAAAAATGTAATGACTCTACTTGATCATTATCAACGTTTCATAAAATATCAAACTTATATTCGAAGTAACCGCCGTCATTACACTGTATTTGTGCGTTTCCATTAATATCTATTTCATAATTTGCTATTACGTACAAGCAGAAAAGTAATAGTATTATATTATTAAATGTTTTCTACAATACACATATAATAATATATATTATTTAACACAATAATGTATTTTCCAGTCGCCTCCGCAGACCTTCAAACAATCAACGACCTGAATAGAGATACGTTCGTAGTGGTCATCCTTCGATTACTGCGTGTACTTATCTAGAAATAGGTCGCTCGTTATGTCACTGATAGATACTAATAAACTGATATCACTTCTAGATATCGTAATTTGACATCCTACTAATATTATAAACGTGAAAAGTTGTATGTTACTCTTTCACGCTCAAACGGCTGAATGGATTTGGATGAAATTTCGTACCGAGATAGCTTATATCCTGGATTAACACATAGGCTACTTTGATACCGGAAAAGTGCAGTGTTCCCGTGGGATTACTTATTCACCGCGGGTAACACCGAGGGGCGCAGCTAGTAAAGCATAAATGTTATCGTAACACTCAAGAAACGACTCGTGTATTTGCGTAACTAAATTATCTAATAATTTATTATACACTACAGCCGTTATGTTCAGTTAACTATTCTCTTGTTGACGTTTCCAAAGCAATTAGTGGCTCTTTGCTCGACACGTTGACAGATTCATTTCATCGCGTCATTCATTTGCTCGCGAAAAAACAAGGAAGCCCTCCATTAGGGGTTTCATGTCTATTCTTCCCATGGAGGGTCGGATAGGGTTTGAACAGGCGTCAAACTTAGCGATAAGAACCTTATGTTTTGAATATTATTGACGTTTCCAAGTCATTTCTTTATGAATTCTATGGAAATAAAGTTTTTGACTTTGACTTTGATCTGTAACGTTAACATTATTATTAATATTTTCAAAAGTATTGTTAAAAACTGTATAACCGTTACTGGAAATTAAGGTCTTCAAGTTGATTCCTCAGTTATACTTCTTTTGAATTTGAACTCCCACTATAAAAATTATTCAAAAAAATATATCCACGTCACGGAATAAGCATGACCTACTATTATATAAACATGTTTTACAATGTGGAATATTCTCAGCATTGAGAAACTGTTAGAAATTATATTGATACTTTCATAATACACGAAATTATTAATACGATAGGTTATATTATGATGTAGTATTTGTGGAAATTGACTTCAGATATTGAGTTAACATCACAACCGAACGCTGAAATCATTAGTAGAGTTCATTATACTGGGGCAGAGGTGAGACAGACGTAATTCCAAAAAAATCTTTTTGGCTTGCTTTTGGGCAGTAAAAACGCTTCCGTAATTTGAATCATACTTCAATTTTAACTGAATTTGAGTTGTGAGGCTGCGTGTGTGATCAATCCAAAGCTCCGACAAACACTTTTATTTCATTGAACACTGTGTTCGTATTCTGTCCGCCCATAAAATTCCCCCAATTTGTGTTGCACTTATGTCTCTGGGATGCAATTGCTATTTCGGTCCGTCGCAAGTGTGTCAGTGGGGCGGGACGTCTCGGCGACAATATCAGTTAGTTGCCACATCTTCACCGGTCGCTCCTTGCTTGTTGCCCCAATTTTATCGGGCACGCGATCATGGAAGATGCACCAGTCATTTCTTGGTTCAATTGAAACCATATGTCGAATTGGTCCTTGTTCTTGGAGAATCTCTCTTTTTTTCTCTCTTCTCTAAATATTATAAAGTCTTCTCAACCTCGCAACGGATTTTGATACGGATTTCACTGATAGAAAGAGCGATAAACGAAGAATAATTTGTAAATATATTTTACAAAATGTCTGAACTAAGACAGTGCTTTGTATAAAAACTGTTACTTAATATACTCGTACTCTCTTGCTAAGCGCACTCCTTATTTTCTTTATTAGTAAACTGAACTCGTGCGAAGCCGGGGCGGGTCGCTAGTAATTCAATAAAGGGATTCTATGTTTTACATTTGTAGACATTACTTGTATCAGAAGCTAGAATCAATTCTTGCATTTGTTTTTAATAGGTGCATCAGGTTAAATCTGAGATTCCTGCCTTGAACTACTGGAGCTATGCCAAATCGTAGTTGTGCGAAACTTTTGTCGTAGCTCGTTAAGAAATAACAATTTCTGTCACTGTTACCTCCGCTATATTCGAAGTGAATCATCCTTATCCAAAAATCAATTCTTCATTTATCATTATAAGAGAAACTTGTTTTCTTTAAAATTATTGTCTGACCTTATTTATGTTCAGCTAATTTAATTATTGTCTGACCTTATTTATGTTCAGCTAATTTAAAACTCGAATCCGGTTTGGTTTATTTTTGTTCACGTTATTTTGCTTTGCGATGTATTTATGGCGGGTGGATGGTGAAGGGAGACACATTTAAGATTGCATTAAAGTTTTTTAATGCATTGCGCAAACAGAAATTTATTTAGACAAAAAAAAAAACATGTAAAATTGATCCACACTGACGTAAATTTCTATGAACACACATAAAAAAAATACAAACACGAACATAACCTTTTTTGTAGTCGTTGAAATAATTTGCTACTTGTCATCTGTAGAACATTACTATAAAGTGATCTTGCCAGTGTAAGCCATCTAATGTCCTTTATTGTCATGTGTAGTATTGCGTTGCGTTGCATTGCATTGCATTGCATTGTGTCGCAGGTAAACACCGTTCCGCTTCACATTAATGCACTTATGCAACATTTTTGCGTATAAACTATCAAATTGCCTTGTAACTCATAGGTCAGTTCAGTTGCAACATCACACCAGATTAGATTACGAATGAAAGTGAGATTAGATACTCCTGTTTATTGATAATTGAATCAACGCTTGCGTACATTGAATTATCAGTAAACATGAGTATCTACGAAATATATTTGAAGTTTTCCTAAATTTCATCGTTATGCTTTGCCGCTACAAGTGACACAGTTTTCATTCCTCATAATACAGTTATCAATAAATTTATACATTAGACATATTCCTTGATTCGATACTTAAATTATTTGTTAGTATTTGCGTCGAGATTAAGCAAAAAATAATTATAAATATAGGAAAGAAGCGTCAGGATCTTTAAGGTTTTGCAGGTGCTGTCATTTGCTTGTATTATAGCTTAACTACTCTTTACAGACGTTATTTCGTTACTTCAACGCATATAAGCTCGTATATTGACGTTTCCAAGCCATTTCTATGGAAATATAGTTTTTGGCTTCATATACGTTCCTCTAGAACTCAATCTCAGCGCTCTATGTAAAGATGCTCGTTGGGTTAATTGTTTAATTCCTATCTGTTGCGTCAGGTGTTTTCCCCGAAGCAGCGTTGGTCGTCTGTTCCTATTCTTATTCAAGTTTCCGCATATAATTAGTCATACAGCTAAAACATATTTGCAAGAACGCAGCGGGAGCGTTGACCAGTGATTCTATTAGGGTTATTTGGACACCGCAACATCGTGACTAACTAATACTATTGTCTCAGTCACAAAAGTTATTAATTTTATTTACAAAAACTATATAAGAGTTAGTTAATTGCCAGAATCATATTTTCTGATGGATACTTATATACTTTTTATCCGAATTCACACCTTTTACTATCATAATAATAATATGAGTATGTTTGGGGGCAGAAACAAGTGTAGCTTCGTATAACTCAGGATGAAAATAAATCAGCAAAAAAGCTTTGTAACGTCACACACGTTTCAACCATAGCGCGGTGTTTTCTTCCACCTAAAGTTTGAACTCATTGTGGGATTCGATCCCACGACATACAGTCGTAAGCCGACGATACCAACTGAGCTGTGACTGCTAGATGACCTTATTTACTGCGTCGGACACACAAGGTTATCTCTTCGGGCCCTGCTGCATTTCGTATCGATACTTTGTTTTTCACCCTGTTATCTAGAGAGCCGCATCAAGTGATTCACCTATTTATATACTGTGCATTAAATCGTATATAGTTTGACTGGCCTCACAGCTCAGTGGGTAGTAACCCTGCCTTCTGCGCTGTAGGTCGTGGGTTCGATTCCCAACAACCACAAACATTTGTGTGACGAACATAGATGTTTGTTCTGTGTCTGGGTGTTAATATGTATAATATGTATGTATTCAGAAAATGTATATGAGTATATCAGTTGTCCGGTTCCCATGATACAAGCTATGCTTAGCTTACTTGGGACTAGATGGCGCTGTGTAAAATGTCCACCAATATTATTATTATAGTTTGCATAATGTGTATGCTGACTGCCATAAGCTCCAGATTCCCCGAGGTGGTCCGATAAATGCTACATTTAATCAGCATCACCTGGCTGGTAATTTATAATGATGCAATCTGTAATTTTTTTGACAATTATAGCGTTAATTCGTGAGAAGCCTGTGCGGTGTTCGGATTGGAACCGGTACGGAGCGGGTGTACCGCGACTAGGGTTGCCAGGTCGTGAAACCGAAAAGCCGGACAGACCGGCTAGTTTAGCCGACCTTTTTGGTAAAAATGTCGGACTCCTCTGATTTTTTAGTACTTACACAGTTTTTTTAATTAAAACTTGACTTTCATCATATATCAAACCATAATCATTTTACTTTTACATCTTCTTAAATTGTAATGAAACAGCAATCAAATTGATTTGTCTTCTTTATACAAACATATGAGAAATGTACAAAAACTGGCCAAATTTAAAAAGCCTAACAAAACCCAAAAACCAACTAATTTGGCCGGACACGCAACCAAAAAGCCTGACTGTGTCCGGCTTTATCCGGACGCCTGGCAACGTTTACCGCGACATAATAAAAACTTGCAAGAGGCGCGGGCACTGGCCGTTTTGAAAAACGTTCCTGACGACGCCATTATTTATTACAAAAGCGCATGATGATAATAGGAACGTATATTTTCCGTCGAGCGATGAACGGAGCGGCTCGCTCGTTTTTGGCATGCGATGCGGTCGGTTTCTGCGAAAGATTACATTTGGGACCCTAAGTACCCGATTGTTTCTCGGACAGTGACCCCGGTGGCTCTTTGTTACGATCGAACAGGTTGTTTAGGTTCGATATCTGGGCTGGAACGTTATGACGCATGCCGCTATCGATCCGATCTCATTGTCCTATATTTTCCACTGAAAAATCTTAATGGTAAAAGTCTTCGTACTGGCGGTTTAATGCGACCAACTAAAATTAAAAGTTTTATTTGTCATCTATCTCTGGCCTTCATCCTTTTCTCTCCGTAAGCTTTCATTCCTCTACAAAAAATCTATTGTCAAACTAAAGATATGGTAAATATGGCGTCCATGAGGCATCCATAGACAATATTGTAATAATATGATGCAAGCGTCAGGCAATTTTTTTCTTTTCAAATTTCTAAAATTCAGGCTGTTGTATCTGTCCTCTTTTTAAATCTCTAGGCAAAGAGGAAGATGATCAAATGAGTTTTAGTTTTTTTCAAAAGGCACTCTGCCTTTGCTTCCCCATAGAGCTGAGGCCATCAATGCTTCATGATATCAGTTCCACCAATTAGCCTCATGTTCATCTCAGGTTGAATTAGCAACAGAATGCACTAGCATTTGTTGACAGGCGCAATACCTCATGAAGCAATTTGTTGTTCGGGTTCGTCGACCCTCAATTACTCAGTGAGCCCTAGCCCTACCGCGCTCTGCGAGAGTCCATCTCAATTTGCATAACGACCATCTCCGCCTATGTGATTACGCCCATTAATATCTCCTACGTATTAGCTTTGTAATATTTCCTCGAATCTGAATCGATACTTACTTTGGGTTAGCTAGCTCCTATTCAGATAAATAAATATTGATGGACATTTCACACGTCGCCATCTAGTCCCAAATAAGCATAGCTTGTTATATGGGAACCTGATGACTGATAGAATATATATCTACTTTTTCTTTGTAAATACATATTAACATCCAGACAGAACAACTATGATGATTAAGATGCACTACTTAATTTATTTTAATGAAGATACAAAATACGCATACTTTTTAAAGACTTAAAATGACTAAAGTATCTAGTAACTTTAACATTAATTGATTGAAATAAAAACTCACGTTAAAGTTTTTTATTTATACTTAGTCACCTGTAGTCTTATTTTCTAAGATCCCCGATTGCAGTTTTCGTTCCGTGCGCGCAGTTGCATCGCCGCGCCGCGCCGCGCCGCATGCAATAGAGAATGCATGCGACCGGTAATACGTTAGAAAAAACGTGTTTTGATAATGTAATATTATTTAATGTTGCGTGCTAACAGAGAACAGCTACAATGTCAATCTTATTTGTTGTCGGTGTTATCAGATCTTGATATAGAAATTCTTTATATAATATTAATTCTATATACTTATTTAACTCAGCGATATACCTTCCAAAGTTTAGGGACTTCTTCAAAAAAATGTTTTTATAAATACATATTTTCAAATCTATTTCCATCCAAATATTCTAGGGGGTATTTTAATGTACTCGTTTCTAGGACTTTAGGGAGGTTTACGGAGGCCCTTATTGCATTATTTAATGTTGCATGCTAACCGAGAAAACAATACAATATTTCTTTATTGTAAAAACCAAAAAACCACAATACAAATTAATACCTACAAAAAATTACAATTTTATGTGTACATTTAATGTAAACACCTACAATTTAAGTCTTATTTGCAGTCAGATGTATCAGATGTTGGTATAGAAATACTTTTAATTTGGCATTTTTGAGAGATTTAAGCAGGTTCTTAACCATATAACATTTTTTTTCCAGCTATCACAATTGGAATCAGAGTCATTGGACCGGCTCTCGGTTTTCTTCTCGGAGCGTTGTGCACCAGGGTCTACGTGAATCCCTTGATAGACCCCGATTACGACTCCAGCGATCCACGATGGGTCGGCGCTTGGTGGCTTGGTAAGTTTTGAGTATATTTGTAAAACGATTTTATTGAGTCCTTCCTGTCATAATTCTAACCTTTAAATCTAGTTGCAATGTGACACTTTACGTGCACCAATTATCTCAAAATGTCGAATGAGTAGTGGTATGTAGTATGTGGAGTTTAAGAGAGTTTAAGAGTGCTTACCCGTTCAACCCACAATTTTTCTACCCAGTATTATTTTTACCCGTTCAACCAAAAACATATGCTCCGTTCAACCCAATCGAAAAATCTAAGTCACAGTGTATTCTAAACAGTGCAGACAACGTAATATTTATAAAAAAAAAAAAAATCGATGAAATTATTACTCACAGTAACTTCAAATGTTGTACCACAACATGGGTCCTACAATATAGAGGTAATAATATTTTATGCTAATATTATTTTTCTCTTCAAACGAATGCACGTGCAATTCTTAGAAAAATGTAAGTAGGCGGATTAATTGTACAATAGATAATCCAATTAACAACAGTAAGGACTACCATTGTTTTTCTTATCTAGTGGGGTAAGTATATAACTATCCTTTTCTTTTCATCATTAGGTCTTTTTCTACGCTTCCTATCTTACCTGTCTCTCCTGTCAGTAGTTCCTAGACCTATAAACCTAGTGGTTTCCATTAAATATGGCGGAAAACAATTTGAATTTGAATTTTATTCAATCAAACCGTGGCGGACAAATTTTAGTGCACAATGGACACAAGTTTTATAAAAAAAGAGCAAACAGTGGTGGAGATACAGTATGGCGGTGTATAAAAGCACCCAAGTGTTTTGGTTGTGTGCATTTAAATGTACACCAAACAAGTGTTATCAAAGAAACTGTTCACGTTTGCGAGCGAATCAATGAAGCAGATACTCAAGTGTTAATAGAAATAGACAAATGCGTGAGCAAAGCAAAAACACCAGCAGGGATCCCGATTACACAGTTGTATAGAGAAACTGTTCAGACCCTTCATACAAAGGGACTGAATTTAGTCACAAACATACCGTCATTTGAAAATAAAAAACACAAATTATACAATGCTCGCAACAAAAGTCAAGGAGTCAAGAAAATGAATTTTTGTAATCTTGAAGAAGTCGAAATCCCAAAGGACTATGAAGATTTCGTACTGTGCGACTATAAAAGTGATGATAATAGGATATTAATATTTGCATCCCAAGAAGCTCGTGAAATGATGGGTACGATAAAAACCTTCTTTAGCGATGGCACTTTCAAATGCTGTGTTAAACCATTTTATCAAATGTACTCTATACACGGTGATGTGAACAGCTCTGACACTTGTACAGGTGTCGTTCCTTTAATTTACGCCTTGCTCAAAGACAAAAAAATGCGCACATACGAATTGTTATTCAGACTGATCAAATCCCAGATACCTACATGGAAGCCTGATGTTTTAGTTGTCGACTGCGAAAGCGCAACTATAAGAGCAGCAAGGAATGTTTTACCCAATACCAAAGTGAATACCTGTTACTTTCATTATTCGCAAGCTATTTGGAAAAAAGGGAAAAAATGTAAACTCGACAAAAAGAAAACGGATCGCAAGCATCTTGCTCTATGCATGACGTTGCCGTTAGTTCCACAAGACGTAGTAGACGATGCTTTTCTGTATATTATGGAAGACTGTGATAATTCTGGCAATATGGAAAAGTTCAACGACTATTATGTGAACACATGGATGGAGGGTGGAAGGTTTCCACCGAGTCTATGGAATGTCTCGGGGCAAAGACACCGAACTACAAACTCTGTTGAGAGCTGGCATGCTTCAATAAATAGAAAAATTTCCAGAAAACCGGAAAACTTTTTGAAGTTTCTAAATATACTTAAATCCGATGCTCAGTTTCAAATCGTACGGTACACACAGTTTTGCCAAGGGCCATCGACGTCAAGACGCTCTGAACAAAAAGAAAAAGATGAGCGAATACGAAGTATTCTTAATGATTTGGCGACAGGTAAAATTTCCGTGGGACATTGCTTAGAAAAACTCTCAACTTTTGTATCTTCTTAAATCTATAAGTAGGTGCTTCTCGAATAATTTAAATGATTTTTATTTATGTTAATCAATAATAATGTTTTAACTCTGCTAAACGTTACCATCGATAGGCTTAAAATAGTTTATTTTGCATTTGTATTTATAATTAATATTTATTTTATTGTATCAAAAATATGTACCTATGTCTGTTTGTTTTAAATATTTGAACTCCAAAAAATAATAATTTTGCATAACTGATACTAGATAACTTAGAAATTTATCTTTATAATTTAGCTACTAGACCTGGATCTGAACATCGATGTGCTATTCTTTGTAATATTTTTATTTCTTTAAAGGTTGATTAGTGTTTTTGTTAGACTAGTAGACAAATATTCGACTGACTATTATACGAACAAGACTGATTTTATTAATAAAAATATTTATAATATGTATCTACATTTTTTTGCCTGCTGACCCTTCTACTTTAGTGTTTCACTGTGTCACTTATTTGAATTTAAACAATAGAAATTAGGAATAAGTATGTGTGGGTACAATGGGTAACTCGAATCAAATGTTTTGGGTTGAACGGAGCAAAATACCTATTGGGTAGAAAAATCTTGGGTTGAACGGGGAAGCACTCGAGTTTAAGATTCTTCCCCATGGAGGGTCGGATAGGGTTTGAACAGGCATCAAACTTATCAATAAGTACGCGTGACCTTATGTTTTGAATAATATTGACGTTTCCAAGCCATTTCTTTATGAATTCTATGGAAATAAAAGTTTTGACTTTGACTTTGACTTTAAGACAAGACATTTGAAAAAATAAAATATTTCATTTCTTATTATAGAATAGAATATTTTTATAGTCTTTAAACAGTAAACAGTAATAAATAATTATATTTTAGAACATTTGTGACTGAACTATTATTTTCATTTCGAAAAGCTATTTAAATAAACAAGTATTTATATTCATTATGCCTTCATAAGTTGATTTGATGTGGAGTAGAGTGGTGTCTTCAGCATCCTCGATGGCTGAAAGGAGATGAATTCTCGAATTGGACTAAATCAAAACCCCATTTATCTGTGTTGCTTATTATTGTACTTTGATGAAAATATTTTATCGTGCTATACATAAACTATTCGTAAAGTAAATAAATTCTATATCAGTTATGAACACCTGTAGCAAGTAGCAGTACAAATTAATTCTCACAAAACATGTTACCCCGACTTGCCCTAAACGGCCCTTCGTATCAAGTTGTAACAATGTCTCATTACATTAGTACTGGTACAGACTGCTTGAATATGGACACTATGCATTATGCATATTTGTAATCAACCTGTCCGCCAATTCAAAGGCTACGGGTTTATATAAGAGAGGAGTTACTGATATTAGATAATATTCGGTATAGTAAATAAAATAAGAGGTATTAGATCACTATATTTTGTATAAAGTACCTGTGAGTAATTCAAACGTATTTCGTTTTTTCAAACGTAATTCTAAATAACGAATATTTGCAGTAATGAAAATGATAACAAATACAAATTAAAAATGATTTTTACGAAAAGAATACAACCATTTTCACTTATTCCTGTCTTAGGTATGAAAGCTTCTTTTGTATTCGAATTTTTGAATCATAGCTTTGTTTGGTTCATGTAAAAATCGTTTGTTTTCGATACGGTTTTTAATGGAGTATTTTTGTGATGTTCGTTTTTGGATTTGGTTTGAGATATAAATATAAATATATGTATGTAGTCGTATGGCTCCACCGGAAATTAATTTGCTCTATTTGTGACTAAGTTGGTCTCTTATCGTGCAACGCTACGTTTCTAGCCTAACCCTCACAAATACCCAGTTTCACGCAAACTTATTAATTGCTGCACATTGAATAGCTTACCCACGGCTTGCGCATAATTGAATTGAATATGCAAGTAGCTGTACGGGTTTTTTATTCATCGATTCAACAAGTTAATTAGGACTTGCCGCTGATTAAAATCTTGAGAAATACCTGATTTGGTGATACTATTTGATAGGAATCAGATTTATTTCAATCATTTTAATGGAACCTCTTTCATTTTAGTGAAGCTATTTTTTTAAGTAAATATCTCACCTACTCCCTTACCATAGCGCCATCTAGCCCCAAAGTAAGCTAAGCATAGCTTCTGTCATGGGAACCAGACTACTGATATGTATGTATTTGCAAAAAAGTATGTAAGTATTATATTAGTTGTCTGGTTCCCATAACACAAGCTATGCGTAGCTTACTTTGTGGCTAAATGGCGCTGTATGAAAAGTTCCTAATATATTTATTACATATTGCCACATAGACACACATTTATATTTGTCATACAAATGTTTGTCTTAGGTGGGAATCGAACCTACGACCTGCAGCAGAAGGCAGGGGCCAGTGAAAAATACGCGAAGATAGCTCCCTCGTGACCTGACTGCGTAAATCCTCTTTCCCTACTGCTTTCGCATTAAGGACTATATTCGTACAGTTCTCAGTTTCGGGAAGTAATAACTGCGCCTTTAGAATACTGCTCCGTGCCTGGATTGCAAAATTGTGATTCGCGAATACGCATTGAATCGTTTCTGCGTACTTCCTCATGGTTATTCCGCAAGTTCATGAATGAAGCGTTGAATTTTGACGTTATAACTTTATTACAGCGTTGGGATTTTAAAAATTTATATTTTTCATTGCAACGGCGTTTAATTTGTGTGAATGAATCTTGATGAATGATGAATCTTTTTATGATTAAAGTTTGCTCACAATTTTATTCACTAAACTTCCTGTACCCGGCATGAGATTAGCCGGAACAAACAGACAGACAGACAAAAACTGTAAAAAATGTTGTTTTGGTATATGTACCGTGTATATCCATATGCACTTAGTAAAAAGCGGTTATTTTAATATAACAAACAGACACTCCAATTTTATTTATTTGTATAGATGATCAGCCATGTTAAATTATAAAATGTATTTAAATTGTCGTGACATTTGGCATATCGTATCGAAATAGTGTATTTCACAACGTGTAATGAGCTAGTGATCAGCGTGCGGTAAAACATGATAATCATCTTACAACTACCCTCAATTACTGTAATGGTTTCTTAGAAGGGGGTGCGTTTGAGACCGCAGTGATTACAATTGCGATTTTGCGGTTCTAGGATGTTTATCTGAGTTATGTTGCAGGCGTTGAAAATACAATCCTACTAATATTACAAACGTGTGAATGTTTGTATGGATGTTTGTTACTCTTTCACGCTCCAACGGCTGAATGGATTTGGATGAAATTTGGCATCAAGATAGATTATATCCTGGATTAACACGTAGGCTACTTTGATCCCGGAAAAGTACAGTGTTCCCGTGGGATTACTTACTTACCTCGGGTAACACCGCGGGGTGCAGCTAGTGGGTACTAATTTGATCACACAATACGTCGTGTGGTAGTTAATAAGTGACTATGTGGTTTGCCCTAGCTGATCCTCAATCAATCACAGTGTTAAATCGTTAACTCGTATAGAATATTTAAAATAGAATATTTTTTTTATTTCATACGCACATACATAAACAATGAAAATAAAATAAATTGTTTTTTTTTTCATCTCGTGGTCAAATGGGTCTCCGCCTCGGCAAAATGCTACTTACTAACATGATAGATATAATCCCATCATGCCGGTAGCGGCGCTGGTTTTCAGGCGGAGCCTATTATATGAGACTAGCTGCGCCCCGCGGTGTCACCCGCGATGAATAAGTAATACCACGGGAACACAGAAATTGCAGGCGCATGACACGTAACATCTCCGTCTCGGGGTGATAGACGCAACGCAATGCGACTTGAGTCATCTCGTGCTATGGAGAGGACTTGAGTGGTATTGCTGTTGTCTATGGGCGGCGGTTACCACTTAACATCAGGTGGGCCGTCAGCTAGTTCAGACTAATGAAAAAAAACGCACTTTTCCGGGATCAAAGTAGCCTATGTGTTAATCCAGGATATAAGCTATCTTGGTACCAAACTTCATCCAATCACATTCAGCCGGTTGAGCGTTACAGAGCAACAAACATCCATACAAACTTTCACGTTTATCAGTAGGATGTTGCGTTTATGTGGGGGTGGGGGGACGGCCGCGCACGCTGCAGTTTCCAACGCTTTCGCTTTTCCTCGGACTGTGTCGGCGTGACGGTGCGTGCCACGCTCCTACTTACATAACGCTTACATCAGATCACGTCACGGCTAAAATGAGCGCTGTACGGGCGCGTGGCGGCGGCGGCGGCATCGGCGGCGGTCACGGCCAAGGCTGCGCGCCATGTTGCCGACAAATTATTCCGTCGTCGGTGTCCGTAATGAGGATTTAGTGGGTGTCCACGCGACCGGTGGCTCACTTTTACTTTTAAACCAGTTCCGTACGGCTTGACCTTCGTCTCCTCTCGTCTCCACGACACTCAATTGTTAGGTACTCTGTTTATTCAAGAAAGAAAGAAGGAAAGAAAATAAATGCCCGCCGGCTTGACCTTCCTCTCGTCTCCACTGTTAGACACTCAATTGTTACTCTGTTTATGAAAGAAAGAAAGAAAATAAATTTATTCATAACTAGCTATTGCCCGCGAGGAATTCGGTTTTATCACGCACCCCTATTTTACCCCTCGGAAAAGTAGCCTAAGTCCCGTCAAAATCGGTCCAGCCATTTCAGAGATTAGCCGGAACGAACAGACAGACAAAAATTGTAAAAAATGTTGTTTTGGTATATGTACCGTGTATACATCCATATGCACTTAGTAAAAAGCGGTTATTTTAATATTACAAACAGACACTCCAATTTTATTTATTTGTATATAGACTAAAACTAAGACGTACAATTGATATAAAACGATAGAGTTAAATAACCTAAATATAAGTAAGCTCTAGGCTACAGCTACGAACTAGGATAAGGCTCAGCATGATGCGCTACGTATAGGTATGCAGTGAGCTGATCTTCCGCCATCTCCTACAGTATCTTCTACTTTTATGTAGCTAAGCCTAATGGGAGGCCTTCCAGGAACTTCAGTAATAGAGTAGGCCACTTTATCGTTTGAACTCGCCCGTTCGCGAGTGCTGTAAACAATGTGTGTATAATGGTTACATATAGTTACATCGTCTAGTGAACGCCCTTGACTGATCGCTGACCTGGCGACCTTGTATTCGTGCAAACGTTTCTGTTTGGATATATCGGAATTGTTTTGGAAGTCCAAGACTTTTGCGCCTGGAAAATGGCTTAAACTCAGATCTCTTAAAATATATAATATTGGGGGAGAATTCATACAGTGCCATCTAGCCCCAAACTAAGCATAGCTTGTACTATGGGAACCAAATGACTGTATAATACATTATTATATACTTTTTGTAAATACATACATACATATTAACACCCAGACACAGAACAAACATCAATGATGTTTGTCCTGGGTGGGAATAGAACCCACGACTTACAGCTCAGAAGGCAACTTACTAACCAACTGAGCTGTGAGGCCAAGATATATCCTAATCTCAAACTGTTTCCCATTAACTTGATCGTCCCGGTTCTTCCAAGCACTACTTCCAGGTAGTTTTAGGTTTATTTTCGAATACTAAATTGGTGTTGCCAAATTCGCGAGTGCTAAATTCCTTTATCCTTTTACTAATGCCAAAATTGGCCAATGTTCACGGTTCGTCACACTTCGCGAGGCTCACCGACCGTGAAATAACACCTAATCTCGTCTTTAGAGTCAGAGTTCTCGTAGTTTTCATCCTGTTTTTCACCCTGCGACGTTAATTGCTATAATTAGAATATACCATACGAGTTGTTACTGATATCTTGTTTCAATATATTATGTCTCAGCACACAGTACTGTTTGTTCATTAGCGTTTTTTTATGTGCTTCCTCGATGATTTTGTTTCTTTTGCATGTTTTGTTTGGCTAAATAACCGCGCTGTTTGAGATGTTCATTAGCAGTGGATGTGCTAGCTAGCCTGTATCAATGTTTATACAGACTTTTACAGCACCTATGTTAGTATATATAATGTATACTTGTTTGGTATATATGTATTTATTTGTTGCTAGGCTGCTGATGGTATTCTAAGTATTACGTGGCTTCTTCGTCATACACAGTTATCAACAATATCGAATTGTTTTTATCTGATTTGGTTGCTATTGCGGTATATTATACTTTAAAAAAAAAAGTTTATTATTTGAGATTAAAACGGATTACTTGAGTATGGTAATGTAATAAAAAAATTGTTTAGAGTGTCTTTATATTCATGTCTATATATTGTCTTCCTTATGTTAGTCTGTCTTGCAATACAAGAGTATGAGTTAACAAATATTATATAGCTCTTTTTAAACGTTCGACTCCAAGTTTAATTACTTAAAATCTTCTTAATCCAGCAATGGAAAGCTCCTTTTGTTCACGATCCGACAACCTTCGTTTTGAAGTACTCAGTACAGAACTTCAGTAATGGAAGGATTGAACAGGAAACTTATCGATAAGTACGCGTGACCTTATGTTTTGAATATTGACGTTTCCAAGCCATTTCTTTATGAATTCTATGGAAATAAAGTTTTTGACTTTGACTTTGACTTTGAAGGTGGAGTTTTGAAGACTGGTTTCCCAGACTTTCTTACCATGATCCACAGATCAGTATTGTAATATCGTTATGTTGCCCACAGGTATGGTGTTCATAGCTGGTTTCATCGTGATCCTGTCAGTGCTGATGTTCTTCTTCCCGCGTCAGATCAAAGCGGAGCCTTTGCCGCCGCCGCCCAAGAAGATCAAAAACAAAGGAGAGCCTTTCTTCAAGGGTAAGTAACGATACGACTTGAGTACGTTTTTTAAACAACTGCTCTTAAGGGATATCTATTTTTTTATACAAATTGTTTCAAAAGAGCATTACACGTAATTAAAAAAGCTGTCTATTTCTGTACCTCTCTGATACAAAGTCAGCGTTCAGGTTTTGGTAATTAGGTTAGGTTCTAGCACTTTGTTATTTACCCCTTTATTTTCGTACTATATCTCTACCGCTCTGATACAGAGTGAGCGTTTATTTAGATAATATACAATAGGTTCTAGCCCTTTGTTATTTACCCCTTTACTCTCATACAATTTCTCTGTCGCTCTGATACAGAGTGAACGTTTATTTAGATAATATACAATAGGTTCTAGCCCTTTGTTATTTACCCCTTTACTCTCATACAATTTCTCTGTCGCTCTGATACAGAGTGAACGTTTATTTAGATAATATACAATAGGTTCTAGCCCTTTGTTATTTACCTCTTTACTCCCATACTATTTCTCTGTCGCTCTGATACAGAGTGAGCTTAAATTTAGAGGATAAACTTCAGCCATGTTTCTTACTGAACACAATTATATTACACTCTTAAAAACGCGATGAAAAACACCCTTATTCAATTAACACAGTTGTGCTCACGCCGTGAAACACACGAATGGTATTTTTGTATGATGCTGCTCTTTGATGTACAATTACGAGACTGCCCATAATTAGTTCTCTTTTTTTAGACGTTCGTATCATTGTTTTGATGCGTAGCTTCTTAATGGCCGCGTTTAAATATGAATCTTTGCTTATTTATTGTGTCTGGGACTAGATTTATTTTCGCCCCGCGTACATACTTCTAGTAAAGTGCGAAAGGCACAGTAAAATGTAAGGCAGTAAGTGTAATAGAGAAGAAATACATCTAGTCTAGGAGTGCTCTACATAATTTTATTCACTTAATTATTTGATTGGTGAGGAAGTTACGGATCGGATACATGGCTCACCTGGTGTTACGTGGTAACCTCTGCCCATAACAAACAATACGACTTGGGTCCCCCCCTATTTAGGTACAACTAGATTAAATGCGCATCTTATGCGCCCACAACTCAAGCAAACGTGATGTTGGAATATCTCATGTGCCTATTATTTCACCGGCAACTGCATCTTCAATCCGGAACCCAGTAACGCGAATGCATTACCTACTGCTTGGCGGCAGTAATGGGTATTTTAGCAGTACTTCCCCGGAAGAACTTGACATAAGTTCTACTGCCTCAGTCGTATACGAAGCTCGGAAAGTGAGTCGTTTGATGGTGACCTACTTGTAAAAATATGTGTTAACCTTTCGAGTGATATAATGTAGTTTGTAGCTCTGAATGACTGTAACCAATTGTCCAATTGTTAGCCTTTTGTGTTTGACTCCTAGTGTATTATGACTCAATCATTGCACATTGAATAAAATGTATCAAGTTTCGGTGCTGTGTTTGATACTGTGAGGAAACTTTTATTTTATATGTTATATAATTTATTTGTAACATAGATAAGTATAAGATTGTTACAAGAATCGTGTTAGCGAAAAAAAGGAAGCCCTCCTTTTGAGATTTTGTGTCTGTTCTTCCCCATGAAGGGTCGGATAGAGTTTGAAAATTCGCAAAACTTAGCGATAAGAACATGTGACCTTATGTTTTGAATATTATTGACGTTTTCGAGCCATTTCTTTATGAATTCTATGGAAATAAAGTTTTTGACTTTGACTTTGAAGCGTCACTTTTAATATTTAATTATAATATAGCATACTTACTATTAGTAACATTATTAATGATAAACCATTTGCTTGATATCTTTATTGCTGGTTTTAAGTAAGTAATCTTACTGGTTGGTGTTTTATTATTTTTATAAAAGCTCTCGCGTCTGTGAATTTTAAATTGAATTTCATGTTTCACATTTCCAACGCTATCAAGATCGTTTATCTTGTTTATCGCGGCTGTGAAACACTTGTCTTGCATTCGCTTTCATCAGTGTGAAGATATTTAAATGTTTTTTAATGTTTGAATGCGAGTACATTACCCACTGCGCCATTGTCGGAAATTGTATATTATCATTATTAAAAGCTATGTTTTGGCATTTTTTTATTCAGGTTAAAACGTTTGCGCTCTGCTATATAGATGCCTAATAAATACGTAAAGGATTCATTCGTAGGAATTTGTTGATATATTATTGAGATACATTAAAATCTCGCATTGTTAGCAGGATCGATCGCGCAGATTACCCAGTGATGTAGTTACGGAACGAGCAGATGGCTCACCTATTGATAAGTTGTAACCTCTTCCCATAACAAGCAATACGAATTGGGTCCTCCTCTACTTTGGTAAGGTCGCATCTCATGGGCTCTTAACTATGAGACGTGAAGGTAGAATGTATCCATCAATCATCCAAAATAACTATTGTCATCAGATTTCTTCGCAACGATCAAGCGGCAGTTGACAAACGACATTCTGATGTGGCGGACGGCGAGTTCAGTTCTACACTTGATGCCGATCAGCGGCGTGTACAGCTTCCTGCCCAAGTATCTCGAGAAGCAGTTCCGGCTGCCGACGCACGACGCCAACCTTGTCTCGGGTGAGGTACTACAATAACTGTTACGTCACATCACGTACCTACACAACAAACGTTCATTCATTCACACACACACACACACACACTAAAATAAACAAGGTATCTTCTAGGCGCACATGCTACATTGTAGACCGCATCGTCACTTAACATCAGGTGAGATTGCGGTCAAATGTTAGCCTATCGTAAATAAATAAAAAACACTAACACACACGCACACACGCACACGTACACAACACGCACACAGTAAACAATCTTCAAGAGAAACAGTCAGAAAATAGGTATTCGACCCAAGAAGCTTACTCTCAAAGTTAAGACAACACTCAGATAAGACAAGAAAATAACCCTGAATTGCTTTTCTCACCTTTCTGAGGTCGTGTCTTCTTTCTAGATAACATAGAGAGGTCTGAGAGCAAAATATAAATGATAATGAAGACTTGTGGAATTGTGGTTTTCATATTTATTATACATTCATGGTTGACTCGATCAGGGGACAAGCAACTTATTTTTAGAGCTGTCAGCTAGGCTTTCCTTAATAGAGCGTCATTTAGTTTCTCCTTCCAGAAGGCGTACATTATGTTATTTTATTTAAGTTGTATTCTTATTATTGAATTGTGTAACGCAAGTTTGGGAGACCTAATAAAAAAAAATACAAAAAAAAAACCGTTTTCCTAACATTCACAATTCCTTTCATCACATGGTATGTTTGCTCTAAACTCCAGGGTTGGGAGGTATCCTGGTGATGGGACTCGGCATCATCACCGCCGGCGTGGTGATCCTGAAACTGGTTCCGACCGCGAGGCAGGTAGCCGCTTGGACCGCCGCTACTGCTGCCATCTACAGTGCCGGTCAGTTTTACTATCACTTTTGGGGGTCACGTTGCTCGCGTCCGTAGGTGATAGCCCTTTGAATCCCTACACGTGTCCCCCGGGTGGTGCGAAAGGAGCAACCCAAAGTAGCAGTAGAACTTGTGCCAAGTTCGCTCAGAGAAGTACTGCCACCACACCTGGTAATCCGCCGCCAAGCAGTGATGCACTCGTGTTGCTGTGTTCCGGTGGAACGGAGTGGGTGCCTGTGAAATTGCAGGCGCATGAGACGTAACATCCCCGTCTCAGGGTGATGGAAGCAACACAATGCGACTTGTGTCATCTCTTACTTTGGTGGAGAGGACTTGAGTGGTATTGCTGTTGTCTATGGGCGGCGGCTACCACTTAACATCGGATGGGCCGTTAGCTAGTTCAGCCACAAACATGACAACAAAAAAGACTTGTAGTCAGTTATCAAATGGGCTGGCTAATTTTATTTACTATCCCAACAGGACATTTAGTATCAAATGGGTTGGCTAATATAACGTCCGTGACAGCTCTAACAGTGCGTTCAAAACCATCGTTCGTTTTCAGGTATGGTTATCCTGATGTTCGTGAGTTGTCCGGAAGAGAAGTACCGTCTGTTCGGTGCGTCGGACGCGGTGTCGGGCGGCGCGCAGCTCGCGTGTAACTCCGACTGCTACTGCGACAATGCGCCCTTCCATCCAGTCTGTGGGCAGGTAACCGCTCACAACACAACAACACACGCACGCACGCACACACGCACACACGCACGCACGCACGCACGCACGCATGCACGCACGCATCCACAAACACCGCCATCCAAATGCGGCCTGGTTCTCTCGAATCAGTGTCGTGAGTGGATTTTAAGTACGCCTCAAAGAGGCTCCTTTCGTGCACTTGACACATGTCTTCGAATTTTTGGTTCTAGGGCGTGTCAGTTTTCTCACGAAGTTTTCCTTTACCCTTTTGAGAACGTGGTGTTGCGCACATAAATCTTTCAATCGAAAAACTAATTAGTGCACGTTGGGATTTGAACCGGCGACCTCCGGATTGAAACTCGATGACCATATGATGATGATATGCTCTCGATCTCTATATGGTAGTGAGAGTTGGGTATGAAACCTTGCATTGCCTCATTTGTGTATCGATCTTTGTGCTCCTTGGGTGTTGTTACTTAAGAAAAATCATCCATCAGTTGTCTGTTTGCCACGGTACAACCTGTGCATAGTTTGGGGCTAGATGGCGCTGGGTGAAATGTCCACCAGTATTTCTTAATTTATTTACTAGCGACTTCGTCCGCGTGGAATTCTGTTTTATCACGCACCCCTATTTTACCCCTCGGAAAAGTAGCCTAAGTTATGGTTTAAGAAATTTATTTAACTCTTAAGATTACAAAAATCACTTAGAGAGTAAATACAGGTTTTTAAATAATTATGCCAAATAGCGTAGGTGGAACTAACAATTTATCAACTCAAAAGTGCGGTATTACTCAGTGCCTATCCGCACAGAAAAAATAATTAAGAATGAACAGACAAGCTCGAGTTACAAGTAATGAAACATAAGGTAGCGGACATGGTAATACGATATGCATTAAGAAAGTTACTCATTGTTACATCAGCTATCTGCCAGTGAAAGTCCCGTCAAAATAGGTCCAGCCATTTCAGAGATTAGCCAGAATTAACAGACAGAGACAAAAATTTAAAAAAAAAATTGTTTTGGTATATGTACCGTGTATACATCCATATGCACTTAGTAAAAAGCGGTTATTTTAATAATTCAAACAGACACTGCAATTTTATATAAGTATCGCGTCACATTCTCAGGACGCGTTCACGTACCTGTCTCCGTGCCAGGCGGGATGTCTGGACACGAAGCAGCTAGACAACAATACCTGGCTTTACTACAACTGTACCTGCATCGACAGCACCGAGCGCGCCGGCAACCGAGCTATGAACACGTCAGTTCCTCATCCCACTAATATTATAAACGTTAATGTTTGTATGGATGTTTGTTACTCTTTCACGCTCAAACTGCTGAATGGATTTGGATGAAATTTGGTATCAAGATAGCTTATATCCTGGATTAACACATAGGCTACTTTGATCCCGGAAAAATGGAGTGTTCCCGTGGGATTACTTAAACACCGCGGGTCATGGACGCAACGCAATGCGACTTGAGTCATTTCGTACTTTGGTGGAGAGGACTTAAGTGCTATTGTTGTTGTCTATGGGCGGCGGTTACCACTTAACATCAGGTGGGCCGTCAGCTCTTTCCATCACTTATATCACATAAAAATCATTGACTTATTAATATAATAATAATATCTTGCCGTTATATTAATTACAAAATTCCCCCCTCCGTTTCCAGCATCGAACGCTACGACCTGTACAACTCGTCGCAGAGCATCGTGTCCGGCGGTCGCGGGTTCGCGGTGAGCGGCGAGTGCGGCGGGTCCTGCAACCAGATATACGTATTCATAGCGATATTCGCCGCCATCATGTTCGTTCACTCGAGCGGGGAAGTTGGAGCAGTGCTGCTTATCATACGGTGTACTGATAAACATGGTGAGATATACATCTGTGCATATCGCTGTTAGCTATAAGGCCGCCCATTGCATTACTTAGTTTAATGATTTATCTTTAATATCCATGTATGGGGATAAAACAAAGTATTATCTATCTATAGAGAGTCTGGCCTGCCCCTGCGTTGTAGGTCGTAGGTTCGATACCCTGGGTGGGTATCGAACCCATGGTAAATGATAGTGTGACGAACAGAGATGTTTGTTCTGGGTCTGGGTGTTATTCTTATTTTCAGAAAAGTATATAAGTATTGTGTCAGTTGTCTGGTTGCCATAGTACAAGCTATTCTTGGTTACCTTAAGGAAGTGAGCACTAGAAGTCTCCTTTTAGATGATAATTATGTATCATTTACTGGCAACCATTATAAGATAGATTAAAAATATGAAACATTCTTAGCTTCCTTTGGGGCTAGATTGTGTCTGTGTGAAATCTCAACCAAAATTAAATTATTTATTATTTATATTAATGAATAATTGTTTAAATTGCAGACAAAGCCATGGCAATGGGCGTGATACAGTTCGCGATAGGTGTGTTCGGCAACGTGCCGTGTCCCATCGTGTTCGGCGCGGCCGTGGACGCCGCGTGCCGCGTGCGGGACGCCGCGTGCGGCGTGCTCGGCGCCTGCGTCTCCTACGACAGCGACAGCTTCCGCCATCTCTACTTAGGTAAGGGACAACATCTTTCATTTTTTATTTACGATAGGCAAGCATTTGACCGCAATCTCACCTGATGTTAAGTGACGATGCGGTCTACGATGTAGCATGTGCGCCTAGAAGGAACCTATTCACTCTCCTCTTGAAGACTTCCAGATTATAGGTTGCAGAAAATATGAACGCAAAGTCAAAGTCATAGTCAAAAACTTTATTTCCATAGAATTCATAAAGAAATGGCTTGGAAACGTCAATAATATCCAAAACATAAGGTCACGCGTACTTATCGCTAAGTTTGACGCCTGTTCAAACCCTATCCGACCCTCCATGGGGAAGAAGTTCGCAGGCAATGAGTTCCACTCTTGGGCTGTCCGCATTATGAAAGTGGAAGCAAAACGCTTCGTACGGATGTGGTGGTAATTAGACCAAAAAAAATTTGCCTGTTGACAGGTCTGTCGGCCGGGCTGATGTTCCTGGCCTTCATAATGGATATGCTGGTGTGGAGCAAGGCGGGGCGCATCGACATGAACCCGGGAGAGGGCGCGCCGCCCCCCGCCCCCGTCCCTGCCCCCGGCGCGCGCGACCCGCTCGCCCCCCTCGCGCCCCTCACGCCGCCCCCCGACACGCAGCTCTGACACAACCTCAAGTACGAGTCGCATCTATAGACTCATACCCCGACACTAGTGAGTAAAACTACAGGTAGTGAGATGTGGATAATGGAAATTGAGCTGGATTTGGCTGTAGGTTGAAGATTTCAAAACAGCTCTGACCAAATCTCGAGCATGAGTCGCATCTCTATAGAGTGACAGTGACATGTTTACGCAGTGAAACTGAGCTGTGTAACTCGGCTTTACGTTGAACATTTAAAACAGCTCCGACCATACCCCTAAGCATGAGTCACATGTCTAGAGAGTGACAGTGACATGTTTACGCAGTGAAACTGAGCTGTATAACTCGGCTTTAGGTCAAACATTACAAACAGCTCTGACCAAACCTCAAGCATACGTCCTCTAGAGAATGACAGTGACATGTCGACGCAGGGAAAGAGAGCTTTATGACTTGGCTTTAGGTTGAACATTAAAAACAGCTCTGATCAAACCCTAAAGTATGAGTCGCATCTCTAGAGAGTGACAGTGACATGTCGACGCAGTGAATCTGAGCTGTATAACTTTACTTTTGGTTAAAAAATAAACAGCTCTGACCAAACCCTCAAGTAAGAGTCGCATCTGTATAGAGTAACTGATATGTGGATCACGCAGGGAAAAGAGCTCTATGACTTTGGCTTTAGTTTGAAGATCAGATATGTCCTAATTTCAAGTATGAATCGCATCTGTAGAGACAACTCAACCTACGGACACATTGTACAATTTATATTCATTGTACGTATATGTTAATATGTATGGTATAATAACTTTAAGGCAAGGGACATCGCAACTCTGGCCGAGTCGCGTTATAGTCGCAGGTATCAACACTAGTGACTCTACAGCAAGTGTATAAAAGTTAGTTTGCTTTACAGTGCAGTTTGTTTACTCTGCGTTACGTGTCAGAGATAGAGTTTGCCTGTTCAAGGACAAAGTGTCGTGCGAAGGTCTTTGTTTATAGTGTTATGTAAAACCTCTGACGAACATACTTTGACAGATTGCATATTTTAACAGTTTTGATTGTAAACGAACAAACTTTGACAATTGCGTATATACATATATACATTTGTTTATCTTCTAGCATTTCGATTTTTGAACGAACATTCTTTGAAAAATTGCATATTTTAACAGTTTCAATTTTAGAACGAACAGACTTTGACATACTACATTTTTTAACAGTTGCGATTTTTGAACGAATATACTTTGACAAACTGCATATTGTATTACTTTTGGATATCGTCGTATACGAGTTTGGGACCATATTGTCTTGTTCACTGTTCATTCGTTACCGCGAATGTAAATAGCCGAATCTTAAGTTATCTTTTAAATGTGATAGAATATTTATCGAAATATGTGTCTCATAATCGTCGTTTACTTAAATTCTTTAACGATACGGTCGTATTATTACTGAATTCAAATTTGAATATGACTTCATAAAAAAAAAAAAAATTGCGTTAATGAAACGGTCACACAACTTTTGTGCATTATATGGTGCTTATTGTATGCAAATTATTATATTTGAATCAGAAACCTTTATTTGGACTGAGGTGTCCTAAAATGTTGTCCTGTTTTGTGCAATATGGTGAAAAGTTATGTTTGTAAACGATTAAATTAATTGTTAATAATTAGACAAATTTATAACAATGACTTAAGTCGGTAATATTTGCCATGTTACTTTATGTAAAGGCAAAGGTATAGAGACGTATGTTCAGAGCCGTATTCGGTTTAATTTTTTTCGTTTGTTTATTAAATGATTTAATCGTGCGCCATTATTAACAATAATTGTAGTGTGCATTATAATCAAGTATATTCCATGAGCTCAATATTTATAGAACTGTATAATACAAATTTTTCGAACAAAATGTTTATCGACTATAATTTTATGTGATCAAATTTGGATAAAATTTTTCGTTATTGGGGTTTTTTAAATATGTGCCACTATTCTCGTATGTATTAGTATAGAAAATATACATCACAGGAATGCGACTAAAGCATCACATTATTAGGACTGAGTTTTATGTTTAGCTGGCATACTATGTTACGGTACTTTTTTAATAATATTATTTAACAAATAATATCTTATAATATCACTAGATAAGTTGAAACATCATTTTTTTTTACTTTTTACCTCGTTATTAATGTTTTCTAGTGATAAGTTGGTAAATATTTGTATTCGTAACATCGTTGCCTCAGCGTTGCATACTTGATTGCGAATAACATGGCTAGTGATTAGTAGTTTATTTTAGATTAATATTTTATTACAAAATTACTAAAAAATTGTAAATATATTTTATAATATATATAAATATACATTGCTTAGCATAATCTAAATATGTATACAGGTTATGTTCTGATATTTTAAATTGAAAAAATGTACGGGAAATTAAATTGGGGCGACAAATTTGACGTAGGAAGGGTTAGTTGAATAATAATGCTATACAAATACCTATCTGAGGGTATTAGTGTAATTTTAATATTTAACTTTGTTTTCTGACCGGTGTCCTTTTAGTGATTTTCCACACAAAAAAATTATATTGCAAAGGCTGGGCCAAGTGTAAAATATTTTAAATTAGTTTAACGAATTGCACTTTTAAATCTACAGTACATATATACATATACACATATACATATACATATACATATTGGTGGACGTGTCACACAGCGCCATCTAGCCCCAAAGTAAGCTAAGCATAGCTTCCAGACAACTGATATAATACATCTATACTTTTTTTGTAAATACATACATATAAATACATAATTAACACCCAGACACAGAACAAACACCTACGTTCGTCACATAAATGTTTGTCCTGGGTGAGAATTGAACCCACGACCTACAGCGCTGAAGGCAGCGTTACTAACCAACTGAGCTGCGAGGCCAGTAGGTTTTGGTGGTTATAAACACCGTAATTGCACACTTTTGTGCATAAATATATTGCTTTTACAAGATCTGTGATGGTGTAATATCATGATTTTAAATTTTTATCATATTTACCTTTTTATACATCACTTATGTGGCTTCTTTTTGTCATTTTTCGTTGTTAATTTTTTTTTGTCATGTGCAATAATTATTTACAAATTATATTGTTTATTTTTATCATTCGGTTATGTGCAATTATAATTGCAAACCATTTTACACAATTTGAGGGTTAAAATGACCTAAGAATTTTGCAAATTACAATAGTATTTTCCCTTACACACAGACTGACTTCCATCACTATAATATTGCTGGCGATATTGGTAATCGATTATTATTATTTAATAATTAATTATAAATAAAAAGCATAATAATAATGATTTAAAATAAACTAACATCGAATATTTTACGTTTATATGAATGAATTCGTTCCTGTAACTAGTGCATTATTTCGTGCAATTTTTTTGTATTTTAATAAATAATTTGTTGATTTTTTATGCAATATTATAAAGTGTAGTGTTTTTTTTAATATATTTTATACTCAATTGAATTATATCTTTATAATATAATAAATATGTATAAACTATCTTATATCAAATGTATACTTCATAAATTAATATTTTATTCCTGTCTCTGTAGCCTAATTATATCTCTAGATAGTTTATACATAATAAAATTAATTAGTTATTATTTGTATGGTAGCTTTTAGCAAAATTATATTAGGTATTTTTAATGGAATAAATAATGTTTCGGCGTAGTGAACACAATTCAACTAGTCTGCGTTATATATAGTTTAGCAAACAATACCTCTGGAGTTAGAAATAAAATGGAATTATTGTGATATTTGCTATTTAAATGTTTTCTAGCCTTTCCTGGTTCGGTCTCGAGGCGTGTGGTGATTCAGCGTGGCTTATCTCTTGTACTGATAATGGTATTTCACGATATCTTGTATACGAATTGTATAAAATAAAAGAAATCGTTATGTACTTACATCTACTTACTCCATAACGGCCGTGCTTCGGCAAACACAGTACACGCCACTTCACCGCGCGCCAGATGTGATGTGGAATCACCTAAAATCACAATTTTACGCATAATATTTAGGTAAAACTCTAGTTGATAAAATAAATCATCACAATGAATTAAGTCATTTTATAGTAATGAACCTCAAAATACATATTTTAGTTGAACAGTTTAATCAATGAAATCGACAAAAAATACGTTTGTATGGATATTTTTAAATGTCAAAATTTTATTTAAGTTAAAATTACATGGCATGGATTTTTATTTTATCAGATGTAAGTACGTGATACGTAAACTACATTTATGAACAATTTGTATTCTAAAACAATGCGTATCATAACTATGCACGAGCGAATCTAAATTGTTTATGTTATGGGATTCTTTTTTATACTGGAGGTGTTAATAATGCTGTAATAACACGTGGCAATTTCCATGCCAATGTAGGATGGGGTAGAGGCTATTTTAGCCACCTTCTATTTCCACGCCTTTAAGTATCTATGGTGTTAATAAGGCTTAGTAAACGATTTGTAAGTCGATATCTGCATTTAGTAACAGGATAATCTAAGTAGTACATTGAATAGCGAATCGTTTACTTTGATTTTACGGTTTGAAAGCAATTTAATGATGGTAATGCAGAAGATAATAAGTATCAATGGTGTTAATAAGGCTTAGTAAACGATTTGTAAGTCGATATCTGCATTTACTAACAGGATAATCTAAGTAGTACATTGAATCACGAATCGTTTACTTTGATTTCACGGTTTGAATAAAGCAATTTTATGATGGTAATGCAGAAGATTATAAATAACGATTAAAGTCGGATCGCGGGGTCAATGGGAATTTATTGTTATAAATTCGCACGTGCATGTTTGAGTGGCGCGTACTGGAAGGTCAGTTTCTCGGTACACGTTGTATCGTAATAGTCGTTTACTTATTTACTACTGTAACAATGAGGTGCAGTTAAGATTTGTTATTGTGACTTTGGATCACACATTTTTTAATTATTTGTAAATAAAATTATTGAGATATAATGTGGTAATTTTATTGAGTATTCCAACCCCTTAATATGTGCGCACTTGTGGCTGAAAACAAGAGCGCTGGAAGTTGCTAAGCTACTTTGGGATGTGTGGGTTGTGTGAAATATCCACCAATTTTTTTATTTTATATTTATATTGACGGCAAAAATATATAATATTGTGTGTGCTCAAAATCTGCAAAAAAAACGAACTAGTCACAATTTTAATATCCAGGTTTTTAACTTAGTGGGGAGAAGTCGACACAACGAACAGTTAATAAAACTGTCTGATAATATCACAAAACGCTGTAAAAACTTGAATTATTCAAGCGTTTTATCCAAACAGGAAAATAACACCATCTCATTGCAAGAATATAAAAAAACACATAATGATAGTTTAGTTTTTGCCCGTGTTGTTCGGATCACAAAAAATATCGAATCGGTTGAATCTTATTGTATCGGTTGAGGTGACCTTGTGAGAACATATCGAACTGGCACCTATGACATGACAATGAGAAAACTACATCCTAGATCCTAGGGTACCTACCATATCACCAATAGGCATTTTAGTTCGCCCGGAGAAGTACTGCCAACACACCTGGTAATCTGCCGCCAAGCAGTGATGCACTCGTGTTGCTGTGTTCCGGTGGAAGGGAGTGGGTGCCGGTGAAATTGCAAGTACATGGGACGTAACATCCCCGTCTCGAGGTGATGGACGCAACGCAATGCGACTTGAGTCATCTCGTGCTATGGAGAGGACTTGAGTGGTATTGCTGTTGTCTATGGGCGGCGGTTACCACTTAACACCAGGTGGGCCGTCAGCTCGTTCCGTCACTTCAATGACATAAAAAAGGTACATGTTATTTAGATAAATGTACAATACAATACAATAACTCTTTATTGCAAAACTACAATATTAAAGAACACTTATAAAAACCATTTCATGTGTACACTATATGCGGAATAACAATGGGCGGCCTTATTGCTATGAGTAATCTCTTCCAGACGACCTTGGTATGGATCAGGAATTATGAAATTATTTAATAATTATTAAAATGTACCGTGTAGGTATAAGGTGTTTCATTAATATTGTATAATGTTATTTAATTACTAGTGACCTTCCTCGTTTTCAATACTGAATACTCAACACATTAATTGTTATATATACTACTCTATAACATATTGGTTATAGAGTAATTGTCTGTTTACTTGATGGGTTTCACATAATGGACACTTGTTAGGGTACTTTTGTAATTCTTATTATGGAGGCAGGCCGTGGTTTTCTAAAACATTATGTGGGTTGGAAGTAGTGTGTGTTTGAAGTAAAATTTTATCATAAGCATCAGGTAAGTATTTATAATATGTATTTATACAATTCATATCGGTGAAAGCTCTAAGTTGGACTTTTATATCGTAATCGACGAAAACTCATCATTTTACATCCAAATTGTACGAAATATGTACCAGACTTAAGCAATAATTAGCAAAAGTGCGCTCTGAGGGTAGGTAAACATTGTTACAGATACCCGACCACCGACCATCCTGCAGAATTTAAAGCTAAAGGCATTTCTACCAAGTAGCTATGTCGTCAACATTATCTTTACGGCTAACCTTATTGTATATCTTTTATGTATAAATACAAAACTGACTCCATTTATAGTTTAACGTAGAAGGCATTAGTAATTCTCAGTTTGATTTTTTTCTCTTTCCTCTTTCTCACTTTCCTCAATCTGTTGTTGTTTTTCGCGGGAAAGTAAAATAGAATAAAAAATGGTATATAAAAAGCGTAACCATCGAAAATCGCGTTACGATTGTGCGAATTCACACACTTGATCCATGAAAAAACGTGTCAAGTACGGGTGGCTCAATTGGGGCATAGGATTCTGTATAAAATACATGTTTTTGGATGTTAGTCATAATGTGTACCTAGAATTCTATAAAACTTACGCTTGGTTATGTTACTAAACGACCATATACGGTCTGTATACTGGTATACTGGTCCTGTAATTTTTATTGATCCTTTTGTTTTTATTTTAAGATATTGGTGGACATTTTACACAGCGCCATCTAGCCCCAAAGTTAGCTTAGCTTGTATCATGGAATCAAACAACTGATATAATGCTTATATACTTTTTTGTAAATACATATACCTACATATAATACATATCTACACCCAGGTACAGAACAAACTCAGATTATTATAATGTTGGCACAAGATATGTGCCTGAGTATAATTAAGAATCATTTACTGGATTCAATCTTTAATCTGCTATTCTTGGGAAAACCACGATGGCGCCAATTGTCAGGTATATAATAAAAAGTTATTCTATTTTATTCGCGTATATGTTATAAGAGTGTAACCTAGGGAACGTTGGGTAAATATGGCTTCCTCCTTCGGGGGAAAGGGTTTTGCGTTTGGTGCTACGTAACTCTAATTCCAACTGATACCGACGAGTGACAATCCAATATTTCGGCTACGCCTCAACAATCCAGGATGATAGGCAACACGGGCGGGCCATCACTCGGGTGCTGTATATAACTCCGTCCAGCGCAGCGATGAGAATGTCACATTTGGGTACACCATTGTAGCAAAGATGGTAAGGTTTGTGATTCTACTGGCGACTCTAGTCATCTCCTGCCTTGCCGCTCCAGGTTTGTCGCATGTTTTTCATTCGTTATTTTAAATTTATATAAAATTGTCAGGCCTCACAGCTCAGTTGGTAGTAACGCTGCATTCTGCGCTGTATGTCATGGGTTCGATTCCCACCTAGGACAAATATTTGGTGACGAACATAGATGTTTGATGTCAAGGCAGATTTACTAACCAACTGAGATGTGAAGCCATTCAGGTAGCAATGGTTGTAATGACACTTTCCTAGACTGATATATTTGGCGGCATCGGGTTCCTTACGTTTCAAAATATGTTTATAAATCTTATTCACAGGCGAGCGGGTAAGAAGATATCATGACGGCATAGGCATCGGAGGCGGCGGCGGATTCGGCGGCTACGGCCACGTGCCGCCAGGCCACGGCCACGGCGGCATGGGCTACGGCGGCATCGGTGTACCAGCAGTGCAATCCTACTCCAAGTCATCGGCCAGCTCGAGTTCTGTATCAACTGGAGGGAGCTTTACCGGATGAGAGGTACGTTTGACGACGAAGATTGCAGAATTCATACGGAGGGTAGTAGATTCTAAAACAATCAGAATTATTTGTTCTCATTTTAGATTATTTTTGCGTTATAGAATTTTATTAAAAACAATTTTTTTATTTAATTTTATTTCTTGTTTCAGATGAACAACATCCCGATAACTTACGATTATGCACTTAAAGAAGGACAAGGGCCATGTATTTCGTATTTATCAATATAGATAGATATAGATTTTTTATAATAATTTAAAATATTATTTATTGTAATAATGGTAGTATCTATGTATTCCTGATATACTTGACTGACAGAAAACCCTTTGGCATTAAGCATAAATGATAAATGATCAAGCTCTCGTAAAGCTAGTAATAATAAATATACAAAACAATAAAAGAATATCTAATACTAAAGAGGTACTTGCAATTTTTTTTTTATTAGATTTGACTATAGCTGTGTCTGTTAGATAAGTATTAATAATAAATAAGATGGACTTTAAAACAATAATCTTTAATTATAAAATGTTATTGTCTAAATACCATATATTCATTTCATACAGATTGATCGCACGGTCCGAGTTAGAAGCGGAAGCGGTTAATATCACAGCTAGTGAGGTCTGCTGCCGTGTCTTCGTTCATTTGAATTGTAATCTTCTCTCCCGAAGTTGGACTCTCGACTTTCATAGCTGTAAAAAATATTTTTGTTATTTATATTTTTAATATTTTTCTACAAACTGTACACAACACCGATTACATACTTATATAACTAGGAGAAATTAAACAAAAAATAACAAATATCCACGCGGATCACTGCCATGTAAATTGGTTGCGAAAAAAGCTCTGTGCTCAGGATGTGCTGAGGACCCAAGATCCCAGCGCTGATTTTCAGCACAGGCTTTAGTGAAATCACGGAAATTGAAGAGTATCTAAGAAAAAAGACGAAGATATACATATATCTCTTGCAAAAAATCTTTTATAGAGGTAATCAAGTATCACGATACTATCGATATTTTGTATTTGAACTTACTCATCTCTATCACATCTTCTATCTTCCCTCGACGAACTAGAGTCGCGGTCGTCGCTCTCTTGGTTGTAGTACCCGCTGCCGCCCCCGCCTCCGCCTCCGCCTCCGCGCTCGCTACCGTACCCGTTGTTATTGTAGCCACGCTTTACTTGTTGCCCTGAATTGTAAGGATAATAAACAGCGTTGGTGCTATTCAACCGGTGGCTAACTAATTTAAGACATCCATCAGACCTGACTCCTTCCTGACTCAGAGGTAATTCCTAGGTATCTATGGGGGAAATGCCGTCGCTGTTTTCTTATATAATTCCATTCCTGGTGGTAAATTGGATCGCATAAGCTATCTTGATCTATCTTGATCTGCGCTGTAGGTCGTGGGTTCGATACCCACCCAGGACAAACATTTATGTGACATTTGTAACATTGATGTTTGTTCTGTGTCTGGGTGTTAATATGTATTATATGTATGTATTTACAAAAGAAAAATTATATATGTATTATATCAGTTATCTGGTTCCTATGATACAAGCTATGCTTAGCTTACTTTGGGGCTAGATGGCGCTGTGTGAAATGGCCACCAATATATTATCTATACATAAATGGCTTAATGGGTCGCTTGAAAAGGTCTTTAGGAATCTTGATTGATAATTTGTTACTAAATGTCTTAAGTGTTCCGGTTAGAAAAGTATGGTTGCCGGTGAAAATACAGGCTCTTGAGATATACATACATACATACCACTTAACACCAGGTGAGCCATCTACTCGTTCCGAAAATTTATCACGTAAATAATACCATCGGGTAGAATTAGAAATTTTGGTTTTTAAATTTTGAAGAAATGTGTCAAGTACATCACAGGAGCCTCATAGAGCCTCATAGAGGCTCCTTTCAATAGAATGGCAAGTGACAAGAGCAGCATAGCCGTCAGTTAGCATAAAACTGGTGACGTGCTGTGCAGCTATGTTGAGATCTGATCAACTGACATAGAAGACCGAAGAACTGTCTTCAGAACTTAGCTAGCTTCTAAGTCACACGTCTTTCGACACATTTACCCAGTAAACTTATGTAGGTAGCCGTAAATTCTCTTCTCACTTCTAGTTTGTAACGCAATGCAACAATACTCACCAGGCATTCCATCCACCCCAACCATACAAACAACCACGAGAAGAGTCAAGACGAAAGCGCGCACCATACTTTACAACCACTTAACTGAGTCCTACCACAGATACTATTCTGGTGATCTATATTGGTCGCAGTTTATATACTCTGTGACAGGATGGCACACATTAATTTACCAGAAGCGTGACGGTCTGTTTTTGGCATTTGATGGAAGGACAAAGGTCTTCGGTGACAGTTTTATTGCTTCGATTTTGGGGGTAGGAAGGTAGGAAGCAATTAGGGTCAACTTGAAATGTGAAATATTATTAAACTGTGTGTTTGATGTAGTTGAAGTCAGTGTCGATTTTCTTATGCCGTACAGAAATAGTCAAAATATATTTTTTTGAAAAATAAATAACTAATAGGTAATATTACAAATTTCATCAAATCGAAAATGGTCAATACCATATTTATGAAAAAAAAAATTGTTTTAAAAGGGTAGGTATAATTTTTTAATTATGTGGGATATCAAATATTTTAAATCACAGAAACTAGAGGCCCCATGTGAGTCTGTTTATCATTTCATGGAAAAAACTAACATATAAAAGATTACTATATTTTTAATATAATCATTTAAATATCTGAAGATCACCTATCTCAATGTTATACGTTTTTTACTTTATCTACTATGAAATATCATCCTCAATTATCTACCTAACTATTGGGTTGCCTGGTAATTGAGATATTCTTTTATTTGCTTTATATTTTGTAATAACTTATAAATATGTACTATCTTATTCACAAATCATTTTTGACCTTTATTCAGCCGTTTACTTATAAGTATCTATGCAAACGCTGAGGCGCAGTGGTTCTGAATCGAAGAAGAATAGAAGAAATCCAATTAGACACGCGGGTTTGATTTCCACATCAAGATGACTTATCGATATAATACCTCAATTATTTAACGTACTTTTAAATATTACTTTGAACCAAGAGCTTTATTTTATTCTCTTCTAAGAATTTGATCTTCAATTTAGTAAAAATTTTCTGTCAGTTTTAGGTATTCTTTCCAGCCTTATAGAGTATTATAAATAATAATTATTTAAATAGGTGTAAGTCACACACAGTAAGCTCTCCGACCCACCTTTCAGTCACGGTTACGACTAGGCCAGCGCACCTGTCTGGTTTCGGCGACCTCGTTTGGAAGTTTTTTATGTGATAGTTACGGAACGAGCCGACGGCCCACATTATGTTAAGTGGTAACCTCTGGCCGTAACAACCGATGTGACTTGGGTCCTCCCCTACTATGTACGACAAGACTCAAGTCGCATCATATGCGTCCGTAATTCTGAGACGTGTGGAATGTCTCATGTGCCTGTAATTTCACCGGAAACCACACCTTTCAAAGCAGAACATAGCAACGCGAATGCGTTACTGCTTAGCGGCAGAAATGGGCATGGTGGCAGTACTTCCCCGGACCAACGTGGCGAGAGTTCTACTGCTCTTAAAAAATATACATATATATATTTCACACTTATCGAGAAAGAGTTGCGCATCGTGCCACCGAAAAACTCACAAAGTTTTCCTACTTGCAACGATGATGTGAAGCCGCCGACTAATCTAGCGGGTACGCGGATTCAGTCTGTAGAGCATTCGGTACACCAGTCAAACCATATTATGATCTTTATTGATCATAAATTATTAATAGCCAATTAAGATTCTATAACCAATTTATTTAACAATTAATTCTTAATTAAAAAAATCATATTTATACAATATCCGACATATTATAGAAGAATATTGTCTCACTAATTGACTTAAATATCACATAGTAGAAAAACTCTTTTGGTAAATAACTAAGCTACACATAAAAACCGTTGCAGACGTTGCATAAACCGTTGATAACAATATTAATTTGCCCCGAATCACCACTTCTTGCCCTCTTTCCCCCCTTTTCCCCCTTTTCCACCAGCACCACTATCCCCGCTGTCTCCGCTCTCATTGCTGTTGCTCTCGCTACTGGAGCTGTCACCACCTCTTCCACCTTTTCCACCTCCAGCATCTCCTTTGCCAGCTTTCCCGTCGCTATTTCCACCTGAGGAGGACACACAAAGATGATTATTGCTTTTTTTTAGATTGATATTAACGTCTGAAATTCAATTCGATTTTCACTTTGAAGAACCTTCTAAAGAATGATAAATACAATGTAAAAACAAAGAATAATGTATTAAAATCATATAAGTCTCACAATAAGGTCTGAGAAAGCTGCTCATAAACTTTTTTTTTTTTTTTTTTTTTTTATGTGATGCAGTTACGGAACTAGCCGACGGCCCACCTAGTGTTAAGTGGTAACCTCGGCCCATAACAACCGATGCGACTTGGGTCCTCCCCTACTAGGTACGACAAGACCCAAGTCGCATCGTATGCGCCCGTAACTGTGAGACGTGTAGGTGGAATGTCTCGTGTGCCTGTAATTTCACCGGCAACCACACCTTTCAAACCGGAACACAGTAACGCGAATGCGTCACTGCTTGGCGGCAGAAATGGGCATGGTGGCAGTACTTCCCCGGACGAACTTGGCGAGAGTTCTACTGCTCTTAAAACTACAATATAGCCATCCAAAGGTTGTCTGGAAGATATCGCTTTAAGCGGTAAGACTGCTTTTTTATATTACATTACTTTAGTTTTTATATTTAATTGTTTAGTTAAGGCATTATGCACAATAAAGAGTTTATCTATCTAGCTATCTACTTTTATATATAACTTTACCAACATGGTCTTGCGGTACTATGGATGATAACATTACGACATTATCAGGCAGAAGACCACAGCCCATTCAACTTTCTACTTATGCATACTTAGCAAGTTAATAGAAGACTGGTCATATATACCGAGGAACTGAAAACAACCGTTGCTTCTGACGAGTTCTGGAGTAGAGACCGCGAGTAGGCAACCGAAACTGGATGCCAAATATCTCGACCAGTGGCGTTTACTGGGAGAGGTATGATCAGCTGTAGACTAAGGCTAACGATAATTACATGCAGTAAGGATAATGTTAGATAAATCAGATTTAAATTACTTCTTAAAGCTTACCTCCAGGCGTGGCATCTACCAATAAAGCCACTACTACTAAAGTCAACACGACGATGGTCAAAGTCTTCATGGTATATTGCAGCGACTATAGTTGTAGACTATTGATCGACTCGTTAAATCTGTACCAAAACCAGAGAGCAAAGCCATTTAAATACATGTTGACTTTCTAAACAGTTCAACCAAATCCATTGTAGTGAAAATCGATTTTCTTGACAAGAGGAAATGCTATACAAAAAGTGTATTAGTTTAAATTAACTCAATGCCTAGAATGCCTTTGCAGGAAGCTAATTTACGTGACCTTTTTTAAAGTATTTGAATCTACAGTCATTTGATTATACACAGAACTAGATAATTGAGTATTTTTGTGTAAAGTTACTTATTAAATAAATCTTGAGCTAAGGATTCCCTGTGTCGCTGATGGCGGGACAGATTCATAAAAGATCCAAAACTCGAGAAAAAACTGATGATTATCGCACGAATTCTTTTGCACCGGCTGGGGATGCAACTCGTGATTTTACCTCTATTCGCGTGGTATAAATGTAATGTATGAAACTTGCAGAACTTTAAGCCATCAGTGCCAGTGTAGCACCTTTGTTGATAGAAAATGAATAATCTTGTTTTCGTTACGAAGATTATTTAAATTTTTTGGACTCTTCTTATAGCTTATTGGTAGGAACTCTGCCTTCTGGGTAGGTCGTGGGAACCCAGGACATATATCTGTGTGACAAATATAGAATTTGTTGTGTGTCTGGGTGTTAATATGATTTATATGTATGTATTTACAAAAAAGTATATAAGTATTTCTATCAGTTGTCTGGTTCCCATGATACAAGCTATGCTTAGTTGGGTCTAGACGGCGTTGTGGGAAATGTCCACCAATATTTATTTATTATTCATTTATATTTCTAAGGACATTACACGTATTACAAGAAATGAACATGGAGTTGCCGAGTGGTTCCCAGACTTCCAATCTGAAGATAGCAAGTTTAAATCCAGAAGTGTCTACCAATGAGTTTTGATGTGAAACATCTATAGCCGCACGTAAAACCGATTTCTGGTTTGGCGACGCGTCGCCACGGCATGAGCGCTGATTGGTCCGTTCAAGGTTACTTCAGATCATAAACATTATTAGTGATGGGGTACTTAGTTTCTTACGAAATAATGTCGATGTTTCACATCTGCCAGGCGTCCCGTGACGGCTCACATTTTTTTTTCACTAGGAAAATATACCTATACATTCTATAAAGGAAAACATCATGTTGAAACCGGCGAATCTAAAAAACGGATAATTCGAAGTTTAGTTACCTCTCCCAGTCTGGATCGGAATAGAATAGCTTTTTTATATGTGATATTACCGACGGAACGAATTGACTACTCAATTAAGTTGTAACGGCCGGCCATAGACAACTGCAATACGACTCAAGTCCTCTCCACCATAGTACGAGATGACTCAAGTCGCATTGCGTTGCGTTACGTCCATCACCCCGAGACGGGGATGTTACGAGTACTTCTCATGCGGCTACAATTTTACCGGCACCTGCCTTCCACCGGAACACAGCAACACGAGTGCATCACTGCTTGGGTGAACTTATCACAAGATAAGTACTGCTACTTTGGACTGCTCCTTTCGCACCACCCGGGGGACACGTGTAGGGATTCAAAGGGTAATCTCCTACGGACGCGAGCAACGTGGGCTCCCATTTTAGCCCGTTCAGTCTTACCAAGCTTATATAATCCCTAACCAGGTTTAATTAACCAATTGCATTTTATATTTAGCGTTTGTTTAAAGATACAGCTCTGAGGTGCGACATATATCGTTACATTTGACGTAAGTAGTGATCTTCGAAGCCAGGGGTTCCTGTTTCGATGCTCGGCCGGCGTAATCTTACGACAGTTGATCATAAAGGTTTTTCTTGTGTCTAGAATGTTTACTGCGTATGCAGCACGTGCCACCTGCGACACAGGGAAACAAAGTTTAAATACTCATACCCGAGCATGGGTGTCCAAACGTTTGTGAATCAGATAAATAATATCATATTTTACATAGTCAACATATATGCAATTTAATTTCGAACATAGTGCAATATTAATAATGTCACAACTGCTATTAATTATTCTAGTTTATCACATTGAGATTTTGGAAAATTTCTTCATCGTTTTGACTTCAGTTACAGGAACTTAACGTCTGGAACAAACAAAATAAACAAATAAACACATGTTAGATACGTATAGCATCCAATAGCCCCCTATTGCTAAAGAGCTACCGAGATGTTTTTTTTATTTTTATTTTTTATTTATGTATAAAGTTACAGAACGAGCTGACGGCCCACCTGGTGTTAAGTGGTAACCTCAGCCCATAACAAGCGATGCGGCTTGGGTCCTCCCCTACTAGGTACGCCAAGACCCAAGTCGCATCGTATGCGCCCGTAACTCTGAGACCTGTAGGTGGAATGTCTCGTATGCCTGTAATTTCACCGGCACTTTTTTTATATTGTACATGTGGAACTTGTATAACTTTATTCCGAGGTGGGGCGTTGATGCTTGCGACACAGTAATTTACTCCTGCAAGCATCATCGTGTCTGTAACTATTTCAAATGTATTTTGCTATTGTTCCAAATAAATAAATAAATATTATTATTATTATGCTGACATTACTACTGTGTTACTATCACAGCTATGGTCATGGCGCGACTGAAGCTATCAGGATATTTTAACTAAGTTAAATCACATTCTGAACATTGCCTAAATCAACATATATAAGTGGCTGATAACATACCCGTAACCTCCGTGTTTGCCTCCGTAGCCTCCGCCGCCGACGGATACCGCCTGAGCCTGAGCAAAAGCGCTATTGCTGGAGCCGCCGTAGCCGCCGCCGTGACCGCCGCCTCCACCTAGACCGCCGCCGAGTCCGCTGCCTCCAACTAAGCCACCGCCATGTCCGTTGCCTCCACCTAGGCCGCTACCGTGGCCGCCACCTCCACCGAGGCCGCTGCCATGTCCGCCGCCTCCACCTAGACCGCCGCCGTTGCCACTGCCTGCATCCAGGCCGCCGCCGTGGCCGACACCTCCACCTAGGCCGCCGCCTCCACCGAAGCCACCGCCCTGGCCGCTGCCGCCGCCGTGGCCGCTGCCGCCGCCGTGGCCGCTGCCGCCGCCGTGGCCGCTGCCGCCGCCGTGGCCGCTGCCGCCGTGGCCTAGCGGCGGACTAGGTGGAGGGCCACCTCCACCTAGTCCGCCGCCGAAACCACCGCCGTGGCCGCTGCCGCCGCCGTGGCCGCTGCCGCCGCCGTGGCCGCTGCCGCCGCCGTGGCCGCTGCCGCCGCCGTGGCCGCTGCCGCCGAGGCCACCGCCTCCACCGTAGCCACCTCCGCCGCCTCCGCCTCCGCCTCCGCCTCCACTACCCCCTCCGTAGCCCCCTCCTGCACCACTACTTCCACCGTATCCTCCTAGAAATACGAAACTAGTTAATTGCTTTAGTTTTGTCTAGATTTTTTAAATTTGATTGATTTAAGAGCAGTAGAGCTCTCGCCAAGTTCGTACGGGGAAGTACTGCCACCATGCCCTTTTCTGCCGCCAAGCAGTAACGCATTCGCGTTACTGTGTTCCGGTTTGAAAGGTGTGGTTGCCGGTGAAATTACAGGCACATGAGACATTCCACCTTCACGTCTCACATTTACGGGCGCATACGATGCGACTTGGGTCTGTCATAAATAGTATGGGAGGACGCAAGTCGCATCGGCTGTTATGGGCCGAGGTTACCACTTAACACCAGTTGGGCCATCGGCTCGTTCCGTAAAGGAATTACATAAAAAAAAATAAAAAATTTGAATAATGAAATAAATCATAAAAGAAATCATCTGTTAAATACTTAACGAGTAGTTAAGGATTTAACAGATGATCCTTTGTATCTAAATGTGAATAAGAAACTAATTAACAAACACATTAATAGACAGTCAGACATATTGCCACCAGTGTGGGGTATTATTATTAATTATATAGTATTTTTATTATATTATTATTAATTACTATTCCTGTGTCATGGCCACTAACAACAGAGTATTGTGGAACCAACTATTGTCTGATTCTGATACCCTGATGCAGTTTAATAGTTTTATGGTACAATAAAGTTACGTTACCTGGTGCTGCGTGAGTGTAGACCACAAGCCCTAAGGCCGCTACAGCGAGTACTAGTCGTGCCATGTTTGACTTACCCAACTCTAAAGCTCAGCTTATATACAGAAAAGTGACTTCATCATCTCAAATGTATAAGCCACTGCAGTTTTTATAACGCATACAATTCTTTATTTGTTTGCGATATTTTTGGGGTTCCCCGTTCGCTAATTATTAATCTCTAGACTTGAACTCATGCATATTTAGATTCACTGAATGACAAACTTGAATATGCAACACGAGAAGTGGAAAGAAGGGATGCCTACAGTGGGGTCCTGTAGGGCAGAAAAGAAGTGATGAAAATTACGGCTATAGATATTTATTTCTCATTCAGAATTGACGAATTCACTTATTGAGAACATAAATTTAATATAATAAAATAATATGCCGTTAAGCGTAGTTACTAGTTTAAATAAGGTGATGAATATAGAACACAAAAACCAATACAAGTGGGTAAAAAGCAAAGCAGTGGAATGCCCCTGAAAAATGCTTGTTTAAAAATATCTCATAAATTATTTAAAACATAGGTCGTCATAGTAACAACATGTTATTGTAAGCTAACCGTTCAGCAAATATGCTTGATTTATAATTTCCATTTAAATATTTCTAAATTGCACGTTCAAAGACTTTGTATAAGCGAGAATATTTTTTGGTAAATTTACACTTTTCAGATTATATACCTATTTTATAAATTGAAGGTCAAATTTCGTTAGGTAAACATTAGGCAGCTCTTTCATTTAAAATCATTTGAAGTGTACTTACATACATGCATACATATTAAGTATGTAAATTTATAGATTCACACGGACATGCTGGTATTTTCTTGGTAGTATAACATTTATTTTGGATACCGTTTGTTAGTGGAACTATAACTAGTTAGAGTTATGGAAGAAAGTGTTACTTGAGATATTTAGTGGGTTTTTTATGTGGGTCGGTTGGTGGAGCGAGCTGACGTCCCATCTTATGTTAAGTGGTAACCGCTACCTAGCAATACGACTCAAGTCCTCTCCACCAAAGTATATACGTGATGACACAAGTCGCATTGCGTTGCGTCCATCTCATGCGCCTGCAATTTCGCCGGCGCCCACACCCTCCCACCGGAACACAGCAATACGAGTGATCACTGCTAGTCGGCAGATTAATAATCACTCAGCTCACCACTTGTCACAACTACGTTCTACAGATAGTGTTACCCGTAAGGTGAACAATGTATAAAATAAAACATACAGAACCCGTCACTTATATGATAATGAGACAACATTTTTTTCGCTGATACTTGCTAATACACTGGTGGTCGATAGTTTTTGCTTGTTCTGCGAACTCTACCATTATCAACACCTATCACACACACAAATTTTGATCACAAAAAACATTTACAAGACTTGCTCGTGTTATCATAATATATATTGTTTAATATTATCCTTGTAGGTACTAGAAAATCGTTCGCTCTCATTCGCTGAATAGGACAGGTAATTTTTACGAGGTTGGATATTATCATATCGAGACACAGATCTGCTTCCTGAAAATCAAGCGTTTTCCTCGATCCATGTTTCAAACATACGTGTTACTTATTCACAAAACTTTAGTAAGATTAATGCAATAAATAAACGTAGGCATTATTAAAATAATCGATCATCGTTATCGATATTAATCGATCCATAGATTCGTTGAAAAGTTTATTATAATAGCTCAGTTGTTATATTTTGTGTAAATACATATATTAAATTTATGTAATCAGTAATCAGCTAAGTATATTCTGTTATTGAGCTTAATTTCACACATGGCATGCAAATTAGGACATTAAATAGATTTCTGATTAAACCGCAATTTTTGATGCTTTATGGGTTGAGGTTTTAGAACGAAACCTTTTTGAAAGCATTCTTTTTTTTACTTTGTTGCTGTTTGCTTGTAAATGTTAATTATTTGCTTGCTATTTTTTTTAACTAAAACAGATAATTAACGTTAATACAATTAAAATAATATCATGTAAGAAGTAATAAAATCTCAATACTAGATAATTTATTTACTCTAAGATTTTGAAATGATATAATACAATTTTGAAGGGCGTGTTCAGCCACCCTTAGCAATTTTACTGCATTTGGGTAAGTTGGTTCACCCACGATAATTTCCATAAGTCTTTTTTTATAAGTGTCTGAGCAACAACAAACTTATTTATTTAATGAGATAAGCGTTATGGTAATTATATAGCTAAAAAAAGCAATTTTACGTGGGGAATTTTTTCATTCATTCATTTTGATTGCTGCGTTCAGAATACTGGATGGAAAGTATCAAAATTAATGTAAGATCTCCAATTTTCGTATAATAGTTCGATTGTGTGTCGTAAAAGTCCGAACTAAAATTATGCGTTTTGCTTTAGTGACTACCTTGACGAAGATTTTGCTACTCATTTCCTCAGGAGACATATTATGTCATTTTATTAGGTCAGGAATTCCGAATGCAGTTTCAAAATTCTTATCAAGATACGCTTTTTAAATATATAACAATTAATTAAATTGAAGTGTTTGTCACTTTGTAATGTCAAAGTAAAAGCTTTTTACTAAACGCATATGAAAATTTATACGATTTTTATAAAATCATTTATTTCAAAGTTTATGTCTGTCTTTCAGTATTGACTTACAAGTAAGGGCTGGACTGATTTTGACGTGTTTATCACTGGCAGATAGATAGCTGATGCTGATGAACTTAGCCTATTTTTATTAAGGTTAATTAACAAATTGATAAAAATGACCAAACTAACACTTTTGGTCACAAACTGAATTCCACGAATTGATTTTCAAGAATACGAGTGTATCAAATATGTTCCAAAGTTATGGTTGCCTGTGAAATTACAGGGACGTGAGACTGTCCACCTTCACGTCTCAAAGTGAAGGGGGCAATAAAATGAGACGTGGTTTCCCCATTACATAGTAATATAATGTAAAGTAGACTGTGTCTTTATGTGGATGTCGCTATTATAATTGATAAGTTCTTTTTTTATTTTTTATTATATGAATCTACTCTTTGTTATTCTTATTATTCTATAGGTCCTTTGTTTCGTCTATTGTCTGATAATTGTACTTTCAATATGATTAATTTAATATTTTCGTCATTCATTTTTCAACTGTATTTTTCTATTGTTTATGTGCGTACTTACTTTTTGTCCGTGATCTCTCCCTAGGCGGCTCTACCGGAAGAACAGCTTTGGTTGTTACACACAACCAGCACAATGCTGAGGTGGACACCGTTTTGTGACACATTTATAACTTTTTTATTTTTTATTATTGATAAAAAAAAAAATTTTTTTTTGTGTATAGCCCTAAAATTGTAATAAGTTGTTAGCAGCCAGGACACATACCAACGAAATTAATAAAAAATCCTTGCTTATCCAAGATATTTAACGTCATGATTACCTATCGCTTTATGGTACTGACGTAACGCCGACTGATGCTGATGACTGATGATGCAACTTGTGTGAATGAAATCCACGCTAAATTAGAGAAAAACCTTATTATGACAAAACTATGTACATAATTACTTGTTGGTAGGTTCAAATGAGGCCATGCGGCATAATTTTTTATTTACCGAAACAAAATTTCAGATGAATGATAACTATATACCTACGGAGGTAATGCTGCAGAATTGCGGTAGGTAGATAATTGTACGATGAGAAACTGGCCTCATAGCTCAGTTGGTAGTAACCCTGCCTTCTGCGCTGTAGGTCGTGGGTTCGATTCCCGTCCATTACGAACATTTATGTGACGAACATCGATATTTGTTCTGTATTAAATGTGTATTATATGAATGTATTTAAAAAAAAATATAATTATTATAATAGTAATTATTACTAAGTAGTTGTCTCCCCTAGCGGGGATAAAGGGGGAGAAACGGCCTCTAAGACCTTAGATGGACGGCCTTATCATGTGTTTAGCATAGTAAGAACTCGACACGTTATCAACTCAAAACGAAACGGAGAAAAGGTTATTTTCATGGGTACTGGTTCTGGGTATAGTCGGGACAAAAATATGTTGTTATTTTATCCCGCCTCCCGCCATTCCCGCAAATAACAAATTACTAAGTTCACAATAGGATATAAGATAGATATGCAAATTCAAATATATTTATCGTGCATTTTGTTTGCTAGGATTTAATTATTGTAGAGGTATATTATACAGAACTATGACTACATCAATTCATCTTTGAGCCTGAATGCGTCATCCCATCATACGAGTACATCCAAGTGTGACCTTGTACGATTACTAATGGATACAATGCAACGTATAAATCAGTCTCTAAGTCTCTAAGGGATTGTAGGGCCAACATCTTGAGGGAAGGGTTGCGGGCTACCAATTTATGAAATTAAAACAAGTATAGAAAATAACATAAATTATTTTAATGACTATAAAATATATTAACACAAAAATAATGGTGACTTAAAATATATTGGCAGAGTCGAAATCTACCACAAAGAATACATGAGTCAGTCATGTATTAATATTTATTACCAAATCGTATGTCAATCAGTCAAAAATGAGTAGTCAAAATAGGCCTAAATCACACGCTACTTATCATATTAATTTAGTTTAACTGATATTCAGAAGCAACGTAAACAACCACTGAAGCAAACAGGTCAGAATACAAATCAAATTAGAGTCAGATATAAGATTTCTCATAACATGATGCAATCACAACATTAAACGATCAGTTAGAGGTTAAAAACAAAGCAGACATTAATCTTAGTATTCGAGGGCCGATACACAGGTAGTATGCGTGTGGAGTAATCCTGAATAATTATTTTCCATAACTGCCCGCTTTCGCTGATGCAGAAGCTGTAGCGCTAGCCGACGCGTAAGCGGAACCACCAGACTGTCCGTATCCGCCACTGCCGCCACAACCGGAAGTGCAGCCACTGTTGCCACCGCTTCCTCCGTAGCCACTTGATCCGTGTCCGCCACTTGCACCGTGATTGCCACTTCCGCTATTACCGTGGCTACCACCCAACCCTCCCCCGTATCCACCGCCTAAGCCTCCCCCGCTTCCGCCGCCTAAGCCTCCCCCGCTTCCGCCGCCTAGGCCACCGCTTCCACCATAGCCGCCACTCCCGCCGGTTCCATAGCCTCCACTTCCACCTCCGCTATGACCACCGCCTAAGCCCAGTCCTCCGCTGTGACCACCGCCTAAGCTCAATCCTCCACTAAATCCGAAGCCACCTCCATTTCCGCCGCCTAGGCCACCCCCTCCTCCGTATCCGCCACTTCCGCTACCCCCTAAGCCTCCAGAGCCACCGTGTCCGCTACCACCACTGGCGCCGTATCCTCCCGAACCTCCGTGGCCACTGCTACCGCTTATCCCACCGCCTAATCCACCTCCAGCACCACCGCCATATCCACCGCCGCTTGCTCCGCTGCCTGCCAGTCCACCTCCATATCCGCCACTACCAGATCCACCGTGTCCACCGTTTCCACTTCCTCCGTGACCACCGCCAGCTCCACCACCGAGCCCACCTCCAAAACCACCACCACCACCGCCAGCGCCGCCGTATCCGCTGCCTCCAGAGCCACTAGAGGAATATCCAGCGTTTCCGTGGCCATCGCCGTTTCCGTGGCCACCACCGTTTCCATGGCCGCCACCAATTCCATGGCCACCACCGTGCCCATGGCCACCGCCGTTGCCACCGCCTAGGCCGTTTCCGTGTCCACTGCCACCACCGTGGCCACCACCAGCTCCTCCACCATATCCACCTCCTAGGCCTCCGCCGAATCCACCGCTTCCTCCATGACCTCCTTCACTGCTTCCACTGTAACCTCCTGTGCCACCGCCATTGCCTGAGCCACTTCCGTAGCCACCAGCGCCACCACTACCGAGGCCGGCGCTACTGCCTCCACCGTAGCCGCCACTTCCACTGCTGCCTAGTCCACCTCCCCCTCCGAGACCACCGCCACTGTATCCTCCACCGCCGCCATATCCTCCCTTCCCGCCGTCAAGCGTGCCGGTGAACGCGAAACCTCCAGATTTTCCATCGGCGGATTGTGTGCTCACAGATTTGTAGGTTCCATCTCCACCCCCACCCGACGCTCCAAACCCACCGCTGATGCCGCCCGCTCCTTTAGCTAAGCCGCCGAATCCGGCTTGGACCTTCCCGATAATGTTGCTGACGCCTTCACGGATGCCTTCGAGGCCGCCACCGAAGCCACCTCCGCTTCCGAAGCCGCCACCGTATCCGCCTCCACCCCCTCCGCCGTATCCACCTCCACCCCCTCCGCCACCTCCGAATCCGAATCCACCTCCCCCACCCCCGCCTCCGCCGCCGCCTCCGCCGCCGCCTCCGCCGCCGCTAGCGCCGTAGCCTCGGCGGACGCGCACTGGAAAAACAAAATAAATTAAAACACAAATTGCATAAACATATGCGGCGTGGTTGAGTTCTTTTACGATTACTTTGTTTCTAAGTGCTCTTTGGGAAGTTTTTCTCTGATAGTTTTTGTTGTAATTTAAATAACAAAGGCTTATCAACAATGTTGATTACTAAAGCGTAAAAACCATTAGTTCAACCCACCTGACGCATGCGCCAAGCTTACAGCGAGGCATAGTACGATGCAAGCCCGCATCGTCTGACCCATGTCTACAAACACAATTAACTAACTAGGATCCAGCGCTTAGCATCCTTTTATATCGTTATTATAAAACCAGTTGTATTTACAAAGTTTACGAGAAGTTGCGCATGTACTGAGAAACAATAATTAGTTTTTATGCGGTTCATATTCACGTAGCCACGTACTTCCCACAAGAAAATCGTGATGTTTTTGTTGATCGGAGATTAGCCAGAAGTACCGAATTTCTGTTCATGATTTACTCCAGACAATGGAACCTATACAGGGTAACCTTAAGTGTCTGACATGTCAAACAAAATGTGTGGTAAATTATTTATATGTATTATTATTTATTTACAGTTCTATCATATAGTGGTTTTGTTTCGTATATGCACAACTGCTTCAATACCAAATAAAATGATTTCTGTATAAAAAAATTGGTTTTTGAATATACCAACGGCAACATACATATTTACATTTAACCTGTACATTATTCAACATTTCACACGTTCTGGGAATCCATACAAATACCCAGATTAAGACTGCAACACTACAGAAATTCTGTTTCTGGTAACAAATCTACATTTGTTTAGAATTGAATATTGCCAGAAATTGAACTTTTGCAGGTACCCACGCTACACATTCGTGCGACATTTTCTCGGGTGAATACCAATTTGTGAACGAATCTGTTTGAACCACCTTGCTTGTTTGAGAGCCGTCTACTCTCACCAAAATCCCGTATAAACGCTGTCAAGGCTATCTGCAGCCAAAAGCAAAATATTCCATTCATAAAAATAAAAAAAAAATGGTTGTCTGTAAAGTCGGTTTACTGACGATAGTTGAACGTGACAACGTCTTAAGAAAATACTGATGGAATGGTAGCATTTTTCAAAAGAAAATTTTAATTTCATTTGTTTAATAGATTTGTATGTATATAGAGAAGGAGGTAATTGGAAATCACAATGAAATTGATCAAGTTAGATTTATTTGTACGCATAAATACAATTAAGTCAATTTTTTTTTTACAATTTAATAGTTTTTCACTGCACTTGATACTCGATCAAAACATGTAAATGTAAGTATTAGCAGCTGTCCACGCAGACGCATCGCTCACTCAAGTAGGAGAGAGACGGATGTCGAACGCTGCCGAACGCAAAGGCCGATTGTGCTTCTTTGTCGCTCGTTCCGCGCTCTCGCTTGCACTTGCACAAGCCTTACATGGAACGCCTCAGAGCGAGGTAACGCCGCATGAGTCATGTTTTTTCGTGCGTGCAGCCGGCTCTATCGAATTATAAGACGTTGTCACGTCAAAAAATACTTTGCTTGTCGCCTTTCAGAATATGTTTAAAGCAAGTCATTTCAAAACAATAACAGCCGGCCAGTCCGGACCCCCGACGGGAGGTAATCGTGAACATAATTGTGTGAAGTTAATAGCGCGTCCTTTATTCTTCAACAAGCTACCTTTTCTTAAAAAATCGTAATTCACTCACACGTAGGTAGAACATAAGTTGAACATTTTAAGAGTAGTAGAACTCACGCTAGTTCGTCCGGGGTCCGTCCAGTACTCATGAGATATTCTATCTATACGTCTCAGAGTTACGGGCTTTGTTGCGTCTTGGGTCTTGTCGTGCCTATGTAGGGGAGGACTAGAGTCGCATCGGTTGTTATGGGCAGAGGTTACCACTTAACACTAGGTGGGCCGTCGGCTCGCTCCGTAACTGTATCACATAAAAACAATTGAATTAAAATGTCGGGGCATTGGTTGAATCATCCTATCTGGAATTTTATATTATTGCGAATATATACACGAATATATACACAACCACGTTAAATATTATAGATTAAATTAATTAAATATTATTATTAAATAGGTATATATTGACAAATAACTTGTGCAAAATTTAAAAATACTATGAAATCTTTGAGGAATCTTAAGTTCTGTCATTTACTTTTCGTTATAAAAGTCTATCTCAGATGACAGTAAATAAATTAAATGCTGTGAAGTAATACAGCCCCTGAATTTAATTATAAATTTAATTGTATCATCTCTTAGGACCAAGAACTATATACCTACGCTTAGAACTAGTAGAGATACCTATTGAAGATGTTGCGTGAACAAATATGCAAAAATATAGTTATACCTTACGATCAAGTACACGGTTAGTCATTCATTACAATTATTTCTACACCTTGATTGATCTTTCAACTATAAAAACGTGTTTACTTTGTTGTTATTGACATTTCATGTTATTCCCGCAAGGTTTCCTGGTGTGCAAAGGTAGCTGATATTGTTTCTTATGATACCGATCAAAAGCAGAAACTAAACGAATCAATACTGGAGAAACAGCAAGCTTCAGCATAGAGCGTGGTGGCTGACTTTCAACCACATGGGCTCCAGTTCAAATCGCGAGGAAACCGACATGTCCTAGAACCGAAAATTCGACATGTGTCAAGTGCGTGAAAGGAGCCTCTTTGAGGCTCACTTAAAATCCTTTCACTTCGACTATTAGTAGTAGGTAGCAATGAGTTATCAATCAAAAATATATGAGCGTTTTCCAAACGGCGCCGCCGGATGAAACATGGAAAACTGCATGTCAAAAATTCAAAGTCGTGTGACTTCCGGATCGGACTCTCGTGGTAGATTGAAGACCAGCCCGATTGTCAAGACGACTGATTCCCTGCAATGGTTTCTTCTTCCCGGAACGGAGGCTGATACAGTAAGGCACGGCAGAAGATTACATTAAAACGCAAAAATTGCGAAATTATTCAGTAAGGATAAACGTGATAAACGGCTTTGATATTATAATAAATTACTTGCGATGTAAATACTTGCATTTATTATTCAGTGCACTTGTTTACTAGAATTTCTTAGAGCGTCAAGTCACGAGTATGCTACAGTTAACTTGTGAATTTTAACATCTCTCAGGCGATATATTTTCCGTGGCGAACGATTAACGAAAATTAACTCGAATCGATTTTGAGAAACAGTAATTGGTTATCGTATTGTTCTACGCCTGGTTATGCTGGCAATTTTTTTGATTCTTTGTAATGGCTGTCAGATTATAATGATTCTTAATTGATAGCTATGTTATTCGTGGGAAAACAATAGCCGAGATTAACTCACTAGTTTTTAGGTCTACGCTCCCAAGATAGTATCACCTATAAGTAAAAATTGGCCTATTTAAGTTTTGCCTACACTTTCGCAGATAAAGGCGTGAACTATGTACTTATGTATGTGTATATTCACTATATATCCACCGTATACCGCTCGACTATTACAATATTCGATGTTAAGTCGCAACTTGAAACGTGAGAACCTTTAATTGGCTCCATAACTCATCCTCTGTTTCTAATAATACAATGCTCGGTCTACAATTAATAAATATAATAATAATAAAATATTGTTTATTATAATAATAGTGAACCTTTCACACAGCGCCATCTAGCCCCAAACTGAGCATAGCTCACACTATGGAAATCAGTTATCTGATAGAATATAATATATTGTGTACAGACACAGATTAAACACATATTTTAATCACCCAATTTTTTGTCCTGGGAAGGAATCGAAACTAAGACCTAACAAGACTTACAAGTATAGGAAAATTATAAGTGCACGAAAGGAGTCTCTTTGAGGCGCACTTAAAATCCTTTCACCACACTGGTTCGAGAGTACCAGGGACTCGAATAGAATAGAATAGTATAGAAAAACCAAATTCACCCTTCAGTTACCCTGAAACAATTTGAAACTTCTCATGTGCCTGTAATTTCACCGATATACACTTCAAATATATACACAGGATTACGCTAACACTGGAAACACCCTGCTTATTATCATAACAATGGAAATGAAAAATAATATCTAGACAAATATTCCATTGCTTGTATACAGGTCGCAACAATAAGCGGTTCATATGGGTCATCTTATGAATCATTGGGATTTTTCCTTTTTTTCTAATGGAAAATTGCGCGAAAAGCGAGGAAGCCTGAATAATTTATAACCAAAAATTTGAATGAGTCAAATGCATAAGCATAGGCCAAATAATACCAATAACCTTGTAGTGAACAATAAATAATAATTAATAAATATTGGTGGACATTTCACACAGCGCCATCTAGCCCCAAAGTAAGCTAAGCATAGCTTGTGTCTTGGGAACCAGATAACTGATATAATACTTTTTTTTTTGTAAATACATACATATTGACACCCAGACACAGAACAAACATTTCGTCATACAAATGTTTGTCATGGGTGGGAATCGAACCCAAGACCTACAGCGCAGAAATCAGGGTTACTACCAACTGAGCTGTGAGCCAGTCAATCCTTTCACTACGCTAAATGGTTATGGTTGTGATTGAGAGCCTGCGAGCGAATACAACTTCATGTATCAAACGCACTTGGGATCCAGAATTCTCAAGTGTGACTAACGAAATTGGACATGGTTAAATAACGAATCGGTTTGTGCTAACCCGTTAAAGGTTTTTTCAGATTATTTGTTTTATAACCGGAATATGACTCGAAATATCAATTTTGTTAGTTATTATTTATATATAGCTCTAAAGAACATTTCACGTGTAGGATAGTAGCTTATTTTACCCAACTTAGAGGATTAGTTATTATTAGGAGAAGATATTAGGTACTGTTTAGTACCTGTAATGAAAGCTGATGTGTGAAATAACATTCTTTCCGTTGATTCCTTATCGATGGTATAAAGTTATAAAGACGATACAAAAATGTCCACGGATGACGATTTTTTTATTCTGTGATAATGACCGTATTTAAATGATTTTATGATGAACACTGTGGTGGTAAATAAAATGTCTGATACGATGCGTTTTTTTAATTTATATGTAAGTATAAAACACTTTCAGAGGCACTGATTTGTTTTTGATAATGGCCTTATATCGATTTATAATTTGGCATGGCACGAGCGCACTGATTAATTTCTAAATTAAATTAAATAATGAATAAATGAATAAGCATAAATACTGGGAATTTTGCAAAGTTCTTGCCAGTTTACGATCTGTCAGTTATATTTGTATGTCTGTGGCGTAAGAAATGACCGCATCCGGTTTCTCTTCCAAGTGGTTTTAACGATATCATCGCTATGTCGAGTAATTGTCTACAAATCTGTGGTCACTCGAAGCTGCGTTTATGTAAATCATCTATGGGGAAGTTTTTTCTATTTATATAATTCGGAATTATTATAAATTCAGTGACTATATTTTATAGTCCAAGCTTCCTCCAATGAATGGTATTGGAGAAAGCACTTTGAGACTTCATTTTTTTTTATTATTATATTAGTGACTGAACGAGCTGACGGCCCACCTGATGTTAAGTGGTAACCGCCGCCAATACAACAAAAGCAATACAACTCGAGTCTTCTCCACCAAAATACGAGATAGGTAACTCAAGTTGCATTGCGTTACGTCCATCACCCCGAGACGGGGATGTTACGTCTCATGCGCCTGCAATTTCATTATGTAAATAGCAGAAGCCGGGCAGTACCAGACGTAGCCTTACCAATTAAACTAAGTAAATACCTTTTTTGTGCATGAGAACATTAAGTAATGGCTACTTAAAAACTTATAACTTAATTACTTATTCGGTTTGCCTTCAACCTTCAGTTTTTATATTGACCTAGAAATTGTTAATTTTGTGTTGGTCTTTTCTTGGTGTTGGTGTAACCTAACCGAGTACATAAATCTACAACAAATAAATAAAAGCAGTTGTGATTTAGAATTTTTAATTACAATGTACCAACAAGTTAATGTTATGCTAAATTAAACATTTCTTGTTATTTGTGTATATTTTTAATCTCTTTTTTTATCCTACATCAACCACCCATATATGTAGGTTTTTGTGATGCAGGATACCTATAACGGGACCTAAGTTCTAAGAAATCTAAATCCCCTTTAAGCCTATCTTGAATGTAATTATTACTAGCAATAAGCTTTGATTGTTGATCCTATGCGCCGTAACTGCTAAGTACAGCCACTGAGTTCAAGGTTGCAACTAGCTTGTATTCTACGCTACCGATTAAGTATCGAAATGAATAAAATAGACTGGTCTGAAGCAAAACAATTTATTCGCAACTACGCCATCTCATGACTAAACAAACACAAGACGACGTTAAAAATATATGGCGTTTTTACTAAACTGTAAATCATTGTCGAGTTCAACGACTCACCGCTAGATGGCAGGGCTTACATATTTTTACAAAAGTATATCGACCCTTGACCGCCACTTTTCGTAAGCGACAATTTTACCCATTTTTTTAATCATTTGCATTTCTTGTGGAATGTTATATTTTTAGCTATAACGACAAGGTGTTGTCGAGGTTTCCCGCCAAAATAACGTTATTTCGAATATATAGCGAATGCAATGTTTATCGTTAGCACGCCATTATTCACATTTTATAAAAAAAAACACATGCAACAAAAAAATGCTATTCGGGTAAAATTGTCGCTTACAATAAGTCGGCGGTCAAGGGACGATATCTATAAGATATACATCGATAACTAAATTTACAGAGATACATATTAACATTAAATCTAGTGGTTTTTATATCTTTCCTGCTGTTCTGGTCTGGGAGCGCCGTATGCCGTGGCGTGGCTGGTGGCGACTCCACCGCGGCCCGTGCTGTACGCGTTAGCGATGGCGGTGGGGCCCCCGGGGCCCCCGGCAGCCTTCCCACCGTACCCGAAGAACATCGGGAAGAAGGCGCTAGCTGGTACCCTCGGCGCGTAGTCATCATCCTCCTCATCGTCGACGGGCCTCTTGACCTGCTTCTTCCTGGACACGACGGCCTTCTTGGGCTTGGGAGCTGGCTCCTCCACTTCCTCGACTTCGGGCACTTCAGGCTCCAAGATTTCCGGTACGGCTTTGGAAGTAGTGGAGGGGAGTTCAGATTTCTCAGTCGGCGCGGCTAACTCAGTGGCTTCTGTCGGAATGAGAGGGTTCTCTTGGGGGGCTTGAGGGTAGTAGTCGTTTTGTTGGGGAATTACCTCATTCTGCTGGGGTGGGACGTAGGCGTCGAGGGTGGTTTGTCGCCGGCGGTCCGGGTAGTAGTACTGGCCCGACTGAGGGACGGCCTGCTCTTCGGGTCGGTACATGAAGGCAGCCATGCCGCCGCTGGCTGCGCGGGGGTTGTAGTATGGATTGTAGTAGCGGCTCATAACCATTCCGCCGCGGGAGTTGTCGCTTGAGCCGTAGGATACTGGAAAGAATATTATCTATTAAAATTGACAAAGATTGCCACAAAAAGTGGCGTAATTCTAACAAGACATCAAAATCATTTTATATACAAATCAAAATTAATTCAGAAAAGGTAGGCTCAACAATGTTCAATACGTCTAAGTCGTAAGTATTGTAAACTAATCAATTTCGTCAGATTAAATTTGTAACAGTTACAAAATTTATCCAAAATATTTCCTGATGACTTTTTCTGACAACTTCTGTTGTACTCACGCGAATCGACATTTCCATATGCAGGGTAGTAGGGAAATCCTGTCGCCTCCCACAGGACGCAGCTCAGAAGAACGAGGGAATGCACGAACTGCATGTTGAGACACTTGGATTCTGGACAAATAATGTTGTGTGGACAGCAGCTGTCGAGCTTGTGTGGAGTTACTGGACGTCCGACGTTATATAGTCCAGTCGGACTGGACTCATTGGGATGCAAGCCACGGACGCAGCTTGCTCGGTGCACGTCTCGACCGTCATACACTATTCGGTCATTCGACAATCCAACCGTTACGGGATCTGGACTGAAGACTCGCTGAATGCTTCACACGTTCTCTGGTACGTGAACCGTTGAACTTTTTGTTTTGATTTTGCATGTTTCTCGCTAGATTTGGTGAGTCATTCTTGCCTGGAGAGATTTTTAAGTCGAATTGATACTGCGGTGCATAGATACTTATTAGCAGTAGAACTTGTGCTAAGTCCGCCCGGAGAAGTACTGCCACCACACCTGGAAAGAAGAAAGAAAGAAAGGTTCAGTAATTTTTCGTCTTCTTTCTATCTAGTATTAAATTTATTTCGTAGTCTGTCGAATAACCGTGTGAATTTCAAGCAAATGATACTACAAATAAAGGGCTTGCGTGCGGCATAATGCGTTATGTGGCGCGCGCCCTACGTTGCATCACAAATAGTTCATTCATGGCAATTTATAACTCGCCATTGGCTGTTAAAGTTTCCAGGAATTAAGTCCAGGATCGTTATGGCTGTGATTGTTTATTGATATGCAGGTGTTCAGGGCAGATGTTTAGCCTTGGAGTGCTGTTTCATTACTTTTAGTGATCAAAGAAATTTGCTTGATATCGCCTAAAAATGCGTTTGTAAATAGCAAGGACTCTAAGGGCTTAAACATACGCAGACGCATTGCGTAGAGTTACATATTGAACTCTGTCACGTGAGCGGTGTGCTGTGTTTCAAACTGTTTCATACATTACAGCGCACGTTTCAGTATAAAATGCACGTGATTAGTTTTTATCTTATGTATTAAAGAGACCGCTGGATCGTGTCCGTGTCGTCAGCTGTAAAGGTTTTTGGCTGAAAATCAGCGCTGAGTACTCTCAGCGTATGCTGAGCCATCCCCTTTTTCAGCACAGGGCGCATAGGCACATCTTTTTATGTCTTTTTATTGTTCTCCTTGTTCTTTTACTGTTTGTTCCTATGTTTTTGCTGAAAGAAATGATTTTATCTATATATCTGATATATGTATGTGATATAATCTGCCTTCTAAAATATACTTCTATATACTAAAAGTTTGTGGACTGAAGTCAGATGGATCAGAAAAGAAGAGCCCATTACTAAAATCAGTTTCTATGTATGTAGGCTTTAGCTGGCTTTCTACGCGGGTTACTATCATAGTATAATATCATATTTTTAAGATAAACCTATTTTTTTGTTTCATTTTATTATTATAGTAAATTAAATTACTAATGTCAAAGTATCCTTATTAGCAATCAACAGCAGAAACCTTATTTTACTTCAGTTTTTCATGTTGAGTCATGGTTTGGTTGATCCAAAAAAAATTCTGTATGGTGATGTATGCTTTGTGCCGGAAACCGCGTGTCATCATTAGTATGACCAACGGGCATACAGATCCATAGGCCTGTCGTATTCTCAGATAAATTTAGCTCATGAGATTTCATCTAGTGACTTTTAATCTCGTATGCTGAACCCGGTGGTGATAAAGGTAATGGAAATTGAATTTAATTCTGAAATAACTGACGAAAGTGATCGATTAAATTGAACTGTGGACTGATTGAATGGCTATAAATATTTTGGGTGTTACATTCCCAATATTTCCAGTTACATTTTGATTATAACTTGTAACTTCAGTCATAGTCTTTGAGATTTATGAAATACTTAAATTTTATTTATTTAAATTTAAAATTTGCTCTGCCGAAAATTGTCTGAAATTTGGCACACGCGGCAAATCGCACAAATTTCAATCTATGCATTTGTATGAAATACCATTGTTTTATCCGAGGATTGACGCTATTTTGTGCGCGACATATTCAAAATTAACCTCTTGTTATATTTTTCTGCGAGTGTATCAAGGATAATGTGATTTTAATGTAAAATTATCGTCATCTTTTCGCATGAGAATTAATCGAATTATTTCATAGTTTCCGGCGTTAAAACATGGTTAAGAATTAATTATATCGCTTTTTTAGTTTATTACCTTATTATTAAAAAACTTGGGTTTGCCTTTGTACCTACTTGGAGTAGGCAGAGGTTACTCACCACTTCGTAGCAAAAAATAACCTCTCGATGAATTCAAAAGGTTATCGAAAGACGTCCTCGCTTCTGTTTCTATCTTCACTGCAATCAAACATCAGTCAATCTGCAGTCACATTGACAATCTACAATTTGATGTTGATTTCACAAAGGGCACCTTTGTATGTTTGGCCGCTTTATTAGTATGTAAATTTTGCATGCATATGCAGAATTGAGAACGTGTATGGGTGCACCATTAGTGCACTAGACGGTTGGTGAAGGGCTGTTGCAGCAGCCTAAAGTCCTAAACTGAATCGCAATAAGACGTAGGTAGGCTTGCAGGACTCCAATTTTGTGTAAGTTTTTTTTTACCTATTTGCAGAATACACGGCACAGTCGGCAATCCTTTCAACAGTGTGCCTAAATATTCTGTATGTATCTTACACGGATACATACATCATGTTTATTATGTGCGTATGCACATCACGATATACCATTTGCATACATGAATTTAGCAAGGAGTACACGAAAACAGAAGTCGATGTAGATGCTGATATCAAGACAAATGATAGCACATCAGTTCTAGGAAGCTATTTGAATGAGTATTTGCAGGTTGAAGACTGAATATTGGGGCATTTATCATGATTAAAAAAACACTGACACTACTTAAACTGGCCTCATAGCTCAGATGGTAGTAACCCTGCCTTCTGCGGTGTAGGTCGTGGGTTTGATTCCCACCCAGTACAAACATTTGTGTGACAAACAGGTGTTTATGCTCTCTGGGTGTTATGTATGTGTTTACAAAAAAAGTATATAAGTATTATATCAGTTGTCTTGTTTCCATGATACAAGCTATCTACTTAGCTAACTTTGGGGCTAGATGACGCTGTGTGAAATGTCCACCAATATTATATTATATTATTAATATATTCCATTCCACCAGCCCATTAAAGTCAGCTTTAAGTTTCTTATAGTTAATTTTGTTTTTAATTAAACAGATAGAAAGTATAAATCGTCATTCGTCATTCACACGCCATTCAGATTGTCTGGCGCGGGTGGCGATTGTATTCATAACATGCATGCGTGTTGACGTCTGCGCGGGCGCACATTGTAGGGCATTTTCCTGTTCTTTGTCCGATCTAGGCATTAATACGTACACGATCGAATTTGATTTATAAATGTGGATCAATGCTCGCTTTGAATTAAGTATTTTTATCCTCATGCGTACGGCTTCTAATGGAAATAAATTATTTATAATGTGTCGTCCGTGCCTTGCTAATGCTAACCAACCAACTAACGATTTTTTTATTATCAGACTTCGATACGTATAAATTATTATGTTTAAACCAATACATGATGATTCTGATCTGAGTCAAGCCTAAATATAACAACAAAATTAGTTCTAGAAATCCAAATTTATTTGTTTCCTGACTACATATTTATGTAGGTATAAAACATCCAAGGGCATGAAATGCACTGTGAAATAATGAATTTATAAGGTAAGTATAGTTAAATTATGCAAGAAACTAATAACACAAATGTTTGAGAATTTTAAAGTGGCTTAAAAATTATCAAACATTTGTATTATTAATTATTAATTTGTGTTTTCTTCAGTAATTGCAATCATTGCAACAGGAACGTTAGTAATTATCGTTGACTCTTCGTAATCTTTTAAAGACAAATTAGCTTGAGAAAGAAATAAAGAAAATATATTAATTTGTACACAGCACGGAACATAAACACTACAATAAATTACAAAACAAATAAGAAAACCAAATTTGCATTACAAATATAATTATCGATTTTAAAACAAAACCTAATATAAAATTATGTTAATTTCTTAAAAGAAATCAAAAACTAATAAGTTTTAATTTTTGAACTGTACGTTAAAGTTCAATTTCCGAACGATAATATTGACCATTTATTGCTTAAACATTTAGATTGCATCCGTGTTCTATTTACTTCTTGCAACAATGTATTGAGATGTGATTATGATTCAATCATTGTGCGAACAATGGGTTTTACAGAAATTCCATTGCTAAATTGATATTCTATTAGTCTTTGTTTCAGAAGCTATAAAACTGCTCCGGATTTTAGCATTAAACTTAGAAATATCACAGTAGTAAATCCAATTGTTTAATCCAGTATTCTTGGTATTATCGTAAATGATCACTAGGCCAAACCTGAACCAACAGTCCTATTTGTACACCTGTGTTTTCAGACTACAATCCATTATTTACAGATGACTCATGTGCCAACTGAAAAATTTAAGGCCTGCATGGAATGAGTTGCAGTTTCAAGAGTATTAGTAGTAGTAGCAGTAGAAGTAGTAGTAGTAGTCATAGTAGGTAGTACTATTGCTCGTCAATAAACCAAGTTAAGGGTCATCTTAAGTCGGTCCGTTGGTTAACTAGAATTACAGACTGCAACACAAATACTAGTATTATTTTCATATAATTACTCTAATATATCTGAACTATTTCGGTGACATTACCTATTTACTTTATGCTATCCTCAAGATCATGTTTTGCCAGTTAGGTATATCTATACATCTATACACAAAATGAAAATTGGAAACAGACAGACAAAAATTCTAATAAATGTTGTTTTGGTATATGTACCGTGTATACATCCATATGCACTTAGTAAAAAGCGGTTATTTTAATATTACAAACAGACACTCCAATTTCATTTATTTGTATAGATTACATTTGTTGCGAAGTTGTCGGACATCTTTTATTATACTCGCGCAAAACGTCACCCATTAATTGAATAGAGTTTTTGTAAACTTCAAGACGAACATTTGAAGATGAAGAATTTGGAATCACATATCTCTTGACGCTTAACATGAATCGCGTAAGACTCCCAAAACTCCAGACGGTCTGTTTACGGTGCGGTGTATTCCACTGATGTCACGCTATTGTGTGTGACACACTGCGACAAAGTATGGTCAAACACATCATACAATATCAGGACGTTGGTTTTTACGCGTCATAACATTCTATTCCATATGTACTGCAGAAGATGCGTGTTTCTTGATCGTCTTTCAACCTTCGACCTTCCTCGTCATGACAGTGGTCAACACAGTAACAAATCGCGGCCTAAATTCGACAGTGACACAACTAAAAAAAAACACATTTTTCAGTAGAGCGGTTTTGCGTTGCGCGTTGCCAAGTAAATCCCACCAATCAGATAACGACATTTAGTGACGTTACTCGCTCAGTTGGGCGAATAGGAATGTGAATTTTATTCACATTATAATACAGAAGATTTCGCGTCGAACTACATCAATAATTCAATTTTGACACATCTGGGTTTGTGCCACTATCGAATTTAGGGAGCGATATGTTACTGTCCTTTTCTTTTCATTAATATGAAAAGTTTTTTTCCCCAATTATGCAAAGAGACACTTGCCATCAGAAACGTACCCGCCAGCTCCCTTTAATACCCTAATTTATTTAATACTAATTGCCATGCAAGATGTATCTCGCTTTAATAGTTTACTGCGAAATAAATTCGGTGAACCAGCTGCGAAATAGAAGCAGTGTAATAAATCCTAGTTCGTCTGTACGGACTAGGTCATAAATTGTCGCTAAAAACAATAGGTGTACGGTACCGGTCTTTAATGAATATTTCAACGTTTTTTTTCTTACGAATTCACGGAATAAAGATACGTGCGCATTTAATTGCTACGTTGGTTCAAATGATATTGTATATAATATGTTTCTTGATTACCAATGAGTTTTTGTTGTGCATCTGATATGGCCAAGGATATTTTACGTGAAGGACGTTTATTTGAATACATTGAAAACAAATAAATTATGTTGTTAGGTATAGAGTATTCACGGAGCGGTTGAGTACGGTAGAGTTAGTTGCCTACTTTTGTGTTTTCCCGTGCTTCCACCCGCCTGGGGACATTGTGTATCACGTTTTTTTTTATGTCATGTGGGTTATAGGACGAGCTGACGGCCTCATGTTAAGTGGTAACCGCCGCCCATAGACAACAGCAATACTGCTTAAGTCCTCTCCACTAAAGTACGAGATGACTCAAGTCGCATTGTGTTGCGTCCATCACCCCGAGACGGGAGTGTTACGTCTCATGCGCCTGCAATTTCACCGGCACCCACTCCCTTCCACCGGAACACAGTAACATGAGTGCATTACTTTTTGGTGGCAGATTACTAGGTGTGGTGGCAGTACTTTTCCGGGAGAACTTAGTACAAGTTCTATTGCTAAATGGGTTGTTGGTCACCCCACCCAAAATGTATTAATGAGGAATATTTTTAATTTGTGCCGCATTACCCGGGGAAATACTGCCACCATAGGTATGTTTCGGTTGAAATTCGAAACGGTGTGGATTCCGGTGACACGAAATGTCAACCTAGACATCTTAGAGTTAGATCTTAGTGCAATACAACATGAAGTCTATCCACACTTGAGTAGGGGAGGACTCAAGTCGCTTTTGGTATAGGCAGGAGTTGCCACTCAACATAAGGCATGACACTTATACCCCATAAATAAAAATAAAATATTACATTTGGAACCAACCGTTATTTTTGTTGGCCTCCTTAGAGGACATCGCGTTTCGTGAACCAAAAATGTGTGGATTTCGCAAATTAGCCATAGAGCCATCATGGGCGGTGTCATCGCATGGAAATGGTCCGATATGAGATTCCAAGAAGTCATTGTTTCGATACTGTGTTATTCGCATACTGAGTTAGGGCGTGCGATCTGAAGACTCACATACGAAGGTTTATTCTGATGTTTATTCATCACCAGTATTTGAAAAGTTTGACTTGCTGCTCTATTTTTCCCACCTTTGTAAGCACTCGAGACATAACTTTACCAATATTTAATATTCCCCCTGACGCAGGTTTCCTCCACCGTTGTGGGTGTTTCACAGGCTGTATGTATGTGTCGTGCACACGTTCTGATCCGCTGGCAGTACATTATTCGTAGCGCGTGCGCATCTCCTTTGTATGCGCGCTATCGACCGCCGTCTATGAATACCACTATATGGATTAAGCTTTTCGTCCATCGCCGACTTGACGTGACATTGGTGTGTTGATTTTTTTATAAACTAATATAATAGCCCGCGACTTTGTTCGCGTACATTTATGTTTTTTTTTTAATATTTTACTTAGGGTTTTTTGTAATTTTTGCCGTTATCGTTTTTTGCCGTATTTAGGCACATTCTTTCTTCATCAAATTCTTATTCGGGAGAGTGATGAGGAACCGTACAAAGCAAAGTATTTTTTTTTAATAACTCCATATAGATATTATAAATTTTTGTAGCCTTAAGTGCAGTGTATTCCTTGGCTTCTCCAGTCTGTACTTAGCCGACGGTAGAGGCAAGCAGCGCTTTGACAGGCCTCACAGCTCAGTTGGTAGTAACTCTGCCTTCTGCGCTATAGGTCGTGGGTTCGATTCCTACCCAGGACAAACATTTGTGTGACGAATATAGATGTTTAATCTATTTGGGTGTTAATATGTAATATACAACAAAAAATTATATATGTATTCTAACTTATGTCTGGTTCCCATAGTACAAGGTATGCTTAGCATGAGGCTAGATGGGGCTGTGTGAATTGTCCATCAATATTATTATTATATTAATGAACGCTTACTACTACTTGTGTGCCTGAAACTAATGAACCACTGTCATTAAAGAATTGAAAAGGATCTTAAAGATAATAAACATTTTTCGCAATTTTTATTACATTTCAAGGTCATATTCTAAAAGACGGTGTTGGCTTCCGCGACCCTGGTGCCGTCCTGCAGGTTGGTGCTGGTGCTGGTGTCGGTGCGCGCCTGCCGCTGCCGGCCTGACGGACTCCTCACGTTCAGCACCGCTTCCACCAAAACCTCCTCCGCGTATGCCGTCTCATTTTCTGGAAAGAAAGTTTCTATTCAGTATCATGAGATCACCATATGACATCACCACGCAACGGAGCCATCATGATCGATCGCCGTACGAAGCGTTTTGCTTCCACTTAACTTTGCTTTTTCGCTTGAAAGATTTACGTGCACAATACCACGTTCTCAAAACGGTGAAGGAAATCGTGAGGAAACCGTCATGTTCTAGAACAAAAAATTCGAAGACATGTGTCAATTGCACGAAAGGAGTCTCTTTGAGGCGCACTTAAAATCCCTTTACCACACTGGTTTGAGAGAACCAGTGACTAGAATAGAAAATAATAGAAGTGCCATTGATCCGGTCTACAGCCCTTCGTCACTTTCGCAAGCCGTCCTTTGGCATGTTTGCTTACTTGCTGTCTCCATTCGTAAAACCATCTACCTCAGTGGTTATCCATCGGCTCTCGGGATCAGCTCAATGCCACTTCGAAAACGCAAATCTTCTATATAACAAGATCAATTTCCAAAATTGCAATGATTATAATTCATATTTCGCACTTTGCCTCGGACGGGGCTCGAACCCGGTTCACTTTGCAAGCAGGACTATCAAACCAACAAGAAAAAATATACAGCAGTATAAAAATCGTGGCATTACCTTAACAGACTTTTCTGTACCTCTTACTTGTACCGTTACTTACCTGTGTTATGATTTTAGCATCAAAACGCCCACACATCCATAAATATTCCTTACTCGTGAACAAGTTTTTCAGATCGGCTTGATTCAAACTTAATAACGTGATTTCTAGAAAGCCACTTGCACAAATTGCTTTGGCCTAAACCATAATATAAATATCCAGTTAGTAGTAGATAAGTTAACTTTTTAATGACTAGATAAGTACTCTGTACGTTGTTTCTTTCTCATCTAGGTCAATGGTGTTAAGTATACATTGTTCTAGAGCCACAGGGTCATGGCGTTACTATCAACAGCAATCTAATACCATTAGTGTAATAAGATATTTATATGTAAATGTATTACATAAAAAAATAAAAAATAAAAACCCACTAGCTGTACCCGGCATGAGTTGCAATGCCACGTTAAATATAAAGAAATAAAGAGTATAATAAATAAATAATACTTAATAATAATATTAAGTTTATTAAAATTAGAAATGATTTTTTATAAAATAACTGCTAAAAAGTTCATTAAAAACACTAGACTATTTTTTCCTTAAAGAAAAATGTTTCATTATAACGGAAAAAAAGATTGAATTATATATAGATTTCTTTCCAGGAACCGTCGCGGGCGTCCCTAGAACACTATCAAAGTTTCTTCACAAGGGGAACAAACATACAAACATAGATTTTTATATAAATAGATGATGAGATATAATTATTCAAATACATAGGCAAACTATGAGTCAGTCGCGCGAGTAGTTTGGTTGGATGCATATTGCATATACATCCGACTACATTTCTATGTTACCTCGCCCTGCGCTCCATTCACACCTGATAAAACTGAACTATCTGGTTTATGTTTTTATCTCACTATGGGGTGAATCAAATGTGTACAACTTAAGCCACTTGTTACGACCAACATCAGGGGTTTAACATAGCAGCCGCGTCAACAACAGTTGCTCGTGTGACTTTCAAGGAGTTGTCGATGAAATGTCATATTCGTTTAATTAACGTTTACATTAAAATAAGACACGTTGAATACACAATATATTTTATATATACCAGTATATAAATAATTGACACCATACATGTTATATACTGTTTACTGTTTATATTACTATTTATTTACAACTATTCAGTTAAGATAGTTTAGGTGCAAAAGTGAAAAAAGCGAATACGACGTGTAGACGTATGTTATTTACTCTATTGTATTTATTTATTCATACAAAATTTTCGTTTAATGTTACATAACATTAAAATAAATTAAATCACATTCCTTGGCCCAATTAGGTACCTCACATCCGTACGAAGCGTTTTGCTATCACTTTCATAATGCGGACAGCCCAAGAGTTGAACTCTTTGCCTACGTCTGTATTTCCCGAGAACTATAATCTGGAGGTCTTCAAGAGGAGAGTGAATAGGTATCTTCTAGGCAAGCATGCGACATCGTAGACCGCATCGTCACTTAACATCAGTTGAGATTGCGAACAATGCAAGACTACCGCAAATAAAAAAAACAATTAGGTATTACATTTGATACTTAACAGTTATATACCTTGGCTTAAATGCGGTTTAACAACTACAAAGAGTAAACAAAAGAACCTCTCACTGACGTCGACTGTTGTGTCACTTTGCAAACATTATCTAGCTTTGTTGGTTTCAAATTGAATCCACTCACCTTTTACTCCAGTGTCCAGTGCGCTCCTAGCAGGAGCTGAAAATACAGCAATTACGCTCAGGACCAGCATCAGACAGAGGAAATGCGATCGCATCTTGTTTGAGACAACTCCACTGTATTAACTGAAAAATTGTATCAGGTGTCCACTATTAAATCTTCCGTACTTTTCGTGGTATTCCAAACGAATTTATATCAGTAAAAAATATCACTTCTTTATGGTCTGGGTTATGACAGTTTGCTGACTGATAGAGTTCACAGTGACTGTCTCAAATGAACGGAGACTTGTGCAAACACTGTGTAGAACCGTGAGTGGTCACGTAACTATTCGACTGAGTTATTCTGCTATAAATAGGTATTAAAAACATGAATATAGGAAGTAGGTACTTAATACCTTTGTTTTATTCAATTTAAATTACGTTACAAATATGGACATTGTTACTGTCTATATGATTATAAAATATATTTTTAAATTAAGAATAGATAAATACAATATGCTGACGAAAAAAATTGTAATAACTCCTGCAATTTAGTGATTTGGAAAAAAATCCAAAGTGTTATTTTATGGATTGTCATATGAAATAGTTCAACGCCCTTTCCTCGAACTGCGTTTTGGTTTGGACAAGAATTTGCACTTTTCCCGATACGGAGATAGCATTGCTAGTTGGCTAGGTAATTAATAAAGTATAAATTTAATTAAGTATAAAGTAAGTAAAAAAAAATATCATCTGTGTACATCTTTTTTGTTATTTAAGTTTTGCCCCTTGTAGTCCCCCTCAACCATATAGTCGTACAAGTGTACGACAACTTCCAAACAAGTGTACGACAACTTCCAAACGATACCATATAAATACTCATATTTCTTTTTATTGAAATCTTGGAGAATAACCCTAGTTTTAGTTGCATTGCATAACGCAAGTGGTGGGTGTTGGTGCGGTTTCCAATCCTCCAAGGCCTGTGTTACATTGGATACGAATATTTTAAACAATAAAGAGACTCTAACTTTGGTATGAAAGGCTTCTTGGAGAGCGTGGTGGCCCAGTGGAAGGTTTTCCGCTTCCCATCTGAGGGTTGCTGCTTAAAATGTAGAGCAAACATGCATCGATATTTTTTTCACTTTTAACATTTAGTTGCGCTAGTGAAGTTTCATGTCTTGTGGAAACTGGTATCTCATTCACAATTTGGATTAGAATACTGTACATTGATGTAATGAAGTCCATTTCCTCTCACTTGTCAAGTGCGCCCGTAAACTAGTAAACCAAATAAGTTGGTGGTACGATCAGTTGAATCTAGAACAAGCCAACTGTTTCTCTAGTGTATACACACCTTATCATTCGGAGGCTAAAGTACTTACAGTGAGACAGCACTTTGTACTCCAAACAATATTATGCATGCACAAGAATTTACCCTACAATGCCAACCAAATAGGTAAGAAACGCAGGTCTGATCGAGTTTGTGAAGTTAGTAAATGTCGAACTAAATTTTTCAGTCGTTTCTATCCCATTATTGCTCCACAACTTTACAATCACTTAAATAAAAAAATTAATATATATCCCCTAACCAGACATAAATTGAAGAATATCGTCACGAACTGGCTGCTGAATTTGGACTACAAGAATACCGAAGACCTTATTCAATTTTGAGGTAAACTTTCAGTACATACGAAATCCATATTAGACATACACTAATATATTCCTTCTCTCACTCGCTTTTACACACATAAATACACACCCTTACACACAACACACAACACACAAAATTACAGACACACACCCTATCTTAAATAAACTAATAATGTCTTAAAATAATTGTAAAATTCTGCTCTAATTTATTCATACACCGTTAACACTCCGAATGTGCACATCGAGGCCATGCTCTTGAGACACGGGGCGGGGCGGGGTTTTGGACGTTGGGTTAGACACTGTGCCTCCTGAGATACAGTTTATACTAGTTCGGGGGCCAGTGTATACCTCCAATTGTCTACCCCCTTGCTCAAGAGCATAGTTTCTTTCATTAGTATAAGTTACTTTTCTTTTTTAGTTTTAGTTTAAGGTAGTCTGGAAGAGATCGGCTACGATAAGACCGCCTTTTGGATACACTGCAATTGTACTCTTAGTATTAAGTACCAATAGTAGTTTCCAATAAAGATTATTTATTATTATTATTATTATTCGGAGGTTGTCACACAAGTTACCATGTATGCTTGGCTGGTTTAGTCACAGCCTCAATCATGCAGCTAAATTGCGCCGATCTGAGAACTGCTAACATTAAGATAAATGACTTTGATTTATTTGCATTGATAGCTTAATGTGCGTATGTAATGTAAAGTTTTTTTATTCATTTAGAAGAGACGCTTATGTGGATTTCAAATTATATGTAACGTTGTAGTTAATTTTATTTCAAATTAGGTAATAAATTCTACAAAATGCAAATTTTATGGCTATATTACGTAATAAAAGTATGTCGATATGTATATTATTATTAGGAATTAGAGTTTAGGAATTATTATTGTAGGAATTTAGTATTTAGGAACTAGAATGTAAAAAAAAAACAAAATAAATACTAACTATTATTTAATATTAACAGTATTTTATAATTTTCTTAAAACAAATAAATGCAACGTTTAATACTTAGATACTAAATAAGCCTATAATCAGTACTTGTTGATTCCGACCTGTGAATATATTGTTGGTGGACCAGTAAGTAAGTAAAGTTAAATGTAGGTAAGTTCGAGATTCCTTTACCTCCTCCAGAAGTTGAAAAGAGGATTGAAATTCGAATATGGCCACCCAGATCTCATCGAATTGACACTCTGATATGCGGGTTGCCTAAACATGAAATTATCCGGGAACCAGGGATTGAAACTCCTCGAAGTGAATGTGGAGAATGGATCAGTGAAATACATATCGTTTGGCTTGAACTGACTCGATTTGAACATAGTTTGAAGGCTGGGCATTTTTCCCATGCCCTTAATAACTTTGGTGGAGTCTTCGGGGAATACTGATCTAGCAACTGATGTAACCGACACCGACCCCGGTCCGTACTTTATAGTGCCTGAAGTAATTTTCCCGTCTTCTTCATTTGTGAATGAAATCGGTTCAGGTATTTTGTCTCCGGACCTCCCCATGGGGAAGTAGAAGGGATTGGAACCGGAGGGGAAGAAGTTGACGCCGCTGATTGAAGAAACTCTCCCGTTCCTGGAGGTGACTCCTGCGACGCTCGCCACTCCATACCCATCCTTAGTTCTGTAAGTCTTCACAACTGCTTGAGGATTCTGCTCGGCTGAAACATTAAAAAATATGCTTGTCAATTACGGCGCGCGATGGGAGTTTATGCGTGCGATTGTCTTTGAATAAATTAATGAGGTCGACCTTTCTAAAAATGTAATGCTTTTTGTTAACGCTGGATTTTAATACCCATCAATTTTCGTACAGGGAGCTTTAAATTAAAACGATTCATAAAAAATAAAGTCCAAAAATTTTTTCAGTAATTATGCAAGAATTATCACAAAAAAGAGTACATTTAAATAGCATACATATTGTTAGTGGAGAACATATTGTTGGTGTTGTAAACAAGTTACCTGTCAAAACGGCGCTTACCACCGACCACACCACGAGATAGCTTATCAACCTTTCCATTGTGAGAGCAGAGAAAGAAATGCAAATCTAACACAAAAACCACACTTTATATCCATCGTAGACAAGTTTTCGTCTATGGTATTCAAAACGGTTCTCGATAAATATTGATAGAGGCGACATAGCAATTTTCGTGTAGTAATTTCTCTATTAATTAGATATTGCAATAAATTAAACCTTTGATTAATTTACATCATTATAATGTGTCGGCGTTGAGTTGGTGTTTTTTGCGAAGTAACTGTACTTTTATTGCCTTAAACCATTGGTTAGCCTCTTCTTAGTGTGCTTCAGACAAATTGCTTTTGGTACATCAATATTATTGATTACATTTGCAGTCTTATCTATATTCATTTTGAGTCGCTTCGTCGAAGAGTTCATTGAGGCAGCAAACAAAATTACTTAATTAGATAGGACCTACGATTAAGACCAGATAAAGGAATTTATCCTTCTCTTTTTAGCACTGATGTTAACTTTATTAAAGTAAACAGTTTTATATTGCTTTTTTATTAATAAGCAAACTCCTTTTGTTAGTACTTTCATTTAAATAAATATAAATATCTACGTGTATCGTCTCCGTCTATTGTATCGAAACAAAACTTGATCTTTTGCAAACTTTTAAAATATTATCACCTTTTATTGTAAATTACTGTTAGTTTTGTGTTGATATCGTTTATTAACATTTGTGTGTGTTTTATTATTAGATCTCTTACTGCTAGAGGCTATTGCTCTCTCACTAATGAGTAACATATTGGCAAGTTTTAATTGATACCATCTATCTTCTTGTCTTCGTATTAATGAGTTGCAGGTCTATACAAAAATGTTTTGATCGAAATCTGATAATCTGGTTTCGACTGGAATATATAATTATATATATATTTTCAACACTAGCAAATTTAAGATGTTTTTTTATTATGGTTCTAGGGTTTGGAAAGGCAAAGATGAATTTATTTACAGAAGTAAATTATCTTGCCTCAAGTAAGGGAAACCATTAGTGCAACATTTCTCGTATACAGAACTAAATTCTGTGGTAGGTACATTTATTAAGACGTCTGTCCATGGTGTCACTCAGGCAAAATAATTTCACCCTTGAAGTCGAAGGAATGTTAGCAAGGTAGTACACAATCCCGATCACAATAACTTTGATTAAGTAATGTCTTAAATAATCAGCAGCTCTTTTCTAGATTGCCATCTCAGATGACAACTTATGATTTAAGTTATCTATTCTGTCAATCTATCTGAAGTCACGCTTGCAACGGACAGATGAGATTAATCTAAAGTTCGATGACCTGCCATTGCTCCCAGTACATCCATCACTTACCATTGTAGTAGATATATAAACCCACGGGTCAAGGATTAGACTTCACTTACAATATCCATTAGTTCAGGAGAGTTACTTCTGTTGAATCAAGTCTATTCAGTGCTAACAAAAATGACAATGATTCATCTGGTTTTCACAGTGCTTGCATTTTGTCGAGTGTCTGCAGTGCCCATTGTTATAAAAGGTTTGTGTTTGTATTATTTCTTAGTTTTGTTGTTGAAATGTTTCTGTTGTTAATGTGTCTATTTAACTGAATACGAAGTTATGTGAATTCTTTTGCTACAGAATCAACGCCAAATGGAGAGTCAGTCATAGCGATATCATCATCAGACCCTGAGGTAGAGAAGTACTTTCTGAATTATGCCTCACAGCGAGTGAACTCACAGAACCCTCTTCTCAGATCAAGCTTCTACAGCCCTGATGTACAAAGAATTGGCTCCTCCACTCCTGAGAAGACACTCTCGGGAACCGGTCGCAGTTTTACGGAGAATGCGCCGTTTAATCCGTTTGTCGCGCCATTTTTATTACCTAATTTGGACGGATTTCAATTGAATAACTGGTTTAGAAACATAGAAAATATTTATGACCATTATCCTGATGCTGGTTTTGGAAACGGCGGTGAGGTCAGAACCGCGACGGCTGTAAATGATAACGGTCATGTCTACGGGAAGGTAGATACTGTTCATTTAGATAATAAGAGACCAAAAAATAATACGTGAATTAAGATTAATATTAATATAATCTGTTTGTTTTTTAAGTGGCGTATAAATAAGGTAGGTAAATAAACAATTATTAGAATTAATTGCAGTCTTTTATTGACAATCACATCACACCGAATAATGGCGGAGTTTGAGGTTTCACCTCGGCAAAGATATGGAGACAAGCGCTTTGCGGTCGTTTCAACATCTTTGTTCGCTACCCAAGTTTATATAAATATTGTAGATCTATTAATAGTATCTGCCGACACCGTTACCGGTGTTGATGGCGTGGGAGTGGGAGGCCTGGATGCCGGGGCCGTTGATGGTGGTGGCGCCGCTGTGCTGGACGCCATCACCTCTCTGCTGCACGGTCTGCGCGGTACTCGCTCCCACTCCATCCGGTCCAGTTTCAGAAGCGGATATAGCTACGTTGTAATCTCCACCGTTCTGGTTCTGAGCGATAGATTTGGCGGCTCCGAAGCCGTTCGCGGTGGACGCAGCTGTGGCTCCGAATCCACTGGTCGACGCGAACGATACGGCGCTGCCGAGGCCCGGGTTCCTGAAGCTGTTACGCGTCTGGTACGGGCTGAAGTTAGCCGCGGACGCTGCGGATCCGAAGGGTGTGTTCTGACTCTGAGTCACGGAAGTGCCGGCGTTGCCGAAGTTCTGAACTGAGGAGATGGCGTTTCCGTAGCTATCGCGTAAATTGTAACCGGGGTTGCTGTACTGGTAGGGGGAGGAGTAGTAGGGGGTGGGGTGAGGGTTGTAGGGGTAGAAAGAATTGCGGTAAGTGGAGGGGTTGGTGTGCGCAGAGCCGATGCCGCTGGCGAAGACGTTTCCGTCGTTGGAGGCAATGCCGCCGCCGTAGGCCTGCCCGTCGCCGGTTTGGAAGGATGTGCCGAAGCTGTTCGATTGCTTGATGCCGCCGATGTCAGTGGCGAACCCGCTGCCGAAACCGTACGCGATGCTCGGGCCTCGCACTGCGCGAGGGTAGATCGCTCCGGGATAAGCTGAAATAATACGTTGTCATAAAATTCCTTTTTATATTAACATAATGTTAAACCTCGTTTGCTTATAAATTTCGTGGCAGTGATAACTGTAAAATTAATAAGAGTATTCTCTTTCTTCTAAAATTGTTTTTTAATTCATACATAACTAATAAAAAAATATTTTAAACGTAAAATTAAAACTGTACATTTCACTAATATTGAAATTGACCTCTTGACCTCAAAACAATCGATTTAATGGCTAATTTATTCAAGTTTGGCATTGTGTTGTGAACAATAGCAGCCATATCTTACCGGAGATGTAGAAAGGCGCGGCATGACCGATGGCCACCACAGCCGCGAGTACGATAAATTTCACTGCCATTTTTTTCTTGACAGGATGCTTATACCTTTCTCCAATGTTTTTGAATATGGTTGATTCATTTTTGTAAGCTTATATACCAACATCATGTTTCCCCCCACCATAATATCACTGGGTCAGAACTGAACCCGAAGGCATTGACACTCATAAATAAAATTTATCAAACAAGTCACTATAACAGTTTTTGATAGGTCCAGGTGATCTGATATCGTAAATTTTTAAAGACAGTGTCATCTAAATGTTTAAATGAAAATATTCTGGATTGGTCAATAAACACTACTAGAGAGCTAGAGTCATTGTGCTTATGAACGGAAGAAACGACCAACTTGTAATCAAGATTGATTTATTGATGGTAGATAATAAATCTTGTTGATGACAGTTTAGTTTAGATAGATAGATAATTAATACTTTATTGACCACCATACATGGAAATTATGTAAAGATTAATATGTAAGCTAAGGTAATCGAATGGGCGGCGTTATCGCTAATAGCGATTTCTGCCAGGCAACCTTTGAATGGACCATATATGTAATAGTAATAGAAGGGTTTGTTGGTGTAATAAAAATAGAGCTCATTAATTGGGAAATAAGGATGTGGTAATAAAATAATAATAATATATAATAAAATGAAACGCAATAAAATCAACTACAATGTTATCAACTTGGCGCTAATTGATAAATAATGTTAGTTTACTTAGTTCTGTAAGGATTTTGTTTAAAAACCTAATGAAAAGAGCTTTTCTCCCTGATTGTGGGTATATGCCCCAAAAAAGTAAAAATTTATGACTAGAAACTTTATCCACGTGCCTATATAATATTTAACCAAAAATTTTATTCTTTGTGTACTTATACTGTTATATATTTAGGAGGAAATTTTTTGCGAGGTTCCAAAATATGCCTTTTATCTTCTCGTCCTCTCCTCGTCTTGATAAATCTGCATGTAATTTTGAAAGCAAAATAAACTTACATCTTATTTAAATTTATTTAATTAATATTTTATATATATTTATTCTTTTCTTTAACTGTAATTGTCTATAATTCCAATCAATTAAATGTCTAAAACAGGTCGCCCTCCTCTTTCATCATGCTAATTAATGTGTGAGAAATTCGTAATATTGCGCCAAACTTGTACATGTATCAAACCCATAAATTCTATAATTTCTGTATAAATTTTTAGAGCGTTTACCTTTCTATCGCTGCCGGATGTTGGTTCTATGTGTGTGTTCATGCTATAAACCCAATGTTGGATTCATTAAACATCTACATTCAATCGCTTATTTTTACTGTATGCAGTGTCACTGAAAAATTAAATTAATTATATTTCTCCCTTTAAAGAGACTAATTGTATAAAAATGTTACAGAAATCTTATTAAAGTTACCTATTTGTTCTCTTCAATTGTGAGAAGTTGATCGAATCTAAATCATTAAATTGATTTACTAATTACTAGTCTCTATAGTTACCATGAGGTCATAACAGATGCAAGACAACAGTTATATTGTATCAACTAACATGTACCTACAATTATTAGGTGCATCATGATTATTCATTTTCAATAATAACATTTTATCGTCGTAGTTCGAAATATATATTATATCAATAGTCAGAATATAGTTTACGAAAAATATATTTTTTGTTACTATTTAAAATAAACGATGTATCACAGTGTTCTATCTTATAAAATGGGTCTACACAAAACACCATAAATCTAAATTTCACTATACCATTCTTAAGCTTTACTTTCAGCAACTGCAAGGGAGCGTGCGAATCCAAATCCTTGGTCACCACCCTCATGACTATCCCCATCTTCATCAAATAATTGTCCAAATGGTCTCTGGAACCCGTATCCTCCACCGTGTTGTTGACCACCATAATAGTTCCCGTTAAACTGGTTGTTGTAAGAACCTTGTCCGTTTCCATAGTGACCAGGTCTCTGTCCTAAGTAGCCTTGATTATAGCCTCCATAACCCTGGTCATAGCCTTCATAGCCTTGGTTGTAGCCTCCGTAACCCTGGTTGTACCCGTGTCCCTGGTTGTACCCGTGTCCCTGGTTAGGATATCCACCATTGTATTGATGGTTGTTCGGATAGTAACCATTTGCATGCCCCCCGTCTGCTCCATTCGCTGACGATTGGGACTGGCTGATGGCGATGTTGATTGGAACAGGGTAGCCGCCTTGGTAGCCTCCTTGGTGACCTCCTTGGTAGCCGCCTTGATGACCTCCTTCGTAACCTCCACCGCAGATTCCATACTTGTGACATAACTTTTTCTTTATTAGACCTCTAGGTTCTCTCAGGCCCGTTCCACTTTCAGCTTCTGTAAATTGGAAAACGTTGTAATCATTATTCAAAAAATTTTCTAAACCGACGTTTGGTAATTTATTGTTGAAAGTGATAATTACCTTGGCCAAGGGCTGGACCGATGACAAGAGCAAACAATAAAAGCTGCGGACGAATCATCTTGCGGTACTGATTGTTATGTCGGAGTTGCGGGTCAAGTCGGCTTTATAGGTCGAGTTTACGAGGCCATACCCCACGCGATTCAATATATTCGCAAAAATCCCACGGAAGTTGTAAACCAAAAACAATGATGAATTTGGAGTACTTCCTGTTTCTATCTAATGTATATATTTAACGTGCATATTTCTTGGCAAATCTAAAGTCAGTAACAACATAAAATAATATGCTTAGAGCGCCTACAAATCTGGCGAATAAATTCGCGCGACAGCTGCAATGGGGTTCTAGAAACCCATGCCACAATATATCGACCTATTTTAAATGCAACCTTCCTGCACTGCTCGTAAGGTCTAGTTTTAACCGACAGGTTGGTTATTTGTCCGCATGTTTACAGTCAACGAACTTGTAATGTCTTCAATGGAACATTATATATTATCTTCATCAATCTCAATTACATTTGTCTTTTTTATTGCCAAGTTCATGGCTCACAACTGGGTTGGTAGGTTAACTGTACTTATTTATTCTTACGTCACCTTTCTATCAGTTTACATACTTATATTACTTGAAGTAGCTGTTGCTCACGACATCGTCCGCGTGGAATTCGGTTTTATCACGCACCTCGAGTTTACCCCTCGGAAGAGTAGCCTAAGTTACTCCTTGTAACATCAGCTATCAGGCAGTGAAAGTCCCGTCAAAAGTCCGGTCCAGCCATTTCAAAAATTAGCCTGAACAAACAGACAGACTGTCAAAAATAAAAAATAAATGTTGTTTTGTTATATGTACCGTGTAAACATCCATATGCACTTAGTAAAAAGCGGTTACTTTAATATTACAGACAGACACTCGCAACTTTATTTATTTGTATAGACTAAAGTCAGTTAGTCTATTTTGTAAATATGCTGGTCAGTGTGCATCAAAACAATGGATGTCTTAAACTTGAGGTTAAATATTAACATACGATCAACATATTTTTGTAATATATTATGCGGAAACATTCAATTTCCTTAATATCGAAGGATTTTAGTTTTATCTACAGCCAAAAATAAGTAGAAATCGCGTAGGTGTGCACCTTAAAGAATTGTTCCACTGCACAAAGGAAACATAGTATGAAAGTATGAACCTAAACAGTTTTAGTTCTCAAAACGGTTTCACTTATAAACAACCATATAATTTCTCAAAACTTCGCTAAAAAAAACATCTCCATAAATTCGTGATGCTCTGTACGTGCTACTAAACGGAACTTTCCGGCGGTTACGATGAAAAGAAACAATTACCTTTTCGACTTAAAATAACATAACATTGAGAATGAGATTTCCCAGAAAAAAACAGCACTTTTACAGCTCTACCAGAACATTTCACAGTTCATCCACACTATTTATCGCAAGCCTCTTGAAGTGGTTGAGAGACTTGTTTGCCTTGGGTCGCGCAAACTTGAACCCACATTGACTGATTGGAACATAAAAATTTCTAGTCATAAAATTATCGTCCTCATCAAGCCATAATTTCTCATCGAACCATTCAACAGTACACGCCTGTGACCTGCCTAAATAGCCTCATTTGAAGAGAAAGATTGCGAACTTTTTTGAACTTGCGTTTCGTGCTAGTTTGTGTAATAGTTTCAAGACAGAGTTGGAGTTGAAATTCTTCGTGCAAGTATGATGTATGATCTAATAAAAGCTTCTCTTATAAACGTCCTTTCTTCAGTATATTGGTAACTAACTCTTATAACAGGGTGTCCAATCATGATCAGGTAACTGTTGGGCCGGATGCAGTTTCGTCACAATTACCACTCCTCACAATAGAGTATTATGTCGCAGTCTACATGAATTAAACGCTCTTTTAAAAATGCGATGTTTTCTGATTTGGTAGGACATGCCGATAATGTTAATAATAATAATAATATTGGCGGACATTCACACAGCGCCATCTAGCCCCAAAGTAAGTTAAGCATAGCTTTATATCATGGGAACCAGACAACTGATGTAATACTTAGGTATTAACTTTTTGTAAATACGTACATATAATATATATCAACACAATTGTTTGTCCTGGATGAGAATCGAACCGACGACCTACAGCGCAGTAGGCAGGGTTACTACCAACTGAGCTGTGAGGCTATCAAGGCATTGGTAGCACTACGCAGTGCCTTTTATTCCTGGATATCAAAGGAGGTGAAAAAAAAAGGTTTATGAAAAATAAAACGAAATTCCAAAACAATGTTTTACTATACAGAAGTTATCCTTATGATGTTGTTAGAAAAAAATGCAATACAATATTCAATAATTTTTATTTATAACCAACAAATTGTTTCACGATTAAGGGAAATTAATAATAACATATTAATACTTTAACAGATTAAATAAAAAAGAAATCTCAGCTACCTGCTTTAAGGAGTTCATTGAATATCCTATTATGCTTTAGCTCTCGCTATAGCGACGGCTACAGCCTGTCCCGACACACTCTCAGCATTGCTCACCGCACTACTCCCATTGTCTCCGCAAGTTGAGCAAGGCTGTTGATTGTTCCTATTGTCGTTGCCCTCAACATTACCCACCGGGTAATATCGATATTGTTCTGGCCTTGGCGGTGGCGGTGGTGGCGGGGACCCCCTGAAGGGCGGTGGTGGCGGGAGCCCCCTGAAGGGCGGTGGTGGCGGGGCCCCCCAGAATGGCGGATGGTGGTGCCAAAATGGCGGCGGCGGTGGCTGTGGCGGTGGACAGTTATCGTAATGTGGTGAGCGTTTGAGTCGCTGGAAAATTGTAGTGTCCGCTCCAGCTGAAATGAGGATAAAGTACTAAACATACGCAGACGCAACTTTTTTGTCTTTGAAGTGACAGAACGAGCTGACGGCCCACCTGATGTTAAGTGGTAACCGCCGCGAAAAGCAATACCACTCAAGTCCTCTCAATAGTACGAGATGACTCAAATCGCATTAAGTTACAAAAAGTTACACTTAATGAGCATTCGCATAAATATGATTGACTTGTCAATTTAATTTTGCATATATTTCTGATTTCGTCCAGATTAGTAAAAAACAAAACAAAATGATATAACTTATTGGTTTGATGTCTATGGTATAATAATTTGTTTTGAATAGAATTTTTTGGAATTATTTATTTGAAGATGTTAGCTGAGATATTTGTGGGAAAGCAAGATGCGATTAGCTCACTCCATGACAATATAGCGGTAAAGAACGGCCGCTATTTCTGAGCAAGTTTCTATCTATAAATATCCATATCTACAAGTGGTAAGATTGTAATAAATTACTCACATTTCACGTCTGCAAACGTCAAATTAAGCAATACGGCTGCAACCAAAACCACAATTCGCCACATTTTGATGTGATATGACCGATATGTTCAAACCTTATACATTTTATACGCCCAAAGAGTCGCTAATCAAACAATACTCAGAAAATACATAAACGTGGATACGGTGTGCTAATCAGTTGTCCACATATAGGCAAGTGCCAAATATTACAAGCCAGGTGATTCCCGGCTCTGGTGTTTACTAGGATGTTATGTAGTCTAAGTTTATATTTGGTTCAGTTTGGGCAAACAACAAGCTAATTTGTTTGGGATAACACCTCAGTTATTAGTAACTCTGAAGGCTGCGCTCTAGGTCCTGGGTTCGATTTCCACCCTCGACATTCATTGTCTGATGTACATAAATGTTTGTTCTAGGTAGATACTACTACTGATCGTGTCACTGGCTCTCTCGAAACAGTGTGATGAATGAATTAAAGTGCGCCTCAAACTCTGTCTGCGTAGTAAAGAAAAAAGTAGTAGATAAAATAATCACAAATTTTATCAATTATCTAGTTCCCATAGTACGCGCTATTCTTAGGTTAGGGCTAGGTGGCGCTGTTTGAAATGTCCATCAACATTTATTATTGAAAATTGCGTTGCGTTATTATTGAATAATATAATTATTGAAGTTGCGTTAAATATACTTTTATACTTTAAATATAAAGAAAATGTGAATGAGGATATTTTGTTTGACTTTGACTTAACTCATAACTCCTAACTCTAACTCGTAATTCGTAACTTGTCCTTCGTATTTCATAATTCGTAACTCGTACCATGTAATTTACATACAACTATAGGAATATTTTAAGTTTGATTTCAGTAAATTTTGTAAACTATAAACTTTATTTCGACATCACACTAATATTATAAAGGCGAAAGTTTCTAAGTATATTTGTTACTCCGTCACGCTCAAACAGCTGAATGGATTTGGATGAAATTTGGTACCAAGATAGTTTATATCCTGGATTAACACAAGGCTACTTTTGATTACCGAAAGAGCATTGTTCCCGTGGGATGACACATTCACCGGGAACACCGTGGGCGCAGCTAGTATGTAATATTTTATAATCTGTTGAGGTTGCTCTTAATATCGACATAACTTGATACCTACACCGTTTCACCGATAGCAGCAACAAAATACATCACCCCCGTAGGTGACCTACGAAGCGTTTTGCTTCCACTTTCATAATGCGGACAGCCCAAGAGTGAAACTCCTTGCCTGCGTCTGTATTTCCTGAAACCTATAATCTGGAAGTCTTCAAGAGGAGATTGAGTAGGTTACTTCTAGGTAAGCATGCTACATCGTAGACCACATCGTCACTTAACATCAGGTGAGATTGAGGTCAAATGTTTGCCTATCGCAAATAAAAAAAGTTATTTACGTTGATAAACATAGCTAATTAAGAACCCAACCGCTATGCTATTTGAATTTTTTTATCATCATTGTAGTGTTCAATATCATCACTGGCTCTCAACTGTCGATCAAATTGCATGTCGACGTTGCTATGCACCGCCCGAGATACATTATCAAATATTTATGACACGTATTATGATATTCGGTCGACATTGAATCGCATTGAGTGTTATCTTACGAAGGTGGTAATGCAGTTGTGATCCGCGGAGGCATCACCTAATAATACTTACACAAGGACAAGAAGTGATTATGCAGCAACGTTTCATATATAAGCATTGATTTCGCACTTTTGATTTCGGTGGGGAGATCATTCCAGAGGCGAATAGCTTGTACAGTAAAATAATTTCCATAGAAAGACGAATGTAAATTTTAATTTGAAATTTTAATGTAAATTGTCTGAAATATGACGATTATTACTGAGATTTTAGAACTACCTACTCACCTTTACTGGCATGTGAAGTGTATATCAATAGAGTTATATATCCTGTACTTAGATTTAATTTTAACAATGTTATTTTAATTAACAGTGCTTTAGTTGTACATAGAATGTTACCAGACGTTCGATCGCAGACGCCATCGATTTGTGTGGAAACACGCTGAATACGAAACTCTTCTATTATATATTTATCTAACTACTGCTTCAAAACAAATTCATTAGTGTATCTATTTGCAAGGGCTTGACAAATAAAAAAGGGTAATATTTCAATAAGCTTTTTAATGACAACTAAAAACAACACTCATATTGTATAAGATTCATAGGTACAATACATTCAACCACCGATAGACACTGCAACAGCATCCCCAGTTTTACTCTTAGCATTACTGAGGGCATAGCCGCCTTTGCCACAAGTACTGCAGCCGGCCTGCTGTGAGGTCTGTAGACTTTGCGATGCCAAGTTGAGGGCACCATTTAGAGCGGAATGCCCTGACTCTTGACTGGAACTTCCTTGAAGCTCAGCGCCTCCAGAATATCCTGCGCTAGAACCACCGGACGCACCGAAATCTCCACTTTGGCTTGAGCTGGCCGAATTGGATCCATGGTCCCATTTATTTCCAGCTTGATGATATACTCTCTGGCTGTCGTCATTCAATTGTGATGAGACTTTGGTGCCGTAGCCTTGACCGATTCCAATACTTCCGTGTTGTTCTTGGCGTTGTACGCTCCCAGATGATCCAGCACCGTAACTCTGAGCTCCCTCACCTTGGTTATCAATACCATGAGCATTTGAACCTTGTAAATGTTGGCCTCCAAAACCCTGAACTGCAGCTCCACTAGCTGCGACAGATGCACTGCCTCCGCTACCTGACGCTACGTCACCAGTGCTGCCTGCTCCACCGGCACTATCAAAGTGTTTGCTCCCGCCGCTTTGGAAGGAGTAGTGAGATTCTTTAAAAGTTCCAGATCCACTGAATTTCTTTTGGCCTCCGTACCCGACAGCGCCTCCCCCAACACCACCAGCAGATTGTCCTTCAGTTTGCGATGCAGCGTTTGCGGAAGATAATCCAGAGTTCGCTGACTGACCGCTATAACCTGCCGACTTCGCTCCGTAGCCTGCCGAATTTACGCCGTAGCCTGCTGACTTTACGCCGAAGCCTGCTGACTTTACGCCGAAGCCTGCTGACTTTACGCCGTCGCCTGCTGACTGAACACCGTCGCCTGCCGATTGGCCGCCGTAACCTGACTGGGTAGCGGCATCAGAATCAGCAGATGCAACAGAGAACGCTTGACCGACGGCTTGAGGGCCAGAATCAGCTGCAGCGGCAGCCCCACTAAATACGCTATGTTGACCACCGTCGCCCCTAGCTAGCCCACTCCACTGCTGCGTTCGGAAGAACGGTGGTGGAGGAGGGGGGCCAGCGAGTCCGAATGGACCGTGGGGTGGACCACCATCTTCACACACGTGGCAGTAAGAGCGCTTCCCGCGTTCGCGAGGATCATCTGAAAAAGAATACGTTTTGATTAAAAACTGCTGTTACGCTGACTTTATTTTACTGATTTACAGAAGAGAGGCGTTAAACCATATTTTCTAGAAAAAATAATTCATAGTGTAATTAAAATTGAACAAATGTATAAATGTTTTCTCTAACTAAAAAAAAATACCTTTTCCCCTTAGTGTGGCACATTGAGCCAAACAGATGGATAGAGCTAAAAGTATCACAGTAGTCTGCACCATCTTGGAGATAATAAATTCATCTGAAGCAAAATAACGAAGCTCTCACCTTTATACTGATACAAAAGGATGTGATAACAAAGCTTCTAGGAATGGCATCCTCCGACATATTCAGTGTCTAATTGATAATGTAAACAACGCAATCTGTGTATATAGAATCGTTTGGTCTGCATTATTTGGGTAAGTCCAGCGAAATTGGCCGATTATGTCATATGTATGTTCATGTAAACTATATTTTGTTTACACTTAATGAGTTTCTAGTAAGTAAGTACATAAGACTAATCAAATTTATCTTTTCATAGTACCTAACTATTACAGAAATAATTTGTACCGAAGATTAAAACGGCAAATTTACGCGAAAATATTTTGTTAAATGTTTTATGGGTCTTAACGTAACATAAAAAACAACAATTAAAAATATTAATAAAAAAATTAAATCTGTCCAAACTTATTGGCCAAAATGGGTTCATCATACCGGAAAAATCTTTTGGAATCATTTGGAGGTCCTTTTTTGCACCTTTCCGTTTTTATGTCGTTATTATCACAACAAATAATGAATCTATCAAAGTAATGCAAAAAATACATCGTACAAATTATTTCTAAAATTCTAAATTCAATACATAAGTACATCGTGTATATTAAATCTGTTGATTACTGGATGATGAGTCTGAAACTTTCATGTGATGAAAGATTGAAATTCAGCTAGCTTACTATTTTACTTCACAGTGATATCTTATACTTCTAGTTACCTATCACTGTGTAGTAGGTTATGAATGCAAATAAATAGTTACAGTAGATAATTATGCAACGCAATGTAAGTAAACCTTCATTATAGTAATTTAAGTAGACAATAGACTAGAAAAATGATGTGGTTTAAAAAATATATAGCTATTTCGATATTTAATTTTCTTTTTCTAAATTTCTTAGTAAACTAGTTACATAATATTTTCTTAGAGAGAGCTGGCTTATGCTTTTTTATTTAGTGTTTTTTCATTGATACAGGTACCTACATAAGTGAGAGTAAATGGGATATAATGTAGACTAGCTGTGCCCGCGACTTCGTTCGCGTGGAATAGTGACTTTTCGGGCAGCATATTTTGAATTAAAAATGTTCGCCGTGATTCTTTAAATTGACATAACTTTTTTATTTATGAACCGATTGACATGAAATAAACACTAAATGTTAAGTGAAGCTAACTACAATATATCAGTGAAAACCGTATCTAAATCGAATAAGCCGTTTCTGATATTAGCGTGCACAAACACACACTCAAACAGACAAACAGACAAAAAAAAAAAAAAATACAATTTCGGGTTCGGCATCGATATAATAACAACCCCTGCTACTTTTTTTTTATATATTTCCATTGTACAGACACCACTTTTCTACAATTTTATTATATGTATAGATTACGAGCACGGGGAAATTACCATGTCTAGTCCAATCCGGATTGGATGTCATACGTCTGCGAAGATTTGCTTCTAGGACATGCCGGTTTCCTTGCTATATGACGATCAGAGAAAGAAGATACTAGAGAATATTGTGTCTTATGTGCATCATAATTTTAGATCTATTGAGTCCAGACACCTACCGTCTACCCAGTAATCTTTGATCTGCTGATTCCAAATACTACTGTTGACCCAGTAATCTTAGATCTACTGATTCCAGACACCTACTGTCGACCCAGTAATCTTAGATCTACTGATTCCAGACACCGACTGTCGACCCAATAATCTTAGATCTACTGATTCCAGACACCTACTGTCGACCCAGTAATCTAAGATCTACTGATTCCAGACACCGACTGTCGACCCAATAATCTTAGATCTACTGATTCCAGACACCTACTGTCGACCCAGTAATCTTAGATCTACTGATTCCAGACACCGACTGTCGACCCAATAATCTTAGATCTACTGATTCCAGACACCTACTGTCGACCCTATATCGATATATCTATATCGACCGATAAGCCTTACGCCAATAATGGGGTTGTTATGGATGAAAGGAAATGAAATTTATTTAAGTAGTAGTAAGCATAGTCTAGGGTAAATTTATAGTGAATTATTATACTAGTGTAATTATTACACTAAACTAGACTAGATACCTAAGTATTAAGGATCATATATTAATTTGTTAACAGAAATATAAACTAATAAATAAATAAATATGATACAGAAACATAGGTATCTATATATGGTTTGTGGATTGATTTGGCAGTATGCATGGGTACAAACTTTTTAAACTACTTAATAATTGTTTGGCTAATAAATGACCTCACACTAGGTTTGCTTGCGTCGTGAGGTCTAGTCCTCCTCCCTTTGAGTGATAAGAAATAAGAATAGGAAGGGTAGGTACTTTTAAACTATATAAGATACAACAGAACTTCAAGACCATCTGCCTGTTTCGTTACATACCAAAGGTTTTGTACTTTAATGTACTGCACTGTATTTGATAATAATAAACTTATATATGACGATCATAAATGTACACAACAACTACCTAATAATTACATTTATCTTTACATTTGAACTTCATTTGACTCTCCTTTCTGAGGGTTAAACATCCAAATAAAAACAAAAACTTCAATACATCAATTTATTTTATTAGAAAACGTTGTGCAAGGTCATTTGTAGTCTCGTGGAAAATTTCAGGTATATAACAAAAACAAAAAATATGTAAACGAATGCAAACTTTAATCACCAATTTAAATTTAAACGTCACTCAGTCGATTACTTGCCAGCTGCACTTGACTGTGCGCTGGACTGCGATGCTCCCCCTCTGCTTATACTGATACTCTTGGATATGCTAATGGAACCTCCTTGGCCTCTTCCATAACCGCCTTGGTTGCCAAAACCTCCATGTCTGTAACCTCCTCCGAAGCCTGGTCGTGCGTATGGTCCATTTCCGCCAAAATAGGGACGCTGAGGTCCGTAACCGCGGCCGCCGAAGCCGCCAGCCTGCGCGCTAGCCTGTGCTTGGCTGGAGCTGTACTGTGGGGACCTGGCTACACGGGTGGCTGGAAAGGATAAAAACATATCCATATAAGAATTATGGGAATAATTCACTGATCAGTACAAGGCCCTTCGTGTCTGAAATTCTGCATGGGGGTTCACGTTAAGCCGTAGAACCTCGCTAAGACAGGATTATGCTCAATTAAGGGATTAGCCAATTAACCAAATTCAGCACGGACGAGGAATGGACAGATTCATTAATAAAGAACGAGATACAGACGATGAACTATTTGTTTAGTCCGGCACTTAATCCGACACAAAATGTTAGACATTCAAAAAAAAAGTAGAAAGTTGCAAAGAAAATGTTATAAATTTATATATTCGAAATATATTTTCTTATATAACAAAACAAGCTAAGAAAATCTAGCTTTAAACTTTTATACACAAAAATGAGCTATAATTTTATACAATACTGCTTCACTTATTTGTCCATAAGATGCAAACTTGCGGTCACTCCGCTCAAGGGTAATCTTAATAATGCACAAGGAAGTGTAAGTAAGAGGTGAAATTATAACATTCATGATACCATAAAATAAATAACAGATATTTTGTAATACCAAGAAGCCTATTCATCATATGTCTGTCAATTTCTTCTTCATTAAAATTTACTAATTACAAAGAAACACTTGCAGAAAACTGCATAAAATATAGGCCAAAAAGATTATGTGATATAAAATTGTATTTTCAAATCACAAATTTATGAACAGTATTTACCTGCATCAGTCGAATTCCCGTTAATTATCAAAACAATAGCAAATCCAAAACAAACAGCACCGAACGGAGTCATCTTGTAAGAAATCCTTCCAACTGACAAACCAGATCATCTACCACACTTTATATTCGCAATGAAGGTTGTTAATTTGACCCTACCATCCATAATATGAGAAAAATCCATAAGACGTATCGTCTTTAAAATAAGGGCTATAATCGTCTGTGCTAAACACTAAACCATCTAACTATTAATATTTGAACTTTTGAGTCGGGAAATCTACTGACGATATACCTACTGCTAGTCTAAATATTTGTTTAGAATATTAGTGGTCAATGGCAGCGGATAGATTGATTCTTAGAAAATATTCAGGGACTTTTTATTTTCCTCTTTTGTAGTTTACTTAATGATTGCTTGTCATAACGAGTGTAACGTAGGGAGTCGCTTGTGTAAACTAAATAATAATATTACACGTCTCAGACGTCTAATAGACACGTCCCAATTTATATTGCTTGTTATGGGCAGAGGTTACCACTTAACACCAGGTCTGCTCGTTTCGTAACTTATTACATTAAAAAACCGCCAGTGATGCTCAGTGACGATCTGTAGGTAATGGGTTCGAATTGAGCTTGAGATTCCCATAAACGAAAACATTGTGAGAGAAACCAAACCGATGGTAGAGCAATAACAGCACGTGGCTAGATACCACCCTCAACTTGAAGAGCACGTAACGGTGTGTTCCGGAAGCTTTACTTGAAAGGCAATCCGCAATCCAAGTGCTTTGTAACGCCACAATAGTCACATATTTACTAACAGTAGTAAATAATAATTGTTCTCAATTAATATATTCTTCCAAAAAGTTTTCAATAAGTAGATCTTGCTTCCTTTAAAGGTTGTCATCTGGTTAGGTTGAGCTGTCAAATTGAATCAAACTTTTGGACACAAACTGATAGAGGAAATAATCTGTAATAGATGTGTGGAATAATAGGAGCGGTGTTTAGGTTATGATAAATAGCAATTGTACAAGTGTACTGAATAATGACTGTTACAGAAGACCAAAAAATATTACGAAGCCGATTCCAGAGACACATTAATATTTTAATGTGGAAATCATACTTACAGAGACAGTAATAGAAAGTTTATTTTTTTCCCACTGACTTAGTATTGAGACATTAGCCTATCCAAAAGCAAGAATAGAATAAAACCCCACTATTTTCCTCATAGGCCAATTTAATGGGAACTTTTACGTGACGCAACTAAAGTTTTCTTCCAAAAAAATCCTTTATAACCTAATAAAGAACTCTTTATATCAACTGCCAGGAAGTCGCTTGATTGTTTCAGACGAAGATGGAAAGTCCTTCTAGCGGAAACGTTATTTTCCGGCGTCCTCTTCCTCGCCGCTGTGTTCATAGCCAAGCCTGTGTTCCTAACGCCGTTGCAAGCTGAACCCGAGCCTCCGTTGACGACCGCTGACATACTGAACTCCTTGAACCCGAAGAACATAGTGGGGTTCGCTCCAAACGTTGAACCTTACGTTGGCATCATGAAGAGAGCTTCCGAGTTACTGCAACAAGGCAAGAGTTGACTAAATATGTTCGGACTTTTGACTAGATGAAGGTTAACACACAGGCCTTCATTTGGTCGAGAAAGTACTGCTACAGTACCCATTTCTGCTGCCAAGCATTATAATTTCCCACTTTGTTATAATGTCTGATTGCTAGTGATGAAGTAATGTCCAGTGTAACTAACCTGTCCTAACACTGGACATTACTTCACGAACGGGTGCCATAGATGCAAGTATTTCCTTACCTAAGTGGGGGAGAGGATGCAACGCCTTTAAATATTGTATGGGGTAGGGGATACTGCTTAGTATCAGGTGAAACATCTGCTCGTTCCGTAACCGAGTCACAAAATTAAACCTAACCCGACCAATCTCGTTAGCGGAGTATCAATATTATTGTCAGAAAAAATAGGTAAGTATGATTTACTACTATTTCGAAGTACTAATAATATCGACTATAGTCAAATTTTTTATTGTTAGATATAACCGGCGCCCCCACTGAAGACGATTTGAACAATGACCTTTACGAAACATCGCAAGGTACGCCGATATCTCGGCCGATTATATGGGTCATCTGGAAAACCATGGTTAGTACATAGGTATATATTACAGTGTATATACAAATAATATATTCCCGCTTGCCAAATATATTCTAAGAATCACCATTTTTAGCCCGCAAATATTTTCTTGGACATATCACACAACCTCATGTAGCCCTAAAGTAAGATAAGCATAGCTTGTATCATAGGAACCAGACAACTGATATAATACGTATATATTTTTTTGTAAATTATAGGAAGGGGAACAAAATGAAGAACTAAGAGCAGTAGAACTCACGCCAAGTTCGTCCGGGGAAGTACTGCCACCATGCCCATCTGCCGCCAATGCGTTACTGTGTTCCGTTTGAAAAGGTGTGGTTGCCGGTAAAATTACAGGCACATGAGACATTCCACCTGCACGTCTCAGGGTTACGGGCGCATGCGATGCGAGTTAGGTCTTGACGTAACTAGTAGGGGTGGACCCAAGTCACATCGGTTGTTATGGGCTGAGGTTACCACTTAACACCAGGTGGGCCGTTGGCTCGTTCCGGAAGTGTATCACATAAAAAAAATATGGAGTTTTAACAAAAAGTGCGTCGTCATACTTTTTTTTTTATTTAACTATTGCGCACACCCCATTTTATTTTCAGGATGGCGATATGTGGAAGTTTAGTATCCGAAGTACAGAACGCGCCCGTTACGAGACGAGTACGGAAATGACGTCATATCCTAACCCCCACTTACGCGCTGGGTTCTTAGCGGTGCAACTGGCCATCAGCCAGTCTATACTGGAGTATGCAGCCTCCAGGGCGCCGTTGTATGAGGTGCACTACAGAAATAATCTAGACACTAGATTATTATACTCTAGATTCTAGATCTAGAGAAGATTCTAGAGAATCCTTACACATGCCCCCCGGGTGGTGCGAAAGGAGCAACCCAAAGTAGCAGTAGAACTTGTGCTAAGTTCGCCCGGAGAAGTACTGCCACCACACCTGGTAATCTGCCGCCAAGCAGTGATGCACTCGTGTTGCTGTGTTCCGGTGGAAGGGAGTGGGTGCCGGTGAATTGCAGGCGCATGAGACGTAACATCCCCGTCTCCAGGTGATGGATGCAACGCGTGACTTGAGTTATCCCGTACTATGGAGAGGAATTGAGTCGTATTGCTGTTGTCTATTGGTAGCGGTTACCACTTAACATCAGTTGGGTCGTCAGCTCGTTCAATCACCTAAAAGACTAAAAAAAGCATTCCTTTACGAGGGTACTATGCAACTACAGAAAGAAGAAAAGTTAAATTATTTATTCACACACACTGTACACAACAATGGTTTGTTGTGTATAATAAATATACAGTGTGTCCAAACATTTCCAGTTGAGCCTCGTGTCGATGCCGGTGTCGCCGCTGATGCGGGAGTTGCCGGTGAGGAAGGCGCTCTCTGGTATCCTGCTGTGCTTCACCCTCGCCATGATACCGCCCGTACTGGAGACGGTCACACTCGTGGTGCACGAGACTCTCACTAGATACAAGGCATGTGTATACACTAGATGGCCTCACAACTCACACCCTGCCTTCTGCGCTCTAGGCCGTTGGATCGATTCCCACCCAGGATAAACATTTGTGTGACAAACATTGATGTTTGTTCTGTGTCTGGGTATTAATATGTTTTATATGTATGTATTTACAAAAAGTAGTCTGTTTCTCATAGTACAGGCTTTGCTTAGTTTAGGGCTAGATGGCGCTGTGGGAATTGTCCACCATTATAAAAAACATATCCTTTTTAGAGAGCTCTTCGCATCCGTGACGTAGACTACTCGGCAATGTACGTGGGTTGGATGGTGTATGCGTTCCTAACTGCGTTGCCAATCTGCCTGCTCGCCTCCGTCGCCCTCATCCTGATCTTCCGCTGGATCCACCTGATATTCGCGCTGGTGCTGATGCTCGCTTACGTCACTGTGATGATCACACTCGCTTTTATCATGGCGATGTTTCATAGCAAAGGTATTGCTTAAAGCTTAAAGGTATATTATTAAGGTCTGTGTGCGTGTGTGTGTGTGGTGTGCGCGTGTGTGCAAGAGTAGAATAATGTAGTAAAGTGTAGTATTCATTATTTCCTGGTGTAAGAATTCCGTAGACTAAGTTTCTTCACGGTCCATTGTCAGCGTGGATCGCGTGCGTTTGGAGCACCCTGTTGACACTCCTGCAGACGTACCTCGCCGAGCTGGTGGTCCACCACCAGTACGAGCTGAAGCACGGCGCCGTCACGTTCCTCCTGCACGTCGCGCTACCGCCGCTAGGGCTCGTGCACGCATTCAACCAGTTTGCTCTGCTGCAGACCGGACGTGAGTGGACATTGTATATATTATATAATATAATATACAATATATTATATAATATAATAAACAATATAATATACAATAATTTGATTGATTGATTGACTGACTGACATTCTTTATAAATCGATTTATTTAATTTAATTTTAATATTTATTCAATTTTGTAATATTTGTGGATTTTAATCATTTTCAAAAAAACTTTTTATGTAATACCTACAGTTACTGAACGATCCGACGGCCCACCTGGTGTACTTATATAATATTTTTTTTTGAAAATATTTACAGACACAGAACAAACATCTATGTTCGTCATACAAATGTTGTTCTTTCATCTTTCTGTCGTGCAGGAGGAAGCACTGAAAATGCTGAATACCATTCGTTGTTGTACACTGTGGGATCGTGGAGCGTGCTCATTCTGCTGTACTTCATGATACTGATGTTGCTTCAGCGTACCATAGGGCAGGAGCGCGCCATCGGCGGACAAGTCTCCTGGAAATCCATCATATTCAAGAAAGCTGAGGTTTGCTTCTTTTAGTCTGAAATTTATTAATAATAATGGATTACCACGTTGGTAGCGGAAGAACTAACTGTCCTCGTATAGTTGGTCAAGGGAAGTTCCGCCGCCATACCCATTTTTGCCACTAAATATGGCTGAGATGTTCCGATGAGATAGGTCATAGGTATAGGTACTATGAAATTACAGGCACATTGACTTCCTGCCTTCACGGCTCAGGCAAAATCTTAACGCCCAACGACACCCAAAATATCTTGTAATATCTTATTTCAGTATTTTATATATATAAATATTTAATCTAAGTACTCAGATTGTTACAAAGGTCGTGCTCGCGAAAAAGAGAATGTCCTCCTTTAGGGGTTTCTGGTCTGTTCTCGTCATGGAGGGTCGGATAGGGTTTGAACAGGCGTCAAACTTAACGATAAGTACGCGTGACCTTATGTTTTGAATATTACTGACGTTTCCAAGCCATTTTTTGCCTTTATGAATTTAATGGAAATAAAGGTTTTGATTTTGACTTTGACTTAAGTATTAAATGATTTGAGTCATTACTATTAAAGGCAGAGGAAACCGCTTAACATGTAATGGGTCATCGTCCAGTCACTTTATGATACTTATAAATCAATGACATTCTAATACCCAGGACAAATCACGTCATACAAACTCAAAGCCAAAATGTGGCACACGCTTCTAATTTCACCATGCGAAGCATCGACTGTTGTTTCGATTGCTGTGTTTTGCATTGCCGCTTACGCTTTGGTCACATAAAATACTCTCGGTGCTTAAACATTAATGTACAACAATTGTCTAGTCGAATCTTCGCATGGTGAATTTAGGAGCCGAGCCGAACAAAAAAGCAACAGAGTAGTATCGGGCAGTAAATTTTTTATTACCAATTTATGCATTTCGATTAAACCTAAATTTTAATGTATTTGTATTATCTATTATTTATGGTACCTACCTATTATTTATTATTTAAATAGTTTTTTTTTTATGTAATACATTTACGGAACGAGCCGACGGCCCACCTGGTGTTAAGTGGTAACCTCGGCCCATAACAGCCGATGCGACTTGGGTCCTCCCATACTAGGATAAATATATAGATAAATTATGTATGAGAATTTAAGTGACTTTTTATCATTGGACGATATTTTTATCATTTAGACGATTTAGAGTTCAAGTACCATTAGAGGTTTGATGTTTTGTATGGGGACAACATTTTTAACTATTTATGTTTTTCGCTATTCTCTATTTGTGTCTGTAAGAACTTGTTTTTCATCAGATTTTATAATTCTTGCTCAACCGCCAGTACACTTTAGGTTTTAGGACAGATAGACAGACAGACAGACGGATGGACAATCGAGTAATTCTATAAGGGTTCCGTTTTTTATCCGTTTTTTCCTATTATATTATCGCACCCTGTATTCTGTAAATTACATACTATACGGTATCTACTGTAGGAACGTGAAAACCATATTAAAATTAAATTGGATTCGAAAATGGTTCGAATAAATACATTTTGAACAAAGTAAGAAGTGACAAAATTACAAGTTCTTTTTCAAATCAGAATATTACACGAACACTAAATAATAAACTTCTTAGGTAATTCATCAAAATCACTTAATAACAAACAATAGCCTAACCTAACTTAACCAGATAAAACAAAAAAAGGTAAAAAATAATGTTTAACCAGTTCCGAAAGTAATAACAAAAAATAGCGTCTCCATTGTCTTCATAACTGACTATGTTCTGGTTGCGTTGTTTCGGCTGTTTCTTTCTGACGCGCGAGTTAGAAGGAGAAGAAAATATGTTTAGATGTTTGTGATAATTTAAATTGTTTTTTGATTGTTTTACTAAATAATTTACACATTTTCGTGTGTTATTTTACATTATTAAATTCAGCTTACCGGTGATAGGTCACACCATCTTTTTTTTTGAGTTGTTAATGTATTATTTCGGCACTTTTATATTGCACACTTCGGCATCCTTACTGCTTAGTAGTCTACGCGCGACTGAAGCAAAAGTGTGCTTAAAATTGATTTAAGCACAATTTTGCCGTGCCGTTTTCAACGCGCCGATGCGATGTCCTGGGTATATAGAATGTCATTGTTATAAATACTACTGTATTACTGTACAGGATTTGAACCAACTACACCGCATCGAAACCCCAACAGGCAAGGAGCGCGAGCCACTGCAACAGGTGGACGATCTTGTAGCTAAAGCTATCAGCTTTCGGAATGTTTCCAAGGTATTTAATGAATGAAACAAAGAAAGAAATACATTTATTTGACACGCCAAAAAAAAAGAAAAGAAGACATTTAAGAAAAACATATAAAGGTTACTGTTGTAATAATAATAATAATAATAATAACAATAATATTACAATACAGTTAATAAAGTTTGGCTTCAGTTTTCTCTGTGACAATGGGCCCATACACACATAGGTACTTACTCTAATTCTTCTTTTTATATTCTGTGTAAGCTACCACAAATAAAATATTTTTCTTTCTTTCTTATTTTGATTGACTAGCTGTTGCCCGCGACTTAGTTCGCGTGGAATTCGGTTTTACACGCACCCCTATTTTACCCCTCGGAAAAGTAGCCTAAGTTACTCCTTGTTACATCAGCTATCTGCCAGTGAAAGTCCTGTCAAAATCGGTCCAGCTATTTCAGAGATTAGCCGGAACAGACAGACAAAAATTGTAAAAAAAAATTGTTTTGGTATATGTACCGTGTATACATCCATATGCATTTAGTAGAAAGCGGTTATTTTAATATTACAAACAAATTTTATTTATTTGCATAGATAAATGTTTCACTAAGTAATTGACCAATCACACAATTTCTTCTCCCAGAGCATAATGGGCATCCCAGTCCTGAGCAATATCACACTGGACATATATCGCGGCGAGTTTACCATGTTGTTTGCGGAACGCATACAGGAGAAAATGATCGTCACAATAGAAGACTTGCTTACAGGTTACATACATAGGAAACTAAGGAGGTCCTCACATAGCAACAAAAAAATTACAGGCACGTGAGACATTCCACCTTCAGGTATCAGAGTTGCAGGCGCCTATGATGCAACTTGGATCTTGTCGTTATTAGAAGAAAACCCAAGTCGCATTGCTTGTTATAGGCAGAGGTTACCACTGAACACGAGGTGGGCCAACTGCTCGTCTTAAAACTGTATCACATAAAAAATAGCAGATTGTTAAATCTACGCACATGGCGTCCATAACACAGGGATTGGGATATATATGAAGCTGAAACATGGTCTATAGGTGCCTGGATTCTTCTCTATGGTCATTTTCGCATCAAGGATTTACTCAGTCTGGCATCACAATATGAGCCACAGGAATTCATATATAATAATAAATATTGGTATACATTTCAAACATCGCCATCTAGCCCCAAAACTAAGCATAGCTATTACCTTCTATGGGAACCAGGTGACTGATAGAATAAAAATATATTTTTTGTTAAATACTTACATATAAAACAACTTGTAACACAGTTTCTGTAAACTAAAACGGGAGACAGAGCTTTAACAGTTATTTGTAATCATACTTTGTATTAATAAATATTTTTGGAATTTTGTAAATATATAATTAACAACCAGACCCAGAACGAACATCAATGCTCGTCATACAAATGTTTGTCCTGGGTGGGAATCGAGCCCACGACCTAGCTCAGAAGGCAGAGTTACTACGCAGCTGTGAGGCCAGTGATACATACATATTTGCGATATGTAAAGATCTTCTATCATATCTCACATTTTTATTTTGGTCATTTAAACAGAAAAGAAATTGTCAACCCACAATCCAAAAGACATAAATCATCATCTTGGGATATTTCCAGGTTTAACATACGCAGACAAAGGTACAATAAACGTCCTCGGGCACGTCCTGAGGCCGAAGAAGAACTACATGAACGTGCCTCACATGATGGGCTATTGCCACCGTTCCATGTTCCTCATCGAGGACCTCACTGTACAGGAGCATTTTGCTTTGTACTTGGATGTTAGTAGTTTTTATTTTATGAGATTTGGCATTCCTCTTCTTTCCCTTGGGATTTCCCCTTCTCCCTCTATATCCTCCTCTCTTACCTTCCCTTTCTACAATCATTACTACTTAGTAACGAATCCATCTGTTACGAAGACTTTTTCCCTACTAAAATTATATTTTAAAATATAACCTCTTTACTTCTGTCTATAAGATACTTAATGCACTGTACCTACTACCAGATATGCCTGTGGTCAGAGTCCCGCCACTACATCTCGGAATATGGAGACATCCGCACCAGGCGGCTGATAACGGATTGTGACCTGGAGATAGTGAGGCACGAACGAGTCGGAGCTCTAGATGAGTACTACCGCGCACAGCTCTGCTGGGCCATCGCTATGCTTTTGGAGCCAAGGGTAGGTAACTTAACTTTATGGGTAGTTAGGTAGCCAGGTACAACTCTACGGGAAGATATTAATGAAGGTAGTACAGCGTCTCAATGGAGGCTACTAATAGCAAAGAGGTCCTTATGCAGTTGCTGAGCAAAGAGGTCCTTATACAGTTGCTATATGATGAGGCACGATAATGTGATAATAATAAGAGCTTTCGATAAGGAACTAGGTACGCAAGCAGCTCTACTGGGCCATTCAATGCTGTTGTAGCATAGGTTTAATATCTTACAGGATTGCGTAATCAAATATAATGTACACAAATACAAGATACATCTCAGAAACGTAGCTCTTGGTGTAACTTCGCAAACTCGCTTTGAATTGACGCTGCTAGAACACACCGTTACATTACGATGCACCTAAACTTATTTATTTGCTTCTAATTCAGAAATATTTACAAAAAATACTGATTGCAAAGTAACCTCGATATTCTTTATTTGCAGGTTATAATGATGCCTAACTTTACGGATGCTTCGAGTTACGTGTCGGTGATAAAAGATAAAATCATGGTAAGTCGGCAGTCTTTACATACCTGCGAAGGATATTCATTACTTACCTTCTTTTTCCCCGAAAAGATATATCATTGATGTCAGCATGTTATCATATTGCATTGCTATAAGCATGTAAGAAAATGGAAGTTGTAAAGCTTTAATCACCATCCATTCTTCTGAAGATAAATACCTACATACATCCAGATATGGTTCTTCAAAGTGACCAGAAAAACAACGTAGTATTAATTAGGTCACATTTTGAGAAACCGACAGCTCTAATGATTCCTTCTTTTCAGCAATACAAAAAGTATGTTACTATAGTAAAGATGTGTTTCTCGAGTATTCAGCTGGAATACGCTGATCGAGTGTTCCTGTTCGATACTAAAATATTGACTTTCGGAGGGACGCCTGCTTACATGTTCTTCAAATATGGTTAGCAGAGTATGTTTTTTATTAAATAAACAAATATTGTTGGACATTTCACACGGCACCATCTAGCCCCAAAGTAAGCTAAGCATAGCTTGTATCATGGGAACCAGACAACTGATATAATACTTATATACTTTTCTTTTGTAAATACATACATATAATAGGTACATATTAACACCCAGACACAGAACAAACATCAATGTTACAAATGTCACATAAATGTTTGTCCTGGGTGGGAATCGAACCCATGACTTACAGCGCAGAAGGCAACTACCAAATGAGCTATGAGGCCAGTTAGTTATTCGTTCAAAAGCTTTGTTACTTCGTAAGGTACACCAGACTCACCTCTCTTATTATGAGCTTTATTGAGTCATGTCTTTCACTTATTCCAAGGTCGAGAATACAGAGTCCGCATGACGATTCGTTCGGACGGGATTGATGATGAGTCTACAACGGAACTCCTGTATAGAGCCACCGCAGCAGGCGCCACAGTTCGAGCCCACCTCGGCTCCTTACTAATCCTGCGCTTGCCAGCCAATCCTACAGACAACGTGGCCAACCTGGTAGCAGATCTGATGAAGAACGCCAACAAGTATGGCATGACTTCGCTCAATATTAGTGTGCCTGATTCGGAAGAGGTTTATAGAAGGTTAGATATTAATGTTAATCCTAGCCAAAAATAAGCCATATAATATCTACCAACCTTTTTTGGGTTTTTCAGGGCAATCACTGAAGCAAGAGCAGTAACGTACGAAACACCTGCTTCGTATCAGATTAACAAAGATGCTTTGAGGAGAATTGCAGGCAAGTAAAGGACAATTCAGAATTTCTTATCGTAATCACTCTTAGGTATAAAACGTTACGTTACCTTCCAGAACCGGTGATATGGAAAAGAAAGCAGACAATTTACAGCAACATAACACAACTAAGAAATATAGGCTGGAAATATTTCTCCTTTCATCTCCACTACAAAATATTTTTCCTGATAACTATACTTTCCGCTATAGCCGCAGGAGTAATGATTGGACTGTCGTTTTCATTATTGCTCTCTCGGTCAGAACGCGACAACGCTGCCAAGAAATTATTACACGGAGAGATTCTGACTGTGGAATATGCCGATCAAAAGACGACACTGGTAATACGTTCAGACAATTCGAGCGAAGCAAATTCTGTAGCAAATGCTTATGTTCTTTCCGAGCCGAATGCAACACAGAAACAGGTGGCAAAGATTATGTACACAGCTATAACTAAAACGGAAAGTTTAACTGAGTATCTGGTGACGCGAGCTATTGACTCCCCTCAACTGTATGTCTACATGTATGCCTACGGGCTTGACGTTTACTCCAACGAAAATGGCACTTTGATCGTGAAAGTTTTATATTGTCCCCTGCATTATGACTACGGGGCCGCTGCTCGTTCCATGGCCAGATCGTACACGGCCTTGCTGCGCCATTATACGGGAAACTACGAAGCCAGCATACAGGTCTCCGATGATCCTTTGGCTTTAGACCTTACTCCTTGGATGAGATATGCGACTAAACCACCGCTTTTAATTCAGTTCCTGCTGATCCTGTCTATCTCCCACATCACACTGATACCTTCAAAAGAACATGGTCTTATAAGACACATGCAGAGTCATGCTATGAACTTTTCTCCAGCTCGGTACTGGTTAATGCTGTATTTGTGTGATCTCATATTGTACTGGGCACTGGTGGCACTGATGACGGTGATTATGATGCTGATAATGTATCTAGTGGCGCCAGCTAATCACTTTCAGTATGAAGACCTTCTTGTTGTGCCATTCCTGCTTGTCATCTACGGCGTGGCTTGTATACCACAAGCATATCTTTTCAGTTTGGGACCGCGAGTTGCACTCAACTCTATGACCTTTGTTATCGTCAACATTGTTTTTGGTAAGGAAACCAATCAAAATTATTCCGTTGTAGAATTTCGATATAATTTTCAAATTACCTCTCATATTTTTTCGAACAGGGGAAACCACAATAATAGCGAAAATATTTTACGGGGACACGCTTAACTTTGCACTTTTGTTTATGAGTCTTTCACCACAATTCAACATGGCGTATGCTTTAATGAAAATCAAGCAAGTCTTCCTTTACAATAGCGAGTGCTTTATTTTCAAGTCACAAAACCTTTGCTCCGCTAAAACTCTGCACAAATGCTGTCGTAAGTAATTTGGATTGGATAAAAACTATTAACAACCAGTAGTTGAGATTTTCTGTTTAAGTAGATTTAATTTTAATTGCAGAAAAATGTGGGGTTCTTCAAAAATGCTTCTTCAAAAAGAACTATCTATCTCGCATAATCAGCCAAGTTATGGCTTTGACAACAACAGCAGCTGTATTTACTGTGATACTTCTCCTGCTAGAGTACAAGGTCATTCAGCGGATATGGAAACAATTGGTGTCCAGGTGGATGACGTCTAAGAAACCGGACAGCGAAACGCTCACGCTAGGAGCTGCTAGGGAGAAAAGAGATGTTCTTGATAAAAGACAGCAAATCAAAATCAAGCGCAGTGAGTATCACTAGAACTTTTGAGGTGCAGCCACAACGCCAATAAATTTTCTTCCATATGATAATTTTAGGTGAGAAGGTTGATACATTCGGAGAATACCTGCTAGCACAAAACCTGGCACAAAAGGAGATGGGTGTTTACACAGTACACAGTATTTACCTGGGACTGGGAAAAGGGGAGGCAGTAGCTTTGTCAGGACTGAAAAGACATGGACGGCTAAAATTATGCGAGATGCTGGCAGGTTACCATATGGCCAGTGAAGGGAAAGTCTGGTGCATGTCTAAATGGAATCAGGACACTCACCCTCACATGGTTAGTTTTTATGTACATCATGATGCAGTAGGATGAATGAAAGTCAGAACAGCACCGCGAGTAAAATTGCAACCCGCGTCCTTAGTTTTCTTGAACTTCAGGACGAATGAGTGCGAGAAAAATTGCGAGAAAAAAACTCGACATGGCTTAATAACCAAATGGTAAAAATAATGGCTTAAGTACCAAAGCAGTAGTCAGTAGTAGTAAAACCAAAGATATCGTCATTTTGTTCAGTTTTCATTGCCAACCAAATTCAACGCAACAAATAACTGTTAGCAAAAACTTCCATTAACAAATCTTCTAATTCTGAGAATGTTTGCAGTATGCCCGTAACATATCTTTCTGCTGCAACAGTCGACAGTCGCTACCGCAGTGGATGACAGTCTACAACGCCCTGGAACTGATAGCGATGTTGCGAGGAGTGCCCAAGAAGCACGTCAAGACTGAGCTCCGAAACCATATCGAAGCTTTGGGTGAGCAAGCAGAATATCCAGATCAGTCCTACCTCGATATTCTCCTATATCGTACCATGTCTAGTCCTAGTCTTCCATGATCCGAAATCTCCTTTTCTCTAGAACTGCCATGATCCGAAATCTCCTTCTCTCCTCTCGCCAGAACTCCAAGATCAAGCTGACTCTCCCATCTGTCGGATATCCCAAAACGATCGCACCCGGCTCCACTTCGCTGCAGCCGTCGTCGGCGCACCACCAGTGGTGGTTCTTGACGAATGCACAGCTTACCAGAAATTCTCTGTGAGGAGGGCCATGTACTTCATACTGTACCATTTGAGGAAGCGCGGGCATGCTGTATTTATCAGTTCCAGCAGGTATTTTAAGCCATTTATAAAACTCCTGTTGAAGAAATCTACATGTCATGTCTTTGTTTTAAGAGCAGTAGAACTCACGAGCAAAGTTCGTCTGGGGAAGTACTGTTGCCATGCCCATTTCTGCCGACAAGCAATAACGCATTCGCGTTACTGTGTTTCGGTTTGAAAGATGTCATTGCCTGTGAAATTACAGGCACATGAAACATTCCACCTACACGTTTCAGAGCTACGGGCGCATAAGATGCAACTTGGGTCCTGTCGTACCTAGTAGGAGAGGACCTAAGTCGCATCGGTTGTTATGGGCCGAAGTTACCACAACACCAGGTGGGTCGTCGGGTCGTTCCGTAATGTATCACATAAAAAAAACTGCCTTTTAGTTCCGAAAATTCATGTCTATAAAGTAGGTAGGTACCTAGACCGACACTACCTAATAGTCTTTAGTTTGATATCCATTTTGCGTTTGCATAATTTTCACACGATCGTTGCTGGCTTTTCAGCGTAGAAAGCCACATGCCAGTGACGAACCGCATGGCAATCATTCTCGACGGGACAATCTACGACAACGACACGGTGGACAACCTCGTCGGACGCTACAGCACCAAGGGCTACACCGTCGTGCTGCATCTGAACGACGGCGACGATATACATGTCACGAAGCTCTTCGGAAAGTATTTTAAGAAGTTCGTCATCAATGACACTACAGATGTAAGCATTTTATGTAGTTTTGTTGGTTATTCCATTTATTTTATGTATGTTTGTTGGTTATTCGGGTAAAATTCTGAAGAATTACTGTGTACTTCCATAGGTATACAGTTATGCAAATTAGCAGTTCATTTAATTAACATGAGTGTTTTATATGCGATGGATTAACGTATATGGGACGCGATCCCTCTTGCTTTTGGAGAGTGAGATGAGCGACAAAAATATTTAAAAAAAAAAGAAGATTTCTCCGATCAAAAAAAAGATGGCCACCATACAAAATTGAAAGGCCTATATCTCGGCAACGGCTGCAGTAACAATGTCTAGAAAGTTCTAAATCAGAATAAAACGTAGAAGACTATGATTTAACCAATTACAAAAGAATAAGGCGCCTTTAATTTAAATTGAATGTGTTCAGGTGCTGGTAAACGTGCAGGTCCTGGACCCAGATCTCAACTGGGCGACCATCTTCCAAAAGATGGAAGCCCTGAAAGCGCAGAACCATCAGGTCTACTCGTACATCGTCACCGTCATCACAATAGACTACATCTACAACTCTATACTTCTCAACGAGAGAGAGCCCTCTGGAGATTTCGTGTCGGGCCTTCGGGGGTCTAGAGTCAAAATAAAACCGAGCAAAGAAACCTTGGCGCAACTCAGGCCTTTAGAGCAAAAGTATGATATTTCCAAGTTAAAAGAACTACCGTGGTCGGTGATGTTTCACAGGTGAACGCCTAACTGAATAGCATGATATTCCTAAGTTTTTCTTTAGGTCTGTTAAGAAAATTATTAAATTATAAAATAAATATTATACTGAGCTTTTTTTTTCCTATGCCATCATCATATGGATTTTGACATACGAGTAAGTAGTAGGTAACGTAACGACGAATTTGTAACATGTTCAGTTACTGTTGTTTTTTATTTATTTTTTCATTGATAATCTTTTTTTACTATTTTTTTCTTTTTCTTCTTCTGACAAAATTTAAGACTTACGTTTATATAAGTTACGTATTAAATATTTTTAATAAGAATCGTCGGGGAGCCGAAACATTGCATTTTGATATCAATATCTGTGGATCCTTATACGTTTTTTACGATTCGATTCCTTTCTAGTTCTCATATACTGCACAATGTCTAGGCTCCACGATCATATAATTGAGTAGCGGTAGCGTAAGCATTTTTAGTAATAAAAGTGAATGTTAGAACCTTTCAAAGTTTATTCCCTTAGGACTACAAGTTGGGCAACATTAGCAAGACATACACAATAATAACTATAATATTATTGGCCACCTGTAAAAAGGTTGGTCAAGACTTCTAAAAAGTTTTAATGTGGATTATAATAAGAAACATGCACTAATAACTCAATAGTCATGTTAAAATTAGATGGAAGACTTTCAAATCTTAATAGTAGTGGAAAATGCAATATCTAAAGTACCATTTCACAGGTGATCAAAATAGTCTCCAAGAAAACACCAAGCAAATGATCATTTTAAAAATGAGATTTTATGTCAAGGTCAGGTGCAATACTACACTGCTATCCAGCTATAATTAAACAGTCCATGACTTATGTTACTTATGAGATCTCAAAGCTGACAGAAATACTGGCAGATAATAATATACAGGAAAATTAACTATAACATTAAATATTAACCAGAACCAAGGTAAACTGAATAACAGAATTGCCAGACCCAATGTGAAGTGTGAATTGAATATTGGCCCGCCTGATGGTTGTGTGAATGGCAATAATGAATTAATATTAATCAAACAAGGTGCTTATTGAACTGTGAATTAAGAATGTTAGATCAAGGTAAATGTTGAACTTAATTGAATGTTAACCAGACCCAAGGTGACAATAGTGAGTAGTAAACCAGGAGCCCCACATATCGAGTGCAGTGTGGGGCGGTGTGGTGACTGCTGTATCGCTATGCATAATTATATGAGATAAAAGTGAACACATCAGCGTGGATGCGCTGCATTCTATGTGTAAATGTAGAGGTAAGTTTGTTCTATATAATATATATCAATAGTGCTCAACATGAACTAGTGAATTGAGCAAAGTGATAACAATGTGTGATATAGTGACAGCTGCATCTATTGATAGCCTTATTAGCATCAGCGCCTAATGCAGTGTTGTGTGAGACCTGTGCAACTCGTTAGATGAGCCCCTGGCTTGAGCCATCATGTTCTCAATCCTGTTAGTGGTCTCACGGACCATGGAGAACTCAGACAGATCAGGCAAGTCCATCACAATGTGAGCAGAGAGACGTTTGTAAACGGAGTTTGAATCTTTTTTATTTCGCCTACTTTCCTCATACTTTAGTTGCTGTTTCAAAAATATTGATTGCTTCAGCATTTCTTGGATGTTCTTGAAGCTTGTTGCGGCTCCGTCCATTGACTTCACAGCACTGGAAATCAGAACAATGTGTCAAAACACAAGATCAAAATAAGCTTTTTAATGGAGGTTTATATTTTGTACATAGGTCATATTCTATGTACTGTAACTTTGTTTTTTGATGCTACGCGAGCATGAAGCATGTGTGCCTGCAACAAAGGGAATCTTAGTACAGTGGTATGAGAGATAACATTATTTAGCCTACCTTAGAGCATATTCCACGTCATAGCACCTGCCTTGCAGTTCGTGCTGCAGCTTTGTGACCTCAACTCGACGTTCCACCATCGGAGGTAAGGCTTTCCTGACGTGTTCCTGTAGTCTGTATAATGCCAATGACGGCTCATTCGCCACTATATGCATGTTCTCTGATATCCTTTCAGCAGCTGGAAGATATTCTCATGATAAATACACCGAACACTACATGATGAAAGAGCAGAGACTAAATTTGTACCTTTTCTTGCCTTCGTTTCAAGTTCTTGATCTCCTTGATAAACAAACGCCATATTTCATAGAACCGCTTATATACCGCTTATGTGTGGATCGTCAGTATTATTTGTTGCTTTACATCGCATATGACAAAATAATCAATATATATTCTAAAAAATACATAAACCCATTTTATAACAACCTGATCGGGTAGAGTGTAGGTAGTTAGGTACCAATAGATAGTACCAAATGCTACAATACAATGTCTGTACCATTGACGTCTGTCTATATTGGAAATGGCAATAAGGACGAATAATGACACTGACAGCAAAGACGGATCTAGTAACGAAAAAGTATTTTAAAAAAAAGGAAGAAAGCAAAAATAGGTAAAGTAGGTTCGTCAACTTCTCCATATCTCTAACCAATCCAATCGCTTGTACAAAAGTATGTACTAATTAATGAACACTACCATTTATACTGGTATATATTATACAAAGAAACCAATCGATCCATTCAACTCTAGAAACTTCATACCTAGGTTCCACTACATTTTTATTCTACCTACCATGCAACAAAATAAAACGTCATTACATCCGTCAATTAATGCCTATCTGTAGAGTAACATAGTAGGTAGTAGGTATTTAAAATGTAAGGGAGTCGTTAGTAGTTATCAATAACATTAGTGTCCTGGTGCCTTTTTATCGTTTAAATTGATAACGGATTCTTATCAAAAATTCAATGTTATCGAGTAGCGGCTATTAAAATTAGTTCAACGTTCAGTGTCAAGTATTATGAACCACGCAATGATATACAATACCGCCAAACATTAAAAAATAAGACTATGGTAAGGAAGTAATTTTTAAAGTCACTGAATGTTATCGTGTTTATTAATTAGTTGTTTCTACTTATATTCTGTTGTTTTCAGGAATCTCGGATTGTAGACACATTTTTGGGTTCATTTTTGGATATTATGTTCCCTTTTAAAATGTTGCTTCGTCTGTATTCTTTCTGCATTTTGATGATTGATGTTGCATGGGTTCTTGTAAATGCAGTGTATGCGGTCCTACAAGCGTGCTATGAATTTTTCCGCCCACCACCGATGAAGTCTGTGCGATTGGAGACAGCATTGGTAAGATATTGCAATTTTTACTTAAACCTATATGATTCACTAATGTATCTCTGTTTTATATCACTTCATCACTATCATTCTCCGAGTTACGAGCGCAATATCATTATTTATATGTTTTAAGGAACGAGCAGGTGGGCCACCTGGTGTTAAGTTGTAGCCTCTGCCCATAACAATCAATATTACTTGGGTCATCCCCTACTTAGGTACAGAAGACCCAAGTCGCATTGTATGCACCTGTAACTCTGAGACATGAAGTTGGAATGTCTTATGTGCCTGTAATTCACCAGCTACCACACCTTTCAAACCAGAACACTTAACAAGTACATTACTGCTAGCCAGCAGAAATGGATATGGTGGCAGTACTTCCCCTAGACGAAATATGGTTTATGTTCTACTGCTACATAAAAACATGTGATTGGATCGAATCTCTTTGTACCTAATTAGTGGGGGACCTAAGTTGTATTGCTTAGTTACGGGCAGAGGTTACCACTTAATACCGGGTGGGCTATCAGGTTGTTGCATATATTTTTCACTTGAAAAAAAATGTGATTAAAATTATAGCATAATATATATGCACTATAATTTAAATCACAATATTTTTTTTACTTTTTCTACTTTCATGTCCATACTTCATAATTGTTCTTGAATAAGTAAATGAAATATTCATCAGAACTTAATGATACTGTTGATAACTTCAGGTGATTGGTTCTGGCCGAGGAGTGGGCAGAGAGTTAGCCATACAGCTAGCAGATTTAGGCGCTATTGTACTGTGCGTTGACAAAAATAAAGTTAGCAATGAAGAGACTGTGGAATATATAAAACGCAATGGAGGTTCCGCAGCGCTTTACACATGTGACATTATAAAGAAAGAAAATGTCCAGACATTAGCTACTCAAGTAAAAAAAGATGTGGGCTTTGTTAGCATGCTGTTCTACTGCTGTGGGATTCCCAGTCCACGCTCATTGCTGATACAACCACCCCAAGATATACATGTTACTCTGGATCTCACATTAATATCTTACTTTTGGGTAAGTATTATGAGTTTTTAAAAACAAATTCATTACTCGTTTTATACATTTCTTTATGAAAATAAATCAAAAAGTTTCAATAATAAAGATAACAAAAATTCGAAATTAAAAAAATTCTCATTGGACTTGTATCTAACCATGTAGAAATTGGAAAACAAAAAAAAATATAGTGCATAGTGCGGAGCATTTAGAAATGTATATTTTTATTTAATGTAAACAGTCTTATTTTTTGAATAAGGTGTAAAAAGAAAACAATTTTAGAGTAGTTTCACAAGAAACTTTTCAACATCATCATAATCACTAAGACAGATAAATACATTACAATTATTTTTATTCCTGACAGCATATGGATTATCAATATAAAATATTCTTATCTATAATAATCTACCTTTCCTTCTGAGACATTTGCCAGATAATTTATTACATTATACCTAATTAAAAGTAAGAGTTATTGGATTATAGTCATAATATTTTATTTCAGCTTATCGACCAATTTTTACCTGACATGAAGGCAAGGAACCATGGTCACATTGTCGCCCTTACTTCAGTGGCTGGACTGAGCTACATAAAAGATCAGATGCCTCTCAGTATAGGACAGTTTGCAGTACAAGGCCTGGCTGAAAGTCTCATGGAAGACCTTAGAGTTAACAAGATAGATGGAGTACACGTGACCCTAACTCATATTTACCCATTTATTGTTAGCGATGATATGCCAGATCTAGTGAGACTAAGGTACGTTAACGGAATTCACTATTACATGCATTACAGAATCAATATAATGACTTGGTAATGTAATGTGTAGCACAATGATATTTATATAATACAAAAATAATATTAACAATATAATAAGTATTGGTCGTCATTTGTCACAGCCACACCTAGTCCCAGACTAAGTATACCTTATTTTATGGGAAATGGATAAATCATACATATTTATGTTTGCAAATACATAAAATACACAAAAACACTCAAGATCAAACATTCATTGTTCATCATGTTTATCCTAGTTAGAAATCGAACCCACGACCTGCAGGGCAGAAGGAAATCATTATCTAAGCTTGAGACCAATCATAGATATGTGATGAAATAACCTTTCACTAAGAAATTTTCGAACCTCTGTATCCTATGTACCCTTATTGGGTTAAAATACATACATTCACGCCTATATCGGCAAAGGTAGGCAGAGCTTCAGTGAGCCACTATATGTAGACGTGATGAGGAGTGAGCTCATCTCAGCCATTGTTTTGTTAAAACGACGGCCTGTTAAGTTTCAACTAATACATTAACAAAGCAAAATATACATTTTCAGGATTCCAAGTTACTTTGGAACTATAACTCCGGCGGAAGCGGCGCAGTCCATTCTGGAAAGTGTGAGGCGCAACTCTCCCGAATCTTCGGTTCCCAAGCACCTGCTGTGCCTCGGACACCTGTTAAGAGTTCTGCCTCGGAAGGCCACTGTGCTCATCAGAGACTTACTTGATACCGGCGTCGATTTTGCATAATGATTAGCAAGAAGGACCTTAATAGAAAATATAGATCTTAATACTAATTTAAGTTAAAATAATATTTTTGTGATTGTAAAATTATTATTCATTGCCTTCTTTAGTCTAAGCTCTTATTTTGGTACATGGCATGGGAAACATTTGAATTAATTTTTCAGAAATTATCTAAATAAATCAAAGACTGAAATGAATGAAAGTTATGTGATGTCATAAAAGACTGAAGTGCAAATATTAACTAATATTATGGCTATAAAGTGTTTTGAGATTTAACTAAATATCTACAGGGATTTTAGGGTGAATTTCGAGCTAAAAAAGCATTTCGGTAATGCAAACTAATTTTTAATCGAGAATTTTAAGTGATGCTTGAATTTTTTCAATAATTATTGTAATTGAAGATTTTCTCAAGTGAATTATGAGGGTGGAAACAAGATTGACGCAATTTGGATTGTTACAAAAAATGGCGAAGGTAAATTCGCAATTACATCTTTTAATTTGATTTATTTGTAGGTATCATATGTAATCAACTGTTTTTTTTCGATTGTAATAATATAAGTAATTCTATTGAAATGTTGTCCCGTCCACTATTAAATACATTAGGGATTATAGGACTAATACCTATAGTATCGGTACTGCTACAAATTATTAACATTATAAATTGTACTATAGGAACACTGATGCGCTGCCATACATTTGTCGACTAAACCATTTCGCCTTAACATTGACTTCTGGTTCCTCACATTGTTCCTACACTTTTTTTATATATAAAAGGCAGTGAAAGTTACAATGCGAGATATACATATTAAAGCCGTTCCATCATTGATATTAATTTTATTAAAATGTTACGATGTCCTGTGAAATAGCTTATTTTGAGAAATCTATTATTATTAAAATGTTTCATATTATTTTTATGCATTTTTATTTTATTAATTTGTAATCTTGATATCAGTGTTGCTAACTCGGTGCCCAGTTCTCGGGCTAACCTGAAAAATAAGGTGCGAGGGTATTTTTTAGAGCTAGATCGCAAAACAATACAAATAAAGATACTCAAACCCGTCAAACCCGGTACCCCTCGCCTTGAAGCAGAGTTATCAACTACGTTACTAGAAGCCAAGAACAGCCAAGGCCCGTCAAAATAGTAGATTTTTCAATATAATGTACCTATCGTATAGTAAAACACGAAGATGGTAGCTATTATTGTTTTTTTAATAAAATTACAATAACAAGCTAATATCCCTTTTTATGACATCTATAGAGTTGTTCAGCACTTTTCCGGGATCAAAGTAAATATTTTTATCCCCATTTTGAAACATTTTTCATTGATGATCCGCTCCTATTGGGCGTAGCGTGATGTTATATAGGCTATAGCCTTCCTCAATAATGATACTATCCGACACAAATAATTTTTCAATTCCAACCATTAGTTCCTGAGATTAACGCGTTCATCCAAACAAACAAACCGTTCAGCTTCATAATATTATTAGTAATTAGTATTAATATCGATAACTACCTATATTTAAGATACATTTATTTCACATACGACATACTAGAGTCCTATTGCCAAATTGGGCCCTATTCGCAATTAACATAAATTTCTATTTTATGTCGAATAATTCTGGATGAAAAGAGGATAATTGGGATATTTCACTAGAAGGATAAACTCAATTCCAGCCTAAACGGCACATTAAGTCATTGTAGGTACAAGGATAAAAAATATATAATATAAATACCTAAATAGTGTTCTTCCGTATACTAGCAATACTTGCTTTAGCTGTCACTTTTACACGCGACTGGCGCCATCTGCGTTATTTTGCGGTTACTCTGGGTTGAGTTTTTATACATACTAGATTTTGTTTCTGTGAAAAAAAATCGATTGGTGCCGAAATTGAAATAATTTTCTAAATTTTAGCAACCGAATAAAAATAAAGCCCTTTTTGTGATTAAAGGACGTGTGCCAGCTGCAAGCCATCGGCTTCATTTTCGTAAGTAGACTTGCTTCTCGACCCAAAATTACCGACGAGTCCTACAAAGCCGATCGATATCATAAAAATATTAGTTTTATTTATTCTTTACCGTGTCTGTAAAAAAAGATAAATGTGCAGGTATAAGATAAACCAGTTTTAGGTGTGGCTTTTAAATGTCTCAGTGTATGGCTTTTAAGCACACAACATTAATTTTTGCATATTGAGAAGGAACTTTCACTTACAAAAGCTCAAAGCTCCACTCTAGACACATGTAGGTATTCATTCAGCCATAAAAAGCTTAAAATGTACTGGTGCTATAAAATTAAGATTTCCTTTACTGCTTTGAAGATCCATTTCTCAGTTTCAGCACCATAAATAATACATTAAAATAAGTATGAGAAAAATAATTTTCCCTCACGGCATTTTCTTTATTTTCCGGAATACATTTAATATGTGTTGGAAAATGGAATAAATAGTTATACTTCACATAAAATGGAATGGTATTAATTGAATGACAAAATAAATTAAAAAAAAAATTGCTATTTCCATTACCTACTTATTATTATTACATGTAATATTAATTATTAGTGTGGGCTGTTATAGCCATTTGTATTAAAGCTTCAGTGAATGACTGTTGATTGCATAGTAAAGTTTAGTACTGATATACACTTGAAATATGAAATGCAAAGAGATAAACACTTGTTTGATGACTATAGGCCTGCTTCCTTACAATAAGGTCTTTTAACATATTCTCTCTATTTACCGATAACTGATAATTTTAACTATTTTGTTTGCAGTTCCTGTTCCTACCAAATCCGTAATCCCGACTCCCAGATTCCTGCAACCACTTGTTTACAAAGAATCCTGCAAAATCTTGTTAATAACAAATCTGAAAAAGAAAAAGATCTTTCAATTCTCAATTTAGAAATAAAATGAATTAAATATGTTCATTGTGTATTCATATGTAATATATTGTTTGATATCACTAAGTTTTTTACACTTATATGAGACTACAGAGAACTACACACTAGTCTCATGTCATAGGAAATCCTGGTGTGGGGGACTTGTGAAATATTTTGTTTCATATAGGTATGTCATGTGAATTAAGAAAGTAACCAATAATGAATACTTGATGAATTTACCATTATGTCATAACATGAATATACATGTTTAGATATATTTACAGTGCTTAAATATTGTTTTTGATTTGTAGAAACAAATTCAAATACACCAATTCTGTTTTTGACATATGGCAATAAGAGTATGTGTACCTATAGATTGTCCATCATTGTGTCAATTATATGGTAATAATCTTTCCATAATAATATGGCAAGATCATTACCATATCAGTCAACCCGGACTCAACATGCAATTATTAATATGACTGGCCTTGCAGCTCAGTTGGTTAGTAAGTTTGCCTTCTGAGCTGTAGGTCGTGGGTTTGATTCCCACCCAGAACAAACATTTGTGTGACGAATATAGATGTTTGTTCTGTGTCTGGGTGTTAATATGTATTATATGTAATTATGTATTTATAAAAAAAGTATATAAGGTAATATATATCAATATATATCAGTTGTCTGGTTCCCATGACACAAGCTATGCTTAGCTTACTTTGGGGCTAGATGGCGCTGTGTGAAATGTCCACCAATATTATTATTATTATTCATATAAATTAATGTCGAGTCAGGGTTGTCAAAATATGTGCAACCACTTGACCTTTCTGAAGCTACAATTTTAAAGAATATTTGCTGAATTGCCAACCTCACCTTCCCTAATCACCATTTGCAAAAGTGAACTGAAGGAAAATATTGATTTTATCATTTGTGCGAATGTCTCATTTTTTTGGGAGCTTCATTCCCGCTTTTTGATTAATTGCTTCATAATGACACAAGGCATTAGCATCCAGGAATTTATTGTTAATTTGATGGGAAGCGATCTGTTGAATTTGATCTTATTTACTCAGGGGATTATATTTTGGGAATTATTATTAGTAATAATATGTCATTGTATGAACAGAAACGAAACGTTAGTTCGTCCGGGGAAGTACTGCCACCATGCCCATTTCTGCCGCCAAGCAGTCACGCATTCGCGTTACTGTGTTCCGGAATCCGTTTGACTGGAATTACCCAATATTATATGAAGTCGCTGAGGGGAATCAGTTATTTATCCTAACCCGTCCTAAGCAATGCGCCTTTATAGACATTATTCTTACATCAACACATTTCTATTACAATACTTGTATCTTTGGACGATTTGTTTGAAACTGATTGTCTGAAAAAATCTTTCTTGAATGCAGGACAAGGTTATAATTTAGAAATCGACTGTTTTCCTATGTCGTTAACACTTGTTACTGCAATATAGGGGCACATATGAGATAATCTAAAATCCGTTGGTCGGAATTGAAATTACTGGACGAAATACCTAATTTTAATATCACTTGCTTGCTCATGTAATATTTATTGATACAAATTGGTATAGATGCCGGCAAACAACTTGAAAAAATGTCATTCGATGCGCAGAACTCATTTTTTATACAAGTGTACATGCGCGAACTTTCCTCCACTTCGCCAAACTCATGTTGAAATTGTTTGCCGGCAACTATACGTAACATAAGGGTTGGACCACACTGTTCATCCGGCACGGGATTTTATCATACGTCTTTATCTATCGCTCAGAATTGTCATCACGTTAGAACGAGAAGCAAAACGGCCACGGAATCGGCTTGACGCTGCCTGGTTGCGAGCGCTCGAGGCAATATTTCGGGTATAAAATGTTAGCGGTATTGAGTCGCATTCGGTAGTTACTATGATTGCGCCTGTTACAACCCTCAGCGACCAATCCAAGGGGAATAACCGCCGACCGAATACATCAAGGTAGCGTTGCCAGGCGTCCGGATGAAGCCGGACACAGTCAGGCTTTTTGGTTGCGAGTCCGGCAAAATTAGTTGGTTTTTGGCTTTTGTTAGGCTTTTAAATTGGGCCACTTTCTTTATATTTCTCATAGGTACGTTGGTTGGTATAAAGAAAACTCATTCAATTTTATTGGTGTTTCATTAGAATTTAAGAAGATGAAAAAGTAAAATGGTTATGGTTTGATATAATGATGAAAAAGTCACGTTTTAATTAATAAAATAAACTGTCGTGTTATACTAAGACTAAATAATTAAAGGTGTCCGACATTTTTACCGAAATGTCCGGTTTTTCGGTTTTACGACCTGGCAACCCTACATCAAGACGAGGATTGTGAGATGTTTTACGAGTGGTGCTGTAAATGTTCCCATCTCGTCTCAGGAATATCATTAAAATTCTTTTCAGGCGGGCTGTAATTTTCCAGGACGCGCCGTCTCACGGCTACTCTCTCCAATTCGGCGTTTTATTGCCGCGTGACGTCACGCTACCGTTTATATATTCTGTCCTAATTTCAAACAGATGCTACCTCTTTGCGTCTTTACTAATTTAATTACAAATTACGGTGCCCTGTTAACTACTATTAACCCTTTAAAATGAAGAGAGCGTGTTGGGTAGAGCTGTAAACTTATATAGTACATAGGTCGGTACATTTTGAACCGCTAACATATAGTTATTGTTAAAATAAATAAAGGCGCCAGGTCACTACCAACTGAGCAGTGAGGCTAGTCATGTTAAGACTAAATTAAGTTCCGTAATTTCCGACTGTATGTATAAAATAATACCTAGATTGAAAGAAAGAAAGAAAATCATTTATTTGTAACATTTTAGATTGGACATACTACATACTCCATACTATACTCCATATTCCACATACATCCTCCAAACTACATATTGGTACTACATATTCCTCCACGTTTGTATGCGCTGCAGTCCTGTAGAAAAACGACAAACAATTCCAGACACGGAAACTGCTCAACGATTATACTCATTTCCTGTGCGGCAATCGAATTTACGCCCCTTACACTACAGTCCCCCGGGCCTTGCTACTACGGCACCTATGCCGTGTGAATAGAAATGGAGAAAAAAATCGATAGTTTCTAAGAATTATCTTAATTAAGACAAAGTAACAAGTCAGAAACGTTACTTTTCCATAGAATTCGAAGAAATGGCTTGGAATTTAGAAGCAGGTATATGTAAATAGAAAACAACGTCACGAGTAATTAATTATAGCTAATTCTGGCACCTGTTTAAACCTTATCCGACCCTCCATAAGGAAGATCAGGCAAGAAACAACTGGCTTTAAGTCCAAAAATGAACAATAGTGACGTACATAATAATAATAATATTAGTGCACAATTCATACAGCGCCATCTAGCCCTAAATTAAGCATGGCTTGTACTATGGGAACCAGACAAGACAACTGATAGAATACATATACTTATATACTTTTTTTTGTAAATACTTTTATATTAATACCCAGACACAGAACAAACATCTATATTCGTCACACAATTTTGTCCTTGGTAAAAACCGAATCCATGACATACAGCGCAGAAGGCAGAGTTACTACCAACTGAGCTTTGAGGCCTGGCTACATAGCCATGTATGTATAAATTTTTTTGTAAATTCAAATCTTGTGTCCTTGGAAAGCCCGGTGCTACATCACTCGGCATTAAAAATGTTCCGGACACAGGTGTGCAGCGGAAATCGTTTTCCAAACAGCGGTTCTGGTGAATTTGAATAAACCATTATACCCGAGGTTCCTTATTGGACGTATCTTGGTAAATCCACTAGAACAAGCCCCCGCTAAATCCTCGGTCGGTATTGAGTTTCTGTTTAAGTATGCCTTTTTCGGATTTATTATTAAAGTTTCGAAACGATTTTGTTTGATTCTGAGACTTCTATCTCTCCCCCACTGGTTGGATAAAGGGATTTATTCGCCATCTGACATGTTTTTGTTGGATTACATATTATTATATCTATCACCTGATATTAAGTGCCTGGACGTAATGACTGGATTAGAGGCTCTCGAGTAGGCCACCGTTAGATACTTGACGGCAGATTTCTAACTTGAGGGTAGCGGTAACTTGCCAACCGGGCATTTACCTTACCACCACGCTACGGTTGCTTCACCGAAAACTCGAGTTCATTGTAGGATTCGGTAGAACCCAAGACCACCATATCTTAAGCCAACGTAAACGAAGATTATTTAAAAAATTTATTACGTTAACAAAGTCTTCTCGTCAGAAACAAAATCAGTTAACTATCTTGTTGGTATAGACATTGCGAAAATATATTTAAACCAATCAACCACTCTACATAACCATTGTAAATTATCATTATTGAAATGTCCCATTTATATATATTTAAATCCCTGATTAAGTGAATCAGAGGTAATAAAGAACAATTTATTGCAAAAATCCAACCAAACCTTTAAAATGTTCTCTGTCGTGCCGAGATGGGCTCGTAATTTGGAAGATCGCTCGGCTGATTAATCTCTAAACCGAAAGGTCTTGTCTGGTGCCCTCTGATATTTATAAACCAGAATAGGTGTTTAAGTAATATACTAAATAAATCATAACTTACATTAATTAGTAAGCTGTTTCTATCATAACCAATATGTTATTACGTTCCTAACCTTTCAAAGAAAAATGAGAAAGCTTTCGCAAGATCTGTCGCGACGAGTAATTAAATGTGTGGACTGTAAATACGATATGAGTACCCCACTCCGTATTTCTTGAGATAATTATATTTGGCTAGAGGCATCACTTATATGTAAAAAATTTTGCTTGCCCTGGGTTGGAATCTACCAACGACCCTTTAAATTATATTACTTGGAGGAATTTTAATTCTCATCCAGATCAAATCAAATGTTTGCTGGAAGAGAACTCTTCGTATGGTTAAGCTCGTCTTTGTATAAATACTGTCACCGTGTTATATTGTCTTGTCTGCGTACAATCCTAACTAATATTATAAATGCGAAAGTGAGTTTGTTTGTGCGTTTGTTACTCTTTCACGCCTAAACAGCTGAATCGATTATGATGAATTTTGATATAGAGATAGATGGGACCCTAAAGACGGTTATAGGCTAAAACATTAAACTTTTATTTTGCCGTGTCGATCGACAACCAGAATCTGTTGACAAAATCAACGAGCGATGCCGCGTCTAAAAGCTAGTAAAGCATAAAGTAATCATAAATGAAATTCTCTACAAAATGGAATCAGAGATGAAAATAACATCGAAGCTAAATAGTGTTCGCTCTGGAACCTACCTGTGGAAGCAGTTCCTTAATTAACACGAACACAATTTACTCCATTCATGTCGCGGCCACTGACCTCACAACCCCATAACACATAGATCTTATGAAAGCGTAGCGCGGCGAATAAACAATTCTCTGTCTTATTATCACATTTATCTACCGCCCAGGAGTGGCCTGCTGACTCCATTACGAAGCCGGCGAAAGCCCTTGTTAAGCCGAACACGTAATTCCGCACCAATATACAAATATTACGTCTCCTTTCATCGCCTCGGTCAATTATCTCGTAATCTCGACTCGTAAATTAATTAGAACATTTTTACCTTAGCAACATTCCCAGCTTTACGCATTTTCGGAATATATTATTCATAAATTTGGAAGATCTTATTAGCTCAAGGCTTTGTTAGATCTTAATTTCATTAGATTTTACGACTAGTAATATAGGCGCTGGTTCCATAACTGCGTATCTTGGGTATATATTAAAAAAAGTAGCGTAATATACGATGTGACTTGGATCTTCTCATACCTAAGTAGGGAACCCACGCCATGTTTTTGTTATGGACAGCTACCACTTTACACCAGGTGGTATATCAGCTCGTTACAAAAAAACTTCTTCGTCCCTCCAAAATGCGACATTCCACGGAGAATTGATCTAAAACACTTAGTTAGCGACTAGTTAGGATCAGTCTGATATCCAAAGATAATTCCGGCGAGGCCAGCCGGCACACATTATTCGAGGCACGTTCTCAGATCAGCTGACTTACCAACCAGTCCATATACCGTACACACGAAAGTACTTTAATGTCTTACATTGTTACAAAAGGTCACGGAAAAGGTTGATGTTAAAATAATCCTCATTTGTATAATTTTTTTAATAATAATAATAATTATTATTATTATTATTGGTATAATTGACATAATTACAAGACAAGTTAAGTTTTTTTTCTTTGGAATCTGGATGCATGATGTAAATCGCATCTCCCTTTACCACGTAACTTTGTATGTACCCTCATTCTTGCTTTATAAATAGAAATGGATTTAAAAAATAACATAATAATTAAGTAAATAAATAATAAAATTTGGTGGGCATTTGATACAGCGCCATCTAGCCCCAGACTAAGCTAAGCATATCTTGTACTATGGGAACCAGATGACTGGTAGAATACTTATACTTTTTTGAAATACATATTAGAACCCAGACAGAACAAACATCAATTCGTAACACAAATGTTTTTCTTGGTCGGGAATCGAACCCTATATATCTGTTTATCCTGTAGCCTAGTAGATTCTTACCTTTCAATTAAGGAGCTCTTAATCATTTCAGCGCACTATTTCGAGAGATGCTTAGTAGTAATTTAACTAACGTGCATTCCTATTGACAACGACTCTTAAGGGATCAAAGCGTTTGATCGTAATAGCAAGATGCTGCGGGCTCCTAGACCAATCCACTGGATGAAAGTGCAATTTACTAACCGCAAAGTTTCACCTACGTCAACTTAAATTACACACACGTGACTCGGCGAAATGATCTCAGGATAAGTGGTCAGGGAATCGTTTCAAGTTCCTCACATTTCGCTCTGAGCCGTCCGTCACTCAACCCCCCGCCTTTGTTGAGCAGGCATTGTATAACAGAACAGCGGTATCGCCAGCGGTGTTGCCAGTGGCGTAGGTAACACACAGTTATTGGGTCATTTGTTAACATCGGAATATATTATTATTCTGACCCGAGTAATCTACGCGTCGCAATTTGCAGGCCGCCGCTAACGTTCCCGTAATAAATTGTTTCGGGAAGCTTCTAAGATTAATAGTTGGAGCTCTTGACGTCTGCTTAGTGGAAGCCGGTCTGTTCTCTTGTAAATTAGTCTAAAATGTCTGGTATTTATGAAACATTTTTATTGTTATAAGCTAACGTTTGACCGCAATCTCATCTGATCTACGATGTAGCATGCTTGCCTAAGTAACCTCTTCACTCTCCTCTTTAAGACTTCCAATTATAGTCTTGAGATAAATAAATAAATAACAGTATCGCTAATAGGCATAGTAGTTATATTTAAACGTAGTTTAATGACATTTGAACTGCAGAAATACTCGCAATGAAATAACGTTAAAAGCTTTTATGTTTTCCGGACATGAAGTAAAAATGTTACGCGCGCAATAGTCGCGTAAGCGATAAGTACCAGTATTAAATGGAACGCGAGACGTTTGTCATAATAACTTTTTATGGCACATTCATAAGAAAGTATCATTTAAGTACTGATATCTACGGCTACTTATAAAATGTGAGAAATATTCAGTTTTTCAGAATTTAGGAGGTCCAAGTTTGGGTTACAATTTCACTTAGTGTGAAAATTTAATTAAGGTGGAAATAAAACTACACAACGAAATTAAAATTTATTAATATAAATTATATTAAAGACTTGTTTGTTGAAAGCGTCCCTTATGTCTCTGTAAATTATCAGCATTCTCTTAACAAATCATTTTGTGGAAAAACGAAGAAGTCCCTCACTGACTTCTTCGATCCTTTTCCCGCATTGATATCTTTTGTCTTCTTTTCGGTTTGAGAGAAAGCATTGTCGTGATGCCGAGAATGCAATGTCTCGCAGTCGCGAATCTTTTATTTAAAATAAAAAGGAAAGTCAACTTATTGAATCGTAAAAATATACGTGTTAAAATCATTTCACGTTCAACCATTAATGCGGAATATGACATTATGGCAGTCGTAAAAAAATAAATGCCGAGTGCATTCCATAGATAACAAATTCCACAGATAATATATTTTTAAACACCACATTCGAAATTCAAATTACTTTGTGTGACCAGGAGTACAAAACTTACAAAGCGGCCTGAATAAAATGTACCTACCTACCGCTACCCCAAAAAGCTTGGATCACCAAATAAACGTAATAATTACATTTTAAATTCATAGCGCGAAGATTCAGTAATTCACAGTTTGTTTTTGTTTAAACGTTATTAAGGCGTCGTTTGTTTAGACAAACGGCCTGCGAATCGGCCGAATTTAGGATCAAGCGGAGGTTGCCAGAATTGGCAAAATAATGTACCGAAAAGGATTACTTAGCTTTTTTATTCCTCATTCGAATGGAGTAACGGAATGGTGCTTTGATAGGATTGTTTATTTACGTACTTTATGGGAATTTCAGTGCTACTTCCTAATTTTCATGTATTTTCCTATTGGTACTACTAATCCTACAATAGGTGAGTGTAGGAAAAAAATGACCACCAATATTTATTTATTTGTCTTTTATTATGCAGTTATAACGATTCAACATCTGCTAAACTGTACCACATAAAAAAATTCCTACCTATGTAATTACAATTACGGTAATATAGTACCATAGAGCTGTCTACTGTGTGGTAGGTACTTCTCAACTAAACTAGATGCCCTGTCGTGTCTATGCTCGATGGAGTTATGAAAAGTACATACATTCCCCTGGGTGGTAATATGGTCATATTGTAAAAGCTTGATCTAAAAAATATATTTGTTTTAAATCTTTTGTGCGACAAATCGTGAATCGAATGCTTTATCAACTGTTTGAAGAAGTGACCATCATTGAAGTTTTATCACGGCTATGAATATTCGATTACCAAATAATTAATTATTATACAAACATCGACTATTGTCTTTGAATATTCTGGTGTCTTCTTCTGCGTTTTGTTTGCAACAAGATTTATTTGGTACGCAACTGAAATATTAACGAGTAAAACAAGATAAATATTAATCAGACAAAAGATACGATTCGTCATCTGAGGATAATAAAGAGGTCTGATTTAAACTAAACTAACAATTGAATAGACGATAGCAATACCCGGGAGCCTGTTTTTTACCAGAAATCTTTTTATGCTGTTAATATAAAGATAGGTGTTAAATAGTAAATATTATAAAGAGTTTTTTTTTTGCATTTTGTACCATAGGCTATTTGTATATAGGCTACAAAACCACCAAAATAACCGCTTAATTACCTGCAATAACTCATTCACACATTATACTAATTTAATTACTCTTCCTTCCATTGAGTGTCATAGCAAGCGTGCGATATAACGAAGGCCATTTTGAATTTGATACGTTTTGAAATTGTAAAGGAGCCTGCGTCTTAATGTTTAGATAGAAGGGAATCTAGTAGTGGAATTAGATGTCGTTAGTGCAGGGCTGCCCTGTGATATGTTAAATTTGAGAAGGGTTTTGTTGAAGCATAGATCGTCATTTCAAGACGGTCCAAATCAGCAATAGATTTAGAGCGTATTTTTCATCAGCCAAATCTAGAAAATCAGGAATCGTATACGAGTTACAACACTTTATAATATAATAATAATTTATGGCAATCAACGTAGGATCATTTAAATAAAACATTTACAATGTGATTGAATACCTTGTACAGATAATTACTATTTCACGAATTATTAATAGATTTAAGTGATATATGTGATAATAATATATGTACTGCTAACATTAACTAAATTCAATTGAAGAACTACTTACAATTGTCATGGATAATAAATTTGGGAATTTTATTCATTGTAATAAAACAAAACTTTAATATCATATAAATTAATAATTTCAGTCTATGAATACTACTAGCGCTATCTATCGGCATTTCTGTATATCAATCGGGTAAAAATAAAGGATTTACCGCTCCATCTCTTTCTTACTTTTTATTTAATTCGTTTTCCGGAGTCTGGTTACAGTTCTCAAACTTTTCTGTTTTTGTCTGAAGACATGGGCATGGCAACCCTACGCGAAGTAGCTGCCTCCCTCGCAGATTACCTCCCTATCCGCCTGTAGCGCTGTTATTTGCATTAGACTCGAATCTAGAGCTGGTGATAGCAATAATGTAGGTCTCTGGTAAACTAGGTTACCTCCAAATTTGTTTCACTCCTGTTTGTAATTAGCTATGAGCCCTTAGGAAGTAATATTATTTTATCGTGTTTTAGATATGTTTTATCTGTTGTTTTTCGAATTTTTCATCACGACGCTGTTCTGTTCATTCAGCCAGCGATCTCGATGAGAAAAGAGCTCTAGCGCACAAGAGCGCATGTAAAACTCAAAAATCATTAGAGAGTTTGACAGTTACAAACTTGACAGTGACATCTGTTATCTGATCACCACTACGCCATCTATAACCAAAACAAACCGCATGATAGATGGACATTGAATAAATAAACATTCACCCTCCGGGTTATCGAAGAAAATCTTTGCTGCGCCCGTATTAATCATTCTTTCTTGAGTGCAAAACCCTGTACCGAGTTAATACAGAGGTAATGGGTAGAGTTTTGGCGATAGTGGCGTAGTGTGCCCGGAAACAATATACCAAATTCCACATAAGATTGTTGCGTTGAGTGCTTTCATATCGTTGAGATCCTATTTGTACTCTTTATAATATATTAGCTTTTACCTGAGTGTTAATATAGATTGTCAATTACTTCAGGTTGTCGGTCGACACACATTTTTTTCCGGGATACCACAGGTATCTTTTCCCATTTTTTTGTACTCCAGGCTTCATGGATTATATCAATCAATTGAAGTTTTCGGTCGACATAGTAAGATATCACATTTTCTTCCGGGATACCACGGGTCTCTTTTCCATTATTTGCACTCCAGGCATCATGTTTAAATTTATTCATGTCGTATATTTATTTATCCTTAGGGAACAGTGCTATTTAGCCACAAAGATGCCATCTTTCAGGTCACGTGTCGCTTCGACTAGGAGCCAGATCAGAAATCAAAGTGCAGTTCCAACGACCATTTTTTAGACAACATATCGTTAAAGTAATTCCTTCCTTTCGTTTCTCGATTACCAGTAACAGATCATTATCAAACCATCATCATCTTCTAATCGTTATTGCTGGGCCACAATCGGGAATTTGCAAAGAGAGCAACCATTGTCAACACCCAACATTCGCTAATGGCTTTAATGTTCGATTAACGATTGCGATAATCGAATGAATTGGACAGGTTCGCTAACCGACAGCGCTTTGCAATGCTGAAATACAGCGCTGGTAGTGCTAAAACGTTTGCATTTGACAGGCAATGAGAGAAGATTTAATGCAGCGAAGCTATTGTGCTTTTAATGGACGGGCTGTTCATAGGGTTGTGAGAAATAAATAAACCAACATTTTTGTTTTGCGGCCAAGGCGGGGGGTTATTACTGTGAGCCGTTTGGTCGAGTGACTCTTTTTGACTCCTAATAAAGATAATTGCATGAAACGCCAAAACAATGTGCTCTTGAAAGGCAGATGAAATGTTCCGATAAAATCCTGCTGACAGCCCTAATTACACTCGCCATTTCATAGGTTTCGAGATGAATTGAAAGGTATCGATAATAGCGCTTAACGAAGCATTAGATGTTGATTAATTACATGCCATTTTGTAACTGCTGCCGCGAATCGGGATTTGAAACTAGTATTCGGCAAATTACTTTTTGATTGGTCGGTAATCGCCGAATACTTTCATATTATTAATACTTATTTGAGGGGTTTTGATATTATGTATAGTGTTGAAGAGAACTAACAAAATAGGCACAGCTGCAAGTTCTTTATGAAGTGACGGGTCAAACCTACCAGATGTTAAGGGAATCATCTAGGTTCCCATATAAATATTACGTCTTATGTATAATGTTATGATGAATGTTTATAAATATTACATTAAGTAGCAATATAACCCAGAAGTCTGCCGCCTCGCCGTATCCATTTCTGCCACTATATCGTCCACTCGCATTGCACTGTTTCTTTCCCATACATTAATACGGGAGTCAGTGTGATTATAGGCAGCGGATACTTCTCAGCTCCGCTTCAGTTGCTCAAAACTGGAAGAAAGAATGAAAAGTACTGCTCACTTGAGGACCTGTTGCTCAGTTGGTAGTAACTCTGCCTTCTACGCTGTAGGTCGTGGATTCGATTCCCACCCAGGACAAACATTTATGTGACGAACATAGATGTTTTGTTTTGTGTCTGGGTGTTGATATGTATATTATATGTATGTATATACAAAAAAGTATTATGTCACTTGTCTGGTTCCCATGATATAAGCTATGCGTAGCTTACTTTGGGGCTAGATGGCGCTGTGTGTAATGACCACAGATATTTATTTTATTTATTTATTTATGAATAAAAAAAAAACTTAAAAAAACTACTAACTTAAAAAATTACTTAATTTATATTTCCTGTTATGGCGTAAAGTAAATCGCAGAAAAATTCAACTATTTCTTGGAAAACTATCCAACAAACACAATTATCAAGTTTTCTACGCCAGAGCGATTAGTTTCAGCAAAAACTATATTCCCTCGGGCATAATTGATTGGCTGTCGTCTGCCACCCTTGAAATTGAACCAATATTTAAAACTAGCAAGTTTCCTGGTAACATTTGGAAATTATAGCTTGTGGAACTTTGACTGTGGGATTAGCCCGGTAGTTTTTCACATCGAAAGAAATGCAACTTTTCACACATGACGCCCAAAGTTTAACCATCATTTAGATATTATGGACCACCGAGGGTTGAAAATTATTAAAGTACTAATATCGCAATTAAAAAATAGGGGTTGGTGGTAGAAGGGTGAAAATTTAGGGTTGTATGTATTTTTTAATAGTGAAACAAAAAAAAAATTACCAATAAATAAAACAAAAATTTTTGGGGTGGACCCTTATCACTTAGGGGTATGAAAAATAGTTTAAGTCCTATTCTCAGACCTACCGAATATACATAAAAAAACATAAAAATCGGTCAAGCCGTTTGGAGGAGTTTGGTTACAAACACTGTGACACGAGAATTTTTTATATTAGGTTACTTATCAGTTTGGACTCATCTGACTTTTCCCACTATTGCGACACGGCCATACATTTGTGTGACGAGCACGTTTTATTGTTCTGTTTTCAATAATAATATGTATGGATTTACAAAAATTGTATGAGTATTCTATCAGTCATCTCGTTTATATGAAAACTCACTTTAGTTTATGACGGACCAATTTGTGTCACCTGTAATGAAATCTAAATTGAATATTCCCAACTGTTACGTAATCGCAATCAAGGTTTTCATCAAGGACTTTAAGGGCAACGTTTTTAAAATAAAATTCTTAAATATATTGGTAGAAAAATGTTTTTATTTTTTTAACAGTAGGTTTGTATTTTACATTAGTTTTATAAATATTGTGAACGGTGAGACAAATATATACATATTTAGATGAGATAGTAAAATTAAATTTAAAACCAAGTTAAAATAAATAAATATAATGAAGTATTAAAGAAACAATTTATTGAGCAAAGAAATAAAGTTTGTAAGAAAATTTTTAAAGATAAGAACTCCTACTATTACAATCAGTTTCAAACTTGTAGCAACAGCTCTAAGAAAATGTGGGATCTCATTAATACCCTAAGAGTTAATAAATGTAAATCAAATATCGCGCCTCCAAAACTTGTAGTTAACACCAAGTTTATAACGGAGGGAACAGAAGTTTGTGAAATATTTAATGATTTCTTTTCAACAATTGGTACCGAATTGGCAAATAAAATCCCGATCAAATATCACACTAACTCTGGTAATACACTGACGTATACGAACGAACATGAACATGAAACTACCTTAAAAAACATAAGACCCAGCTCAACTGAAGAAATTAATAAAATAATTGATAACTTAAAATCTAATACCAGTACTGGTTCCGATGGAATCAATACGAAGTCTATTAAATGCATAAATAAATATATAGCCATTCCTCTCTCAAACTGTATTAATAAATGTCTCGAGAATGGCATATTTCCAAATAATTTAAAACTGGCTAGGGTAACCCCAATTTATAAATCTGGTGTCAAGACAGACCCAGGCAATTATAGGCCCATTTCTGTACTGCCTGTGATATCGAAAATCTTTGAAAAAGTGATCTACACTCGTTTGTATGACTATTTAACGGACAAAAAGTTTCTTAATCCGCAGCAATATGGATTTAGACAAAAATCGAATACTCTGTCGGCAACCATAGATTTGATAACAAACATAAAAACAAATATTGATCAAAAAAACATGTGCGTAGGAGTATTTATCGACCTGAAAAAAGCGTTCGATACTGTAAGCCATACTAAGCTATTACAAAAGCTAATGAACCTAGGTATCACCGGAATTGCATACGATCTTTTTAAATCATATATCACTAACCGGCGTCAGGTAGTAAAAATTGGCGAATACATGAGCTCTCCGAAAAATATCACATGTGGAATTCCCCAAGGCTCCATTTTAGGACCACTACTTTTTCTCATTTATATCAACAATATCAATCAAATAGGACTCAAAGGATATCTTACTTTATACGCAGACGACACTTGCCTCTTTTATTTTGGTCCATCTATAGAGAATATTATAAAGGAAGCCCAACATGATCTAGACATCCTAAATGAATGGTTTCAACATAACCTTCTCACAATCAATACGTCAAAAACATCATATATGATATTTGCCGCCAAAAATAAAAAGTTTTCCGATATCCCCGCTCTTAAAGTGCATGGAGATGTGATAAATCAATCCCACGAAGAAAAATATCTGGGGTTACTACTAGACGACAAACTGACATGGAAACCTCACATTGAACACGTCAGATCGAAACTCTCTTCCCTAACAGGAGCTTTACGTAAAATAGGGAACTGTATACCTCCAAAAATAAGAAACACAATCTACAATTCTCTGATAAAACCACATTTGGAATACTTAGTCGAGGTATGGGGATCTGCTTCAAAAACAACACTTAAAGATTTACAAATTACGCTAAACAAAATAATCAAACGCTTATATAACTACGATTATCTAACACCCACCGATTTACTTTATAAAACAACCAAATTACTAAATGTATCCCAAATATTCAATCTCAACATGTGTGTATTTATTAGAAAAATTTTGGATGGCACTACACAATCAATATAAACCTCACATTAAAAAAACATACATATAAACTAAGAAACAAACATAAAATAAACTTACGAACTCCAAGAACAGAAAAATATGGTAAAAGAAATATATTATTCGAAGGGGTACATTTATACAATAAACTTCCAAACGAAGTTAAAGAAAGTCAGAATTTTAGAATCTACAAAAATAAACTAAAAAAATATATTTTGAATGAAAATTATAAATAATATTAGAATTGTTAGAAGTAATAAACCACTAAAATTTATAATTTAAAAAAATACTAAACAAAATCTAGTGTAAGCTCCTGGACTATTAACTTCGTTAAACCGACCCATTCTTAAAAATTAAGGTAGTTTGAGTAATTTTGATCGGAAAGCTACCCACTTCTGTTTTTGATGGAATTTTTGTTTTGTACCATATTTGTTACCAATTGACAACTCAATAATTTGTTTTTTACTTTTACATTTGTGTTGTTGGTAAGTTTCGTTATTGATCCGACTAGCGAAAGTATATTTAAGTTGTATTAACAATCTCATGTAAGTGAACTGTAAAAATGTTCTTTTGAGAATAAATTTCTTTAAACCTAAATTGACAGTACCTTTTATTTATGTGATATTATAAAATTATCATTAATATTATATTATGATTCGCATGCTGGCGAGATAGATAGATGACACTTTATTGCTCATCAAATCAAAATAACAACAATCAGTAACAACATACTAAAGAGTGAAACAATGGGCGGTCCTATCCCTATAAAACGATCAAAGTCAAAGTCAAAAACTTTATTTCCATAGAATTCATAAAGAAATGGCTTGGAAACGTCAATATTCAAAACATAAGGTCACGCGTAGTAAGTTTGATGCCTGTTCAAACCCTATCCAACCCTCCATGGGGAAGAACAGACAAGAAACCCCTAATGGAGGGATTGTAACAATTGAGTACTTAGGTCTATGTTACATTTATGACTACATAATATACTATTACAGATCTCTTACAGACAACCTTTGGATAAGAAATACTGGACTTCATAAATATACAATTCAGTAGGTATAATTATTTCAACAAAGGAATCCTCACAATGTGAATAAGTAGTCTATATTTAGTTCTAACTAAATTCCTCACTTCGTGGTATGGCTCAAGGGCCTTGTTCCACAGTTTCCAGGTACCAGCTCAGCTCACTAAGTTTGTTCGAATTAAACAGCATTGTTTACAAGCTGTAACTTAGGTAGCCAAGTTCCGTCCAGTAACTTACGTTGTACAACTTTGACTTTTAAAAGGCGTAAACTTGCTTACAAGTTTTAAATCTTCGATTTATACGGAAAGTTCGTACTTAAATTAAAATGTATACTACGATATTTAATTTTATTATTCTGTTGGGAAGGCAAAATATATTCTAAATGGGGTTTTATTATAAAACAAAAGATGTATTTAAACAGCCCTTGATTATTGGGTATTTTACTTTATTTATACTTCTTTTAAGTTTAACATTTGAAAGATTTACTCAAATAAAATAAACAAGTATCTATGTTTTACTTCTCTTTTAATCCTGATTAATCAATGGGTTGGCCAAAATAAATACCCTATAATATTAATGACTAGTATATAGCCGACTAACGTGCTTAATTGGGGCTTTGGAGTCTTAAATATTAAGAAGGATTTGCTTGGGGTCTAAATTGAGAGAGATAAATTTTCCGACTTATGAAAAGGCAAGAAAAATGTGCAAGTATTAAATATTTTTCAGCTATTTTTAACTTCTCATGAACCCCAGAACATAAGAATAACTGACCAGCATATCGTAGAGTTATTTTAAATTCAAATCCGGCAATATAAAATATCTGCTAAGAAATCGCGTTCAGATTTAATAAAAAAATATGGTTGATTTATAATAATAGACCGTTTAATTTAGATTTTTTTTCCTTGCAAAGAAACCGTCCTATTTAAAAGGGCAACGAGTTTTAAGCAGGTAATTTACTTTTATCGTTATTACCAGCAATAACGGGATTTAAGGCGATTCCACTCGAGCGATGTGAAATTACAATTATGACGGACGTAAATAATCGCAATTTCTCGAAATTTCCATTTAAAGAAAAGCGTTTTGCAAAATATACCTTGACTCAATAAGTAATTGCCTTTACCGCACGTACATTGGGGGCCACGTTGCTCGCGTCCGTATGTGATAACTCTTTGAATCCATACACGTGTCCCCTGGGTGGTGCAAAAGGAGCAACCCAAAGTAGCAGTAGAACTTGTGCTAAGTTCGCAAGAATTTTTAAATAAAGGTAGACTGGATAAGTAATTTAATTATAAAGAGAATAGTTACGAAATACACGAGAAAAAGCGACTCCAACCTTATGTAATACTCGTAAAACTATGTCAACATATTTCCAATCAAGCCCGTATGATTTAAAATATAAAATTCTATCCTCACTACAGTTTTAAAGTAGGGGGAGATTTACGCGGGCTTTGCTCCACACTCGCTTTGTGGTGCCCGCGTTCATACCATAATGCGGGATCAGGGTTGCCATCACATAGAAAACTGTAAATGTAAGTAAAAAAAATTTTGTAAAACAGCCTGGAGGAAGATTAGAATCTTTTGTAGTCTTAAGGTCGGGCACTGGAAACTGCGACACAGTTTTTACTTTAGTTTTTTCCAGTGTTCATTTTTTGTATACTGTGCACCTCTGTATCTTATTCAGAAATAAATAAAATTATTATTATTATTATTACTGTACAGCTCAGTTGCAATAAATCCTGTCCTTTACGGGAATGGATGCCGGCAAACAACTTGAACGAGTTGGCGAAGTGGGGGAAAGTTCGCGAATGTACAATTGCATGAAAAAATAGTTCTACGCATCGAGTGTCATTTTTCAAGTTGTTTGCCGGCATTGAAGGGTTGAAGGGGTCTCATGTCCGATCAAACGGTTTGATGAGTTTAACGTTTGTTCGTGGACTTATTTTTTGCTTACAATTGGGTCCAATGTAGTTTAAGATTTTGAATTAAGAAGTTTATAGAGAAAGAAAGAAAGAAAGAAAATATATTTATTTGTGTACATAGAGCACGAAACATAAACAGTAGATACATTAAATTATTATACAAAAAAGAATTCAAGTTCCATACTTCATGCAGGCAAAAGGGTCCTAGTCTCAGCAAGAGTTTCAGTCATAGACACGGATTTTGAGTCCGAGGTCCCTGACTTGATTCCAGCCGATGAGTTGCAAATGAGTTTTTCCCTTGAACCTTACAGAATTATGTACACTTTGATCCTGTCACCAAACTCGAGAGAGCCTGTAGGACGATGTAGGACTAAAATTGAATAAAAAGTGACAACCCTAAGCGACTCAAGCTTCACTACTTATTCATAAACTTGAGATACTTACACCGCAGGATTACTGCGGAAGAGCTGTTTATAATGGAATCAGGATTAACAGAGTCTACTCAGCGGCCGATGCAGATTATACCAAAACTTATCAATTCTGACGTGGGAGGCCTTGTTGCTCGCGTCCGTAGGTGATAACCCTTTGAATCCCTACACGTGTCCCCCGGGTGGTGCGAAAGGAGCAACCCAAATTAACAGTAGAACTTGTGCTAAGTTCGTCCGGAGAAGTACTGCTACCACACCTGGTAATCTGCCGCCAAACAGTGATGTACTTGTGTTGCTGTTTTCCGGTGGAAGGGAGTGGGTGCCGGTGAAATTGCAGGCGCATGAGACGTAACATCCCCGTCTCGGGGTGATGGACGAAATGCGACTTGAGTCATCTCATACTCTGGTGGAGAGGGCTTGAGTCGTATTGTTGTTGTCCATGGGCGGCGGTTACCATTTAACATCAGGTGGGCCGTCAGCTCGTTCTATCACCTACATGACAAAAAACTTATGAATGCTGACCTAAAACAAGAATACCTAGTCAAATATACGTACGGTCAACAAATATTTGACCAGTCTCCACGCTACTGTAAAGGATTACATTATCAAAAAATATTTACACTCATACAAAATGCTAGTCATTTTAGCTTCGATTAGACTTGAAATTCCACTAACGCCTTCCAATTGCCCCAAAATTTCTGTGACTTTTTGGGTCAAACTGAGGCGCGTGACTTTGCATCAAAACGCCTATTTAAGAATAATTCGACCCCTTAAATTATAAGCAGACTTAGAAATATATTCTATGAAGTTGACGGTTTATAAATGGTGTGGAATTGTTTTCAAAGCTTTCTTCTTTTCTTAATATTCATAGGGTTTCTTTCACCATTTCGAAACACTAAACAACGGAAACTTTTATCCAGTGGCGTCTAACGATGAATCGATTTGGTGCGAATTGTAGTGTTAAACTACACTACAATTCGCACCAAATCGATTCATCGTTTTCCCGAACTTGGACAAACCTTCACGGACCTGTGTGAACTCGAACTATGCTCTTCTCTCTCTCCTCTCTTTCTATCTTCTCTCTTTATCTCTATGTTATCTCTCTTCTCTCTTTCTCGTCTATCTCTCTCTTCTATCTATCTCTTCTCTCTCTCTTCTTTTCATTCATTTCAGCAGGCATTTCTTCAAGTCTGCGTAATCGTTCTAAAAGTTTATTAATTGATCTTCGAAATCGATTTTTCCAAGTTATTGCTCAAATGTTTATTGGAATTCATCAATTCGAAACAATTGTTTGAGGTTGCATTTATTTGCAGTCTGATCAGCTTTTTTTCACCTGTCTTTTGTTTGAAGCTAAAATACCTATAATGAATCTTCCCGAAAATAGCATGTTTATACACCATAAGTAATAATTTTACCCAATTCTATGGGGAACGGGAACTTTGCATTTTCAAAATTATTTCCGAGCGCCTGACCAAAACCTTGTGACCCAAAAGTTGGCAGCTACCTGCCTCAGAGACTAATGTTTCTAAAATGTGTCATAACTTTAAAAGCTGCTATATCTATATATATCGACCTTATTTGTGGACAATTCACACAGCGCCATCTAGCCCCAAACTTAACAGCTTGTACTAAGGGAACCAGACAACTGATATAATACATATAACTTTTTTTGTAAATACGTACATATACCTAATACATATTAACACAGACACAGAGCAAACATCTATATTCTTCACACAAATATTTGATCCTGGGTGAGAATCGAACCCACGACCTACAGCGCAGAAGGCAGAGTTACTACCAACTGAGCTGTGAGGCAAAATACGTATATACTTTTTTTGTAAAAACACCTTTAATACATATTATAACCCAGATAGAGCACAAACATCTATAATCGTCACACAAATGTTTCACCTGGGTGGGAATCGAACCTACGACCTACAGCGCAGAAGGCAGAGTTACGACCAACTGAGCTGTGAGGCCAAAATACGTAAATACTTTTTTTTTTATAAAAACATCTATAATACACATTAACACCCAGACAGAGAACAAACATCTAAATTCGTCACACAAATGTTTGGAGGGAATCGAACCCATGACCTACAGCGCAGAAGGCAGAGTTACTACCAACTGAGCTGTGAGGCCAGTCTTATTATGATGTATGTATATAAATCTGTCTTGAAAGACACCCACCTACAAAAGTAAGAGGATATAAAGAACCCACGACCTACAGCGCAGAAGGCAGGGTTACTACCAACTGACCTGTGAGGCCAAAATGTTAGTAAACTGGGCGAGGAGACGTTATCTTTACGGTGTCGGCGCCGCCCGGCGTCCGGCCCTGCCGCTTTGCCACGTCCGGCGTGATACAATTTGGACTCCGACCCTCCAAATGAATACTTATGGTACTGTTTGATACGACCTATTTTTCCAACTATGTCACAGTCGAAATGTGCGAATAAAATATATAAATATTGGTGGCCATTTCACATAGCGCCGTCTAGTCCTAAATTAAGCATAGCTTATACTATGGGAGCCAGTTAACTGATAGAATACTTTTAATATATGTGTAAATAAAAAAATAAAAACTATCAGTCATCTGGTTCTCATAGTAAAAGTTATGCTAAATTTGGGACTAGACGGCGCTGTGTGAAATGGCCACCAATACTTATTTATTTTACTCGCACATTTCGACTATGACATAGTATGTCTAGTGTCTAATATTAAAAACCCAGACATAGAACAAAAATCTATGTTCTTCGCACAAACCAGATCACCCAAAATTCTCCCGATATGATTCGACTACTATTATTTTCGGGACAGTCAATTTATTATGACATTTTGAAGTGCGCTCATATAAATCATTCTCAATCTTACTTCCTGTGTTTCAGATCATTTGCAGTTACAGAACTCAATCTTCACATTTGGATGGTAAGTGCTTGTTATAATGAACATCGATGTATTCTGTTAGCAACAAACTAAATTTAAATTAACAGCTCAGTAGCTGTGAGGCCAGTCAATAAATACTTGTCATGTTATTCTTAAATTTAAGAGTAATGAGCGAGTGCAAATATAAATGGTTCTGCTAAGTGCTAGCTTATAGACAGCATTGTCCTATGATCGAAATCAATTTAAATTTAGTTATTAATTAATTATTAATTAGTTATTTAAGGCAGGGTTACAACTGTGTAACCCTGCCTTCTGCACTGTAGTAGGTCGTGGGATCGATTCCCACCCAGGACAAATATTTGTTGACGCATATAGTTGTTTGTTTTGTCTGGGTCTTAATATGTTATGTATTACAAAAAAGTATATAAGTATTATATCAGTTGCCTGGTTCCCATGATACAAGCTATGCTTAGTTTACTTTGGGGCTGGATGGCGCTGTGTGAAATGTCCACCAAAATTATTATTATATTATTATAAATCACATAATAAATGAATTCTTAAACCGTAAGAAGTTAAGTGCGGTATGACCTGAGAAGAAAGACAGAGAAATCACTCGGAAATTTGTTTGGGTTATTTCCCCAGCCGTATATATCACCCGTCCGTATATATCCGCCGTATATGTCCCCCTTGGGCGTTTCCCATACAATGGACAGGGCCCTTATTGTGACCGCCGCATCACAGAGGAGGGAGGGAGGCAGATTTAGCTTTTCGCGGTCGCATCTTCGCATCTTAGAGATTAAAGACACGTTTTAAAACCACTCTAATTTCGTCCTATTTTTGACGTAATTCCGCTGTGGCCTCTTTTTTGGAGAAATCACCTTTAGTGCTGTCTTGGATATGGAAAAATTTAATATAACCATTGTCTTAACTGTCTGTCATCTTTAGTGATGTACTAATGCGCTATGGCTAGTAGATAGATATTTCCAAGCCATTTATGAATTCTATGGAAATTTAGTTTTTGGCTTTGACTTTGATCTACTATTTATTGTACACCAGAAAAACAAAAAAATACATTTTATAAGTAGGCACAAAAATGGCGACATTATCAATAAATAATAATATAAATATAAAAATATAAAAATAATAAGTGATTCTCTTCCATGCAAAAGTTACTCGTCTGTTTGTAAGCCCTCGTTTAATTTGTATATTCATGACTGGGGATAATTTAATTACAATACAGTAATTTACTAATTGTCCTTACTCACATATTTTCCATAATATTATGATGTATGTAGTAGAGATATATAATTTTTATTTTTATATTTTTTTTCTTTCGTTACAACTGCACAGCATACCATTGATACATAATTGAGTTTTGATAACAAACTTAATGTTTTCATTAGTTTATTTAAAGAAATAAAATTAGAAATCACTCTTACAGTAAATTTATAATCACTGCATATTATAAAATAAAGTTCCCCGCCGTGTCTGTCTTTCTGGACGCGATAAACTCAAAAACTAGTGAACGGATTTTCATACGGGTTTCATCAGTGCTTCATGAGAAAAGTTTCAGTGAATTAAATATATTTAATTATTATGTTGTTAATTATTATTTTATATTTATTTAAGTAAATTCATTAAGGTTTTTTGTATATTGGCTGAAATAAGACGATGGTTGTTCAAGATGTCGAAAAAAATTATGCTGACTGGGAGCTTTACTTGCTTGCGCCTCGTAAACCAATACAGTTATATCCTTATTAAATTTAGACCATCTTTTTCCTTTTTTTTAGGCAAATATGCTCTGCAACCCGGGCGAAGCCGGGGCGTGTCGCTAGTATAATATACGAACGACCCTGTGATTAATACTCACTCAGTGATATTTTATTGTAAGAGTAATTTCGCTTTATGTATTTCACCGGAACTTATATCATTCGAAGTTGATGGATGGATCTGTGATATTGAAGTCGATGGCCTGGATATATTTTTTGTGTTATTGCTCTCGTGGCATTTGCTTTAGTACGAAACCTTTTATGTGCCGAGTAAGCAAGAAATGGTTCTTCTTGATGTCATTTTTATTACACTGCCTTCAAGGCGCATGCTTCATTTCTACACGATATTTTTGTCAAGGTTTATTTGAAAATTGCTAAATACGAAATCACTGATTGTGAAAATTTAAGCTAAAAGAGCGAAAATAGTTGCCATAATGTCTTTTTTATGCAAGAATAGGCATCAAAAATAACCCTTAAAAAGTAGTTTATTTACAAGGATACATTTCATTGTTCTACACATTTTCTGTCTATTATTAACCTTCTCTAAGCAAGCAGTGAAAGACAAAGTGAATAAAAGGAATAAACTGTGCCGTCGACAAAGAACTACCTTTGCAAGAACCCTTAAAATCGTGTCGAGTAGGGTTCCGTGATCGTGGGAAAAATTAATGAAGCAACCAAGCTGTAGTGCACTTGCGTTGCTATTTTCCGTTTTCAAGAAACGTTGTTATTACAGACACATTAAGATGCCTTCGATTGATTTCGATTTCGGCTTGCCCAATCGATAAAACATATCTCTGTCGATAGGACGATCGGGCATCGCTGCTACTATAAATAAATCTTATAAATTACGATGTTTTATGACACCATCTCATTATCAATCGATATAATATATCGTTTTAAATTAAATAAAGTATTGCCAGGGTTGCGGCGACAACGATGGAGGCCTATCGAGTCGGTAGAGAAGTACCTTCGAGGTCGATCGAGTCTAGCGTCGACCGAATTACTCGTAACACGAGTTTTGTATCGATTTAGTGTGCATTGCTATGGACAATAAGCCATGTCCGATCTGCCCGGAGTTCGATCGACTGGTCGAGATGAATCTTCGTTAAATTCTCATTAACGACGAACGGCTTAAGTCACATTATTTGTTTTATTAGTAGAAGATATTGCACATCAGGTGCTGTGTTAAGTTAAGCAGCATTATAAAATTATTTATATTATTTTTGTCTTCTATTGTATTGTGATGAAATAATCGCTTTATTAACGCTATATTTTAATTAAATACAAAAAAAACATTTTCACGCTCACTATGTATTCTACTAAAGGTTGCCTGGAAGAAATCGCTGTTAGCGATAAGGCTGCTCATTGTATTACCTATGCTTAAGTATTAATCTTTACGAAATTTATATGTATGGTGGTCAATAAAGTATTATCTATCCATCTCCTTTGCACCTTTGTCAATCCTTCATAATTATAATTATATTCGAAACTTGAGTACCGTATTCCGAATGAATTATTAACTATAAATTCCACAGAACCCTCGCGTAAATCAAAATAAACCCAGTGAGGGGCGGATGACTCACTTCCCCCACTGACTGGATACACACCGGGGTACTTCCCTTAAAACTATTGTATATGGTATCACATTTGACCATTTCCTGAAGTGCACTTGAGTATGAGTGCTAAAGTGTTGTGAGTACCTATTGAGAAAATCCGTTATCGAGGTGTTATGATCAATCAGAAAATGATGACATACTAATTTCTGCCGTCAGAAGTGATGCATTCGCGTTACTGTGTTCTGGTATTGGTTGCCGGTGAACTTACTGGAACATGAGACATTCCACCTTCCACGTCTCATAGTTAAGGGCGCGTACAACTCGAGTCTTGTCTCCAGTAGAAGAGGGTTTAAATTGCAAGCAATTGGTATTGCTTGTTATGATGGTAGAGGTACCACGTAACACCAGGTGGGCCATCTGCTCGTTCTGTAATTTAATCACAAAAATGAGTGTGGAGTCCGTTAGTGATTTCATCACTCCACTCTGATGTGATTACGAGCAAGACAAAATATTTTTTGATATTTTTGCTATTGTAACAAACAACATTACTACATTTAAAAACTGACCAAACAATAGAAATAACATTCCAAGTGACAACAAATACCCTTTAAATTCCTTTCACAGTTACAAGCGCGACGCAAAATAGCGTTTTTAAAGTCAGTGTAGCGCGAAAGTTCGTTCTGGTTTTTATTTTTAAACCGGAATTTTCAGGCAAATATTTCCGGCAAAAAAGCTTAGTGAGTGAACGTATTTTTCCCACTTACAACATTTTCAAGTGTTCGTAATGTTGAAAGTTGTTAACACTTGCAGAGCACAGTTAACTGCCTCAGCACTTTGAATGAGTTTATTTTTCATACCGCCAGCTGTACTCAGTCTGTTGTGTAAAGCAAAGAATAGCGAAGTATTACAATGTGAAACATGTAAGTACATACTGATTTCAGAAAGTCGAGCGCTTAAATATGGCATGATTTACATTAAAACAAAATTTGGTGGACATTTCACACAGCGCCATTTAGCCCCTAAGTAAGCTAAGCATAGCTTGTATCATTGGAACTGGACAACTGATATAATATTTAAATCCTTTTTTTTGTAAATACATATAATACATATCAACAACCAGACACAGAACAAACACCCATGTTCGTCACATAAATGTTTGTCTTGGGTGGGAATCGAACCCACGACCTACAGCGCAGATGGCAGAGTTACTACTGATCTGTGAGGCCTGTCAAACTTTTTGTATCTATTTGTCTTTAAACTTGTCTCAACGTTAACATACAGTATTGTAGACAAGTTACACACAAAATAACTATGTGAATATGATCATAGAATGCATCACGGATATCTGTAACGGCTTTGACCTAAAATTAATATTTATATATGGAAATGTCGGGTCCGTTCGACTTGGATCACTGGTTGGAAGGTCATTCTATTATTTACATTGTAAGTACCTAACAGTGCCTACGCCCACAGCCGATGCGAGATTTCCGCCACGCCAAAGTACTGATGCATAACCAAGTTTTTTTTTATTTGATATTGTTACGGAACGAACCGACGGCCCACCTGGTGTTAAACTCGGCCCATAACAACCGATGTGACTTGGGTCTTCCCCTACTAGGTACGACAAGACCTAAGTCGCATCGTATGCGCCTGTAACCCTGAGACGTGTAGGTGGAATGTCTCATGTGCCTGTAATTTCACACCCATGGGTGTAGACTCATGAGGGACTCATTTTTTTGTTTTTTTATTTCGCTTTTTCTTGTACTGTTTGTTGCTATGTTTGTGCTGAAATAAATGTTTTTGTCTGTCTATCTATTCCATAAATTTCAACGCAGAATGTTTGTTGCGTGACTCCTTGTTGCTCACAGTTGGTTCTTTCAATCCGCACACAATCCTTCCGTGCTCTAAGTTACGGAACGAATAATAAAACCCACAGCATTCGATCTCCGTCGCAATATCGTTTTTCTAACTTGTCCAACTCTAAATAGTACATTACCTGATGATCAACTTCACCATACCATTTGAAACAATCGATAAAACACTTATCAGCGATGCTAAAAGTATCGAGTGTGCCTCGCAAGACGATCTCACGAAAAGTAATGCATCCGACATCCCTACCTCATCAGATCGTGGTGGTCTAGTGGTACTGACTCCGAGTTTCAATCCGGAGGTCCCCGGTTCAAATCCTGACGTGCACCTATGAGTTTTTCGATTGAAAGATTTATGTGCGCAATACCACGTTCTCAAAACGGTGAAGGAAAACATCGTGAGGTCGACATGTTCTAGAATTAAAAATTCGAAGACATGTGTCAAGTGCACGAAAGGAGCCTCTTTGAGGCGCACTTAAAATCCTTTCACCGCACAGGTTCGAGAGAACCAGTGACTCGAATACAAAACCTCATTACTATTCCACGGGCGTTCAATTTGCAGCAAAAATTGAATTCAGCAAGGTGGCAGCTGTGAAGCCAATGCAGAATTCATTTATCAAGCCAATGCTAGCTAGTGCCTCCCTAATGCACTGGCGTCTTAAGAAATGGAATTCATCATAATTGGATGACGGATATCTTAGGCCTATATTTTAGCCTTTTAGAGCAGTAGAACTCTCGCCAAGTTCGTCCGGGGAAGTACTGCCACCATGCCCATTTCTGCCGTCAAGCAGTAACGCGTTCGCGTTACTGTGTTCCGGTTTGAAAGGTGTGGTTGCCGGTGAAATTACAGGCACAAGAGACATTCCACCTACACGTCTCACAGTTACGGGCGCATACGATGCGACTTGGGTCTTGTCGTACCTAGTAAGGGAGGACCCAAGTCGCATCGGTTGTTATGGGCCGAGGTTACCACTTAACATCAGGTGGGCCGTCGGCTCGTTCCGTAACTGCATGACATAAAAAAAAAAAAAAAAAAACCAGGTGTCTAAACTAGGGACTTGTGAATACTTTCTCATTTTTATTTATATATACAGTTACGGATCGAGCCGATGGCCTACCTGGTGTTAAGTGATAACCTCCGCCCATAAGAGACTCGGGTCCTACCCTACTAGGTACGACAAGACCCCAAGTCGCATCGTATGCGCCCGTAACTCTGAGACGTGTAGGTGGAATGTCTCATGTGCCTGTAATTTCACCGGCAACTACATCTTTCAAAGCGGAACACAGTAACGCCAACGCGTTACTGCTTGGCGGAAGAAATGGGCATGGCGGCAGTACTTACCCGGACGAACTTGAATCTTACATATTATAGTGTACAACATTTTCTATGTGTAAAATTACAAATAGAGCATTTAGCCCTCCTGGTTTGAAGAGCATAACCAGCCGATAAACAGTTCGTCTTGGGTCCTCCCCTACATAGGCAGGACAAGACCCAAGTTGCATCGTATACGATCGTAACTCGCAACGCGAAGGGATGTCTCAACTGCAATTTTACCAACAACCACACCTTTCCATCAAGTACACAGTAATCCGAATGTATTAAGTACCGCTTTGCGGCAGAAATGGGTATCGGTTACCATTATTGCTGTAGGTCGTGGGTTCGATTCCCACCCAGGAGACACATTTGGGTGACGAACATAGATGTTTCTGTGTCTGGGTGTTAATATGTATTATATATGTATGTGTGAAATGTCCACCATTTTTTTTTGTTTTATATACTAATTGTCGTTAGTTCTGCGACTAAATGGCGGTTCAGCAGTTCGTTCAAATCGTTAAGCTTATTAACGAGATTTAACGATAGATGATAGCTGCGGCAAAAAGTAGGAAATGTGCGGAGGCCCTTCGTTCGGTTTCAACGCGTCATAGTTTCTGGAATCTGTCCCATTTGTAAGCAAACAAGCCATGTTGCTTTTCTGCTGATTTTTCAATATCGAGTGTGTACATATGGTGTGTAAGCTGGGAGCCGATCTTTTGATTTTGTGTCCGGTTTCTTACGGCCCAATACATATCTTATCTAACCTTCAGTAGCAGTAGAATTATGTCAAGATTGTCCGGGAGTACTGCCGCCATACCCATTTCTGCCGCCAACCAGTAAAGCATTCGCGTTACTGTGTTTCGTGTTTGATTGGTGTGGTTTGCCGGTGTCAGGCAGGCACATGAGACATTCTAACTTCCCGTCTAGAGTTACGGGCGCCTACGATACGACTTGGGTCTTATCTTAATGTAGGACTTGTTGCTTGTTATTAGCAGAAGTTACCACTTAACACCAAGTGGGCCTTCAGCTCGATCGGTAACTTCCATAAAAAACTAATAATAGGTCCACATCGAACCCTAGTCCAAAAGGTCTGGATCGATACAACATCGTATCTCGTTTAATAAAAACATGATCAAACTTCATTTCGTTTTGCGACAACGCTCGTGGTATATAGCTTTAGAATCTAATTTTCCCTGCTTATATACAGAGTGTCCTATCTCGCACGCTTAGCTTATTTTGTGATGTAAAATATACAGGGAAACAGAATTTTCTAAAATGTTTTATAGTGACAAGTATTTTTCACTTTTAGATAGTCAAATAATCTTGAACATTTTCTTGATCAAAGGGGATGAATTCAAAGTCTAAATCAATAACGTAAACAATTAATGTATTATATGTATCTATGTATTTACAAAAAAGTATATAAGTATTATATCAGTTGTCTGGTTCCCATGACAGAAGTTATGCTTAGCTTACTTTGGGGCTAGATGGCGCTGTGTGAAATGTCCACCAATATTTATTTACTATACGATTTCGAGTTAGTTATTAGTTGTACATATCAGTTTTGGCTTTGAAACTTCAGTTAGTAAGTAATATAAGGTAATTCTTATTGCTTAATTTGATAGCTACACAAACACCATGTATACACCCATTTATTTTCCGTTTAACACACACTGAGCGAGGCGAGCGGGAGCGTCTATTAGAAAATAAAAGCAAAACGTATCACGCGTTGACATCATAATCCTATTAAACTTCCCATAGGTTTATGTGTCCTATTTTCAATCCAGCATTGCAATTCAATTGAACTACACGTAAATCTCGAGGTTACAAAATATATCTGCATAAACTTAAATTAAAAATAAGTTATTTTTATTTTAGTTATAAGCTAAGAGTACGCCATATCAATTAATGCTTTGAAATGAATACGCCAGGTAATATTTAAGTAGTAATAACTAAGCTTTCACACCTTCGCTATTTGATTTTGAGTTTTTTTTTATTATTATTATTACAAAATCCACAGCTCTCAATTTATAATAACAATAAAATCTTAAGTAACTTATCCTAAAAAAAAAATATCTCATCAGATATGCAATAAGCTTTTGTATCTATTTTATTTTATTGACATAGTCTAACATTTGACCGCAATCTCACCTGATGTTAAGTGACGATACGGTTCTACGATGTAGCATGTGCGCCAAGAAAATATCTATGAACAAACTGATAGAAGCAGACCATTTGGGGTACAATAAGTTTGTGTAATGCAGCTGTTTCTTTGTACTCCTTGAACCATCAAATAGAATAGAGAAAAAAAATGAATCGTAGCTTAATTTTATCGTGGTTCAAGTAACCCCATATAATCCGTACAAAGGCTTTCTAAACTTTTGACATTAACTTAAGTAGGTACTTTTATGTATACATTTTGAAACTTATCCGACGTCGAGCTTCTCAAATAACCCATGAGACTCACAGGCCGTTGGTGCCATCATTTATAATCCATAAAAGGGTTGCCTGAATGCCAGACAGCCTTCTCCCTCAAGTAGTTTTTTTTATGTAATGTAGGGTATAGAATGAGCTGACGGCCCACCTGATGTTATTTTGTAACCGCCGCCCGTGGACAACAGCGATACGAACCAAGTCTCCACAAAGTACGAGATGACTCAAGTCGCATTGCGTTGCGTCTATCACCCCGAGACGGGGATGTTATGTCTCATGCGCCTGCAATTTCATAGATATATTATTATATAGACATGTCCTAGAACTAAAAATTCGAAGACAAGTGTCATGTGCACGATAGGAGCCTCTTTGAGGCGTACTTAAAATCCTTTCCCCACACCGGTACGAGAGAACCAGTGACTAGAATAGAATAGAATATAGATTTTAATAAGCATTTCTCTTTTATCTTTAAGAAACACTTTCCAAACGTTAATTGTACTAAATTAAGTTTGGGCAGGCTTCAAGGCTTTCGCGTCATTTAACTGTGTAGAACCCTACCGCCATTTTGTCGTTGGTAGCATTAAAATTGTTTTAATTCAAATCTAAATCGTATTCGCAAGTTATCAAAGCTGGATTTGTTTTATTCGCACAATGAACGGTTACGGGGCGCGGCGCGGCGTGTCTGCGCGGAGTTGTAAGCACTCTTGTTTTGTTCGTCCCCTGGTTCGGAAATCTTTTTATTTTGTTTATGTTAATTGGGTTTTCTGGTTTCTTTTTCGATGTTCAAACTAAGTTCATTTGATGACATTGCGCTTCGTGTTATTACTTTCTAGAGATTGATTCTGGATTTGAAACTATACATTTCGCGGATGTCATAGCCTACCAACCAATATATCAAAAAGTATTTTTTTATTTGATCACTGAATCAAAATCACTTTGAATGTGTTAACGAGTTTTGTATGGCTTCACTCGCGAGGTTTGCCAACGTGAAATTTATTAGCAGCACGCGAGAATGTAACAAAATATTGTCACAAAAAATAGCCGCGGTATAGTACTTCCGTTGACAAAAATGTTACTCAGCTTAAAGCGTATTGTTGCCTACACAACTCAATTGGTAGTAACACTGCTTTCTGCGCTGTACGTCGTGGGTTCGATTCCCACCCAAGACAAAAATCTGTGTGACGAACATACATAGATGTTTCTTTCGTGGCTGGGTGTTAATATTAATTATATTTATGTATTAAAAAGTTATGTTTTATATCATAACAAAAATAGGGGTGCCGTGATAAAATCGAATTCCACGCGGGCGAAGTCGCGGGCAACAGCTAGTTGCTACTAAATACGTTTGTCGTCGGCAGTACGCTTCGTGGAAGGCATGCGATACGTTCAGTAAACCGGTTGTCGTATTGATTGCGTGTAACTGTTAGCCGCGGTTGGTTAGTCGCCGACGGACGACATTAGCGCGTTTCGTTGCCTGATCCTGAACGCAGGATTTCGTGCGACTTGTGTGCATGGGTAACTTTTGAAATAGACTGTGTTTAGACTTGTGTGCATGGGCAACTGTGATTATAACAAAAAAAAACCCACATGACCGTAAACTATTTCGTTTTACTGACTTATCGGAAACTATTCCCGCGGATACCAACCGTGGAACGATTTCCGCTAATCCTTCAGCTCTCTCCTGGCAGTTTTTGTTCCGCGGAGGCAGCGTTACGGAAAATCGGATTCCGCATCTGGTGCCGCGCGATAACTCCCACCAAATCCTATTTTTGTTTAGCCATTGTAGAGGAGCTAGGATCGTGGCGCTTTGCGGAATGGTTGTTTCTATTCTCGATGTTTTTTATTTTTATTTTAAAGTTAGGCAAACAAGCAGGCGTCCACTTTAAGTTGTTTTTTATGTGATACAGTTACGGAAAAAGTGTTAAGTGGTAACCTCTGCCCATAACAACCGAGGCGACTTGGGTCCTCACTACTTGTTACACCAAGATCCAAGTCGCATCGTATGCGCCCGTAACTCTGAGACGTGTAGGTGGAATGTCTCATGTGCCTGTAATTTTTAGATTATGCTATAATGAGCTAATAAACAAACAGAAATTATAAAAATCCTGACCTGAGCTCTGATCCTTTTTCTGCTTACGTAGTCTGCTAGAAAACAACACATTATATATTTTAATCCCAGTCCCATATGTTTTAGCTCTTTATAATGTTTAGTTACGGTTTTTTATAATCACCACATGATAAAGTGTTGGTACACTAAGGAAAAAGATAATAAAATAGTTGAGCTGTGAGCCAGACAAATGGTTTCCATCTCAGTGTGATTTAGACACTAGCGGCGTCCCGCGGTGTTACCCGCGGTGAATAAGTCTTACAACGGAATGACTACACATTTCCGGGATAAAAAGCCTGTGTGCTATTCCACACTATAATCTATCTCTTTGGCAATTTCGATAAAGATCCATTCAATCCGGCGTGATTAAGTACCAACATCCATCCATCCAAAAATACGCATTTATAATATTAGTAAGATTTAATTTGGACCAAATCAGTGAAATCACTGAGAATAAATTTCAATGGAGTCAAAGCACATTGCTTTAACGCTATTGAAATTTGATCAACTTAATAAATATCGTATGAAACTTATTTTTGAATTACTTCGTGTTACTGTCAGATTTTAGCCGATGTCATCTCGTAACTAGCGCCATCTAGTTTCGTTTTTCTGTACTTTCAATCGTATAGAATACAACCTTTTCAAACTATTTATGAATATACTGTCCACACATCCGAATAGTACTACGGTTGACAGTGCGCAATAAACAGAGCAGAACTAGTTCTAATGAACCGCTCGGATAGTTCCGTGTTGTAATTTGTTCGCGTCTTATTAAATTCATAAGTATGCGACGCCTGGCATTACTTCAGTTACAAGTGATAGACTTAAAGAAGGCTAGAAAGCAGAATTTCGAATGGATGTTCTCCACGGATATTTTTCACTGTGTGATATTTTTAAGTCTTCTAAACTAAATATGTGTTTGACTAGCTGTTGCCCGCAACTTCGTCCGCGTGGAATTCGGTTTTATCACGCACACCTATTTTACCCCTCGGAAAAGTAGCCTAAGTTACTAATTGTTACATCAGCTATCCAGTGAAAGTCCCGTTAAAATAGGTCCAGCCATTTCAGAGATTAAGGAACCAGACAGCTGATATAATACTTATATATCTTTATTTTGTAAATACATACATATAATACATATTAACACAGACACCAGACACAGAAAGATAAAAACATAAAGAACAAACACCAATGTTACAAATGTCACGTAAATGTTTGTCCTGGGTGGGAATCGAACCCACGACCTACAGCGCAGATGGCAGGGTTACTACCAACTGAGCTATAAGGCCTGCCAAAAATTAGGGCAAGCAAAAAGTTTATCAATATTACTTGTACTTGTTAAAGGATTAATGTATCCAGTGAACGGGATAGCTTAAGTACATACCTACCCTTGACTTTATTTATTTTTTCGCTTCCGTCTATCACTTGTCAGTGTCACTCCACAGACAATAAATCAGAGGGTTCGTCTACCCGACTCCCAACAGATAAACTCCAAACTTGAGCGTACGTGCAAATTGGAGTTTTCTCGAATATTCTCAGATGTGCGAGAACGTTTCTGGCTGACGACATAACTTCCCTTGATGAATTGTAATGTGACAGTTAAGAGGATTATAAAATATGCCTGTTTCGTTGAATGTCGTGAATATGCGGGAATTAAATCGGTGGGTTTACGAGCGTCCTCGCCCTTTGCTGAAGGGTATTTCGTGAACTTATTATTATGTTAGGGCACAAAATATCCCTATGGGTATTCCGTATTAAGTTGCACTTCACTTATCGCCGTCCCCTAATTCTTTAAAATGCGTCATTTCATTAATTTTTTGGAATTGAGTTTTGTCTGTCTTTTGTATTTTCTGTAGCTTGCTACACTTAAAAGAGAATTTAACTAACGATACCCAACAGTTGCAACGTGTCCGTTATATTAATGATACCAATATATATATATATATTTAATTCAAATTGTTATACAAAAGGGAACGTTTATTACCTAATTTTTGACGATAAATCCCTTCCCCCTACCCTGAATTACCCCACTACCCATGGAATGGTAGTTTTTTAAATTTAGGATATCGTTAGAAATGAACAACAATTGCAATAACTGTTTCCATATACATCATTATTTATTCATAACTAGCTGTTGCCCGCGATTTCGTCCGCGTGGAATTCGGTTTTATCACGCACCCCTATTTTACCCCTCGGAAAAGTAGCCTAAGTTACTCCTTGTTACATCAGCTATCTGCCGGATTACCCGGAACAAACAGACAGACAGACAAACAAAAATTAAAAAAAAAATTGTTTTGGTATATGTACCGTGTATACATCCATATGCATTTAGTAAAAAGCGGTTATTTTAATATTACAAACAGACACTCCAATTTTATTAATTTGTATAGATTGAACTGGTCACTTTCCGGATCTGTCATTTTAGACACTCCAACTTTCATCTAAGCCAAGAAGCGACTAACTACTTACCTACATATGCAACACGTAATGATACTTAGTCTTAAAAATCTTACTAGACCTCTATTCATATTCAGAAAATATATATAAAAAATATTGTATTGTTATATTTGTTTCGCTGCCGGTAAATATTTTTTCAGTTTCAATTACGTAAAACATTCCCTATGAATAAGTGAGTTCAAACCATGTAATTTATTTATCTCGCAAAATGTTAAGCAAATACGAGCTATAACAATTGTCAATAAATAATTCAATAGCAATAAGATAAATCTCGTACATTCGAGACGCTGGGGTCCACACCTGATGAACGTACGTGCGTTCGCGCTCGCGGAATCGCGGGTCGACCGATCGACGAAATGCATTCGCCTGCAAATATACATACTGGATATATGTATCCTTAGTTTGTATGCTTAGGTTACGAATTTATTCTGTCGTGTTCAACATAATAAAAATCTCAGTATATGTTTTTGACATTTAACACAGCGCCATCTAGATCCAAAGTAAGCATATCTCGTACTTTGGGAGCTAGGTAACTGATAGAATACTTAATTTTTAAATAATACAGATAAATACATATTGCAAATAATAATAATACCCAAAAATTCAACTGATTGAACTAACGACTGAAATTTTGAAACTCGTGGTGAAAAGTTGATGTGTGTGCAGCACTGTTGCGTGTCCTCACAGCTTAGTAGTAACCCTGCCTTCTGCGGTGTAGGTCGTGAGTTCGATCCCTACCTAGGACAAACACTTGTGTGACGAACATAAATGTTTGTTCTGTGTCTGGGTGTTAATATGTTGTATACATTTGTAAATACATACTATATATTTATTTATAAAAAAGAGTATGAGTATTATATCAGTTGTCTGGTTCCCATGCTATGCGTAGCTTATTTTTGGAGCCAGATGGCGCTCTAAGTCAAATGTCGACCTATAATTATTTATCAATCACTCATGTTTATATTTCAAATGTTTGTTCCCACACGTTCGCCAGGTGTGGACGCGGCATGAAGTTTTACGAGACTACATATCTTGTCCAATACGGGATTTGGTAAATAAAAACGATTGGTGCATACGTCTTCCTGGCTATTCGGGTGTCTACCAGTGGATGTATGGCTGGGATGTAAACTAGCCGACTTCATAAAAGGACAACGGGTGATATATACGGCTGGGGAAATAACCCAAACAAATTGCCGAGTGATTTATCTGTGTCTTTCTTCTCAAGTCATACCGCACTTAACTTCTTACGGTTTAAGATTTCATTTATTTTGTGACTTATGTAACTAGCTATAGAAGTTGACTGTCCTGTATGATTGTGTAGGTGTGTTAGGTAAGCAGGTACTGTCACTGCACCCATTTCTGCCGCCGAGTACTTACTTGCGTTGCTGAGTTATGATTTCAAAGTTCCCTTCCTGAACACAACAAAAAGAGAGCTGTTATTGCTTAGCGTCGCTTAAGCTATATAATTTTTGTTTTATAATTTCGTCCTAATTATTCAGCTACTAAGCACGAACACAGTAGCTTACCAACGGCCAGTCGCTAGCCACAAGTGGATTTAATATTTTTAAATGTCGATTCAAAATATACCACTCTGAGTGGAATTACCGCAGCAAAACACCAAGTTATCTTCATAACGAAAGGGTCCAAATCCTTTGCGAATTGTTTAAAACTCCGGGTGAATCCCCAAAAACAAACACAGAATTTGTATGCAGGTATCTGTCGTGCGAGCCGCGACCACAAAGCGTTGTAATTCGGTTAGCAGGTTTCGCGCGTACCCGGCCGCCAAGTGATGTCTGCCGGTGACAGCTCCCGGGATGGCGGGTGATATTTCAAAACATAAAGAAAATGGCCGCGTGTGCAAATTGGAACGGCACAGCGGTCGGCACTGATTGGTTTTGTCGCTGAACACGATCCTTCGGGCTGTAAAATGATGATATGAAAAAAACCCTCCTTAATAATATTGGTAAACATTTCACACAGCGCCATCTAGCCCCAAAGTAAGCTAGGCATAGCTTGTACCATGGGAACCAGACAACTGATATAATACTTTTTTGTAAATACATACATAAAAACATATTAAACAGCCACACAGAACAAACATCTATGTTCGTCACACAAAAGTTTGTCCACGGCGCTATTTTATAATAGGTGCCAGTTTGTAATACGGTGCTACGGCTCGATTCCCATCCAGGACAAACATTTTTGTGTCACGAATATAGATGTTTGTTCTGTGTCTGGCTGTTAATATGGACTTTAAGTATGTATTTACAAAAAAGTATATAAGTATTATATGAGTTATCTGGTTCCCATTATACAAGCTATGCTTAACTTACTTTGGGGCTAAATGGCGCTGTGTGAAATTCCAAAAATATTTACTATTATTATTATTATTATCTAACATACATTCCTTTCAGTGAGGGTTATAATGTTTTGGAACGGTGTCTCTAGCGTATCACACACCACACCCCTTCATACAACCCGGGTCGTTAGAATCCGTTGCCAAGTTTTACCAACGAACTTTACAAATATTCCAATCCTATTGGTCAATCACAGTCGGAGCTCCTAAGAAATATCCAGAGCAACAATTCTCCGAGCATTCCCTAAATCTTGACCAAATAAGATATTTACAAGATTCACTTCAAGGAGTTCACTTCCAATTCGGGAACGTATTTACGGCGAGTCTGCATTCAGTTCTATAGAAGACTATATACTCTCTAGAGTATCTAGACTATCACTCTATAGAGGCACGTCAACTTTCTGCTCCAAGATTCATAGATTACCTTCATCCGCCCTCATAGAGAACCTTGACCAGCAAAAGAACCCTTTGATCGGAATTATCCGTACCTTTTTTTTTTTATGCGAATCTTTTATGCCATGAGCAAGCTGGCCCCCGATGTTAAGCGGTAACCTGTGCCATAAGAGAAGCAAAACGACTTGGATGTTCCTCTACTTATGTATAGGAAAACCCAAGTCACATCTTATTACATCCGTAACTTTGAAACGTGAAGGTGGAATGTCTCAAGTGCCTGTAATTTTACGGCAACCACATCTTTCAAAACGGAACACAGTAACCTTACTGCTTGGCGGCAGCGAACTTGGCATAAGTTCTATTGCAGCAAAAATCTTCTGATCGGAACTTTCACCCCCTCAATGTTAAAAAAAAACTATTTTAGTTTACGGTGTCATATGGCGCAACCCCCCTTAATCTTCTCAGTATCAAGCCAACCACATTTTTACTTTACGGCATCATATGTCTTGATGCCAGAAAAACCTTTCCGCCAAAGAGATACGCGCGGACCCAACGCGGATCACACTTCATATATCATTCTTGACAGGTTTTGGCGCGTCAAGCCGGACTAATAAATAACTTGTCTGTCCCATACTTAGATACATTACTGACTCCATAGTACGATAACATCCCCTAAGTCCTGGGTACGCACCTACGTTCTAGTACAAGTGCTGGGGTATCACAGCATACGATAAGTTACGTATATTTCGTGGGTTCGATTCCCACCCAAGACAAACATTTGTGTGACGAACATAGATGTTTGTTCTGTGTCTGGGTGTCAATATGTATGTATAAAAAAAAGTATATATGTAAGTATTATATCAGTTGTCTGATTCCCATGACACAAGCTATGCTTAGTTTACTTTGGGGCCAGATCGCGCTGTGTGAAATGTCCACCATTATTATTATTATTATTTTAGTCGGTAATGTTGCTTTGGCATCCCGTGTAATTCCCATGACCTTGTCAAAGCTAGTTCATCGCCAGATTTTCAAACATATCACGCGCAGCTTACCGCGTTGTCGCCCTCTCGTTATAACAAGTCCAGTTGGTGATTTTTCCCCAAAGATCCATCGCATAAAGTAGACTTGACCGTTATTTATAAAGGTGTGGTTGCTAGTGAAATCACAAGCATATGAGAGATCTCAGGGACTGATTGATTGATTGACTGATTCCCTACATCTACAGAGTTACGGGCGCATACGATGTGACTTGAGTCTTTTTGTACCTTAGTAGGGTAGGACCCAAGCCGTGTTGCTTCTTATGGGTACCACTTAACACCAGGTGGGCCATCAGCTCTTTCCGTAACTTTATTACATTATATATCTATACAATGCGGTGAGTTTGGAAGATACTAGTCAACTCCTAGGTCGTCAATAAAACAGAAGTACTAAGTAAATTATTACAATTACGCCAATATTAGGAGTGCTTTCTAAAGTTTGAAAGCTGCGGAAAGCTTGTGAGTGAGCGATATCCCGCTGGACTATTGTCGACGGTAGCCATTCAGTAGCTTGCAGCGGTTATAATACTCTAAGCTAGGTTATATGAGGTATACTAAGCCAGAGGTCAGAAGGTAAGAAGAGCAGTAGAACTCTCGCCAAGTTCGTCCGGGGAAGTACTGCCACCATGCCCATTTCTGCCGCCAAGCAGTAACGCATTCGCATTACTGTGTTCCGGTTTGAAAGGTGTGGTTGCCGGTGAAATTACAGGCACACGAGACATTCCGCCTTCACGTCTCAGAGTTGCGGACGCATACGATGCGACTTGGGTCTTGTCGTACCTAGTAGGGGAGGACCGAAGTTGCATCAGTTGTTATGGGCCGAGGTTACCACTTAACACCAGGTGGGCCGTCGGCTCGTTCCGTAACTATAATACATAAAAAAAAAAAAAAAAAGGTTTTAACTGGAAGTTAATTTTCGGGCATTACGGATCAGGCCTAGTGTAGTCTTATTTTGGTGGTAATTCAATTGTTACCCACTAAAACTAATTCTAGGTTCACGTATCTCTTTGTCTGTCTAGTGAATGAAAAGAGGCATATTACATATATTGTCAAACTAAAATCGGATGAAAATTTGCGTCCGTGAATCGTTCATAGGCAAAATTAAATCACTTTGATTTTTCAGTAGTTTGACGGTAAAAAAAAATCAAGTTTCATTTATTGAGAAAGTTTGTTATGAGTGGCTTATAAGTTGGATACTTACACGAGTACCCAGCTCCTGTATTTAGTACCTTATTTAGTTTTGTTTCTTCAAATAGTACATACTTACTGTTCATATTCTAGTTCTTAGTACTTGCCATAGCAGGTACAAACCTTAGTGGTTTTTAGATGTAAAATTCATAAATATAGTAATAAATTGTAAAATTTATAAAATGATTAACTAATAAGTAGGTACTTAGAAAAAATACTTAAATTAAATTACGAAGCAAATGATGTCCAGTTACAAAATATTGTAAATATGAATGCAGAATCTAGCTTTGCTGATTATAATGTACTAATTCGGCCATAACAACTCTTCAGATATAAATAGCTAAACACGAAAAACAGCATTTATCGAGATAAAGTCTTCAAAGAACAATATTTGTAAACTGTCCTGGGCTGCAATATGATCAGCAATAGAATTGCCAATATATAAAACAGCAAACAATTTTCTGGAAAAAATATTTCTTCTGAATTCCTTTGATCTTATACCCAATTAGTTTGCGACTTCCAACAGAGTAAACATAAATTCCAATTTGTGTTCACTGAATATGATTTAATTGACCGACGCTGTAGAGCTATTCCTTTAAGTACAAGGATTTTCTTAAATATCTCGACATTGACTTTAGATACATTCGTGCCATGGATGCTGCTAATCTATGGTGCGCTTGTAATAGCTAAGAAACAAATTGAGATGCTTTTTTATGAGATAAAGCTACGGAACGAGCAGATTGCCTACCTGGTGTAAAGTTGTAACTTTTCCCCCTAACGAGCTATACTACTTGGGTTCTCCCTTAATTAGGTAAAAGACACAAGTCGCATCATGTGGGCCTCAAGTGCTTGCAATTTCACAGGCAACCACACTATTCAAACTGGACCATAATAACGCGAATGCATTAATGTTTGGTGACAGAAATGGGTATGGTGGCAGCACTTCCACGGATGAACTTGGCATAGGCTCTGCTGCTAAATATGCATGATGATTATTTTCAGTAGATAACTGAGAATCACTGTTTGGCTCTGTTTATCGTAGTGGCATTCTATAATATCATGTTACATTGGAACGTTATTCGCCATAAAGTATAAACATAATGTACCATAGAATCTCTGTAGTGATGGGGTCACCCGTTCGTATATTGAAACTCCGCATTAGTATTCAAACCTTAACTCGAGGCGACATAGAAAATATACTCGTGTCAGTAGATAGGATATTAAAGACAAGCTTTCTTTCGGGAAATTCTCGCTGTATCGTGTGCGTCGATAAATTGTATTGGGTGATAAATCTAACAGGAGACGCCGCCGCGGGGACATGGAACGGCTAATGAAATCCGGAATTACCGTCGAGATGAAGGTGTTGGACGTAAAAAACATAATTAAGCCCAAGTGCGGGTAATAAAGCCATGTTTACATGGCCTTATCGCTGTGCTTGCTGATGCTATGAAGGAGATTTTGAGTGTCAAATTGGTAGAAGGATTGAGATTTGAGAGCGTGGTCTAGTGGTACTGACCCCGAGTTTCAATCCGGAGTCCGGTTCAAATCCCGAAATGCACCTATGAGTTTTTCGATTGGAAGATTTATATGCGCTATACCCCGTTCTCAAAACGGTGAAGGAAAACATCGTGAGGAAACCGACATGTCCTAGAACTAAAAATTCGAAGACATGTGTCAAGTGCACTGAAGGAGCCTCTCTGAGGCGCACTTAAAATCCTTTCACCACACTGGTCCGAGAGAAACAGTGACTCGAATTGAATCGAATAGAAGGATTCACAAGAAAAATTACACTCTTTAAATTTCTTTCGTAATTATCGGGAGCGTACCTACTTCATTTTTCCTTCGTGACTGCAAATTTTCAAAATTCCTTATATTACACACCATTGCATGCCATTCGTACAGACTAACTCCTAACACTTGGTAATTTTTTAAGATGGTGATAAATTATATTATATGTAATTAAAGGTTGCATGGACGAGATCACTCGTCGTGATAATGCCGCCCATTGTGCCCATTTTTAATATAATGGCAAAATGTTGTAATTATTTTGCTTTGATTTTGGTGTGCAAAATGAGTTTATCTATCTATTTAGAGATAGATGGAACCCTGCCTTCTGCGCTGTGGGTCGTGGGTTCGTATCCCATCCAGGACAAACATTTGTGTGATGAACAGAGATGTTTGTTCTGTCTGGGTGTAATATGTATTTTAAGTACCTATGTATTTACAAAAAAAGTATATAAGTATTATATCAGTGGTCTGGTTCCCACAATATAAGCTATGCTTAGCTTAATTTGGGGCTAGACGGCGCTGTGTGAAATGTCCACCAATATTTATTTGTTATGCTTATTGTATTCGTATATTACATTTCCACAAAATGCTGAAAAATGTCGAATGGGAGAGCCTTAGCTATTTATTTGATCCAGAAATCGCTAAACAATTTACCCGAGAAGGGCTAAAAATCCAGTAAAACGTCGAGTATCAGAAGTGGCGGCAAATAATCTGGGCTTGTCACCTCTACAGACGGTCTGTTTAAATACTCCCACAGAAAAGACGATCCGTTAGCAATGGATTAACAAACAACGAGATTTGTTATAAAATATGTCGCTGGAAATATTGGCTACAAAAGTAAAGCAGATTTGTCACTTTTACTAGAGCATCAGAGGTACACACCCTGAGTTTCATGCGGTGGTCGCTGGTTCGAATCCTGACGTGCACCAATGTCTTTTTTTCACTTAAAAATTTAAATATGCAGTACCAGGTAGAGATGCCTTTGAATCGTAGGTTCATGAAACAATATGTGTCTCAAGGCGCGTATTGAAAGTTACGAAAAGAGTAGATTGCTCACCTGATTTTATGTAGTAAGTTAGTAACCTTTGACCATAACAAAACCATCAATAAGACTTGGGTTCTCTACTTAGGTACATTACACCTTTAGCTCTGAAACGGAAATATGGAATCGAACGAAATCTGTGGTATTTTTCTACGTCTAACTTATAAATAATGATTATTTCTTCCCTGATGGGTGAGAGCTTATCAGGTCGAGTCAGGTTTGAAAGTTTCGGCAAAAGTGCTAGAATCTCGTAAGAAATTGTTTCCGCCATACTTTTTCTCGCAACAAAAAATAGCTTTCAATTCACGTGTCCTCATCAGGTGTGTAGCGTCCCATAGATATCGAATAAAAACGCGGATCCCGTCATGTCTCTAACAGAGGAGCTTGCCAAATGGGGTGTAACGTACAAATCGAGTTGCCCGCTGCAGATGCGTTGCTGCCTGCCGCCGACAGATATCTGAGCGGGTATTCAGGTCGTAATGGATGCTGTGCTTACCAAATAGGTCGCGTTCTCGGGACTGGCGTCCAATCCTGAGTTGTTGGCATATCAATGTCTAAGAAATTTCAGTGCTTTATGTTAACTATAATTTGACAAGAAATGTACTTATATCATTATAATAATAATATTGGTGGACATTTCACACAGCACCGCCTAGCTTCAAAGTAAGCTAAGCATAACTAGTATCATGGGAACCAGACAACTGATATACATACTAACATATTTTTTGTAACTACATACATACATAATTATATGTATTAACATATTAACATCCAAACACAGAACAAACATCTATATTCGTCACACAAATGTTTGTCCTGGCTGGGAATCGAACCCACGACCTACAGCGCAGAAGGCAAGGTTACTACCAAGTGAGCTTTGAGGCCAGTCAAAAGCCAGTGATTATGTCCAGAGTGACGAGTGCAGAACATTTCTTTTCTTAAGTAAGGGAAAACCTAAGTTGTATTGATATTTTTATGGGCAGATGATGCCGCCTAGCATCTGACAGAACATCTACTCGTTCCATTAACTAATTCGCGTCAAATATAAATAAACTGAAGTTTAATAATGTAGCAAAAGCAATAACGACGTTTTCCAATAGTAACATGATAGAACGAACCTATGAAATATAATAATCATAAAAATATGCACAGCTTCATCGGAAGTCTGAATATATTTTGCAAAAAAGCCTTTGAGTGAAAAAATCATACATAACCCTTATGTCTAGTCAAATATTGGCTTCATTTGAAACCGTCACTGGCAGAGCACGACACTCTTAGTCGAGCAAATAAAATGTGTAGTACGAAGATATACATACTGTTCGAGTGTACATATATCTTCAGATTGTTACATGGATCGTGCTCGCGAAAAAAAAGGAAGCCATCCTTTAGGGGTTTCGTCTCTGTTCTTCCCATTGAAGGTCGAATAGGGTTTGAACAGGCGTCAAACTTAGCGACAAGTACGCGTGACCTTATGTTTTGAATATTATTGGCGTTTCCATGTCTTTATGAAATCTATGGAAATAAAGTTTCTGACTTTGACTTTGAAGAGAAGTTCGCCCGGAGAAGTACTGCCACACACCTGGTAATCTGCTGCCAAGCAGTGATGCACTCGTGTTGCTGAGTTCCGGTGGAAGGGAGTGGGTGCCGGTGAAATTGCAAGCGCATGAGACGTAACATCCCCGTCTCGAGGTGATAGACGCAACGCAGTGCGACTTGAGTCATCTCGTACTATGGAGAGGACTTGAGTGGTATTGCTGTTGTCCATGGGCGGCGGTTACCACTTAACATCAGGTGGGCCGTCAGCTCGTTCCGTCACTTCAATTACATTAAAAAAAACTCGACGAAGCCGCGGGAACAAACCAGTTTTCAATACACCGAAATAATAGTACGGTTAAATTGAGCGAGTAACGAAATGCAAATCGACTGCATTAATTACAGCGCACGAGTTGCGATACTGTAACGCGACTTGTTCAACATGACTGCACAGGTTGTAAGCTGTTAATTGAAATAACAGCCTAAATGCTACATTATATTATATGACTAGCCCTCACAGCTCAGTTGGTAGTACCTTCTGCGCTGTAGGTCGTGGGTTCGATTCCCACCCAGGACAAACATTTGTGTGACGAATATACATGTTTTTTCTGCGTCTGCGTGTTGATATGTATTATATGTATGTATTTACAAAAAAAAAAGTATACATGTATTCTATCAGTTGTCTGGTTCCCATAGTACATGCTTAGTTTGGGACAAGATGGCGCTGATAAAATATATAGATAGATAGATAGATATATAGATAGAAACATGTAGTCCCATCCTAGGCATAACTTATACTGTAGTAGTTTAAACTAGTAGCAACAGAACTTATGCCAAGTACTGTCACCATACCCATTCCTGCATAACTTCTTAAGGTAAAGTTATTGACGTCCTAAAAATAGCGCAAAAAGTACACAACAAAAAACTAGCGGCCTCTCGCGAATTTCTTCAACCAGAAAAATCATTTAAGGCTCGGCTCAAGAAGTTTTCTTAAAAAGAGTTTTCCAAGCCATTGAATTCTCACGTCTGATGAAACAGAAGGGGGTTATTCTCGAAAATCTTATATCGAAATTGTTATCTCGGCTTGCTCATTTCAAATATCGAAGTAAATGAAACAAGCTGTTAAAGAAAATCTCATTTGATTTAAACTATTTTGTTGTATTTTATCCGGTACTATGCACCAAATTTAAGTACTAAATTAATTAGAATAGATAAACATGAATTTATTGGTCCAATGCCTGGAAAACGAAACTTTTTTTGGATAATTGATTTATTTGCCGTTCGTTTCACTATGGACATCTTTCGATCTTCAGTGAAAAGTCTTCATTGTGAATCTTATTCGAGATTCCCTTCCATCTCGTACGAAATATTCCGAGAATATGTATCCTATACCTAAATAAACTACACGTGTGCAAGTAAAGGTCCTTTTTCTACTTTGTCAAAGTTATTCTGTAATATTTGTGTTTTATTAAGAAATGTGGTGTGGTAATTTGTTTCTGTAATAAGAAAGTTTCTTATTGCCAGTTTATATAATTATCAGCTATATTAATTAAAGAGACTTCTCTCCTGACTATCAACCTTACTATTATTATTATTTTTATTGCGCCAAAAAAATGAAATGTACTATAGGATAGTGTAATGCATTTTCTACCAGTCAACCTAAATGGTTGAAAAAACAGTTATTTTATTATTATTAATAATAAAAATAATATTGGTGGACAATCCACACAGCGCCATCTATCCCCAAACTAAGCATTGCTATGGGAACCAGGCAACCAGGCAGCAAGATAGAATACATATATACTTTTTGTAAATACTTACATATAATACATATTAACACTCTAATTAAGTTAACCTTACAGTCTTTGGTAATAGATAAACGCTTAACATTTGGTTGGCCCTCTACGCGACCCGTCACTTACCTGTATGAAAAGTATAATATAAATAAATTTTAACGAATCCAATTATTCGTCAAGGTTATAGCGAATGGCTTCTAACTTTCTGGCGAAGCAAGAAGGTCAGCATCCTCATAATGGGGCTACATTTTAAATTCTCTTATTAAATTTCGCATTAGCGAGTTGCAATAAATTAGAGCCACCAGACACTCCAGTCTGCTAACGAAAATATATTGAAGGCTGTAGCTACTAGCTATGTACAGACAGAGATCCGAATGAACCTTGAAGCCGTTTCGCAAATCATTATTTACTGCTCGATTTTATTGTTCCGTGTTGATACTATTGTACTGGGAAAGGGATGTACGGAAACCAAATAAATGAAAGGAGAATTCCCAAAAACGTACGGCCTTAAAACCTTAATGAATGATGGGTCATTTCTGGGCATTCTCTGTACATTTTTTCGATATGCGTATTTTGGGGCTGACGCTCCTTAATAAAAATTTAAAAGTATCAAATAATAATATATTCGATTGTAAAACCACAGTCAACACCCAAAAACTGAAGTGATTGCAAAAAAAGAACTCAAATCTAACTGTCGGAATTAGTTCGGGCGAAAATTACGTCGTGGTTAGCACAAACTCTGTATGAACTTGTGTGATCAGAAAACTCAGTATTCATTTATAACCATGATCATAGTAATTTATTCATAAGATATTAATTTATAAAATTAACCTACTATAAAAATTGATTTATTAGTTTCCTATTAGCCATCCCACATCGCCATTATCCCAAGACTAGTTCCAAATTGGATAGCGATCTACAGAGACTGCAATTCATAAATAAATATGGCGGCGGCCGCCATCTTGCCGAGTTTGGCCCGTGTGGTGCGTGAGAAGAATTCTAACGCGAGTAGATCTTCCTCCTTAGCGATTTTCAATGAATGAATTGCAAATATTTTTACTATTCGATATATTGTTTTCCTAGTAGATCAGTGTCATCTTATCGATTACTGGCTGCTGAGGTATTAGTCGATGAAATTCGACGAATTATTCCTTTCCTAGCATCTTTTTATTATAATTTGGACCGGTAAGCGAAGGGTTTCAAGTTTACTCTCCGCCCCGGCCAAACGTTTATGTGAACATAAGGTTGGCCCTCTCTTAATGTTTAACTACATATTATGTTCATACCACATAAATCAGTTTTCGTAATCGCGTTTATAAAACGACGAACATGTCCCAAATAAGCATCAAAACAGTTTCATTCGTAATATAAACAAAACAAAATCCCTTGAGTTTTATTTAATAATTGCTAGGAAAAATATATCTGCCGTCTCGAACAGCGATATTCTAAAGTATACAGTTTATAAGGTGTGCGTGTCGGGGTACCCGCGGGGAAATCATCGCGGCGCGGCCTCAATTCCGATTACGGCGCGGCGTTGTGATGACCGCTTTGTTTTCTTGGCTTTTTCACAAATGAAACACGAATCCGTTTTGTCCTGAGATCACACAGATTTATGTACAACTGTAGTGTTTGGCCAACTCGGGCCCACCGCTATCAAGATGTAGGAAGAGACCTACGAAGGAACTTAATATTTGAAAATAATATTTCAATATATTACAGGCGACTGAGTCGTAGCTAGTTATACTCGTGAACTTGTAATTTTTAACTCAACCGATTGACGTTTCCCGTGTATTTCTTTAACAATTCGATGGAAATTAATGGTTTTTCGAGAGTGCGTGGTGGTCTAGTGGTACTGATCCCGAGTTTCAATCCGGAGGTCGCCGGTTCAAATCCCGACGTGCACCAATGAGTTTTTCAATTGAAAGATTTATGTGCGCAATACCACGTTTTCAAAACGGTGAAGGGAAACATCGTGAGGAACCGTGGTTTGAGAGAACCAGTGACTCGAATCGATAGAAAGAATTGTTTTTCTATCTACTGTACTTAATTAAGAACGAGCAACGAATTTTTTGTCGTAGAGCGTGCCGGTCACCGATCACTGAGCTGCTTATTGTCACTTAATTCACAGATATTTTTGGACAATGGATCTGACCTCGGTAATTTCCTGAATATCATTGTAAGCTGGTCGATCTATTTCTATTTTTTATCTTTATATTACTAAACACAATAACGGTGTACATTACTAACATTAGAAATTAACGTTGTTCAAGTAGTAAAATTAACACGATTTAAAAAAATCAGAATAATTTGTAATATTTAACTCGCCTCACAGTCCAGTTGGTAGTAACCTTGTGTACTGCGCTGTTGGTCCTGGGTTCGATTCTCACAAATTACAAACATTTGTGTCGAACACGTGTTTGTTCTGTATCCGGGTGTTAATATGTATTAAATGTTTGTACTTAAAACAGTATTATATCAGTTGTCTGCTTCCCATGATAGAAGCTGTGCTTAGCTTACTTTGGGACTAGATGGTGCTTTTTGAAATGTCCACCAATATATATTTTATTTATTTTATATAACCGTATTGAAGAATATTACCGTTATTTATTATTATTATTTTTTACCAAAAAATGTTTATTTCTTCTGTCTTCATACCAAATTATGTAACATTATATTATTTTACAATATTGTAACAGAAGTAATTTCTATATAAAAAACTTTCACGAGTAGTTTTTCTGTCCACCATGTTTTGTTACAAAAATATATTATTTAACATTTTGATAACATTGCAAAAAGGACGTTTTACATTCCAGAGAAGACGTTGAAGATATTAAATATGCAAGAGCAAAGCGCAGTATCAGCTCAAAAGCGATTTCGGCGTCTAATTTAAAATGTCTAAATTGGAGACGTTTTAACTTGAGACGAGTTTGATAAGTTCGTCCCTCTCACTTTGTTAGTTCACATTCAGCTGTCGTCTCGTCGACTAGTACGGGAGGAGGAAGGTTAGTGCCCCTCACTAACCTTCCTCCTCCCATACTAGTCCTCCGTAGTACCCGTCTGAATAATTTCACCTCGATTCGTGAGGAAGCAATCGCGGCATTGACTTCGCCACTTGTCCTTGTAAGAGTATGTTTTGACTATAAACTTTTGTCTACCCGCTTCTATTTCTGATGGAATTTCGGTTGTACCATATTTGTTACTGAAGAATACGGTAATATAGTAGAAACAAATACTGTGTTTATATCAACTGCGTTTATTCCAATGTTTTAAGAGCAGTAGAACTCTCGCCAAGTTCGCCCGGGGAAGTACTGCCACCATGCGCATTTCTGCCGCCAAGCAGTAAAGCATTCGCGTTGCTGTGTTCCGGTTTGAAAGGTGTGGTTGCCGGTGAAATTACAGGCACATGAGACATTCCACCTTCACGTCTCACAGTTACGGGCGCATACGATGCGACTTGGGTCTTGTCATACCTAGTATGGGAGGACCCAAGTCGCATCGGGTGTTATGGGCCGAGGTTACCACTTAACACCAGGTGGGCCCTCGGCTCGTTCCGTAAATGTATTGCATAAAAAAAAAAAAACCGAGGTACATAGACCCGCAGCCGATAGCGGAATGGCGTGCACGACCGTTGCCTACCCGCTGTCTTATATAATTAACTAGCTGCTGCCCGCGACTTCGTCCGCGTGGAATTAGATTTTATCACGCACCCCTATTTTACCCCTCGGAAAAGTAGCCTAAGTTACTCCTTGTTACATCAGCTATCTACCAGTGAAGGTCCCGTCAAAATAGGTCCAGCCATTTCAGAGATTAGCCGGAACAAACTAGACTTAGCACAAGTTTGCTTCATTTCAGACGGTTCTCAACTGAGATGTTATTTAAAGATAAAGATAGTTTATTTGCTTGTTATTTTTTTACTTATTCTATAACCTATATCCCTCGTTTCGTCCAGAGCGTCTGTAGTGAAAAGTTTCCTCTATATATCGGTTTTGACGCGTGAATATCTGTTGCGAAAGTTTTTTTTTTTTTTTTATGTAATACATTTACGGGACAAGCCGATGGCCCACCTGGTGTTAAGGTGGTAACCTCGGCCCATAACAGCCGATGCGACTTGGGTCCTCCCATACTATTTATGACAAGACCCAAGTCGCATCGTATGCGCCCGTAAATGTGAGACGTGAAGGTGGAATGTCTCATGTGCCTGTAATTTCACCGGCAACCACACCTTTCAAACCGGAACACAGTAACGCGAATGCGTTACTGCTTGGCGGCAGAAAAGGGCATGGTGGCAGTACTTCCCCGGACGAACTTAGCGAGAGTTCTACTGCTCTTAAAGTTATAATCCAAGCGGAGTATTAGTTGTGTCAAGTTACATGATGTGGGTTTCGTTGTCTGTTATAATCGGTCAATCGATTAGGTGGTTATTTAGCCAAGTTTCTGTTGCTTTGCCTTCAAAGCGAGGACCTTGGTCCTATGTCAGTCCTTGTCTTGATTTCGTTAGACGCTGTGCCAAAAAGAGATGAAAAATCGATGTGATATGAATCCCCGCCTGATCTTGCCAAAACAGTTCATCACCAAAAAACTACCAATTATTGGCGTAGAAATATTTAGTATTTTTTTGTGCTGGCACCAAAATATAAGGCAAAATATAAGCACTCATGTTTGAGGGCTGGTGGCCTGTACAGTCGGGCAGACTCCGATTTTCATTTGAAAGAAAAGAAAGAAACATCAAGTCACTGGTTTTAATTCTACCGTGCGATGAGTTTATCTATTGATAACATATTCCTAAAACGGCGAGGAATATCATCGTGAGGAAACTGGACTCAGACATCCCTGAGGTTGTTACTAATCTTTAAAAAAACTGAGAGTCTGATGGTCATTATAAGTATATTTTTTTCTTCATAAAGCAATTATTACTGTAGCCTCCATATTCATTATAATTTTGAGGTTTGAACTTTCATATTTTGGCCGGAAAAATAACAAGATCCTCGTAATTTGCCTTCCTATTTTGGGAGTCATACACTTTCACGGCAATTTACTAAATCCTATGTAGTTTCTGAAATCATCGAATAGAAGTCTAGTTTCTTTATTACTTTTTAACTGCTCCATTGTCTCATAAAGTTTATACGCTAGTAAAGGTTTTAAAATCGATACATTTTCTTCGTTCGATTTTGTCCCACCCGGGACAAATATTTGTGTGATGTGATGTTTGTTCTGTGTTATGTATATATTTACACCAAAAGTATAGAAGTTATCATTAATTTTGCTAGTTCCCATAGCTATGTTTAGTTTGGCGCTAGGTAGCGCTATGCGAAATGTTCTCCTTTTTTTAAATTAGTTATGAAAAACTCGAGACATTTATATTTTAATCAATGTTAGATCCCAGACGAGCTTTTTAAAATCCATTTACACGATTTTCTCGTACTAAAATGAAGCTTGTTTCCCTCGAAGGACCGATCTTCAAACTCTCTTTACTTTCCATTAACTCTAGATGTAACGACCGTAGAACTACTACGCTCATAAAAACTGTACTATTTTGCATTTTGAATGATTTAATGAATAACTAATTTTATAGTTCAAAGTTCTTTTCCATTTTATTTTTTGTCTAACGAGTTTCTGAGACGAGTTATAGTTAATTTCAATATCGTTTACAAGAGAGCTTTAATTTTCACTTTATTTCAGCTAATTGCTGTACTAAATGCTTCGTAACTTTTTGAAAATAAACTCTTTTTAGGGTTAAGCTCGCCTTTGTACATATTTTTTATATACGTTAATTTATGTTTATTTTTACTGTGTACAATAAAGAATAAAGAATAAAGAAAAATAAAAGAAAACAGTTGTTCATTTGTCGCAACAAAGTTTTAATTCGATTTAAATATTTAAACGTTTTTATTGGCTATGCTGTCTATCAATAAAGTATTTTGTAGCAAGTTCTGATAAGCATACTCTCTACAACTCTGCTTCAGCGCTGTAAGTCGCGGGTTAGACCCAGGAAATACATTTATGTGACGTACATGATGCAGATATTTATGTATTTAGGGTCTTCACATATGTGTATTAAAAAATATAAAAAAGTATTCTATCAGTTATTTACTTCCCGTAGAACGAAATGTGCTTAGTTAAGGGCTTTTTACTTTAAATTTTATTACTTACTGATGTGTCCAAGCGTTTTCATAATTATAATTTATTGATTTGTATAAAACATTTCACTGTATTATTATTTTGTAATACCAATATCTTAATAAATATTGTTCAAATAACTGACAAAATGTAATATAATATCCATCTAGTTTATTTTTTGCGTATAACGATGCTTTTTAATTCTATTTGACTGGCCTCATAGCTCAGTTGGTAGTAACCCTTCCTTCTGTGCTGTAGGTCGTGCACCCAAGACAATCATTTATGTGACATTTGTAACATTGATAATTGTTCTGTGTCTGGGTGTTAATATGTATTATATGTATGTATTTACAAAAGAAAAGTATATAAGTATTATATCAGTTGTCTGGTTCCCATAATACAAGCTATGCTTAGCTTACTTTAGGGCTAGACGGCGCTGTGTGAAATGTCCACCAATATTCATTTATTTATTATTCATTTATTTTAATATATCCCAGAGAGTCACCGAGATGCAAATAATGAGCTTAAACTCTGAAACTACGTCCGCCAGAGCAAAGATCATGAAGCAACTTTCCTCCAGCGGACAATCGAATGGAAGAATACACTCCCAACAAAACTTAACTGTGACTAGTTGATCAAATGAAAACAACACACTGTATACCGCAATAAAAACTTTTTGTATATTGGACGTAACACTAGAAGTTTTAAATACGGAAATACTGAATTGTGATTAATCTAAGTCACAGTCGTTGTATTGCAATATTGCGTGCTTAACCGCTAGTTAGGGTTGCCAGCAGGAAATACAAAAAAAAATAGTTAAGATAACTGATAGTGCAAAGAGCTTGCGTTTCTCGTCGAATACCCGCATTTTTTTATGACTGGACAATTTGCTGTGGACCGCAGATGGCCTTGACAGCGTTTACACGGGCTTTTGGTGAGAACGGACGGCTCTCAACCGAATACCCGCATTATTGGATGCGGCATGGGTTTCCCATACATCAGTAGGAGGCATCTAAAGTCATTTTGCCTTAATTACGGGTAGAGTTTAAACAACATTCATGTCACTTTCTCTCTGTTCTTTGAAAAAACTCCCACGCTAGTGAAGTATTCCACAAAATATTACATACAAATGTACAATGTATGTTATAATATGTACAAAATATTTTATAGAAATCCAACTTCATAGTCCATTCATTGTGGGAATATTCTGCGTTTAACCCCCAGCTCAGCTGAGAGCCGGCAGCTTAAGTATGCCGGCTCTTCATGGCAGAAAGTGTTAGAATTAACATATGGATGAAAAGTTTTAAAGTGCAAAATGGTTTGTCGGAAGTTCACACTGCTCGCTCTGCTATTTTTAGCATAAAGCTTTTTTAATTGTATATGTTAGCGATGGGAAATTATTCGTCTGTTTTTTAATTTAAAATATTTATATGTAATTTGTATAAACTTATCATATATAAATGTCTTATTTTATTTTGTAACTTGATTTTTTTATTGTTAATTTAAATTACTCACATGTTTGTAATACTGCAATGTTCCGGAAAACTGAAAATTATTTTATTGTATTTAATTAAAAATATATATTCATGTATAAATTATGTACCTATTTTACATTTACACTTAAAGTCAAAAGCCAGGGCTAAGTACAAGCTTCCGATTACATTATTTTCACTCCTTAAGAATTCAAAACACAAAATATGATAAACCACAACAGATTACAATTTTCACACAAAAATGCATTAATTTACACTTTTAGCACAGAGACGCTTACCATTCCACTGTCGACAAGCGATAGTACATTGGATATCATCCACAGAAACCCAGACTTAGATTTTGAATTTGAGTTCAGGCAAATGTCACAAGCAATGAAAATTTGGATATTGCTAGAACGTGCCAGTTTTGTCATAAATCATTCCTTCATCGAACATGAATAACTCATTCGTGTACGGTTGCACAGGATTTGAACCAACACCAAGTCGCTCACCCCGCACCTTATATCAACTACAATAGCCAATAATAATAATAATAATAATATTTCAACAGTACCTATGTATGTTTTAAGTGCTTTGTTTTCTTTTTTCTTATTGGCGTGTCAGATAAATGTTTTTCTTTCTTTCTTTCCTTTTCGTAGTATTTTGGTAAGTATTTGGGTTCAAACCTTTCACCTCCAGTGCTACACATGATAAACCCTTAAGCCCTGCTGGCGGCCCTAACCGGAATCGATGGCCGGCGCCGGGCGACGACCGCGCGGCCCCGACGCGGCCCCGACTCAGTGCACTGAACGCAGCAGCGCAATGCCTTTACTTTATAATGTAATATTTATTACGCAGTTAAAGTAATTAAGTAATTTATTCAGTAAAGTAGTTTAGTAATTTATTCATGTTAATGATGAAATGGTTAAGCTCGGCGAATCTAGTACGAGGTATTAATGCGTAATGAAGATGCGGGGAAACCTCGGAGTAAAGTGAAGAATTAGTAACTCTGACCAACATGACAAGACTTTATTATAAATAAATACAGGGTAGGCAACGCATTGGCATCTCCGAGGATGCAAATGTCAATAGGCGATGGTAATCACTTAACAGGTGGGCCGTCTGCTTGTTTGCCTATATTCAAATAAAAAAATATTAGATGACCTTGCTTGTTATAAAAATCTTTTTATCCCTGTATTCTCGCGTGACGAAGCCATGAACAGAAGCTAGGAAAATAAAATTGACCACAACTCAAAATATTTGTGTTGCGCTACTGTTCGACCGTACATTGTCACTGGGTCCCCGCAGCGATGCCGATGTTATCGCTAGAGTTCGATCGCTACCTGCTTTGTGTATGAATGAATTACTGGTGTTGTCCGCTAAACGAGCGTGCAATGGACAGCCGGGAAGTTATTGCAAGTTCATTGGCCGCAGTGTAATTTACCCTTAGTGCCTCGAGGACCGGCATGTCTACAACCAAACTTTTCGAAGATAAGTGTCGAGTGCACGAAAGTATCGTCTGACTGGTCTCACAGCTCGGTAGTAACGCTGTCTAGCTATAGGTCGTGGGTTCGATTCCCACCCAGGACAAACATTTGTGTGACGACACATAGATGTTTGATCTGTGTCTCTTTATGTATTATATGTAATTATTTACAAAAAAATATATATTTAAGTATGTATATCAGTTGTCTGGTTCCCATGATACAAGCTATTATTAGCTTACTTTGGTGCTAGATGGCGCTGTGTGAAATGTCCACTAGTATTGTTATTATTCATTATTATTATTATTCCAGACTTCCCATTGAAGAAGAAGCTTAATTGACACAAGAGAGTAAAATCTTAAGATTTTTGTTTAGTATTATCTATCACATATCTATCTTTCTAATGCCATTATGAGTACCAGCATTAAATGTATTAAAGCGAATAAAAATATTCGATCTAAAAGTTAGTTAATGCGCATTTCATATGAATATAAAGCTACTCATAAATTCATAGTTCTTACAAATGGAAGGTTGCCATTTTCCATAGCAATTTCCCATCGGCAAGGAAACGCCCGGAATTGAGGATATCCCATAATATCTATGTGACATTTCTCTCATTATAAGCTTTTGCGAACCTTAAAGGCGGAATGTATTATTGTGATGTGATGTGTCGTGATGCGTCAGGAAGAAAAATGGAGCGACATTTCACCACAATAATGTAATTACATACAACCATACAAAATTATATGAAAAAGGGATATGTTATCGGCGCGTGATGCCACACAACATCATTATTTATTTTACAACTAGCTGCGCCTCGCGGTGATTAAGTCAACCCACGGGAACACTGCACTTTTCCGGGATCAAAGCCTATCTTGATACCAAATTTCATCCATTCAGCCGTTTGAGCTTGAAAGAGTAACAAACATCCATACAAACTTTCACGTTTATAATATAAGTAGGGTAAGGTGATCACGGTTTAATAGTGCGTTTTTGGCTGCCGGGTAGTCCTAAAGTATTAAAGTAATTATAATTGCAGTGGCTGTTATACTCGTAGTAAGTTACTTTATAAGTTTTATGTGAAAATATACTTCTGGCAAAAAGGAAAGTAAATAAATTATAAGGCTGCGTAAATCTTAATATCGCAATTTATGAGTTGTCAGGAAGGCGAATTATTTCGGTTTCTCGCCTAATTTAATGTTGTTTATGACGCAAAAGTGAAAATATATACAAAATAATAGAAGGGTTTCGTTGGATGTAAGCTTAGAATTTTTCAATGTGTGATGCTTGCTTCATGCCAAACGTTGCTCTGACTCTAAAGCTCCGTTTTGTTCGTCATTTTATATATTTTATATACTGCTTTTTGTACGAATCACGCAATTCTATGGAAATAAAGTTTTGACTATGACTTTGACTCGGGTGAAACCATCAGGTTTCGTCCCAGTATTATAGAAAGCCAGCATTATATTATTAAATATGATGATATCAAGATAACAAATCCAAAGCAAGTACTTTGATTATTAATATATAATAATTATATAATTTTATAATTTTATATGGTCACTCATAACTTGGTATAAAAAATGCAGTACGAAGATTAAAACATTAGCCTCTTTTTAATACAGCGCTATTTCCATTGTCCCTTGGAAAGAACGTTGAAATGAGAAAAGCCTTTTTTATAATAAAGATGAACCGTTACAAGGGAGTCGACAATTCATTATGGAATAGTATGGCGGAGAATGCTAGCTACAAAACGGGCTTTGATAAAATTCCTAGCAGGTTTCATTTTTGCTACCCGTTGAACTAATTACTTTTTTATGGAGTTACGCGAGTAGGTCGGTCATAGTGGTGGATAGTATTAAGTGGTATCTTCTGCCCATAACAAGCAATACGACTTGGGTCCTATACTTAGGTACAACAAGACTCAAGTGGCATCGTATGCGCCTGTTACTCAGAGACGAAGTTGGAATGTTTGTGCCTGTAATAATTGTCGCTTACGATAAGTCGGCGGTCAAGGGTCGACACGATAAACCGTAGACTTGTTTGACGAATAAAACGTTGCTATGTTATGCTATGCGTTGTGATCTCGCAGCAATTTTTTTTATTACAAATTACAATTACAATTTTAGCAAATGCACGGCTACAAAACGACTTCTAAACCACGCAAACGTTACTGCAGTCAAAATGTACGAAAAGCGAACACAAGAAACAAAGCGACTGCAACACAGGTACCGTGCCGTTTACATTAAATCAATATTGTTTTTACCGTTTGTTATCGCAAAAGTTTGTTCTGCGAAACTACAGCGGGAAATTAAATTATCAAAGCTCGCTTCGCTCCAGTTTCACGATCGCTCCGCCGTAATGAAAGTTACAGTTTTGAGTGATATTTTCGCGGCAATAGTTGCTAAATGATTCCAAGTGAGGCTGTTCGAGGGTGGCGTCGGGAGAGGTCGACGAACTGTCAAACTAAGGGCTTCTGTCCACTAATACAGCCTCTAGTCCAGTAGCAACTTACTGGTCGAAATGGCTTTTGTAATTAGGACTGGCTGAAATATCGAAATATCCATGAGAAATAGTAATATGCCATCCAATCCGCCACGTACTGTTTGTTATAGAGGTAGATGCGAAAGTTTGGATGGATGGATGTTTGTTACTCAAACACGCCAACAGTTAGATATACCAATAGGGACAAGAACCAATAGATTATAGTCTGGAATAGCACATAGGCTACTTTTCACCCCGGAAAAGTACAGTGTTCCCGTCGGTTGACTTACTCACCGCGGGGAATACCGCGGGACGCAGCTAGTATAATATATAATATTGCTGGACAATTCACACAGCTCCATCTAGTCCGAAACTAAGCTTACTTTGTACCATGAGAACCAGACAACTGATAGATTACTTTTTTTTTTGTAAATACATTTAGTAGTTGCGGCAAACATTGTACGGTGATCGTAAAGTTTTATAGGTCTTGGAGGTTTGTGTTAATCTGTATAGTTATTTATTTTTATGTATTATATTTTTTGTTTCGGCTAATCTCTAAAACGGCTGGACCGACTTTGACGGGACTTTCACTGGCAGATAGCTGATGTAACAAGGATTAACTTAGGCTACTTTTCCGAGGAGTAAATAGGGGTGCGTGATAAAACCGAATTCCACGCGGACGAAGTCGCGGGCAACAGCTAGTTAGTAATATGATTTACCCTACGTAGGTAGAACAAGATCCAAGTCGCATCATATCGTGAAGGTGGAGTGTCTCAAGTGCCTGCAGTTTCACCGGCAACGGATTACTGCTTGGTGGCAGAAATTGATATGGTAGGAGTACGTCCCCGGATGAACTTGGAGCCTGTAGGCAGAATTTTCCCAAGAAAGATTGACTGTAGATATAAGAGAAATGTCATCATCGAGTGTTTGAATCGCCATATGAAATACCTATCCCGTGTCCCTCAGGAGGGGCGGGGGGCGGGGGGGGGGGGGGGAGTGTCCCCTTGTTGACTCTCGCACCACGTTACGCTGTTTTATTGATAAATATTTGTCTATTTCTGGATTGGAACGGTTTCATTTACTTATGGCTGAACATGCTTACATTAAAATTATATTTGGCTGAACATGCTAACACGAAACTTACATTTAACTGAACATGCTAACATTAAAACATTTTGTTCTGTGATTATGGATTGAGAATGGTTTAGTGATGTTGTTAGTCTGACGATCAAAATCTATGTTGGAGCGATGTCGATCCAGGTGGCTTACGTTCAGGTCGTGGGTTCGAATCGTACAATGAGCTCGCTTTCGGTGAACGGAAACATGGTGAAGATACCGTAGCGTGGTAGTAAGGCATGCCTGGCTGGCTAGCTACCCGTTGAGAATCTGCTACCAAGCACCTAAGAGTGTTTGGTAGCCTCACTTAACTGACTATAGTCAGTTAACATGATGTGATACAGAGTCAAAGCTAAACCTGTAAGTAATTAGAACAAAATTGGTTAACGATTTAGTGGCGTAGGTATCAAATAATATATAATTCTAGCATAATAATTGAATAAAAAAAAATTGTGAACGAAAAATGTTGCGTCTCCAACCAAACAGGTAATAGGGTTAGTTAGAAGATTGCCACAGAAAACCATCCGACTATAATACCCGCAAATAATATAATTTCACCTATAGGAAAAGCGGAATGTTTGATACCGCTGGAATCCATCCGTTTGGCGCATGCGCGGCCTACCCACCGATACGACGCAGTCAGACCTCTCGCCTCGTCCGTAGCGCGCGCTACGTCGCATCGCTTAGCACCGCGTAGCACCCCGCAGTATCGTAGCCACAAGTTACACCAGTGAATCTACACAGTGATCTTACTGACGTAGTGATCGTACTGACATTACAGTGGTTTTATTACTGTGAAGTCAGCGACACTCGCTTTGGAATTTTGACGTAATGCTGACGCTGTGCTGTTTGTGATGTAAGTTTCTTCGCGGTGTTTGCGTGAGTCATCGAGGCGCACTGTTTTTTAATCTGTTTCATGTTTCCTACTCAGTGATATAGGAGCCTGGAACCGCTTGAATAATTTACTTAATTGATCCCCCGAACTAATTCGGTTCCCGATATTGTCTTTGTTTGAGGCCGAGCAAACAATCACTTGGGTGAGCCAAAAGCCCTTTTAATTAAATTGCTTAAGTTATTCACGTCTGAATGGGATCGGCTTATGACTGGGATACTTAATTGCTTAGTAAGTTATATGGTGACGGGAATATTACACAACACAACTTTCATATCACAAGTTGAAAGCATTGAAGTGTGAAGACAGTGACGCAGCGGTGACGAGGAGGCTGATATTTTTAGAAACCAAAGCGACTGAAGTACACACGGAGGCCTAGTGTGCTACCGCTATTGTTCTAGACCAATGCAGGCGTCTCTCAAACACGCTACAATTATTGTAAAATGAGCTTAACCGCGTTGATTCTAGATTCAAAATGGCTTACTTGCGTCGGGCACCTCGGCGATGAAGTGTTCTCGTTTTGCTGAATAGATTTGAACTGTCACTCGTCGCATTTAGTGTTAATATCGCGTGTGTTATGTGTTTTTATACTGACATAGCGGCAAGTAAGCGAGGATTCCTGAAGGTAGTACTACGAGGTTCTCTGTGGCCCCGGCCAGACGAACAATCCCACTATCGCTGGAAGAGTTCCAGAAATGAAATGGCTTTTTGCAAGCTTACTTCACAGCAAATATTTGTTCGGAGCGTGATAGTACGGTTCGCAGTTTATGATATCGACGCCACAAGGATTCTTTCTAAAACAGATTCCTATTATATAAAATATTTTATAGGCTGCCGAAATTATTCTGGATTGGAACTAAAATGCTCACAGATGGATTTATTAAATAAATGTACACTTACTCGTGCAGTTTGCTCTACGCTACAAAAAGCAACCAAATCGGATGTAGTTTAATGATTTGTTAATCAGGTTGTGTTGCGTGACGACGTAGACGAAGGATTTTCACGTATTTGTTGTAAACCTCGTTAATTTATTCAAGCAATGGAAAGCTTGTGGGCTGGGGTTTTCTGGGTATCGATTCTGGAAAATTTGTAGGAATATATATCACTTGGAACATTACGAACGGTCACAGTGATATAAACAACAGCCAGTTGATATATTTGTTCTGACGGAACGAGCCGATGACATTAAGTTCTAGCTAGACGGCTATAAGACTTAGGCAATCCCCTATTTACGAATATGAAGGCCTGCGGCTAGCATCTTAAATTCTTGGTTAAAGTTAATTTGTTAAATGTATTTTTTATCCAGCTTTAGTGCTCATCAGTCAGAAGTCTCATCTAGACATTCCGCTTACTATTCCTTTTTCATTTTAGGAACGATCAATTCATTATTGCTTGCTTACTTTAACCTACATTCTTTATTTTTTTTCCATTCTGACTTTTATTTCTATTACAATAAAAAGAGCCTTTTTGATCCTTTAAATGTTGCAATCCCAAATAGATACAACTTATACGAACATATCACTTATTCTAGCACTTATCACTAAATCCTTGGAAAGTTCTCGGAAACGCATGAGTCATCGCATCCCCGAACGAACCCAATTTCGTTACGAGGGATGAATCACCCCTGCTAGGGGACAGTTCGATAATTAGTTAAATAACCCACCCCACACGACTGGGAAAGATCATGAATGGAATAACAAGAGGTAAATTGCATTTGGGGAAATAGAGCGAGATATTTTTTTTGGGAATGGCGAAAGAAATGGAATAAGTTTCCGCTTTTCTTTGTATTTTTGGGTAATGAATATAGTGAGAAAAGCTGAATACTTTTTTGCATTGCAACGTTATGAAACAGCGCCTTTTCGATTTAATGTTCAATTAGTAGAGATGTCAACATAAGTATCGCGTCTTTTATTGAAGTAGTCTTTGCGACTTTGGTAATTTCATAAAATTTCAATTGTTATTCTCTAAACTAATAATTATCCTGGTATTCTAAAGTCACTAATTGAGAATAGTGTCCTGACCTCTCACTGAGCAAATTTGGAGTTAACGGGGCATAAAGTCCCATGCGGAAAATCGAATGCCGTTGAGACTAACAATGAAACTTACTGTTATCGGATTTTCAAAAAGACACATACTACAGTAACTATCTTTCGTATCAGTGCTAGTTCTTTGCAGCCGGGGATTTGTGACTCCCTCGAGCCGAACTACTAAATTACTAAGTCTACAGTTCGGACACAAGAATTGTGTTACACTGGAGGTTTCAAACGTTAGTAGGTACACTTTCCCATGCCTTTGATTCCCACTAACCACGGAAAAATGCTTCGAGTAACCAAATCTTTTTCATTACCAATTGTCCGATAACGCCAACCGAGCCTCATACAAAAGAAGGCCAATTTTACTGTTTCCAAAAATAGCAGCCGTCTAAGTCAAGGTCGACCCCGCTACGGCCTTTGTTTAAATATTGATGTCTGTGTGTGTAATATCATTCGGTTGCTATGGTGTGCGAGGGTCCCGTACAATGGGGGCTTTATAAATCAATTACCTTACGCAATTGGGTGTTGGCGCCACAGCTACTTACTGATAGTCCACCCAACACTCCAGTGTCGAGTGTTTTAGTGGCAACCTAAACGCACTCCAACGTCACTGTCGGGAATGATGGGGTAGATAAGTTCTTTGTACATTGATGGTTTGCTGTACTTAATAGCAATTTTGCCAACGAATATGTCATATCTGAATTTAGCTTGGTTTTGTTGCTCTCGCAAGGACATGGAGCCAGTATATTTTGACATAATTCCTTATGGTGGAAACTTCACTGGTTTCTGTATTACATATCAGTATGAATTTAACATGATTCATTTAGTTAGTTTCCCAAATAAACAAAATAAAATAAAATATAACAGTATATTTTGGAATTTATCAGCTAGCTTCATAGTGTCCAAGATTCATCGTAAGAAAGTTATTCTCTCTACTGACTGCTTCGTCACTGGCTCGGTGGTGATAGGATTAAAATACGCCTCGGAAAGGCTCATTTCGTGCACTAGACAGATTACTTTAGATATTCGGTTTCCATACGATATTTTCGTTTACCGTTTTGAGAAATTGTATTCATACATACATAGTTCAAGGTAAGGTTTGACTCATTAGTGCCATTCTAGATTTCAACCAGCGACTTTTGGAACGAAATTTGGGCTCTGTAATTCTCAATATAGCTCGCATAATTTCTGCTGATAATATGACTAGTTTTGTATTCACAATAATTACTCACATATCCATTACCCTCATTATCTACATTTATACATTTTCGTATCATTTTCACAACACTTGTTTTCACTCACTCACCAACAGAATAACAGCCGTTCTGTTGATCCTTGAGAGCGTGGTGGACTAGTACTGACCCCGAGTTTCAATCCGGAGGTCGCCGGTTCAAATCCCGACGTGCACCTATGAGTTTTTCAATTGAAAGGTTTATGTGCGCAATACCACGTTCTCAAAACGGTGAAGCAAAACATCGTGAGGAAACCGACATGTCCTAGAACTGAAAATTCGAAGACATGTGTCAAGTGCACGAATGGAGCCTCTTTGAGGTGCACTTAAAATCCTTTCACCACGCTAGTTCCAGATAGCCAGTGACAAGTGGCTCATTTTGATCCTGATATTTATTAGTATTATAACAAAACGTGTATATCACGGTATATTGCTAGTCATAAAATAACATAAATAGATGCGTGCGCAACTAACATAGTTTGTACGGCACTTCACTCGAAAGCTTCGAAATATGGCTGATATGATATCGTATGTGCGTTCATATCATGGTTTGGTATGCTTTGTCAAACCAATTTATCTATTGGCATGTTAGCTCAAGGGTTCTTGAAGGGCTTGATAGAGTACTGTCACTTAAACGGTTAGCTTGCAGCTTTTGATAAAGAAAGAAATAAAATAAATATTAGCTTGTATCATGGGAACAGGACAACTGATGGAATACTTAAGTACTTTTTTATTAAAAACGTACGTATTAATACATATACCTAAATGCCCAAACACAGAACATCTATATATGTCACACAATTATATTTTTATGTGATACAGTTATGAAACGAGCCGACGGCCCACCCGGTGTTAAGTGGTAACCTCTGCCCATAACAACTGATGCGACTTGGGGCCTCCGCTACTAGGTACGACAAGACCCAAGTCGCATCGTATGCGCCCGTAAGAGTTTAACTGCTCTTAAATGTTTGTCCTGGGTGGGAACCGAACCCGCGACCTACAGCGGAGAAGGCTACTAGGTCCGTATAGTATATATTTATTTGTATCGGTCTGTGAAATGCGCAATTAGTAGGGCGACGTGGAAGTGTGACTAGCAACCGCCCGCAGCTTCTGTTTGTCTTTTCCTTAGCAACCGCGACCATTGTCCAGTAAGCGTTACCAGTAATACTGGAGACATTTGTGGTCATTGTTGTACCTCAGAGTAGATTAATATACATAAAATCAGACGGTATAGTGAACAATTATCATCCACAGCTATCAGAATATCACCCTAAAAACATAATCTATGTCAGCGGGTAAATGTGGAAACATTGCCTACATTTTTTAGATAAATAAATAATAAAATAAATATTGGTCGTCGTTGCACACAGCGCCATCTAGCCCCAAAGTAAGCTAAGCATAGCTTGTGTCATGGGAACTAGACAACTGTTAAAATAATTATACACTTTTTTAAATAAGTACATATAATATCAACACCTAGACACTGAAAAAACATCTATGTTCGTCATACAAACCTTTGTCTTTAGTGGGAATCGAACCCACGATCTACAGCGCAGAAGGGTTACGACGAACTGAGCTGTGAGGCCGTTCAAAGTTAGATTAACAGTTATTGTTTTAATCGCCTGAATATAAAATACAAATGGCTTGTTTCAACGAAAACTAATATGCAAACGGTTTATTAATTGTTTTTAATTACTATCCACGCAATTGTTTTTGTGATGAAATAAACAAATAGCCCACTTGTTGATACTGTTTTAGCCTTCGCACATTTATCAGCATTACACAGTCTCGAGTTGATATCTTGAGACATGAAGACGGAAAGTGGAATGCGCTTGTAATTTCACCGGCCTGCATAACATAAGCAGCTAACTCTTAATATGTTTTAACTCCAAATAGCTGTAAGTTTTGAGTATCTCAAATATAAAAATAAAATAAATAAGTTATATTTTTCAAGATGGCCAGAACTATGAAAAAGCTATGCTGCATTTCTTATTTCGTGATCGTGCGAGAGCAAATGGCTTGAAGTCACATTTTTATTCGGCCCGATATCACGCGTTTAGTAATATTAAATGAAATTATTGCCATATGGAAGTTATTAAAATAAAAATAGTTTAAGATATTTATTTAGAGTATTTTATCTTGTTTTTAAGTTTTATGTGAATCGTCTGGCTTGGAGGAAATTGAATAAAATATACGTGCGTCAATAAGCTTGATATAGGCCAAGAATAGGGCTCCAATGCTCAAACTATCTATCAATTCAAGTCACTGGTTCTTTCGAACCAGTGTGGTGAAAAGATTGTAAGTGCGCCTCAAAGAGGCTCCTTTCGTACACTTGTCACATGTCTTAAAATTTTTAGTTCTAGGACATGTCGATTCCTCACGATATTTTCCTTCACCGTTTGAGAGCGTGGTTTTGCGCACATAAATCTTTCAATCGAAAAATTCATAGGTGCACGTCGGGATTCGAACCGGCGACCTCCGGATTGAAACTCGGGGTCAGTACCACTAGACCACTACGCACTACATATCAATAAGACCTAAGTTTTCCTACCAGTTTCTAGGACACGTAGACACTATAACCTACTCATCGGTATAAAAGCCTACGTTAATGATCGTTAAAGGTCAGTGACCTGTAGTATGGCGTGTCAAGTGTGCATGCACCCTACTTCTCAGTTTTCTGCATGACATTTCAATATTCATACAGGGCTGCTGCTAATATGCTAACTACCTCCATAAGTTTCGATATGTGATATGATCTGAATTGTAGTTGAAAATATCTTTTATAAATAAATACTGGTGGGCATTTCACACAGCGCCACCTAGCCTCAAACTAAGCTCAATATAGCTTGTATCAAGGGAACCAGTTAGTAATATAATGCTTATATACTTTTTGTAAATACATACATATGATACAAATCAATACCCAGACACAGAACAAACATTAATGTTCGTCACACAAATGATTGTCCTGGGTGAGAATCGAACCCACGACCTACAGCGCAGAAGACAGGGTCCTACCAACTGAGCTGTTAGGCCATTCAACATGTGTATAATATGTTATAAATATAACAATTGTGTATGTTATATAATAATATACAATTTTTGATGACATGTTCCTTTTCAAAGCTAACAAGCGATAAACTAATCCATCAGAATGTGAACCTGTGCATGGTTGAGCAGTGATTTCGGTCCTGTGCGTAACGGCTGGCACCCCCCGCTCGTTAAGGGGCACCGACTCGCCCCTTGGGGCTACCTACTTCTGCTCTTCTGCATATACATGCAAGCTATTAGCTCCTGTGACTTGCAAGTTGCTTGTTACCTAATGGACTGTACACTGTATCTAGATAGCGTAATACGGTTAGGTTCGCTCATTACTGTGACCCCTTTGTAATTCCTCTGATTTGTAAAGTAAAACTTGAAAAAATAGTAAAAGTAATATTCGATTACAGCGACATCGTACTAATTTATAGAGATTTCGTTGAATGACTGAATTAAATAATAATAAATATTGGTGGAGATTTCACACAGCGCCATGTAGGTCCAAAGTAAGCTAAGCGTAGCTTGTATCATGGTAACCTATATACTTTTTTGTACATATTAAGCCTCAGACACAATCAAATTTAACTTAAAGTGGTTCATATTTATTATAATAATAGCTGTACAATGATAATGAATGAAATATAAGTTTATTTATATGTACATTGTATTATCGGTTTTATTTTGCTCCAAATAGTATGTTATTGGGAAATACTAACATCCTTTTTTAAAAAAAAATATGTATGGCGGCCAAAAGAAACAAAATTTTATAGAAAAAACGTCGCAGCATCAAACAAAAATTTATAAAATTAACAAAAGACAGTATTCTGAAATCATAAATATTTACTACCAAGATTTAACTGCGAGTGATGTTTCTTGATCACTTGATGCTAATTTTTGTATTGTATCATTACAGGTAAGTAACCCGAGAGCCACCGCTGTCATAAGTAAGATAATATTCTGATACGGGTTTGCCTTTTAAGAGGATTTAAAAGTGCTACCCGACGCGTCACTTCTAAAACGAAGGTAAAAAGTAAGTAAATAAGTATAAATAATTTACTCAACAGATTGATTTGTGGATCTGGACTTTAGGAGACATTCTACCTAACAATGAAACATACGATATGAAATAGAGTTATACTCGTAGGTCTAAATTTGGGGGCCACGTTGCTCGCGTCCGTAGGTGATTACCCTTTGAATCCCTACACGTGTCCCCCAAGTGGTGGGAAAGGAGCAACCCAAAGTAGCAGTAGAACTTGTGCCAAGTTCGCCCAGAGAAGTACTGCCACCAAACCAAGATTGACAAGTATTGCTATGTTTCGGTGGAGGGGAGTGGGTGCCGGTGAAATTACAGGCGCATGAGACGTAACATTCCCGTCTCGGAGTAATGGACCCAACGTGACTTGAGTCATCTCGTACTATGGTAGTCTCGTACTTTAGTCGTATTGCTGTTGTCTATGGGCGGCGGTTACAACTTACCATCAGGTGGGCCGTCAGCTCGTTCCGTCACGTAATCACATAAAAAAGCCGGTTCATACACATCTGACTCGACGTCATTGACACCCCTTCCTGGGCCATAATACCTATAATTTTATGCGGTTCACGTATTCGAGTCTTCACATATATAAAGGGATTTCTATGTTATAATAGAAAAAGTCCTGTGACTTCGCTTGGAAGCGCCTCCGCAATTTTATTCAGATTATAAGGGAAAGGCGGCACATTTCCTGGTATTGTACCCTGAATTGAGAGGTTCTTAGATGTGTATTGGGGTTCTTTGTTATGAAAATTACGTGTTGTTATTCTGTTTACGCGGGTTAGATGTTTACGGTTGTGGAGATATACGCTAGATTTATGATGATTTTTGATTGATTTTCTTCTCAAACTGAGTTCATTATGTCGCCGAACAAATGAAGTTATGGTACACAAAAACTACACATGGAAATCACGATATATATACGTGTATATACGTTGTTAAGGTACCAACAATTAATTTGCCACCTGCATACTCTTTTGCAAATATTGATACGAAAACATTGTTACGCTAACGTTATTAAATATCGTTCATTTGAATCTGCATAACTTTCAAACAAAAATAACAAAATAAACAAAACAATATCAAAACGCAATCAAAAGTTAACCGAAATCCAATGGCTATATTTCTTGTTTATCTGTGCGTCGACTGCGCATTTTTCGCGCCATTTTCCTGGGGATACTCGGATAAAAAATAAATAATGAGTGTTAATCCCCGGATAGAGAAGCTTCCTATGGACAGAGCGTACCGACCACAAGTATGGTTTTATAACGTTTTTATAGGACCTTGAGCTGCCTATTTCTTGTATTTTTTAAATATTATTAATTCTACCTTTATTTAGATAATATCTATATAGGTTCTACGTTTTTCAAAAAATCAAAAGTCCCTATTTCTGAAAATGCTATGTAAACGGATAGAAAAGAGAAGATATTTTTGTCGCATCAAAATGAAAAAGATAATTCGAGTTAGGTATTCAAACACGATATTTCGTAATCTGTGGGTCGGCTTAATCTGTGGGCGACATTTTTGCGCTATTTGCCTTCTGCCTGGGTCTCGGATTTTGGCTGAATAAAAAAGCATAATGCCTAAAGCCGGGGAATTCCGATGGACGGAGGTCAAGTAAGCGTTTACTCGAAAATATTATATCTGTGAATATATTCAATTCGGACTACTTTAGTGGGCGTTTAGCATGGTAGCCGTATATTTTCATGATTATTACCCTTGTTAAATTATGAACTGCTTACTAAAGTCATCTAATAACATTTGTTTTCATTGCTTAGATACTTCTTTGTATTAAAAGAGTCAAGGTATATTAATATTGTTTTGTAAATCATTACAAAAATATAATACATATAAAATGGAACCCACTACACGGGGCGATATTATTGAAGCTTGATATACTCCAGGTAGTTGTACTTCCAGAAACATCTGATACTAAATTTAATAAAGCAATTAAAACCCACAAAGAAATCAGACACATTGAATTCCAATTGAAACAAAAGACCCGAGAGCTGAATGCGATTGTATCGATTTTCTTTTCATTCGAATGGAATCATTGAATCGATTGAGAAAAGGTACGAGGATAAAGCTTGTACTGAATACTAATAGATACAGGTATTTACATAAACCTTCTCATATACTGTCTTCCACTTTGAGTTCAAACCGAAGGCTGTTTGTTTGCCAAAATGAAGCTTACATAAGTGTAACATTTCATAGCTTTAGTTACACGTATTTTCAGTTGAATTCCTTTATGATGTGACCTTCTCTGCTGAAGGTCAGACACAACTAAGGTTTTAAGAAAAGTATCTCATAACATTCTGAATATTTCGTCCTGGTTATGGTGGGAATTTGTTCAATTTTAACACTCACTTTTGGTATCTTTTATTTTTATTTTAGATAGTTACGTAATTAGCCGACGGTTTGCTTGCTATTGACAGAGGTTATCACTTAACACCAGATGGGCTATCTGCACATTCTGTAACTTTATCAAATAAAAAAAATCATCCAAAATTACATGGATCAATGTAATTTTTTGATTATCAGTCTATTCTATTCGAGTCACTCTCGAAACAGTGTGGTGAAAGTATGTAAGTGCGCCTCAAAGAGGCTCCTTTCGTGCACTTGCCACATGTCTTCGAATCTTTAGTTCTAGGACATGTCCGTTACGTCACGATGTTTTCCTTCACCGTTTTGAGAACGTGGTATTGCGCACATAAATCTTTCAAACAAAAATCTCAACAAAAAGGTGTACGTCTGTATTTGAGCCGGCGACCTCCGGATTGAGACTCGGGGTAAGTACCACTAGACCACCACCACGCTCGATGATGATTTGATGATGGTTATCAGTTAGATCATGCAATGCAAGTGATTAAGAGGAATAACCATTATTCCGTAACTCACGATATTAGCATTGCTCCTCTTTATTTCCTCCTCGTCATAAGTAAGAGTTTTACTTTGTACCCCCTAGTAGGTACAAGGCTTAGAGAATAATGAACCGCAAAAGTTGTTCTAAGAGGAAGTGTTAATATAGCTCTGGGCGGTTTTTTGTCCCTCGGAAGATTCTTTATGCAAATTACTTGTATCGTGCGCCCTCTGACGGATTATCTTTTTAATTTTACCCGGCAAAGGACTACCCAGCCTTTAGTGAGGATTAATGAAGCCAGGCGAACAAGCTAGGGATCTTTAACATTCATGTTATTGAGAAGATCTTGTACACTGTAATAAAATGTAAATCGATTTTATAAAATGTTAATCCTTTATTGGCTGTAAGATAAGCTTAGTAAGATTTTATTGTTTTTATTTAAGGGCTATGGATTTTGTATACTAAATAAAATAAAGGTTCTGACCTAGATCTAGAAGTGGCTGAAAAAAAAACGAATCCTTCTTGAGATATATTCTCAAACTAGACGTTATTATATATAGACACAGAACAAACCTTGATTGGTCACACAAATGTTCGTCCTGGGTGGGAATCGAACCCACGGCTTACAGCGCAAAAGCAGAGTATCCAACTCAGTGCGTTACCCACTGAGCTGTGAGGCCAGTCACTCACCAGTGAACTAAACGAATTTAACCCAATTATGATAAATACTTCAGTTACTACGGTCGTATGAATTTGATATTCACATAGTTGGTGGCATACATTGCAACGGAAACAATACGCTCGCGTGTTCAACCGCAAAGTAAACCCGCAATGTATGTAACAACGGAGAGGCATGCAAATGTTGGCGACGGCACACGGCACTTAATTATGCCAGAAATGCGCATATTTCTATTGGTTTATGTTTCCGACTTTAGTTCAATGTTCAATCTCGAATTAGTTAAATAAATAAATAATGAATATTGGTGGATATTTCGGACTGACGTCACAGCTCAGTTGGTAGTAACCCTGCCTTAAGTCCTTTCCATAGTACGAGATGACTAGCCGCCTTGCGTTGCGTCCATCACCCCGAGACGGGGATATTACGTCTCATGCGCCTGCAATTTCGCCGGGACCCACTCCCTTCCACCGGAACACAGCAACACGAGTGCATCACCATCAGATTACCAGGTGTGGTGGCAGTACTTCTCCGGGTGAACTTAGCACAAGTTCTACTGCTACTAAAAGCATCGCACACGCTACGCACGAATTCATTGGCGGTTATGTTATTGAAGGATCACCGCATACCCATCGAATGTCACTATGCCTGAGAGTGTATATATCTAAGACTTTATGAATTTCCCATACAAGCTAAAAAATGATATAAAACCCTTTTAATATTAACATCAGATAAAGTCTAAAACAAACAAAATAATTTTGGGTATAATCCCGTGAGCCCCGAGATATCTCCTTGTTTAGAAACTGTCAAACTTTGCAAGTAAATCAATTCGGTTGTTCCCCTCACGTGGAGCCAAATGAAACAACCAAAATTCCTTGTAGTACTTCTAAAGGACCTATGACATTATAATGTAAGTGTGAAAATATCGCTTGAAAACATGGCTGCTGTGATATATCTGCAAGGTTCATAGAAGACTATGATTGCACGTCTGGCTAGTTTCTGCGTACAGCTGTGGCGGTATCTAACAAAATTAATCCTATCTTCATATGCCGTATCATATATGTTTCATATATATCACCACTGTTATATATAAACATGAACAAAGGATCGTTACATGTAGAAAACCGCAGCAGATGTAAGTAAGAATATATATATACGTATATACATACGTATTAACAGTCAGACAGAAAACACTTCTATGTTCCTCATACCAATATTTATCTTGGATAGGACTCGAACCCACGACCTACAGCGCAGTAGGCAGAGTTAGTACCAACTGAGCCGTGAGGCCAAACTTGTCTGCCTCGAGCCAGTCTCTTAGCCATAGCTCGGGTGGTCAGCTTATTCCTAAGTCAAGGTTGATCTCACTATCTTGCTTCCCACGCAAGTTCCGAGCAGTATTTTAAGACTGTTATTGCGTCACAGCCTTGAACGGTTTCGAATAAACCTATCAAAGTATAAGTCCGCTTAAACTACCCTCTACAGAAATGCCGGATATTTATTCTGTATGATCGTATATTGCCTTTGGTATATCTGAATAGATCCTTTGATATTGTGCGTCGTAAACGACCTAGAAAAACTGCCGTGCGACCTCATTCTCATGCAACGGTTGAGTTCTGGCATCATTAACAGAGATTGGAAATATTATTTACTAGGATATGCAGTTCCTTAAATGTTTTAAATACTGTCTAATTATTTTAATTGAGCGCTAGAAATTTGTGGCTTAAGATGACGATGTTGACGACAAGGGAGTGCGGGTGATGAAAGAGGATGAATATTTTGTGGAGTTATTCTCTTATTCTGGGTGTCAATATGTATTATATGTATGCATTTACAAAAAAAGTATTAAAGTATTATATCAGTTGTTTGGTTTCCATGGTACAAGGTATGCCTAGCTTACTTTGGGGCTAGATGGCGCTGTGTGAAATGTCCACAATTTTTGTTATTTATGTCAGAAAATGAATTGATATCAGCTAATAGAGGAAGAAGAATATATTGCGTAGACTCCAATTAAATAAAAGGACAAGAGGATGATGTGGATGAGGGGGCAGTATGTATGTATGTATAGCTGTAATGTATGTGTAGCTGTGCAAACTGTCAGTCAATAGGCTTGTTTCAGTCAGCCATAAAATATTTTGATAGCAGTAAGCTCCTTCAATGTTTTATGGCTCGTAAATGTTGTAATACACGAAATGAGATTTCGATTTGTAATTAAATTGAAAATAAACCATCATGATGTGATCAACATCGTGATGAATTGTTTGAATAAGTAATCGTTAATATAGAATTTATTATTTAATAACATGTTATTTTGTGTCATTAATCTTGAAAAACAAAACTAGCAGTGAAACGGAAATATTATATGCAGTATACTTAACTTTACCTACTCATACGTATATTTCAGTTGCTGCATATTAGTAGACTCCAGTTTTTAAAGACTTCTGACAGCTGTTTCAAATCTCCTGCTATGGTTTTGACCTTTAAACTCCTCAAAACTTATGGCATACCCTCCCATTCCCCCGTCTGAATCCCGAATTTGTAGGTACTCAATAACTAATACAGCACAGTTAATATATGTTACTAAAATGTCCATGTCGTATTTACATTTTAGTTACCTACTTCCAATGCACTTTCAAAATTTAAGGTCACGTACTATTAATGACAAATAGTGTCTCAGTCATACTTAGTATAAGAACTAAATATAAAAGAACTATATTTCGACTTTTGAAATCTCAAGATAATTACCTTTTCTGTTATTTTTGAAACCATTTAAGTTAAGCTCCTATATTCTTCGATGCCACGTTTTATTGCCAATATTTTTATATATTACTGCTATAATTGAAATAACAGACGTTTCTGGAGCTGGTAATATCAATTGTTTTGACATTTACTCACCCCGCAGAGTTATGCTATATCTGATGTCAACGAGACGATACAGCAGTTTAATTGTCAGTGTGCGCGACTCTGACGTATTGCTGACTGCACGAATGTGACACTAATTTAGTTTCGCATTTCACTGTGATGAATTTAATTGGTTTTGTATAGTGTTCGCTGAAATATACATATACCCCATTGGATTTAATTATATTCGTATATGACCGTTTTATCTACTTCATAATTAATGGAAATAATACTGGGTCGTGTTTTACAACGCCTTATCGTGAACAGCTGTCAAACGTAGCAATAAGAAGCGAAGAACCTACTCATTGACGTTTCCAAGCCATTTCTTTATGAATCATAGGGAAATAATTTGTAAAACGTTACTTGTAAAACGTTGTAAACGTTAATTTGTAAAAAAGTTGAAAAACAATCTAAAAATGTGAATTTTCCCAGTACAAGTTAAGCGAGGCTTAGTAGCAGCCCTAAGTAAATACCTTGATTTAAAATCTCTCAACGTAGTGCAGCGACGTCGGGTCAAGGGTCCTCAAGGCGAGTGCCGTGCCGGGCCGCGGCACCTACCATGCCTCGACCCCTTCCAGCGATGTCCCTTCCCTGGGGTGCTGGTTTCTATGCAGAGGAGGCAAGCAACATTTTTTGACTGGCCTCACAGCTCAGTTGTTAGTAAGCCTGCCTTCGCTGTAGGTCGTGGGTTCGATTCCCACCCATGACAAATATAGATTTTTGTTCTGGGTGGCAATATTGTACTATAGTTATGTATTTTAAAAAAAAACGTATTTGAGTATCATATCAGTTGTCTGATTCCCATGACACAAGCTCTTAGCTTACTTTGGGCTAGATGGCGCTGTGTGAAATGTCCACCAATATTTTAATTAATTTCAGCTTTAATAGTCGAGGGTCCATCATTCGTGGCGCCGTGTTCCGTTGCGTCGTTTGGGTTTTTAATATAAGCAGTTTTATGTAGATTTCTTCAGTGTCTAATTAGAATACATTAAAAATGTAGGATATGGGTATGAATTATCGTGTGGTTTTGTCAATATTACGATAACTACGTTATTATGCACCGCCAACCAATCTTCCACAACTGGTTAAATCCTTTCCATCTAAAGGTTGTCTGGAGGAGATCGCTTCTTAGCTATAAGACCGCCCATTGTACGTGTATCTTAAGTAGTTTTAACGTCTGTACTATATATTACGAATCGGACTTATGGAATAGCTGTGTATGTTATTTTGACTGTGTAATTATTTATAATATTATCCAGAACGTAGAGCAGGTAAAACACGATTGAATAAAATTTACCCAATAGCGTAATTTTTCAATGTTGGTCCGGGTTTTGCTGTCATATGCTATATTTTTTTTATTATTAGATTTTAATAATTTTTTCCAACAACCTTACCACAATAACCACTATTTTTTTTTATTAAGAAAACTGACAGCATACATAATAATTATGAAATAACATTATCCTAGTATAAATATCTAGCCAATCACAGGTTTCCCTAAATAAAGTATAGTAAATAAGGTATAATTATTTTTTATATATAATCAATATATATAAAAAATTCTTAGACAACAAGTTCATGCTTTAAAAAGAAAGGACAGTTCACAAATATACTTTTATAAAACATAGCTAGCAAATAAGCTCATTACTCCTAAATAACAAAATATAAAATGATTTTATTAAATCCTTAAAACAACCTCTTTGTCACGTTCCAACTCGATCAATCAGGAAAAACATTAATCGTTTGCACCTGCGTCCGACAAATGTAGGCGCCACAAACCGGCTATTAATATTAGAGCATAAAAAGAAACTCAAATTTGTTGTAATACTGTCAGAAACTTTTTAACAGCCAATTCGGGATCACTTCACTTTGAGCCGTGTTGTTAGAGGATTTAGGTCTAAAACGGCTAAATAGTGAGTGCGTTGTAAAGTTTTAAACTCATCGGTCGCGGGCGAAGTCTGCTGAAGTAAGGCGTTGTACCGGGGAATAGCTTCGTTTCACCGGGACGGGCAGCGGATTTGGTGAAAGAGGCTAGCGATTTAATTAGGAAAGTTGATTTCCTGCGCCGCCCCCCTAATATCTAACATCCCCGTCTCGAGGTGATGGATGCAACGCAATGCGACTTAGGTCATCTCTTACTTTGGTGAAGAGGACTGAGTCGTATTGTTGTTGTCTATGGGCGGCGGTTACCACTTAACATCAGGTGGGCCGTCAGCTCGTTCTGCCACCCCAATCACATAAATTGGCTGACAGGGTTTTTCTTGTGGGCATTTTTTGCATTAAGTTGCCAATGGTAGTGCAACGCAACAGTCTGATTGGAATCTAGCACTCAAGTGAGTCTGCTGGAGCACACCTTAGATGCTTAGCAGAGCAGATTATTAACATGGAGAATTAATCTACAAATAACACTTATGTGAGATATAATCCGTTTAATATAAAGCCAGTGATTTTTGTTCCTAGAAGATTGTTTATACCACATAACAAAATATACATTTAATAACCTGCTATATAGGTACACTGGATTATCGTTAAGAGCTGTAGCGTCTTGTTTAAAATTTCAAAATGCAAACTTCTTGCTCCAACTTAGTAAAAGCTTGTAATGTCTGAAGCTGTAAAATGTTTAGGTACACCGGCTCCCTGATGAGTGCGGCGACCTTAACTTTGGTAATGAACTATCAAGAAATACGATTAACTCCGCGGGGATTTCATGTGCGAACTATTCGAGCGCTTTATCTTGTGAAGCTCGGGAGCGTAGTGATTCTAATGAGTGATAGAAACAGCCATTGATTCACACGTGATAAACATTTGTATTTTCTGCTAATATAGGGTTAGCATTATTGACAAAATGACCCTGCTTTTACTTTTCTTATCATCAAACTTTTCCAACCTCCTGGTGCAGTTAGATTAATTAATTATAAATAAATATTATTCCACATTTTATACAGCGCCATCTAGAACCAAACTAAGCATGTTGTTGCTTGGAAGCTTATACTAAACGAGAGAATACGAATGAATGAAGGAACTATTTACGGTAAAATACTAAATATAAAAAGAACATTCGACGAGGTTGAGTATAATCTAAAAAAACTGGTTTCTCTAGCGTACATCGTAAACATACGCTTTTGTTCGCATGAACTCGACAAGAAAAATATGACTGCATGCCCCAACCATTATGCTGATGAGAATAGCTTAGGACAAAAGATAGTAAACCTAGATTGTGGTTCTTTACGTTCAGTATTTACAAGCCTGCGGTTGCCGCAATATGTACAAGCCTCAGACTATTGCTATTACAAAAAAAAAGAAAAACTTTACGACGGTGGTACGAGTTGGATTCCCGATGCTGTAATCGAATGAGGGTTACCAGGTGTTCATATGAAATAACTGTTTTGAGAACGTGGTATTGCGCACATAAATCTTTCAATTGAAAAACTAATAGGTGCACGTCGGGATTTGAACCGGCGACCTCCGGATTGAAACTCGGGGTCAGTACCACTAGACCACCACGCTCTAACAGACTCTACAACAAGCTCTAACATAGTTTGGTAAAACGGTAGTAAGCTTTCCACAAACAGGCAAATATATGGACGCAACTTGGTGTTTTCGGAATAGTTGCTGTTCGAATCAAGTCATGAATAGATTGAATGTAATCATGATATCATTTTTTCTATCGTTTATTTACACATTTAGCGGATATAAATGTTTTGTCTATTATCCAGCCCAATATCCTTTATCAACCTTGAAAGCGTAGCTTGAATGTGATATGTAATGGCATAGTCTAGCCTTGAGACTAATGAAATACTGAACAAGTTTTTAGGGTTAATATGAATTAACTTTGTTTTTCTAGTTGGCGTTTATTTGAAAAACAAATATGGACGATTCCAGTTTTAGCTTAGAGAAATGACAGTGCAATTATATTGCTTGTTTTCCGGGACAATTTTTTCATATATGCTTAAATATGTGAAACTTACATTTGTTTAAGAAATTTTCAAGTTAAATTTGATGAATACTCTAAAAGGTTCAAACAAACAGCGTTTATTAATTTCACACTAGAAGTTAATTCAGCACCTCTTTGGGACGAAATTTCCTAAACTCCTTTCATAGTTTCTTAGTTTATACGCAAATTATAAAAAATCAGTGGTTTAGGCTGTGCGTATATAATATATATAATCAGTCATTCAGGACATCATCTTTCACAATATGTTGATCACCTCCTAGTAACCTCCGAAAAACTACAAAGAGATTCTCAAATCGGTGCTTTCTTTAACTCAGTCCCCTTGTTCATTCCTATTGACAATATATCCTCAAAGAACACTTTTATATTATTAATGAAGGGTTCAAAGTGTCGTGATTCTTGAACATACATCATCGCGTGTAAACAACAGATGTGTATAAATATTTATATGCTTTCAACTTGGATGTTTTGTCGGAGAAATGTGTGTTTTCCTAATCGATCGAAGCCTTATAACGTAGGGGTGGCCCAGTGGTAGAGGCTATATACAGGCTCATTCCGGAGGTCGCTGGTTCAAACCCGACATGTACCAATGAGTTTTTTCACATGAAAAAATGTATGTGCAATACCATGTTCTGGCAACGGTAAAGGATAACATCTGAAGAAACTGACATCTTCTAGAACTATAGCTGTAAATATCCTGTCATTATTGGAACGTTTACGGTCATTATGAAAATTCGCCAAAGATTAACAAGGCTGCCTGATCAGTTCGTTAACTTTTCTTGTAATCTGTATTATAAGGATATAAATCCACGTTGAAATTACCAAAGTTGTGTGCTTGCGCGGTGGGAGTTAATTACGGCTTCATAATGCCGGTCTGACGGGATGTTTGCGGACAAACAAACGGTTTGCGTGTGCGGTGCCTCCATTATAGATATTATCCGAACTTTACTGCTCAATTCTGTTCGTGTATGTTTGAGATTTAAAACGATAGGAGGAGGTCCACTCCCTCATAAAGCCTCCGGCTCTGACCTCTCGTAATAAAGGTTTCTCTATTAATTTGCCTTTATTATAACCTTAAATAAAACTTAAGTACTTAGAGTGTTACTTCCGAGTGAGATATGTTAGGTCTCGGAAACCTTCCCGCCTAGCCAAGTGTCCTATCTTTACTTAAATCTCGAATTTATACATACACACACCTGGAAAAGTATAACTACCTCCCTCAGGGCAACGGATAAAATACATTTAAAGCTCCACTGCCGCTGAGATGTATTATAAAGTGACATTTAACAAAGCTATTAATAACGAGAAAATGAGTTAAATTAAAACATTTGGTAATATCAACCGTTTCTAATCTGCACACACTCGAAACGGTCGCATTTGTAAGCTAATTATTCCATTAATATGTGGTTAACGAACATTAGAATTCACGCGACGTTTCAATTAGGTGCCTCATCGTTTGCGAAATTGCTGAGTAGTTCTTTTATTGCCAAATTATTACAGTAACTTTTGCAAGGATGGCGCATAAATATTGAATTCATTAGTGTTATTTCAGTATCTTTGACTGTAATCCTGATACTCTCAGCTTTCAGCAATAGATCATTGCATCACTACTTACTGAAATTTGTCTGTCTTTTTTCTCTTAAATAAGTAAGGATTTTGACACTGTTTTCACTAACATGGTGTTTCTCTAGGTGAAATGTCTAAATCATTTAAAAATATTTCTTGAAGTTGGATGGTCTATGACGTTTCCCGATCAAGTTGGAAAAATATCCCTCTTGAAAGCTTTCATCCATGTGAAGCTGGAGCGGATCGCTCGTATTAATTACTTTTGAAATATATCCAAATTTGTGGTTGCCGGTGAAGTTACAGGCACATGAGACATTCCACCTACACGTCTCAGAGTTACGGGCGCATACGATGCGACTTGGGTCTTGTTGTACCTAGTAGGGGAGGACCCAAGTCGCATCGGTTGTTATGGGCAGAGGTTACCACTTAACACCAGGTCAGCCGTCGGCTCGTTCCGTTACTGTATCACATAAAAAAACCTTTATGAGACAATATAAGTTTGACAAATTTTGTGTGCAATATACATTTATTTGAATGTAAGAAACTGATAATTCGTTGACTGCGTGCTCTTTTTTTACATACTGTCACAGAATATTTAATATTTAACTATCGTAAACTCATTTAATTACATCAACCAGAAAACTGTATTCAATATAAATATCTTTAATTTTACTACTAGGCGAAGCGAAGTCAGACATTTTAATAAGAATCAGTATAACGAATTTAATATTGCTTAAAATTCTTAAAAATAACATCGATAGTGAGAACTAATTTGGTATTATAAAGTAACTTGTACTAAAAACCAAGTACATGACTCAATTAAATATCTTGTTTATTTACTGTAGCAATTTGAATTTCAATTCTGCCCCGTTACCTGCATTAATATTTTGCCTGCAAACCGTCAAATATTTATCGTACAATCAATTAAAATTATCACCCGCAGGCCGTGGCAGTGAAACGAAGCGTGGAGGTTGCATTTCATTGAAACCATCATATATTTCGGTAATGGGAAACGCCGTATTTTAAATCACATGTATTTATTGGAATTGCTATTATAAAATAAAACTACACTGAATTCAGGCTGGCCTCACAGCTCAGTTGGTAGTAACCCCCACCTTTTAGTTCGATTCCCACCCAGAACAAACATTTGTGTGATGAACATAGGTGTTTATTCTGTGTGAGTGTTGATATATATATATGTGCCTACTTACAAAAAGTATTTAAGTATTATATCAGTTGTCTGGTTCCCATGATACAAGCTAGCTTAGCTTACTTTGGGGCTAGATGGCACTGTGTGAAATGGCCACCAATATTTATTTATTTAATTGTAGTTAAATAAAGCAAAGCTTTGGTGGCCTTTGTGGTCGTAAGAAAGAAACAAACAATTAAAATGTCCCTAAACTGTATTTAACTGACATAAACAATAAACAAACGATCAACACTCGAAACATAAACGTTTTAAGCTCGTCCCATTGTGATTGTGAAATCTCCAACAGCTTTGCAACAGTGCACGGCCTGATTGGCAGACACAAAACGAGTAAAAAGCGTTGCTCGTTACCCGCCCGCCCTGGCGAAATAGAGGGCGCGTACGGTCAGCGGCGAGGCTGGGCTGGGCGTACGCGGTTATCCCGTTACAGATAACTTCACAATTCGGGTTAATAATTTGAGAGATAGATACATATTATAATTGCTGGCGCATGAGACGTAACATCCCCGTCTCAGAGTGATGGACGCAACGCAATGTGACTTGAGTGATGTGCTTTGGTGGAGAGGACTCTAGTCGTATTGCTGTTATCTATGGGCGGCGGTTACCACTTAACATCAGGTGGGCCGTCAGCTCGTTCTGTCGCTAATATGACATAAAAAAACAGAAAATTCTTTATTGTACAAGTATACAAATTTAATGGTAATAAGCATTTTCTTCCATTGTCTTTTATTTTGTGAGGTATGCCCTGGGATAAAAAATAAAGATTCTCGAATATAAATCCGAGGTCGCTTTTTGAAATCTTAACGTGTATAAAGTTTTTTATTCTAATGTATGTGCGCAAAGGTGAAGGGAACCGTAGAATTGGGACATAATATTTAAAATTAAAGTAAATCCTGACTCCTTACATTATTCATATCACTGTCGCTCTCGAATGCGTGCGTCTCAATGAGGTTCCTTTCATGCACTTGACACATGTCTCCAAATTATTGCTTCCAGAACTCATCGGTTTCCTCACATTTATCATCACCTCACGTGGTATTGCGTATACATTTTGCCTGCCTATAAAACGTAGTAACACGTTTAAATCCCGTGTGTAACGGGTCGTCTCTTTAACCAGTGGGAACGCTTCACTGCGTTTGAATCTAAACGCCGTGTTTTTCTATGTTGTGTACCGCTTTGCGTCTGCTCTGAAGCAAATTGAAAACATCTGAAAATAAATGTTAGGAGTAAAGAAACTGCTTATGAGCGCACGTAGCGGGATGTCCCATCGTTAATGTTTCATTCCTCTCCGAAAGAAAGAAAGAAAATAGTTTATTTTCTCTGTTTTCTGCAATTATTTATTTTACTCTATCCACACAATCAACTTCTATTCGTAAGTATATCGGTATTTATTTTCCTGTATTCACATAAAAGCGTTTGTGTGAAATTAATTTACATACGCTCAATGCATTATGTAGAGTTTCCACTCTAAGGCATGATAGCAATATTATCAGTCGTAGTGAAAGAACAAATTTCTCTGCCCTGTTAGCATTATCTTAACCCGTCGTCAAATTATCATGTGCCTATCTCGTTTACTCCATAATTATATGAAACGAATTTATTTTGTTCATTTAGAGAATAAATCTCAGGATTACGGCACACTCTTTCAGTGACTCAAGAGCTTAAGTCTTCAATGTCGTATTAATTTATCATTCCACTGAAAACCACCTTGTTCGTTGTGAAACTCAAACACTTTTATCGCCATGTGTATACAGGCCCCAATAAGTCCCGCTATAGCAATTATCTGCTTTAAAACCCTTTAAATGAAGCAATAATGGGAATTCTCAGGCGAGCACGCGCGCGCTGTTTGAGCAAGGGGAGTGTTGGATTCTGTTGATCTGTTTCCTTTGTGTGCGTGACACTTTATTTATATCTGAAAGCTGCTTTCAATAAATAATAAATACGAACGGAGCATTATGAATAAATTCTTTGGAAATTGAGTGTTATACGACCAAAAATCCTGGAAAGAATACATATTTGTCAGTTATATCATATATAAAAAATCTCTCGTATGGGAATTTAACTCGTTACTTTTAAACCTTCGACATTACTCGACTGAATACGCAGCCGATGTCTTATCCAGATCTCCTGAATAACTTTCAAAAGTATCTGTCACAGATGAAATTTGTAAGTTCTATTGTAATCAAATATCTTCTAATATAGTTTAGTCTCTTTTGTAAACAAGTAAAATTTCCAAGTTCGCTTTCATTCGCCGTTTTAATTATTCTAATACAGTAATTCAAATGATACCGTCGAGGTGAAACTTTGTTATCCAACCGTTTTTAGATAGGATTACTTTTTTTTTGAAATATAGAATGAATGCTTGATTGAATAGATTACTTTTGAATATAAGTCACACTCCTGGTACCGCTGGCCCTCAAAGCAGTGTTGAAAGGGTAAAAGTGTGCTTAAAAGGGGCTTCGTGCATTTGAAACATACCCGAATGTTTATTTTTAGGACATGCAATTTCCCTCAGGTTATTTCACTTTAAATTTTTGATTACGTTATATTGGCACGTCCTCTTTTCAAGCGATAAAGTCATTGTTACATTTGGATTTGAACTAGCCACCTCTGGATAGAAACTTGGGATCTGTTGTCACTGGGTTCACATTCCTTAAATGGAAACATTGAAAAGAACGATCCAACGTCACTCAGTTGCGGGGTTTGATCTGTGTAAATCAGCTTGAAACGACAAATTTTCCTGATGGGAGTAAAAATCAAATGAAAATAAAATAGCTTTTTGTTGAATTATTTTTGCCTAAAGAAGCTTTAAAAATCAGTTCCTCGATGCCACCAAGGGATATACATACATAGTATATTATATCAAGAAAGTCTTACGAGCCTAAACACGATATGGCTGCTGAGCGCTACTGAGGAGTCGGATAGTCTGCATGTGGGTCTGGTAGCAGCATTGCAAGTTAAATAAAAGCTCGCAAAAATAACTTCTCCCAAAGAACCCGTGTGGACCACAGATGGGATCGTCCAATTCTGAAAGTGGAACTGAGAATTGTTTAAATGAAACCTGACGGTTCTTTGGGTTTTATAAAAGACCATAAACTTTATTGTACGACACCAGCGGAAAGTTCCGTGGCATCGCCGCGCCCGCTCGATACACTTCGTAGTTTCTAAGAAAGATCTCGTTATGAACAGCATTCATTAAAACTTGTGATTGCCATAACTGTCTAACGAACGTTGAAACGGTTGTGGTTAAACTGAAATATTATTTATAAAGAAAATTATGTAATAAACATAATTTTTTACTACTAGTGACCCGTCCTGGCTTCGGACGGGTGCTAATTGACTAATAAAGCAATGAGGAGTGCGCTTAGCAACAAAGTATTAGGTAAAAACTGCCATAGTTCCGCCGTTCAGCCGTTTTGTAAACAAGAAAGCTAATTGTATAATCAAACCTCAATATCTTATAAAAATGTATTGTGTGGTTTAGAAGAAGTAGGCGGATAAACAGCAGAATACCAACATTGTTTCATACTATTTATAGGTTAGAGATCTAACACAAGAAAAAAAAAATAGATTATCTAAATTAAATTACGGGTACAATTCTATCACCTGTGACTATCGATTCATACATTCTCTCAGTGAAGTGATCCTTCTACTTTTTTTAAGGTGGTACAGTTACGGAACGAGCCGACGGCCCACCTGGTGTTAAGTGGTATCCTGCCATAACAACAAATGCGTCTTGGGTCCTCCCGTACTAAGTAAGACAAGACCCAAGTTACATCGTATGCGCCTGTTACTCTGAGACGTGTAGGTGGAATGTCTCCTGTGCCTGTAATTTCACCGGCAAACACACCTTTCAAACCGGAACACGATAACGCGAAGGCGTTACTGCTTGGCGGCAGAAATGGGCATGGTGGCAGTACTTCCCCTTACAAACTTGGTGTGAGTTCTACTGCTATTAAAATAGAATAATATATATTTATGTACGGTAAGTCGCCCTTGTTCACAGTATTAGCGACAAGCACAATCAATGTTGATTGAGAGCAATTCGATTGGCGTTGTTTGTTGAACGGTGATTGCGCCTGTGTCACATGTAGACAGGTAATTCTCGAGTGATGTCCAATAATTCAATTTTAGGACATGAATAGAGGCAACTCTTTTAACGAGTGACAGAACTCTTAAAGATACAGCGGTTAAGTTATTCAAGGGACTTGTTACTTAATTAGATAAGTTAGACAAGCTAAGTTGATAGTTCAACTTGAAGGGTCCCAAACAATTTAAGTAATGAGCTTTATGTTAATTTCGCTTCTTGGATGTGTTAGATGCAAATAAATGTTTTTCTTTCTTTCTTGTTTCTAGATGTCTGTGTTCTGTATTTATTTGTAATCATTCTACCATAGGTGTTGCTACTGCATGATGTGTGTCAACGGTTTTTCCAGCTTGTTTGTTTGTATTTTATGCGCTGCCATACCGATCATCCGATTGCGATAAAACTTTGTAAAGCTATTGCTCGTACTTGTACGAATGTTGTAGGCATAGTACAATTAACTTACAATTAGTAGTTGCCGGTAAACAACTTGAACATGAGTTGGCAAAGTGGGGGAAAATCATGTACACTTGTAAGAAAAATGATTCCTGCGCATCGTATGACATTTTCCAAGTTATTTGCCGGCGTCTATACACTGCGCCAACCAGCCTCAAACTAAGAATAGCGTAGGTACTATGGAAATCACTCAGAAATTTATAATTTTTCTTTATAAATATACATATTATTATTTAAAACATATTGAAAACCTAGCCAGAACAACCATCAATGTTCGTGACACAAATGTTGTCCTGGGTGGAAATCGAACTCACGACAGCGCAGAAGGCAGAGTTACTACGACTGAGCTTTGAGGCCAGTCCTTGTCCAATAGCTCGTATAATAGACAAAACTTGTCATTTGTAATATTCTACAGATAATAAATGTGACCACAGCATACGGGTGTGGGCTCGGGAGCCGCCAGCTGGCCGCAGAAGTACGGTTCGGCTGACCGCGCCACGCGACGCCACGTGGCATGAACATGTCGCTGTCGGCGCTACGCCCATTTGTATTGCATTATTTAGTGATTTTAGACTCTGGATGTATACACGGTACATATACCAAAACAATATTTTTTTAAATTTTTGTCTGTCTGTCTGTTTGTTCCGGCTAATCTCTGAAATGGCTGGACCGACTTTGACGGGACTTTCACTGGCAGATAGCTGATGTAACAAGGAGTAACTTAGGCTACTTTTTCGAGGGGTAAAATAGGGGTGCGTGATAAAACCGAATTCCACGCGGACGAAGTCGCGGGCTACAACTAGTACATGTACAAAAGATGTATATCTTTAGTAACTTGGGCCACACCAGCAATACGGCGCCATGCGGTATCAAAGCAAGCGTCCGGAACCCTCGCCGAACCTTTGATGACGCATCACACGTGTTATAACGGCCACGTTTGTACACAAGCCCCTTTGAAGCTTACGACTCCCTCCAGATGCCCTTTTTCCGTGTTTTTCCGTAATTAATGGAACACTGACGTGTATATCAATGGAGCTTATAATAAGGTTCCCCTTGGGTCGTGTATTTATGATTTGTACGGTAATTTATTTCGAGATAGGTTTAGTTAATAATGATAATAGTTCGTTCTGATTAAATCCTTCTTATCATATTTTGACATTTGACATTGACGGTAAACTTTCGTGTGTTAGAAATACACCACTGCTATTGATGAGATTAGACGGAGAATTGAAATCATATGGAATTTTTTTCTCCTTCCTTCCTTGAGACGTCTAATACCTACGTCTTATCAGAAACAGATCACAAATGTGATCCAATTTCAATTCTAATTCTGATCTAGTCTATCACTCTGTCTCTACCTAAGCATGAGCAGTTATGAGCTAAGACAAAAATCTATTAAGACGTATGCATTTCTCTGTATTTTGTAAACTGAAGCTCTCCGCCGCGTTTTTATCTGTCTTTCTGATTCTCTAATCTCAGAAACAGCTACATAAGATTTTGATATGCTTTTCACTATTGATAGACTGATTCAAGAGGAATTTTTGCGTCTATGATTTGCTAGTCGCCTGGCCATAGTAAACCCGTTCGAAGCCGAGCCGACTAGTAGTTAATAAATCTGTACTCTCTTTGTTGTACTCGCCAGATAAACGCCCTCCATGGCAACATACGCTTTAGCCACACGAATAATGAAATAACCTCTACCTTCAGGCTAAATCATAATTAAATTCTAGATGAAGACATCCTGTAGACAACAAAGCAAGTTTCTAATCAGAACATTGCAAAGGAATGATTGCCGTTTATTATTAAACTGCGGTGTTGCCAGCTCGCAACTAACATACAGTGTTGCCAGCTCGCAACTAACATACAGTGTTGCCAGCTCGAAATTGTGCCCGCCAGTGGACTAGTGCGAGTAATAACTGCGGCCGTGAAACCTCCCAAATTAAAGTTACCTACGGCTAGACTAAAAGCTCACTAACAAAATTGCTGGGTTAATTTACGTGCTCGGCTAGCCGTGGATTCGCACGCCATTTTAATGACGGGATAGCCGAAATGTAGAACATCACGGCTACCCAATAATTAGTAGGTACTGTGTGAGTTATAATAAGGTCGCTGTACCTCCATTCGGGCTTACCGAAGCGTATTGATGGCAACCCTGAAACTTATTGATTTCCTTATGGAATTTTGCGTGATCGCGATCATTTTTGACGTGTAGGATAATATCCTATTATATTATTACTACTTTTTCTTGTAGTCATAATTTCTTTTTTTTTCTGCATAATTTTCCTTTGGGTCTGTGCCTTGTGCTGAATAAATGTTTTTTCTTCCTTTCTTTCTTTATATTATATGTGACATTTTTATCATGTTGTACTTTATATACCAGCTGAGTCGGATACGCATTTAATTTGTAATTTGTATTTGGATTTAATTTGTACTCGACAAATCTCCTCAAACAATATACTCATTTAATGATCTTTTAAAATAAAACCATTGTTACTTATTGTAGCGAAAATTTCGTTCTGTTGTTGGGGCGAAAATCATGCACTGACAGACGCAATGGAGAATGGAATGGAGCTTTATGGTTTTTTTTTATACTAAAATGTTCTACGTTTCAATGATGGCTGTTCTCATAAATGTTTCTAAATTAAACTGAAAAATACAATCTACTGAACACTTAAGTGCATTCGCGTAAACTATCAATAATAAAGCAATTAAAAACAAGTGCAAAGTAATAAATTTGCTTTAGTAGCTGCATCTTAAAGTGCAAGAAGTTGCACCGTCTTTATAAAAAGTTCCAAAATTGAAATGAATTTACGACTGGCTTTATTAACTATTATTTAACTAATTTGTACACTAATTATCCGTTTGCAACATGTTTTGAAATAACAACACAAACATTTTATTCATACCTATTATACTTACTTAACTATATATGGAAGTCTTCAAGAGGAGAGTGAATAGGTTCCTTCTAGGCAAGCATGCTACATCGTAGACCACATCGTCACTTAACATCAGGTGAGATTGCGGTAAAATGCTTGCCAATCTCTAATAAAAAAAAAAAATTACTTACTATAAATATATACGCAGTTTACTGTGTGACTTGACGTCTGTGTTGTTGTCGACTTCGGCTTACGGTCTACTACGGTCCAGGGTTTGAATCCGACAGTGCAGCAGAGCAATGATCTCCTGGCTATCTACCCACAACTTTCAGTGCGGAGTGCCTATGGGCTGTGAAGACAGGACAGCTTTTCATATTATTTATTATCACCTTATTTTTCCCCACTGCTGAGCAAAATACCTTCATATCACACACACACTTCTCTGGACTAGCTGTTGTAGGCCAGTCTTGTTCGTTGCAACATTTTGAGTGGTAAAACTTTGTTGGACTATTTTTTATTATTTTTATATTTGTTATTGTGATGGTGAAACCACAGTTGACTAGGACCTGCATCCTGTATTCATTTTTGTAATGTAATGTAATTGATGATTATGACCAAGTTATTATTATTTTTGAGTGTACAATATTATTAACCGTTTTTTGTTTGACATGTAATTTATATTACCAATAAATGACTATTATGACTATTATGACTATTATGACCGTGGTCCCAGTACTCTGATTAATATAGTTAATTATAGTTTAGAGCCACTGGGACCACTCTTAAAACCTAAGTTCATCTTTCATGAATGCGAGATGCCCAGTACCTCTTGAATTTTGTTATCTGTATTTATTTTTTGTTGTGAAGCGAAGTATAGTGATATTAGTTCGTCCGAGAGCCTGAAACAAAAAAAAAATGCCTCGCTGGCACCTTTGAGCGCAGTCTATATTTTTTTGTGTAAATGGTACGGTGAGTCTGCGACATATACGACAATTCTACCAACAAAACCACGTCTTTTTAACCACTTCATATTCATGGCTCCGAAATGCCGGCTTGCTTAAGTGCAACTTGTACCACAAAGCGAAATCAGCGCTTCAAATTGAGATGCAAATTCGCAGTGACGCTGCAAGTGGAAGTGGACGATATTGAAAGCCGTTGAAAGCGCTGCCAAGTGCTGGTAACACGGGCGTAGTAAGGAGCTGGTTACTGGGTACCAGTAAGGACAGGTGAAAAGTATAATTCATGAAAATCTTTATCCTAATACTCAGACTTCGATGCTCGTTACCGTAATTAGAAAGCAAAGGATATTATCCAAAGCCAAAAACTTTATTTCCATACAATTCATAAAGTAATGGCTTGGAAACGTCAATAATATTCACAACATAAGGTCACGCGTACTTATCGCTAAGTTTGACGCCTGTTCAAACCCTATCCGACCCTCTATGGGGAAGAACAGTCAAGAAACCCCTAAAGCAGGGCGTTTTTTTTTTTTTCCGCGAGCACTATCCTTCTAACAATCTGAGTAGGTACTTAGATCTATGTTACATTTATGACTAGATAAAATACTGAAATAAGATATCACAAGATGTTTTGTGTGTCGTTGAGCAGAGCGACATCAGACCATGGGGATTTATCATTTAAATAATCGTTTTTAGTGTAATAGGCTTTACTAACTAGACCCTTCTTTATAAATGAGTCCGTCAGTTTAGGAAATAAGATAGTTTACATAATATTCGATAATCTAAAATCATTGATCCTGTTTTCGAAGTGTCTACTTGACAGTATGGAAACTCTTACTCTATCTTCTTTACTGAGTTTCATAAATATTTGCACAGGAAATATAACATGTATATCAGCTTCCAGCGCTGATTGTGAGTCATAATAATGGTTTCGCATACCATGTATGTGTTAGTTAATCACATATCTTGGCTTCATAGTTCAGTTGGTAGTAGCCCTGCCATCTCCACTGTAGGTTCGATTACCACCCAGGATAAACACTTGTGCGAACATAGGTGTCTTGTGCCTGCGTGTTGATATGTATTAAATGTATGTATTTACAAAAAAAACGTATTTAAATATTATATCAGTTGTCTGGTTCCCATGATACAAGCTATTTACTTCTTTGGGGCTAGATGGCGCTGTGTGAAATGTCCACCAGTATTAATTTTTTTATTATTTATTCAAATATTATTTCATGCATTTTTTGGCACCTTTCTCTGGCCCTGGGCGCCAAATGGATGCGACTACTTTGAAACGAAAGAAAAGCTTTTTTGTTGAATTATACGAAACGATTGGGAGCGGCGCTCTCAAAACTTATGCGCTTTGAAACAAAACTGAGAGATCCTTGAGATAAACGCAAGTGGCGTAAAGTTTTGAAGAGTCAAATCTGTGTTCTTCCTCTTCTTTATAAACTAAGCCACCCGCAACCATAACACACATGAAATAGTTCATATTTGTTAGATTGAGCTAGGTATATATGGCACGGTATCATGCGGTCGTGTGTTTGTATATCATTATGAGGATGAATAGGAAGAACAAACAAGAAATAACTAACTTACATTAGTTAAATTGATCATCTCATTAATGGCTCTATAATAGACGTCATGAATGGATATTATACAATGATATGAAATGAAACATTAAACTGCAAACAAATCTGTTAAGTGAAATATTAAATATCATTAAAAAAACTTTTTAGGACAAATAAAGCGTCATCTAGCCCCAAAGTAAGCTAAGCATAGTTTGTATCATGGGAACCAGACAACTGATATAAAACTTATATATTTTTTTTTGTAAATACATACATATAATACATATTAACACACAGAACAAACGTCTATGTTCGTCACATAAATGTTTGTCCTGGGTGGGAATCGAACCCACGATCTACAGCGCAGAAGGCAGGGTTACTGCCAACTGAGCTGTGAGGCCAGTCTTGTTATTAAATTACTTGCTGAACTAATAAATCCAAATTATTAACATAAATATTCACGCCTTTTCTCCGAAGAGTAAGGTTGAATTGGACTTAATTCTATCTATCTTCATAATCTGACAAACAAGCCAAATCTAATATCAACAAAATTACAAGTGACTCCTAGTGATTTCCTAAACAAGAGAAGATAACGAGCAATCTTTTTGATCCAGCTTTCGTTTGGGTAATGCTCCCACAGTGTTTTATAACGAAATTAATCACGTCTTTTTCGGTGTAAACAAAATAGACTTCTGGCCTAGGCTCGGTGTCGCGTCCTTCACGTTTCAAGTTAGCGGGTTCATATTACCTTAGTAACTTGAGTAGTATCAATCTCAAAAGCTAGCAAAGCAAATAGGTTAGTTGTATTACAATACGTTGATATCTGATGTAAGCGAATCTTAGCGGCTGACTTTCAAGTGACTGCCACAAGTGAAACACATCTTTAGATGCTGTGCTTGAGCGTAGGTTTTCAAATTAAGGATGGTAGCTAGCCGAATTAGCAAGGTAGAATTCGCCCTAACGCCATGTCATTGTGTTACGATATTTTCGTTCACCGTAATCTCTCACCCTTATTCACATATTAGTTATATCCAACGGATAAATTTATATTCTAATTTGGTTTTTACATATAACTGTATTCTTTTAAAATCGATGTTTGGTGAAGACTTTTTATAGAAATAAATAATTGGGTCTTAAAATTCCATAATGATGTAAAGGAATACATGAGATCCAAATGTCCATCGCGTTAAATAAAACACGAAAATTCATCTCTTTGTAAATACTGCCGTTCTTTAACTAAAAGGCCGTTAAACCCAAATTGTTGTTTTTGACATATGTTCAAAGAACTCTTTTCAATTCCTTTTAAATCCGTCACTCAACGGCCTACAATTTTTTGTATATCTCCGGAACTAATTATAATTTACAAACGATTCTTAGACAGAAAGATAGAGAATTTTGAACTGTACCGCTTCTTATTAAAAAAGTCAAAATTGATCTTTTGAAGGTTAACGGCTTTCTAGTTAAAGGACGGCAGAATAATATGCTAGCTTTGTAGTTAATATACAGAACTATGAAGCATTCTGAGAGTGCCAATATTAAGGCAACAAACTTCTCAGACTGAATGTACTTAAACTACTGTATATTGTTATTGTGTTGGTGTATTCTACATTATGTTCAGTTTACATTGTTTGTAACATAAATTATATTGTTGCAGGTACAACGCTGACGAAATGTTGAGAAAAGGTAAGTGGCATATTGGAAGCGATTCTGTTGCCGACTGAAACTAATTTTAGTCCCCGCATCGTATTCTTTCCCTAGTGAAAGAAGAGACAAACTATTGTGAAACAAAAAATTGTTAGAATTGACGTCCGCGAGGCATTCATAGACAATTTCAGTAGTAATGTAGACAGGTACGCTATCACCATTGTAATATTAGTTTAATAGCATAGAACTTATGCCAATTTCGTCCGGGGATGTACTGCCACTATACCCACATCTGCCGCCAAGCACTAGGTAATGCATTCGCGTTTATAACTGTTCAGCTTAAAAGGTGTGGTTGCCGGTGAAATAACAAGCACATGAGACATTCTAACTTCACTTCTTAGAGTTACGGGCTCATATGATGCGACTTGGGACTTGTCGTGAATAAGGAGGGGGAGACCCAAGTCGTATTACTTGTTATGGGCAGAGCTTAACACTTAACACCAGGTGGGCCATCTGACGGTTTATTAACTTTATCGCATAAAAAAATACTAGAGACCATTGTGAAGACGCAAACAACCCTAAATTTAGTTTGAGGGTACTAAATTCAGTTCTTCAGTGTTAGTCTCTTTTCACAAAGGAAAGAAAAAATGCTTGAACTTAACATTAGTTTTGTTTGGTTGCTATCAGAATCTCATCACCATTGATTATGGCATTTGTAAAAAAAGTTAGAAGTAAATTAAGTTATAATGATAATGCGGATATGCAAACTATAAAAAAAAAACAGAACTCCGATGAGACATGTCTGTAAATAAATATCTAATAATCCGGTTATGCCAATAATTTGTCTAGGTTTTAAAATGTTAATATATTTTAATAAATACTTACTGCTTATACTGCTCTGTGGAACACACTTAGTTTATTGTAAGGCCTGAGTATTCAAAATTTACTTCTTTGTCTTGTTTCATTACGTAACCTTGCTAACAATCTTTTGATCCACTCCCCCCAGAAGCCTAAGATTTACCATTTCTATATTACTTGAAAATAATTTTATGATGATATTCGTCCCTGAGAAGGATTATCTTGTCCAAACTTGGTAACATTGAAGTTGTCTAAAAGGGTTCCATGTTTACTGTACCCAGATTTGTTTAGTTTATGTTTGTGTATCCTTGAGGCTGTTTCAAAGCATCTGTCTTCAGTGTTGAGTTATGCTTGCGTTTGCAAATGGTATATTTATTTTATTTTATTTTATTTTTTCAACAGAATCTACAGCTCTTAAATCTAGGTATCTATTCACTTAAAATTACTCTTAAAGCCAATAACAGATTCAATTTTTTTATATATACTAGTATACTCCAGGAAGCAGATGCTTGGCCTGTGTGACTGCACTTCAGCACTTAAAAAAAAATTGCAGGCGCATGAGACGTAACATCCCCGTCTCGGAGTGATGGACGCAACGCAATGCAACTTGAGTCATCTCGTACTTTGGTAGAGAGGACTTCAGTCGTATTGCTGTGGTCTACGGGCGGCGGTTACCACTTAACATCAGGTGAGCCGTCAGCTCATTCTATCACCTACATGGCATAAAAAAGAACTCTGACGGGGCAAATCTCTGGTCAGTCGTTACTTACAGGAATTATAAGACTTGAGTGCACTATTCTTTGTTGTTTTGATACGTTTTTGTTTTTTATATTATATAAGACGAAAACTCGAAATTCAGAAACTTTATTTCCATAGAATTGATAAAGAAATGGCTTGGAAACGTCAATAATATTCAGAACATAAGGTCACAAATACTTATCGCTAAGTTTGACGCCTGTTCAAAACCTATCCCGTCCTGCATGGGCAAGAACAGACAAGAAACCCCTAAAGTGCTGTTTTCTTTTTTACGCGACCCCGATCCTTGTAACAATTTGAGTACTTAAATTTATGTTACATTTTAGTGACTACGTATTACTGGAATGCTTAAGATATTACAAGATGTTTTCTGTGTCGTGGAGTATTGCGACATCATCATATATAAATGACACGTAGGTAACGTAACCAAGTGTGCCAGTTTCCCTACGGTGAATAAATTATATGAATTATAAATGATATACCTTAAAGATTATAATTATTTAATTGAATTCGTTTGAATCTAGAGCAAAATAGAGCGGCCTCATAAATTATAGCTGAAATGTCAAGGTCTTTGCCCACAAAGTCACACAATGGTCCATGGAGTGATAGGTAATTGAGTTTCGAGAATGGAAGCTTAATCTCCCAATAAATACGGGAAATTTGGCCCGAATTATGGATTCGAGAGAATAGACATATATATCTATTGTTGAAAGAGAATGTGGTAGCTTGAAGAAGATCTCGTCTCATAATAAGTATTGATGTTAGTTAGTGTTGTTTCCAAGTGTTTATGTCATATCAAAAGCTCTAATTTCTTTGTAAAACATAGCTTACAAAGCAAAATTAACAATACTACTTGAGCTCTTTCATATCCTAAATGACTTAACAAGAATAGATGAAAAATGGATCCCTGAGAAAGACATTTTTTTCCGCAAGTTAAATCGGATTGACCTTTTGTTTTTTGTGATTCGGGCCCACCTGATGTTAAGTGGTAACCGCCGCCCATAGACAACAACAATACCACTCAAGTCCTCTCCACCAAAGTATGAGATGACCTAAGTCGCATTGCGTTGCGTCCATCACCTCGAGACGGGGATGTTACGTCTCATGCGCCTGCAATTTCACCTACTCTTAGTTGGTACTCATAATGAGACAATGCAGCGATAATATTATAGAAAACATTATTAGGGGGAAAATTCCGTGCTGAAATATACTTTCTAGTGACTGGCCTCACAGCTCAGTTGGTAGTAACTGCCTTCTGACAAACATTCGTGTGGAGAGAGATGTTTTTTCTGCGCCTGGGTGTTAATATGTATTTACAAAAAAGTATAAAAGTATTCTATCAATTGTTTGGTCCCCATAATAAAGCTATGCTTAGTTTGGTGTTAGATGGCGCTGTGTGAATTATTCACCAATATTTATTTATTTAAATTTAAAACTTCTGGTGTTTATTTTCACCTCATTTCTTCAGCTGCCTTGTAATGACACGGAAATGCACGCATGTGGAGTAAAGTAGTAGTTTCTACTACTACCAGTAAAATCTGTAACGACCCTTTCCAGTGTTTTTGTGGTTATGGCACCTCGGTGGGACACGTATCTCCTACCTACTTTACGACTCTTGTAAACTATTGCAACCATTATATACTTTGACTTGCAACTCAAGACACGTTTACACTATCGTCCACCTGTCATAGAGTAAATGGGTTCGTGTACGTTTTTTTTATGTGATACAGTTACGGAACGAGCCGACGACGGCCCACCTGGTGTTAAGTGGTAGCCTCTGCCCATAACAACCGATGCTTACTTGGGTCCTCCCCTACTAGATGCAACAGGACCCATGTCGCGATAAGAGACTATAATAAATATTTAGAAAGAAAGAATCCTTTCTTTCTTTCTAAATATTTATTAGAAAGTAAAGAAATATAGCGGACATTGAATCATTGTTCAAAACCGGGTCATTTTTAATTCCTGGATATATTTAACACTAAAAAGTACTGTGTTATTCAGCGATGGATGCTATCAAATGCGAAATTACGCAAATGCCATGACCGGTACAGTAATAAAACACCCTAATGCTATACTTATGTTTAACCTCCCCCACAAACTTGCGAAAAGAATTAAACGCCTGGGCATTAACCTGCCGCTATTTTCCCAGCCGAGTACCCCCGTAAAGTAAGGATTAACCCTCTAGAGAGGCTCGCAATGTGCAGAAAAATGGCAGAGTCAACGAGGCGGCATAAAGACGAATATAAATAACTAAACAAATATTGGTTGACATTTCACACAGCGCCATCTAGCCCCAAAGTAAGCTAAGCATAGCTTGTATCATGGGTACCAGACAACTTATATAATACTTATATACTTTTTGTAAATACATACATATGATACACTAGCTGTTGCCCGCGACTTCGTCCGCGTGGGATTCGGTTTTATCACGCACCCCTATTTTACCCCTCAAAAAGTAGCTTAAGTTACTCCTTGTTACCTCAGCTATTTGACAGTGAAAGTCCCGTCAAAATCGGTCCAGCCATTTCAGAGATTAGCCTGGAACAAACAGACAGACAGACAAAAATTGTAAAAAATGTTGTTTTGGCATATGTACCGTGTATACATCCAAATGCACTTAGTAAACGAACTTGGTATGAGTTCTACTGCTCTTCAATATTTATTAGTAGGTATCAATCATAACGCTTAAAAAACGAAAGAATGTATTTTGTGCTTGTTTCTTTATGACCTAAATGACCCCCACCATGAAACATATTCCGTAAAACAGCGTTGCCAATCTTTCCAAACATGAGATACCTCAATAAAGACGGGCTTTGGAATGGGAGCTTTACTCCCATAAAACTAGGGAGTCCATGAAAGGTTATAAGTCTGCTTTCAGAATCGTTGACCTTTAGTCAGCGGCTATAATATCGCTACCTTAGCTCAATCTCAATATTTGGTCTGATAATAAACGTTCGATATTAAGTGCTTTGAAATTACATTAAAATACTATATTGATAATAATAATAAGTTTATTTATTTGGAACAGTAACAAAATACATTTTAAATAGTAAGAAACACGATGATGCTTGCTGGAGTAAATTACTGTGTTATTTATTACTTCCGAATAAAGGTATACATTACACAGGTACAATATAAAAATTTCAGTACAAAAAAGATTGCATATAAGGTTGATTTTATAAATAACTAGTTACTGATCGCTCAAATTCGACCTTATTTTTAGTTTTTTTCCCAGAATTTTTGGTCATTTGCATAAAAAATGTACTCGACGCGAATTTTTTTAATTTTTTTTGTAAAAAGTTACAGAACGAGCTGACGGCCCACCTGGTGTTAAGTGGTAACCTCAGCCCATAACAAGCGATGCGGCTTGGGTCCTCCCCTACTAGGTACGACAAGACCCAAGTCGCATCGTATGCGCCCGTAACTCTGAGACCTGTAGGTGGAATGTCTCGTGTGCCTGTAATTTCACCGGCAACCACACCTTTCAAACCGGAACACAGTAACGCAAAAGCGTTACTGCTTGGCGGCAGAAATGGGCATGGTGGCAGTACTTCCCCGAACGAACTTGGCGAGAGTTCTACTGCTCTTAAATTACAAATTGATCGACGCTAGCGTATGTCAAAGGTTACTTTATACAAAGGGAAACATCCAGATGTCTTTGATAGTTTCACCGCTATCAAAAAGAATCATATTACCTCCGGGGATCAACTCTTACACCTTTCCCCTGATACTAGAAGTGTAATCTTACAAAATGATACATTATTTATATAATATAGAACACCATCTCAAAGCAGAAATTCATTATAAGGGTAAGAGATTTGAAAAAAAAAATTCGTTATTCGCTATCATTCAGGGTAAGACCTGAGGGTATTATTTTTCCTTAACGACAGGGGTTGTAGACTGATCTTATTATAACCTCACGAAGTTAATAAGTGCTCTAATTATTATTTTTATATCCTTAAACGACAGTCAAAACGTCGACACGAGGAATTTTTTCGACTTTCACATCTTCCCTAATACAATTAAAAGTAAGGCGGAACCTCTCAACTTAATTTTGCTTTAAGATATTCTTGCCTTCTAATTCGGTTGATAACTTTATTGAATTAAATTCAAATTTATCTACAACTGTATATATTTTAATACTAAACTTCATCTTCCCAAAATGTTGACAAACAATGCTTTTATCATACGCATTACCGGTAACTAATTTTAGAATACTTGTTGCTTACTCTAGAGTCAAGTAAGTGTTATACCAACTTTATTTCGTCGGATTTTAATAGAAATTGTACCTTAAAATCAACACCTAGCATTTTGTAGTCCACGTTCAGATGCACTGCGAACTTTCCTTTTGTAAAATTCTTCATGGTTAGGCGCTAATGAAATACATAAATAATATATCTTCGTAAAACTACGTAATTAATGTAATTTAGAACAAAACGGAGATTTATTCGTCGCCCGACGACAGAGATATGAATGGTAACATGATTATTTTTAGCGAATTAGTTGATTATAATTTTCACAGACGTACATTTATTGAAATAATTCAATCAATTATTGTAAGATGAACAATTAATGTATTTTCTCATCTATTTACAATCTATGTACATGTAACGTGCTTAAGGATCCCTTTAGTATCACATTCCATAAATGTGTATACGTTTGATACACTACTACTGAATTATATACGATATATACTGACGTGTTCTGGTGTTATGTAAATGAATTTGAAGAATATAAAGATATCTCGGCCAGCGGTTCCGAAAATTATTGGCTTGAAAAGGTGCACGCGAGAAATATTCCACGTTAAACGCTGTCACAAAGTGCCCTCTTGAAGTCACTACTCCTGATTGCTGTAATTGTCCTCTGAAATTCTTTGTTGTGCTTTCAGAACGAAGGCCTATTCCGGGTCTCAAATGGGCTTTTAATTACTCGACGAGAGGACCCATTCTTCGTAATTCATGAAATAACTAAAGTTAGGAAATGGAGAGAGATTTTAATTGGGGAACTGTAGTGGCGATGTCTGCCCAAAAGGCATGCCACCTTCCGCCAATTAAGAAGATGAGCGAAATTACACCTTGTCACGCACAATATAAATTTTCATTTGGAATGAAGGAATTGAATCGGGCATGCCCTCTGGCGTTGAGAAGGGTCAAAGTTCAGATTGCGTTCCTTAATGGCATTTTGAATGTGATTTTCGATTGTCTTTTGTTGATATAAGGGGCGTTCGCAACGGGTTCTTATATTGCCGAATTATTTTACTGCAGACTTCGCGCCGTACCTCGAAAATAATAAGATATGTAACCTTACTTTTTTTATGATTTATCATCAAGCCAACCTACCCTCCGTGCCTGACCAAACAAAAGAAGCAAATAATTGAAACGTGAAAAATTACTTAAAAGTTGTATGAACTTCTGTTATCTCGTCATCTCTTTCATTCATCATATCTTTTATTTCATTCTCATCTAAAATTATAAAACAAATTTTAATGACCCCCTTGGCAGATAAGAGATTAATTTTTCTTACGGGCCTTTTGAGCCTCTGTTTTGCACGAAAAATATTTGACATTTTATTTCATTAGGTACGCTTAGAAGTTAAGTGAAGGAATTAGTTAAAATTAATATATTGCAGTTTAACGCTGAAGAGAGGATCCATAGAAACGGGAACAAACAGAGATAGTTCCTTAGCATTTCCTGATCCCACTAGTAACAGTTTGTAAAAATCATATCACATAATCTTTTGGAAATTTTACCGCTCAAATCAATCGATATTTACTGAAATATCGTTGTTCAGTTAATTTTATAAATTTGCATTAAAAATGAGTGAATCCTCCCATGTATAAACATCTGCCGCCAAGCTCAAATGTCCCATGTCAATGTCCCAATCACTACCGGGGCCATATTGTAAAATATGTAGTGTTCTTACCGCAAAAAAACATTAAATGAATCATGTTTCTGAAACATGATTAGATATATGTTTCAGAAGCACTAAGTTGTATTAAAACATATCCGTGGAATCTATATTACTCGCTATAAAGATTGCACCATTTCGAACTTTGCTAACCCTACATGGACTGCAATTTCCTAACATTTGCCTTTTTCGACAGCTCCTCGGGTAAGTGAGCAGTAACCCTGACTATCACCTATCAGGGGTCGTGGGTTTGACCTCGGCCGGGGCTGTTAGTTCTCGAGTCTTGGGCATTAGTGTATGTTTAGTGTCCATGACGACAGGAATCCCATGCAGTTGTTTTTCGTTTGTCACGTAAATGTTCAAAACGTAATTTCCATCGCAATACTTACCTACTGTATCGGAGGTGGGCGTTGATATCTGCGACACAATTTTATGACCTCTGCACATTCTTTCTCAGTTATGTTGTAATGAATTGTTTTGTTCTTCTAATAAAATATTGTAGATATATATTTTTGTTACCTGAAATACAGAAGTCGCAGTTTGGCAAACGTGCCGCGCGCGGCGGAATGTCCACCACGGTGCAATAAAGCTCCGGCATAAATCCACTCAAGGCACGAGTTTGCATTTTCTTTACATTTCACAGGTAGGAAACGAAATAAAAATTCTTGCACAAACTCAGAAGTATCGTTTCGCGCTCCATTTTTTATTTGTTCCAGTTTTACAGTTTTATTTCTGCTTAGAGAGTTTGGTAGCTATGCTACAGGTAACAACATTTCAAGTCGAAAGCGGTTGGTTCGAAATCAGTGGAGTTTTTCACACAGATATTTAATAGATCACCAAAATGGTGTACACTGCTACATGGATATAATTTATATAAGACCATCTCAAAACAGTAAATTTCTATATTGTTTGCAAATTTTTCTTAATAACAGAGAGAACTAAAAACCAGTATTAAGAACAATTAATTAATAGAAAGCTTGTGATATCTACCAATTCGGCTCCAGTGCTTAGCCAGTTCAGTTGACAGTACACCGGTGTCCGCGCACAGGGGACATCGAGAAGCATGAATTAATAATATGAATTCGCAGTAAAAGGTAGAAGCCCCTTGAGCCTACCCTACCTACCCTTTCGCCTACCCTGCACAATGTCTTAAATCATGTTTAATACTACTGAATGCTTATCATCACAACTCATTTGATAGTACTCTGCCTCCAGCATTATAGGTCTTGGGTTCGATTCCCACCCAGACAATAATTTATGTGACGAACATAGATGTTTGTACTGTGTCTGGGTCTTGCAACTATGATGCATTTACAAAAATGTATATACAGTATTCCTTTGTTAGGTAGTTCCTACAGTATAAGCTGTGCTTAGTTCAGGGCTGCGAGAAAAGTTAAAAATCAAATTAAATAATACAAGATATTCCTAAAATAGAGGTCCGGTAAGGGTTGAGCCTTAGTATAAATCCGCTTGAAGAAGGCTGAGTGGCGACGCCTCGAGCTCTCGTGCCAATGCTTTGCCGTGTGGCTATGAAACTGAGTTCAGTATTATACGATAAAGCAAATAAAAATAATAATAAATAATGGTGGACATTTCAAACAGCGCCATCTAGCCCCAAAGTAAGCTAAGCATAGCTTGTGTCATGGGAAACAGACAACTGATATAATACTAATTTTTTTTTCTGTAAATACATACATAATACATATCAACACCCAGACACAGAACAAAAATCTATGTTCGTCACAGAAATGTTTGTCCTGGGTAGGAATCGAACCCACGACCTACAGCGCAGAAGGCAGGGTTACTACTTATTTATTTATTAATTTATGAATTCCCTTCAATATTATTAATTTAAATATTAATAATAAATATTATTGCACATAATGAAAATAAAATAAAATTAATAACAAAATGGGAGCTTCTAAAACATTTTCTACCATTCAACCCTTCAGTTTGGAAAAAACAGTTTTAACAAAAATAAACCAGGAATACATAATTCCTCATAATTTTCTGCTTGTGCCTTGAAGTTGCATGGAAAAGTAATACTTCAATAAACAATTTCTCTTTGCTTCCTACGCATAAACTAAGTTTCTCTCGTGGCCGTAACTTCCAGCTCACGATGCATTAAGTCAAAACGATATTGATTGGTACAGTTTACGGCCGTCGCGTCGCGTCGTCAGATTCGTGGCCTCAGCTAACGCTCTATCGATCGCACGGTTTGGCAGCGGTTACAGTTGGTGCCATGCGAGACGTCATTGGACTCTTGCTGAAATACCTAACCCGAGTTTTGCTAGTATCTCAGTATTTCAGCACCGAAAACTGGTAAACTTACCACTCTGCTTAGGAACCTAAGAAGACTTTTTTATATTGGTGGACATTACACACAGCGCCATCTAATCCCAAAGTAAGCATAGCTTTATGATGGAAATCAGACAATTGATGTAATTCCAAAACTTTTTGTAAATACATACATATTAACACCCAGACACAGAACAAACATCTACGTTCTTCACACAAATGCATGTCCTGGGTGGGAATCGAGCCCACAACCTACAGCTCAGAAGGCAGAGTTACTACCAACTGTGAGGCCAGTCAAATAGTTACATAAAAAAGTAGTCCTAAAACCAGATAGTCTTGGAATATTGTATTTATACCACAGTATGTACGACTAGGTAACCTAACTATGCTTTGACTAAACGGTATAACCTGAAAACTTATTTTCTCTAATTATTTTATTTTTAAAATTACCTAAAGTGAATAAGATTAACTAAGGGAAAAAAACGCCAAAATGACTTTTTGTAACTTGTCTAACTCAGGAAGGAACGAACATGTTATTATATAAAGAAAACTTTATAGAGGAAACAAAAAAACTAAACTAAATATAATTCTTTCTCCAATTTGTACCATTCAGCAACATCGACTATGTTCCCGAAGTCATTAGCGCCGCGACTATTTACGAAGACTGAGAAAGTAGAAAACGACAGCGAAAAATATTTAGTGGAACACAGGCTTTAACGATTTGACCGAGTTTCCAGAAACTACTAATACTGAATGTTAGTAGTTTGATTGAAATTCCTCAACTTTTTCAAAGCCAAGCAAATCGAGCAATATCGTATTTTGTCCAACAACCTTTCAAGAAATTGAAAAATACTGAAATAATGGAATGGATTAACTTATATTAGGGTAGGGTAGGTAGCTTAGCTATGTGAAGTATTCCAAATTCCTTGTATGTAATTCTTGATAACTTCCCTTAGTTTTTTCACATATCTCTGCAACAAGAGCAGTAGAACTCACGCCAAGTTCGTCCGGGGCAGAACTGCCACCATGCCTATTTCTGGAGCCGAGCAATAACTCATTCGCGATACTGTATTCCGGTTTGAATGGTGTGGTTGTTATGTTACCAGTTAACACCAGGTGGGCCATTGGCTCATTTCGTAACTGTATCACATAAAAAAGTGGAATAGGTATCCATTTTTTCCACAGCCCCAATGTTTCACTCCAAAATTAATGAAGCCTTCATATCTAAGGCTGGTGCAGAACTTGGAAGAACTCCAAATGCCACATCAGTCGCGGCACCGATAAGTTTAACCCACTTTAATGACCCGTACAGCAGTGCTAATGGTTGTACACGCAAACTTAGATGTCTCGTAATTACTGTTGAGTTGATAATAAATCATGAACTACGCACCAGATTTAGCTCTGAGTGCTTTATAGGCTGTTTCTGGAGCACACCGTTAAGGCTAGCGACTGTTCTTCACCTTGAGGGGTGTAGCTATCCAGTAGGGCTGTTGCCCTATCACAGTGCTATGGTTTCCTTCTTTCGGAGAAGTATTACAAAATTTAAGTTTCCACTTAATCAAAAACCCAAAAACTTTTGATGGACGTTGTTTAAGCCTGTTTGGCTGGTTTGTGTTTCAAATTGTACTGATTACGATTAAGATATGTTGAACTATAAGGCTCTCTGTATGTATGAACATAGCAAGCTAACGTGGTGGCATGTATTGCCGGTAGAGGCGGCGGCGGCGTGACCGTGGCGGGCGCGGCGACATGAGCGCGGCCGCGCTTCGGGCGGACGGCGCGGGCGACTCCACGCCCGGCTCCGACGTCACCGAGCGCATCACGCGGCTCTTCCCCAAGTGCCGGCCGAAAAACATGCAGCACCACCACGACAGGTGAGTCAGTGACACTAGAGACGAGCTGTTAGAAGCATAAACCAGAGCACAGGTGAGTCAGTGACACTAGAGACGAACTCTTAGAGGCACAAACCAGAGTCACAGGTAAGTCAGTGACACTAAAGATGAGCTGTTAGAGGCATAAACCAGAGCCACAGGTGAGTCAGTGACACTAAAGACGCGCTCTTAGAGGCACAAACCAGAGTCACAGGTGAGTCAGTGACACTAGAGACGAGCTCTTAGTGGCATAAACCAGAGTCACAGGTCAGTCAGTGACAATAGAGGCCAGATCTAGTGGCCTACACTAGAACCTTGGAAATTATGTGGCTAGTTTCATGTAGCTGCTATACTATATTTCAAAAATGGACACTTATTACTGACACTACACTTAGTATTCACTAAACAAACCGATTGTAATAAGGCTGTCATTGAAAACTGAATGTCCTCGAGATAACAGGACAAAATTGCTTAAAATGACCCACAAAAAACACCTAAAGATAAGTAAGGTTTATCGGGGGTGTGGGTACTCAACACTTGTTGAATAGCTCTTGAGATGAAACGTCCGCAACAGGATTTATCAATAGCCTTTTTACCAGTCGACGGTGACTGGTGATGCCAAAGTTCTATATGCGAGGAAAGAAAATTATAAATTAATTCATTCGGGAAAAGGTAAAAAAATGATGGAATTGTAGTATATAGTAGTATGACACCATTTCGTCAACCTCATTCGCTTGGCTTGGGTGAAAGAAGAGCGACAATCATAGTTCAATAAAGTTCTAAATTTATTCTCAAACTTCTTCGTGAATCGTATTATGATTGTTACTGAAAATATTATCAGTTATCCTTACTTTAGCTTCCAAGAATTGCGTGTACAGACATCGACAGAATAACGCAGCGGGGCTTTAAATATGAGTAATTGTAAGTGATGTGAGTGTACTCATGAAAATCTACATATTTTGGAGAATTTTCAACCCGATGAACGAACGCGACAGGTCGCCTTCAGAAGAAATGTTACCATGCCATGCAATTGCAGAAATTAACCGTCCCAGCAAAACCAGTATTCTATTAGTAAAGACTATCACGCCATACAGCGAGAAAACATTGATACAGAAAACCACAGCTGAATACAAATTCCAAAAACGATATTGGTCTTCTGCTTCCACACTGGTTAGTAGTATCTGAGTCCTCTTTCTATCCTCCCTTCTGCTTCATGATCCTTGTACCGAAGATCAAGGGAATCCAACTCAAGTAGTGTTTTCGGTGTTCCAGACTAACCTCCGCCCTGGAGGGGCGCGAGGCCATCAACGTGAACAACGTCTCCTCGGATGAGGAGCACAATGAGGGTCAGCTGGTGATTCTCAACGCGAAGGGAGGCACGTACAAACTTAGGGATTCAAGGTGAGACATATACATATATTGAGCATTCCAGTACCTTGTCATACTATCACTGTGTCCAGTACCTTGTCATAGTGACTGGCCTCATAGCTCAGTTGGTAGTAACCCTGCCCCTGGGCTGTTGTAGGTCGTGGGTTCGTTTCCCACCCTGGACAAACATTTGTGTGACGAACGTAGACGTTTATTCTCTGTCTGGGTGTTTATATGTACGAGCATGTATTTACAGAAAAGTATTTAAGTATTATATCAGTTGCCTGGTCCGTATTACGTAATACGTAATACGTAGTACGTAAAGTTTGTGATTCAGAGTTCATAGGAAATTCATTAAACTAAAGGCCAATCATTCATGATTCCGATAGACCTATTTGAATCCGTTCGGATTAATAGATAATCCAATTAAACTGGATTTGTTAAATTCGGGGAATTTCCCGTGTTCGCAGTCGAAGGTTTGGAAGCTTATATATACCTACATAATATCGGTATTTAGTTCGAACTATCCGTAGAATAAAGTTATATATGATTATGACACCAAATGACTTTTTTTATAAGCCTTAGCTGAAAGTATATACTTTGTTAGTGAAATAAAAAAAAAATATAGTTCTGAAGATAGCGATTGAATAAAGGTACGTCAGTACAAATGCCAATATCTTAGGTTGATTTCGGCGTGAAGGTCTGTCGTCTGTAAGATGTCCTAAAATTGATAAAATAATATGAGTAAAATAAAATAAGAACATTGACACAGCATATGACATTTGCAGTTGTATGAGATTTTGGTTTTGTTATATTCTCAAACCACATTACTTACGCCTCGGAGTTCACGTTTGAGTCGCGTGAAAAGTATGTTTTTCTTTGCAATACTTAAAAGTATGTTCACCGAATAAGATAATAAACGCAAATAACAATGAATAGATCAAGAATTTCATTTTCTAAGAAGCTAACTCTACATTTATGATGCCTATTCGAAGCCAAGCTTACAAGTTCTCTACGCAAAGTTGAGGTGATCCCTAGGGTATTAGATAAACTTGAAATTCAAGGCGAAATGGATTTGGCTGATACTTTATAGAATAAGGGGTGCGTAGATATTACGAATATAATACAGGTTTCAGCCACTTTCATGGATATGATATTATTTATTGAGCTCAATCGATAACATTTTTATATTTCATTCGGTGTTAAATATGTATTATATGTATATATTTACAAAAAAATAAATATGTAACTATTCTATCAGTTGTCTGGTTCCCATATTACAAGCTAGTTAGTAGTACATGCTTAGTTTGGGGCTTGATGGTGCTGTGTGGATTGTCCATCAATATTATTATTATTGTTATATTGAACTCGTAATAACAGCTGTGTGTTTTGTGACGATCACATACCACTTATCGTGTCACCAGCTCTCTCGCACCAGCCAGCCTGATGGAAGGAGTAAAGTGCTCCCCAGAGAGGCACTTTTCGTTGCACAAGACTTCGAATTTTTGGTTCTAGGACGTGCTGATTTCCTCACGATGTTTTCCTTCAGCTTTTGTGAACGCACGTATATTTTTTTAAGTAAAAATCAATGCAACCATATTTTGGTGATTGTCAAGATTCGAACCAGCGCCCTACAAATTGAAACTCGTGGTTTATACCACTAGGCCCACGTAACAGTGACACTTGAAAATTCAACGCCTCATTATTTTTCGATTTGGGTCTGATTCTCCTAAATACCTTTTTCGATTTGTATATTGCAACAATCGTAATCAGGACAACAAAATAAAAAGGTATTTACGTATAAGGCCCGTCTCAATTATGATTTTTGTGCCTTATACGTATAAACATTATTTTTTTACATATTTCTTTCACTTATTATTTTATTTGTTACCAGGATCATAGAAATAGCAGGAGGGCGGGAGTTGTACTCGCAGAGCAGAACGAAGGCAGTGCGGAAGCTGCGACACAGCAACACACACAAACATAACATAAGGAACAAAGTGCGAGCGCTTAACAAGGACACAGTTGATTACCCAGCTGATAATAATATTAGTAATGAGGTATGCGTTAATGTGGTTGTAATATATTCGATGTTTACCCTGTGAGGAGCCAGCGAACCAAGAGGCGACATACCCAATTAGGTACATTTCAGATCAATCAGATATAAATAAACGATAGAAATGACAAATAAACAGTCCTAAACTATGAAGTTATCTATCTAATATATTATAACATTAAATAATTCAATAATTAATAATAAAAAGGTCTAGATCTTTTTTAAGCACACATGCTACATAGTAGGCTGCGTCGTCAGTTAACATCAGGCGAGATTGCGTTAAAATGCTTGCCTACCGTAATAAAAAAAAAAAGATTCCTTATCTAGACTTTTTATTATTTTCATAGATTTTTATTTATTCTAATAGCTATGCATACATTGCCTGTAGCGGGTCGCTTTTTGTTAAAACTAAATCACTACGATAAAGGTTGCATTCAGTCGTAATTCCGGTGGCTGAGGTCATGGCACTTGACTGTCAAGTTGACTAAAAGACTGTCAACTTGACAGCACACTGACATTCAAGTGGTGGTCATTGCATCTCAATGTGTCAGCGTCGGATGGGCATCTGAATATTACCTCACTGTGAAACATTATAACCGAAGAAACTTTAGCATTTCATAACTGATACAATATTTCTAACCAGCTGTTATCGATAACGCAAAAGTTTCGTTGCCATTCGTATTTTTGGGGCAAGAACTCCCGATATTATGTCATGTTTCGTGAGTTACGTCAAGTACCCTCATTTGTATTCTGAGCGAAGCGGCATAGAGCCGAAAAAACGACCTTTCCGTAAAATTACCATAGACTTGTCAAGTATTGTTCTATATTTTTACATAGAACATAATGTGAATCGTTTCCCGAATTTTTAAATTGGAAATGAGTTTGCTCGCAAGCGAGTTTGTTGGAACACACAGTTATGTTTTTTTGCTTCATATTCTATACTACCTGTTGCCCGCGACTTCGTCCGCGTGGATTTGGTTTTATCACGCACCCCTATTTTACCCCTCGAAATAGTAGCCTGAGTTACTCCTTGTTACATCAGCTATCTGCCAGTGAAAGTCCCGTCAAAATCGGTCCAGCCATTTCAGAGATTAGCCGGAACAAACAGACAGACAGACAAAAATTGTAAAAAAAATTGTTTTGGTATATGTACCGTGTATACATCTATATGCACTTAGTAAAAGGCGGTTATTTTAATATTACAAACAGACACTCCAATTTTATTTATTAGTATAGATTTAAAGAAATTCTCTGCTGCGCACTCGGGCCACATTGCTATAGGAAGCCCGAACGCTCAAGTCGTACAAGTAAAAACAAGCAAATAAATACAGTGCTGTAGACATGAAAGTGGTACAATAGGTGGCAAGTAGCACATAAGCAAGTAGGTAGAACATAATTGAAACTAAAATATTATTAACATCTGTGTAATCTGCGTTGTGTTCAAGCGAATAAACTATATTTATCTTTATATCTTAAATTTTTTCAGATACAAATACACAGAATAACGAGCGAGCCGAAAAAGATGATATCCCGGCACACGTCCCCTACGTACACGAACGGCGACCGTGACGTAGTTAGAGTGGAGAGGGAGAGGGAGAGGGAGAGGAAGGTGCTGGTTGATAACATGGCCATCCCGAAGAACAGCTCGCCCATACTGGACCCGCATAAGACTACTGACGTCAGCACCAAGAGCAGCCCCATAGCGGTGGTCGCTGACGGGGAAGTTATGGTCTTTGACGATAATGATGACTGGAAAGGTAAACTTTCATTCATATGAGTGTGTTAGTTTGTAACTAGCGCCATCTAACGCGACACTGTGAACCAGATGTTTTAGTAGCTTGGGGCTAGATGGAGCTAGATGTCGCTGTGTCATTCATATCAGTGTGTTTGTCAGTTTGTAACTAGCGCCATCTAACGCCACACTGTGTGAATTATGATTTATAGTTTGGGGCTAAATGGAGCTAGGTGTCGCTGTATCATTCATATTCACGCATATAATTTCTACATACTGACCCTTGTGAGTGTGAATATATTTTTATATATGTAAATTTACCTGCCATGTATAATTTGCGTGTCAATAAATATATTTCTTTCTTTCTTAAATTTGGCTTAATTGGTAATATTTTCACGCACTAATTTTCGCATTGGTTCGCGATTATTCTAAAGATCCGATGGTACCCACGGACTTCAATTGATTCCAGTTTTAGATGCTTGCTTCTTTAAGCTAACAGAATACGTGGACAGTAATTTATATAAAAATGTGACAGAATCCTGAGACGTTAATCTTAACGTGTCTGAGTGGCGGGTGCATCTACGAGCCATGTATCATTCCAATCTTGAGTATGGTAGTTTTGGCTAGAGGATACCATTTAACATCAGTAAGCCATCTGCCAGTTCCATAACTTCTAATAAATAAAATCATATAATATACTGAGCAAGATAAGAAACTTCTTTAAGACAATACTTGATGCTTAACACAATCATTGCTTGTTAACTGTTGCTATCTCCAACATCACTGAACAACGAAATAATCTAACACACAATTACCATGTATGTTCTTTTTATTTTCCAGTGATATTGAATTCTGTGTCTCTAGGTTTGAGGACGGACCCGGACGCTAGTGACGATGAGATAGACCTGAGTGTAAAGAGAACTATAGATAATTTAAAGAATGGTGATTGTGATATTAAAGATAGTGAAGGCAGTGAGTCGTCGAGGGGGGAGACGGGGAGCGTGGAGGGGGACAAGCGGGTCGCGCGGATCATCGGCGAGCTGCCGATAGCGGAGTACGAGGGGTCGCCGAGGAGATACGGAACCCAGAAAACGGCGAGGTCGCCCAGGCCGGGGTTCCCTCAGGTAACTACTCCTTATTCCGATCTATTTAACCAGTGTGAGATACAAGAACATCGAGATCTGTTTGTGTAGTATCGACCCTTAACCGCCTACTTATCGTAAGCGACAACTTTGCCCAAGTAGCATTCTTTGTTGCAAGTGATATTTTATAATAAGAGTAGTGACTATACTTTGCTAAGTATAGTAGAATAGAATATTAACTTCTATTAGAGATTCTATAGATTCTTCCTACGGCTTCTCCCGCTTTTATCGAGATAAAGTAAACACTTATTTCAAACTAATTCCAGCTGCATCCTTTCAATAATTTTTGCGCGAAGCAGTAACAAAATCCCACAAAATTTAGCATATTTTAGTGAGATTAGTTAGTGTGGTTAAATGACTGATTGGCCTTTCAGCTCAGTAAGTAATAACTCTGACTTCTGCGCTGTAAGACGTGGATTTGATTCCCACCCAGGACAAACATTTGTGTTTTGCACATAAATGTTTCTGTACTTGGATTGTCAATATGTTTTTACAAAAAAATAGTATAGATATAAGTATTATATCACTTGGGTGGTTCCCATGATATAAGCTATGCTTACTTTGGGGCTAGATGACGCTGTATGAAATTTCAAAAATGTGTTACTGTGCTTCCAGAGAATAGTGGGTGAGGGGCGAGATTCCGAATCTCCCCCCGCGGGTTCGGCCGCGTTCGACTACCTGTACGAGTTCTCCGAGACGAGGAAGGTGCTCGAAGAGTTCTTCAAGGGACCGGTAGATGGCAGACAGAACTCCGAAGAGATTGTGAACTTTCAGGTAAAATACTATTCACAGCCATGTCTCTATGTAGGTTTTTTTTTTTTTTATGTAATACTATTACGGAACGAGCCGACGGCCCACCTGGTGTTAAGTGGTAACCTCGGCCCATAACAGCCGATGCGACTTGGGTCCTCCCATACTAGGTATGACAAGACCAAAGTCGCATCGTATGCGCCCGTAACTGTGAGACGTGAAGGTGGAATGTCTCATGTGCCTGTAATTTCACCGGCAACCACACCTTTCAAATCGGAACACAGTAACGCGAATGCGTTACTGCTTGGCGGCAGAAAAGGGCATGGTGGCAGTACTTCCCCGGACGAACTTGGCGAGAGTTCTACTTCTCTTAAATCACTTATATCAGACTTTTATTAAATAAAAAGAAAGAGGCTTATATGAGTCCAGCATTTCTAATACTTCTACAAGTTGCTTGAGACGAGGAAGTTGCTCTGAGCTCTTTTTTCAAAGCCAGTTTTTACATAGAAGGCGTTCAAATGCCGATGAAAAAAGAATTAGCTTTCCCGCCATATATCGAGCTATGTTTTCAATCTAAAAGGAACAAAACCCATTGCAATTCAACTGCAGTATTCCGAGACGAGGAAGTTGTTCAAAAATACTCTTTGTAATTTTCAACTAAAACCTTATTTCTCAATATACTCTTTTGTAATTTTCAAATAAAACCTTATTTCTCAATATACTATTTGTCATTTTCAACTAAAACCTTATTTCTCAATATACCATTTGTAATTTTCAAATAAAACCTTATTTCTCAATATACTATTTGTTATTTTCAACTAAAACCTTATTTCTCAATATACTCTTTTGTCATTTTCAACTAAACTTATTTCTCAATATACTCTTTTGTCATTTTCAACTAAAACCTTATTTCTCAATATACTCTTTTGTCATTTTTAACTAAAACCTTATTTCTCAATATCTCTTTTGTCATTTTCAATTAAAACCTTATTTCTTAATATACTCTTTTGTCATTTTCAACTAAAACCTTATTTCTCAACATACTCCTTGTCATTTTCAAACTGGGAATATTATCATCAGGATTTGGACTACGAGCTGAGACGGCAGACGGCGGAGTGCGCGTCCGAGAACGGGCTGGAGGAGAGCGAGCCGGAGTGGCCGCACGCGCTGCACAGCTTGGACGTGCGCGGCGCGCTGTCGCCCCACCACGCCAGGCCGCCCACCCACAACAACTTCCTTGGGATGCCACTTAACGTTAGTAACTTAATAACCAAAGTAGCAGTAGAACTTGTGTTAAGTTCGCCCGGTGGACAATTCACAGAGCGCAATCTAGACCCAAACTAACCATAGCTAAAATAGCTAAATAGCTTAATTGTGAAGACCTGTTATTAGCCTTATGTTTCTCATTAAGTTTTGTTTATTATGTTTTTATGTGCTGTAGGTCTTCCTCAAATAAATAAATAAATAAATAAATAGCTTGTACTATGGGAACCAGATAACTGATAGAATACATATATAGTTTTTGTTGTAAATAGATATTAACACTCAGACACAGAACAAACATCTATATTCGTCGCACAAATGTTTGTCCTGGGTGGGAATCGAACCCATGACCTACAGCGCAGAAGGCAGATTTACTACCAACTGAGCTGTGAGGCTTGTCAGACACAGAACAAACATCTATATTCATCACACAAATGTTTGTCCTGGGTGGGAATCGAACCTACGACCTACAGTGCAGAAAGCAGATTTACTACCAACTGAGCTGTCAAACCTGAGGCCAGTTGAGGCCTGTCAAATATCCAAGAACACTGTCGCAACACAAAGGTTAAGCAACTGTCAAAAATGACATCAAACGAAATACAACCTTAACACTCGTCGTGCATTATAGGCTCCGCCTGAAAACCAGCGCCGCTACCGGCATGATGGGTTGTTATCTATCATATTTGGGAGCGGCACCTTGCTGCGACAGAGACCCATTTCACCACACCATGAAGAAATGCCAATTTTTTTTGTAACTTTATATTGAATGTGTCTCAAATTAAAAAAAATACTATTCGATTCGTATTGCAGTCGAACATAGTGAGCTGCGAGGGGACAGTCCGCGTGGGGTGGAGCGGAGGCGCATCCCCGCGGCGCCGCGAGGAGCGCGCGCCCTTCCCCGTCTCCTCGGACTCCAGCGACAGCGGCAGCGGCAGCGACATGTCGCTCGTGCACATGGACACCGAGCTGCCGGACATCAAAGGTACTCGCTCACTGCACTGCGGACCGCAGACGAGAGGTAGTGGACGTACAGGTTGCTGAAACCATGTTTTCAGGACCGCTGCGGTTCGGGTCCTCCCCTACTTGGGTAGGACAAGACTCAAGTCGCAACGTATGCGCCCGTAACTCTGATATGTGAAGGTAGAATGTCTCAAGTGCCTCTAATTTTACCGGCAACACCTTTCAAACCGGAACACAGTGACGCAAATGCATTAATGCTTGGCGGCAGACATGAATATGGTGGCAGTACTTCCCCGGACAAACTTGGCATAAGTTCTAGAGCTACTTAAAGAAGATAGTCAAACTGAACAATGCTGAATAGATGCTAACAATGACTCTTTGTCTATATAATACAGTTACGGAACGAGTCGCTTGCTTTTCCATGACTGTAATAAAAATATCTTCAAGGAGTGTGTGTGTAATGTGTGCGGTTGGTTGCAGTCCCGCTGGACATGTCTCGGTTGGCGGACGCGTGCCGCATGCCCGTCACCAAGATGCCGGTGGTGACTGACGCACTCTCCTCGCTGGAGGGTTCGGAAGGAGACAACAATCAGGTAAACGAAACACATAGACGACGTTCCGTTACTTTATCATATAAAATACTAGTTCATATCAAGCTGTGTACCGTCTTGAATCGCTAGCGTACAAAGTCAAAAACTTTATTTCCATAGAATTCAGAAAGAAACGTCATAATATTCAAAACATAACGTCACGCGTACTTATCGCTAAGTTCGACGCCTGTTCACACCCTATCCGACCCTCCACGGAAGAACAAACTAGAAACCCTAAAGGAGGGCTTCCTTTTTTCACCGAAGGACTATTATTGTATCTTCAGCAGGGAAAATTGGCAAGCAAATTGGGCTTACCTGTTTTATTTATAATTTTGTTTGCTTTTTGGAGGAGGCCTAACCCAGCAGTGCCAACAGGCTGAAATGATGATGATGATGATAAGGATGATGATGATGATGATTGTTTCAGAATCATTCTACTACAGTGAGTGTGAAGGAGATCGTAGAGAACGGCACCACGGAACCACATTTGCTCTCGGACGCGGATCTACACTCGTTAGATCCCCTCGGTGAGTTTTGTGAGTAAACATTTTATTTTATTTTGCACCGCCGCGCCATGCGCCTTGTCAATCAGTGCACAACTCAACCGTGGGGAATGTCAGTTGACAGTTCAATATAATATTGGTGGACATTTCACACAGCGCCATCTAGTCCCAAAGTAAAGTAAGTAATAGCTTGTATTATGGTAACCAAACGATTGATGTAATACTTACATATACTTTTTTGTAAATATATACATAATAACACCCATATAATACAAATAAAATATTTTAGTTTTAATATCTTTCAACTTTTTTTTTATATAGTACTAGCTGTGGGTTTGCCCGCGATTAAATCAGTTTTGTGAATTACTCTTAGTTAAAATATCCATCAGCTATCTGCCTGTCCTGTCCTGCCAAAATCTGTCCAGCCCTAGATTAGTCGGAACAGACAGACAGACAAAAATGTTTAATAATAATTTTATATTAATACTAGCGGCCTGCCCCGTTGAATGGACTACATTGTTGTTGGCCGCAGATGGCCCTGACAGGGTACAGAAGAAGGCATCAACCAAAAGCAACTTGTCAACAGTTCCACTGTCTCTCTCTGACAGTTGTGTTGTTACAGCGTGCGGCGAGTCGGCGCCCCCGCCGCCCGCGCCGGCGCCGCACCGCCCCGCGTCCCCCTCCGCCCTGCCCCTCTCGCTGCCTCTGCCCCTGCCCCTGCCCCTGCCGCAGCTGAGCACCATACAGCACGCGGTGCACCCGCGCGTGCCCACGCCGCACCATCACCACGCGGACGTATACCCGCCGAGGTGAGGACACACATACAATAAATATATATTGGCGGACATTTCACACAGCGCCATCTAGCCCCAAAGTAAGCTAAGCATAACTTGTGCCATGGGAACCAGACAACTGATATACTTTTTTTTTGTAAATACATACATAATGACACCCAGACACAGAACAAACATCTATGTTCGTCATGCAAATGTTTGTCCTGGGTGGGGTTCGAGCCCACGACCTACAGAAGGCAGGGTTACTACCAACTCAGCTGTGAGGCCAGTCGAAAATTTGACCCTGCCCATATATCAAACCTGTTTGATATATGGGCAGCTGGTGTCCCATTGGTCTGTGGGAAGCGTGGAAGAAGAGACGAAGCGTTATGTCACCTGCTACACATCCACAGAGCTAGTGCTCTCCACCAAAGACTCTTCTGAGGCAACTGAGACAGTGCTACCACCAAACGGCAGACCTCCAATACTTTGAGGGAGTTGAGGTTGATCACAAGGGTCAGTTCAAAAACACTCCAATGAGGTTTATTTCACAAATAAATGCATTATGAAATAAAGAATGTGTTATAGCTTTTATTAATTGTTAATTTTTTTGCAGAAAAAGGCCATCTTCGGCGAACAGCACAGAATCTGTGGAGGTGAAACCCACGAGCGGGGATGAAGGTAAACTACAAACCTACCCTTACCCTTTACTAACAGTTTAAACAAATTAATTTGTTTCATAAAAGAGAGGGGTATTTTATTTGATTCTCATCGTATTCATTCATTGTTATAATTGATAGAATTAAGTGTATTTAATACGTTTTACGTCTCCACTCCAGAGGAAGAGGCCTAGTCTCGAAATGTAAGAGTGAATGCTTAATCTGCCATGGAATCCTGAAGCCATTGGTAGATATGAAATGCTATTGAATTATCGGTTGGATGACGTGCCGGATATTGTCCGTAGTACATCCACAAAAAAGACGCAGGTTCTTTCCTTTATTCGCCGACGAATAACTCAGCTAAAATTTTCATCCGAAAACAGATTTATTACTTGTTCGAAAGCCAGGATATATTAAGCCAGAATATTTCACCAACAAGTACGAAGCTTCAGTAGGTACATTTTTCAGCTGACAAAGTTACTGGGCGTGATTTGAACCTGTGATCTTCGGATTGAATGTCAGGGTCCTTACGTGCTTTATTGAAGGACTTGTGTCAATATTTCAGACGAAGCCGACACGGACCTAGAGACTGATAGATTGCTGGGACAGCAAAGAACTGATGACCAAGGATTCTTTGATGATAAGGTATGTCATTTTGTTACAATTAATGTAATACCTACATTCTGTATTAAATATGCGTCGCATATTTTAAAAACCACATTACCATATTTCTTAACATATATAGACATAGTTTAAAAATTCAAAATATTTTAAAGTATTTTAATGGTTTAGTAGAACTTTGACAGCTATTTCAAATATTCTATAAATACCAACGTAACAAAACCAATGAGATGGTAATTTATTCTCGTTCAAAAATCGAACACCAAAACGACGTATTCAACACATTGAAAATGCGCAACCCAGCGACTTTGTAACATGTTCATTAATAACTCCTTACGACATTTCCATTCTACCTACAACATAGAGTTAAAAGTCATGATTCAGAGATGATGCAACCCTCAGCTGTTTATAGTGAGTGCCTAATGGTTGACCCGACGCGCCGACCTTGCTCTCTTATTATACTTGGCCACAGATCGATTACTATTGCAGTTTTATAAATGTGCCTACACAGACGTTTGCCTCTGAGAATACAAATTTACAGGATTACGTAAGAAGAAATTTACTAGATCAGGGTGATAACGAAAACAGTCGACTAATTATTTCATTATGTAACATGCGTTCTTTCTAAATCGTTAATACTTACAAATGAAAATTACGATGACCATAAAAAATTAAAGGCAGTAAGTATAAGAAAGTAATTTCAGTTTCAGTATGACAAAAAATATTTTATTATTTCAAATAAACCTTTTTAAAGTACGTATTATTCATACTTAACTGAAAGCAAGGTAAATAGAAAAATATATTTGCTACGAAATCAAGCTACACCAATATATACGGGTAATAATGATACCACACTCGCAATGTCCATTCGCATCGACGCCTACTCTTTGACCTCCATACATGTTTACTTAGCGCAATCGTACAACAAACCGGTGTTCCGTGCGCGCGCGACGTATCTCCGCCTTGTATTTACTTGCGATAACTTATCACTTCCGAATGACCTAATGTGGTGCGCTGGCTGAATACAAATTACTGTCGGGTGCAGTCAGATTTAAAAAAGTTTTATTTTGTTTTGTTTTTCGATGTGTTCTACGTTTAAAATTAAGATAGTTGGAGTAAAAAAGTTTGCTTATGATCAAAACATTATGGTAAACTCGTTTTAAAAATTAAATTTGATTACAATATAGTTGACTTTTTTTTAACTCGGTAAAAGCTTTGCAATGTTATTTTCAGTAACTTTAGGCTGGTCCTGTTTAGTGGCATGTAAACAATAAACAAACGTGTTACAATGAGTGAGGACGAAAAAGAACCGTGTCTCGTTGAAAATAAGACTGAAGATTGTAGTGAAGTGAAAATAAGTGAATGTGAAAATGAACCCCTCAATGCGTGTAAATACAGTGATACAATATCAGAGTCGGTGATGACAGTTGATGACATACCTTGTGTCAGTAACAGAAAGAATAGTGATTGTTATGAAAATAACTCTGTAGATATAAATGGCATCGAAACTAAACCTTGTCACGATTCAAATAAGACTGATAATGGAATAGAGCCACTTATTTTGGAAAAGGTTGAAAACGTAAATATAAATGTAATAGTGCGGAACGAAGAACAGTTGAACTGTGAGTCAAAATCTGAATCGGATTGCGCAGGAGTTTGTAGTGAACCAAGCGATAAAGCGATTCAAGAAACGTGTGGGAAGAAAAAGGTTCGGCTGCATATTCATTTTTACCTCACTGTAGCTAAGTTAAAGAACTGTGCGCTTGTTAGTCTGTTTAAACACTATCTAACTAGGCATCGTTTGGACCAGAGGTTAGCACATTATGCAAGTTTTGAAAAAGTTATCTTGATTTAACACGTCTTATAGAATTATGGCAAAAAATCGTGCTTAGTAAATTCAGAGACAGAATGCTTGAAAGTTTTTCGAAAGATTATGGAAAAAAGATAATATCACGTTTGATATAGATTTCATTTTCGTATGTACGTGTTATTATTTGTGGGAACTTATGTGTATTAGTGAAGAATATTGTACTGAAATGATACAAATTAATTTGGAGAAAAAACAGTAGTTTACTAAATTTTGTTAACCGTTTAATTGAGGGGAACGGACACAGTTCAATATTCATTTCTTTTCTTTTCTTTCTTTCCTTCAATACAACTTGGGTCCGTCTATCTTACTACTAAAAAGGGGCATAAGATGCCGCTTGTCATCAGGCGGGCCTCCTCTTTAGCAATATATTCACGTCTAATAAGCGAATAGATTGATTGACATGCGTACTGATGTGTAGGGATGGCGCAAACCGAAGTCCCGCACTGTGATGCCGGCGGGCAGCGTCACCGAGTCGGCGCGCTCGCCGCCGCACGACCAGCCCGACAACAGGGACGAGGACGGACTCCTCAACGGAAAAGTAAGTTACATCACACAGTAAGTTATATCAGTGTAGAATGAGTATGAATTTCTAATTGAATTTTTATTTTAATTTTATTTGATAAGTATGTAACACTGAATTGGATTCGGATTATTTTAGTGTATGTGTTGTATTTAATATTTTGATTTTAATTTAATTTACTGCTGATCCTGTGTAGATTTTGTGAATAAATGATATTTTATTATCAAACATTAAGAATAGCTTGTAATATGGGAACCATGTGACGATGGAATACTTATATATACTAACTTCTTATATACTTCGTTACTAATAAATGCGTATCTTTTATTCCAGGACAAAGATTCAAAGAAGAAAAACAAAAATAAGGAGGGTGAGTAGATTTGTCATTTAAATCTGTTCCACGAAAGAAGTCCCTTGGTGAAGGCGCTACAGTCTATGTAAAACCCAAGGCAGAGGAAGAATTTGACTTTGAGTAACGTTAGTTAGTGTAATTCACGCGGGACTTCTTTTATAAAACGGACTCTTCTATCCAGTCGATTCTTCACTTATTCATATTTGTCATATATTTGTTTTCCATGCTACTCACGGAATATCCCCGTTGTGGTAAGTGCTGTCATTCGACTACATAGGTATAGGTACGCCTTTACTGTTACCAATATCATCGTTCATGTCCGTATATCTTCCTTAAATACATACACATACAGGCATACACGAATCCATGTCTCTAAAACAATAATGTTCCACCTTCCTATTCACTGCATACACACAGCACGTCAAATCACTCAAATGTAATCCCCGTCTCCGGTTCCAGACGTTGCGCGCTCAGTGCTGATCGAGGGTGTGCTGTTCCGCGCTCGGTACCTTGGCTCCACCCAGCTCGCGTGCGAGGGTCAGCCCACCAAGGCCACCAGGATGCTCCAAGCGGAGGAGGCTGTCTCCAGGATTAAGGTAACGAATGGAAGAATGTACGGTTCCATAGCTTACAATCACATCAACGAAATACCCTCATGTGATCAATTTTAACTGTAATATTCGATTTTTTGGTTTGTGATAAAAGGAGGAAATGATTTATTCGAACAGTTAATGCTTGGTTCCTATAATTTACATGATTTTTCGATGCAAATATGTCTGTGTCATAAAAGGCAATATATATTTTTGATATACAGAATTTCCATGGTAATTACGACCATTACCAACCAATTACGATCGCTATAGGAATCCATTTCTAGCGTTAACAGATACGGTTAACTTATGGCAGATTTCAATTAATATATGTATGTGTGATTATAAATCGCATACATTTAGAATGTTTGAATTTTATGTGAATATACTACTTAATAGGTGACAAGAAGTTGACTGCAAAAGGTTCTCTCTTAACATGCAGAAGAGTTGGAAAAGAAAATATATTTTGTCCTTTTTCAGCCAACTGCAGACTTACACTTACTTCGCCAGAAATTTTAAATCTGTGATACATTATGTGAAGCTAAAAGTTTATATTGCGGAATTTATCTTATACATGAGAAAGAGCTTGTTTTTAAATTCATATAATGTAATACGGAATTCCTATCCACTCTATTTTGTAAGTTTAATGTTATCCAAATTTTCTGAACGATATTGTAAACGAAACGCATTCTCACAACGACACAGTTATGTCAGAATACCAACTAGCCCGTGTGAATCGGTATAACTTAATGTTTGTTTCTTAGTTTAAATATTGAGAGCATGAAATTACCTTTGTCTATTTCTATCCTTCACTTCTGTTCTGTCAATTGGCAAACCTGATTGGCTCAATCTGCTCACTGTTCGGCTGCGATTAGCGGGATAAATTTCAAAAAAAATATCGTAAATAATGAAACCTAAAGAATGAGGAATCACTAAAAATGGTGGAATTAATTAACACACAAAAATATTAATAACTAGCTGCGCCCCGCGGTGTTACCCACGGTGAATAAGTAATCCCACCGGAACACTGCACTTTCCCGGGATCAAAGTAGCCTATGTGTTAATCCAGGATATAAGCTATCTTGATACCAAATGTCATCTAAATCCATTCAGCCGTTTGAGTGTGAAAGAGTAACAAACATCCATACAAACTTTCACGTTTATAATATTAGTAGGATTTACTTACTACACTAAAATTGCCTATTACTCTATCCACGAAGTTATAGCACCTCTACCTTTCTGCTCCTTGCACGGAACCTTTCAGTCTAAATAATCATGTCCATTGTCATCTGTACATAATGTAATTTCATGCTCATCTAGGATTAGTGTAGGTACTGAGAATGCTAGACAATTGTCCTTTTGTATCCAACAAAATAAACAAAAATAGTTACCTAGTGTCTGAATACGTACGATCTGTGACTGTGAATCGGTAAGTCATTCACAAAACCTGCCCGCCAAACCGTTAACGCTCTTATTGACTTGGCACTAGAGTATTTTTTTCAGTGTGTTCCTCACCCCTCGACCCGACCCAGAAGAATGTCGGTACCCGCATTGGCCGGCTAGCCTCCTCTTGAAATGTTTGCTTGTTCCGCTTGACGCTATGCTTTACCATTTACCAAGCCTGATTGTTTGAAGGTAAGTTTTGAGTTTGCAATCGTGCTCGAAACCCTACGCATGCTCCGAAAATAGATTGAAGTAAGGCTACTGATTTCAATTAAACTGTGACAAGTAAACGTAACCAACGTTATAAAGTCAGATAAAAGCTTATTTCCCGCACTTACCTCATAACACACAGTAATAAAGCATGATACATACCCGATTCACACCGGCTCAGGTGGCATTTTCCGAGGCGATTGCACAGACAGCTTTACAACCGCCTTAGCACGATCGATAACCAACCCTGTTCTAACGTAATTAAGGTTAATTTTCCGTTAGGTATGCTTTCTTAACGACGGGATCGCTCGCTTCTCACGTATCATTGTGTGTATGTATCCGAGTTGATTGGTTTGCTTGCTTTTGCCGCTGAAGTTTTAGAGAGGATGTCCCAATAAATATTTATCGACGTGTTATCGGGCTAATTGATTAGAAAGAAATGCCAATTGAAGGCAGAATTTACAAAGCAAGCAAAGAGAAAACAAAATAATAGTTCTTTACTACGAGTTAATATAATAGACACCCAAAAGTATTCGCACCGTAGTATATATGCCTATGCCCCCAGATAACGTCTTATTTGACCAACAATGCGTTAATAAAATTAGTGACAACACTTTTCCCTGAAGGGGGTAGGCGGAGCCGCAACGGACCACTTTTACCATGTGGGTACTCTATCAAATGTTGACAAGTGACAGTTCCCACATTCGTTTATGATATCCAAGACAAACCTTATAACAACGAAAATACCAACAAGTCCTGGCGCAAATAGATGCTGGTAATTTTAAAACCTATTCCCTAACAAAACACTAGACATATAAATATTGTACACAAGAATAAAGCTGATTATCTGTCAAAAAGTTGTGCATGTGTAGATATTTCTGAGATCGCAATACAAATAAACGCAAATGTGTTGGCTGGTACTAAATAATTTATTACGAAAAACACATTTTATACGTTGACACTGTTAAAACGAGAAACGATAATGTATCAAACGCCAAAATTGTGCAACACAGGTCTTCAATCAAGGGGTGAAACATCCGGTTCGAAGGCCCATGGCACTGAGATTTTGGCATGTATTAACGCTTTTGAATCATGGCACACTAATATTAGTACTATTAATACCTCGATACTAGAACCCCCTGTATCGCAGGTGGCACTGACTGATACACACAACTACACAACACAACCACCCAAAACCTGAGAACAATAATTTCTTGCTCATATATGTTTGCCGCGGCTGGGGATCAAACCCAAAACCCCACGCTCGACTGTAACAAGTGCATGCGCACCATAAAATTTTGCAGTTGGTAACTATTGATCCGGCTCGAAGGACCGCATAGACCGCTAGATAAGCATGAGTATGTCCTGGGAATAATCCTGCGTTTTGAAGGTGGGAACAATTGAGACTACATCTTTATATCTGAGAGTGGTGTGTGATGGGTGTGATTCAATATAAAATTATAATAATAATAATAATATTAGGTGGACAATTTACACAGCGCCATTTAGCCCCAAACTAAGCATAGCTAGTACTAAGGGAACCAGAAAACTGATAGAATAGATATACATTTTTTATTTAAAATATTTATTTTTATGTACATAATATCAAATCAAAATCAAATCAAATCAAATATCTTTATTTATCTATATAATACATATTAACACCCAGACACAGAATAAACATCTACATTAAAACCAGGAATTAAGACATTCCGTTCCTGAGGCGCGTTAGCTGAAATGACGCGTGAAATTATCTGTAAACACATAATTATACACGCAATTAGATACATTACGCACCACGAGCAATGGCCGCACCATAAAGTTTACCATTAGATAAAATATCGCGCGCAATTTAAAATATGGGTACAGGTATGGGTACAGGCATGGGTACAGGTACAGGTTTTCCTAGTTTGGGTACCAATGTTATCCCCTCGGGTTTTCGATTCATTAAGAGACAACTCTGTAAAAATGTTTGTAATAAGTGACGTTTGTAGTAAATAAATGTTATTATTAGAAATCGCGGGAAAAAAATCACACGCGGCATCTATCTATTTATCTATTCAGCCAGTAACACCCACTGCTGAGTATAGGCCTCTTCTTTGGCACGCCACTGTTGCCGGTCTTGGGCAAGTCTCATCCAACTGATTTCCTGCTGCCTTCACTATATCTTTTGACCATCGGGCTGGTCTGCCCTGAGGCCTACGCCTATCCCTTACTTAAAAAAACAAACGGCATACAAACAAAAAAAAACGCGTTACGCGACTATCGAATGTTACGCACAATGATACGTGGGAAGGATACGCGAGGAGGTTAGCGTGCCAACAGTGGGGGTGCGACGGTCCGTACTCCGGGGTGTACGCCGCGCCCGCCGCGGTGTTCCGGCTCACGTTCCTGGGCTCGGTCGAGGTGGACGAGGACGGCAGGAGGCGCAAGAAACGACCCAAAAAGAACATGGTCGAGGAAGCGGTCACCAAGATCAAGGTGGTTTGGCTGGCAGTGTTCATACAATATACCATAGACGATAGAACACTTTAGACCATAGACAAAAACTTTACATTCCATTGATTTCGTAAAGCTTGGAAATGGCAGTCATATGACTGGCGCTGTTCAATGGAATGTTTAGTGGGTAGGGACGTGGAGTTGCAAATGTTATGCGGGTAGTTTGCAAAAAGTTGTGTATGTTTGCGCATAAGGTTGGCAACTTTGTCTAACATATAATAATAATGCGGAATAGACCTGGCAGCACACGTCGTAAGGTTTATGCAGTTATCAAATCAGGGCACCTCAAGGTGTCGCCCACATCAATGTCTACTCTTACGATTGAAAAAATCTTATGTCCGCCAAGAATGCAAGCGAAGTGTCGAGTCGATCGAATCTTGCGCATGCCGGGCACCAAACTGGTGAATCGAGTAAGCTATCCGATGTGTGGTGCGAGGCTTAGACGGGTATGTCCATTTGTTAGACTCGAATTCAGCCCGCATTCTGTAACATCTTGGATTTTTATATGTATTCAAAAAGGATTTCAAAAATTAATCAGTTTCCATCAGTGCATCTCATTTTGGATGGTGGACTATACTAGGTACTAGTTCTAGCAGTTTTTTTAATGTTTTCGTGTTAAGCACTAATTTCAAATAATAGTAAATTGATTATCTTAAGCACAAAGTAAAAGCATACTTGAATTTGAAATTGAAATTACTGTATAGAAACTAATAACACTCAATAATAACAATTTTATTTCCATTCTGCCCTCCTGGATAAACAGGCATTGGTAAGTCCAAATTCCAAATTGACCCGGCATCTGCATCAAAGTGCAAGTCTGACCTAACGTTCCTTTCCAGGCGCCAGAAGGGGAGAACCAACCGAGCACAGAAGTGGATCTGTTCATATCTACGGAGAAAATAATGGTTCTAAACACAGAATTGAAAGAGATCATGATGGACCACGCCTTGAGAACCATATCCTACATCGCAGATATAGGTAGGGAATCTACTAGACTGGAGCATCTCAGTTTTTACATGAGCGTTGTGGCCCAGTACTAAAGACCAGTTAATCCATAGGTAGCTGGTTCAAATCTTGACGTGCATCAGTTAGTTTATTCACTCATAAAAATAATGAGGAAACCGGTGTCTATTACCAAGAATTTGAGAACGTATCACAAGTACATGAAGGGGCCCCGTTTGAGGCGCACTTTAATCCACACAATCCAACTTTAATTTGTACTGGGTGGGAGTCGAACCCACAACCTACGAGCTGTATTAAATTTAATGTCATTAAATTTGTAGGAGATCTGGTGGTGCTAATGGCGCGGAGACGGTTCGTTCCACACGAGACAGACTCAGACCAACCGAAATTGAACCGTACTCCCAAGATGATATGCCACGTGTTCGAGAGCGAAGAGGTGAGTGTACGTATGCCATTTTGAATTTATTATCTGTGTAGCTGTCTGTCACTGTCAAACTTATCCTTCTTTGTAATCTTATCGTCTGTTACGGGAATGTAAGTCTTATGTGTCTCACGTTAAGTGTGTTTATTATATAATCTTTGATCCTCAGTTATCGTATTAAATCACACTAATATTAGTGTATTTAATATAATTATTTAATATTTTATGTATTTAATATTAAGTGTTTTTTTTTTATTAGAAATCCAATAATTCAGCAATTACTATTGATAAATATATTTTATCGTTATTAACGTTTACAACCTTACATTACCTTTACCTACACAGGATCGTATTGGTTAAAGGTGGCAACACAGACATAATTTCACAATATCCAAAGTCCCAGAACGTTACACTCCACAAAATTACAGGGTCCGGTAGTGAACCCTGTCATCTAGGTTTGCAGGCAGAGTTACTTACCTATGGCGCCGCTAAATATTACGTGTTACGGAAGACTAGATTTACTAGTCTAACCAAAGGTTGGCCAACACTGAAAGTTTCAATGCAGTTTGCTCACAAGGCCGAATGCACATAACGACTAGAACTGTGAGCGTGATAAGACATTTCGTTGTGATATCTTAAATTAAAATGACTGTCGGTCAAAACAATGTTGGAACTAAGATACAGGTAATTTTTTTAGGTAATATTATATGATACCGTTACGGAACGAGCCGATGGCCCACCTGATGTTAAGCGGTAACCTCAGCCAATAACAACCAATGCGACTTGGGTCCTCCCCTACTAGGTACGATAAGACCCAAGTCGCAACGTATGCGCCCTTAACTCAGACGTTAAGGCGGCATGTCTCATGTGCCTGTAATTTCACCGGAAACCACACCTTTCAAACCGGAACACAGTAATGCGAATGTGTCACTGCTTGGCGGCAGAAATGGGCATGGTGGCAGTACTTCCCCGGACGAACTTGGCGAGAGTTCTACTGCTCTTAAAAATCTCAGCGATAAAGGAAATTATCACTCATTTAAAAATTTGTTTACAACCAACTTGACTGGTGGGCTTTTTATCATCTTGCTGTGTTGAATGTTTCCGGCTTTGCTTACAGTATTCACAGTCACCTAATATTTTTTTATAGCGAGCCATTTACGTTTAGGAGGTAAAAAAGTGGATGAATATTTTATTTGGGGTCAGGGTCTAGGGATATTATTTTGGTAGAATTTAAAAAAGTATATTACGTTACTACTCTATGTGAATATTGACCATTTCGACACATTTATACCCATTAAACAAAAACAAATTAACAATAAAAAAATATTTCCAGCAAAATGTTATTTGATATAGTTTGTTGATCGAAATTGTTTGATAAGAAACGCTGAAATAAATTAGTACAATATGACTACTGTTTAAATACAAATACAAAAATACAAAATACAAAAATTTTTATTCATACAAAGTAAGGGTACAATAACTGTGGAAACTCTGCCTCCTGTTTTAGTTTATAGAAACTGTGTTACAGGAAGCAGTGTCTTCCCAAATATAGGAACATACATAATCACTCTTACGTTAATAACGTAACGTTAACGTTAAATACATACTTAGGTAGGTTCTTCATTTTCTCCTTCTGTATCTAACTGTATCTTTCATTTATCACTCAAACATTGTAGTCAAACGAATAATTGTAACATAATTTTAGGCTCAGTTCATAGCGCAGAGCATCGGGCAAGCGTTCCAAGTGGCTTACATGGAGTTCTTGAAAGCCAACGGAATAGAGGACCACAGCTTTGTTAAGGAGATGGATTACCAGGAGGTGCTGAACAGCCAGGAGATATTCGGCGACGAGTTGCAAATGTTCGCTAAGAAGGAGCTGCAGAAAGAGGTAATTGCAGCGGTGTTGCACACCGAGCGCCGCGCCGCGCCGGTGAAGTTACAAGTGCGTAAGAAGTTCCATTTTCTAATTTCTGGGCAACGGCCAACGGGCTAGATGGCGCTGTGCGTGATGTCTACAAATATATATGTGGATAAAGATCTGGTGGATTTGTCTCAAAAACAAATAACAATTTCACTGACGTGAGAAACATTATTGACAAGTTTTATGCTTCGGCATAGTTATTTTTTTAACATGATTGTTTTTACGTGTTTTTTTTACTTATGGTGTACAATATGAAATGAAGGCGCATGAGACGTAACATCACCGTCTCGGGGTAATGGAGGCAACGCAATGTAACGTCATCTCATACTCTGGTGGAGAGGACTTGAGTCATATTGTTGTCTATGGGCGGCGGTTACCACTTGACATCAGGAGGGCCGTCAGCTCGTTCCGCAACCATAACCACATTATTTTTTCTATATATTCGTTATTTCCAGGTGGTGGTGCCGAAGACGAAAGGGGAGATCCTGGGTGTGGTAGTGGTGGAGTCCGGGTGGGGCTCCATGCTGCCCACCGTCGTGATCGCCAACCTGGCGCCCGCCGGCGCCGCCGCACGATGCGGACAACTCAATATCGGTAACACGTCGTGCCCCTACTTAGCTATGGGAAGACCCAAATTCAACCTTAACTCTGAGACGCGAAGGTTCACACCACACCACACCTTTCGAACCGGCACAAAGTAATGCGGGTGCATTATTGCTTGGGGGTACTTCCCCGGACTAACTTGGCCTATGTTCTACTAAATATACCACTAGGTAATATAGAAGATTTACACAATATGATATCACTTAGATACCTAAGTAACGACATAACAGTCTGTCGTACATTAACTTATAGACCCATATATAATTTCAGGCGATCAAATAATAGCGATAAACGGCGTGAGCCTGGTGGGCCTCCCGCTTTCCACTTGCCAGACGTACATCAAGAACTCTAAGAACCAGACGGTGGTGAAGCTGACGGTGGTGCCGTGCGCGCCCGTCGTCGAGGTCAAGATCAAGCGGCCCGACACCAAGTACCAGCTCGGGTTCAGCGTGCAGAACGGGGTGGTGAGTACCCACACACACACACATCGTCTCAATATCATTAGATAATGGTGGACATTCCACACAGCGTCGTCGAGGTCAAGATCAAGCGGCCCGACACCAAGTACCAGCTCGGGTTCAGCGTGCAGAACGGGGTGGTGAGTACCCACACACACACACATCGTCTCAATATCATTAGATAATGGTGGACATTCCACTCAGCGTCGTCGAGGTCAAGATCAAGCGGCCCGACACCAAGTACCAGCTCGGGTTCAGCGTGCAGAACGGGGTGGTGAGTACCCACACACACACACACATCGTCTCAATATCATTAGATAATGGTGGACATTCCACACAGCGTCGTCGAGGTCAAGATCAAGCGGCCCGACACCAAGTACCAGCTCGGGTTCAGCGTGCAGAACGGGGTGGTGAGTACCCACACACACACACATCGTCTCAATATCATTAGATAATGGTGGACATTCCACACAGCGTCGTCGAGGTCAAGATCAAGCGGCCCGACACCAAGTACCAGCTCGGGTTCAGCGTGCAGAACGGGGTGGTGAGTACCCACACACACACACATCGTCTCAATATCATTAGATAATGGTGGACATTCCACACAGCGTCGTCGAGGTCAAGATCAAGCGGCCCGACACCAAGTACCAGCTCGGGTTCAGCGTGCAGAACGGGGTGGTGAGTACCCACACACACACACATCGTCTCAATATCATTAGATAATGGTGGACATTCCACACAGCGTCGTCGAGGTCAAGATCAAGCGGCCCGACACCAAGTACCAGCTCGGGTTCAGCGTGCAGAACGGGGTGGTGAGTACCCACACACACACACATCGTCTCAATATCATTAGATAATGGTGGACATTCCACACAGCGTCGTCGAGGTCAAGATCAAGCGGCCCGACACCAAGTACCAGCTCGGGTTCAGCGTGCAGAACGGGGTGGTGAGTACCCACACACACACACATCGTCTCAATATCATTAGATAATGGTGGACATTCCACACAGCGTCGTCGAGGTCAAGATCAAGCGGCCCGACACCAAGTACCAGCTCGGGTTCAGCGTGCAGAACGGGGTGGTGAGTACCCACACACACACACACATCGTCTCAATATCATTAGATAATGGTGGACATTCCACACAGCGTCGTCGAGGTCAAGATCAAGCGGCCCGACACCAAGTACCAGCTCGGGTTCAGCGTGCAGAACGGGGTGGTGAGTACCCACACACACACACATCGTCTCAATATCATTAGATAATGGTGGACATTCCACTCAGCGTCGTCGAGGTCAAGATCAAGCGGCCCGACACCAAGTACCAGCTCGGGTTCAGCGTGCAGAACGGGGTGGTGAGTACCCACACACACACACACATCGTCTCAATATCATTAGATAATGGTGGACATTCCACACAGCGTCGTCGAGGTCAAGATCAAGCGGCCCGACACCAAGTACCAGCTCGGGTTCAGCGTGCAGAACGGGGTGGTGAGTACCCACACACACACACATCGTCTCAATATCATTAGATAATGGTGGACATTCCACACAGCGTCGTCGAGGTCAAGATCAAGCGGCCCGACACCAAGTACCAGCTCGGGTTCAGCGTGCAGAACGGGGTGGTGAGTACCCACACACACACACATCGTCTCAATATCATTAGATAATGGTGGACATTCCACACAGCGTCGTCGAGGTCAAGATCAAGCGGCCCGACACCAAGTACCAGCTCGGGTTCAGCGTGCAGAACGGGGTGGTGAGTACCCACACACACACACATCGTCTCAATATCATTAGATAATGGTGGACATTCCACACAGCGTCGTCGAGGTCAAGATCAAGCGGCCCGACACCAAGTACCAGCTCGGGTTCAGCGTGCAGAACGGGGTGGTGAGTACCCACACACACACACATCGTCTCAATATCATTAGATAATGGTGGACATTCCACACAGCGTCGTCGAGGTCAAGATCAAGCGGCCCGACACCAAGTACCAGCTCGGGTTCAGCGTGCAGAACGGGGTGGTGAGTACCCACACACACACACATCGTCTCAATATCATTAGATAATGGTGGACATTCCACACAGCGTCGTCGAGGTCAAGATCAAGCGGCCCGACACCAAGTACCAGCTCGGGTTCAGCGTGCAGAACGGGGTGGTGAGTACCCACACACACACACATCGTCTCAATATCATTAGATAATGGTGGACATTCCACACAGCGCCATCTAGCCTCAATGTAAGCTAAGCATAGCTTGTATCATAGGAACCAGACAATTGATAGAATACTTATATACTTTTTTGTAAATCTATACAAATAAATAAAATTACCGCTTTTTACTAAGTGCATATGGATGTATACACGGTACATATACCAAAACAACATTTTTCACAATTTTTGTCTGTCTGTCTATTTGTTCCGGCTAATCTCTGAAATGGCTGGACCGATTTTGACGGGACTTTCACTGGCAGATAGCTGATGTAACAAGGAGTAACTAAGGCTACTTTCCGAGGGGTAAAGTGATAAAACCGAATTCCAGGCGGGCAACAGCTAGTACATAGTATAAATACATATTAATACCCAGCCACACAACAAGCATCAGTGTAACACGTCTGTTTGTGTGTACAGATATGCAGTTTGCTCCGCGGCGGCATCGCGGAGCGCGGCGGCGTCCGCGTCGGACACCGAATCATAGAGATCAACTCGCAGAGCGTGGTCGCGGTGCCGCACGAGCGCATCGTCAACCTGCTCGCCACCTCCGTCGGAGAGGTAACCACTACTTACTACCCTTCCTACTACTAGGTACTACCTCCTACTGCTCCTTCCCCATGGAGGGTCGGATAGAGTTTAAACAGGCGTCAAACTTATAAGTACGCGTGACCTTATCTTTTGAATATTATTGACGTTTCCAAGCCATTTCTTTATGAATTCTATGGAAATAGTTTTTGACTTTAACTTTGACTTACTACCACGTTACGACCATCCGGGGAACCACTGCCACCCGATTCTGCAGTCAAGCAGTAACGCATACGCGTTACGTGTTCCCGTTAGGAAGGTGTGGTCGTTAGCGACTTCAGTTTCTTTAGAGTTTCTTCCTATAGATACATAATTAGGGGAGGATCCCAAGACGTGGCTTTTGTTATGGGCAGAATTTAGCCGCTTAAAAGACACACTGGACAAACAAGAAATCGAATCAAATCACGTATTAAGCCATTCGTTACATTGCATTACATTGGCGTAGAGTCCATTCCACGAAATAAGCCCCTTGGTTGTGGCGCTAGTGTCTACGTGAAAGCAAATTATTCCATTGTTCCAAAATAGTTCCTGGATTCGCCACGGGACTTCATTCGTGGAAATGAGTCTACATCAAAATTAGGTTATGATACAAAACATTTAAAGAAACTTTATAAAAACTGTTTGTTCACCGACTTAAGGGCCGGCAGCGCATCAGCATCGCCCCTGGTATTGCAAATGTCGACGGGCAACGGTGACCACTCACATCAGGTGGTAACCGTAACCTCGTCTGCTCGCTTAGATATAAAAAAATGGTGGAATTATTTCAGATCCTGATGAAGACTATGCCCACGTCGATGTTCCGGCTGCTCACCGGACAGGAGAACCCGGTGTTTATATAACGCGCGCACCTCGCTCCGCACGGCTAGCGGCGGCCGCACATCGCAAACACAACCTTACACACATACCAATACGGTTTACAATATGGAGGAGTCGTAAAATCTCTTGAGAAACCAGTCGACAAGAGGGTACTTCTGAAGTTAAATTATGGCGGGTTGCTCAGAATAAACTGCACTCTACTGTAGACTGTACACGGTCGAGAATATAATGCGGTTCGTCAACATAAACCAGAAGTAATACGACAAAAAAGAGTAGGCTAAAAAAGGATGCGAAAATAAGTAGGTCCAGAATGGACAAGTTGGACTGATGTTTTCTATTAGCAACATAAGAATGAAAAAATCAAACATTGAGGCAACCCATTAATCAAAAATGTAATGAATTTACTATGTTATGTCACTGTCATGTGTCATACTTATTTTTGACAGATGACATGTCCGGGACTCACGGTAACGCCATTTTGTTTCCTTTCCAAATAGTAGTTGCGTTTGCGATGTGCAGCACCGCCAAAACATTTTTAATCTCTAATACCTTATATAACCGGATATTAATTTGTAAACACTAGCTCAGGCTTGATACTGGCCACGACTCTAGCTTAATAAGCGAAAATAAATACTCAGAGTAAATTAACTATTGATAATGTGATGTGTAATTTTCAGATGCATAAAATTAAGCTTAAGTGGCTAATTAGGATAAGATTGTATCTCTCTATAGGGCCGAATGCGTTTGCCATGCGTTGCGCATAACTCAGTAAAAATTTAATAAAAAAAAAAGTATTTTTTCTTTTTTTCGTCTCGCTGTGGCAAACGCAGGTCGGTTGTAAGTATCTACTGATTATAATGACAGTGTGTAAGATCCACTTGTGTTATTTGTATTAATCGAATATCAAACAAAACCCACTCATATCCGCTTAAATAATTATAGTTAGTCGAAACACCGCTGTAAAAATAATGATAACTTGTGGTTAAAAAGGCCCCGCACATTTGAGGTAGAGTTTAATTTGGCTATTAAAATTATAATCATTTGATTTTCCACTTACGTGGTTTACTAAAAAAAAAACTATATATCTACGAACCAAAGAACAAAATATAACTTTTTTTTTGCTTATGTGCTATGCGCCCTTTGAGCCATAAAGTATACTATGTCATAATTTTAAGGGACCGTGTTGCATACAAAAATTTAAAAATACTGTCGTTTAAATATTACTTATGCATTGGTTTACTCCCATATCTAGGTATATTTATGACATTTTGAAACGCATGGACCTTATTACCTTGCATTTCTATACATGCAATACATTGACGTAATAAGGCTCTGCCTACACATTCGGGGCGAAGGCAATGTTGCAAAAATTATAAGCAATAATAACAAATGTGTATACACGCAACTTAGACGGTGTAAATGCATTTATGTGCTTTTAGCGTTTGATTCAAATTATGCAACTTTCTGAACAGTGCAATTCAGCCGGTTTTAACTTGACCGCCCTGAACTTCGCTGCGCAATACGTTGTTTAGGACCATAATGGCGGTGTGCGCACGCGCACAACATCGGAGAGCTGTGTTCAGTCCGGTCAAGTTAGCCGCTAGTGCTGTAGCGTACATTCAAGTCAGTTAACTGATTCATTGCTTGATGCCAGCGCAGCGATAAAGTTGTTCAGTGATTTAAAAGATCTAAGGCTCAATAAAAACTTATTATATAAGTGGAAGTTATGTTAATTACTAATTTAATTTTTGTTAAAATTTTCTCATTTTTAGATAGGACTTAGTTTCGTTTTAGTCATTCCATTAAGTGGAGATTCTATTTTTGTTTTATTTATAATGTTATCTCGTAAGTATTAATCTTTTTATACAGTACATAAAAAAATCATAAAGTGCACCATAGTTCAAACATGACAGTCCACGAATAGCTTAGATATCCAAAAGGTCACAGCTATATTTTTCAAAAATATAATCTATATTAAGCACAGTATTTAGAACTACGTATTTTCAGTGATCAAAAAAAAAAAAGAATTGATTAGAGAATATAGTCGTAAGCATTATTTCGTGTAGCATCCCAAAAGATATATCATATTTTGTAAATTTTATAGTGTCGCTATATAACCTACGATATTGCGTGTATGTCCTGTGTTCTTGGCTAAGCTCAGCGCTCTGAGAACGGGTTATTTTGATAATTAAGTATATATTATAATAATAAATGTGAAACACCATTAGAGTATCCCACTTGATCCGCTTCTGTCTCTGTTCCACCATCTTGCATCTATATCTCTCTCTACCTGTACTATCTGGCCAGTGTGTTACGTGTCCAGTCGCCCTTAGGAACAAACAATTCTTCCCCTTATTTCAGACACTGGCCTCTATATTCGTCGTAAGTACATATAGGTATACAGTCTGAATAAAGTTTTATATTGCTAGCTGTTGTGAATACAAATTTATTTACATTGTGAAACACAGATAATAAATAGCCTTTATTGTGAAGCTGTATGTAGGTACACTGTAACATGAAATAACTATTGTTGTTCTCATTTCTAAGAGTATTATTCTAGTCTGCATTAAAGTTAAGAATAAATTGAGCAAACTTATTTGTGTCTTTATTTATTTTATGTCAAGGTGTAAGGTGTTGTTTTTTTTTTCATTATACAATTTCGTGCGGTTTTTATGTACCCGCGTGTGGGATGCTTATCCCACGGGAACACTGCACTTTTTCGGGATCAGACTGTGTTAATCCAGGATATAAGCTATCTTGGTACCAAATCCGTTCAGCCGTTTTTGCGTGAAAGAGTAACAAGCATCTATCAAACATCCTCACTAACTTTCACGTTTATATTATATAGTAGGATACATGGCCTACGGGCAAAGAAATATCCATCCAGGTGAAAGGTGGCACGATGCAGTCTGTTGGAGGCTGGTGACAGTGAGGAGTGAGGGGATACCGGATTTTTAGGGTTAAGTATCGCTAGGGAGTGAGCACTCTTTTCTTAAGTGTTATAAACCTTTATAAGTGTGACAATACATAAACACATGAGAGTTGTATGTAGTATCAGGTTCTAGTACTTTACTCAACATCCGGTAACACGGCTACGGTGCAGTTGTGAAAAATAAAAAAGGTGAAATATTCTTGCCTAAGATATACGACGGATGCTAGGCGAGTGCTGCAACCCATGTACATCTCTTTCTCACGTGTTATCTCTCTCGCACGCAACAACACCCCAATCTCCCCCTCCACACACCTAATGAAGTAATGTAAACTGCGTGGGCTGTCGCCATCTATTGTTCGGTGGAGAAGGCAAGCGAAAAAATCATTTTAAACCTAAATGTTAGATAGAACAAACATTAGATATCGAATTGTTTCAACAGATGGCGCTGATCGGGAAAGGACGAATTTTCAGAACTACCTACATCTAATCACAAGGTAGTAAGGTACCTATAGATAATCTCTTTGTGTGTACACCCAGGAAGGTATTACACTTACCGACATACATATTACTGCCAATTATATATATGATTAGAAACTCAACTGGAATTTATATAAAAAAATACAATTCTATAACACAATCAAAAGTATTCATATAAATTAACTTCACAAAATTAACTCTCAGCGAGTAGCAATAGCAACAGCAAGTAATAATAGCACACGGCTAGGAATAATAGCAAGTAACTAAACGCAACGTCCGTCTATCTCTGGCGCTGTGGCAGAAGTGAGTCCTGTCCCGGTGACGGCGCCTTATTTAAAGCCCGCTCATTCGACTCGGCAATGATCGTCAACAGGCCACGCCCCTTAACAACTGGTTTGGACTGGTTTGCGCTAGGCTGCGCCAGTTCTCGGCTAATTCGGCTTCTCCTGACAGCGGTGCGCCCTCGCCCGCGGTATCATCAGAGTGGGAGAGTGGATGCGGCTGCAGACACTCCACGTGAGACGGTGATGCAGGAACATGAACATCAACGTCAACGGCCTAGCGCTCAGCACATAAGCATAAGCAGCTGATTATCATCTGAATCATCACTATAACCTGTAATACATTTTGTGTATTAGTTCCATAATCAAGCTCAAATATCTTGAAACCAAAAGAGCCTTGATTTCTTTCAAAAATTCAGACTGAGCCTTCTGGTATTCTGAAAAACAATGGTAGTTCTCAAGAGATCAGTCATACAGAGCCCTCAGGATGCATGTAAAAGTTAAATGTAGTTTCGAGTACACGGTGAAAATTTGTTCCTACGGGAAAAGTAATGACGTGCTCACTGTGCAGAGCCCTCAGGTTACACGATCAACACACGGAAATGTACCATTCAGGATGGTCACCACCATCGCAGAGCCCTCAGGGTGCGCAAAAACAACAAGCAGAGCTCTCAGGATGCTTTAAGGAATGGCAGAGCCCTCAGGATACCCACTATGCAGAGCCCTCAGGTTACATAGTCAACACATGGAGACGTACCATTTAGGATGGTCTCCATCATCGCAGAGCCCTCAGGGTGCGCTAAAACAACAAGCAGAGCCCTCAGGGTGCTTGAGTACAGAAAATCATAATATCACAGTACACATCATATAACTTCAGTAAAACAGAAACCTCAAGTTGTTTCTATCAGAGTACAGAGTTCTCGGGATACACAAGTACAGCTAAACATTAAACATGTACATAAATCGTATTCACTAAACATATGGTGCAAACATCGGGGGTCCCTTCCCCACGCCAGCGTCTTATAAATTCTGTAGCACCTTTTGTGGTACTTCCATAAGAATCGGAAATCAACTTCAGCTCATATCGTCGCATGTAGCAGCGCCCGCGTGACCATGTATTGTCCTCGCATACACGAGTAACTTTCCTGTAGCCTGACTACACACAGACTTACACTGACTTACACACAGATCCACACAGATCTCCAGATCACCTTTATTAAAAGTACGTGGTCCAGCACCTAGCCCTGTCGATGGTATGCTATACCTTGCTAAAATAAACAACGGGCTGCTGGTGTCCTCCGTCACGAGCTTGTAGCAAAACAGCGCCATAACCCAATGCCGATGCATCGGTGTGACTACAGTGAGAAAACAGAGTCAAAAATGACCAGTACAGGAACATTGGTTAACCGTTCAATAATATCTATGCGAAACATTTTTCGCTTCTCACCCCGTCGGAACTGAACATCCTTACGCGTCAAATTAGCCACGCATGCTGTCTTCAATGAGTAGCCTGGAACGTACCATCTAAAATAAACCACGAGGCCCAGGAATTGCCTCACCACCTCCACATTGCTTGGCACGCGCCGTTAACTAACGCATCAACTTTATGCTGCTCGGTCTTACCTGACCATTACTAATGCTAGAACGCATCGTATAAAATAACTCCCGAGGCCCAGTAATTGCCTCACCTCCTTCACATTGCTTGGCATGCGCGCGTTAACTAACGCCTTAACCTGCCATAAGCTGCTCGGTCTTACCTGACCATTACTAATACTTCTGCTTAGATACTAGACCTCTGTAGTGAGAATCTTACACAGCACAGTACAGTACAGTACAGCACAGTACCTTCTACAAGGTTATCCATGAATTAGTTAATGAGTCTAGATAAACGCTTCCTATCTTGACCTACCAACGACGTTAATTGGTAAACACAAATCTAACTCAACTCGAAAACTTTCTCAACTCATGTGAGTCATACTCTTCGCGTTCACTTATAAGTAACACCATATCTCTGTTCAGTACATCGGTACCAACAATAACAAGGGTCCAGCGTTTGCTAGGAACTACATGAAAATCTATTTCGAGGTTAAACTCTAAAAACTCTACCGTCAAAGTACCACAATAAGTTATTTCTAATTCCTGTCTACTTATTCCGCGTAAAACACGAAACGACTGGGTCTGTGTTCATTGCAAGTGCTTCGCGACAGATTCGAAATTAAAGAAATAGAACCACTGTCTATTACAACGTCTACAGGTACCTACCCTTTGAATAAGTTTGTAAATGTGTCGATGACTTCACGACAAAACTTGACGCTCGACTTAGCCCATGAATTAGCACACTGTTTCGCAAAACAATCTTCAATTTATAACCTACCTCCCGACAAAAAGAACAAGGCTCAGACCTAGGCGGTAGCTTGTTTTTGTTTGACGTGACCTACGAATAGGGCGTCACTAGTCTATCTGTCTGGCTTTACACGTTTGGCTTTACATTTAAGTGATCTACACTCAAAAATCCTTAGTGGGTTTGTCCCGAGTGCATGGATTCCTCTAAATAATCAATAAAACACTTGACATGACAAAGTTTCATAATAAAACAACAAAGTAACCGTTGATTCATTCGATAGTGAGTTGAAAACAATAACCTTGCGATTAGTTCGCTGTTCCCTCAAAGCCCTCAATAATTAAATTGCACATGTACCTCAAGTTTACTCATGAATCTATACAGGGTGAAAAATATCGACCCTTGATCACAGACTTACGACATGAAATCTGGTATGGTAAATTTACGTGAATTTGATGAAAAATAAATACTAAACCACCCGCTAACAGTTTCGCATTAGTCGCGGCTGTTCGTATTTGAAGGTATGTAATACACGGCAGCAACCAATTCATCACTCATAACTCTGATACGCAATCGTAGTAAAGAGCGTCGCATACGTGGGTAGTTGTTTGAATATGTTTCCATAACATCAAATAGAATATTCGCGATATCTATACGTAGCACAATGCTTTACACTCCCACTAAGTTTGAATAGGTGTGGTCGTTGCTGACCCATTCACTTAGCCACAACTTCGCGTCATATTTAAGACAGTTGCCAACATGAACATGGCATTGCGATAATCCCACCGATTCACACTATGATCACACACGCACGTGATCGACTTCACTACACCACAGATCGAAATCATTCGATGATGGATCAAAGTTACATATAAAAACATGGTTTGATCTTACCGGAATACGCCTGATAGCCCTCACAAGTTTCTCAGTTACCTCGCGTATAACCAAGTCAGCGATTAACTGCATAGCATTGAACGCAATGCAAAGCATGACACCTGACATGTCCAAGGCTTCCGGCGCACGAGTCTTCGCCAGAAGGCACCGTTTACAGCGCGTTAGACGACTTGCCAACTGATGGCACCAGCGGCGGCAGCGTTAGTGCGCGGCGGTGACGTAACTAAGTCGTGCGATGTACCCACGGTCTGCCCCCAATGAACGATACCTGTAACCAACTTCCAAAGAACTGAGTAGATTCGAAATCGTTTGAAGTCTGCTCCAAGCCAGAAATAGAAGAACTGTCACTTCTATGACATTTACGTTTACAAGAAATTTCTTTTTATTTAAAATAACAAATTCACATTACGTAAAATCACAAAAATTCAAGTATTCAACTTCAAAATTTATAAATCAGGACAAACCAAAGCAGAATGGAATAAGTATCCCACTTCTGAGATTAGAAACTCAACTGGAATTTATATAAAAAAATACAATTCTATAACACAATCAAAAGTATTCATATAAATTAACTTCACAAAATTAACTCTCAGCGAGTAGCAATAGCAACAGCAAGTAATAATAGCACACGGCTAGGAATAATAGCAAGTAACTAAACGCAACGTCCGTCTATCTCTGGCGCTGTGGCAGAAGTGAGTCCTGTCCCGGTGACGGCGCCTTATTTAAAGCCCGCTCATTCGACTCGGCAATGATCGTCAACAGGCCACGCCCCTTAACAACTGGTTTGGACTGGTTTGCGCTAGGCTGCGCCAGTTCTCGGCTAATTATATTATACTGTCAATTATGAAGATTTCTTTTCCCTTTACTGTTAACCTATTTACATTTCATGGAATCCAGTAATGTATATAATATACCTAAATAAAAACAGTACCTACTTACCTATGAAATCATGGGCATATGTATGTTACTTGATGTTAGAAGTATACATGTATAAAATGTATACAATAAAATAATTATGCAAGTATTTCACTTACAATCACTATGGGCAGAAACCCAGTATTTTGGATTTTGAAGTTTTTTTGACTAGCATTTTTTCTTTTCTTACTAGTCAGCTATGAATAGTCAGTTCAGGATTTACTGTTTGCCAATGAGTAACCTTAACTCTAAAAGTTAAATGTAACTGATTGATAATAATGTTCAACATACCTGTAGTCAGTAAGTAGTTACACCTGATGAAGTTAACAGTAAGTCAGGCAGTAGGCTAGTAGGCAGTAGCTACTGCCTGCCTTTGAAATATCTCAGTCTACATCTACATTATCATTAATTAATGAAGTCAGCTATATTATCATTAAATAATTAATCAGTCTAGGGTATTTGAGACATCAACGCCTAAGAAATAGTGGTTATCAGATAGGTAACTGATAATATGGATGAATGAAGTAGTCGAACAAAGACAATATATGTCAACGGCCATCAATGTCACTTATACAAACAAAACAATATGAAAATGTTGTTTTCATGTTCAGCCCTCATTATTCAAGCATTCCTACTTATAATCTGACCTTGTATTTATACGCACATTATACCAACCTGAGGTTTAATGTATACCATGGGAGCCCCATCAGTATTCGTAATATCACATTTTCTAATCTTTGGTTTTAGAACTTGCAGTGACCCATGAGGTTTTTTCTTATGAGAAAATGGTAATGCAATTATAAATTTTTGAAAAGATACACTCTTGTTGCCCTTTGTGCCTATCAGATTGAAAGTTGGAGTTGGTATCATTCTGTCAATCTTGCTACTGCTTATTTCTAATTTGTTTCAATTAATATAATAAGGATTGATAATTGCGCTAGTAGCCTTCTCACCTGCAATGGGGTTGACAAACACATTCACTGCCCTCCCCATATGGATGTTTTGTACACCCCCCATACCTAAGCTCTAGAACTCTTTGGTCTCAGATTTACTCGCAAACTTTTCTAAATTTTATAAAAACACATTTTAGAATAGTTAAAGAAAAGAAAAAGTTGAATTTCAGGCATCAATTTCTAACAATACAACGTCAATTTGAAAAACGTACTTAAGTCTTATTCAAGAAGACAGATAATACAAGGAAATCTTGTGACATTACTGCACATCTATGACTTCAGTGAAGGATGTTTAGTGAATGTTATTTTTGATACAATTTGTATTACCAAATTGAACCGATAATAAATCTAATAAATAGGTTCTAGGTTATGTGATTCTCTATATTCGACCAACTAAACCTAATTTTGGATTCATCACTTTTTAACTCCCTGGATGAAAAGAGACAAACTACTTGTCAAACCAAATATCTATTATGCACAGTTCTAATATTGAGTCTGTGGTTTATGTCTACCTCTTGTCATCAACTAAGGAAAGATGCTATTTAAGATAATGATATATTCCTTACACCCAAAATTTGTTTTGTAAGACACAGACAAGATAAAATACCATAATGAAAATACATATGGAGAGCTGTAGGTACTGACTGACTGATATAACATGCTGCAAATGAAAAATTGGTTTAGCTTTTGTATATTATGTATTCTGAAGTATTCTCACAAAGCCAAATTAAATTTACATAAATACAATTTATTGATAACTTTTATACAAGTAATAAAGTACATTAAAGATCATGTTTGTGTAGCATGAACGGTGAAACCAAATTTACCTATATAGCTTTCACTTAGCTAAGACAAAATAAAAAGTAAAAAAAGTTCAGTATCGCTAGAGATCGTACCAATTGCTTCACTCAAGACATGGTAACGGATAACAGTTCTTATAACACATCGAACTTTGTGACAACAAACAATATATTGCCTATAAAATTAACTGAATCTGCAACCATGAAAATATATACAATTAGGTTTTTAGTGTTCCATTTACTCGCTATTACGATAGTAAAAAAATATGCATACCTAATATTGTAACGAAGCTACATGTGAACTGGAAAATGATCTGGGGGACTGGCAGATCATTCCGAGACAAGGGTAAGGCTGTGTAGACGCGGGCGGGAGCAGCCGCGCCGCTGATAATGATTTATCCACAACTGTCTCTTGACAAGTTACTCGGTGTAGGGTGTATAACATAACTTGCACTCTTATAATGATATATCTGATAGTTTGATCCTCGTGTGTGGCGCGCGGTGTGCAGGGCACCGGGGCGGTGCGAGGGCGCGCGGCTCAGTTGTCCATGGCGTATCTCCGCGTCCACTCCTTGGCGTTCCGGATCGCCTCGATCTCGTTCACCTTCCACAGCTCGGCGACGTCGTTCGCCAGCGGGTCGTCGGGGTTCGGCGCCGACAGCAGCGCCTGGATCGAGAGCAGCACCGTGCGGATCTGCAGCGCTGGACTCCACTTATCCTTCAGTATATCCAGGCATATGCGACCTAGCCGGTCTATATTAGGATGGTATATTTTCGTTATAAACCTAACCTTAGGCGCTGACATGGGATAGTCTTCTGGCAAAAATAGCTCCAGTTTGAACAGTCCTCCTTCGAATGGCGAGTCCTCTGGGCCGGTGACTATTACGTGAAAGTAGCGGGCGTTGGTCTCGCTCGGCACCGCGCTGATTCCCGGCACCGGCTCCTGCATCAGTCGCTGTGTCTCTTTGATTATCCTACGTGGTAGGGCTGCCATTTTAAATGCGGTCTAGCGCAATTTGTCAAATGAGAGCGAGTAACCATATAATTATAAAAAATATCTTATATTCTTCACTTTACGTGTTTATATCGATTTCTGAGGCACGTTTTATCAACTATCGAACTATATTAACATTTTTACCATGAATTTGCTAAAAACGCGACTACAAAAGCGCAAGATCCTATTTTTAACCATAGACAATAAAGATTTTGATTGAAGGCATAGAGAACACGTGCAATATAGAATAAGTATGTTCTCGTTTCTAACCACAGATGATATATATTTTAAATGTTATTTAATACATAAATAAGACTACTATAACGAAAAACTCTAAAAAAATGTTTGTTTTAAGCATTTTATTACAGTTCACCCGTAACATATTATTTTAACTCAAAACAGATCAGCCACTCGTCAATAGATGGGGGTTTCAAACAATTCAATAACTACTCATAAATAGATGGCGCTTTTAAAATTGGCAGTACTGTGGAATTCAATAAAATAGCTAAATAGAATAAAAAATATTTATTTAGAAAACACACACAGGAAAATATAGTTATAAAAACATAATTAAATATTAATTAATAATTTCAACTAACAAGAAATAAAAATGAACAGCTGTGTTGCAAAAAGGCCCCAACTCGGCATTATGCTGGTGAGCTACCAGCGCTAATCTTCCGTTAGGACCTTAGAGATAGAGGCCCACGACCCATACCAGTAGCTTCACGGAAAGCTTATAGAGGGCCTGGATTAATAACCATTTGACTTTGCCATACCCATCCATTTTAAAATAATCATTTAGATATTCAACAGCAATTCAAGTCGATGTCGTAATAGTAGTTTCGTTACTACAAAAAACAACTTCATATTTAGGTTATTAATTAGTGGAGTCGTACATAGATAGATTCATTAAAGATAATTGTAATAGTTGAATGTTAAAAAACAAAATAAAAAACTTTCAACAAAATGGAGTTACAATGGTCAGCTGATCATCGCGAGCATCGCAATAGCAAATAAAATTAAGTATAATATATAGAAATGGAAAGGTTCTTTTAAAAAAATATGTAAATTGCCAAACGGGTTTCGCAATTTTAGTGCGAAGATAGATTAAGGTAATATACAATAGACGTACTATTAGTACATACTATTAGATTCGTTCCAGCCATTATACCTTCATTTAGACTAATGGTTAAAGTACCTACATAATTTTCACCGGAAGGTTAGGTGGAAAGGTTTGTTCCCGTTGTCACAAAAGCTTACGAGCTTGAAGTTATGTAAAATTGATTACTTTTTAGGTACTTGTAACTTATTTATTATAAATATTTTTTTCATTTCATTTTCATTTTTCATTTGACTTGCAACTAATTAAGTCGAAAACTGATTAATTGTGAAAATATTTCTCTCCAAAATAGAAATATAAAAAACCAGCTTCTTTTATGTTCGTTCAATGAGAACAACAATATAATAATAAATAACACTTATGCCTTAATATATCAGTTATTCGCAGGATAATATAAATCGAGGTCTCAGCTCCCAGGCGCAGTCGTAGGTTAATGAAGGTAGTAGCCTCATAATTGTTAATAACAGACTGCCCGGGAAAATATGCAGTCTATCGCCACCCAATAGATAGTTAATACCGGGAATGAGATCGATTGATGAGGTCTAGTGAAACTGACTGCTAAACTGACATTTCGAAAAGTGTGCGTAAGATCAAATTCCAGACAAAAAATACATAAAAAAATATCAAAGCATCGGCGCCCACTATCACGATACCCTGTTATCGGGGCATACACTTAAGCGAACACAACAAGGGTTAAAACAAGGAAATGGACTGGTATTTTATAAAAAGTAGAAAGAAATCCTTATTGGAGAATATAACAATCTAGACGAATTGCTATAAAAGAATAACAAAATTATCAATACATATTTCGGTATCACTTTCTTTAAATATTCTTCGCAAGTCATAATATGTACTTATTTTTTTTTCTATAATATAGTAAGGACTTTTCATAATATAAAAATAAAAGAATAATAAAATAAAAGGTGTTGGTTCGTATTTATTAATTTATCACATCACTATACAATAACGCCCAAGAGATAACTAAGTAGATAGGTATATGGAATTTGTTTGAACCAGTTCCTTTGTGCCTTGTTTTCCTTTGTTTCAGCACAAGTAGATACTTAATATGAAATTCCGAGAAATTACTGAATGATGAAATTTCGCGTTACTTTTACTGCTAGTGTAACTAAAATTCTTGTTAAATATTTGAGATATTTACCTTAAGCGTTATCTAAATATTGTTGATTTTCGATGATTTTCATAGCAACGATAGTTTACAAGTTAAGATTTCTATACTGCTTACATCTCACACTAAATGAAGTACATCGTGACTAGGAATTTGGCCAAACGTTTATGTTAGAGAAATGTGCAACATTTGGGTTTCCACTCGTTAACTGTGCACTTATTAGATACTCATGCGTAGGTATTCAGCCTAGGCTCAACGGATGAGGAGATTGTATTTCTATCTACTGTTACAACTATGGTGGTTTATCTTCGAACGGGTAAGGTTCAGTTGGCCGCTTTCCCTCTCATTATCCAGTTTAGGCATTGGTGGTAGCACCATCGGATAATATTACTAGCGGAACAAAAAACTGTACCTAATTTCAGTATTAGATGCGCGAATATGTTGCTCAGGGGGACAACATAACCACAACACTTTTTACTTAACATTCGATTTTCACAATCTAATTTGCGTACTATTTACTATTAGATAAATTAGATTCTTTAATAAACTTTACTTGTTTGGTTAATCCCATTTTTTTCCCCCCATCCCATCTTTAATTTTTAGTAAAGTCCAAAAAGAAATAAAGGTAACTCCAAAAAATACAAACAATTTATTTCAAACTCTAATATGAAAGGTGGACAAGAAGTCGGGCGCGCGCACCACAACATGCTCGAAGTCCATGAAGGAGAGTCTTCCGTCCCCGTCGACGTCGGCCTCGTCGAGCACGCTGGCGACTATGTCGTCCCTCTCCTGCGGCTGCAGCTCCCCCTTGCTGAGGAGCAGCGTCGCCTCTAGGAGGTCCTCTCGCCCGATGTACATGTCGTCGTCGAGGTCGTATATCCTGAACGCGTACCTGGGGAGGGGATTCATAATAAATAAATAAATATTGGTGGACATGTCTCACAGCGCCATCTAGCCCCAAACTAAGCATAGCTCGTACTATGGGAACCAGATGACTGATAGAATACATAAAATAAACTTTTTTTGTAAATACATACATAAAACTACATATTAACACCCAGACACAGAACAAACATCAATGTTCTCACATAATAAATGTTTGTCCTGGGTGGGAATCGAACCCACGACCTAGTGCAGAAGGCAGAAGCGCAAACGAAGTTGAACGATTTTGTCACCGGCAGAGGATAGGAGGAGAGAGAATTGTGCCGGTGATAGAAATCGTTCGTAGGGCCGTGCACACACTCTAGACTGTTCAGTTCTACAAATCTATATTTGTTATCTCGATAGTTTTTATATTCTTACCAAGCTTTGATGTCTCTGGGGGCCGATTCACTGAATACGGACATCATGTCGAGGAAGTCTTCGAAGGTGAGATTCCCCGAGCCGTCGTGTGAGAACACCTGGCAAATACGTCGCTTGAAGGGGTTTTCCTGAAATTTTTACATCATCTTACTAGACAGTAGAACTTATGCTAAGTTCATCCGGGGAAGTACTGTTTCCATACTCATATCTGCCGCCAAGCAGATATATTTTGCGTTACTGTATACTGTATTTTCGGGTTTTAAATGTGTGGTAGCCGATATAATTACAGGCACTTTTCAAAAACAAAACAGTAATGCGCTACTGCTTGGCGGCAGAAACATGTATGGCAGTACTTCCTCGGACGAAACTGACAAGTTATACTGCTTTATAAACAGTAACAGTTTAAAGATAAACAGCTATTTTTAGCCCGTTAGCATTCAACCTTATCGACTGATGGTCATCCGAAAGTATGTAGATTACTCTATTAGCGTGCTGTCAAAATGAACATAACAGATTGGCAGACGTTAGCAAATTACACTGAGTGGCGATCAGGAACGAACAGCGCGTCGGGCATATTAAGGGAAAATTACATAAACCTATATGACAGGCCTCACAGCTCAGTTGGTATTAACTCCTTCTGCGCCGTAGGTCGTTGGTTCGATCCCCACCCAGGATAAACGTTTGTGTGACGTAGAAGTTTGTTCTGTGCCTGGGTGTTAATATGTATTATATGTATGTATTTACAAAAGAAAAGTATATAAGTATTCTATCAGTTGTCCGGTTCCCATAGTACAAGCTGTGCTTAGCTAAGTTTGGGGCTAGATGGCGCTGTGTGAAATGTCCACCAATATTTATCATGATTTATAATAAGCTGTCACGGCCTCAAATCCCAAGCCATTTTACTCCGAGAGAATCTTTTATACTGGACAATTATATTTTATTTTCATGATAGCCGAAACCACGGCTAGTACTGACGGACCACAAATTAAATTTCCATTGAACATACAAACCTAATGTATTTTTCTATCGACTGCCTGTCAAGTAGATTCTATGTATGTATATGACTATGTATGTATCTAATGTATGTGTTACATTGCTGTTCAATTATGTAAGCACAAAGTAGAACAAATAGAAAATAATGGCGGAAAATAAATAGAAGGAATCGATGGATTGGACTGACCTCATAGCTCATTTGGTAATAACCCTGCTTTCTGCGCTGTAGGTCGTAGTTTCGATTCTCATCCAGGACAAATATTTATGTGACATTTGTAACATTGATGTTGTCAAAGCTTTCGACCAGAGAGAGCAGTGGGAACATAGTGGCTGTTATGGTGCCTGTAATTTCCCCGGCAAATGGAGTTACCTTCAGTTCAGGTAACTTCTCGATCTCCTCTACGGGAACCGCTATGGTGTGCGCCTGATTCTCCGTCATGCGCTTCGGTACTAGATCAGGATTCACTTCACGAAACCTTTTGAATACCCTGAAAAAATAAGTTGAAACTGGACACTAAATTCTTAACATAGCTTATTCTATTTACAGCTAGTTTACTATGTTACTTAGTCACCGGATTATTCTGATCTCGATATTATTACGTATAAGATATTTTTTTGATGTAATACAGTAACGGAACGAGCCGACGCCCCACCTGGGTAACCTCGGCCCAAAACAATCGATGCGACTTTGTGGTTGCAGAGATGATGATTAAGTAGTGATGTTCTTATGATGTTTCTAGTAATTTGGTTACTCAGCTTGCGAAATGAGATGGCAACACCAAGCATTCAGTTTGTTTATGAAACAGGAAGTTATAATGTTGGAGTAAATGTGTAAAAGCATTTTTAATGATTTATTAATAATAAATAAAAAGAACAAACATTGTGTGGCGAACCTATATAGATGTTATTACTGTGTCTGGGTATTAATATGTATTATATGTAAGTATTTACAAAAAAGTATATAAGTATTATATCAGTTGTATGATTCCCATGATACAAGCTATGCTTAGCTTTGGGGCTAGATGGCGCTGCGTGAAATGTTCACCAATATTATTTATTCATTTATGTGACGTGTTCCAATGATATTTTCACATGAAAAATGTATGAGCGCAATGCCACGTTCTTAAAACGTTGTAGGAAAGCATCACGAGAGTATCATCAAGTCCAAGAACCGAAAACTCAAGACATGTGTTATGTGTACGAAAAGAGCCTCTTAGGGGCGCACTTTAATCCTTTCACCGCACTAGAGCAGTAGAGAAACGGGCGCGATGTGATGTGCAAACTGGTACTTTAATATTTTTTTTTAACTTTTGCCGACTGATTTAGTTATGTACTTAATTAATGATTTCCTAATTTTAATATTAACTAAGATAAGACTAGACTAGAATATAAAGGTACTCTATTGCATTGGTGCACCCGTAAGGACAGATGTACATGATTATGAATAAATAAATAAAAAAATAATAATAAATAATTTAGTAGATAAGGAGTTATTGTGTTATTTTGCTGAAATAACCTTCAGACCGTAACAAGAACGTAGTTACAAATGTAATTACTATTTGCCGCTACAATACGGTGTATTCATAAATAATAAGAGGCCGCATGTAAGTGTCCCCTGTGACGTCACGGCGGAGTAGCGCTGATAGTAGTTGCCGGGTTGTAAAACCGAAAAGCCGGACAGACCGGCTAGTTTAGCCGGATATTTTGGTAAAAATGTCGGACCCCTCTAAATTTTTAGTCTTAGTTATTATTATTATACGACAGTTTTTTTTAAATTATTACTTGTTTTTTTCATCATGATATCATACCATAACCATTTAACTTTTTCATCTTTTTAAAGTCTAATGAAACATCAATAAAATTGAATAAGTCGTATTTATATAAACCAACACATGAGAAATGTAAAGAAACTGGTCAACTTTAAAAAGCCTAATAAAAGCCAAAAACTAACTAATTTGGCCAGACAGTGTCCGGATTTATCCGGACGCCTGGCAACGCTAGCTGATAGCAAGTGTGTTTTCCCACACGCGTGACTTAAATAAGGTCAAAAACCAGGGATGATGTATCAGTTTGTACAATCAAGGAAAATTTAATGATTCATATAGCGGATTTAATTTCATGTGATTGTACTTAAAAGGGCACACCTGGGTTAGCAGATTGTACTGAAGAAACAAACAGGAGTCAGTGCTTCGTAATTTTTTTCGTTTAATAACAGTACATACTTTATATTCTTTATTCTATATTCTACTCAAATAACATATTACAAATAGGTGACAAGGTATAAATAATAATATAATATAAAATATATATCGAAGGATAAACATTTGTGTGTCGAAAATAGATAATCGTTCTTTGTCTGAGTTAATAAGTATGTATTTACAATATATAAATATTATATCAGTTGTCTGGCTGCCATGATACAAGCTATGCTTAGCTTACTTTGGGGCTAGATGGCGCTGTGTGAAATGTCCACCAATATTTATTTATTATGGCTAAAATGCTTAAAATCCTATAATAAGTTTAAAAAAACAAATAAAGACACCTTACAACTGTCTACGTAATACGGGAATGAAGCCCTTCAGTAGGGGAACATTCACACATGAGTAACGAAAGGTGTCACAGATGCACAAACAGTTATTAATAGTTACAACGCGGACAGTACGGCCGTTATACACGAGAAATTTGAAACAGTTTAGAAAAAAAATCTTTTTTTTTAATAGTATTTAGTCGTTATTTTTCATATTTGGCTCAATTTGACGCTCTGCTGTTTCAATATAAAATTTACATAAAGTATATAGGCACGTAAATAGAAACTAGGTATAAACTTAATTAAATAATGAACTTTTCTTAACAACTACTATTATTGGCAGATAAATGTATTCTCATAATATTATTCTTATGTATGACCTGTTTGATTGCGGTCCAAAAAAGTCAGTGTGCATAATCTACAATTTAATTTATTTTGATCATTTTTCTGTTTGGATAGTTTATTTTCCGTCAATATATTATAAATACTGGTAACATTATATTTATGTTAAATGGTATTATATATATGTCATTGTAACATGGATTGCATCTCTCCGGTATCTTGAGACTGTTTATTGTGCAAACACGTTTCTTTTAGAGAATAAATAGATCCAGCACATTTAAACTAATTCCCAATAGCATTATGCCATACGCTTAATAAGAATTTATATGTGAAAGAAAGAAAGAGTATTTAATTTGCCATAAACAACACAATAGAAATGTATATACTAAAACACATATTAAAACTAGAAACAGAATATTATTTGACACACGAAAGGAATGTGTTGAGTGGGCAAAAAAGGTCCCTGTCTCAGCATAGTGCTGCACACCCTGAAAGAGACGCAGCGCTGGTTTTCAGGCAGGGCCCACAGGTGAGGTCACGGACACAGTCCATAAACATACTAAAAACTACAGAATGGATACTAAAGATATATTTTACAAAACAGTAATTTAAAATAAATAAAACAAAAAATGAAATACATACATTTTGACATTCAATAACAGATACAACAAACAAATGAACAGTAATATCAATAATAATAATAATAAATATATAAATAATATAATAATAAATTTATTTAATAATAATTAGGCTTAAATTTTGCATGCTATTTGTATATGTAGTGGAATACAGGTCGATCCTAATGTATTATCAATAATATAATAACATCAAATGTATCTATTCAGGCAAATAAAAATATTTCATTTCATTTAATCAAATAGAATATGTGCAATTAGTAGTCCGATAAGGCGGTTGCTGTGTCGACCGATTAATTTAATTCACGCTTTAGCCCTGACTATTTCCAGCTAGCCGTGTGCTCAAGGCGTTAGAACAAACCCATACTTTTTTTTATATCATATTAGTGACAGAATGAGCTGACGGCCCACCTGATGTTAAGTAGTAACCGCCAACAGCAATACGACTCGAGTCCTCTCCACCAAAGTACGAGATAACTCAAGTCGCATTGCGTTGCGTCCATCACCTCGAGACGGGGATGTTACGTCTCATACGGCTGCAATTTCACCGGCACCCACTCCCTTCCACCGGAACACAGCAACACGAGTGCATCACTGCTTGGCGGCAGATTACCAGGTGTGGTGGCAGTACTTCTCCGGGCGATCTTAGCACAAGTTCTACTGCTACTTTGCGTTGCTCCTTTTGTACCACCCGGAAGACACGTGTATGGATTCAAAGGGTAATCACATAGGGATGCGAGAAACGTGGCCCCCCAAAATTAATTTACCTGATTAATTTAATTCATGCTGTAACCTATTTCCAGCTAGCCGTGTGCTCAGGGCGTTAGAACGAAGCCAGTCTTGGTAAATGGTTGGTTTCGCTCGATATTAATCCAGGGTGCGTCATACCTTAATCGGATTTTATTAGCACATCCAAATGAAATGTGATCCATCGTCCTAACTATTGATTGGATTAAGAATGCTTTGCGGTTATACAGACGACATGGGGTCTTTAATGAATTAATAAATAATTATAAATAAATCGAGGCATTGCCTCTATCTAACCGGTGTGGTGAAACAATAATAGTGCGCCATAAAGAGGCTCACTTTCGTGATCTCGACACGTGTCCTAGATTTTTGCTTCTAGTCGTCTTTTTGGTTTAGAAATATGGTTTCTGGGTTTTAGACTTCCACTAATCTTTTGAACTGTAGCGAGGTGCTAGATCATTAATAACTGACTATGATTTATTGACTTAAATAAACAATATTATATTCGGGGCCTTAAGTGCCTACGAGTATAAAAAAAAATGTTGTTTTGGTATATGTACCGTGTATACATCCATATGCACTTAGTAAAGAGCGGTTATTTTAATTTTACAAACAGACACTCCAATTTTATTTATTTGTACAGATAAATCTATTTTGGACTAGTTTACGATATATAATGGATATTATGAAAAGCCTATAGATGTAAGTATAACAAATTAAAATCAAACTATAACGATAATGGTAATGGACTTTTACTTTTACAAATGAAGCCAGTGTACGCTTTATAAATAAATAATCTGCTACTTATATATCATGACTAAAACAGTCGACTTAGTGTAATTACATACCTCAGTATTTCTTTCCTTGTAAAAAATGTACAGTCCTGACAAAATATACCGTTCATTACGATAATCCAATCAATTTGTGTATTGCTAAACAAAATAATAAAAAAACAATGTAATATATTTGATTAATATTAAATTTTAAAACAAACCTGATAATCCTCCAATTGTTGTTCCGTAAACGTCACTACCTTGTTCCCCATTTCTATCCGGCGAGCACTTTTTTTTTATTTATTAGCCGGCGATGCAGCCTTTCGCCACGATGGACACAAAACACTGGCTGGATAGAGCAGGTTGAATGCGGTGGCAGGCGATAGCCTAACTTGGATTATGGGCGCGTCGGCACAGACCAATAAAACGCCAGAGACACCGTGTCAAGGCCGACACCATTTTGTATGTCGAAGCCGTTTTAGTTACAGCCTTGGTTAGGTTTTATGACATATTTTGGGACACTAGGGAAGGGGGGGGGGGGGTAGTTGTGACATATCGTAGTAATGTTTGATTACACTGATTAAATATGAAAACAATAAACCCTTAAGTGCGAATTATACTCGCGCACTATGTATCTTAACAATATATTTTTTCGTCAGTGGCCAAATGTAAACAGAAAATGTATGTTTAAATTAATGGGTTATTACCGAAATCTCACTGAAAATAATGAAAAGAGTTTTTTTTAATATATATATTTATTTCCCAATAATTAGGTATGATAAATTGGTCGATTTGTGAAATCGTAGAAGCCACGAGATTAACTTAAACAGTCAGTTAAAAATGAAAGCATCATAAATAGAGAATACGTAACATAATATAAAAAACTACAAGGGTATAAAATTAACTTTATTATTTCCATATTAGTTTGCGTCAAGTATTCTCTGAAACAATAAAAACTCTATGCAGAAGTTTCACCATTAGTCGCGCCCTCCCACCGGCGTGACGAATACTTTATTCATTAATCTAAAAGAAACCATTCATGAAATGAAAATTTTTTCCCTATAAAATCAACAAATGTGTTCTTTACGGAAATTAATGAATAACTAAAACGACGAACGATCGACATTACAGTTATACTTTATTACATTATCGGTAAATAACTATGTTGGATAAAAGTAATATAGTAAAAGTCGTGAAGTTGGCCTATGAACATGAAGCAATAATTGGCTTTTCAGTTTTAACTACTTGCACTTGCATGGTTAAGAATGTTATGTCTGGCAGAGAGAATCCACGTGACGCGTGGTTGGTGTGAAGAGGTGTGGCGGGGCGCTACTCCCGGCGAGAAATTATGCCCACCAACACTTACATCCTTGGAGTATAGAGTAGGTTCTTCTTCATTCCTGACCGGCCAATTAAGGCAAATCAGGGGCTTCTGTTGACCCCAGGAGAGTAAGCAAAAATGGCCCATTGGCGGCTTAGTTACAGAAACCAGCTCGCGCTACTAGTGACCCCAGGAGCTCCGCGGTGTCGCCACACATCGAACTGCGGCTATATTATTATTTATGATATGTGTTTTTGTATGAAAGCTCTTTGTGTTGGATTAAAACAGATAAATACTCGGTGTGAACACAGCTAGGCCCACCCCCCGCACTGGTCGAGGCAGTCGAGCTCGGTCGCGAAGTTGTTGGTGCCGGGCGGCTGCGGCACCCGCGGACACTGCTCCGACCAACGGATCTCGTAGCAGTTCCTTGTATACCAGTTGTACACGTATCTGTAAACAGAGTGGTTAGTGGTACTGACCCCGAGTTTCAATCCGGAAATCGCCGGTTCAAACGATGTGCACCTATGAGGTTTTCGATTGAAAGCTTAATACCACGTTCCCAAAACGGTGAAGGAAAACATCGTGACGAAACCTGATGTTCTAGAATTAAAATTTTTAAGACATGTTTCAAGTGCACGAAAAGGAGCCTTATTGAGGCGCACTTAAAATCCTTTCACCACGTTGGCTTGATAGAACTAGAGACTCGATTAGATTAGAGTTACAAAATAAAAAAATGATATATACTGATAAAAATAAAAAAGTTGTCGATGGTCTTCCTTGGCGTGCGTAGAATTGTAACTCTCACTGATTACATGCACTCTAAGATTGTTTTTATATGCGACTTGGGTCTTGTCGTACTTATAGGGGAGGACCTAAGTCGCGTCGGTTGTTATGGGCAGAGGTTACCACTTAATACCAGGTGCGCCGTAGGCTCGTACCGTAAGTGCATCACAAAAACAATGGGTACGCTTGACCAACGCACATTTTTTTTAAGTCATGTTAGTGACAGAACGACCACGGTGCACCTGATGTTAAGTGGTAACTAACGTAAATAGACAACAGCAATACGACTCGAGTCCTGTCCACCAAAGTACGAGATAACTCAAGTCGCATTGCGTTGCGTCCATCACCCCGAGACGGGGATGTTACGTCTCATGCGCCTGCAATTTCACCGGCACCCACTCCCTACTGGAACACAGCAACACGATTGCATCACTGTTTGGCGGCAGATTACCAGGTGTGGTGGCAGTACTTCTCCGGGCGAACTTAGCACAAGTTCTACTGCTACTTTGCGTTGTTCCTTTCGCATCATCCGGGGGACACGTGTAGGGATTTAAAGGGTTATCACCTACGGACGCGAGCAACGTGGCCCCCCAATACATATATTCAGCCTACAATTAATGTAGATGGTATGTTGACTCACCGTATGCTATGAGGCCATCGGAATCGCACGCTGTATTCAATCAGGCAGTGCTTCTCATGCGGCGTTTGCTGACATTTCTCTGGTTGCACTGTCATAATAAACTACCAATAGACGATTGCTCATCAATCACTGAGGCCTCCCAATCAATTTGTTTCTTAAATAATTGAAAATATGGCTAAAATGCAAGTGTTTTATAGTGTTTGCGATTTTTTTAAGTAACTAATTAGCAATTTTTTCCTGTGATCTAATGAGATCTATGTTAACGAATTATTATATACCTAATATTTTTTCTGTATTAATTAATTTTTATATCCCTCAATTACTGCATGTAAAAATTTGTCATGTAATGACAAATAAAAAATACATGACAAACAAACACATTACTTGACAAATAAAAATTTGTCATGTAATGACAAATTTGGAACGATAAGATCTTGTACATATTACCAAGCTATATGTAAATACATTATTCTGATTCTGATTAAAAAAAAGAAATATGTTCACATATTCATATTTTCTTATATTGTCACCTACGGCTACATAATCACTTAAAATCAGGTGAATTGGTCAATCGCAATCCTGTCAATAGTAAAAACAAAACAACACAGAAACAAAATTTTGATGTCGGTCGTTTATCTCGTCTCTTTGTCCATGTTATTTGTTTGGAACTTAATTATAATTAAAACTTTAATTTGCGTACAGCGGGCTACAGTGGAAACCGATTCTAAGAATAAATAAAAAAAACTACTCACATGAACAAGCCTGTAGAATTAACACGAAAAACGACCAGATAACTAACGGGGATACCGACATGACTCGTATAAATCAAAGTGTGACTCCAATATATAATAGGTTATCAGTTGCATTGTGTACTGCGTATGAACTGAGAGATAACAGATTGAAGCTGCTTGTTCAGCCACAGAAGTAAACAAAAACTTGATATAGTTTACATATCATTTACCTAACCACTCCACAGCCCATACCCGTTATATACACGACTGTCGTCAAACATTAGTAGCAACGCTACATAGGTTATCATATACGTATTACCACAGGGCAATGAGAGCGTGGTGGTCTAATGGTATTGACCCCGACTTTCAATCCGAAGGTCACCTGTTCACATCCCGACTTGCACGTATGAGTTTTTTGCTTGAAAGATTTATGTGCGCAATACCACGTTCTCAAAACGGTGAAGGAAAACATCGTGAAGAAACTGACATGTCCTAGATCTATAAAATCGAAACATGCGTCAAGTACACAAAAGGAGCCTCTTTGAGGCGCACTTAAAATGTTTTCACCGCACTGGTTTGAGAGAACCAGTGACTCGAATAGAATAGAGAAAACAGGGCAATTTTATAGTCTTCTATCCAAGGTAATGTGCTTACAATTGCTAGGTTAGCATATTACCAAGTGAATTATCTTTATTTACCATATATTTTTATGATATGCTTGTCAAACTTTGGAGACAACAATTTTGGAACAAATTTTGGAGACCTCAGGGGAGACCTTCCTAAAATGGGTACCTAAGCTACGGATGATGCTCGCAAAAAATAGTTTGAGTAATGGCAGCAAACCTTAATTGTTTATGTTACTAAACAAGTTAGTTATTATTAGTTATTGAGGAATATTAAATTAAATACAATTTTCATGTCTGAGTAATCTTCTACATCTCACAAAAATCGCATATAATCCAGATACATTGTTGAAAACATTTGTGACTAAAACAGGAGTATCAAATTAGATTTAAAAAAATTGTAAACCAAAACATTTATACATTTAATACGACATTTTTTTTATTCTACTACATCGTAACATCGCGGTCGAAAGATTCTTGTGAACTGTCTGTGATTGGCCTTAAACACGCTACTGGTCTTATATTTATGCTCGGTTTAGACTTAGTAACCGTCTTAGTCCAGTCTCCCCTAAGCTGTTATGTTTAACTAGAATGCAATACCAATAAGTCGTCCTTAAAGTTTAACTGTTTAATTTGTCCAACCTCACTAATAACCTAACTTTTCGCATTTGCCTAAGGGCTGGTTTTGGAACCAATCTAAAGTTATAAACGGTGCAACTTGCTTAGCGCCTAGGTACGTTTACCGTGGCAAAACTAAGTTTTAGATCTGAACTTAGTTAACTTAGTTAAGATGGGAACATCTGTTTCGAATGACATCACTTTTTAGTGTTTCCGTAGCAACTGATCAGAGATAGATGCTGTTTTGGTGTGGTACTAATACTCACGTTTTTATGTGGTAAAGTTACGGAACGAGCATAAAAATAACAGAGGTTCAGATATTTTTTGACAGGCCTCACAGCTCAGTAACTTTGCCTTCTGCGCTGTAGGTCGTGCGTTCAGTTCCCACTCAGTACAAATATTTGTCTGAGAAACATAGAGGTTTGTTCTACGTCTGGTTTATATGTTACAAAAAAGTATTTAAGTATCAGTCGTCTGGTTCCCATGGTACAAGCTATACTTAGTTTGGGGCTAGGCGCTGTGTGAATTGACCACCAATATTAATATAATTATGTTTAATTAATTTATTATTTTTATATTACAGGGATGACGAATAAAATTGCATCTAAGAGATATTTATATAATAATAATGTCATGCAAAAATTACCGAAGTAAATAACGAATATAAAAAACTTTGCCCCGCCGCGACAGTTTGCACTGCCGTGACCAGGATTCGAACCTGGGTTACTACGGCCACAACGTAGGGTCCTAACCACTAGACGATCACGGCTACCGGGGCTGGTGAGAGGTGCACCAAAAACTACATACAGCCTCCGCTGCGATTGCTGAAATAAGAACACTTTCACAATATGCGCGACATTGCCTAAACCACTTAGTTTTACTTGTTTGGTCTCAGATGCCCACGTACTTGGTGACCACCCTGACGAGATAACGGCCGCCTACCCGGAGTTATTCCTATCGCCAGCTCCCAACAGTGAAAACACTCAACCTTCTCACCGACCCCGCCGGCGGGGTATAACAATAGTTGTATAGTCTATATAACAATATAGACTATAAAAATTACTTATTTATTAACGAAATGGATTTGGGGGCCCTTGTTGCTCGCGTCCGTAGATGATAAACCCTTTGAATCCCTACCGTGTTTCCCTTGTGGTGCAAAAGGAGCAACCCAAAGTAGCAGTAGAACTTGGGCCAAGTTCGCCCTGAGAAGTACTGCCACCACACCTGGTAATCTGCCGCCAAGTAGTGAAGCACTCGTATTGCTGTGTTCCTGTGAAAGGGAGTGGGTGCCGGTGAAATTGCAGGCGCATGGGAGTAACATCCCCGTCTCGGGGTGAGGGACGCACCGCAATGTGACTTGAGTTATTTCGAACTTTGGTGAAGAGGACTCGAGTCGTATTACTCTAGTCTATGGGCGGCGGTTACCACTTAACATCAGGTGGGCCATCAGCTCGTTCTGTCACTAATATGACATAAAAAATTTGAACATTGATTATCTAATTACATTACATTAGTCTTTTGTTTACTAACACCGTATCACAGATTTTGAAAAAGCACAATTGTTCTGCATAAAAAAAACTAAGCTCCGCCGCGACAGTTTTCACTGCCGTGACCAGGATTCGAACCTGGGTTACTACGGCCACAACGTAGGGTCCTAACCACTAGACGATCACGGCTACCGGAGCTGGTGAGTGGCCAATTGAAAACAGTAATTGGAAGTCGAAATGTAAAAAAATAAGAACACTTTCTCAATGTTTCACGGTCCATTACACGCAGTCTAAATCGAGTGCTGCGATCGGTCAATCTGAGTGGCTATTAGAGCACAATATTTGATAGCAAGAAGGCAGAAATATTAAGCAGATAAATTCTATATGTAGAATTGAATTTATTTTACTTGACACACACAGTTCACATATTACATGAACTATAAATAAGAAAAATATATAAAATTACAATCACACGAAAATGACGAGATGTGTGAATGATATGCCTTAAATTGCCTTCTTTGTACACCATATGGTCTTATAGGACTCTCTCTCAGCATGGAGCTAATCCCAGGTGAGATAATAGTAATCATGCCGGGGATAGCGCTGTTTTTCAGACTGAGCCTATGAGGGTGACATCTCGGATGGAATATTTAATTGTGTATGTGCTTTTCAGTTGAGCATCTTGAAATAATAGAGGAGAATAGAACAGAATTTTTATGTGTAACAGTTACAGAACGAGCAGACGGGCCCACCTTGTGTTAAGTGGTAACCTGTGTCAACCAATGTAACAAGCGATGCAACTTGGGTCCTCCCCTACGATGCGACTTGAGTCTACTAGACTCGTACAGTACTAGACGTTCTAGAGTCGTACTAGACTAGACCCAAGTCGCATCGTATGCGCCCGTAACTCTGAAACGTGTAGGTGGAATGTCTCATGTGCCTGTTATTTCTTATCACAAAATATAGATAAAGGAAATAGGTAAGGTAAAGGTAATTTATATTGCGAGATAGTGAGTAAATAATCCATTAGTTTCCATTCGTAGGATTTTACGACTAGAATAAGGGCATAAAACCTGTGCGTGGAAAAAGCTGTCTGGCGTTTTTCGCATCAAGATAACAAAGGCATAAGAAATGATAATTGAAATATCTTAACACAACTTATAAAAGAAATATCGCCATTGTGTTTTTTCTCTACTACTTACAGGGTTGCAACTCGAGGGCAGTTAGGGAGCCGGAAATCAGCCCTGACATATTTTTTAAGGTTGTGGAATGAGCTGTTTGCCTACCTAGTAGTTAAGTGGTAACTTTTGCCTATAACAAGTAGGATTGGGTCTTCCCCCTACTTAGGTACAAGAAGACCCAAGTCATATCTTATGCGCCCGTACCTCTGAAAAGGTGGAATGTCTCGTGTGCCTGTAATTTCACCAGCAACTACATCTTTATTAAGTACATTTAAATAATGCTGCTGGTTTTAACCTGAAAACATTTGCGCAGTGTTTAGTATGTTCATTTATTCTCTCGTATCGCCTAAACTACTAGCTCTGTTTTGATAAATGTGCAGCAGTTAGAATGAAATTTAGATTTGTGTAGATACATGATAATGGAAATTGAATTGAAAATACGCACCCTATTTTACCGTATCTACATCTGTACGGCAGGCATTTCAGCGTATCAATAGACTATGTTGGCTGTTTTAATTGAAAACAAAATTCAACGAGTAAAACGCGGAACACTAGAGATAAATAAATATCGGTGGACATTTCACACAGCGCCATCTAGCCCCAAAGTAAGCTAAGCATAGCTTGTACTATGGGAACCAGACAATTGGTAGACTACATAATTATATACTTTTTGTAAATACATACAAATACATTTTAACACTCACACACAGAACAAACATCAATGCTCTTCACACAAATGGCTGTCTGGGTGGGAATCGAACGAGCCCACGACCTACAGCTCCGAAGGCAGAGTTACTACCAACTGAGCTGTGAGGTCAATCAAATATACTGAATTGGTAGTGATAATCGTGTGCAAAGTATGATGCTCAGACTTCAGATTTCTCAGAAATCAAAGGTGGGTCTTTATTTTTCTTGCTTGCTTTCATTTTAAGTCATCATAACATGTTTTCAACCCTCAAACATGTTGAGATTAAATATGCCACCTCTTAGCATCGTGGGTGGCGTTATGTCATGTATGTCGTCGGACGCTGGGGACAGACAAGTGGAACATGAACTGAATGTGAGCTCCACAATAATTCAGTTAGTGTGGAGTCTCGCATGTCCTATTCTCTGTTCTGCCACCAACGGCCGATCTGAGTCCGAAATGGTTTTGGGGTGAAATGAGCTTAGAATCAATTTTTCGTACATATCTCAACTTTTATTAAGTATGAAAAACGCTTAGTTCTATCCATTCTTTATGTAAATCCTTTATTCTCACTAGTTATCTAAAAACAAGTAGTGTAGTAGGTACGCTTTTGTATGGCATTATTCATGTCACATTATAATATTACTCTGTTGTGATAAAAGGCTCATAAGAGTTGTACATTTTACAGATCAAAGGTTAATTAGGAAGTTATAAACAACTGTCTGAAGTTAAGACTTTGTAACATCAAAAGACTCGCGTTGAAAAGGGTAATTCACATTTTTGGAGCATTTGCCTAACAATTATAATCAATTGACATTTTTTTTTTATAAAAACACTACAATTTGTTTTCCTTTGGAGGCTGCTCTAGGACTAGCTAGATTTACAAACAAGTATTTATGTATTCTATCAGTTGTCTGGTTCCCATAGTACAAGATAGGCTTAATTTGGAGCTGGATAGCGCTGTGTGAATTGTCCACCAATATTATTAGTATACTACCATGTTTTATACAAATAAAATGATTTGATTTGATTTGATTTGGAGCTCTCAATAATAGAGTTAAAATTAAAAAGAAAACATACATGTTCCACGATGTTATACAGGGTGTTGGGAGGGAGAAATGGCACATTATTTGTGACGGCACGTGGCATGATTGCTGAACCCTTTTCAAGCCCCTCAACCGTGTAACACGTTTCGTTTCAACTCGCGTAAGCCCCATTGTATTTTCAGCGGAACATAATTTTGCTGAAACGGACAAGAGCGAGATTCTTTTTTCATGATTTACATTACTTATGACGGATAATGAACGAAGACGCCTTTAGAATTTATCACTATTTATATGTAGGTATTGCTGTTTTCCATGGGCGGCATTTACCACTTAACATCAGGTGGGCCGTCTGCTCGTTCTATCACCTACAAGACATAAAAAAATGTGACATGTTAGATGATTTTATCGTGTCATAACGTTATATATACCCACGTGTGGGAGCACCAATATATCCATTTACACACCCATTATCTCATTATGTTACCTCATATAACCACAGAATACTTAACAGAGTAGAACCTACATTTACTTTCCACCTGACCGTCGCGCCGTCTGACCTCCTTCGTGATATAAAGGAAATCCTTTAATTGCCCTTCGTTTCCGCTTACCGAGACCCGAAACTTCTCGTTATGATTCGTTAATGGAGGATGACCCGCCATAAAACCGTTATAAAGTTTTGCATGAGTTTGTATTTATAATTTAATTTGTCCATTTGAACGCACGAATATCCGGGTCTGTGGGATGAATGGGGTTTTCGTAACAATATATAATGGAGTATATTATTTACCTTAGTGAAAATCATGTCTGAAGGATCTTACATGAAAGAAAAAACATTGGAAATTAAGTATAAGATATCACATAATACTATATCTTGAGGGCGAATCCGAAGACACACGATAACATTACCTAACCCATAAAACAATGACGTTTCCTACAAATCGTTAAGTAATAAATCGCGCCGATAAATAAACAATGAAACCGAATCCAAGATAAATCACACCATAGATATTACACGTCATCGTCCGTTTATGTGATCGTTACACAGATACAATAAAACACCCGTAAGTGTTTCATACACTTTATTGCTTCACGGATATTATTCTCCATAAATTCACAAACAACCACGTTTAAAACGACAAAGCGGCTCCCCCGAGGGGGGGCGCCGAGAGGCACTGACAGACAGGAATCACAGATCGACAGAGCTTAGAAGGTAGACATCAATACAGGAAGCTGGAGGGCGGCGGGCGCGGGGAGGGGGCGGGGCGGGCCAGCCGAGGGTGGAACGCGCCGAGAGCAGCCTCGTTCGTGGACGAGGGTCTCTCCTCCCGGACGCGCAGCTGCGGCAGCCTCCACGCGGCGCACGCGGACGTCAACGAGTGACGGTTCAGCGCCCAGTACGCGACCGCGTTGATCGCCGAGTGCGCGTACCCGAGCAGCAGCGCGTAGTGAGCGATCATCGCGGGCGCGTGCACCCCGAACGCGCCGGACACCACCAGGGCGGCGTGCGGACACCAGCACATCGCGAATATCGCCGCGACGCCCATCAGGACGTTGCCGAGGCGGCGTCGCGAGCGCAACGTCGAAGTCTGCGGCTGGGGCCCCAGAAGGCTGGGTTGGAGCTTTTTTTTTCTAATGTCTCCGACGTCGACGGCGTCTCGTCGCTCCCGGGGGCCGACGCCGGCGACTATGATGACGTGCGTGGGCCTCCGCATGAGCGGCACCGGGAGGGGCAGCTCGCCGTGCGCCGCCCGCGCGGTCAGCGACAACGCGGTCAGTTTGACGCGCACCGCCCAGTGACAGCGCGCGACCGCCACCACGGGGAAGCAGTACGTGACGGCGGCGTGGATAACCGCCAGCGGCGGACAGTACACGCACGTGGCCGTCACTGCTACAGCACCTGTTACAAATATAATTAATTAAAATGGTCATTATATCAACCAACATATAACAGCTGATTAGCTATTCAAATAAATAAAATTGGAGTGTCTGTTTGTAATATTAAATAACCGCTTTTTACTAAGTGCATATGGATGTATACACGGTACATACACCAATAGAACATTTTTTTTAAATTTTTTTTGTCTGTCTTTCTCTATGCCTGTCTGTTTGTTCCAGCTAATCTCTGAAATGGCTGGACCGATTTTGACGGGACTTTCACTGGCAGATAGCTGATGTAACAAGGAGTAACTTAAGCTACTTTTCCGAGGGGTAAAATAGAGGTGCGTGATAAAACCGAATTCCACGCGGATGAAGTCGCGGGCAACAACAAGTATGGAGGTATATCAGGATCGCAGCAGGTGGAAAACCATGATCTGGAAAATCTGTGGAAAATCATGCCTACCCCTCCGGGAAACAGGCGTGGTTTTATGTATGTATGTGTTTATTTTAAAGTTTTGCTATTACTCACTCAACAGAAAGGATATGATCCAGACCAGAAGGATAGCTGTGAGCGGACGCGCGCAAGGAGATGTCCCACCGCGGCGCACCGCCCCGCACCGGTCCGCCGCTATCGCCACAAGGGACAGCGTGCTAGCAGCTACCGGGAATGACTGCAGGGATAACATACATGTTAAAAAACTAACAATAATATTAAAATATTTTATAACAGGATATTATACATAATGTTAGTAAACAAATTTTTGTTGACAAAATTAGGCGTGTCCGATCAGATGCGCGCATTAAGTGCGATTGCCACTGATTAAATTTATGAGCAGTAGTGCAATGCAGTGATGCATTTGCGGCTGTGTAATGATGGCGTGATTACCAGTGAAGTTACAGGCACATGATTTGAGACATTCTACCTTCAAGTGTTAGTTACCGCAGCATATAATGTCAAAGACAAAAAAACTTTATATCCATGGCTTGGAAACGTCAATACGATACGCAATAATAATATTTGTATCTTGTAGGGGAAGACCCAAGTCGCATAGCCAGTTATGAGGTTACCACTTAACACCTGCTAGTTCAGTAACTTATTCATAGAAAGGAGTTAAAATCAGTAGTGAGTAGTGACAGTAGACTGATTCTCGTCACCTCGATGTAGTAGGTGAGATGGCAAGGCAGGTGGTGTATCCTTGCGGCGCGGGTGGCGGCTAGCGGCGCGCTGGCGGCACACACCAGGAAGTCAGCCGCACACGCGCTCAGCATCTGTGGCGTGCGCAGTCTAGCCGCCCCGCCCGAACCCAACGCCACCATCAAACTCACATTACCTATAACAAAATAGCATATTTTATCGAGAGACTTTCGTTGTAATTCGTGGTGGAACGAGCTGACGGCCCACCTGATGTTAAGTGGTAACCGCCGCCGATAGACGACATTATCTTCCACTGAAAGGAACTTCTATTGTATTTTTTTTTCATTTAATAGTATAAAACAATGTTGCTATCTGCCTCTGTCTGTTTCTCCGCTTACTTCCTCTAAACTACGCAACGGATTTTGATACGGATTGTATTAATAGAAACAATGATAAACGAGGATGGTGTGTATATAATTTGTAAATTATTTGCATTCGTGCGAAGCCGGGGTGAGTCGATGCGCCACTCCTATTGGTCGTAGCGTGATGTTATATAGCCTCTTTCCTTCCTCGATAAATGGACTATCGAACACAAAAAGAATTTATCAATTCGAACCAGTAGTTCCTGAGATTAGCGCGTTCAAGCAAACAAACAAACGCTTCAGCTTTATAGCATTATAGAGGTATAGTATAAGGAGGTGAAAAGCTCCGGAGTGCTGAAATATTGCAAATGGAGTTTAGAACTCAGAACTGTGTGCCGTACTCGTGTCGAATGCAATATCAAGTTTATGAAAGGATTTGTAATTTTGATACGTTCTCAGTAGCTGACTTACTTTGGAATTTGAATGAGATATCCTTTTCTATGTTAATTCAACCTTTATAAGTCTCGCGTCAGAGATTTTCTTGTTTTATATTCATCACACGTTGAAATAAAGTTAGATATAATCAAAACTTCGCAGAATTTTTAATAAAAGGCGATATTTTATTTTATGATATAACGTTATCCCGTCTCGTATTATTGATATCCAATCGGAGAAGTGTAAAAGTAAGACTGTAAGACTGAAGTGAGACTGGCCTCACAGCTCAGTTGGTAGTAGCTCTGCCATCTATGCTGTAGGTAGTGGGTTTGATTCCCACCCAGGACAAACATTTGTGAGACGAAACTAAATGTTTGATGTGAACATAGATGTTTGTCCTGTGTCTGGGTGTAATGTGATGATATTATATGAATGTATTTATAAAAAAAAGTATATTATATCAGTTGTCTGGTTCTCATGATACAAGCTATGCTTTACTTACTTTGGGGCTAGATGGCGCTGTGTGGAATGTCCACCAAAATTATTATTATAACTTTCTTACAAAAAATTTTTTCTTCCTTTTCGGGGCTTATCCAGAAACACGGGCTGTTGCCAAGTGTTACTGGAGAGACTAATTATTTTCTTGCGTGTAGCTATCAGCGTCTATTATTATTATCATTATTATGATTACTCACCGACAATGCCAACGATAGCGACCAGCGCGTAGAGTGCAATCAGCGCGGCGAGCGCGTGCGCGCGCGCCTCATCGCCCGCGCCCGACTCGCTAGCGTTACCATACATCGCGACACATCTTACGATACTGCAACAAAAGTAACGGAATAATTCATAATTGAACACTTACTGTTTAGATATCTCGGGGGCCCACGTTGCTCGTGTCCGTAGGTACCCATTGAATCCCCACACGTGTCCTCCGGGTGGTGCGAAAGGAGCAACCCAAAGTAGCAGTAGAACTTGTGCCAAGTTCGCCCGGAGAAGTACTGCCACCACACCTGGTAATCTGCCGCTAAGCAGTGAGGCACTCGTGTTGCTGTGTTCCGGAAGGGAGTGGGTGCCGGTGACATTGCTGACACATGAGACGTAACATCCCCGTCTCGATGCAATGCAATGCGAGTCATCTCGTACTTTGGTGGAGGGGACTTGAGTCGTATTGCTGTTGTCTAAGAGCGGCGGTTACCACTTAACATCAGGTGGGCCATCAGCTCGTTCTATAACCTAAATTACTTTAAAAAAAATGACTTCTTTCTGTTTCATTCCTTTTTCGTACACTTAGTTTACATTTAGGATTAAAATCAAATCCGAAACATTGTCAACCTCCTTGGAGGAAATAACCTCCAACTTACAATTGACAAGACAGTCTTGTGACAGTGAAATATTTACCTGGCAGAATTTTGCAATAGACTTTCTTGCTCTAAACGATAGTTTATGCAATATCTTTGTTTAACCTTCATGAAGTCGATATAGACGTAAACGCTCAGATATATTCGTGAGTTATACATGGCAATAGAATAGAAATCAAATAAAATAAAAACTTTTTATTCGTATGTAACACGTATTTACTTACCGTTGTGTTTCCGTGGAGTGGGGGCCTGGTGACTAGTAACACAGGCTTTTAGCCTACCACTAGCACCAGTCTCTCATAAAAACCCGTTTTTTGCACTATAATTTGTAAATTAGTTTTAATTTCACGTGTTTTTTGTGAGAGAAAATAAATATATATATTATTAAAAAAAAAAAAAAAAATCCTTGAGAGTGACAAATCGGGCCGTAGTGCCTAATTCATTGCCCAGCTTGCGTATCAAGTTAGAAGTAGGTATTGGCATAAGGGTAGGTCCCTAGTCTAATGGTGGGTTTCCTGTAATAATATTTCTCAGGACATTCTCTATTTGACATTGACCTAACGGCTCAGTTGGTAGTAACTCTGCCTTTTGAGCTGTGGGTTCGACTCCCACCCAGGACAAACATTTGTGTGACGAGCATCGATGTTTGTTCTGTGTCTGGGTGTTAATATGTATGTATTTACAGAAAAAAAGTAAAGTATATATGTTTCTATTAGGCTAGATAGCGATGTGTGAAATGTCCACCAATATTTATTTATTTATTTTATTCATCCAATGTCCTTATTTGTTTGAGGTATTTTTTAACAATGAAGAGGGAAATATTTTTTTATGTTTAGAATTATGCGTAGCCATTTTCACTACACCTGAAGGCATCGTTAAGAAGCAATTCCGAATAAAAGGAATGGAAAATACTTATTTTCAGCTACATTTGAGTAAAAATAATAATGTTTCTTTGAGTTTGTATTCCTTACTGCTGTGCTCAATGAATATTTGTCGGTAAAAGGTATTTTTATGATGAATTGTTCCATAATTTTGTCGTTTGAGTATTATGTACCAGTACACCAGCCTTCTATCCTTTACTGAGAATAGGGGCCGCTATTGTGCCCACCACAAGGGCACATGCCTACTCTTGAACAGCGAGAGTATTATTTATTTTATTCACCGCAAGAAGCCAATGAATTGAAGATGTCATAACTTATAGAATATTCTGATTCTAGTTTCCTAAACGGTTCTGATGTGATAAATGAATTTAAAGTTTTGATACTGCGACATGTCAGTTGCCTCACGATATTTTTCTTCGCCGTTTTCAGAACGAGTAGACGGGCGTCGCCATGTTATGATCCGTATAGAAAACACCGTAATATAAAATACAAACACTCATAGCAACATCCCGGGAAGTGTGGGAGCGAGGTGCGGCGTGACCTTAATGCCCGTTCATACAAACTCTACCCAATTTGACTGCAATCTAATATATCCTATGTAAAGGATCTTGTAAATATGATGCACTTTGGGCAGATTGTTGCAATAAATATGTATTATATTTATTGGGTGTTAACATGTACATATTATATTTATGTATTTACAAAAAAAAGTATTCTATTAGTTGTCTGATTCATGGGAATAGCATAGCTATGGAGCTATGCTTAGTTTGGGGCTAGATGGCGCTGTGTGAAATGTCCACCAATATTGATTTACTATTATTTAATTATCCTACTAATATTCTTAACGTAAAAGTTTGCATGAATGTTATTCTTTCTATGTTTGGATGTTTGTTACTCTTTCACGCTCAAACGGCTGAATTGATTTTGATGAAATTTGGTATCAAGATAGCTTATATCCTGGCTTAACACATAGGCTACTTTGATCCTGGAAAAGTGCAGTGTTCCGTGTTCCTGTGGGTTGACTTACTCGCCGCGGAGAATACCGCGGGGCGCAGCTAGTTATAAATAATTTTAATTTGAGTCGGAGTTCGTTGCACACACGCGCATCCACGCCTCACCGAGGAATGGCCGCCGCCATCGTCCAGTCAATCGACATAAAAATGAAACAAGTTTAAAGAAACAGATAAAACCGTTTTACATCTCCATCGCCATTCGAAGAATAACGATAGAAACATAAAACTTCGGTGCACTTACTGTGTTCTTTCTCGGTCGCTGCGAGCGTAAAATGAACATAAAACTCCTCCTAATAACCAGCTCGGTTAGTGTCTTCTTAATGTTCTTGCAGTAGAACTCCCGTTAAGTTCGTCCGGGGAAGTACTGCCACCGTGCCCATTTCTGCCGCCAATCAGTAATGCGTTCGAGTTACTGTGTTCTGGTTTGAAAGTGTGGTTGCCGGTGAAATTACAGGCACATGAGACCTTCCACCTACACTTCTAGTTACGGGCGCATACGTAGGAGGACCCAAGTCGCATCGATTGTTGTGAGCCGAGGTTACCACTTCAGGTGGCCCGTTAGCTCGTTGCGTTAGTGTTTCACTATAAAAAAGGCTGGTATATTCTCATCTAGCGAGAATAGAAAATGTGTTCAAAATAACGACGTTGCTTCTTTAAGTAATGCAACCTGAATTGGACTCAGAAGAATAGAAGCGCTATTCGTGGGATTAAGATTATTCTCCCTTTAAGCTCTCCTGTGTAGATACAGGTAACATAAATTGCAAGGACAGTAGAATGACAAGGCATTAGTTCATACGATAAGTAAGGGACGCTAATAGGGGCTGTACGTTGAAAACATTATCAAGATTCCTGGCTTCTTCGGTGGAGATTTGAAAAGATACCTTGAGGACGTCGCAATAAAGTCTATTTTCATGTACTACTTGGACTATTAATGTCGCCGTTCTGCTGAATAGTTCGCAATGTTCGTTGTCTAGACGTGGAAATGACTTCTCGAGGACTTGTACTTTTTATTTCCAATGTCTTGGGAAATCGAGCTGAGTTTCTCTGATTGTTTATTTCGAATGGAGCTAAAACCTGTTTTAAGTAGATGTAAAAAAAAACATTGTATTTTCCTGTTTAAGAGTTCTGAGAGTGTCTATTCTTCTGAACTGATTAAATTAGCAGGTACCATACAGCTACTTTTGTTTAGTGAAAATTATTAATTCAGATTTATTACTATTTTATGAAGTGGGGCCCACGTTGCTGGTGTAGGCCCCTGTCTGTAGGTGATCACCCTTTGAATCCCTACACGTGTCCCCCGGTTGGTGCGAAAGGAGCAACCCAAAGTAGTATAACTTGTGCTAAGTTCACCCGGAACAGTGCTCCCACCACACCTGGTAATCCGCCGCGGAAAAGTGATGCACTCGTGTTGCTGTGTTCCGGTGGAAGTGCCGGTAAAATTGCAGCCGCATGAGACGTAACATCCCTGTCTCGGGGTGATGGACGCAACGCAATGCGACTTGAGTCATCTCGTAATTTGCTGTTGTCCATGGCCGGCGGTTAACACTTAATATCAGGTGGGCCATATGCTCGTTCCGTCACTTCTATCAAATAAAAAAAGTGGAGGATAGAATTATCGAGAATTAAAATCGAGATATTTTTGGTACATAAGTATTGTGCTAAATATTTTTTTATCACTTATAGTCAAATATTCCAAACATTTCATTAAAATAAAATTCAAATAAACGATCCTTCACAATATAAAGTGGAATCTACATAAAAAATAATCAGCATTTGCAAAAGCTTTTTTCCAAGTGAAAACAATCAAGAACAAAATTGAATTCTTTTTATTGAATAAAAAATAAATAGTCACTGGGTTTTACTGCTTTATTTACGTTTTCAAGTTCTTTCGATGTCCATGGTAACAGTTTTGATCGAAGGTCTCATTTAAGTATATATAGGAAAAATAAGTTAAAATGAGCGAGCACACTTATATTCTAAATGTCAGCCCTTTCAGCTGAGAAATCTTGTCTGAAAGAGCAACAAACATCAAAAAACAAGTATGGAAATTTAATACAATAGTGTGATGTGATGGGAAGTGTCAATAAGAAGGAAAAAGTTTGTACTTGTACCTGATAAATTATTAGGTACAAATTTGTACCTGTACTTAATAACTTATTAGTTACAAACTTGTACTTTTACCTAATAACTTATTAGTTACAAACTTGTACCTATTAAATTATTAGATACAAACTTGTATTTTTACCTAATAAATTATTAGGTACATTTGTACTTTTACCTAATAAATTATTAGGTACAAACGTTTCATTTCTCCAAGAATAAACATTGTTAAATAAATACAATCTTCAATACAGTGTTACTAGTATTAAGAACTTAGCGTTATTAATTATCATAAAATTTTACAACGTTTATACTAAGTAGCATTATTAGCGGGCGTCAAAAGCCTAAGTAGTAAAGGATAATGTTGCAGGGCACTTGAGGCAATATAGTTATTTAAATTTAAGGTTTATATTTATATAAAATATGAACTTAAGAACCTTACAGACAGTTCAGAATAAAAACGAAGTATTACAACGCAAAAAGTAGCATTTTTTTATTAAACATAGATAAATCAGGGTGAAATATTGCGAGGCGTCCATTTAATCTACATTAAACTTTCTCATTTGATAGGACACATTTTTTGTGAAACATTTCATTTATCAAATAAATTTAGCAGAGTTAAGCAGTTTTACTGAATGAATATTTAATCAATGTTCAATTGTTTTAGAGGTCGCTGGTTCAAATACAGAATAGGATTAATCAATTTTGAGCTTGAAAAATGTAAGCGCACAAAATCCACCGACATAACCTCAACACATGATGAAGATGTCTTAGAAGATTCGAAGACATGTGTCAAGTACATAAAAGGAGCCCCTTCGAAGCGCACTCTAATCCAGTTTGGGGCTTCCCCCAAACTGGTTCCGGAGAGCCATTGCAACGAGTAAGTAGTAGTAAAAGAGTAGAGTAGAACTCTCGCCAAGTTCATCCGGGGAAGTACTGCCACCATGCCCATTTCTGCCGCCAAGCAGTAACGCTTTCGCGTTACTGTGTTCCGGTTTGAAAGGTGTGGTTGCCGGTGAAATTACAGGCACACGAGACATTCCACCTACACGTCTCAGAGTTGCGGGCGCATACGTTGCGACTTGGGTATTGTCGTACCTAGTATGGGAGGACTCAAGTCGCATCGGTTGTTATGGGCAGAGGTTACCACTTAACACCAGGTGGGCCGTCGGCTCGTTCCGTAACTGTATTACATAAAAAAAAAAAAGTAAAACTAGCGGAAAAAGAAAGTTTCTGTACAAAAATAATTAAAAAATACGCTCCGCCGCGACAGTTTTCACTGCCGTGACCAGGATTCGAACCTGGGTTACTACGGCCACAACGTAGGGTCCTAACCACTAGACGATCACGGCTACCGGAGCTGATACTTCAGTTCTTGAAATAAGCAATCACTTAGATTACAAATGTAAAGACGCTAAGTAAAAGAGGTAAGTAAACGTTGAATTTTTCGTCAATAAGCTAAACATTTCAATTATGCGGCGTGTAACGATTATGTGAAACTGGAGCACTTTCACTTCGTGATAAGTTTATCGGCGGTGAAATAACAGTCGCAAACAAGACAGTTCCGTTGATAAGTTACTAGTATTCTGATTGAAATAGTTTTGCAAGCACTATTTTGAAACTACGGGTACTACTACTATGAGTAGTCGTGGGTCGTTGGTCTTTTGACATGAGTAGTAAGTATTAGTTCGAATTTACTTCTAATATCCTCAAATACTTTTCCATCGACTAATAAATTTGTAACACAAATTTTCATTGTATTATTCGTATCGTATTCATTAATATCGGGTAATTAACGAGTACTTAAATTAAAATTAAATTTTGATTGTTCACTCAGGTCACGTTCTGACAAAATATTCAGGAACATTCAATTAATTTACAGGCAATTATACTAAAATTGATAATAATTTTGTCGAAACGTGTTTGTTGCGGAGTGCCAATAAAGTGATGAATATTCCGAGCGCAAATTGCAATTAGTTGATTTTATTACTCTATTTTGTAGCTTTCAGATACACCCTTGAATACAAATTCGGTTTCAAATATTAGAACACGACAGCTACTGAAGACATCGCCGCCTCAACTCAACGCAAAGTAAATACAAACCACGTAGAATTGTGGCTCTTATATCGTGTTCACACAATACTTAATTAAAATGCGATATTTGGTTTAGATATACCCTAAAGTTTCTGGACGACATTGCTCTTATATCGTGGAATTAACAATAACAAATGAGTGACATATTCTTGGCTCGCCAAATCTTAAGCAAGCATGCATCAGTGATGTTTTCTTTTTCTGCGATACAGTTACGGGACGAGCCGACGGCCCACCTGATTGTTAAGTGGTAACCTCTGCCCATAACAACCGATGGGACTTGGGTCCTCCCTTACTAGGTACGACAAGACCCAAGTCGCATCATATGCGCCTGTAACAGTGAGACGTGCTGGAATGTGTCATGTGCCTGTAATTTCACCGGCAACCACACCTTTCAAACCGCAACACAGTAATGCGTATGCGTTACTGCTTGGCGGCAGAAATGGGTATGGTGGCAGTACTTCACCGGAAGAAGAGGGCGAGTTGGCGAGAGTTCTATTGCTCTTAAACCAGTGCAACCAGTAGAGTCACTAAACTTTGCAGAATGCACGCCTGTCATTTTCCACAAGCATTTAGAGCAGTGTTCTTGGCCAGAACAATTAAGTCACACTGTGTATGAGCTGAAAGCTTTTACAATGTATGCCGTGACAGGAAGCTCAAATTCTATGCATTGAGAACGATTTCCGTAGTCGACGGTAAATTCGTTCTACAAATCGATGCTCGATATGACGTCTCCCGCCAACGTGGTGACATGAACCAAATATCGAGGTAAAACACGTCTTGACTCATGAGGATATATAACAAGGGAAAGGGAAAATTTTGAGCAATTTATTATTATATTTAAACTTTCACTGTTTTTCATTTTCCACTCTCGAGCACGTAGCTCGAGCTACGCATCATTACTTTGAATATGTAAGTTACAAACAATCAGACATTATATATACCTATGTCTGGTATTAAATGAACATTTATAAAGAAATCTCTGTTTAGTAATATCTACAGAATTAAATATAACTGGTAGGTAAAAAGATATAAGAAATTAAACGTGTTTCAGTGGTAAAAAATATCTGAAGACCGAATCTGAGCATTCAATCAATCTTAAGTTGAAAGATTTCATGAAATTCAGTGAAATTGGAAGCCCAATGGGATGTATATTGATTGGCGAAATCATTTTTTGTTCTGAGTCTTTTATTAAACATTCTAATTGGGTACTGGTAACGTGCCTCTCTCAATAATATGTTTATGGCTAAAATCTTTTATGTAGGAATATGTCATGTGACTTGAAATTTATGATCTGAGTAACTTGTAGTCAGTATTAATGACAGCATTATTGTAATGGAAAACTTTGAAAGTAGGGTTGCCACGTGCCTACAACTAGTCTAGGCCACCACGTTGTCTGAAAGCGTGGAGGTCTAGTGGTAGTGAACCCGAGTTTCAATCCGGAGGTCGCCGGTTAAAATCCCGACGTGCACATATGAGTTTTCCAATTGTAAGATTTATGTGCGCTATACCACGTTCTCAAAACGGTGAAGGAAACATCGTGCGGAAACCGACATGTCCTAGAACAAAAAATTCGAAGACATGTGTCAAGTGTACGAAAGGAGCCTCTATGAGGCGCACTTAATATTCTTTCACCACACTGGTTCGAGAGAAACAGTGACTCGAATAGAATTTAATAACTTTTAGTACAAATATTTATTTCATTATATATTATTAACTTTAAATCTAGGAAATTTATTTATTTATTTATTTAAGATCACCAACAAAATTACATGTAAATAAGAAGCCAATAGCAAGTTTAAAGTTTTTGAAAACACATAATAACACTTACAGGTAGTCATAGCATGCATTAGAGATTTTAGTACAACATACAAATTAAAAAAAAAAAAAGTTAAATTAAATCGGACACCAAAACTAGGTTTAACTTAATCCTTAAATAGACATAATTAATATCTGGCTGAGAGCATAGGTATGCCATCTTACAGGTTTCGATACATTAAGTGACAACTGTGTAAAAATTTATATAATAAGTGACGCATGTAGTAAATAAACATTATTGTTTCTATTATTATTTTCGGAAAAGTTTTGCTTGCTAGAGCAAGCAAAACAGTTATTACCAACTTTTACATAGAGGTCTACCTCTATGTAATTGTAGTCTATGCATTTAGGGGCTGTTAACCTAGTAAATTACAGTATGTGTTGTGTTTGTTGTGGATGTAAAATTTTGATCCATATAATTTTCATCCAACTGCAAAGAACTTTCGCACTATCCTGCAAGTACCTATTTAATATGGCTGCTTATTATTATTATTATTATAGAATAGACCACGTTGTCACCGTTGTATACGTCAAACAACATTTCCTATCTCAAAAAACCAGGTGGAAGGCGTGTAATTACAGACGCTGAATTGTGGTAAGGCGAGCATGATTCGTGGCTCGCGGCTGATGGTTCCCTGTTAGCTAGATGTGTGCCCGTGACGTCACACCGAGCTTATTCGGGTTAATTGTACCTCGGTCATTAGCAAAGCCAGGTTTAGAGCGCATGGAGACATTTTTATATGAAAGAAGAGAGAAATAAAAAACATTTATTCAGCACAAGACACAGTTACAAACGAAAATTATGCGGAAAAAATAATAATAAGAATTAAGCCTACAAGAAAAAGGATAATGATATAATATGCAGAAAGGCAATGTCGCACTGCAGTACCTGTCAGACATTGTCATTGACACAGCTTTTGGCTTTTTGTTTTTATGTGATTCACACAGTTCATTAGATAGATAGATAGATAGATAGATTAACTCTTTATAAAATACACAAGAAAAAAAAGAATTGTGTCCTGATTAACTAACGATAAAAAATGGTAATAATATATCAATTAAATATACAGGAAAGATAAAATCTATCTTGATTAACTCACGAATTGGTAAAGTAATTAAATGCCCTCGTAAACCACCTGCCCAGGAATGTGAACCTTGTCACAGCTGGATAAAGGTCAGTTTAGATGGCACAGCAGTTTTAACTGGAAGCTTACATTTTAAGCTGGGATAAAATGACTCATTAGATAATGCTAACAATAGGCTACTGAAATATATTACATGATGAGTTATGAGGTGATGAGTTAGAACCAGCTTAGATTTTGCACTTAATCATGCGTATTTAGCTTTAATTAATAAGTGATTAATAAGTGAATAACTTACGGAATGAGCTGACAGATGCTAAGTGGTAAATTCGGCTAATTAAAAAATGCAACACAACTTTAGTCTACCTTCTTACGTATGAAAAGAACCAGTCGCACTGAATTACACCCGTGACTCTGGGATGTGAAGATGTAATGTCACGTGTCTCGTGTAAATTACACCGGCATCTTTTAAACCGGAACACATTGAAAAAAAGTGTTACAGTTTAGCGACATAAATGGTAATGGTGTCTGTACTTCCCCGGAGCAGGAGACACAACTACTACTTCTTATACAATTTCTACTATTTCTTATAGTATGTTACCTGAAATAGTATTTTTGTGTTAAAAACGTTAAGTGCACTCAGACATGATTTTTAAAATATATTTTCTTGCATAAATTATATAGTATATGATTTATTTTGGGTTTGCGTTGATGATTTAAGGCTCTGGAAACCATTGCGCTACTGATTCCATAGTGCTACCCAACGCTGGAATTGGGAAACTTTTGTCCTAGCCAACTCATAAATACATATGTTTATATATTTTACGCTATTCCTTCTTGTCATATTGTGCTTAATTTTATGTTTAAAATTATTTGCGTGTAAATTGGGGCAAGTAAAACCTTTCTTTCCCTCTATATATAATAAAGATATTCGGGTTCATTCATTTTTTTAACAACTTGCTTCTGACAGGTGGCTTATTCATTCGCGTTTATTCGCTCCCTTATGTCATCATTTATTATATTGAAAAGCTGAAACGCAATAGCGAGACGCAGAAATAACTCGCAATGAGATGTTTTCAAGGAAAATTACGTCACAATTGGATGAGACAGCTATGACGCTTAAATGGAAATATGTAGACAATAAGAACTCTGTTGGAAAGATAAACGGACCATTAAAATAGTGCAAATATATAAATTTTTCAAAGAAACATGTCTTTGTCACCCATTCCGCTACTGGCAGGCCTTTCTCCCGACGACTAGAGTCGTCGTAGCTTTCTAATTATCGTTTCTCATTTATTAGGACTCCCAGCTCAGTTGGTAGAAACCCTGCCTTCTGCGCTGTATGTCGTGGGTTCGATTCCCGCCCAGGACCAACATTTGTGTGACGAACCTAAATGTTTCTGTCTGGGTGTTGATATGGATTATATGCATGTATTTACAAAAAAGTATGTATCAGTTGTCTGATTCCCATGATACAAGCTATGCTAAGCTTACTTTTGGGCATTATTTATTTATTAGCATTCCTAAAATCTATTCTGAACCGGTTCACTTTCAAAACATAAACAATGCAGCTTAGTAAAACAAACAAATTGAAGGATTGTTTATTATTCGAACATACAAACGGAAGCCATTTTAGTAAATTGGTTAATTGCAACACACCACTTTGTACCACAGAACGTTACAATATCGAAACTCTACTTTAAATAGACATTTTGTAAAGCTAAAGACTTTAGGGTTATTTTGTGTAATGAGAAACTCTTATAGTTTCAGTCTCCGTTCATCTCTTCTTTTTATAATATTTTTAGTTATTTTGACTTGCCTCACAGCTCATTTGGTAGTTACCCTGCCTTCTGCGCTGTAGATCGTGGGTTCAATTCCCACCCAGGACAAATATTTGTATGACGAATATAGATGTTTGTTCTGTGTCTGTATATCAAAGAGGTAAAGATGTAGGTAAAGCTGGAATTTGACAAGATCACGTTTTGAGACTACTGTTTTTTTTTTTAAGATGGTATACATGAGTAGCTTAGAGTTAGATTTAGCTCGAGTCTGATAAGTCCCACTTAAAGCTTGTCCTTGGCTCCTTGAGACAATTTGGGCCCTCAACTTCAGCACTCTTCACCTCATTGTAGTTACGATTAGGATCTCAGACGTGGTTGAGAGAGGATTTCGAAATATCGATTAGTTTTTGTGATATTCTGGAAAGATAATAATAGAAAGTTTGCATTTTTTAAATGACTTTGAGACGTCAACGTTATGGGTTATAAACTTCATTAAAGAGATATAGGTACGTGCTATACGTACATAGATATATTATGTCAAATTACAGTATTTATTCATTCATCGTATTTTCTAAAATGGCGTCAATTCCAACTGTTGCTAACTCTAAAGTGGTTTCGTATAAGAATAAGAATAAAAAATATTTTACATAATGTTAATGGTAGCTTTTAGTCGATCAATCATAAAATTTTTGTCACAGACAACGGCATTTTACTAAAAACTTGTTACAATTTTGAAGTTTATCTAAGACTTTTTAGCTTTGTACTGCATATGAAGAAAACTACTAGGTACAGTGACGTAAACTACGTAAACAAAGGTAGGTGCCATTCATGAAGTTATCTGAGAACTGTCGCAGGTGATTTGGGAGTTTCTCCATCATCTCATCTCTTCCATTGAAAGATCGTTTTTAGCCGTAGCTCAAAGTATCATTACCATTTACCATTTTGGACCAAGGAGTTAAAACTGACTATTGTTATAAGATTTTCTTAGAGCTTCAGTACTACTACTCTACTACTCGAGTCACTGCTTCAAACCAAAAAGGATTTAAGTGCGCCTCAAAGAGGCTCCTTTCGTTTACTTGACACATATGTGTTAGAATTTTTCGTACTTGTACTTGTCGGTTTCCTCACGATGTTTTGCTTCAGATTAAGATTTAGATTCATTTTATTTGCCACATATAGACAAATATTGAATAGATGTAATTATACTGACACACTCATACCCCTGCACTAGTATTCCCTGAGTCGCAGGTGGCATGGACTCGAGATACACAATACAAGCACCCAATATGCGAAAACAAAATTTAAACTCGTCATAGAAAAACTTTTGCCACGACCAAGTTCCAAGTCAGGATTACTTCAAACTAAGCTACAAAGCAGTCTTCAAACCCTTGTCTTTAACAGGCATCCAAAATTAATCTTAAAACTGAAAAATCAACATAACGTAGGAGGAGGCTCCTAGTCGTTTGCTTTTCAGGCATAGAGAGAGAGAGAGAGAGATATATATATAGGAGCACCCCTTGACATCAGTAGAGCGATTACATTACTGGTTACAACTGACAACTTTAGTTTAAATAAATATCACTACTTATCAACTCTGTATCAATGAAGGCTAAAAGTACAAGCGTAGTTCTTTCACACAATTTTCTAAGAATGTTTTTTTGTGCCAATATACGGTAAATTCGATATATTTCATTAGCTTTCTGATTTCAGAAACTTCAATAACGAGATTTATGCGAAAACTAGTATTTTTATTTTTATTTTTAATATTGGTGGATATTTCACACAACGCCATCTAGGCCCAAAATAAGCTAAGAATAGCTTGTATCATGGGAACCAGAAAACTGATATATTACTAAATACTTTTTTTTTGTTAATACATACATATAATACATACTTACACCCAGACACAGAACAAACATCTATATTCATCATACAAATATTTGTCCTGGGTGGAAATCGAACCCAGGACCTAAAGCGCAGAAGGTGGAGTTACTACCAACGAAGCTGTGAGGCCAGTCAATTTAATTAGCAAGATTAATCTAATGACATGAAAATACTCATTAAGTTTAGTTATACCAAATACCTGTATTAGCTGTAAATTCTCACCAACAATAAGGAAAATATTACATAAATGCTCCACTATAAGCCAGTATCTGTGATCGGACACTAAACAACTGAAAACTGAAACTGTTTGAGACAACCTTGTTCGCACCTTTATAACTTTTCGTGTTAAGTTTTGGGACGAGATTTTTAATATCCACTTAAAATGTAAAACAAAAATACACAAAAATGTTTATTTTAAAAACTTTGCAACAACATTTTAAAAGATGTAGCTTCCCTAGGGCAAAAAATGAATTCGTTAAAAACTTTGTGCGACCAATCGGATTTTTATGAAAAATAAAAAAGTTGGTGGTAGAGATTAGAAGATTAGGTACGGCAATCTTTTTTTTCGAAGAAATTGTTTAATTATTCCCCTGTGAAACTGAAATAATGGGTAAAGTAGCCTAGCACAAATTAAGTGTGGCAAATGTGAAGAGGTACCTACAGGGTAGGCAATGCATTGGCATCTCCAAAACATCAACATCAGGTGGGCCGTCTGCTTGTTTGCCAATAATCACATAAAAAAATAACATGTTTGCAACCACGATGCTCTAACTGCTATATTACTAAGTCGACGACGATTTTAATATTTTTATTGTGGAATATACACGTAAATAATATTATAAATACGGGTAAATATATTTTTAGTTAATATATTGTTGACGGCTGAAGATAAAATAATTGTTTGTTGCAATGTTTTGTTTTACAAATCAACAGAGGATAGTTTTATATAATTTCTAATACTTTCAAAAATAACGTTAAATATTACAAATACTTGGGAAATATAACTGGAGAGAAAAAGCGTATATAATTTGGTATATACAAAACGTCCCAAAATAAAGTAAATATTAAAAGTAATATGACCAAAATTTAACGTAACACAAATTCAAAAAAGGAGAGTGCTATTAAATATACATATATAAAATAACGGCCTTACTGCTAACGAATGTTGCAGGCAAACGTTTGTCAACCGGGAAACATCCCACATCATTAGTTAACCTCTCAAATATAACGCAGTAATTTTATCCGAGCACGTGTTGAGCGTGCAAATGAATTCATTGTGTTGGGAGCGTCTCTCGACAAACATTCATTTCAGTATACGACCAATTCTTACGTATATCCTAACCACAATGACATATTATGAACAAATCACTAATTACTTTTGAATTTGAATAATTTAATTTCCCTATTAACGTCTATTTGTTTATGGGTAAAGGAAAGTTTTCTGTCATCGTTTTAAAGACACCAGGCCATCTATAGACTGACCTCACAGCTCAGGTATTAACCCTGGCTTCTAGACTGTAGGTCATGGGTTCGATTCCCACCCAGGAAATATATTTGTATGACGAATATAGATGTTTGTTCTGTGTCTGGGTGTTAATATGTATTATGTATGTATTTACAAAAAGTGTATAAGTATTATATCAGTAGCCTGGTTCCCATGATACATGCTATGCTTGCTTAGCTTACTTTAGGGCTAGATGGCGCTGTGTGAAATGTCCACCAATAAAAGTACCTATAGGCCCTGCTCTCACAACACTGCTTCATTTGCAAGCATAACAAGTTTGAACAGAATTATCGCTTTGCAACATCAGGAAAGTTACTAACGATGTGATATGGCTTATATCTACTACGGAAAATGAAACAACATACGTTCCCATATACCTACACGATTCTACGCGCAACTTTATGGAAGTTCCGACTTGTAAAGACACGATAAGGAAGGGTTAGACCACATCTGACCGACAGCACCGGATTTTCAGAAAGAAAACGGAAGCGTTTAGGAGCAGTCGCAGTCTATGGCATCGGCGGCTTCTTTTTTAATAATAATAATAATATAGTCCTGGGTGGGAATCGAACCCACGATCTACAGCGCAAAAGGTAGAGGTACTACGAACTGAGCTGTGAGGCGTGCTGTGTGTCCTTTTGCGTGGCCCGTTCAGATAGACGCACGTAATCGTGCAATTGGCAGGCTTTCGAGGTTGGACCATGACCAACAATAACTTTTGCGCAGAAAAAGGAAATAACAGATATTGATGAAATTTCAGTGGGAACAAATTGAAAAAAGGATATACTTTCAAATAAACATACAATTTTCTACAGTAGTTTATAAATAACAAAAATCTAATTCAACAAATATAAAAACACAACAGAATGACGAACCTCCTCCTTTTTCTGAGGTCGGTCTATTCGAGTCACTGGTTCTCTCAACCCAGTGTGGTGAAATATTTTAAGTGCGCCTCAAAGAGGCTCCTTTCGTGCACTTGACACATGTATCGATTTTTAGCTCTAGGACATGTCGGTTTCCTCACCATGTTTTCCTTCACCGTGGTATTGCGCACATAAATCTTGAGCGAAAATCTCATAGGTGCACTTCGGGATTTGAACAAGCGACCTCCGGATTGAAACTCGGGGTCAGTACCACTAGACTACCACGCTCGCGGAAATATATGAAGTTGGTTAAATATACGATTCCAGCAAACGTGCAAGTCAGTTCGCTTCAACCTACCGCCTGTTTTTCGAATGAGACTCAGGATTACTGGCCGATCTTGCTTTACATGTTTATTTATAAAGTGAAAGATTTATGACCGTATACCCAACTATACAGACATAATTCTGCGCTATGAGCTGGCTAAGCTGGCTATTTAGGCCTGTTTTTCGAATGAGACTCAGGATTACTGGCCGATCTTGCTTTACATGTTTATTTATAAAGTGAAAGATTTATGACCGTATACCCAACTATACAGACATAATTCTGCGCTATACCTCTGATTCGGTAATGTCATTGGCTGGATTCCAATTTGTGAATGCCGCAAAGAGAAAACGAAAAAGTAAAAAAAACTAAGCCCCGCCGCGACAGTTATTCACTGCCGTGACCAGGATTCGAACCTGGGTTACTACGGCCACAACGTAGGGTCCTAACCACTAGACGATCACGGCTACCGGAGCGCTGACTGACCGATTGAATTAACGTTTCTGTACAAAAGTGAAAGGGTTTAGCACTTTCATGCTCGCGCTTGGTACTGATTTGCTTGAGTGCATTTTAAACTCAAGATCTCGCGGTTTACCAACCATCACCTTAACCATATTTAGTGATAATAAGGTATATACAAGAAAGTGCATGTAAAAGTAGTAAGCCTGCTTTGTGAAAGACTGGTGCCTGAAATAGGTTTGTGTAAACCTGTGACACAGGTCACTGGTGCCCCATTCCGTGAATCAAATCCTGAAATATATCACACAAACAGAATATATAAAGGTGATGATAATTATTTAGGTGTAATTTAGGCTAACTATACTTACACTAAAACAATTATGATAGGCCTACTATTTAGACTTATAAAATTCGCTAAATTCTTTTGAATCTTAGATTGTCCTATAAGGGAATAGGAAAATTTCGCAGATTTTTAATCCCTTATTGTTAACTTTTTTATTTGATAAATTTACGTAACATTCAAATGGCCTACCGGGTGTTACCACTGCCCATAAGCAATGCGACTTGGGTCCTCCCCTTAGGCACGACAAGCCCCAAGTCGCATCGCATGCGCCCGCAACTCTAAGACGTGTAGGTGGAATGTTGCAGGAGCCTGTAATTTTACCGGCAACCACAAACTATTACCGTCACCGTTTTCATAAATAGTGCCAGGGTACTCAAACTTGCCCCCCGACTTTTAACGGTATTTATGAAGAGACTAGCAAATGCTAACTATCCGATAGCTATAGGAGACAGTCAACTAAAAGTACCATTATTAACAAATATACTATTTATAAATATGAGTGGCTTCATAGCTCAGTTGGTGTAACCCTGCCTTCTGCGCGTAGGTCGTGGGTTCGATAATCACCCAGGACAAATATTTGTGTGACGAAAATAGGTGTTTGTTCATTGTCTGGGTATTATATGTATGTATTTACATAAAAGTGTATAGGTAAGAATTATATCAGTTGTCTGGTTCCCATGATACAAGCTATGCTTAGCTTACTTTGGGGCTAGATGGCGCTGTATGTAATGTCCACCAATATTATTATTTTTTTATTTTAACATGCGATGGAATGTTAAGCTTACATACATAAATATATATTCATAAAGAAAGTTCTATTCATTTACGATATATCCGCGAATAACTTTAAGCTAAAATGTATCACTGAGCAAAAACGTAAGAATATCTAACACCAAAATAAGATAATCATCACTCAACGTCAGTTTTCACCCCTCAAATAACAAAAGTGTAAAGTGTAAACTTGACATTGCGGAATTTCACAGGACGTGATGCGTATTTTATCTTATCTTTGTTATTACTTTGACATGAAAGAAAATTATACATGACTTTTACACGCCCAAGGACGTCGTCGGAAGTTACGCTACACTTTATCAATACCTCTGGGAAGATAACTACCTATATAGGGTGTCCCAAGAAATAAACTGAAACGAGCAGTACATAGATATATGTATTATTTCCGTAAACATAATAAAATCTGTTTTATGACAATCCAATCTAGAAAAACACCTTCTAGATTTCCTAGCAATTGGCGGAGATAGCATGTAACAATCGTACAAAATAAATAATACAGCAGACTTGAGAACCTTTTCTTTTTGTCTGTCAAAAGATCACGATCAAAGAAAGATCAATGTGTCTATATTTTTCAATAGATGTACATTGACCATTTTTTTATACAAATATAATTGCTTGTATGAATTAAGTGTGTCTGAGTACCTTAGTTATAATCAACAGCGATGTGTGGCTCAAAGTCATCGTACATCCCTAGTTCCTATTTTGACTAGAGCTTGTATAACACGTTTTACCCCCCAACTTCAGTGAAGAAAAAAAAGACATAAATTTGTCACTTTTTCACATACTTTTTAACATTCATAAACTTATAATAGTTTAAATTCACTACACTTAGGTCAGTAATAATATTTATCGCACTAGAAGTAAGTCTGTTCAAACAGAAATAACCCGTAAAGTAAAATTGACGTGTAAAATGGCCGAAGGTCTTGCAAATGACTTCTCCTATCAAACGCGTTAATTTGACTGGGATTGTTCATATTTTCTATTCTCATTCACCTGATAAATGTTTCAGAATGTTATTTTATCCTAAAATGTAATTATATTTTTTACCGCCCTCGGATCCCGCCCAATTATTTCGTTTCCTGAGTTTAATCTGTCTGCTTAAATGCGAGATTTACTTTTCAGGTGAAAAAGTGGCTCAGAGAACTTTTAATTAACTGTATTGTTGTTTTGCAATTTCACCGCTCGAGGTTGTTTCAGAACTCTTCAGTTAAACGTTATTACTGCTATGCTTAGCGCTGTTTGAATTTATCAAAGAGCCACATTTTAAATGTTTTTTTGTCATATATTTTGTTTATTTTCCGCATTTCATATCTGAGAGAGGTAGACGGAATACATAATTATCTAATTCAAGCCCAATAAAAGTCAAAAATAATTAATATCTGAAACAAAGAATAGGATGTCATTTAGTATAGTTTTAGCTAGGGTTATAGAATTGGCACCATTGACTTATATTTAACTTGCGAATAACTCAGTAATTCACATATTTCGTTTCCTGTAATTAAAAAGCTATGATTTATTAGCAAAATAATACGACACAATACAAATCGTACACTCAAAAATACCAACCATACTTAGTTATCTAGTCATCAATTTAAGTAGGTATTTAGTTTATGTAAAATTTCTAGTATTTTTAGTACGTTCTTGATAAAAAGGTATTCCGTAAAAAGCGGAGCAAAATTAAATATTTTCATTCATAGCGGGCGTGGACATTTGCCAAAAGTAAAAAAAACGAAGATTCCTTATACCTACACCCTAATGTGATGAAAGTAGCCAATAACAATATAGATATATCCTGTATTAAAATGGCCAGATGCGTAAGAGTTTTTTATTATTATTATAGGGGCTGGTTGCTAAAGGGCTAATGTGAAAAATACCGTAAGAATATACGTGCTAAGATCTATATGGGTTTCTATAGTTGATTTATGTAGTTTTATCCGTATGTAGCAAGAAAACATCGTAATATGGTGACTAAGTCATGGATTGCAATAAGTGATAAATGTGAAAATAACTTTAGCTTTGCACAAACGTATTTTACAAAAAAACTCAAATGTAGCCGAATAACTACGTAAATTGAGTTATGTGCTGCGAAAAGTGCGTTTGCATGTAAAACCTCAAATCACACTGAACTCTGAAGAATCACTTTTTATACACCAGCATAATTGAAAGAAGAGGCCCATTGTTACAGACCCCGAGTTTCAATCCAGAGGTCGCTAGTTCAAACCCCGACGTACACGAATGAGTTTTACACTTCAAAATATTATATGCTCAATTCACATTCTTAAAAAGATTAAAGAAAACGTCGTGAGAAAACCGACATGTCTTTGAACCGAAAAATAAAAGACTCCTTTCGTGCACTAGAAAGTATAGTGCAAGAAAGGAGCCTACTTAAGACGCACTTACTTCTTCCACCGCGCTGGTTCGAGAGAGCCAGTGACACAATCAGTAGAACACGCGCCAACAGTCCGTAAACCGCTCCTTAACATGGAGGGGTAAAATGGCTACCCCCAAATGTGAGGGTCCGGAGATAAAGCGGATCTGGTGACCCGCGAGCGACGTCTTAAAACAACATTACCTTCTGATTTACATGGAAAAGGATTGCCACGAATAACATTTTGCAACATTATTATTTTTCATTACTTAATTTTATTTTATTTTATTTAATAGTTTAGATACAAAAGCAGGTAACAAACCATAATGATAAATAAACTAGGCAGGTACAAGTTGATAACGTATCTACTAAGTCTGCTAACCCTAATATTGTTCACAGCATTTGTATAAACAATAATGGTTAATAATATTTTAATTTTTTCTTACGTTGGATGTATGTGTTTTATAATTATTTGGTCATGCCATCTGCTACGGAGGGAATTCTAGTGTACATTTTTAGTGATAGAGCGATAGCTGATGTGAAAAAAAGTAGCATTACAAAAATATTACGTCTATTTTAAAAAATTACTATTCAGTTCTAAATTCACTTAACAATTCAATGTGTCATACGGATTTAAGTAACGCTTAATACTGAGAGCGTATGAAACTATATTCTGGCGTTTGAGGTCAATTGTTTCTGATGTCGAGAGCTTCTTGAATAATGTTGGAGGGTGGCTGTTCAGCGCCTTTGTCGTGTTTGAAAGGTGATGTATTGTGATCCAGCCCAACCAAGGTGACATAATCTCTCTTCTGAGATATAGATCTGCGAGAGCTTTGATCTCGGAATTAGACACGAAAAATATAAAGAACTAATTTATCAGCTTAAAGATATCAATTTATATCAATTGTTATGTAATGTTGGCTTCTTTCAATTGATGGCCCTTTGAAAGCATTTGTACGTTGCAGAATAACTTAATAAAATAAATAAATATTGGTGGACATTTCACACAGCGTCATCAGCCCCAAAGTTAGCTAAGCATAGTTTGTATCATGGGAACTAGACAACTGACTGACAACTGAATACTTATATACTTTTTTTCTAAGTATATACATATAATACATATTAACATTTTTTTTTTCATTGTATTATTTCCTTTCTTATGTATCATATTCTGATTGTAATCTGCTTTGTGGATTAATAAAATAAAATAAATAAAAATAAATAAATAACACCCAGATAAAGAACAAACATCTATGTTCGTCACACAAATGTTTGTTCTGGGTGGGAATCGAATCCACGACCTGCAGCGCAGAAGGCACCCTGCCTTACCAACTGAGCTGTGAGGCCAGCCAATACTTAAGAACTATCCATGAGTAGCCGAGACGGGTCGCTATAAAGTAATATTGCTTTGCCTAAGCTTATAAATACGGTTAATGGATACTTTTAAATTCTGAATAAACCACTCGGGAATTACATTATTCTTCTTGAATAAATAAAAAATACTCCGTTGTATATAAATGCAATATATCTTTAAGGACAGTGTTTTCATTTTCATGCTGAATTTTTATAGTAAAATATTAATAAAACTCCATTAGCTAAGAAAACAGTATCCATTTTTTGTGAAGTCTAAAAGGGAGCATTTTTAATAATATTTATTGTTGTTAACATTAAAATCGAAGCGCTGTTTAGATCTGGGCTCAGATGGTTTTCCGAGTGTTCTTGAATGAATGTGAACCGCAATGAATCTATATCAGATTCGTTTAGAGCACTGTGTAACTGTGCACTATGTATAGAGTTACCGCCACAATTCTTCGAACCTTTCTACTAATGTTTGAACTGATAAATGCCATCACATCTGTCAAAATGAACCAAACTATTTAATAATTTGGGGGATACGGATACAATAAAGTGAAATAAATTAAATCGGAAAAAACGGCTTTAAAGCTACACTCCGCAGCTAAGTTGGTAGTAGGTAATTTTCTCTGAGAACAGTCCGTAGGTTCGGATATTTTGATCCTAACGCGTGTATGAGGGTGAAATATCTTTGCTATATTTTACCGTAAAAGGTCGGGATGAGAAAAACCGGGCGTCCAACCAATTTTGTCCCGTGTTCGCGGAGCGATTTCTCAACCCCAAGAAAACACTTTCATAGGGTTACATAACATTGCTTGGGTAAAATTAGGTATTTTATTTGGGTGTTAAAGTTACGATTATGTTACTCGTATATATAACCTTATTGTTTTTTGTGTCCTAAAGTAGATTTTGTCCTGTTGGAGTGTATTAAACATCTAACAAACTGTAAGATAAACAAGATACTATTCTGACAGAACACTAAGTAAAATCTGGAATTATAGATTTTAGTTATTAGCTTTATAAATGGTGTGTGAACCAGGATGCTGTTTGAGACTTTTGTTATATTTCTTTGCAGTAATAGGTATTATATTTTCTTATAGTTAAAAGGCAAAAATGTCAAGCTGTCTTGTCTCAAAATTTCGTAAAAGAACAGATTTCGAGAACAAAGAAATTATTGCCTTGATGTGCACATTTCTGACGAAGAACTGAGCAAAACTCAACAGAGTGAGTCTGTAGTAGCTTTCACATTGTTTACGTTGCTGAGTGACTCGCCTCCGGACTAATTAATGCTCCTTAGAAAAAACACGGAATTTTTAAACTTATTTTTCCTTAATAACTTCTTTAGCAAATTGTGTAATAAGTTGTTAAGATAACTGTTTTCACGAGTTTCAGGCTGAGGGTTTCGTTAAAGCGTAGCAGAGAACTTCAAAACGGGACGCCATCAAATTCTTCTTCTATTCGAGTCACTGGTTCTCTCGAAGTATGGTGAAAAGATTTTAAGTGAGCCTCAAAGAGGCTTCTTTCGTGCACTTGACACATGTTTTCGAAGTTTTTGTTCTAGGACATGTCGGTTTCCTCACGATGTTTTACTTCACCGTTTTGAAAGCACATAAATATTTCAAACGAAAAACTCAGAGGTGCCATCAAATGCAAACACAACTCAGTAGATATAATATCTGTGCCTTGCCATGTAGCCTTTTTGTTGTTACAAGCAACATTTTCTTTTATTTGTTCCTACTTTTATTTCTTATGTAGTGCAAAATAAATATTTATCTTTCTTTCTATGCAGGATTCTTTTATTTATTTTTAAACAGTATATCTACAACTCTCACTATAAATAATAAAAATAAGAAATAATAAATTTAAGAGCAGTAGAACTCTCGTCAAGTTCGTCCGGGGAAGTACTGCCACCATGCCTATTTCTACCGCTAAGCAGTAACGCATTCGCATTACTGTGTTCCGGTTTGAAAGGTGTGGTTGCCGATGAAATTACAGGCACATGAGACATTCCACCTACACGTCTCAGAGTTACGGGCGCATACGATGCGACTTGGGTCTTGTCGTACCTAGTAGGAGAAGATTCAAGTCGCATCGGTTGTTATGGGCCGTGATTACCACTTAACACCAGGTGAGCTGTCAGCTCGTTCCATAACAGTATCAAATAAAAAAAAAAATATGAAATGGAAATAGTTAATGTTATATAGAGCTTTACAATAGAGTTCCCGGTATGTTGGAAGCAAATATCTTTAAGAGAAATAAAACCCGAAATAAACTGCATGAGTGCTGTGGTTCTTCGTACGAAGTGTCTGTAAAGTTGCGGTTAGCTCAGAGCTGGAGTCAACTATATTTCACGGTGTGAGCGCATGTGTCTGTTAAGTTTCGCGTGCATGTAATTTCACCGGTAACCACACTTTTAGAACTGGAACACGCTGATACAGTACGGTAAGTGTGATTGCCGGGGAAATTACAGGTATATGAGACATTACATCTTCACAAGTTACGTGCACAATACGTTGTGATTTGGGTGTTGGGTCTTTCCAAAATTAGGTATGGACTAGATAGGGGAAGGCCCAAATCGTATTACATTTATTACAGGCACTTGTTCGGGCACCGAGCGTCCGGGGTGTCAAGTTTCCACAGTAATAAGAGGGCAGTATAATAATAATAATAATAATATTGGTTGACTTTGTCACACAGCGCCATCTAGCCCCAAAGTAAGCTAAGCATAGCTTGTATCATGAGAACCAGACAACTGATATAATACTTATAGTATACTTTTTTATAAATACATGAACATAATACATATTAACACCCAGACATAGAACAAACATCTATGTTCGTCACACAAATTTTTATCCTGGGTGGGAATCGAACCCACGACCTGCAGAAACAGCGTTACTACCAACTGAGCTGTGAGGCCAGTCAAGTATATCGCAAAGTTTGGCTCTGAAACTAACTGCTTAGTTTAAAATATATCCCCGAGATATGGAAAGAGGCAACGACCTTTTGCAAACAACATTATATCCCCCGGGATGCGGTGTCACAACAGTCACAACTTCCATAGGATTGAAATGTCTGGAACCACACAATCAGTTGGCATCATGCCAGATGTCTGAATTTCTATCTGGAATCTCGTTATTTTTTAATATATCAGAACATTGCTCAGGAGACTAATATGTATAAGAGTTTAAATATTTTTAGATAGGGTTATATACGAAAGCAGAATTCTTTAGTGGAATATTTACCTATTTCTGCCGTCAATCCCAGAGTGCTATCTTTCTATCTGCAAACCACAGCCATACTCGACAAACGAGAGAGTGGTATTCTAATCTACCACAGTTGGTATATGGATATTTTTCCGTTTTTTTTCGTTTTAGGTTATGTATGACGGCTCACGACGTTTTACTTCGAAGTTTTTTTAAGTTACATAACTTAAATATGGTGCGGTTTGTATAAGGACATATATATAGATACAATAAGAATGCATTTTCAAAAATATATAAGTATTATATCAGGTGTTCGATTCCCATTACACAACCGTTCCTTAATATGGGACTAGACAGCGTTGTGTAAAATGCCCATATTATTTATATAATTTTTCTTTGAATTTATTGTAATTAGACATCTGACCAGCAACATATAAAATTCGAATTCGATTTCAATTCCAATAATTTATAGAAAAAGACTATTGTAGCTCGTAATACAAGTTTAAATCAAAAAAGCTAGTTAGTAGGTACTTTGATTCGTTTAATCAGTAACGGATTTCAGGTGTACCTCAACTCTCACAAAACTTTCCCATAAACAGTACTAGTGTACTAAACAACAATGAAAAAGCAAATTAAACACAAAACTCAAACTTTACTTACCAAAATAAAACCGCAACCTTTAAAACTGACTCTACTGCCCTGAGTTATGTCATTACATTTTTATACTCCATAAGCGAACCCTTGTTTATGAAAAAGGTGGAATATTATAGAAAGGAATTTTCGATTATACTGTAGTTATTTTTCTGCCTTTGTTGTTTGAATTATGTTTTTACGACGAATATTTTTGTCGCCGGGGCAGGTGAAATCGTTATAAACACAAAGAAAAGGTTTTCCTCTCGTGTTAATAATAATATTGGCGGACATTTCACACAGCGCCATCTAGCGCCAAAGTAAGCTAAGCATAGCTTGTATCATGGGAACCAGACAACTGAGATAATACTTATTTTTTCGTAAATATATACATATAATCATATTAACACCCAGACACAGTACAAACATCTATGCATGTCACACAAATTTTTGTCTGGGTGGGTATCGAACCCACGACCTACAGCGCAGAAGGCAGAGTTACTACCAACTGAGAAGTGAGGCCTGTCAAATATTGGTTTTAGTTTTTGTTGTAGTTCTATTTTCCCTATTTATTGCAAGTCTTACCTTGCGCTAAATAAATATATCTTCATTCTTTCAGCACCCCTGCCACACTGAATTTTCTCACGGCAGTTCATAAGTATTTATAAGTTCCCAACACTCAGTTCCCGCTCAAAAGTACGTTCGGAAACGCGACAGTTTTAAACATAGAAAATTTAAGAGCCTTTCCCGACAGGCATGTCAGTATATTGGTATTTCACAGGCAACGTATATTTATTTTTCAGGGGTCTTCACTGAACCCGTTCTACATTACACAAATACTTATCGAACACCAGGAAAATAGGTGGCCTTCAATATCATAGGCCCGAGGCGAGGTGGTTTCGCTTCGTTATTGACCGTAGACTTTGTGACTTCGATACAAAGACATATTAGGGAATGAGGCTCAACAAACCTTTCTTTCGCTATTGTTGTCTTGTATTTGAACGAACTGTTATTATTTCAATTCATGTAAAATGTATTATTATTAAAATGTATTATATACATTTCTCGCAGTGCCATCTAGCCCCAAAGTAAGCTAACCATAGCTTGTATCATGGGAACCAGACGACAGATATAATACTTGTATACTTTTTTTTGTAAATTAATACATATTATACATATTGGCACTCAGACACAGAACAAACATCTATATTCGTCATACAAATATTTGTCCTGGGTGGGAATCAAACCCACGACATACAGCGCAGAAAGCAGGGTTACTACCAACTGAGCTGTGAGGCCAGTCAAATATGACGATAAACTGAATTTGTGACGGCTTTTGACGTATTCTATACATATTCTCTTGTTGCTGAATACTCAGCCGGCAAATTAGTAAGTAGTTACTCCTGGGAGTTGATTAGGGCTTACAAATGTATCTGTGTCCGTATCTAATTGCTTTAAGAAACAATACCCAATGGATTTTGCTGCTTTCCTTGCGTAGGCACCTACCCATTTTCCATATTAGCTTGGGATTCGACCAAGCCCGCGGAAGACTAAGGTAATGTGCAAATGAATATCAAATCCTTATCACGAGAAAAAAGCTCACAGATCTAATTTGATTATTATAATAAATATTGGTGGACATTTCACACAGCGCCATCTAGTTCCAAAGTAAACTAAGTAAATAGCTAGCTAGTAATAATTGTATCATGAGAACACTGATATAATACTTTTTTTTTTGTAAATACCTACACTACATATAATATATATCAACACCCAGACACAGAACAAACATCTATGTCACACAAATGTTTGTCCTGGGTGGGAATCGAACCCACGACCTACACCGCATAAGGCAGGGTTACTAGCAACTGAGCTGTGATGCTGTCAAATTAACTATTTATAGCAGGAAAATACAATCTTCCACTATTACATTTAATAGTTACTACACTACACTATTAAAACCAGGTGCGATATTTCGTATCTAAATCCAATACATTTATATCATATCTGTTACTCTACCTAAACATGAAAATAAAGACAAATATTGTTATTATATCACCAGTAATCCATTTAAGTATTTAATGAAGAATTTATAGCAATCATTACGTTGATTTTTCTCGAGAAATGGATAACATTATACTCTGCAAAACTTCGCTATTTTTGTCGGCAATTTCGCCCATGACGTGCTAACTACCGTGGATTTGTTGCTGCTCCATCTGTTCCCAGGAGTTTCAATGGATTTATTAAAATAAATAAATTATTAAACTATTTTTGCCCACTTATTTTCCCGTTGCATTTTACCCGCCGGTGTTTTTCGAAAGTATTGAATTTTAAAAACAGAACTGACTCTTCTTAGCAATCCCAAAGGGATAAAGTAAGTGTAGTGGATAAAATGTTAATATTTGAAACTGCTAATTATTACTAACTACTAACTGAAACTGAATGACTGATGTATACCTATATAATTATTTAAAGCAATATTATTCGTTGAGCTATGACCCATTTGTTTATCTGCAACACACATGTAGATACTTTACAATACGTTCTTGGAGTCAAGTATTTTTCAATGGTTTTCTTGTTATGTTAGACTACTAACATAATAAGAAAACCATTAATATTAATATTAAAGAGAAAAAAGAAAAACATAATATATATACTAGTATTTACTATGCTTTCTTTAATTTTTTTTTAAATTTTTATGTCAGTCCTGCGTACGTTTGTGATTGTAGAAACAAATAAACGTCTTATCTATCCATCTATCTATCTAAACGTATTGTGTATGTAAATTAAGAATTTACTTAGATTAAATTATTACCATAATGATTTTTAGTTATTATTATTAGATACATTGTTTTTCATTTTATTTTATACTCTTTGACTAACTTACGTTATGAATAAATGAACTATATACCTAAGGCAATGCTGGGCTAGTGAGAGCGAATGGGAAATAATTCACGACGGGAGCCCAATCGGGAATGTACTGCATGGTAACATACCGGCGATGTATACTTTTGTTTCAGGAAATGTGTACTATTGTTTTGCTCCCTGGTATTGCGCATTGGATAATAATGTAAATAATTTCTTTCGTTCCTACAATTTTACTTACTTAGCGTTAGCGTTTTTTCTTTACTTAACAGAAAAACTCAATGCTTACAATCAATAATAATATCCATGTACTGCAGGTGACATACACAATAAATTCGAACTTGCTATGGAACCAGTGACCTTTGGGCTGAAAGTCAGGCGACTCTACCAATCAGCTGCTACGCTCTGAAGTTTATATGTATACATTATTTAAATTAGTATTATTATAAAATCAAATCTTCAAAATTCAAAAAATATTCGTAAGGGAAATAATGAAATAGAATAAGAATGAGAATGTAAAGAAAACTGGAACTTGAGAACTGTTAGGCCGGTGTAATTACATGCCAATTAACAAATTGATGTCTGAAATTACGAACAGTTTGTTCAAAAGAAAATTTTGCCCATCGCCCACGTAGCAGAAGATGTAAGAAATTTTAAAACGCGTAACTCAGTGAGTAATGAAGGCTTTTATCAGAAGATTACAAATAAAACATAAATATGCTCAACATGAATCTAGAAAATAAAGATACGCTGATTTACACGATATTAAAGCCACAAAAAGGAATCCCTTCGTCTTTAAGGAATGTTATTCCATGGAGGGTCGGATAGGGTTTGAACGGGCGTCAACTTAGCGATAAGTACGCGTGATCTTACGCTTTGAATATTACTGCGTTCTAACCGACTTCAGAAAAGTTGGAGGTTATCAATTCGGCTATATTTTCTTTTTATGTTTGTTACATTAGATCTCCGTAATATACAAACTGATTTGGGAAAATAATTTTTATTTGAAAGGATCTTTCAAATTGGTCCATAGAAATTTCATCTAAATCGGTTCCGTAGTTTAGTTTTGTAAATCAAAATAACTGGAAAAAATATGTCATCCAATTACATGATAATGAGGAATCATTCTCGTTCATTGGCGTTCAAGTAGTTTTTTTCGTTCTGCTGCGCAAAGTAACTTATGTGTGTAACTTATTGACGTTTTCAAGCCATTTCCTTATAAATTATATAAGTATATATTATATATAAGTAATAAAAAGATAAGACGAGATACACGACACAAACATTAAAAAACCTGAGAAAAATCTTAAGTAGAAACAGTTCATAGACAAACATTTGCCTCGGCCGTAGATATAATCTGAGATTTCTCGCTTTGATGGCTACACGAACTTAATAGCTGTCTAATTGTCATTACGTAGATACGAGTACTACGCCGGACCGGAAAGCAAAGCCAATCAGTGTATGAAGCCAACCTAATAATGCTTTCCAGCCAAGCGAAAAGAAGTCGTATTGATTCGTGTTCATTTTCGCGTGAACGTCCCACGAGATCACAAGCAGTATAGTAGGTATATGCGGTGCAATTCAGGAAGGGGGTGTATTTGGGTAGTTATGCTCCATTGGTGTTCAGTCGACCTGACGATGTTATGTGAATACATTATTTGAATGTCAGACTTATGTTTAACGCTGTTATTTTACAAACCAAGAACGGATTGGAGGGAAAAATGGTTATAAAAAATATATGCTAAGTACGTAATGCGTATTTCAACAAAGCTTTTATTGGCTTGGTCGTTTCTTTAGGCATGTTCTTTAGGAGTGTTCTTTAGGATTGCAATTCGAGAAAGAAATCTGTAACCATATTAATGGATACCGGGGGAAATTTTTAATAACGTGTAATAAAAGAACGTTATTACGAAAACCGATGTCCGTCAAATCTTTTCATTTGTGACTGAGGTTTCCAAAAATTATACCGCAAAATTAGATTCGGTGTTCTGTTTACCGAATTCAAGTTGCCCAAAGTAAATACCTAAACTGGAATTGAATCGATTTCGGTACGACTTCTTAAATCAATATTAAAACAGTTGATAAGCCACGTGAGAAGCTTTCTGAGTTACCTGTTTATACTATGATTCGGTAGATAGTCGTACAACGAGATGAATACTAAAAGGATCTATCAGGTAGTGAATAAAAATATCTTAACAGCCTCTAAACTTCGATTATTACTGTAAACTAATGTTCAGAACTTCCGGTTTGCAACTATTATTATACCCCGAGATGCCTTTACTTACATGACAACATAGCGTACCCAACTATCTGAAGAACACTGCTCATACGAACTAACATTTTAGTATTTTAGTATTTTACATAAAGAATGAAGAATGTCAGAAAAATATTTATTCGACACGCTAACAATAATGACACATTTAATAAAATAATGACACCTTTAATAAAAGAAAAAATGTAAAACTAATAAATCTTATACAGGGTTACAGGAAAAGTCGTGCTAGATCCGTTAAGGGCGTGGAGTACCCATCATTTCTGACTTATTTCACTATGAAACACCCTACCCTAAACTTAACCCTTTTCGAGATATTCGACTTTTAATTTTTTATTGAATAATGCCGATTTTTAGGCTACGAAATTTATTTTTGTTTATTTTGTGTATCTTATTATTATTATTATTGCATTTTTACATGTGTAATAAGATGCTTTAGGACATCAATCATTAAAATAGTGCATAAGTTAATTGAATAGACCGTAGTAGACAAGTGAAAGTAAAAAAATAAAAAATATATTAGCAAGCTTATTTTTCTCTAAGGGATATCTAAAAAAAATATTATGACACTTGTTCGGCAGATATTTTTTAAAATATCTACGTTTCATCAGCTATCTAACGAGGTATAATAATCTAGGGTTTTATTCAAATGCATTGGAAAAAAATTAGTTTCATAGGCGACAGTGGAGAAGAAAATTTATACTTAGCCCTAAAAAGTAAAATAAAACATTAGGTATGCATGAAATGTCATTTATTAAAGGTTTTCACACAACTTTTTCTTATTCTACAGTTCATGTTCAACATGGCCGCCTCTATTTCTGAAACATTGTCGCATCCTTCTACGGAGACCAGTCTTCACTACTCCAGTGGTCAACGTGGTCCTCATTTTATTTGCTGCATCCACAATCCTTTCTCTTAAGTCTTCCACAGACAAAACTGGATTCGGCTCGCTGTACACAAGACTTTTCATGCACCCCCATACATGAAAATCCATGGGAGTTAGGTCCGGACTTCTTGCTGGCCATGGCAACGGCCCACCTCGTCCTATCCATTTGTTTGGATAATTTGTGTCCAGCCAGTCTCTGACACTTCTCCTGAAATGGGCAGGGCAGCCATCGTGTTGGAACCACATGTCCCTGATCAGGTTGAGTGGCAGATCATCCAGCAAATCACTCAAGTCTGCTCTCAGGAAATTTTCGTAGCTTTCCCCATTTAGATTATCCGGGAGAAAGTAAGGTCCAATCAAATGATTAGAGATAATGCCCATCCACACATTCACGCTGAATCTTCGTTGGGACCCTTTCACTCTTTTCTTATTGGGATTCCTTAGTTCTTTTGGGGCCCAGTAATGGACGTTGTGATAGTTGGTTATGCCATCTTTATCAAATTTGGACTCATCCGTCCACAAGATATTTCTTAGAAAATCTGGGTCTTCTACGTCAGCATTTAGCATAAATCTGCAAAAGTCCAATCTTCTCGCGGGGTCTCCTTCTTCAATAACGTGTACCGGCGTGTAATGGTACGGGTATAGGCCAGCAGTATGCACTGTAAACCACACTCTCCATTGCGAAAGTCCCAGATCACGGGCAACAATATTAGTGGAAGTAGTCGGATCCGCTCGAAAGCGTTGCACTATCTCATTGTCCTGTTCTTCGTCGTCAATTCGTGGTCTTCCCATGTCTGTATTTCGTCTCAAAACAGAGCCAGTTTCTTTAAGTCTTCGATAAACTCTGTCAAAACAGGCCACATCCGGCACTCGACGACCGGGGTAGCGAGTTATGTATTCGTTACGAGCTACCGTTAGAACTGCTACCTGGAGCGTCCCAACTACTTTTTTCCACGAAATGTAATACAAACCCTAGATTGTTAGACCTCGTTAGATAGCTGATGAAACGTAGATATTTTAAAAAATATCTGCCGAACAAGTGTCATAATATTTTTTTTAGATATCCCTTAGAGAAAAATAAGCTTGCTAATATATTTTTTATTTTTTTACTTTCACTTGTCTACTACGGTCTATTCAATTAACTTATGCACTATTTTAATGATTGATGTCCTAAAGCATCTTATTACACATGTAAAAATGCAATAATAATAATAATAAGATACACAAAATAAACAAAAATAAATTTCGTAGCCTAAAAATCGGCATTATTCAATAAAAAATTAAAAGTCGAATATCTCGAAAAGGGTTAAGTTTAGGGTAGGGTGTTTCATAGTGAAATAAGTCAGAAATGATGGGTACTCCACGCCCTTAACGGATCTAGCACGACTTTTCCTGTAACCCTGTATATTCATATTTTATGGAATGTAAATCATTTTTTGGCTGCATGATAAATTATTTTTTTAAAAGATTTTATTGTGTTAGTTATTGTGTAGTATGAGCTGTGGATTTTGTGTACTGTATATTGTAAAATACAATAAACAATAGACTGTTTCTTTCATAGCGATCAAACAACAACATGTCAGCTTTCAACCTTCAGCCACTTTCTAGGCAAATAATATCTATTTCGGCAGAAGTTTCGGACTAAATATTAATTCTACTGGCTGTTAACTATACAACAACAATTGACAATTGAATCAATAATTCAATAAGTCCACACCTCAAGTTATCCTAAGATGGGATTTCGGGTTAAGTGGTTTCTCCGGAGTTAAATTACGGAATTATTTAAAGGTCACCTCCAGAGGAGCTTTAGAGGAAGTTTTCGCAGTGGAATCTATCCAGTTATATACAACTGCAGTTGAGGTCAGATTAGATATTTTTCTCGCCTATTCCGATGCAAACGAACCTGTAACAAGACACTCTGACACAGAATTCGTTACATTTAATTTATTTCATTCAAAATTTTCCAGGCATCTTGTAAATATCGAGTTATTAAAATTGGTTTCAACAAAATTTCCTCAAAATTGATCTAAGAATATAAAAATATGATAAAAATACATTGCACGGCGTTCAATGTATTCAATTTATGTGGTATTCTATAAAAGGGTACGTTTTCTACCGTATTTATGAGATCAAGGTTGCCAAACAATCCATAGGGTTTGGAATAACTTAACACACCAGCGTTCGAGTGGCTGTTACCATGGAGACGCCAGTGGTTTTAGCAATCGAAACCAAGAATTAGGGGAATTTTTTTAGTTGGATTTGCACATTATATTCAGTTCAGTTCTAGTGTTATGGGAAAGTAAAATAATTAAAAAATATAATTCAAAACTATAATCGGTACCTTGCCCGAAACCTAGATATTAAAGTAATGGAAAACTAAAGTTGATGCAACCCAATGATTAAGTTTTGTACTCTTCACACAAAAGTATTCCCGGGACACCTCACCTTGAAGACGAGTCCTACTGAGCTAAAGAAACATCAAATTTCGCACCTTAAGATTCGGCGGAGTATTATCTCGCCCCTCACCCATTCACCATGTTACTGTGTGACGCATAAATTAAATTAACCTGTTAATTCAATTTGTAATTCGGGCCCCGCGATACAGGCTACGCCTAGTGCGGGGTCCACCAGTAATCAACCCCATGTAATATCTTTGTGTGAATAAATAAATATGAAATATAAATATATAAATATAAGATCATAGAGGACATTTTATATATATAATTATGTCAATACGAGCATGAACTCAACACTTTCAATCACCACTCCGCCAATAACCGTATTAAATAGAAATCCCATTTGATGTCAACATCATCGAAATCGAGTTCCATTTTACGACTACCCGCAAGTCCGCAGCCCGCGCCAGCTGTGACGTAACACGATAATACTCGATAATGGCTACTGATTTATTTATTTTCTTACGAAGTACATTTTAGCTTTACGATCCCGTGGAATATTAAGAAAAAACCTAACTAGGGCACTAAACACTAAATAAATATATATAACCTATATTTCTATACTTAGGTAATTGAATCAAATGTAAAGCTCGTTTCGATACTCGCAATGGCATGATCTGCATACATTTCGACCAAAGAAATTTGTTTTCCCTTTTATACGGTTCCCGTAAAGTAATTAAGAACCCTAGCCCACCATCACACTAACACATAAAGTAACTACAATTCCATCTACACCCAAGCCTTTTTTATGCCAAATTAACGTTCAAATACTCGCAAAGGATTAATTTTTAGCATGTGCATTGATGAAATTGTTGTTACTTTATGTATTAGTATATAAATTGTAGATATTTATTCTCGTCTATATAGACGAGAAAGCCTCAACGCAGATATATATGCTAAGGCGGTATTAGGGGTAGAAAATGGGAATTGTTGCAGTATTCCGCTGCGTGAAGTCTGCATATGCTGGTCTTACTGCTGCAAAAAATCTGTCAACGCTATATGCTAAGTACTGCATCTAGCCCTCCACTCTCAGACATCGGGTGAAAAGTTTTGGCACTGAAGTCAAAGTCAAAGTCAAAAGCTTTATATCCATAGAATTCATATAGAAACGGCTTGGAACTGAAAAATAAAAATACGAAACGTCGCACGTGACGTAGCTCCTGATTATTACATAGCCTGAGATAAAACGTGGAATACTTACAAATTTCCACAAGTGTGAAATGTAGGCGACAATAAAACTTGAGACAAACAGCCGTGCACTGGAGTAACAGTCCGGTCGTTCAAGATTGCGAACGAGACAGTAAGACACATCTGCGAGTTTTATTTCAAGGAGCTCTGTGTTTCTTTTTGTATATAATAGATTCCTTCGTATTTCATTACGTCTCGGCTGGCGTAAATTGGCTTGTGCTGATAATAATGACTTCAAGGTAGACGTTGTGGGTAAGAATGATAAATCTAATATATAAAAAAACATCACCGAAACGGCTTGACTGATATTAATGAAAACTTTTGTGTATATTCGATAGGTCTGAGAATAGGACGTAAACTATTTTTCATATCCCTAAGTGATAAGGGTGGTCCACGCCATAATTTCTTTTTGGACAATTTTTTTTTATGTTTCAGTTTTAATAAATACATACAACCCTTTAATTTCACCCTTCTACCACCAACCCCTATTTTTTAATTGCGATATTAGTTCTTTAATAATTTTCAACCCTCGGTGGTCGATTACTTTTTATGGCAAAACAACGTTTGCCGGGTCAGCTAGTATTATTTATTTTTATGTATTTTATCATTACACCGCATGATACAGTGCAAATATTCAAGAACCGAGATACACCATAATGCAAAAAAAATGTGTTCCTGCCAGGGATCGGTAAACGTACATTATAATTTTTCAGACCATAATTTATGTTCCCAGCATTTGGTTCTACTTTCACGTTTTGTTTATGCTTACGAAGTTTAAAGATGTGCTTTTGTAATAAAAAACTTAATTCAGTCATGTATCTCGTTAAGACAAATGGCCTTCAACAAGTCTGATTCGTGATCTCGAATACAACCTTGGATTTGACTCAAACTACGGACAAATCTCGTGAATATAGAACATGAAACATGAAATTACATTTGAACATGAAAATTTCTCCAAATAATAAAATGTTATACAAATCTTTTTTTAAATCATATGTTGATGATAACAGTTGGCCTATTAAATAGTAATAACACAAGTTAAAGCCTAAACCGTAGGTACAGCGACAAAACAATTAAAAGCCTTATAATTTTCTACTCAGAAAGTGGAGGCCATTATAATCTTGGCGGCAGAGTTTTTAAGGTTTCCCCAGATGAGACATAAACAGCTCTACTGCCATGAATGACAACCATGTGACCATTTGCAGATGCGTATCACCTTTATAATAATACTGTGTAGCTGGTGGCATCTAGACACACACTCACACAAAACAAGCATCTAAGACCATACGGAAAAAAATGCTCATCTCAAAAATTCTCGGCCGGGGGAAATCGTCCCATTATGTAGGCAGAGTTGCAAACAACTTAGCTCCACGGTCGTCTCTTAGTTAATTACCTATAAAGAGTTTTCCTAAATTACAATCTCCCTCGAGGTTGACATTTCCATATTATTAACTTCAGAAAGCATCCAAACATTGCTGTTTTGCATAATCTTCACCTTGGTACCAAACTGGGTATCTCTGTAGGTTATGTACAAGAGTGTCAGTCTAGTAACCGCCTGCGCCGCAAGGGAAGCGGGTTTGACTCCCGCACAAGACAAATACTATGTGACAAATAATATTATTCGGTATATGCATGCTTTCTGAAGTTAGTTAATTTAGTTGTAACACTATCTTATAAACTGTATACCTTTAATATCATGTGAATAACGTAGTGGGATATGCAATTATACTTTTCTTTAGTTTATGTAATCATTCTAGTATTACAAATTACACAATAGGTTGATTATTTATTGTGTTTTGTATTTGTGTAATGGATATTGTTAATATTTTATTTCATTGTGATTACTTTAACTTTTACTCGATAAATTATGTATTAATTGGTGTAAATGCCATTCCGATTAAATAAAATAAATAAAAAATAAATATATATTATGTAGCTGTTTGTTTTCCCTAATAAACAAAATAAAATAAATATTCTTTCGTGTACCAATTCGAGACAGTTACCGATGAATACAAGTGCATAACAAGTTTTAACTTCAAATAGCGTTTACCAGCAATGGTGCAACTTGCATCTCCTATTTAGTGAACCATAGTTCTAAAGGGTGTTTCAAACCAAGCAAGGAACATTGCTTGCTAGTGACGGGTGATGTAACTGTTTATTCATTCCGGTAAGCAAACATTTACGCGGCCAGTATATTGAATCAGACAAAATATTAACTGAAATACTCAGGCAAAAATTCATAACTTTGACGGAAAATCTCTGTTTCAGTTAAGCATATTTAAGTCAAAGTCAAAAACTTTATTTTCATACGAGTCATAAAGAAACTGCTTGGAAACGTCAATAATATTCAAAACAAGATCACGCGTATTTATCGCTCAGTTTGACGCCTGTTCAAACCTTATCCGACCCTCCATGGGGAAGAACAGAAAGAAACCCCTAAAGGAGGACTTCCTTTTTTTTCGCGCTCATAATAATGCTGATCATAGTACAAAGAGATTCGCGTAATCCCGGCGTTTGCCAAGTCGCTTTCTCAACACAACAAAAGATCCGACAAGTAGGTACATCTCAATTGAAATGTGCCGTCGTTGCCAAAGAAAGTTTCGTTATTAACGACTTAGATATACGTCTGGCAAAAGTTAATGTTCAAGGAGATATATCTGGAGGCTAAATTGACAAGTCTCGTTAACGTTGTCTTACTTACTTAGCAAGCATTATTTTAATATAATAATAATAAATATTGGTAGACATTTCACATAGCGCCATCTGGCCCCACATGCCACTGCCACCACACCTGGTAATCCACCGCCAAACAGTGATGCACTCGTATTGCTGTGTTCCGGTGGAAGGGAGTGGGTGCCGGTGAAATTGCAGGCGCATGAGACGTAACATCCCCATCTCGGGGTGATGGACGCAACGCAATGCGACTTCTTCTTCTTCGAGTCACCGGTTCTGTCGAACCAGTGTGGTGAAAGGATTGTAAGTGCGCCTCAAAGAGGCTCCTTTCGTGCACTCGACACATGTCTTCGAATTTTTAGTTCTAGGACATATCGGTTTCCTCACGATGTTTTCCTTCACCGTTTTGAGAACGTGGTATTGCGCACATAAATCTTTCAATCGAAAAACTCATAGGTGCACGTCGGGATTTGAACCGGCGACCTCCGGATTGAAACTCGGGGGTCAGTACCGCTAGACCACCACGTTGCGCCACAATTACCACCACAATGCGACTTAGATCATCTCATACTTTGGTGGAGAGGACTTGAGTCGTATTGTTGTTGTCTATGGGTAGCGGTTACCACTTAACATCAGGTGGGCCGTCAGCTCGTTACTACTACAACCAACAACCGGATCACATATAAAAAAACTGAGCCGTCCTAGCTTCAATAACATTTTTATGTGAATAAGTTACTGAACTATACAACATACAATATATTAACTACTAGTAACTGACAATATATTTTCCTTTGCCATCTTCAGTAGTATTGCGTACTTATTTTGTTCAAACTAAAACCTCATTGGTGCCTGGATTTGAATCGGTGACCTCCGGTTTGAAACTTGAAGTTCATGAAAAATTTATGCATTTTTAAAAATCTAAAGGCACAATGGCAATTTGGTTTTACGATCATGTTTTCCTTTAACATAGCTATTTATTCGCGTTTCGCAAACTATGAAATTACAGACTATATATACTCTGAGGACAAAATGAAGTTTATGCATAATTGTATTGCTATAACGAAACAGATAATGGATAAAAATATTTTATAGGTAAAGCATTATTGACATTTAGTTTCTTGATTTATTATCTAACTTTATTTGTTAAAGGCAAAACAAATTATATAATTTAGATCAAAACGTGGTCCAAAATGCTGATTTAGTATCTATTCAACACAAAATTAATGAATATTCAAATCAGTCTTACCTCTGTGAAAATCAAAGACAGGCTTTATTTCGTTCCCCAACCTTATCCGTCTCAAATCCAGATTTTCTTTTCACTTATTTCATCACAACATGGAAATATTGCAAAAAATCGTTTGGAAAATCGAAAATAACATATTTTTTTTCATAAATTTGAAAATAGATCGTTACATCTTGATGTTTTTACATTAAACAGTGACAGCAAACACGGCAATACGAATAAATTGATGAACAACTTTCCTTTTATTGTCTTAAAAATCTAATCTAACTAAATATTTTTTGTTGTTTATTTACAATACGCGGGATATTTCATCGAGTCCCGGCGTTGGGACTGCGTGCTACCGGCGCAAGAATCACGCTTCTACTGAACCTGAAACGGTACAGAGCTTTCAGGACTTCAGACGTAAAATGAAATAACGTAATGAAATATGTTATCGTGAAAACATTTTAATATTAGCTGTTAGGAAGAAAAATTTCCATTAAACCTGTGGTATGTGACGACATTATATTTTGTTAAATATAAATTCCTTGGAGATACCTTACAATAATATTGGGTTATAAAATGTAAAGTGTATTAATTTTGAAATAGTCTTACAAATTACTTTCTTTACTCGACTGGCGTCACAGCTCAGTTGGTAGTAACCGTGCCTTCTGCACTGTAGGTCGTGGATTCGATTCCCACCCAGGACAAACATTTGTTGATATGTTTTATATGTATGTATTTTCAAAAAAGTATATAAGTATTACATCAGTTGTCTGGTTCCCATTATACAAGTTATGCTTAGCTTACTTTGGGGCTAGACAGCGCTGTGTGAAATGTCCGCCAATATTTATTTAGTTTTATTTCACGAATATATATTGATATAGAATTAGATTTTCAAAACTTATGTAAATTAAATAGTACATTAAGCACACTTAGTTATCCACTGAATTCATTTAACGAATAACATCTTATCATCAGCGGATGACAGACCATTTTGCATGTGCTGTCATTATAAGTTCGAGATTGATTTATTCCTCTAAGAACGTAATTACTTGACGTGTCAAATCATTTTTTCAACCGGTTTGTTCGTGGGGAAGCATCCGTTAAGGCCATATTAGACTAAAAAATATCCACCACTAAATTAATCTTAAAAATAAAAAAAACTTGAGAAAAAAAAAGTTGTACAAAAACTTGACTTTTGCTGTCTATTAAATAAACTCTGCCAATCTGAGGATTCGAAAACCGACCGTAAGAATCAAGTTCGGCCGATTTTCAAAACGAAATATCTAATTCAGCCAAATTAAATCACAATGAACGGCGCAGCTTAATTAAAGCTGAGGACTCAATCTAAAGACTTTAAATTAAAATACTTAATTAAGAATTTTTAACATGAAAGATTATTCGATTTTATAATTTATTGAAGTAAAAAATGAGAGCAAAAATCTGGAGTTAGCTTAATTTTTTTCATCTTTTGTTTATTAACATGACTGATGGCAAGACAAGTTATAACATTGTGATTGATCAATAACAAGATATGTGTATCTTTATATCGTCTCTAATTAGAACTTCGGACCTTATTCCATTTGCTACTCACATTTTTACTTGACTAAATCATGAAAATATATCACCACGACAGAGCACCTCTTTGTCCAATACGAATTCGAGAAATTATGCGGTTGTGGTTAATACTTTAATCTGAGAACCATTTTGGAAGACCTTGTTTTACTAGTAAAACAATTAAATAGCGCAAATCGAGAACAATACAGTTATTTGTATCGGATAGCAATTGTGGATCTGAAAACTTCAAGACAAATAGAGGTCACTGTGTCATGGCTTATCGAGAGAGAGGTTTATAATATTGAGGATTTTGTATGCAAAATGAAGTAAACATTTTTGTAAATGTATTTTTGTGTGATTTTAATTGAATTATTATTTTAATATATTAATATAATTATTATTACAATATGGAGTTGATATATGTGAATTATATTTGCTTTAATTGCTTCAACTGACCTGTAAGCTGATATTAATTAATTAATTGTTTATAGGTACTGTATATTCATTGGTCTATCATCTGTGAGACGAAGCGTTTTGCCTCCACTTTCACAATACGGACAGCCTAAGAGTGGAACTCTTGCCTGCGTCTGTATTTCCTGAGAATATGGAGGTCTTTAAGAGGAGAGTGAATAGGTTTCTTTTAGGCAAGGAAGCTACATCGTAGAACATATCGTCACTTAAGATCGGGTGAGTTTGCGGTCAAATGTTAGCCTATCGCAAAAAAGGTATCATTTTAGTATATTTTTACAGTTAAAAATATTTTTTTTAATTTTAATAATTATTAAGTAATAAATAAATAATTAAGTTTTTCTTTAATTATAAAACTGATGATTGTGTAGTTTGTCTCAACTTGTGCGAGTCATTTTACTTAGCATTTTTTACCGATCCATAAACGATGACAGCTAATAATGGCGTTTGTAAAGGAGGCAAAGAATTTTAATGTCGTCATAAGATTGATGATAAACTCGGGATAAGAATTGGATCTCTTGCTTTGTACCAACACAGCTACGATTCTGTTGAAAAAGTCTGTGAAGAAATAAACAAAGCTTATTGCAAACAAATACAAAAAGTAATAGAATAAAGTGCACAAAAATCTTTCCAATTCATCAAAGCAGTGGGTATTCCCTTGACATATTTTACCCAGAAAATGTATTCCCTCGTCTTATGCCACTATGTACATGATTCCTACGGAAACACTTTCGCAAGTAAACATTTAACTTAGGTATAAGATTTCCCTTTCAGTTATAAGTTCATCATAAAAGCAGTATAGATGGAACAGAAAGTAATATGCTCCATTAATGTAAAAAAAATAAAAATAATTTTCAATAAAACTATTATTTGAATTTCATATTAAGGTATTTTTCTTAAGCGGCAAATAATTCTAAGATTATATTTCTTTATTCGAATCAAGTTAAGAATCAATTGGTTGAGCTGTTTGGTTTAAGAACTTTTTAATCATATAGCTATTTTCTGTGTACTTAAAGGGGTATATTTTTAGTCACCATCATTTGCAGTAGAGAAGACTGCGTTTGTCTAGGATAGTACTGCCATCCCACCCATTTTGGCCACCAATCAGTATTATCACACATAACTTTGTCCCAGTTTGTAGGGTGTGGATGAAATTACGGGCGCAATACGATATGAATTGGTTTGTTTGTGCTTTGAAGTAGAGGACACAAGTTGTCTTGCTGGTTTTATGGTCAGAGGCATTTAACATCAGGTGAACCATAAAGTGAGCAATAATAAGTTACGGAACAGGTAACCTGTTCCGTATTTATTGCTATTATTGCTTATTTGCATTAAAATATTTTCTCTTTCTATTATTAATGAAAAAAAGTGATAGACCCTCCATCATTATAACTCCGAATGACGGGCACAATGCAATGAATCATTATCATCCTTTATTTTGGTAGGGGAGGATCAAAGTCGTCTAGGTCATGAGCACGGTATACAATTTCGCATCATGTGGGCCGTTAGCTTATTCCGTCACCTAAAGCACATCAAAAAGTTTCCAATTAAATTTATGTACGTAGGTCACTCAACATTTTACCCACGACGCATTACCAAACATAAATAGTTCTTGCGTTCGGTCTGCATAGAGCTCAATTTTCACGAGATAAGACTCCGCTGTGAGGCAGTGTTTCGTTATTCGCATCAAAAACCAAATTCAAAGTCAAAAAAACTTTATTATCATAAAGAAATGAAACGCTGGAAACGTAAATAGAGCGAAGTCGATGACCTACCAGAATATGATAAAACGAAAAAGTCGTCGTTAGCTAGATAATATATCTTTGCGTATATCTTTGCGATCGGCACAAAAAGAATTAAAGAAAATAGACAATTACATTCGTCTCTCTAGCTACAATAAGAAGACGTTTAGCAGAAATTAAATTAAAATACCGAAGTACAGTGAATAACCGCTGCTTTCAGAAATTTGCTTTCAAAAAAGATTGCTTGGACACGGGAAGACCAAGTCTATAAACCTTTCTGACCGAGATTAGTTTTGGGTAACTAGTAGATAGATAGATTTTATTATATGCACGTCCGACCTTTATACAATCGCCTATCTCTAGACTCCAAGATTTGCTGGAAATCTTATTAAGGTTACGCTCGACTTTTTTCATATATTACCTTGTCACTGCTTTGTATTTACTCTGCGTACAATGAAGATAAAGAATAAAGACCATCATGGACAACAAAGGAGGCTATAGACACTATTATAATAAATCATCTATAAACATTGACAGGGGAGCGTGGTAGCCCAGCGGTTAGACCCTGAGTTTCAATCCGGTGGTCGCTGGTTCAAATCGACCAATGATTTTTTTAGACTTTAAAAATTGATGTGTGCATACCACGTAATCAAAAACGTGAAGAAAAACATCGTGAGGACACTGACGTGTTCCAGAAAGAAAAACTCGAAGACATGTGTCAAGTGCACGAAAAGAGCCTCTTTGAGGCGCACTTTAATCCTGTCGTCAACTTCCTTTTAACTACGAGAGTAAACTTATTTTTCAAAGAAAACTGTAAAATTGAAGTATATTTCACGTAAGTAATTAAAAAAATTAAGCCCCGCGACAGTTTGCACTGCCGTGACCAGGATTCGAACCTGGGTTACTACGGCCACAACGTAGGGTCCTAACCACTAGACGATCACGGCTACTGCGGTACTGAGAGAGTGGTCAAATTTTTGTATTACTTTGCCCAGATCCAGTTTAAAGTATGCCACTTTCACTTGGTCGCTCGCGTTGCATTAAAGGCTCTTTATCACTCAAGCATTAACAGAGGTAACTGTAATACTTTAAATTATATACAGTGTATATATATGTAGTTATTTCGATGTAGCTAAGTCTTGTCGTCTGATTCGATCCAGAGGTTCCATTTGTTTGAATCTGCACTGACCTAACCTACAATATATTATATTACATATCATACCATATATTATACGTATACTCCCGTAACTCTGATACTTGAAGGTGGAATGTCTCAAATGCCTGTAATTTCACCGGCAACCACACCTTTCCAACCGGAACAAAGTAACACGGATGCATTACTGCTTGGCGGCAGAAATGAATTCTTTTCCAAGGAGTAAAACAGGGGTGCGGATAAAACCGAATTCCACGCGACCGAAGACGAAAGGGCAACAACTAGTTATTCATAAAACACATACATTTGATAATAAAAGCATTACCATGAAGGAAAATTATACCGCATTCAATGTACCCAATAACTACTCAAATTAATTACTTCCTCTTTTCTAATATCTTGATAGATGATATTACACTAAACATCATAATGACGTACTTTCTTTGTAAATTATCTTGGGTCAAAATATCCAAATTCAGTGATAAATATAAATGAAAGAAAACATTTGTTTTATAAATTTTGACTTAGTTTATGCGGGGTCACCACCTTCGCAGCTCAGCTGATGGAAACCGGCCTTGCAAATTGAAGTTAATAATTTTGTTCTTATTACTATTTTCTCATAAAAATAAAAGAAGAAAAAGTTTGAAATAAAAATTTGCTAATCAACGTTCTAAGTGCCTAAATTTAGGCACATATTTGCATAAAAATACTTATAAAAAGTATGCCCCGCCGCGACAGTTTGCACTGCCGTGACCAGGATTCGAACCTGGGTTACTACGGCCACAACGTAGGGTCCTAACCACTAGACGATCACGGCTACCGGGGCTGTGAGATAACAAGCAAAATATTCAGTCTTGTCCGAAAACTGGGGCACTCTCGAGATGGCTTGCGCAAGAGTCGATAAACTGCATGTATTGCGTGATTGTAATCGAGAAACATAACTAATCGGTCAGAAAACATCCGCCAAAGGTGCACGCGAATTCCAGATATTAACGACTTATTGCTCATTCTTGTTACGTGCTGAATTAACGAAATTTTATTTTACTTTTTTTATCCCGGATTTCGTATTATATTAGTTTTTTTTATTTAATTCATGTGAACGAGCAGATACACCACTAAAAAAAACCCAGTTTCCAATCCTGTTCTGGCATTGGTGGCGTTAAGCAACACGTAATTTAGGAACTAGCTCTCTATATGCTACGAAATACGCCGTTAGGTATGCGGTAAATTTTCATCTTCAGTTTGCTACGAGTAGCTAGCCAGCCAGGAATTTTGCCCTACCACTATGCTATGGTTACCTCAAGATGTATTATTTCTTCTAATCTTGAGCTCAATGTACCTCAGTATTCAAACCAACCATCAAACTACCAGATCTGATTTAAGATGGCTGATTGACTGACGTCACTACCGACTTCCAACTTAGCGGTCATCGCTTTTCGTTCTCGCATTATTAGAAAGTGTTCTTATTTCAGCAACCGCAGCGGAGGCTGTATGTAGTTTTTGGTGCCCCACTCACCAGCCCCGGTAGCCGTGATCGTCTAGTGGTTAGGACCCTACGTTGTGGCCGTAGTAACCCAGGTTCGAATCCTGGTCACGGCAGTGAAAACTGTCGCGGCGGGGCATACTTTTTAATTATGTTTTTTTATGCAAATCTGTGTCTCAGTGCGGTCGTTTAGAACGTTGATTAGCTATTCTTTTTATTTTCTATCTTTCATTCAGTCCGTAAAATCAAAACAATAATTAGCTAATTAATCGTCTATCTACGTAAGGCCCACTACGCTGGCGTCTGATACCGCGACTCTACCGGCATCATTGTGTATGTTTTTATTGATTACATTTTCATTATAAAATGTCATGGTATGCGGAGGGATGAAAGTCATGCCATGAAGAGAGTCTTAAATATGCATTTGGATGGATGTAAGTGTAAAGGTAAGCCAAAGAAATGATGGATGGATTGCGTGAAATACGATATGAGTAAGAAAGGAGTGAGTGCTGAGATGACGTCTGACAGAGAAATGGAAGGAAAGTACGTGTTGTGCCGACCCCACCTAATGTGAGATAAAGGCAAGGAAATGATGATTACATTATAAAAAAAGCAGTGACTGTCCATTCTGAGGTACACAGGCTCTTGAGAATCAGAAGCTTTAGGGAGTTGATAAAATGCAGAGCTTTATATGATTTACTCAGTAAAATCTACAGCTGTAACTAATAAAATAGCTTTTAAAGCCAACGCTATGCGTGTGACTGCATTTCAGAGCAAACTTATTGAACCAACTGATTAATGCTCCCTCGCGTCTTATTGTGAAAGTTATCTTGTTTCAGCAATCACAGAGAATGAATGAATGAATGTTGCTTTCATTGCATCTCTTACCAGTTCCGGTAGCCGTGATTGTTGAGTGGTTAGAACCCTACGTTGTAGCCGTAGTAACCCAGGTTTGAATCCTGGTCAGTGAAAAAACTCAGCGTAATGTTCCTTTTTCCATTCAATTTATGCACTTTTAATGAAAGACAAAGGCAGTATGTAGGTACACCCTTATTTATTTATAGTAAATCGTATTTATAAACCATAATAGACTCATATGTAATTAATATTTTGTAAAAACCTTTTTATTAATTGTAAAGTTGAATCACAAAATGAAATCGATAAGATTTCTTAGAAATTTTGACAATAAGATAAAGTCGCGAGGCTGACATATCGTCACCAGCATATCTAGCCATCTAGTTAATGTGTAGTAGACATGGTTTCCAAACTAAAAGCCCATTTTTACAAATAAGGTGTGAGCTGGGAGTTTAACTAAGTCGATGACGTCACTCTTAAAAGCTTTTAGCCACCTTTCCCAGCTTTACCGGATAAACCGTAGAGCAGGTTTTGACTTAGATCGGCGAAAGCCTGAAATTATCAACAAGTAAACGAGGTTTACAAATAAATAATTAAACATTTTTAATACAAGTTGAGTGACTAACAGACACCGGATCTTCATTCTATAACAACAGTAATAATACTTTTCTACTACTATTTTAAGAATGGGAAGTTGCATCTCAACGACACACAATACATCTTGTAATATCTTATTTCAGTATTTTATGTAGTCACAAATGTAAGATAGATCTAAGTACTCAGACTGTTACAAGGATTGTGCTCGCGAAAAAAAAGGAAGCCCTCCATTAGGGGTTTCTGATCTGTTCATCCCCATGGAGGGTCGGATAGGGTTTGAACAGGCGTCAAACTTAGCGATAAGTACGCGTGATCTTATGTTTTGAATATTATTGACGTTTCCAATCCATTTTTTGCTGGATGCAAGGATATACGGAATCCAAGTGCAATCTGGTTTTCCTTACCGAGTTGTTTCGAAACGTAATTTTGCTACAGCTCTTGAGAGCAACAGATACATAGAGTTATATATAAAAGCTTGTTCTAACAGATAATAGATAAATAGAAGATAGAATAGATTTACTATAATTTATATAATAAAGTAAGGAGTTAAATATACAAGGTTGCCTGGAAGAGATAGCTATTATCGATAGGGCCATCTATTGCTTATTATCACTTAAAATATCTATTTTTGGTATACAATAAAAATTTGTTCATATCCATCTGTATATGTTCCTCTCAATCTATGGAAAAATTTGAAAAATTCACTACTAATTAATCTGTGACATGGATTGTACTCGTATTACCAATAATGGTGACAAAAAAATATTCTGTCACTTCGTATCTGTAGAAATATCCTGAAATATGAGATACTTGTTGCTGATATAATGAAATGTATGCATTTGAATGTAAGATGCCACCGGAACTGACCTCAATGTGGTCAATATTGGCTTTTAATTATTATAATATTTTTGGCGGAAAATCAGCGCAGAGTAATACAGAGTAATACATCATACAGGGCACATAGGGTTTTTCTTGTTTGTAAATACAGCAACAGTGCGATATTGTATTTGCTATTGTAGTAGCGTAGACGTAGACGTTACTACGAAATCCTAGCGGGTGCTACGTAATCGTAGCACCGTAGCAGGCACAAGGACATTGAACTAGCTAGGCAAATCGTATCTTCTACAAAGAGAAACTATGATTAAAAACATACGAAAGATTTTGTCAATTAGTAAACGAATTAACTTTTTTAAGAGTAACATGTGAATTAAGGACAGTTTTATACACAGACATATTTTGGGAGTATATAGTGAAAACATATTATAAGAGAAGAAAAAAGAGATGAAAAAGATTTCATAGATTTATTTTATAATATGAATTCAACGTCGTGGAATAGAATAACGTGTAATTTTCTGAAATTTGAGTTCGCTTTAACTTTCAGTCTAGGATGAAACAAATAACTTCGCCTTCTAAAACCCATTAAACAAATTTAACGATAATATTTATTTCAATCGGGGTCCTCAAATCTCCACGACAGTCTGGTAACAAAACTTAGATTATTTTAACATTCAGTTAATTGGTATCTGCGTCTCGTTTCTTGAACTGGGTGGAGTATTTATTCTGCTGACATCAAATTTGCCCGGGGGTTTGCTACGTTTAGATATCCATTTTAGTTTATTAAGAGTGTTATGTAAGGAAGTTCTGTTTGTCATTCATTATTGAAACTGATTAATAAGTCAATTTGTAAATTATTACGGCGGTTACAGTTTAATCATTAATTCACAATATTTTAATAAAAACATGTGTGTCTTTATTAAAATATTGTCAATGTGATATAAAAACATACTGCTTTTAAATATTATATTCAAAATTTTAAAGGTTAATATAATTTATTTACGCTAATAAAATCCACGTGCAGTTAAAGCAACATTTTAGTTTAGAATTACTAATAATTTTGACTTTAAATACTGTTTGTTCACTGCAAATAGAATAACGCAAAAACGAGAAAAGAAAAACAGCTGGACCTCTATTGACACCGCGTCCAGTCGAGAATCGTAGACCCGGCGCTTATCCTTGCCATCGTCACACCATTGCTGGTACCGATACCGTGTCGCTAGAGGAAAACACCCTACGACCTTTTTGCGATGGAAACTTTTTGTGATGATCTATAGGTCTGCGTCTGCATCTAATAGCTGATTAGGATTTGGTATCGGTACTGACAGTAAGCATTTATAAGTCTGATTGAAGCTACCAATATGCTAGACAAAAAGTCAACTAGTTTTTATTGAAGCGCAAACGTCATATTTTAGAGAGTTCAGCAGATGTTGACCTTTTAAGGGCTTTTACACATCTGTACGACATCATCCTGCTTAAGAAGAGATTGGTTATTATTAATTTTAATATTTCCAGCTTGGTTTGCATGTAAATGTATGGAAATTTTTGACAATAATTTCCTCAGATATTTTTGTAACCTATACTGTATATTGCCGTATATACTGAGCGTACATTATAAAATATATTCTAGAAACGCAATTTAATAATAGGATCATATGGTGCGCGATAAAGTCCATTCAATGTTGAATAAATGTAGCTTCTACCTTACTGATAAAACTGAAAGGTTCTAAAGATAGCTAAAGATTTGCTCTTGAAAGGATTTATGCGGGTAACAGGATGTAATGACTTGTTACAAATAATTTGGTCGTTAAATTTATCAGTAGTAAATCTAAACGCGATGCGATACATGCAATATTTTATGAAAAAGATTTTCTATTTTTTAAAAACGGTATCTATACTACTAGCATTTTTAAAAACTGTGGTTTATCGCACAAGGGCTATTCAATACTGTATAACAATAGGTACAGTTTTTATAATAAAACGGTGAAGTTTATATCCCTCCGCTGAACTTCTTAACTACGTTGCGCCACAACATCAGAATCTCTGGACTCTCTCTGGACAGCAGCAAGGGAAATTCTCAATATTAATATAATTCGACACCTGTTTTGTCGCTCTACAGTGCATTAACGTTTAACGAAGACAAACCCTCAAGTGAAGAATCCTTTTAGAACCAAAAATGACCCACTCAAAAGTATGGAAGCTGATAATATGATTGGCCTGGCGTAGCTTGCTGATCCGACACACGTTGGAAATGACTTTCTGTGACGGCCCAGCCTGATAATGCTAGGTTGTGGTTAGAGATACGGATATAAGGTGAATAGAAACAAAATTATTAGATACATAATAACATCATTTAATTAATTTTATGCCCTGCAGTGAATAATAATGCCGGAAATAATATACCGACACCGACACCGCAATTATCACGTATTAAGACCGATTCCACTCTGAACCAAAAAATTGAGCATTCGCTCCCAAATAAATTAACGACCCAATAAAGGTCCCGTGAAAACATTAATTTTCCACTAACAAAATTAACGAATGTTCATAATCCTTCAATTTCGTTGAGGTGTCGGGAAATTACTTCATTACGGCGTTAATTATATTTTATCACAGCGCGTGAGAGGATGTTAACAAGCTTCATCGAAAAACAGGGTCGGTTTAAAAGGTAACTTGGGTAATCGTGATGAGTTTAATGATTCCTGAAGAACCATAATGTATTTCTTTTACTTAAAATGGGAGTGATGGGTCGTTGGCGCGGTGTTGAAGGCTCTAGGCGTGTTGTAGTGCAGTGAACCATATTAGTAAATGCAAACAGCAGCATTTTAACGGGAATGTCGGCGTAATGTTAGCCGTCATTGGCACGCCAGGGCGGGGAATAACGGCGGATGTGGCGCGGAGGTTGTCGCCGTCAGCGGGACAAAGATAGGACTCGTCAAGTAGTCAATCTGCTAGCAACATGCCTCCAGAGACCCGTTCGTTTGCGACGGATAAAGACGTTTGTATTCTAAGATAGTTATGTCACAAATCTATTGTTGCTGAATCTGTAGCGATTGTAGATTAGTTAGGGGATGGCCTTTTAATACACCGCGCAGGGTATACGCCACTTTCCGTTGCTGATTTGTACCGGCAGCTTTGGTTATGATGACTGACGTGTAATCCTTTGGCATGATGTGGTTGTCTAAATAATGAAACGACTGCCTTTTTCTTAAATAACGGTAAAGATAATTACTGCTAACGGCGTAAAATTTATTGACGATTTTATTATTATTATTATTTATTATCGTATGCGCCTCTGAGACGAAAAGGTGAAATGTCTCATGCCTGTAATTGCACCGGCAACCACACGTTTTAAACCTGAACCCAGTAACGCGAATGCGTCACTGCTTGACGGCAGAAATGGGTATAGTGGCAGTAAAAGAATTTGGCATAAGTTCTACTGCTACTTATGTCGTTTTAACTCTAAAGTATCGAAGGAAAACCAGCATGAATTCTCTTTTCATCTATTGTTTAACGAGGCAAGTTATAACATAATGCCTTACTTATTTGCCGCGGCAACGTTGCAACTGTTTGCTCTTAAAACCCTCCAGGCGTTTCACGTCGCCGTTTACTTAGCACCGAGCTCTCCTTCGAACGTGGAAGTGGTTTTAGAAAGACAAAGGAGATTTGCGTTGGTATGTGAGCAGTTTAATATTTACGTGTTTATTCTCGGAATATCAGATAACTTAGTGACCTTTTGTATGGGGGGCGTGCATGTTTAGGGAGCACTTTCTAGTTAGGAATCAAAAAGAGATTTGTATGCAGGTAAACCTGACGACAATAAGGAATGACTACTACTGAATTTAAGGTATATTTAATAACCTAAAATGTGATGTAGCAGGAAATAAATAAATGCTTTACTGAGAACGAAATTATTTTTATATAAATAAGATTACATGTACTGAGTTTGGCAGCTGTTTAGAAAAGATAACAAACCCGAAAGGAAAACCTTTCTTGAGCTGGATCCCTATAAGTAAGTACACCTGCGATACATTTAATTACATATTAACTGTTATGTGCTATATTATATGGTAGACACATATGTTGTCTTACATTAACAGAAACCTTACATCCTCTTTCGCAAATGGTGAAACTAAATTAAACATTACTAATCTGATATCTTTCACCAGTTTGCTCTTCATTTCCAGCTAGGCGCAGAAATATATTTATATACCTATCATATTCCTGTAACCGTAAAGATTTTCCTTCAATAATTGAGAACGCAATCAAAGGTAATGTCAATTTTTCAAGCGTAAATCTTATTGGTGAACTTCTATCTGCATTTGAATCAAACAATCGAAATAAAAAGAAAAATCAAAGAATTAAATGTTTAAGTGTGTAAGTACCACACAGCCACCACACTCTCTTTGCCACATCCGATTGTACCCAATTTGTGTCGTTACAATTGGACAAAGGGCTGACTCAATATCTCCCAAAACGTGAATTTATCCAATAAAACTTACTTTCTTTTATCTCATTTTGCTACACATCTACAAGAACAAAGCTTTTTCGTGTGATTTTATAATAAAATAATATTGCTAAGGATGTGAGTGTTTTTGGAGCATGGTCTTAGGATAAATCTGATTTGAAGGATATATCAGCCGGTATAACATAGATCAAGTATTATTCCAGTCAAGGATTTAAAAAATTGTGCTCATCTTTCCGTTTTTTCGTATAATATTATCTTATTGTCATTTCGAAACATTTCTTAAGCACATTTTCCATTATTATAATAATTTTTTAAGAGAATTTATTACCCGTATTAGAATGAATAACATTTAGATTAATATAAAATAATTTTTCAATACTTTGTGATATCGTGAAGCGGCATATTTGTTTCCGTTGCGATGTCTACAAATAACCAATTATCATTACTTGTCTGATCACCTAGAATTCTGTATCTAATTTCTGTCTACCAGTTCTGTGCAGGCACGTACGCAAGGATTATATAGCAATTAGTGAATGCGGAGCTCAAAGCTAACGTATGCATTGGAATTATTCACGAACCTGTGGATAAACGAACGTGACGTATCAATCCAATATTGTATGCAAATTGGAGCTAATACCGGATCTAGTTAGGAGAATACTATAATGTATCGAGCGAACCCTTTTTTGGGATGTCGACTTTGTGACTCACAAAGAGAACCAACTTATATGTGACATTGTGCCCCACATTTTGGCTGTGAAAATGTTGAGATGAGAGGTAAATTCACTGATATATTCCACTATTACCACCGCTAGAAAGGTGGTACAGACCCTGACCTTCCATTCGGAGGTCACTGGATCAAGCTGACGTGCACCTGTGGATTTCTTTCACTTGAAATATGTATGACCCATGTTCTATGAACGAAGAAAAAAATATCGTGAGGAGTTTACATGTCCTACAGCCAAAATTTTAAGGATACGTTACAAATGCACGAATGAAACGAGAAGTAAAATAGTACCTAGTGTAACTAAATGTGTCCTTTGCTTTATACGTGCGTTTTTTTTGTTAGAGCAGCTGCCTTGCATTTTCTGTTCTCAGCAAAATATGGGTTGTATAGAGGTATATTGAAGAAAAACGTCACATTACGCCCGTTCCATTTTCGTGCACGTTCCATTTCCACGCCGTTCTACACGCCTGCTATAGCAATGCTATTAGCACGTTCATAGGAACGACACCCAATTTGAGCCGGTGTCAGAACTTCCGCGGGTGAACTCTTCATAGACGTTCTATCGCTACGTGTATCCGTTTCCTGTCATTTCTTTTCGAATGAAAGCTCAACTGTAACAATAGACAACGACAAGATAGAACAACGATTTCTTGTTGTTTCATGTCCACATTTCCAGAGAGGTCGACTATCTTCAGAAGTTTGTAACACAATTTTGACGACCTCTTGCTCTAGTACTCTTAGGTTCTAGGGAGGAGACTATTATAGAATAACCAGTTCATAATGCTAAAATAACGGTCATAATAACTCGCTTCTTTAAGCGAGTTATTATGCATATTATCTTCTTTAAGAAGCAGGATGAAAGCATAAACCTAAAAATGAGATCGTGCTTGTGTTTCAATTACACTAAGCTCCGGTTTTCTTAAAAGCTTATAAACTAATTAAAAGGAATACTCTTAATATTACAATCTTAATCTACTCTTAAGTTACAAATAAATAAAACAAAAGTGTTTTTAGTAAAAAATTCGTAATTACAAAAAAATATATTTAAAATACTGCCTGACTGTCTATCTGTTTGTTCCGGCTGATCCCCGAAACAGCTGGACCGATCGCTTTTAACGGATCTCTCACTGGCAGGCAGGTAGCCGATGTTATAAGGAGTAACAGGCTACTTTTATTGAGATTAATTCACAAATTGATTAAAATATTTAAACTACGTAGCTACTCTTTTAGTCACAAATCGAATTCAACGCGGGCAAAGAAGTGCTAGTAAAAAACAAAGCTTTTCATTTCACTGCGCCTCAAGTACGCTCAATAAATATCGAATAATACACTTCCCATCCCTAGAAGGCAAAGTTCATGCAGTATGCAAGTGATACAAGGTCAGGCACGCACTCACGTCGTAATGAGACTTGCTCGCCAAATAAAGTAAGGCACCGATATAGTTATATTGTTTTGTATTATTTTAAATACCTCATGGGTTAAATGAATCAATTATTATTTGAGCGGACAAATTCCAATTGGCATAGTAAACATGACGTAGCCATTTCCAATACTGGCTACGGCATGAGAACACATAGGTACAATGTGTTAGGTACTGGTTTCACTATAATGTAAAAAGAAAACACAATAAATAAACTTTATTGTATATATATATCCTCATTATTCCTTTACATTTTATATTTTAGATATTACGACATAGTAACGCATGTAACGCATATTCATTGGAATCGTTAACCGACTACCTATAATGGTTCCAAAATATAGCTTTTAGGTACTTGTAAGACAGACGCACAGCGTAGGCATAGTAAGAGGGTCGTCTTTTGGACACGGAACAACTTAAATAAAATGTCTTGAAATCAGTTTCTGTGAAGTAGTGTAATACTATAATAGTGCTATAGTACTATAATACTATAATACTAATAGTGTATACTACGGGAGCAGAAATTCTAGGACCCTTTTGGAATCATTTTATAAAGCGAGAAATTAATTGGTGCATGTCTAGATTTGAACCATCGACTAATAGAATGATATTCAGTCTGTATTACTCGGCCCCCGTGCTATCTTCTCCCATTCACTTGATTTAAGTCGTAAATTTTATCTAATAGCCACATAATTAACCCCTTCCCCGTTCCCTTCTTTCGAAATCACTGAACACAAAATAAACTCGCAAGAAATAACTCTGACCTAACTTTCTCATTAAAGCACTCTAGAATTAAAAACGTTGATATATTATTGCAAGCGTGACGATTTGTTGTGATGTTTCTACTCTAGTAAAAAAACGCCTAATTCTTCTCTCTTTTCTACTTTGAACGGCTAATCTAAAAAACTGTTTATGAAATGTCGGGACCCTGCTAAATGCTTGAAAATTCTAAGCATAATTTGCCGCTATATTAAAAGAAAATTTAGCTTAATTATCTCGTGGCACTTTTCCCAGACACAGCACAAACGCCCGTGGCTTCGCCCCGGAGGGCACTTGTTTAGTCATAAAAATGCAAAACAAAATGTTTCCGGAAATATTTGACCATCGCCTTTTATACAGCGTGTTTTTTATGTGATACAGTTACGGATCGAGCCAACGGCCCACCTGGTGTTAAGTGGTAACCTCTGCCCATAACAATCGATGCTTGGGTCCTCCCCTACTAGTTTCGACAAACCATAAGTCGCATCGTTAGCGCCCGTAACTCTGAGACGTGTAGGTGGAATGTCTCATGTGCCTATAATTTCACCGGCAACCAAACCTTTCTAACCGAAACACAGTAACGCGAATGCTTTACTACTTGGCGGTAGAAATGCGCATGGCGGCAGCACTTCTCCGGACGAACTTGGCGTGAGATCTACTGCTCTTTGGTACAAGGTAAACTTTTGGTATATTCAACCTTTTATTTAGATTTATTTCTGACCGATGATTTCCGCCATTTACTTGAAAACGTAAAAACGATTTTTCCAAACTCTGGGGCTAAAGTCGGGTTACTGAGGCTGAGTAAGTAAAGACTGCGTAACCTCACTACCTTTATCGTTATATACAGCCTGTATAAGGGTCACCCCAATTAATGGAGGGATCAACTCAGTAAAAAGACCTTAAGTATGTACATTGGCCGTACATAAAGTGTGGCATATGAATGGAAATGCTGAAATTAATTGAAATACAAATGGTATCTTCAAGGTGTACCTTTCGAAGTACGTTTCACAAAAAATTAGTTGTGATCAGTGCTGGAATTTCTGTGAGAAAATACAAGTAGGTCTCTGCTTCACTATTTCAATTCGCCTCTGCGGGGGAATTTGTATCGTGAAACCGTACTAACATGATAATAATAATATTGGTGGACATTTCACACAGCGCCATCTGGCTTAGCTTGTATCATGGGAACTACACTACTGATATACATTATGTACTTTTTTGTAAATACATACATATAATACATAGTAACACCCAGACACAGAACAAACATATATGTTCGTCACATAAATGTTTGTCCTGGGTGAGAATCGAATCCACGACCTACAGCGTACAGAAGCCAGCGTTACTACCAACTGAGCTATGAGGCCAGTCGAAAAAGATAAAATTATTAAATTTGAAAGGTACAAAGGGAATGGTGCACTCCGAGGTTTATTGATTCAATTCAGTTGGAGTTAAAAGTCCACTGATTTAACCGACGTGTTTTGAATAAATAATGTTAGTATGTACTGAAAATAATTCGTCTGAGCCCAAGGAAACAGTAATTACTTAAATTATTAAAACCCGATTGAACTCAACATATGTTCCGAGCAGTAGAGAGATGTTTACCAAATAATTACTCAGCTAAGAAAGGAATAAATTAGCAGAATAGTCTAGCAACCAAAACGAAATCTTACAAAACTAAATTAGAAACAAATACATACAAACACCTATAGTTAAATACCTGAATATAATCGTCGTCATACACAGATAACTGTCCGGTAATTCTGTCTTCTACCATAAACAAATAGGCGACAAGAATACGTGGGTCGTAACCACAAAAAGGTTTTGTTGAAATTCTGACATATATCTAAATATATTAATTAAATCCTTAAGCAAATCGTACCCAGCATCAGATTCATAGTCCAAGCCCGCAGGGGTTCAGTAAACAATATATGGTAAAGGATTGCGTTTAAAATGGGTTTATTTTGAACAATGTATCTTTTCTGTATTTGGAATAAACACTGTAGTGAGTGAAGGTGAGCGTGCAACGTGATGACATTTTCTTAAACATTTTATCCCCAAATCTAAGGCTCTCATTGAAAATGCTTATACTTTAAGCCTTGAGCTGAAAATCAGCGCTGTAACCTGTTACAGTACGTGCTGAGCTCAGGGCTTTTCACACAGTTCTGTACTCGACAGCGTTCCACATACTTGTTTTATTATATGTTTTGCTTAGGTTTTTTGTTTTTGTGATGTTTGCCTTTGTTGTGTACGTGTGTGAATAAATGTCTTCTTTCTTTCTTTCTTACTGTCCATAACTTGCCTATATCTACATACAATATCCAAATACTTGGATTCAGTAATAGGCTTGTGATACAGCTACTTGTTCCCTGGGTCACTCGAACCTGTGTGGTGAAAGGACTGTCTTCGAATGTATGGTTTATACCGGCCGATAATACTACTGAAGCATTTAAATTGATCCAATAGCAAACCTTACTTGCTTACTGGTTTGCAGCGTTGGCTTAAAAACTCGACCTTTCATAGAGGAACGATGTTACATGCATAATGTTACGGCTGGCACTATTCAAGGATCAGTTAGTCTGAAACGTTGCTAACATACGATGAATTTAGCATAAAGCAGCAAGGCTTCGAGATATTAACCGCACAAGCTATGTTAATTAAAATATTAATTTCACGTAATAATTGAATCTGATCAGGATTAAGTCAAAGTCGCGTACTTATCGCTAAGTTTGACGCCTGTTCAACCCCTATCCGACCCTGCATGGGGACAACAGCAAGAAACCCCTTCCTTTTTTATTCGCGAGCAAGATCCTTGTAACAATCTGAGTGCTTAGATCTATGTTACATTTATGACTAAATAAAATATTAAAATAAGATATTACAAGATGTTTTGTGTTTCGTTGAACAGAGCGACATCACATCAGCTCTGATGATGTGATCATAATGATATGAAAATTAGCATTTCTCAAAATAAACAAAAAAGTAATTTTCCATCTGGCATGAGACGGGCGGTTTTTATCTCAAAATGATGTCCGAAATCTTATATATCAAGCTTTTAGCAAACAAAACAACGACAAAAATAGACATGGGAACTTTTGCGCAAAATACAATTATTATTTATCTCAGGCTAACTCCGACAATATTTCACAAAATATTTTTACATAAAAGTTATTTATTTTGGGAATCCAATAAAGGTAGTGCAGAAGCTGCTAATGAGAAAACACAGTTGTTTGTTAATTATTTAGAGTCATAAATACTATCTCGAGGGGAGGGCGAATATAACGGATCCGAGATTAAATAACATTTATGAAAATATTGGTGGAGCTATTTTCATAAATTTTGATTCACAGTATGATGACTTCCCCCGGAATTGTAGTGAATTGTTTTTTTTTTAAGGTTGGCATTGATCTCAGTTTTTAGGTGTATTGTGAAAAGATAGCTAAGTTATTCGTGGGGAACCACTGCTGACAGGCGTATATAGGCTCTTAGGCGACGATAGCCGCGTACCATCTGGTGAGCCATCCACTTGTCTCATAATTCACAGGACCGACTGTTGCTCTGCCTAGCCCTTCGGAGAAAACACTTTGAAAAATGAATAACAGCTCGGAGGGGTTATTTTTAAATTTTACATTATTTTACTTATTATGTTAACAGGGGTTGATTTCAGAGCCTTACAATAAGACAACAGCGAAGTTTATGTTTCACTTATTGATATTACTCGGAATAAATCAAAGTTAATTTAACTTGTTTAAATAGTTGAAATTCCAGGTTTTAAACTTTGATTTTACAAGGAATTTATTAATTAGAAACCACTTAAATAAACACTTGATAATTCTCCGAATTAATTGGGTAAGCAATAACCAATTGTAATGGATCCTTACGTATAGACCACTTTAGCAACTAAACGGCTCGCTTATAAGGAAATATTTTATATCACAAGTACCTGTATCATATAAATAACAACAGAAATTTTATTTTTATTATCCTGTGCTTTGTAAACAAAATAAATCAACTTTGCGTGCTCTTGTGATTATCACAAGGCAACGCATATTTATTTCAACGTTTGGCGCATGTTTAAACCTGAACGTATGATATTATATTTATAAATATCCAATTTTATAATTTATAAATTTCACTTCCATTGTTGTCCTTTTTGAGTTCTTTCACCAATGAAAAGCAATTTAGGGAATAAATTAATACTAAATGTCATCTAAAGAGTTTGCTTTAACTTTATATGGCTTTATAAAAATAGTATTCTGAAATTACGAAGTTATGAAGTCAGTTTTTCCATCAATTTTCATTTATAAAAATTATGAAAGCCAGCGAAACGAAATAATGTTAATAGAAGTAATCGCCCTGCGCAACCACGTTCAAAAGATTTCGGCCGCACTGAGTTGTCTTGACGTTGTAAAACAAAGAATTACATACTATAATTAATTAGTTGATAATATAAACAAAAAAAACTAATATTTTTTGCATGGTTATTTGCAAATAGTAGCTTGTAACTAGCAACTGTATATACATGATTTCTTCAATATAAAAATAAAATAATATATAATATATATTTCTAAGAACTAAATTGATTTGATTGATTTTGATTTGATGACGTACAGATAATTCCAATACAAAATAGCACGGCTTATAATGAAGGCACACTGTTAATATGTCCGTGTGTACACAAGAGAAAATGAGACGACAGCTAGTCCTATTCTAGACCACATTATAAGCCGTCTGCAGTTCAGAGTTTTCGGTATAATCTTTAGAACGAGTGAATGAGGTGATTTCTTGTAGTTTCTTTAATCTCCAATAATTTAAAATTTCTTTGTATAGAAATATTACTAATAAAGCAACAGAAACAGAAAAACATCACATCTCAAAAATTGTATGGAATACAAATACGATTTAACAAAATTCCACGTAAATCAAGTAATTGTGGAGTCCACAAAATTTACATAATGATTTTGTAACAAAATAATGTATTTACTATGTTATAAATATTTTAATATGTATTTGTAAGATAATATTAGTGTTATATATAACATGTTATATATATAACCATGAAATATTGGTAAGACACCAATATTTCATGGTTCATTAAATATGGGTAGACAGTGGGTTTGCCCCATTAGCGTATTAGCTTCACAAACTAACTTATATCTGATATGAGTATTATTTTCTTCAGTAAATTTTATTTTCTCAGGAACTGAAGGACCGTCGTCGTAGATGGAACTTAACTCCGGTAACCTAGCTTTATGATGTCTGCAATACTCATACAGCTAGATAACCAAAGATAACTAACCAATCTACATAATTCTTCCGAAGCATCTTGTTTTTCTTATATACTTCATATTTCTTCAATCTTCACCGTCAGATCTTCGTATTCTGTATACTTTCCTGAAACGTAAACAATTTTAAATCAAAAAAAGAAGTAACACAAAGGTTTATTTCATATTACAATAAATCACTAAGTAACTACCTATACCGTCCACCAAAAAACTAGAAACTTTTTGCGAGCGCGGCCAACAATAGAAAAAAAAATAAAACGTCATCTTCGAATAAAGAACGTGTATCTTTACAAAAAGTTGACGAGAAAAAAGGTTTTAACGGTGAGCCCACCGCGATCGCTCGGGCGCAAATGACTTGTGCAAAGATATTCGTTAGACGTCGACTAACTTCGTGGAACTGTTTATTTAGGTAAATATACCTATTACTATGTGAAATACAATCACCAGCTCAGTAAGAGCCCTCATGTGCATCTGAAAATGAACGACGTTGGCGGGGTGTAAGGTTGTCACGTTAAATGGCCGACGCCATGTGACCGTGACAGCAAAGTAAAGGAAATAGCGGCCTACAAACCGTTGCCTGTCATTGTTGAATTTTCCTTCACTTACGAAATTTTTGTCTATAATTGTTACCTCGAGATAAAGTACCTTGAAGGCATTTCTTCGCGTAAGCATTCGACTAAAATCAGATAAAATATATAAATGTAATGTATGTAATTAAATTCCCTGAATGGTTAGACTGAATAGGTACCCATCTCACCATTTCAGAGTATTCTAACCGATCAAGACAAGCGAAGTAAAGAATTGTGTATCAAATCGTGTACAAGCCATCGACCATTGTCGCCCTTGAATTATCTAACTTGTTCGTGTTTTTGTCCTAACTGTCAAAGTGTTTGAAGATGGAGACATTTCCGGGGACAGATCTAGTTAAGTAAAGTAAGTAACCTTGCTTTAATGATTTAACTGATTAATTGGGATTTCGAGTAAAGCATTAATAGTGAATTTTCATGAAAAATTAAACTTTATTAATACTTATTACCAATTATTATTTCTGATTGAGGTTATTTTTCGTTTTCGTGATACCTATTTTGCGCCTTGTACATCCCACGCAAATGCCAATCCAAATAATCTAAAATGATTCAAAGAGAAACAAAGCTCATCACTTGCCTCATGGCTAGTGTTGAAGAGTTGATTATAATAATTAATGAGTTTTTCGATTGAAATATTTGTGTGCGCACTACCACGTTCTCAAAATGGTGAAGCAAACTATTGTAAGGAAACCGATATGTCCTAGAACTAATTCGACGACATGTGTCAAGTGCACGAAAGGAGCCTCTTTGGGGTGAACTTAAAATCCTTTCACCATACTGGTTCGAGAGAACCAGTGACTCCAAAAGAAGTGTAATAAAGTGGTAACACAATTCTATGGAAAGTGTCCTGAAAACGGCCGTAGGATTAACCGGTTAATAGTAACGGCAACGTAACGACATGGTAACGACATCGCGCCGCCCGCCGCGCCGCGCCGCCAGGACGTTATTTCGTCCTTCGCCGGCCGTGGTTCGCTTATTAAATACGCGTATTAAATCGAATGCGACTGCGTGCGCACTTGGTATTCATGAACGATGGCCGAGAATAGGTGTTTTTGTCGCTCCCCAGGAATCGTGGACGTGATGTGAACAACGCTGATTCACCTAAAGAACGTTGGAGCCGATGTCCGATACTGTTTCAGTAGAAATCAAAACGTTAGATGCATATATCGGTAACGACGGATGTTACAAATTAAAACATTATTAGAGCCAATGGGTCAATAATGAACAGGAACTTGTTGTACCATGACCTGTTCATTTATATAACTATTTTGAGGATCCAATTCAAGTTTAAATCAGTAATTGAAACATCTGAAAAAAGAACAGTGTATTCATTTGTTACGGAACTCCAAAAACGCAAGCTAACTTTATTTGCGGATCATTCTAGCCAGACATACAGACATACTTTTACAAGCTCAACCTTGGGACCAAGTGGGCAGGAAAACTAAGGCCAGGTTTTGGTATTATCTAGATTTGAACTAGTCACGACGTGTCGGAGGTCGTTCTAAACGTGCCTAGATCATGCTAATGCTATTTACCCGCCTAAGAGCAGTATTTCCGAAAAGGATAATGAATGCGATGGCTGGTCACAAACGTTTAAGGTTTACCTTGTAATGGAAAAATCTCCCACACGCTACCTTCCTTATTTGGACATGAACAAAACTCATTTAACCAACTAACAGTGAGGAATTGTAAAGATATTTAATCACAATGAGGGAAAAAAATAGTTTGCATCAGAAGCTGACAATATCATATAACTATTTTTATAATTTTAGTGTTTTTGAGGCATAACAACATCAAAAAATAATGAAGAATCCAAAAATAAGCAACATTGCAAAAGTACGCATACCCAACAAAATGTGAATGAATCAAAATATTTTAATAAAATGATTATAGTTATCTATTTAGAAAAACAACGGAGTAAAATAGAAACTATACGCCAACTTGATACCGAAAACTTTCCAGCGCAGTAAACATAGTAATAATATATAATATATTATCTATAGATTAAACAAAAACAGGTTTAAAATCTTGAAGCACGCGAAACAACGCCGTGATCTCAATTCAGCTTCCGAGATCTAAAAGCGAACAAAATAATACCAAACCCATTTGAGGCAGCTGTAATCACTGCGAAGACTAGTCTAATGGCTCATTCCTCTGATCACTCGTTCTACCATCTGGGGCTCGGGATTCACATTCACATCGATTCTCACACCAACATCTGATCTAACAGCGCTGCCAAAAACAATCTTGTTGGCTAGATAGTAGAGATGAAATTCCAGTGGTAAGAGTAGAATATACGTTTTAAGTGCAACCTTATATTTTGCGTAACGTGCATAAATACCTGGTTTTATATCGATTCAAATAGTATGTGCGTCTAAAGGCAATTCCAATGAACAAACAGCGAATCGCCTCCGCCTGGTTTGTTGGGCCGCCTCCGCCTAGCAAAACTGACAGTGAAAACAGCACGATACACCTCAATAATAATTATGGTTGTTCCTACATATATGAAAAGGGATCATCGCAACCTTTTTAGAAGTCTTTTTTTTTTTTTTTTTTTAGGTTTTTCTATAAGCCCACGTGGCATTCAAATTGAAAGCAACCCGAGATTGAGGTACAAATTTGGACAGTTTCCCGTGGTTGTAATCTCATCGGGTTTCTCGTCCTACAAAACTATAGGTAGTACCCATCTGAACCCACAGGTTCAAACACAAATGATTTAAATACCTGTCGGGACCCAAGCAATTAACCTATACCCATGAGAACTTAACAAAACTTTTTGGCTTGCGAAATAGTGGATGTCGAACTTTGTGTGAATGGCGCTTTGATCGGAGCTTATTTTAAGCCTTCTGGTGCCAAGAAACGATGTAAACCGGTGTGGTGCGCGAAATCCTAAAACAGCTTCCAATTTATAGCCGGCGTAAGTAAATTACGAGCAACAGCAGCTTGACACTTGGTTTAATTACCAGTCTCAGACAATTTAGAACTTGTTTCACAAATGTTGCGAAATTTACATTCAAATTGCATACGAAACTAAATTAACGCGACTCTGTCCAGAAAAACAGGAACTGGTTTTTACATTTAATGTTATAAAAAGACATTAAGAAGAGATTTCTTCACTTCACAACTATATTATGGTATAAATTACTACTGATAACGGAATGGTAAGAGATAATATTCCGTGCCTTATATTTTGAGAATTATATCTTTATTATTTTAATGTGTCCATTTTCTTATAGGTACACTCAAACCAGCATAGAATAAAATGTGAAATATATCTATACCAAAGCTAGGTAATATCAATTACCAATTCAATCTTTATCATTTTACCAATCTAATGCCAACCTTTGTAACAGCGTCGAACTAACACAGCTGTTTCACATAAAAAAAGAAGCTATGAAAACTTAAATGATAACAAAATGAAAAATCCATCATCAGATAAACAAACAAATTACTAGCCATGATATTTCCAACTGAACTGTTACCACAATAGACTTTTTATTTTTTTATTTAACTTTTTATCCATTATCCATCTACTATATATAGGATCATTCCTTCAGAATCTTTTTTTATATATTTCCCAACAAATTTCCAAGTTTTCTTCATTACGGACCCAAAGGCTGTAAGAGAGTAGGCACATAATCCCTTATCCTATAACTCGACTTTCGCTCCATCACGTGGCTTTAGAGCCCTTATACACGAACAATTTCACTTAAGAGCCTTATAGTCCTTTGATGTGCCGAATACCGACAAGAATATTTAGATAACTCCAAGCTCTTTGCAAAAGAAAAGAATGACTAACATACTTTGTAAATATATTTTGAATAAAATTATAAACATAAAAATCTCTCTAGTCTCACAGCTCATTTGGTGGTAGCTTCATCTTTTGTGCAGGTCGTAGGTTCAAATGCCGAATCAGTTATCTGGTATATACATATTTTTACACTATCCTGATAATATACACCAAGCAATAGTGTGATAATTAATAATTTTAATAATACTGAAATCTAAGCTATACAAGCAATAAGAAACGCGACTGTGGGGCCGCTTTCAAGAATCCAATTCCCATTTGATAAACTTGATCAAAGTGAGCAAATTTATCCACAAAATAAGAAATCCGAGTGACATCCCGAATGGATTTTCTCAGCATTCTCCGAGTGGATGTTCTTGTTTTAGTATTCGTAACAGGCTTCCACGTTATTTCGCACGTTTTGTCCCAAATTGTGTTAAACTACTATTGAAAAAATGCTTTAAGAATTACAAATCTAAGACAGACTCGACAGTATTTATTGGGGACATTTTGCCAACAAATTTGCCAAATGATGTTGATTTATTGAATACATAATTTATTATGCCTAATTCGTCCAGGAAAGCACTGCCACTGTACCCATTTCTGCTACTAAGCAGTAATACATTATTTTTACTATGTTCTTTGAAAGATGTGATTCCCGTTTCAGAGTTATGCTATATACGTATTTTGCTTGTTTTAATCTGATAAAAAACGAAATTATATCGAACCTTGTATACCTTGTGTGACTCTCCATACCTCAGCTTGGCCTTTTTTTAAATGTATACTACCATAAACACATTGGGATTGTTGTGCTGTCTGTAATCTACAACACAGGCACGCTTACATTTTGATTTATCGAAAATTCATTCAATTCATTTGTATTCCTGTTTGTGAAATTCTTAGTAAGTGAAGTCGGGTGAATCCCTAATAGAATATGACCATTTGCCTAATGAATTTAGGCGAGAGAGTAGACACATGGGTAACGTTTTTCATTACTTGAGGGTAAGAATATATATTTAAGTTAAACATATGCATAAACAGAAGTATATTTCGTTACCCCTTACTGCCGTAAAAATGGAAAAAACTATAAATAATAATAATAATAATCATCTTTATTGTTTTACCATCAATGTACAATCAATTGCTTTGAAGCCTTAGGCTCCTGAAGTAGTTAAAAACTGTATTTCGGAAGCCATCGTCATCTCCCAAAAGTGGGATAAATATATATAATAAAAAAAAGTTTTTGAACTATCTTTGGCCCTCGATAAATGTATTTGCCAATTTTAGTATCTGTCAGTGGCAGCAATGAGCTCACCACATCCCAGGTCTATATAGTGATGTTTCTCAAGAAGAAGTACCAACGAAATTCCATAGGTTCCGTAGTGCCTACAACTGCAAATATCACCAGTTAATGATCTTTTTCAAACATTGAATCACTTTCCAGAACCTTCCAACAATTTTCACTTTAAAGTTATGAATCAGTTGTAAATCTATTACAAATAGAAATACTTTAATTGAATTGAATCAATTTAATCGTTTACAATTATTGTGATTAGATCCCATTCTAGTAGTGCATCGATTCATTCATTAATATCACATAGAATAACTAATGGTGGATATGCTTACTCGGCGTCGTAATTACTAGAATAATAATTAGTTAACAATTGTGAAAATCACACTTAAGCACTTGTGATCTTTGAACTGTGACGATTATTTACGTAGATATATAATTACTAGTTGTTGCCTGCGACTTCGTCCGCGTGGAATTCGGTTTTATCACGCACCCCTATTTTACCCCTCGGAAAAGTAGTCTAAGTTACTCCTTGTTACATCAGCTATCTGCCAGTCCCGTCAAAATCGGTCCAGCCATTTCAGAGATTAGCCGGAACGAACAGACAGCCAGACAAAAATTGTAAAAAATTTAGTTTTGGTATATGTACCGTGTATACATCCATATGCACTTAGTAAAAAGCGGTTATTTTAATACTACAAACAGACACTCCAATTTTATTTATTTGTATAGATGACCAATCGATATTTCAAGAACCGTTTCAATACAAATTTATTCATGTACTCCAAACATCACGTAACACATTTGGTATGAAATAAAATTGCCACTCTTTCCCACGTCAAATCTGTTTTTATATGCACGCTAGCTTCATAAGGTAAGTACAGGTGTTACACGTACCAGCTACTTGCGAGCGGACAGGTGACTTGAAAGGACTCAACTGTGAATGGAATGCATCCAAATAACTGACTGACTACTGAATTGACTGGCCTCGCTGCTCAGTTGGTTAGTAACTCTGCCTTGAGCTGGTCGTGGGTTCGATCCCCTCTCAGGACATTTTTTTTATGTGACGAACATTGTATGTTGCATGTATGTTATGTTTGGCTGTTAATATGTATGTATTTACAAAAAAGTATATATGTATTCTATCAGTAATCTGGTTCCCTTATGGGAACCAGATTACTGATTTTATTACTGATTGTATTATTACAAGCTTAATAATATAGTTTGTTTCGTCAATTTACTATTGCATATTTGTTTGAAAAAATTACTATCTTACTTCATTCGTGGGCTTAGTAGTGGCTACTCAGAGACGCGATTAAGTTTGTCTTCAAAATTATTCCACTGCGTCTGTAGACGGGAATGAGGAAAGTGTGAAACACGACATTAAAACATTAAAATATTTATGAACACATGTGGCATTGAAATTTCAATTCAGAACAGTCACGTATTAGCGGAGACTAACGAACTCGAACAATAAACAGAGCCTAAAAATTAACACCAAACAGCGCACAAAGACGCGAAATACGAACAAAGACGAATAGCACACACACACGACACATACGCTACGAAAAGAGAATTATTTATATTTACCTCTGGACAGATGGCCCCGTACACAATAAAGCACTTTATCAATAGTTTGGACACAGAAAGAGCCGTGTAACCTCACAGGTGGCTGCACAACACTGCGGACCGACATACAATGAGCTACCTCACCCCCCGCGCCACCTTACTCTCGTGGTGGCAGAGGGGAAACAAAAATAACTTTGGGGGACCAAGTGTGGAACAGGTGGAGGGTCGCAGAACGCATCACTTACCTGCTCGTCGGATAGAAAAGATAAAGATACCTGCAATCCGGTTCACTTGTATTCATTGGACGGAACGAGGGACGGTCAATGGTGACTTGTAACGAGATCTTTGCAGACATTTTCGATAAATTATCTTTGTACGTTTTCTTATACGAGTCTCATGAGCTTGAAATAAATGAAGAATTATTATTATTATTATGATGCTGTTGGTCCGAGTAAACGCAACAATGTCTTGATTTTGGAAATTTTATTATTTTTATTTTTATAATGTGAAAACTTACAGCTAGGTTTACAAAATAGGTGTTTAAATAAATATGCAACCATAAATACTACATAAGGAAGGCCAATTAAAAGTTTCCACAGATAAGTAAATATGAATAGATGAAAGAAAAAGTAGTAATAGAAAGAGTAGTATAAAAAAACCATTATTAGAGCCGAATTCAGCAAGCTACGCTTATATGATTTAACCAAAAGAAACGATATAAGTGACGTCATATTTCTATTGAATTATTAATTGAATGGTTTGACCACATACAAATGTTTCAAACTCTAAGCACAATTTATGTTTTTCGAAAATATATTTGCTCGTTTTAGAATCTTCCGATAATTTTCCGGTTGATCATATTAGGGATTTCTCTAAACCTACTTTGCATGAAATATCTCTGAGTAAACTTTCATTTAAATTGCCTGCCTAATGGCCCTTAGGTTCTCATGCAATCAGTCCACTTACTCAATAAGCTCTACTTGGCATTCACGTATCATTACACCGGGTAAATAAAGAAATTGACCATGGAAATGACCATTTAAACAAAAGAGGAACTTTGGTCAAGACAAATATCTTAGACCATAAGAAACAAATAAAGGCGTATTAATACATTTAAAGTGGTCAAATGCGTGTCGAGTCACGAATGGAAAATTTTGTAGCCATACTCGCATAAATACAATAATGATTTCTTTATTTATTCTGGCAAATTAGAATAAACTGGTTTGGTAAAAATCGTTCTAAATATTATGGAAATTCTCAAAAGACTACGAATATTGAATCTTTGGACTTAATTACAACGTTAGTCGAAAAAACATGTATAATAATAATATTGGTGGACATTTCACACAGCGCCATCTAGCCCCAAAGTAAGCTAAGCATAGCTTGTGTCATGGGAACCAGACAACTGATATATACTTTTTTTGTAAATATGTACATATAATACATATTAATACCCAGACAGAACAAACATCTATATTCGTCACACAAATGATTGTCCTGGGTGGGAATCGAACACACGACCTACAGCTCAGAAGGTAGACTTACTAAAGCTGCGAGGCCAGTCAAATGGTAAAGTTCAATATGGTAATTACATGCCATTCTAATTATACATCGTGTAATTAAAAGTATCAAAAAGAAAATAAACAAAGACTATAGAGTAACTCCTGATTTACCTACAAATAAGCAGCAAAAATTATAAAGTGTCAAAATACAACTTGTTGCTTCAGACGAGATTCTCAAAGTTCAAAGCTCATCTGTAGATCCCAAATATACCTTCTCAAGCACATCTTTATAATTAAGCTCTTTGTTTCGCGCTTTAAAACCTTCAAACCACAATTGTAAGCTTTGACAGTACACCACAATGCCAGCCGTACAAGGCTATATAACATCCTGAGGCACAGTGATGGGTTTATGTCCAGGTAGTGAGTTTTTCTTCGAAGTGGATAGTAAATTTTTATAGCTACCTCGAGTATTATTGGTTTGAAAATACTGTTATTAGTATCCAGTTTTTAGAGGTATTTCTCGAAATTATGACTTAAAATTACCGGTTTTCGTGGAAGTATGAGTATACGTTTAGAATTTCATGGTTATTTTGTAGTTTAAGGTGATGGTCATTCGAAATAACGAAGCGAGTTCGTCTCTGAAGCGTTACTTTCATTTTGTTGTACCTAGTCTTGACATAGAGTCTATTACATTTTGACATTACGTAAGGTTGAATATGAACAGTTTTTTTTTTAATTTGATGAATGAAATGACTGTAGATATTTCTTCCCCAAGCCCATCGGTATTCTTAATTCAGTTACGAGTCGCAAACTCGACAAAACTGCCTTGATTGGAAGAACTCACTTTATTGTTTTATGTTTTTGTTTGCAAGACAAACAACTTAGTTTTAGCTGAGACAATCCATTATTTTATTTTAGAAACTCTATTGTAAAAGTGATGCACAGCAGACTTTGAGTAGTAAGCGAGTTCGTAGACACTTTATACTTAAAAAATAATCTTACCGACTCTACTTCAGAAGTGTAATAATATAAACTATGACCACACAACACATTATTTACGATCAAATCAGACGAAGAGCTTTTTTTTCTAACGTTAGAGGTAAACATAAAATTTTAGCGGTTATAAAAAAATATTACCATGCACACAGAACGTGCAACAAGTCAGATCGTACCATAGATATGCGTATATTCAGAGCGGGCCGGCGCGGCCGAGCTCGTGACGGCACTTCTAATGCGCCCTATTATGTAGTCTGCGGCGGTGACCATGCAGCGCATATAATGAGGACAATTAAAGGACAATTCTGTCAGCCTAGACTAGTTTTTGTAATGATCTGAGCACACACAAAAAATATACATCTTTATTCTGAAGCTATTTATATATGTAACTGTATGCATTTGTATTTATATTCCTTATTTTACCTTTGTTACTGCTACAGAGATATTGCTTAAATTCTTATGTCGTGGGTCCACTGTATTTCTAACTCACAGGTACCTAGTTTAGAAATCAGGGGTTCAAAGTCAAAGTCAAAGTCAAAAACTTTATTTCCATAGAATTCATAAAGAAATGGCTTGGAAACGTCAATATTCAAAACATAAGGTCACGCGTACTTATCGATAAGTTTGACGCCTGTTCAAACCCTATCCGACCCTCCATGGGGAAGAACAGACAAGAAACCCCTAATGGAGGGATTCCTTTCTTTTCGCGAGCACGATCCTTGTAACAATTGAGTACTTAGGTCTATGTTACATTTATGACTACATAATATACTATTACAGGATGTTTTGTGTGTCGTTGAGCAGAGCGACATCAGACCATGGGGATTTATCATTTATATAATCATTTACAGTGTAATAAGCTTTACTTACCAGACCCTTCTTTATGTATGACTTGAATTTTTGGGTCGGAAGCTTCGTTGCTTGTTCAGGAAGTTTATTATAAAAGTGTACACAATTTCCCATAAAAGATCCGTTGACTTTTTGCAATCGGAATCTTGGAATGTTTAATTTATTTTTGTTTCTAGTGTTCTTGGTATGAACATCACTTTTTTTCTCAAAACTAGATATGTTTTTATGAACATATAATAAATTTTCATATATATACTGTGATGACACTGTAAGGACATTTATTTCTTTGAATTTTTCTTTCAGAGAGTCCCTTGATTTCATTTTATAAATTGAACGTATAGCTCTCTTTTGTAAAACAAATATGGCATGGATATCTGCTGCTTTCCCCCAAAGCAGGATACCGTATGTCATAACACTATGAAAGTAACTAAAATAAACTAACCTAGCAGTAACTTCATCCGTTAGCTGTCTTATTCTACGTACCGCGAATGCGGCTGAACTAAGTCTGGAGGCAAGTGCTGCGATTTGATCACCCCACTGTAGCTTTGCATCTATAGTTAAACCCAAAAACACAGTGGAACCAACAAGATTAAGCACTTCTCCATTTATTTGTATATTAGCCGACATTTGCTTCACATTTGGCAAAGTGAATTTAATGCACTTAGTTTTGTTAGAATTGAGTAAAAGATTGTTCGATATGAACCAATCTAAAACTTTAGATAGTGACGCATTTACACTATCGTAATTATCTTTATATCTGTCAACTTTAAATAAAAGAGAAGTGTCATCAGCAAAAAGGACTATATCACACAAAGTATTCACAAAAAAAGGGAGGTCGTTGACATAAACTAGAAACAAAAACGGGCCCAGTATTGAACCTTGCGGCACACCCATGTCAATAGCGGAACCTGTAGACCTTTCACCGCCAATGGCAACTTTTTGGATTCTGTTTGATAGATATGACTGTACAAGGTCAATCGCTTTATTTTGGATACCGTAATGTTTGAGCTTGCAAATCAAGATAGAGTGATCTACACAATCAAAAGCTTTGGAAAGATCACAGAATACACCGATTGCATCTTGTGATTTCTCCCAAGCTTCAAAGATGTGCTTTAAAAGCATTACACCAGCATCAATCGTGGACCGACCTTTGGTAAATCCAAACTGATTACTATGAAATAAGGTATTTCTATTAAAATGTGTTAATAATTGCTCTAAGATTATTTTTTCAAATATTTTACTCAAAGTTGGTAATACCGATATCGGTCTATAATTAGCTGGGTCTTTGTGATTCCCAGATTTAAATAAAGGAATCAATTTACTGTGCTTCATCAGCTCAGGAAAGACTCCATCGTCAATACATTTATTAAATATGTAAGCTAGACATGGAGCAATATCAGTAACTACTGAACATAGAACTTTCGTGGATATTCCCCAGAGGTCTTCGGTATTTTTGATATTAAGTGATTTAAATGTTTTTGAAATTATGGCTGTGTTTATATACCTAAAATTGAATATAACATCACTTTTTGTTACACAGGATTCTAATAAAGATCCAGCTCCACAAGCTTCATTTTACTATTATGCCATAGCCTACTTCTTTCAACTAGATCTCGCCATTTTCGATATATGTTAAACTTTGTAAGCTTATTTGTGAATAAATCTCTTATTATTATTATATATTATTATTTTATCGATAATATTAACTCATCTTGCAACAGAGTCATAAACATAATAAATATATAAAAAAACAAAATTATTCACTCCGGTGGGCATCAACAAAAAACATACGAACTCTCGACTGCACAAAACCATACCGTTTCTAATTTAATTTGGGCGTTCGACATAAAACTAAATGATCACGAGAAGCGCTGAACGCTTCGTCGCCCCTCCAAGTATTCACACGAGAATTTACGGTCACTGACTATGTAAATTGAGAGTGTACAGACTAATTCTTGACGGATACAGATGAAAACAAAGTTAATAGAAAACAATGAAAACGTTCTCGCGAAAAAGTCAAGACAAAGACGCGAGCAGTAGTAGAGAGGCCCGAATATTAAACACTTTATGGACATTTGCGAAATGCGGTTAACGACTACAGAAATCATTTAGTTTAGTTGGAATGAAATTGCGGAATGATGTAAATGAATCATCAACGAACCAACCAAAGCCAATGAAACGATCGATAATCTAGATTCTATAAAAACTATAATTCACAGCGTATAAAATATATTAAGGCTTTCACAAAAGTCATTTACAGATTATTGTAAGCAACCAAAAATTAACTGCTTAAGTAACCAACTAAATGAATAGAAACAATTTAAAATACAAATAGTTATCTCGTAGAAATATGTTTCTAAATGAAGAAAAAATCTTTTTTTTTTTTTTTTACTTTCGTGGACTATTCACTCAGCTCCATCTAGCCGCAAACTTAGCTTGTAATATGGATATCCGACATTTTATAGAATACATATATACTTTTTTTGTTAATACATACATACATATAATACATATTACCACCCAAACACAGAACAAATATCGATATTCGTCACACAAATGTTTGTCCTGGGTGGGAATCAAATCCACGATCTACAGCGCAGAAGGCAGAATTACTTTCAACAGAGCCATGAGGCTAGTAAAAAATTTTAAAATACAATTTTGTGTTTTCTCGGAATATCCAAAATAAGTCAAAAGCATGGATACCTGACGAAATACTTAGATTTTTCCAGGCACATTCTTAGCGGAATGGATTCACACGGTGGTGGGTTGTGAATGATACACAATTCACGGTCGGTGGCTATGTAAATAGGTGTCTAAGGAGCGACGACCCACCACACGAATATTATTAACTAAAAACAATAGCTAGGTGGAGAAATTCTTAAAGCATCTCATTTTGACAGACTTCACACCTCAGTTGTAACCCTGCCTTCTAGGCTGTAAGTCGTGGGTTCCATTCCCACCCAGGACAAAAATTGTGTGACGTACATAGGTGTTTGTTCTGTGTCTGGGTGTTAATATTTTTTTATTTTTTTTTATGTAATTGTACGCAAACAAGCAGACGGCCCACCTGATGTTAAGTGGTTACCGTCGCCTATAGACATTTGCGTCCCCGGGGATGCCAATGCTTTGCCTACCCTGTAGATACCTCTTTACATTTTTTTTATATGTATTATTTGTATGTATATACAAAAAGTATTATATTAGTTGTCTGGTTCCCATGATACAAGCTATGCTTAGCTTACTTTGGGGCTAGATGGCGCTGTGAGAAATGTCCACCAATATTATTATTATTTGAAACCATTACTTATAAGAATTTGCCGCAAAGTGGGCCTTAGCCGTTACTCTTAGTCTGCTGATAATTACACCGGATTACAAAATGAAATTGAATTATCTCTGGCTAATGGACATTGTTACGCCGCGCCGTGTTGCGCTGAAATGTTCGCATACCATAACGATTCATACGGCAATGACAAGATAATTCGTATATCTTATTTCATTCACCATTCGAAATATATTTAATGTTAAGGTACGAGAAGATTAATTTTGAGATTCGTTTTAACTTTCTTAGTTACAATCAATTATTTCCTGAATGTAATGGTTTTTTTTCCTTCTAATTGTCATATACAGGGTGTGGCGTAATGAGTGGATAATAGGGTACCTGCGGGTAGGGGCCATTGTGGCGGTTCAGAAAAATATTTGTTATGCTCAGTAAAAGTGCCTCGGTTTTCGAGATATTCGACATTTTCGAAATTTAAGAAATATTTCACCCTTCGTCACTATTTTTGGCGCCCAGACTGCAAATGAAATTTTTTTTTCTATCTGTTTTTTGGATAGTATTCTTGGATAGATGTGCTATCGAATGGAAACTATTATTTTTATAACACAAGCACAGTTATGTTTTTAAAATAAGATTTCACTAAAATTTTACTTGCTTTCGTTTGTTTTCCTGACCTTTACCCTTCTGTGGTGTAAAAAAAATGTATGGTCACTTGAATGCCAACGTTTAAAAAAATTAGCCTTTTTCATCGAAATTCCGAAATGGTATATTACATGGTATTTCCACAAGTTGATTTCCAAAATTACATCCTTTTCACTACCAGCGCGTGCAATGTTTGCAACCAAGAGATTACCCTGCACGAGTTGCATTTTGCCAAACAATGCTGAGAAAAATGAACGCTGATCCCGATTTCTTCGATAAAATTTTGTGGAGCGACGAATCCACGTGCAAAAAAGATGGGTATTTTAATATGCACAATCTGCACAGTTGGCAGCGTACAAACCCTCATTTGGCCAGAGAAGACAGGTCCCAGTACCAGTTCAAAATTAATTTATGGACTGGAATTCTAAATGGCAAAATCATCGGACCATTCGAATTGTCTGGAACATTGACTGCAGAAACGTATTTACATTTTTTACGGCACGAACTTCCACTTTTATTAGAAGATGTTTCATTAGAAGATAGAAGAAGAATGTGGCTGCAGCACGATGGTTGCCCCGCTCATTACGCCCGAAATGTTCGACAATACCTCGATGAAACATATCGTCGACGATGGATCGGTCGTTTGGGGACAATTTTGTGGCCACCTCGTTCACCAGACCTCAACCCATTGGACTTTTTTTACTGGGGATGTCTTAAAGAAAAGGTTTATAAAGACCCAATTAATACAGTGGACCAGCTACGGGAGCGTGTGCGATTAGCTGCTCAGAAAATCACAGAGCAAAGATTTGCGAACAGGATTAAAAGATCTTTTATCAAAAGGTGCAGAGCATGCATCAGAGCACGTGGTGGACTTTTCGAACACCTTTTGTGATAGTAAATTTAATAAATGAAATGCATTTAAAATTTATTGTTTCGTTTTATTTCATTACCGAATTTTAAACTAATGTTTTTAGGTGATTTTAAGTAATGAAGTAAATTTTAGTACTATTTGTAATTTTATAATAATTAGCTCTACCCATTTTAATAGGAATTAATTTTGAATCAACTTGTGGAAATACCATGTAATATACCATTTCGGAATCTCGATGAAAAAGGCAAATTTTTTTAACGTTGGCATTCAAGTGACCATACATTTTTTTTACACCACAGAAGGGTAAAGGTCAGGAAAACAAACGAAAGCAAGTAAAATTTTAGTGAAATCTTATTTTAAAAACATAACTGTGCTTGTGTTATAAAAATAATAGTTTCCATTCGATAGCACATCTATCCAAGAATACTATCCAAAAAACAGATAGAAAAAAAAATTTCATTTGCAGTCTGGGCGCCAAAAATAGTGACGAAGGGTGAAATATTTCTTAAATTTCGAAAATGTCGAATATCTCGAAAACCGAGGCACTTTTACTGAGCATAACAAATATTTTTCTGAACCGCCACAATGGCCCCTACCCGCAGGTACCCTATTATCCACTCATTACGCCACACCCTGTATATCAGAAATTATTTTTTGTTTTTGTTTAATGTTTATTGTATGTGATGTTTCTGTACTTAATAAATAAAGATGAGCTTGATGAATGGCATTAATAGCCCTATCAACTAAAGCAATACTATTTAATCAAATTGTGTGAGCACTACGCTTCACGTTACGAAGATAAAACTATAACACACGAGACGAATGAGTTACGATTTGGGGGATACTTTTTTGTAAATACAAACGAGTACAATATATATCAACACCCAGCCACAGAACAAACACCTATGTTTGTCACACAAATATTTAGGTGTAGGAAACGAACCCGCGACCGTTTCCAGCGTTTCCTGCGTAGAATGCAGGGTTACTACCAACTAAGCTATGAGGCTTGTCAAAATATTTCATTTGCGGCTATTTATTTGCACATAACTGATAATCATTTTAAATACGATATTAACATGAGTCTCAAAGTGATTTTAACCACATAATGACTGTACTGTACAACCTTTACCCAACATTGGCAAATCGATAACTCGATTCGGTAACGCAATTACAACAATTAGTAACAGATCTGTGCCAGATTCGGGCAATTACTGGTCATACGTGGAAGCTTGCGACACGACTGAGCTAAACGTGATATATTTATGATGCTGGGGCCAAGCCTGATGAAATTCGTTCACTAATGCTCGCGGGTAAGCCAGTAAACGGGCGCAATTTGCCTTTGCTCGTGTAATAAGAATTATAATATATAGCAAATAAATAAAATTGAAGTGTCTGTTTGTATTGTCGAAATATACGGTAGTTAAAACTTTTAATTTATTTCGTCTGACGACCTGTTTCTCCCTCTGTTTGGTCCGGCTAATCTTCGAAACGGTTGGACCAATTTTGACGGTACTTACACTGGCATATTGCTGATGTATAAGGAGTAATTAAGCTACTTTTATTAAGGTAAAATTCACAAAACTGAATTAAACGCGTATGTATTTAGAAAAAAAAAGTAGACAAGCATTATATCAGTTGTTTGGTCAAACTATGCTTAGTTTGGGGCTAGATGGCGCTGTGTGATTGTCTACCAATATCATTATCATATCAAACGTAGGCGAAGCCACGGGCACAGCTCTAGTTCACTCATTTACTTACAGAGTTCGTTCACTTGTGGTCGCAAGGTATGGGTGCAATATAAACCGGGCACCACCTATATGTCGACTTGTAGGAGATTGTGTGATACTCATCAGTTTTGCATTAACAGTATGACGATACTGAAATTGCCTTTGGAGAAACCGACGCTATAACGAGGTGTGGCTGACAAGTGAAATGTTCGTACGTCTATCTTGCGCTATAAAGTAGTGGAGAGTGGTTTCTTAAGGGATTTGAGCTGATTGCTGACTCGTGACACGAGAGAAGTTGATATAAGCGTGTATATCTTGCTTTTGAACCAATTATGTGTTTTCTCCTATTTCTGATTTAATTTTAATTCATTTTCACATTAGTTGATAATATTCTAGCGTGGTTAATATTAAGGTATTCATTTTAACGTTTGTTCGTGAAGCAAACAGTATTATTTGAAACGAGCAAAATTTGAACATGCGTTTGTATTTTCAAATATTTGCGACATTAAATTGTATCTGCGCGCAAAAATATAACAGAAATAATGTTTGTCTTTTATCTTTAGTATTACTTCGAAGCAATTTTTTTTGTAGTCTCAAACTACACAATTACTCGGTGAATCAACATTTGATCTGTAATATGAATTGATCATGAAAGAGAAACTTTATTTTATACATATTGAAAATATATGTATATGAGAGATAATGAGCGACCATAATTACCTGGCGCTATCTTTTATTAAAGTGACTAATATAATGAATAATAAAAGTTAAATTTTAGTTTAGAATACAGTTATTGTTTAAGACTTTAAAATAATAATAATAATCATCATTTATTTCGGAATATCATTTTTTAGGTAGGTATAAGAATAAATTAAAATTACAGTTACACATTACACAATTATATAAAATCCTTTTCAATAACGTCCCTGGATGCTGAAACACTCATTTATTTATTTATTTATTTAAAGAGACAAAGCTAATGCTAGACAACAAAGACTGAATAATATTTTTTTCCATAAAATAAAGTTATTATGGTATTCTTGCATTACGTTAAGGTTACGCATATTCTAGCAATCCCAAATTATAAAGATAAAAGATACAAATACAAATGTTTATTTTAATCAGCTTAATATTTAAAATGACAACAATTTTGAAACCACCTTTTAAGTATCAAATACTTGTATTAGGTGGTTTCGCTCTTCCTTACATATTTAATTTAATGATTTGTGTCCTAATGTATAAACATTTTAGTATAACAAGATATTCCCAAAAATGTTTTCATTATGCATTCCAGGCAACCGAATTAAACTGTAGTAACCCTCCATGCATAAGTATGCTAATGCCCGCTACGCGCCATACATAAGACATCAACGCGCTCACCTCTCATTATACCGACACTAATTAACTAATTATTTATATATATATCACTTCCTATTCACATATTTGAGACAAATCTATTTTGCATATAATTCCGTGAAATCAAATACGCCTTTTAATATCTACAATACTGGTTGTGTAACTATGGTGCTACGAAATAAGGAAAACTCAGTGATAAATTAAACCAGTATCTATATTTATGAGAATATTATAAAACTCAATTTAGATTTTTTGACTAATACATTTGAAACCACATAAATATTTGAGGGTAGATTCAACCGCAATTGGAAAAATTACATTGCCGTAATATCTTTGTTTCCTAAGTTTGGGACAGTTTCTGATGAAAGTTGGTTTTAATCGGAATACCTTGAAAGCCTACATTTAGTGGTCGCATGATGACGCGGTCAAGGCTAGCGTGGGCGAGACATCGAACCCGGATGTTCACACGAAATACCACATGTCTTATTCACTTGTAAGGGCGTTAATGTCTTATTCTTATTCGTTTGTAAGACATTTCCAAGGTCCTTTTTAACAAAACCGCACCCTAATTCTGACCCTCCTGACTGCCGCACTTTTATTTGAATACCCTCCACACAAATAAAGGATCTTAAAAAACAGCGAAAATATTTCAGTTAGACATCTATGTAAGAAATATTATATAAAACCAACCAAGAGAACTAAAAAATCGAGATCACCGATAAATTTCCAGATCGTAACTTTAAACCTGAATTCAATCAAGCTACCCGCAGTTAATAAGTGTAGCAACATTTCGAAATTAATCCGCCGACACAACCGGTCTCGAATCCAGTGTTAACATGAAAAAAATGTACAAATGGAACTCACCAGGGTGGACGCATCCGGGTCTGCGGGTGCACGGTAACCGTACGGCGTGAAGGAGCCACTGCAAACTGAAGGGAAGGTTGCGAGCGACCCGCCGACTGAACTGTTGCGCGTGCGCACGGCGCGTGCTGCGCGCTGCACGGCGGGACGCGACTGGGCCGCGCCGGCGCACCTCACCCGCACACCCGCGCACCCCGCGCACCCGCCCCATTGGTCGCCGCGGCCGCCGCCGCCGCACAGCCTCGCTGACGTCACCCGCGCCGTTGACCGCGCCGCCGCGCCGCCGCGCCGCTGCCGCCGGCCAGGGGCGGCGCGGACGGTTGAGCCGAACCCAATTTCAAATGAGATAATGATCGAAGGATTAGGGATTAGGAATGAATTTGTGAATGTGGGATGATTTGAGGATTTTGTAAGACGCTTAGTCTAGACTTAGTAGTTTTTTCAGCCCTACTTGGTAGAAAAAACTAGTTATATCATCTGAGAAAGAGTTGTAGTATTTTAGCCAATCTTTGATGTGTACAATGAAGATTACGTACTTAAACTTACCAGATCGCTAGATGCGCTTCTCACATAAAATCTCACCTTAAAATTCTTGTCGCGGTCAGTCAGACGAACTTAACAGAATAAAAAAATCTGACTTTAGAATAAAATTTCAAATTACGTGTCTCTTAGTGTCCAAGCGCCCGATGCCGATGGTCCGGTAGGCACCGATCACTTTTGCCGCGTTTTTGCGCCGCGAAACAAACATGGCCGAATTTTCGTAATGGCGGACGCACAATGGCGGCTTTCTTCGAACGCGAGACCGGTTTGGGCTTTAAAATTTTGCGAACACGATTCGAATGCAATTTGACGCACTAATTTTTGCGTAAATAACGTCCTGCCTCTTCAGGTGGTCACACGGTACTGAAATAACCGGTTTTCTAAACAGCAGTAATATTATTTCCACCGGCAAGTTCACGACGGCACCTCCGCTCAAGGTTGGCGGAATTTTACGTTTGAGTTTACTATTTCTGTGGCTATGAAATTACTTACATACTTGCCATTCACCGCAGACGTGAGGCCGTCATTTATTTCACGCTTTTGAGGTTAAATTCTCGATGGTTTAAGATAAACCAGTTGTAACAGTTAATAATAATATTGGTGGACATTTCACATAGCGCCATCTAGCCTCAAAGTAAGCTAAGCATAGCTTGTGTCATGGGAACCAGACAACTGATTTAATACTTACATACTTTTTTTGTAAACACGTACATATAATACATTTTAACGCTCATACACACCAATTTTTTTTCCTCGGTGGAAATCGAGCCCACGACCTACAGCCCAGAAGGCAGGTTTACTACCAACTGAGCTACGGGACCAGTCAAAAGTTTATATGTGAAAATATCCGAGACCCGGCCAGCTCGTACATGTAATTGTCCGTCGATAAGAATAATGATCGTGGACGGCTTAAAAAACCTGCTCAGTCAGGTTTTGGTATCAGCTTTTATGGGATCAATAAATGAAACGACCGGCAGACGGCAAGCGAGCCCGCGGGACTTAACAAGGCGAGGCATCGCAACAACTCTAAGACGGCATTCACTTGATTTTCCGGTAATTTCTTTAAATTCCCCGGTTTTCATGGGTTACGTATATGATTATATCATAAATATGCTTTTTTTATTTGATGCAGTTTCGAATCGAGTCGATGGCCTAACTGGTTTTAAGTTGTAACCTCTGCCCATAACAACCGATGCGACTTGGGTCCTCCCCTACTAGGGATGACCCAAGTCGCAGTACGGGCTGGACACAGATGAAAGCATGTTTTGGCATGTTTTGTTTTATATATTTGCTTTTTAGTTTTCAACGACTGAAGCCAATTTAGTTCAGTTGCTACTGGCATAGATATGTGAGTTATAAACGATAGGCAATGGATAAATCTTTATTTCTTTTCTTGACATCTTAATAAATTGGCTTAGAAACGTCAGCTAGGTCAATATTTGTTTAAATCCTAGAATCACTTCTACTGTCTCTGTTCTATATCAATTCTATCTATTCAAGACAGTAGTTTTATCAAACCAATGTCTTTGGAAGGATTTTAGGACAGGTTATATCGTTGTCAAGGGCTGTGTGCAGCCTGTCGTTTCTTTGAAAATCTGTCGATAAGCAAAATTATAATAATAATAAATATTGGTGGAAATTTCACACAGCGCCACCAAAGTAAGCTAAGCATAGCTTGTATCGTGGCAACCAGACAACTGATATAACAATTATATACTTTTTTGTAAATACATTAGTATGTAGTCATAATATAATACATATTAACACCCAGACACAGAACAAACTTGTCTGTTTACTGTTGTATGACACACAAATGTTTGTCCTGGCTGTGAATCGAACCCACGACAGCGCAGAAGGCAGGGTTACTACCAACTGAGCTGTGAGGCCAGTCAAATATATTATATCTCTATAAAATGACGGGAGTCGAACATATAAGAATGACGATAGCGGGCACAGGCTACTTTCTAATATTATTAGTAGGATTTCTCGAGCCAAGTGTATCTATGAAGCGTTCTATCAAACCGCATGAGACGCGCGTAGGGTTGCCAGGTCGTAAAACCGAAAAGCCGGACGGCCCGGGTAGTTTAGCCGGACATTTTGGTAAAAGTTTCGGACACCTCTAATTTTTTAGTCTTAGTATAACACGACAGTTCTTTTTTAATTAAAACTTGACTTTTTCATCATATATAAAACCATAATCATTTTACTTATTAATATTGTTAAATTCTTATGATACAACCTTTATACCAACATATGGGAAGTGTAAGGAAACTGGCCAAATTTAAAAAGCTTGACTGTATCCGGCTTTATCCGGCCTGGCAACACTAGACGCACGCGCAAGATGTGCCTTTATGTCTAACGGTTTGTTGACCTTTTGTAACTAACAGCTATTCAGTGCTTTGGTTTAGTATAACCAGTTTAGTCTTGTTGAACCAATCAGTACTTCCTCCGACCGCTTACATGTCAGAAAACTTGCATGATCTGATGTGACAATAACCATAGGCGGTGTTGCCATCATTTTTGACACGACATGGTTTTGAGGGCAGTTTTTTACTCATTCCGGTGTAAGTACTCCCAGATGTATGGGTGGGCAAATAAATACAAATAAATAAAATTGGAGTGTCTAATTGTAATATTAAAATAACCGCTTTTTACTAAGTGCATATGGTACACGGTACATATACCAAAACATCATTTTTTCCAATTTTTGTCTGTCTGTCTATCTGTCTGTCTGTTCCGGCTAATCTCTGAAATGGCTGGATCGATTATGACGGGACTTTCACTGGCAGATAGCTGATGTAACAAGGAGTAACTTAGGCTACTTTTCCGAGGGGTAAAATAGGGGTGCGTGATAAAACCGAATTACACGCGGACGAAGTCGCGGGCAACAGCAAGTCATTTATATAATTTATATGTAGACAAAACACTTCATTATTATTTCCTTCTATCCTGTAGTCACTGTAAACAAAATACGCTACGCCATAGTGTAGTTTTTCACGTAATAGTACATTCTTCCTGAAACAAATATGGGATACAGCTCGATTGCTTTATTACGGATATTATAATTTCCCCTTGTGGATATTGCGCTGATATCATTTCCAGCTGTCTCCTCGTAGATCTACAGTCGTTGATTGACTTACATTCGTTGTGAGATTAACTTTAAATATCTTAATTGAAAATCAAAAGGCAATGTTCGTGTTTTAGATGTGGTAAGAATAAGTAAAAGATGTGCGGCTGTCCGTGACCAGGATAACAGGTGTTCTCCTTCAGTAAATAAATAATAAATATTGGTGGACATTTCACACAGCGCCATCTTCAGCGCCAGCTCCAAAGTAAGCTAAGCATAGCTTGTATCTTAGAAACCAGACAACTGATATAATACTACTATACTTTTTTTGTAAATACATACATATTAACACCCAAACGAAGAACAAAGGCCTCATAGCTCAGTTGGTAGTAACCCTGCCTTTTACGCTGTAGATCGTGGGTTCGATTCCCACACAGGATAAACATTTGTAAGACGAATATAGGTGTTTGTTCTGTCTAGGTGTGTATATATTATATGTACTTATTTACAAAAATTCCCATAATACCAGCAATTTACTTTGCTTTTGGGGGGCTAGATGGCGCTGTGGGAAATGTCAACCAATATTTATTATTATTCAGTTAATTATATCAAGTTTTGTGTTCAGTAAATCCTCAGATTAATACTGTACATAAAGCTCTATATATCTGTTGCTACTCAATTAGTTCTACTAACTGTGGATGTAGGAATTTTTAATAAAAAATATTTTTTTATTTTATTTTATAGAATCGCTTATCTCTCTGAGAGGAATCGCTAATCCTCATAAAATGCCAGTGATAGCTCGGTGGAAACTAGTAATTGAAATTCTAAACAGGTTCTGCAAGAAACGCTTTATTCTAGAATGGTGATTAAAGTAACGCGCGCTCGTTTCCGTTTTAATTCGACTTCTTCTGCACAGTGGTGCGCGTGACGAGTTCGATTCCCGTGGTATTGAAAAAATGTAGTGATATTCGTTAAATGACACAAATACGTTAACCCACATAAAGCGGACAAGGCGAGGTTAGCATAATCTTCTTTATGTGATACAGTTACGGAACGAGCCGACGGCCCACCTGGTGTTAGTGGTAACCTCTGCCCATAACAACCGATGCGACTTGGGTCGGACTTGGTCGGATACCTCCGCTGTTCTGTTAGAAGAGATTTCCTGACTGTGTAAAGCAACTTACTTGAGTCTAATATTGTAATTTATACCGGCGGCTAACCTGTTTATATTGGATACAAACCATAACCTACAAATTTATTAATACATGCAAAACCTTTTAGTTAGACCCCGAGGAGAGCCGGGTGGGTAAATACTAGTTGAATTTGAGTAAAATACGAGGTTATATTTGCATACCAATACGCGGGGTTGAAATTATCATATTTAACACATTTACGGGAAGGAGGCTACTTAGAGAAATATTAAAAAAACATTTCATCTGAACGTGTCTTGCCTTGTCACAGAAATGTCTCATTTGTTAATCAGAGGGAGACAGGAATTCTTACTGAAGTGTTTTTTTTTACCTTTCCGGGGTAGGTATATGTATTGTATATGTTATGGGCCAAGCGATTAGTTGGACATTATACATAATGCCCGGGTAATATGTTTCTTTTTTATGTAATTAAAGTCACGGAACGAGTAAGTGAGGAATAATATATAATGCTTATTTTGTGTCAAATTAACTTTTCAATCAATTAAAAAGTAAGTCCGTAAATCTACCATTTAGTTTAAAAACCTTCACCCGTAGAGTTCATCCGAACATAAAGATTCCTCGGAATTTCCGTACCGAAGAAGACCAGACCGTTTCGGTTCATTCGGGACTTTCTATCCAGACAATAGAGGGCGGAGTCAGGAGTCGTGACTTCAGACGACCACAGAGAACATATCAGCTCCACCACATAACAACACACTTCTCAGAAAACTACGTATGAATCTATAGGAGAATGCAAACAATATTGATACTTAAAGTTTGTCGCAGACGGTTCTAGTGTTGAAGACATGCACGGTTTCGGAGTGAAATTATTCGATTTTGATTCTATAGTCGTAGGGATAAAGCTCATTTGAGATCGGCACACCGGAGTGCACCGTGACACACGGCTCATCTATCCGATGTTATTGGCACGAAGTCGCATATTTGCTCTGCGCTGCACGTTCTGATGACACTGATAAAATACTAGCCGTTTTTCAAATGTCAAAGTTGAGCAACTTTCATGAAAATTCTTTTAAAGTTTGTGGCGACGATTTTTAATTGAGGAGTCGTCGTCAGAATAGGTTTAATTTCGATTCGAATGTGTCCTTTTACATTTGTCGTCTTGCAGTTAGATGTAGCAGTAGAACTCACGCCAGGTTCGTCCGGAGACGTACTGCCACCACGCCCATTTCTGCCGCAAAGAAGTCACGCATTACGTTATTGTGTTCCAGTTTGAAAGGTGGTTGCCGGTGAAATTACATGCACATGAGACATTCCACTTACACATCTCAGAGTTACGGGCGCATACGATGCGACTTGGTTCTTGTCGTACCTGCTAGGGTAAGTCCCAAGTCAAATCTGTTTTTATGGGCCGAGGTTACCACTGATTCATTTCACTAGTTAACTGCAAAGATGCCGTAAACAGTGGTAACCGTTTGTAAACAGTGGTAGAATGGAATCCAATCTCGTTGCCTGAATTCCCAAAGGCCACATTGCTACTATAAAGTTCTATGTTATGGTCGCCTTTCCTCTAAAAAGAATAAGGAAGTTTTCCCGAGTGTTGCGAGTCTTTTCGTTTAAATCTAGTATAGAGCGAACTGTTGTCTATGGGCGGCGGTTACCACTTAACATCAGGTGGGCCATCAGCTCGTTCCCTCACCTTAATAACATACTAAAACTTCACTCGCTCATCCCCTCACATAATAAAACTTCTCTGGAGGTTTATAATGTTAAAAAGTTATATTATCCATAATTAAATAATTTTACATACTAAATATTAAAAAGAAGCAAAAGTTTTTGCGTACGCATCCTATCCTATCCTATAGATAAGCTAGGTTTTGCAAATTAATATAAATACGTATAGGGAACCCCGTGAAACTGCGAACTTAAGACATTAAAATTCATGGCATCTTTTATGATGCAATTTAAAATCGTCTGCCACAGCGAACCAATCACTATTATTAAGCTACAGTACCCAATTTGAAACTTCCAATACGTTTCTAATTGCTGGTATCATTGGCTCCCCGAACAAGTGTGGTGACAGGATCAAACTGAGCTGTACTTGACAGACAACAATTTTTGATTGTAGGACGTGGATGGTTTTCCGTTTTGAGATTTTGATGTTGCGCACAAAGCGAAAAACTCATTACAACTTTGCTTTTCGAACCTCTAGATTGGAAAATCCTATATTCTATTCCTATATCCTCATTTTTCCAAATTTTTGTAAACCACCCAATTTCTAATTAAGAAAAAGGAATATATTTAAATGGAGTAAAATAATAGAGTATAATAATAATAGAATTGAGAAACTATGTGTGCAGTAGTAAAAACTGTGTGGCAGACATCATTAAATACACAAAAGGTACCAGTTATTGGAGTAAGTAGTAACAACAGTACTATATTTCATAAAACTTTATAGTATCTGTCCCATATATATTTTAAAAGTCAATCTCCTACCGTCAGTACGAAGTTTTACTGAAGCAGAGATTAAAATCCACTTCCCACGTAAGACGCGCTCACGTGTGGGGCTTAGGGGATTAATTCCTCCTCAAAAGCGTAAAGTTTCCTCCTATAAATGGAAATAGAGGGTTGAATTACTTGTGGAGTGCTTGTTTAAGCTCCTAAAGTGCTTGGCACAGATTTTGACACCATCGAGAAGCGTTCTATGAGATTTGTAATAATTAGTGTTTTTTACTATTTGACTGATAGTTCTGGCTCATTTTCTAAATGTGCCATTTAATATTCATTTTACCCTTGTTACTCAATATAAATAATGATATTGGTGGACAAATACACAGCACCATCTAGCCCCAAACTAAGCATAGCTTGTACTATGGGAACCAGACAAGTGATAGAATACTTATATACTTTTTATTTATAAATACATATATATAATACGTATTAACACCCGGACACAGAACGGGAATTGAACCCACGACCTACAGCGCAGAAGCAGACGTACTACCAACTGAGACTGTGGGGCCTGTCAATGTTATACTATTTTCGTTATTTATCGCTGCTTCAAATATTGACGTGCACAAATGTGTTTTATCAACTGAAAAACACACACAACTAAAAAAATTATATCGTTATATTTGAAATATCTATTATAGTTAAGTTACATACTGATAACTCGTTATTTTGACGGTTTACGAACACGAATTCTAATTCAACTTCAAAAAAAACAATAGAACAACCAGTTCCGAACAAAAGTCTCGTAATCCGAACAAAAAACAGACGGAACATTCTTGCATTCGAAATTCAAATTGAAACGGTCGAGAATTGGCAGTTGCCGAATCTCATGACCTTCTCCGTGTTCGTGATAGAGGCGCGGGGTCGTCGACCCCAGTGATGCAGATGCGTTCACATGTAGCGTTACAACCTCCCACGTGATCCGTGCCCAGGTCACACGCTGAAGCGATCGCGGCCGGAATCTGTGGCATTCCACTGACTGTATATCTTTTTATATCAGTGTATTTAGTCCTTTTTGTTATAAAAAAAGACAGTGAAATTAAACAAAAAAATTACAGGCACGATGTTACACCTTCACGTCTCAAATTTCACTGGCACACTGTGGTTTTGTCTACTTCAAGTCTGAAATTGGACACTTTAATCTCTATATCTACATATACTCTCTTGACATACAGAGACATGACAAGAGACAGAAATATCTTATTTGGGTCTGTAACAGCTAACTTCAGAGTGTCTAAGATCCCTTCAGAACTCAACACGGCGCCGCGCCGGCGGTGTAGTGGTCCATGCTTCGATTTTCAATCGTGACTAAGAAAAAAAAGGGATGCACGAAACAGGTTACGCTTTCAGAGTTCATGTGCGCAGAACAGAAAAAAAGTAAATTTATAATTTACTTTTATTAATATTATTAAAAAAAATACTCGCTGCCTATCCCTCCGGGAAACAGGCGTGATTTTATGTATGTATGTATTATTTTAAACTACCCGCTCCAGCCTTCAACTTGCGCCAGACCCGATAAGACGTTCGCCTACACGAGAGCCTCTTGCATCGAGTCGCGGTGATTTCAAAACTTTTTGTGTGCCTTCAAATTGGGCGCCTCGTTACCTCGTACATACGTATAGCAAGTCATTTTATTTTCAAAACAATTTATACAAACATGGCATAAATGTTATTACGCTCTGATTGATAAACTATGTTACTTTTATATGGAATGACAGGAGTAAATAACTTTGTAGGCTTTTTAAGTTAATTGTCATAATGTTATTTTCGAAGTGATACTTCTTCAGCGGCGATTACATAATCGATAAGTTGAGAGTAAAATTTTAAGGACGCATCACATTTTGTTACATGAGAGAGAGAAAAGATACGACGTAGAGAGAAATAGAAAGATTTAGCAGAAGTTTTACTTATATAACGTGTACCCGCAATTTTTATTTAGTAGTTTGTCAGTGAGAGATTTGCCTGTTCTGTGATGTGAGCAGATGGCCTACGTGAGCGGTCACCGGACTATAACCACAGCACACAACTTGGGTCCTCACTTATTTAAGGGAAGACCATCTCATCGCATTGTGCCCGTCTTTCTGGTATCTTTGGGGGGGCCACATTGCTCGCATCCGTAGGTGATAACCCTATGAACGTGTCCCCCGGGTGGTGCGAAAGGAGCAATCCAAAGTAGTAGTAGAACTTGTGCTAAGTTCGCCCGGAGAAGTACTGCCACCACACCTAGTAATCTGCTGCCAAGCAGTGATGCACTCGTGTTGCTGTATTCGGGTGGAAGGGAGGGGGTGCCGGTGAAATTGCAGGCGCATGAGACGTAACATCCCCGTCTCGGAGTGATGGACGCTACGCAATGCGAGTTAAGTCATCTCGTAGTTTAAATCATCTCCTAAAAAATACAAATCGCAATTCTGTTTTTTGAACACTCCAATAGAATAGCCAATAATAATAAAACATTGAACGCTTCTACAGATTTATCGGTCCTGTCTGTAGATTTATTTAGAAATGATTAACTGGAATAATATGATTGATGGTTCAGTAAAACCAGGCCTCGCAATTTTATTATCTACGGTACATTTATTTTCAGAGAGAAAGGTTCCATTGCTGATAATGAACAATATTATATTGTTTTCACGAAATAAACTCCCCATGGAGTTGCCATTAAACAAAAAAAGGTCAAACCGCGGATCAAGCGCGGGGACTAAATTAACTTCCTTTTTGTTTTTCGTCATAAGCTGTTCATCAAGAAGATTTCAAAAATGTATAATGTTTGCGAAGCTGATTGCTTCGTCCGAATGGTAGTGCCCGCTACAGGGATTGCTGTAGGTACATAAATAAATTAATATTGATGGACATAATGCATTAATAAATAAATATTGGTGGACATTCCACACAGGGCCATCTAGCCCCAAATTAAGCTAAGCACAGCTTGTATCATGGGAACGAGGAAACTAATATAATAATTATGTACTTTTTCAAAATACAAAAATATATTACTACTATATGCGTCGCAAAAATTATTGCCCTGGGTGTGAGGCCAGTCAAATCGAATAATGCTACTCGTGGAATATATCATATAATAATTGCAAAGGTTTTAATTACGCTATTCACGATAATATATAATATATTCTTATTCTAAAACAAGTTGTCCGCGTCAACTAAGATACACATACATTTAAATAAATGTCCCTGAACTATCAAAGCTGATGATTACACTTATAAAATCACGTAGCTACCTTCAGGCCACTACCGTTTGAAACATAATACGATAATTGAGTATGAAAGATTTTTAAAAGCCATGTCATTTACAAGCAAGTCGGAGTATTACACCATGAATACGTACTAAAATAAGCGTTAACACTGAGACGCGGTGCTAATCAATTTATAAATAATATTTTATGTGGTAATGGGTAAATAATCTTATGGTTCCATTCCCACAAACGTCGGCTCTTGGTGAACAGATAAAAGTTTAATCATTTTTATGTAGTTTAATGTATACAATCCTTGGACACAATTCTTGTATACATTAATGTAATATCTCCTAATGCAGTCTTTGTAGCGAGATAAAATATATAGCTGTTATTTAATATAAGCTTTAAAACACAAGTTATATCAAAATTTATCTTTCGACGATTTTTGAAATATTCGTATTTATTTATTTACGATATAGTTACATCACACAATTTAACAAATATCTTAACACGCATGAAATATACATGATAAATGACATCTCAATCACTAATACAAAACTCAAGTAATATAGAAAACAGCATTGTAGAAATTTAAATTATTTTAAATTTAAATTTAAATAAATCTAACGAGCCTAAACATGATATTATGACTGCTGCAAGGTATTGAGGATGGGTGAGTTGTGCGTTCTGCAGGCGCCATGGTGGTAACATGAGATGCAGCTCACTATCACATTGCTGGCTCATCAGATTTATGCATCAGCTAATTCGGGCTACGAGATCTAATATATCTAATAAAAAACAAACTAACATTAATAACCTTATATTTTGAATTAACTACAAATTGTAGTTGCCAAGCTTTTTCCTTACGATAATATGAAAATAAATTTTTCAACTTCAACTTTGATTTCTCTTACCCGTTATCACCTCAGACAAATCCGTCCACCGCAGAAGACCATCGAATTTTCTCGTATTTGGCTTTGACGCTTAAAAGCTCATTATTTTAAAAGCTTATCTGTAAAACTAAATGTACTGTAGGATACATCGGGGAAACACGAGGGCGGCCATTAGAAAGACTACACCGTTATTGATTGCGCTCACTCGCATTAGTGGTTCGTCATTAGTTAAAGTCCAATTAACTGGTTTAAAGGTGGGTTTCAATTAACAGCGAGCCACCTGGGGCGTTATTCTCGATGGATGACCTCTTGAAAAGTCTATGTATGTATGTTATGCATAAGCTATGGAAGTAAGTCAAAGTCAAAAACTTTATTTCCATAGAATTCATAAAGAAATAGCTTGGAAACGTCAATAATATTCAAAACATAAGGTCACGCGTACTTATCGCTAAGTTTGACGCCTGTCTAAGCCCTATCCGACCCTCTATGGGGAAGACAAGAACAGCCAAGAAACCCCTAATGGAGGGCTTCCTTTTTTTTGCGAGCACGATCCTTGTAACAATATGGGTAAATAGGTATAATAGGTATAATAGGTATAATTACAATAATAAATGATGTATTGTGTTTATATTTGGATTAAATATTTTTTCTCGAGAACACAAAAGTTACGGAAAATCTTTTGAATGGTTCCTGACAAGAAGCCTTTTTTAAGTTGCATTGAATTTTTGCCATTTGTTTGCGATCTGTCAAATTTATCGAATCCATCGTCTCTCTAAAGTCCATGCTTGCACGGCTTTACTAACATAATGTGCTTTTAACAGCCCGAACATTTTATTAATTTTCCACCAATAGTTTCTGAAATAACATTAAGTTTATTCAAATATTTTATTGTTTTTTTAATTTACGTGTATCGTTCTCGTCTTGGTAGAAATTATTTAAGTAAATTTTATGTCCCTCTGTGGGCCGGGAATAGCACCCCTGGCCCAATATAAATCAACAGAGGTATTCTCAAATATGCTAAGATGCCATAAAGGGGTCCTAGCTATAAGTCCTGACATATACTTCACGTGACAGAGCAATATTCGATGCACACTCATTATTCTGCTCTCAGGAAACGTGATGTCAAAGAACAAAACTCAGCAGAAGCGACACATCTTTTTATGACATTTTTTCTTTTATTTTCCTGGAAGTAACTATTAACCCTTTGACATAACCAGTGCTAAGTAATCATGATTTTTTTTTCGTGGTAGTCGCATAAAAACAGATGTTAGACGAGTCTAACGCAATCCTGTTATATGTTAAATAACAAGCTAGAGACTTGAATCTTCAAACATATCTTGAGAACTAAATGACATGATTCGTACCATACGTATATTATGTGTCTCTTATACCTAATTAAGAGAAGACCTAAGTAAAGCTTTTCCCGCATAGATACCGCTTAGCATCAGCTGCTGAACAGCTGGTATACTCAGTGTAAAAAAAAAGGTAAAAGTGTCACATCTATTCTATTATTCTATGACTCTATGTTAACTCAGCATTGGTCCAGATCATATCTCTGTACACTCTAGGGGTGCGCACACGGCTACACGACTCGTTAAACAAATCCAACTTGTTATGTGAGTGTACTCCATGCAAAGGTTGCCTGGAAGAGATCGCTTTAGCGATAAGGCCTCCCATTATTCCACGAATTTTATTAGTTCTCCTATGTGATGTTTTTCATTTTATATTTTAGTGTATACAGTAAAGAATTTATCTATCCATCTATCTAGACTAGCGAGAGTGAGAGACTAGCAGAGAACAACTTAGATCCTACGTTGTATAGTCAAAACTATATAATTTAATAAAACCCAGCTATTTGGAGTCCCATTTGAGAGTCCCACCTGACGCGTGCTTAAGTTAATTATTCCCGTCTGCCCCCACCCTCCACGAGATGCCAGATGGTAATAGTTACCGACCCTCCCAGGGTAATTAACTATATGCCCTCGCGACGGACGAGTATCATGTAGATTTACCTCGAGAGAGAAAATAGTAAGCGCTCTGTCTTTAATAATATTAATATTGGTGGACATTTCACACAGCGCCATCTAGCCCCAAACTAAGCATAGCTTGTACTATGGGAACGAGATGTCTGATAAATACTTTTTGAAAACACATCTTAACACCCAGACATAGAACAAACATCTATGTTCGTCACGCAAATGTTTGTCCTGGGTGGGAATCGAACCCAGGATGAACAGCTCAGAAGGCCCACTGTACCAACTGAGCTGTGAGGCCTGTTAGGCCTGAGGCTTTGAATTCGATTATATATTAATTGGACAGTCCATTTCTACATTATGAGTAAATATACTCATTTTTAGAAATGAAATACTGCTACTCAATTACAACATTGACTGGCCTAACAAATAAAGAATATTTGTTATGTATTTATTATGTGTCTGGGTATGTATTATGTACAAATTTGTATATTATTTATGAAAACTGAATAGTTGCTATTATTATTTTATTGTAATATCCTATACTTGTGTTACTTGTGGAAGGAACTAGCCAACCACAACACAGGGAATCCTAGTGTGGGGGCTAGTGCAAATTCTTGCACTGTTATTCAGTCTTATGAATTACTGAACTATCAATCTATGATATTATTTAAGTGAATCGATGTCATTGTCTTTTGTAAGAAATAAAAAACATTACAAAAAAATCTTTACAATTAAGTATCAGTCGAATTTATAAGTTTGTGAAATTAAGTTAGTTTTAAGGAAGTATAAACAAGCAACGAAGATCAAGCATTCTCTGTAACAAGCTTTAAATAATGAAAACATGAGCTGTTTTGCCGTAATTTATTAAGACAAGTAACATTTACGTTTTGCATTTTAGTAAATTTTAGGTTTAGTAATTCATTGCACACTAAATATAGCGAGTTGTGGGCGAAACTAACTCGGTCCGGTTCTTAGGTAGCTGGGGCTCTATTCTCACAATAATGACAACCATTTCAACAAAAAGCTTCTACATTTTTAATGTAAATAAGTTATAAATAATAATATTGGTGGACAATTCACCTAAGCATAGCGTGTACTATGAAAACCAGACAAGTGATAGAATACATATATAATACCTTGCTTGTAAACATACATACAATAACATATTAACACCCAGACACAGAACAAACATCTATATTCGACACATAAATGTTTGTCCTGGGTGGGAATCGAACCCACGACCTGCAGCACCGAGGGCAGAGTCACTACCAACTGAGCTTTGAGGCCAGTCAAAGTTATGGAACGAGCAAGATGGCGCAACTGATGTTAAGCGGAAAAAGCGGACTTTGGATCCTCTCCTACTTAAATATGGGAAGATGGCATCGCATTGTTAACTTTGCGACATAAACCACAAAAGAATTTGAAATATCAAATAATGGATTCACATTATCCCATCCAATATTTAGAGGTATGTCGGATGTTCGTTCGAAATCGGATCACTTACCGTATTATATTTGAAATCTCATTCCATCGCAATAGTAATGAATGTCGACTAAGCGAGGATTGGACCGCAGTTTATCAAGAATAAATATCAGTGAGCTAAACTAATTAACGCTTTTGCCTAAACACTTCCGTCTTCAGATAGAAGCTTTGCATAACAGTCTATGGTTTGGTAACCACAAAATACATTAACACATTTTCAATATATAGATAGCTTTAGTGGGAAACTAAACCTGATTTTAAGTAATCAAATAGTAGTTAAATCGTTTTTAAATTGGTTGATAAAATCTAAGAACATCTATAATAAAAGAAATAAATAAATATTGGTGGACATTTCACACAGCGCCGTCTAGCTAAATAGCTTGTATCAGTGGAACCTGACAACTGATAAAATACTTATACTTTTTTTGTAAATACGTACATTTTAACACCCAGACACAGAACAAACATCACAGTGGGAATCGATCCCACAACCTACAGCGCCGAAGGCAGAGAGGCAACCAAGCTGTGAGGCTGTCATATTGTTCGATTATACTATTTTGAATTTTCATTGTTTGATAAGAAGTGTTTATTGATGCCATATATAATTTCTGCTTATTAATAGAAAGAAAGAAAGAAAGAATTAATTTATTTACACAAAATGTACAATATAAAAAAAATAAAAAAGACAAAGACATACGAATTATGATCGTTGTCGCGTAAATATATTTGTATTAAAAGTCCCGAGCTCATCGTGTGCTCAGCATGTTACAGCGCTGATTTTTAGCACTGGGCATAATACGAGGTATGGTGTAGGAAAAAACAGTAAACACTATAAATTTATTGGCATACCACACGCCTTTGTTATAGAATTCGACACGAAAACCGATTAGTCTCAGCTGAAACATGATGCTCACAGTCAAAATAAAGACTTGCGACAAAATGATTGACCTCCATTTAAAACATTCCAATAATTGTTTTAGGCCATACCAGGGACTCAGTTAGCTGGGTAATCTGTAATGGAGCGTGGTGGCCTGGTGGTACTGACCCCGAGATTCAATCCGGAGGTCACCGGTTCCAATCCCAACGAGCACCTATGAGTTTTTCGATTGAAAGATTTATGTGCGCAAAACCACATTCTCAAAACGGTGAAGGAAAACATCGTGAGGAAACCGACATGTCCTAGAACTAAAAATTCGAAGACGTGTCAAGTGCACGAAAGGAGTCTCTTTGAGGCGCACTTAAAATACTTTCACCACACTGGTTTCTAGAGAACCAGTGACTGGAGTAGAATAGTCACCATGTCCAAGTGAAAATGAATAATTTTATAATAAACCATCGTTTCACTGCAAAATACGAAGCCTGTACGAGACCCGACATAACTTTTACGAGGCAAACGTAACGTCTGAAAGGCCGCAGTTCGCTGATGGCATTAGCGTGGCGTTTTATTTTTTCCAAAGTTCGTGGAATGTCGGGGTCCAGCGCTTTGAGACGCCGTCTGTCATTGTGTGGTTTGTTTTAGCTCGTAACTCGTGAGGAATCAATAGCGGCAGCTTATGTAACCAGACGGCACCCAGGTTCCCTGCTGATGAATATATGTATTTGGGAGGAAGATAAATGTATTATGCAGGGTATGGCCAAGCGAGTATATTATATAATTCGGATTTAGGGCTATCCCAAATTTTCATTGGTGAAGATGTTTTTCTATGGTTTAAAACTTTTGTATACTGTTATGGGGTTTATGTATTCTATAGCAGCATTCCTAGGACATCTTGTTACTTATATACATATACATTCCTCGTGAATCGGTATATCTATTTGTAAAAACTTCACAGCTCAGTTGGTAGTAACTCTGCCTATTGCGCTGTAAGCCGTGGTTTCAATTCCCAACCAGGACAAACATTTGTTTGAAGAATAGATATTTGGTTTGGTTTTAATATGTATAAATATGTATGTTGTTGTCTGGTACCCTTATTACAAGCTATGCTTAATTTAGGGCTAGACGACGGTTTGTGCAATGTCCACCAACACGTAATTTGTAGATAAATGTATTATTAGCTGCCCCCCGCTGTTACTCGCTGTGAATAAGTCATCCCAAGGAAACATCGCACTTCTCCGGGATACTTACCAGGCTATAATCTATGCCAAATTTAATCCGGATCCTTTCAGCCGTTCTGATATGATTTATAATATTAAACTGTAGCATTTATAATATAGTAAGTATAAAGTAAGATTATTTATCGAAATCAAGTTTGATAAAATATATATTAGATTTAGCAATGGCCATATCTTATTCCTACAAATCATTACCAAATATACCTACAGCAATAATCTTCAATCTCAAAGTACGGCTGAAGATCGAAAACCAGTCCCACCAATTAAATCAGATTACAGGAACAAGACAGAAAATAAATGAGAGCCGTAGAGATCACGACCCGATGCGAAATTACACCACTTCCTAGCAGACGTAAATTGCCTTATTATTTCTCCCGATCATAAATAAATAAGGCCAAACCACAGCCCACATTCTTTACCAGACACGGGACCCGTTTTATGTACCAGTCTGCAACTCTTCATAGAATAACCATTTTTTAAGTGTTTTATGTTATCTTCAGAAATTTAAGCAGAAAAAACTCCATAGGTTATCTTTCACTTATGTGGTAAGATTTTGAGGGCTACCAAACTTACATAAGTCTAGGAAAAAATAGTTTACAAAATTGTAAAATAATTTTGTTTTTTTTTTGTATGTCAGGTTTATAACTGTGTATAGATCTTAAAAAATCTCTCACTAATTAAGAGATGTATAAGATTAATTAAGATTATTAAGAGATGTATGTCTGAGAAATATCGGATATTTTTAAAATAGATACTAAAGATACAAGACTAAAGACGCAAAATTAAGTTTAGAGTTTCTCATGTATCTTTAAACCAGATTTCCTTAAAGATAATATCATATCTAAGATACGTCTATCTAATCCGTCGCGTTCATGAAATGGGCACAATAATATTAACAAAATCTCAGACTAACGAAATAGTTATCGGCGTCTTTGTGTAACGGCCTAAGTGGCCTTGGCAGACCGTGACTTCTCACACAGAATATACCGCAGTGAGTATGCGCAAGCGCACCAACGCACAACTAACGAAAACAAGAATAGGAGCATGTAGAAACGGTTTAAAAGGAAACTGCAGAGTTGCGGATAGATGAACTGAGGAGGACAGTAAGAGTGAAATAAATAAAATGATTATTTTTTGTGTAAATTTTGTTATATGCTTGTGTTAAATAATAATTTCAACTATTAAGTTTTTTTTATGATCATTTGGTGGCGGAACGAGCTGACGGCCCGCCTGATGTTAAGTGGTAACCGCCGCCAATAGACAACAACAATACGACTCAAGTCCTCTCCACCAAAGTACGAGATGACCTAAGAAAGCCGTATTACGTTGCGTCCATCACCCCGAGACGGGGATGTTACGTCTCATGCGCCTACAATTTGCATTTTGCATATTGACTTCTACCTTTGCTTCCCATTCTGCTTACTCTTCTTTTATCTGCTTTGCGTTTCTTTCTACAAACACATACTGTTCTGGTAGTTTTTTCATTAAGTAAGATGTAGATACTAAGCCTGAGACATTCCTTTCTACAGGTTCTTTACTCCTTTGTTATAGGTCAATGTTTCATCTAGACTTCACATAGATGTGGCCGTAACCGACAATTTTGAGAATTTTATTCGCGTGAGGCTGTATCATGTATCCGGGCTGACCAGTCGCAAACTCTTGTGAAAATATGACATCCTTAACAATGAAGTCGATATAATTTTCCAAAGAATTATGAAATATTATTTATTATTAAATATTGATGGATATTTCACACAGCGCCGTCTATCCCCAAAGTAAGCTAACTAAATAGCTTGTGTCATGGGAACCAGACAACTGATATAATATAGTTTATACATTTTGGCAAATACATACCTATAATACATATCACCACCCAGACATAGAAGAGACCTCTATGTTCGTCACACAAATGTGTGTCCTGGGTGGGAATCGAACCCACAACCTACAGCGCAGAAGGCAGGGATATTACCATCTGAGCTGTGAGGCATGAATATATGTGAGCTCATTTGAAGAGCAGTCATCATTCGTCCAGATCATTTATGGAAAGGTTTTAGGTGACAAATAAAGAATACATATCTATCAGGTGTATATAATGTATTTTTGAAAACAAAAACTTTATTTCCTTGAATAATTCATGAAAACATCAATTTCTATAAAAACAAATTACCTTTAAGAAACCATAAACATTTGTGGGAAAGAGCAGACAAAAAAGAAACTATTTGTTTCACAAACTATTTTCAGTGTATATCATTGATCTCAGGCGTTTTCGCGTATACCGTTATTAGTTACAATAAAGTGTCTTGAGGTGGTATAAATATTTAGCTAGCAAATACCTCATAAACTAACTTCTAAAATAACTTTTTTATAATGCTGATAAACATTACGTTACTCATTTTGTGTAATACATTTTAAATCGGCTCAGCTAGAATCATCGTTTCAAATTTCAACGGATTCAAATATTAGGTGCTTAAGACATGGGAAACTCTAATTCCATTAATATATTCATTGTTATTACACGGCCTATAACCGCGGTATCTAGGAATACAATCGCGAGAACTTCGCTGATTGTGTTCTGGCAGCGCAGGCGATACCAGCCCTTACAATCATAGGAATAAAGAATAGTTTCGCGTGAAATAATTCCGCGAAGGTTAGGCTAGGCGGGGTGTACGGTCACGGGAGTAGTTCTTGGCGTAACAATTCGACTCGCTACACTTGTTGTAGACGAGATTTGATATTTGGGGTTCCGTGGACGTTGACCTTGTGAAGTCATATGATTGGTAATAGAGCGTGGTGGTCTAGCGGTACTGACCCCGAGTTTCAGTCCGGATGTCGCCGGTTCAAATCCCGACGTGTACATATAAGTTTTTCGATTGAAAGATTTATGTGCGCAATACCACGTTCTCAAAACGGTGAAGGAAACGGAGGATGTCCTAGAACTTTTTAAGTTCTAACTTAACTTTTTTAAGTTCGAAGACATGTGTCTAGTACACGAAAGGAGCCTCTTTGAGGCGCACTTAAAATCCTTTCACCACACACTAGTTGGAAAGAGCCAGTGACACGAATAGATAGATAGATTGGTAATAACAGAGTTCCTGTTAACTTCATACTAGTTTTTGTATCAGTGGAAACAATGTGCAGAATTTATTAAGTAAGTATTCCCCCCAACACACCTATTTCATCGCAAAGCTTAAGTATTTGTACTTGCATTGTTGTGTTAGGTGTGGGTGTTGGAGATATTACAAAGGCACCTATGTCTCATATTCATCTCTCAGATATAATAGCGTACTCTTCCCGTAAGAGATGACTTAAACTTTCAACAAATGCCAGATTAAAATTGGATATAAAATAGCAACTCATTTAGTTTCATTTCACAAATTACTTAAATATAAAACCACACCAGTTCACATACCTGGATTGCTCAGCTGGATTTAAATGCTGGACAATACTGATTTTTGGTAGGACTAGCTTGTTCCTACTCGCAAAAAGCAGAATAAAAAAATGATTCGTCTAGCTATATCCTTCAATCCAAAATATATTATAGTTACTACCGTCACTGGCTCTCTCGAACCGGTACGGTGAAAGCCTCGAAGAGGCTCTTTTCTGCACTAGATACTTCTGTCTCCAAATTTTGTTTTGCTAGAACACGCTGATTTCTTCATGATCTATAGCTTCACTGTTTCGAGAACGTGGTAAAACCCACAGTTTCTTTTAGTATGTAGTTACTGACAAATAGATGTTTGCGGAACTTTACTAAATATTTAGGTATTCCGCTTCGAAGTTTCCCTGAGCTCCTTATTTATTGAGAAGCTTCCTAATTCCCCTCAGAACTAGGGAGTACCTCATAACCGCTAGGAGTTCCTTATAACTTTGGTTTTCCTCTAATTTGTGGTAAAACAGTTACATGGATTGTATAAATATACTTATATAAAGGCAGAGCAGTAGAACTCAGTCCAAGTTCATCCGAGGAAGTACTGCCACCATGCCCATTTCTGCCGCCAAGCAGTAACGCATTCGCGTTTCTGAGTTTCGGTTTGAAAGATGTGATTGGCGGTGAAATTACAGTCACTTGAGACGTTCCGCCTACACGTCTCAGAGTTGCGGGCGCATACGATGTGACTTGGGCCTTGTCGTACCTAGTAGGGGAGGACCCAAGTCGCATCGGTTGTTATGGGCAGAGGTTACCACTTTACACCAGGCGGGCCATCGCGTCGGCTCGTTCGGCAACTGTATGACATACAAAAAAATAGTATAGTAATAATCCATCCGATCAACTTAGAAATATGAAACTGAAGATAAATCTCCAAATTACTTGAGTAACTGAACACCACAATGTTGCAACAATGCGTTCGACCCAAAACAATGCGAAGAAATTGGACACCGGGTCGTTACAAATCATGGGTTTTGAACTTGTTACAATAACAGAGTTCCAGAACATAAACAAATTAGCACACTACTGATGTATGTTTTATGTGACAGAAGCAGCGAAACGAGCTGATGGCACACCCGATGTTAAACAGTATCTTTTGCCCATAAAAACATCTATAAGAATTAAGTCTTACCTAAGTATGAAGATATGAAAATTAAATTGGATAATGAATTTTGATTGCGTTAATTACTGAAATTTTTGATCTTGATTTTCAAGCTCAAACATTACGGCATCCAAAATGAAGCGACTGACCTAGTAAAGTCGTATAATAGAATTCAAAACAATTTATTGGTGGTGAAAGGACTACAGGTTCCATTATTGTCACGTGACCTATTTGTGTTTCTGGTTTATGTAACGACATCCCTTTTTGTTAAAAATCTCATAATAGTGCATTTAGCTTACTAAAACCATGAAGATAATCAAACAGTTATTTAGTTGACCGGCCTCACAGCTCAGTTGGTAGTATAGTAACCCTGCCCTCTTACTCTACGTCGTGGGTTCCATTCCCATCCAGGACAAATATCTGTTTGACGAATGTAGATGTTTGTTCTGTGTCAGGGTGTCAAGTTTGTAACTATTTAAAAAAAACAGTTTTCTGTTTCCCATGATACAAGCTTTGCTTTAGCTTACTTTGGGGCTAGATGGCGCGGTGTGAAATTTCCACCATTGCTTTAGCTTACTTTGGGGCTAGATGGCGCGGTGTGAAATTTCCACCAGTTAAAACGATGTAATATAGAATAAGCAATGTCGTTAAAAATTTAAAAGACATCAAGTGATTTCATCTCGTTCTCAATGTCAAATATAGGGCGGTGTCCTTGCAAGGGAACGCAAAAACCCGGTACAGAGTAGATGTCTGCATCCGTTTCGTCATTATTACAGTAGAAAGTTGACGGCGGGCGGCTGTGAGTAGGGTTGCCAGGTCTTAAAACCTAAAAGCCGAACAGACCAGCTAGTTTAACCGGACAGACCAGCTGGTCTTACTGGCTTTTTTACCCAAATGTCTGGCTAAACTAGCTAGTTTAACCGGACATTTGGTTAAAAATAGCCGGACATTAAAAGTTTTAAGTTTTAGCATAACAAGTTTTTTTTAAAGTAAATCAATGCTTTTTCATCATTTACCATAAAAATCTTCTTAAATTGTAATGACACACCAATAAAATTTAATGAATAAGCCTTATTTATACCAACATATGAGAACTTAAAAAGAAATAGGTAAATTTAAAAAGCCTAACAAAAGCCAAAAACCAACTAATTTGGCCGGACACGCAACCAAAAAGCCTGACTGTGTCCGGCTTTATCCGGACGCCTGGCAACACTAGCTGTGAGTCACTGGCGGCGCACGGGATATCTACCTCAAGTGAGCAGCCTTGGTGGGATATCTACCTCAAGTGAGCAGCCTTGGTGGGATAGAACATGTAGGTGTCTATGTACATTACTACCACAGCCAATTCATTTTAGCGTCTTCGACAGAGGCAAACCTTATAATTAAGAAACAAAGCATTTCCCTTGGTATAACTATAAAAAGCGACTTACATATTATACCTGTTCTAGGTATAATATATAATTATTATTATTACGTTATTATATTTTTATTTATTTTTTATTTTTGTTATTAATTATTATTATTATGTTATTATATTTTTTTATGTGATGGAATATCTCACGTGCCTGTTATTTCACCGGCAACCATACCTTTCAAACCGGAACACAGTAAGGTTGTTAAGAATGCGTTACTGCTTGGTGGCAGAAATGGGCATGGTGGCAGTACTTCCCCGGACGTACTTGGCGTGAGTTCTACTGCTCTTCGATCAGTAAATTGATTGCACCTACAAAAATCGACATGAAGTAAATTTTTAATTTAATGCAAATTGAGATCAGAACTAGTCTAGAACTAGAACTAGAAAGTTTCTATCCACGTGAATTTCCTACCGAGGTGGCCTAGATCTGTGGATTACTTCAACGAGATATCCGCGGAGACTGCACGCTGTTATCTTTATCATTGGCCCATTCCACTTATCTTGACATGATGGGTAAATGCCGGTTCAGATGGACGCACGGAGCGCAATTTCTTTATGGGACTATTTAGCAAAGCGTACGCCATCCCGCGACCATCTGAACTTTCTCTTAGTGTTCGCATTACTCTACTACTAGGGTTGTTGGCTCTCGCGTATAAATGTGGTGTAAGGATTAAAGTGCGTCTCTACGTGACTCCTTTTGTGCACGAGAAACATGTCTTCGAACTCGGTTCTGGGTTATGTCCTCCGTACGATATTTTCCCTCACCTTTACAGTATTACGCACAGATTGTTATAAAGTTAAAGAACTCATTGCTGCACGTTGGGATATGAACCAGCGACCTCCGAATCGAGACTCGAGACTGCATGTGGTCCACCACGCTCTTTTCTCTGAAATATATGTAGATCACCATAAGAAAATAACGAGCGAACAAAACGACATTCCTTCCCGCAAAAATAAAATGGCCACTTATAAAGAAGAATTTAATTTAAATAGCTTTTTCTGAAACATTATAATTACATGTATTATGAAGTCGGTAACTCGGCTACCTGGGTCAGACAGCTACATTATAACAGTTATAAAACGTAATTTGCTTGTATGCTTTAATGTTTTCCATTAAAAGGGATCGCGGTACTATTTTTATTAACTGGCCTCTCAGCTCAGTTGGTAGTAACCCTGCCTTCTGCGCTGTAGGTCGTGGGTTCGATTAACACCCAGGACAAACATTTATGTGACGAACATTAATGTTTGTTCTGTCTGGGTGTTAATATGTATTATGTGTATATATTTACAAAAAAGTATATAGTATTATATCAGTTGTCTGGTTCCCATGATACAAGCTATGGTTAGCTTACTTTGGGGCTAGATGGCGCTGTGTAAAATGTCCACCAATATTTATTTATATTTATTTATTTAGGAGGCAGTTTAATAAAGCGAATCTATTGTGGTTTACCAGGGTTGTCGAACTTCGGACACAAATTGAACGGAATGATATAAAACTTTTTTAATATATCTCTTTCGTTCGTCCCAACCGGTCTTGTAAATATTTGATAGCTCTTAAATATAAGCCTGATTTATTTTAAACTACTTTTTGGGGGGCCCACGTTGCTCGCGTCCGTAAGTGATTACCCTCTGAATCCCTACACGTGTCCCCCGGGTGGTGCAAAAGGAGTAACCCAAAGTAGCAGTAGAACTTGTGCCAAGTTCGCCCGGAGAAGTACTGCCACCACACCTGGTAATCTGCTGCCGAGCAGTGATGCACTCGTGTTGCTGTGTTCCGGTGGAAGGGAGTGGGTGCCGGTGATATTGTCATCCATCGTCCATCCCCGTCTCGAGGTGATGGACGCAAAGCAGTGCGACTTGAGTCATCTTGTACTATGGAGAGGAGTGGTATTGCTGTTGTCTATGGGCGGCGGTTACCACTTAACATCGGGTGGGCCGTCAGCTCGTTCTGTCACTAATATGATATAAAAAAATGTAGACGTGTTCTAAGATTAGCACTTGCCAGTACGAAATATTTATTACCATTACCATAACATTTTTTCTCAAATCGAAGCCTATAAATGTTTTCACAACCCTAAAAGCAGCAAAAGCGACCGGTCCTCAAATCCGGTTGGAGCACAATGGTCTATCTATTACTGGCCGTAGGCGGGTCTATTTTAACACACCATGCCACTAACCTTGCTTTAGTAGGCTTTTGTTCTATTCAATGTATCTACAAATGATATCTACTTACTTGGTACTCATAATTGTTAATAAATTCCAATAAGCAGCCACGATACTTGTGCCTTACTACCCCCCCACTTGGTATAACATCCTCACGGTTCTGTGTATATAATCAAAAAAATATCGGTCTAATGTATGCACTGGAATATAAAACTGGCAACTCGCGCCAACCTACGCTTATAATAATAATAATTATTATTATTATATTATTATTATTACACTTTAGACTACTTTAGACTCTTGTGGAATATAATTAATTAAATATACCTAATTAAATTTTGACATATTGTATCTTGTATTTTAGTTCAAAGCTTAAATTGTGTGTACTTGAAATGTTGCGTGCTGTAAAGCGGACTATGGGGGAGCCTATTATTAATTGTGAAAGACATGTATACCCATTTTCGCAATAAATTTATCTGAATCTGAATTATTCGGAACTTGTGCTTATCGATTACTAGTCGATACGAAAACTACGAAAAGTATAAAAAGACAGTACGGACTGCCTGTGCCAATTGCCTGCTTGAATGAAATCGATAGAATTAAACGCTCACTAAATGATTTAGGTTTTTACAGAAAACAAGATCAAATCAATTGCAAATCTAATTACCAATGTGGCCCGAATTGACACGTTGTAATATTTGAGAGTTACAGACTCGTACATCTTATATGGAACAGGTTTGGAGTCAACGACCCCGGCTGATTGAGATCACTTATAAATTGTATATAAAGTGTATGGTACATTGGGTGCGTAGACCGTTCCACTTTCTAATGATTGATGCTGCAGAGAACAAAGGAGATTAATGATACTCAGCTTTCTTTACATAGGGAGTAAAATAACTTTGAGACTCACGGAAGTACGTACATCAGTAAACTATCAGGGTACAACAAAAACGTATATAAATTTACCTATATTTCATCAAGAGATGTTTTATTTTATTTTTATTTATTTATTAACAAAATCCACAGCTCTTAACTAATACATGTTTATCTTATATACTGAAAAAAAAAGCCAATTATGGATTTACATTTTGCGGATCGTAATAATATGGTTAATCGACGACAGTGATAAACTAATACAACATATCAATATCATTTAATGCGTGTGTGTGCGTGTGTGTGTGTGTGTGTGTGAGCGTGTGTGTGTGAGCGTGTGTGTGTGTTTGTTTTACCCATCAAGTTCAAATTTATAAATGTAGATACACAGAAATTGCAAGAACTGCGACACATTTTAAATGAATTATATTAATTTTAGAATTTCCCTTTTGAAAATAGCTTTGCTGTACAAGAAAATATCGACAGATTGAAACAATTTGTTATAAGATGTATGCAATCTACTTATAACTGAGTTTTGTGCGTAATTTGTGTTACAGTATTTAACTGCAAATAATTTTGCATGTCTTGTTCTGGTTTTTGGACAGTAAAAACACAAAATCTTTTCTATCAATTCTTGACAGTCTATATAGCCATTACACAAACCATGCAGAAAAGACATGTCACACAGAACACGACGATTTTGCAGTGTTGTGAGTGCAGTGTGTTTTCTTGTGTTTTTCTAACATTTATGGTAATAAAAAATAAACTAACAAATATACAAATTAATTTATTATGTAATATGGGTAAGTAACAGATGGCTACATCATACTTATTTTTACTTCCCACTTAAAATGTTAGCTACGCGTATGAAGTTACATATCACTTGGTGTTACCCCGGATTTATTCTGTCGCAGGTAGAAATAATACGCACTTATATTATATACATAAAACAAAAATAAAAAAAAACTTGTCGCACAATTTGTTGCCCTGGCCGGCTTCGATCCGAACACTTCGCTTTACAGGCAGGGTTCTGCCATCTTTGCTATCCTGGCAATTGGCAAAACCCTGGATTTATATCAATGGATAATAAATCAAAATATATTAAAAGAACATTTCACACAACGCCATTACTTTCAAATTAAGCGTAGCTTGTGCTATGGAAACCAGACAACTGACTAAATACTTACAAAAAGTAACTAATTATTCAGTAAACAGATACGTACCTATAGTACTAGATACAGTAACATCTATGTTCATCATATGTTTGTCTGGGGTGGAAATCGACACCACGACCTCAGCGCAGAAGGCAGAATTACTACCAACTGAGCTGCGAGGATATAAAACAAATTATTTTCTCACATTTCTTATCAATCCGTATTTCTTGATCGCGTCCATAATGGCTTTAAATTACCGTATAAGGCGGGTGCTATATGGAAATTAGGCGATGCATATATAACACAAACCACGGAATGGTCTAGTCGTGGTGAGATAGCGCACGAAGTAGCTAATTGCTACCTGAAAATGAGAGAGAGATTAAAGGTAGTAAGCTCTCGTATTACTTTATAGATTCATATGATTTTCTCAAAATGATTTGATTTAATAGAATATAATAAAAGTCATGTAATGTCTTAATAAATTAACTTCAAGAACTAAATTATTTTAATTATAAACCATTTATGTATGGATATGTAAAACACAAATGGCTCGTAAGTACTTACATATGGTTTTAAGTGCATTGGCTACAAGTGATCTCAGTTTATAGTGCATGAAAGGAGCCTCTTTGAGGTTTAGTTGAAATCCTTTTACCGAACTGGCTCAATAGAACCAGTGACTCGGCTTGTATCTAGTGTAGTAGGGGTATATAATTCAAGTCAAGAAGTTTTGTGATTCTGAAATTAATAAATGAATAAAGACTAATTATAATACTAATTATAGTAAAAACATTAGTTACTTATTGTAAAGTGTAAACAAATACAAAATAAGTACATTAAAATATACAGCCTCTTAATGCTGGATTATATTATATGCGGTATGTTAACTCCACATAGGTTGCAGGATAACCACAGCAAAAGTCTTTGGGCCAAAACAAAAAAAACAGACGTCAGAAAATATAAAATGTTCTAATTTATTTCGTATCAAGAGCTATTCATAAGTAAATCAACACTTGGGTAGTTACAAAAACTATATTCATTGCCCGTTCGGTGTTTCATAGTTCAAGTCTTTGCTACAATTGCAGTGCTAAATCACCAAGCACACATGTCCTTTATAAAAAAATAGCTTTGATTCCTAGCATATCTATTTCCGGGATAAAAGGTATACTCCATGCTCTCATGCAAAAAAACGCTTCTTGCATAATCCAAAATATTTGTATATATATTCCTATGTATTATATTCCTATATTTTATATTATATTCCCAAAATAATTTATAATCAAAATGTTTTTTTATGCGTTTGTCTTTTGCCGCGTAAAAACTTACAAACACAACTTTGGGTTTACAATAATAGTAGGTATGAATTCCTCGGCAGCGTGCTAAGCGAACAATGATATTGCATTTCCATCAGATAAAGCGGGTGCTTGGTGCTTACAGCCCACACAAACCGGTGACAATGCCTAGAAGCGCACTGCAGACTCACGGCCTCGCGTTCAGATGACTAGCAGGACTTACAGCCGCGGTAGACCAACTGCCTCCTGACTGCGAGACAACTGCCAAACTGCCAAATTGTAAAGCAGATTGAATGCGGTCCTTTCTACTGACGGACAGAGTATTTGCGGTAGCCTGCGGTTTCAAATAATAATATTCCCCAGTCGGCTATACGGTGTGTCCCGCGATGAATTGCAGCTCCGAAAGCGGTGAAACTAGATAATAATAATAATAATAATGGTGGACAACTGTACAGATGGTTCTCCTCTTATGTCCGCAACCGGTGTCAAACAGTTGTACTCAATGGTTATTCTTCCTCACCTTTGTTTATTCCTTCTGGCGTTCCGCAGGGCTCCCTTCTGGGGCCCTTACTTTTTATAATTTTTGTTGACGATATCGCGTCGTGCTTTATACACTCAAAAATTTTTCTATACGCGGATGACATGAAAATTCTACATCCTATCAAATGTTCTCAAGACTCATACCACCTACAGGACGATTTAGATAGATTTCAACAATATTGCATCTTAAACAAATTACAACTAAATATCTCCAAGTGTTATGTTTGCACATTTACCCGTAAACCTAATGCTTTGAAATTTAACTACAAGCTCAGTAATACAAATTTAACTAGAGTAAATACAATCAGAGACTTAGGTGTCCATTTCGATAACAAACTCTTATTTGATGACCATATTGACGTCATAGTCAAAAAGGCATCTAAGGCACTCGGTTTTATAATGAGGATGTCTTCTGAATTTTTGAACATGAAGACGTTCAAAATCTTATATTGCACATACGTACGTAGTCACCTTGAATACGCCTCCCAGGTATGGAATCCGCGCTACGATACGTACGTCTTACGCCTAGAACGCATTCAAAAACGGTTTATGAGATATATTCAGTTTCGCGCTAAATTATTCTTACCGGACTATAATGCACGATGTCGTAAGTTTCATCTCCTACCTCTCCAAAAAAGGAGAGAAATAGCCGATCTCTCATTCTTATTAAAAATAGCGAACGGTGCGGTGGACTGCCCGGAGCTTCTTGAGCAATTAGGACTGCAAGCAAATAAAATATCTAGTAGAAAGCCGAAAATCCTTCATGTTCCGTTGGTAAAGACTAATTATAGGCAGAACTCTTTTATCTTAAGGGCAAGCAGATGTTTTAATAACTTAACCAGAATAGCAGATATTGACTTATTTAATACTACTACAATTCAACTCAAACGTCAAGTTAGCAACCAATTTTTCTCGTTCTGAATTATTATACTATTTATCACTTCATTTAATTTAATATAACTTATCTTTGTATCTACAACTTTAACTTATATATTTTTTCTTATATACTTATCTGTGGAATCTTTTAATTAGCCATTAGTCTTTAATTTATTAACCTATTTATATTAGTTAGCTGTAAGATTTCCTAAAATTGTAAAAATAAATAAATAAAATAAAAACTCACACAGCGCCATCTAGCCCCAAACTAAGCTTAACTTGTACTATAGGAACCAGACAACTGATATAATACATACATACTTTTTTGTGAATACATTCACACAATACATATTAACATAACTTCATACAAATGTTTGTCCTGGGTGGGAATCGAACCCACGACCTACAGTGTACAGGGCAGAGTTAATACCAACTGAGCTGTGAAGTCTGTCAACTGACAGATCAATTGACACTATACAAAGCTAGATTTCCGATATTTATTGTTTATCGTTATGGTCTTTTAAAATAATCAGTATCAATTAAATTAAGAAATATATGGATGTTTCGTATATTTGAGCGGCATGTGCTGAGCCAACCCCTTTTTCGGCACTGGACGCACACGTACATACTGTTAATTTTTTTCTTGTTTTCTATTACTTTCTATGTATTATTATATAATATATTATATATTATTTGTTCCTATGTGTATTTGTGTCCTATGTGTTGAAATAAATGTTTATCTATCCGTTATCTATCTATAAAGATTATTATTTATTAGCTGGTGCCCTCAACATCGTCTGCGTAGAATTAGTTCTCCGAGCTTTCATTAATTTCCATACAAAGGTATGCAATAAAAAAAAACACTCCTGGCTAACTTAATTGGTCAAAAGCATAATTAGGATGAGGTTAATACGCCATTACTTGAGAAATGTTTGATTCCTGATACAAAATGTCTTCCCCTATTTCATCTCCCTTCCCAAGGTTTTTTTTCGAAGGTCCAATCTATCACTATACCAAAATTTATCAAATTTTGTTCAGTGGTTTAGGCGTAAAAACGTAACAGCCAAACAGGCAGACATATAGAGTTTCTTTCGCATCTATAATATTATTATGGATTATAATATTGTACTATAAACAATATTATATTATAATATTACTAATTTTAGTATATTGATTTGTCATTAAAACGAATTGTCACATATTGTTTGTCATAAAATAATTTATAAGATTTTTGTTCGAAGATATATGAGAAGTTGTTTTTTCAGTTTGATCGACTGCAATTTCCGATTTCCGCTACGCTGAGTGCAGTTCATCTGAGAGAACCCTTAGGGATATATTTACTGAACGTACAAAGTAACTGTTGCGTGGGTGTGCAAAAAGAATTTCACAAAAAAGTTTAAACGGCATTGTGAAGTGGAAAGACTCAAAGCCATTTGAAGAACCCTTTATTCGAAGCTTTACTCGCTCGGGTTTTATTTCGACCAACGCGCAACGCATTGAAAAATACCCCTTTATGATATTTTCAATTACCACTCTATGATATATTCCCACCCAGGAAAACATGTGTGTGACAAACATAGATGTTTGTTCTGTCTGGGTATTTATATCTATTTTAATGTATGTATTTTTAAAAAGAACAAATTTCAGGCTCATATCAGTTTTCTGGTTCCTGTGATACAAGCTATGCTTATGGTTAGATGGCGCTGTGCGAGACCACCAATATTCATCATTTTTTATTTGTATTACTTGCGGCTCACATCACCCAACTATAGCAAAATAAGCTGAACAAACACAAAAACCGTGATTATTCAATACTCATAATGTAATGTCGGTTCCCCACTTCTCACGTTAATTACACCTATTGTCTGGTATCTGACTCTTCGATCAGAACTCAGGATGGGGGAACTGTGCTAATTGAAGAGCTATATATAACCAATGCCGAATGGAGCTGTTTTGCATATTGCTGACTGCCTATTAGATGGTTTACTTCAATGTTAACTGGCCTCACAGCTCAGTTGGTTACCCTGCCTTCTATGATGGAGGTCGTAGGTTCGAAACCGGAACTCATCAATTCGAATACAGTACTGCCTCGCTACAGAACTGGGTACGGCAGTTCCCCGGACGAACAGTGCATTCTGTATCTGAAAACCAGCGCTGCGTTCTTTTTCAGTGTGTGCAGCATTATGCTGAGACCTATTTGCCCACTCAACACATTGTTTTAATATGTCAGTTGTGTCAAACGATATTCTATATTTTTAGTTTTTAATATGTGTTTTTAATTATGAGTTTGTTATATTCTACCTATCTATTTTATTGTTTTGCATGACTGATATTTTAATTCTAATTTGACTAATAATTGCACTGGACATTAACAAAACATCTATATTTTATTATTTATTAAATTTATTGACATCAAACATCTTATACGATACACAACTCACAAGGTTTAATGACTGACTGATTTTGGTCTCGGCAGAATACCAGTGTCTGCTGTTCACAGCAGCAGATAAATGCTGAGTCGAGACCTTTTTGCTGCTGTAGCACACATCACACTATTTGTTACTCTGTTGTTTTTTTATTGTTATCTATTTCTTATTTATTTCCCTTTGTTGTTATGTTTTCAATTAAATAATTTTCTATGTGTTTAATTAAAATAAATTAATATGTACAGGTAATACTGCTACTATGTAATAATGTAATTGTACGTAATGTGTTTCAGTGGCAAATAAATTAATGTCTATGTCTATGTCTATGTCTATGTCTATGTGTTTTAGTATATACCTTTGTATTGTGTTGTTTATGGTAATCTTCCCATGTTTATGGGTAAAATAAATACTGTTTCTACTTTCTTCTTTCTAGTGCTACTGAACTTCAGTTGACTTTTCTCGGCTGTACTATAAACTGAAACATATTATAACAAACGCATTTACTGCTTGGCGGCAGCTAAGAACACTAGTTCAGGTATCGAATGAATCTAGTTTTACAATCTAGTAGACTTTTTGTCCCCACATATCTATTTTAGACTCCAACAGCCAATAACCTGTGTAGTGTTTTTCGTATAAACATGATTCTTTTTCATTCCGAGAATAAAGACTTGGATTAGCAGCCGGACATTTGTTTTGACTCATCAATGAGCATCACAGTTTATTCAACTTGCTCATGTTTACATTGTATACATTGTCAATATGTATTCAAACGGTTGGATGAGACCGATATTTATATAAATATATACGTGTTTGCTGGCGTTATTTCTATCATCTTCGTTGGAAAGGGAATGCCTTTCAATTTTTTTCGGTAATACAAAACCGTAAAAGATTTTTTAATTCAAACTGTCCGATTATTATAAAAAATCTCTTTATAGACAAAAAAAAATGGCCCTTAACCACTTTTTCAAATCAGTAAAAGAACTCATGAGGTTAACTCAGTTAACGATAATTTAGTTATATGACAAGAACCCACGTTAAGGATTCTTTCAGGTTAATTTAAGAGAACCATTAATTCGTTCTTCACTGTTGATCGTAATGTCATAAACCTTGTATTCAGCTTCTATGTAATAAGCTATTGTTGGTTCTTCCCAATAAAAATAATAATAATCTGGCTCTAGTAACCTCAAGCTCAAGTAAGGGAGAAAAATTTGCCTGAATCACTTTTTACCTTAAAAATTCAAAACAAAATTGAACAATATTTATTTTTTTCCACGTTCTCAGGTACTTGAGAACTTATTATATTAACAGACTGAGTATTTCTGTAACATGAGCTGGTGGGGGAACAGCGAATTAGACTAATTTGTGGAAACAAAAATGAATATAATATTTAACATTACTATTATTATAAATATTAAAATTATTATACATTTGATTACTGATATTAGATATCGACAACTCTTTAGGAGAAGACTCCATGAATATTGGACATCCTTTTTTTTCATTAGGTATTTTTCATCTTTAATATTAAATTCAAGACTATGTTCATAAACAGTATTGCTAAGAAAACCTTTACAGATATTTCTTTGGGTGAAAATTCTTAGCATTGCGCGAGTATCTCTGCATAATGTGTATTTTAATTAGCGGCTAGGAACAGATGACGCCTATTTTAACCAAACCATTTGCAGACGTTATAGTCTAGGGCGCAATTCCCGGTGCAATATCACTAGTAACTAACATAAGATGTTTGCCAAATCACAATATTTTCAGTGAAAATAAGGATATGTGAGCAAATCAGATTTAAATGATTATATTTGTTTAAATTATACGAGGATATGACTCTCCGGAATGGAATTGCAGTCCTACTCGGCTAACAATGGTCTGGTCAAGATGTAATTGCAGTCCGACACGGCTAACAATGGTCTGGTCAAGACGGAATTTCAGTCCGACACGGCTAACAATGGTCTGGTCAAGGCGGAATTGAAGTCTGACACGGCTAACAAAGGTCTGGTCAAGACGGAATTGCAGTCCGACATGGCTAACAATGGTCTGGTCAAGATATAACTACAGTTGATATCTTATTTTCTCTTTTTTGTTGAATGAGAGAAGAGAGAGAAGTTGAATACAAATTATTTCCCCACTTTGGTTCGAGAGAGCTAGTGACTAGATTAGTAGTTAGTAGCCAATTCATCAATCTTAATTCCAAGCGATGTTACAATGGCTTTAATACCGTGTGACATCAGCCGAGAATAGGACCCTTGGCCCAAGTGTTATGGTCGCAGCTTTCTCCATATTTCCTGCATTATAGTTTGTCTGTTATCTCGGCTATCTTAAACTGTTATCTTAATAGTAAAACGAACATGGAACTCGGATAACAAAATTGACTCGGCATAAAATCAGTATAAAGTTGGTGGCATTTCAATTTAGTGTTGGTTAGAAAACTGCTATTATTCGCTGTAATCAATTCAGAACTTTACGAAGTACAAATCCGTGATACATTATCGAGTAAAGCCCGAATCGTGGAAATATAAATAAAGAGACCATCATACCATACATTTGCATCGAAAACTAAGAATTAATGGAATTAATCGAATAATGATTATTATTCGATTCTGAAATCTAAGTTTCAAAGATAAGTTATTTTGCGTTTTGCAACTTTATCTTATCTAAGTGACCAATTCAATCTAAGTCTTACTTTAAGTGAAATCAAGTTTTATCTCCTCACTGTACATTTACTACTACTACTACTTACTAGTCATTGGTTCTCCCGAACCAGTGTGATGAAAGGATTAAAGTGCGCCTTGAAGTGTGTCGTACACTTGACACATATCTTTGAATCTTTGGTTCTAGGACAATGATACCGCTGAGCCATCATGCGGTTATTTTGTACATTATCTCATATCGTGAGACTAGATAATAGCCCCCATTGTAAAACAGTCGCGGGCCCACAGCCTCTGTATCTCCTGCGACAGTTATTCGGCCCCTGAGCGTTATCGGGACAATACAGTTTCCTATTTGTATGGCAAGCAGCTTCTGTGGACATTTGAATACCTATCAGAATTATCAGACTAGTATAATATTGAGCCCGATATAAAGTTAGATAGTATAATTCATACATTTCATGCCTAGATTTTATTCTGGACCATAAGTTCTAGCCAGCTTAGTGTATATATTATAATTTTGGACCATCAAATCTAGCCAACTTAGTGTATATATTGCTTTATTTTTGGGCCAGTTTAGTATGTATATAGCTATATTTTATAATCACTTTCTCCCATCGCAATCTTTTACCATCTCAACACGGCCAATGCCTCTGTATTTTGTTTGTTCAATTGAACGAAATTTTCGTTGATTCAAATAGTCTGGTCCTGTCTGAGACACTAAGGAATTTAGTAAAAGGTTTATCTCCTTTATTACGGCTCTGTCATCGTAAAATAGATTCCAGAATGAAAAGTTAGTTCGTATGATATATTCTCTCTCTCTGTTGTCTGACTTTTAAGACGGAAAGACATTTTACGACGTGAAATGAAGTAAAGTACTAAGGCCGATTAATTAATGTTATTTTATATTATTTAATGTTATTTTTCGAATAGTGTGTATTGATAAGTTTAATATTTTATCTGATTAGTTTAGTTTTTCACCTTACTTTTATGTTAAGAAGTTTTTTTAGTTTAAGCAATTAATAATATTTCTATTCTACTATATTCTATTCTATTATATTTGTAGCCAAAACCGGCTCGTGTATGAATGAAAGCGGTTGTGAAAAACAGTGATTATTTTCGATATCCTTTGTGCCTGTGATTTTATTTTCTCATAATAAAAACAAATTGTTATTGCAGATTATTTTATAAAAGATATCGAAAGCTTTCCATTATACCTCGCGAAAAATATGAAAAATATTCTGCAATTTTCTTTGAATAGATCTATATCCGTTCAATTTCATCAGACAGGAAACTTATGGAAGAGAACTTATGAGTGATCGATAAAAAGATGGATATCGTGACTGTTCAAATAATTTCTTCGTGAGCAATCAAATGACAGTTTTGTGAATGCCTGAAACCATAAAATAAAAACCTGCATTGACATAAGGATCTAAGTTTCTTAAAGTGTCTCATTGATTTTATACTTATGTCTTCCCCAACTCATATGTGTTTGGGAAAACCCAACTTGCATCACATTGCACCCATCAAAATCGTGACTCAATTTTAGTGGAGGCCCAATGAGTTTTTCAGCTGCTGTTTCCCATGCTTATACCGACGAGTTTGGTTCATACATTATTTTTCTAACAGTAACTAACCGTCGGTCAATGACTTGATGATGAATACCTACTTCATTAAGCAAGATGTGCAAAAAACAGAACATGCTTATCATTAGATGACGCCAGAAGTTAACTTACCTCGTCATTAGAACTGTTATACATACTTATTATAAGTACGTAGTATAATACTTTCTTATAAAGAACATCTCAACCGAAAATCAATTATTTATTTATTTATTTTCTATAACATTAAAATTAGTTGTTTTATTACAGCGTTTTTACATTAGCCGATTTCTATGCTGTTTATTTTCTAATTCATATTTTCAAACTATCTGTGCCTGCGGCTTCGTCCGCGTTGAATTAAGTATGTGACTAAAAGAGCAGCTACGAGGTTTAGTCATATGTATTTATTAATTTGTGAATAACCCTAATAGTAGACCAAGTTAATGCCTATAACATCAGCTTATCAGCTTAACATCTGCCAAAGTCCCGTCAAAATCAGTCCAGCCGTTTCGGAGATTAGCCGGAACAACAGACAGACTTTTTTTTTTAATTGTTGCATTTGCCAAATGCTTTTTAGAAATAAAAAGCTGTTGTCAATCACATTTATACATTTCTATTTTATTTACTTGAATAGATATACAATTACCTATTACCAACTGATCACTAGTTTAATGCGGTTCAATACTTTTACGCCAGTGTCCAGTATCCATATAGGTAAACAATTTTCCTATCGAGCCACTTTCTGAAAAAGTATAAATATTTTTAATTTCTACAACTCTCCATACGCTTTTGAGTAAGTTTCTTTCGACTTTTCTCAATGTTCTAGGTGTACGATTCATGGTTCCAATGTCATATTAATTTTTTTTGTAATTATTTTCAAATCTTTCAACACAGCGATTTGTATCCCCCGTTGTAACCCACGTACTTGTACGAGCCCTCTTCTCAGGATTTATTGTCCTTCGTTACCTACGTTGAGTACTACAGGCTGTGACAACTGTTTTTCAAATAAAATTCGATAATCTTAGTTTCTTAAGCGATATTATTGACAAAATCTCGATATCAGATGCTAAGGTATGTGACCCTGAGTCGTGTTCATCAATCATATCTCATCCCCATCAGTATCTTAAGATACTCTGTCAAAACATCCGCAGTATATCATGTAATATGCCAGGTCTTATAACCTTGCTCTCGAGAATCAACTTACATAATGATATAATTATATTAACAGAGTCATGGATTGTATGTTATATGTGCACCATTTATACCACAACTAGACGGGTTTACCCAGTACAATACTAATAAGAACAATAACCAAAATGACGGTTTAGTTGTCTTTTTGAGAAATAACTTTGCAAATTCTGTAAAAGTTGTAGAACCTATAATCTCGGACGCCAACTGTCTTATCATAACAATTGGTAAATTAGATTACGCAATTATTGCAATATATAGATCTCCTTCATTTAGAAACATTTCTAATTTCCTGCAATCACTTAACATGATCTTGGATAGCTTAAAGTCATATAAAAATATAATATTAATAGGAGACTTAAATATTGATATCAAAACATCCACGGAAGATCCGAGATCTGCTGAATACCTTGAACTAACTGCATTTCACGGTATTTTGCCGGCACATTACATTCCGACCAGGCAGAACAACTGCATTGACCATGTTTTAATGAAAACCAAACTAAAATCAATCACACTAGTAGTTCAGTCTAGCCTTACAGATCATGATTCACTATTACTTTGTATCCAACGGAAGAATGATGTGCTTCCATCTTTCCTTAAACGTACCAAACTGGATTACCCCAATCTCGACGCCCACTTCGAAAAAAACGATTTTAGACCAATATTTGAAACATCTGATCCTAATACTGCTTCATCATACTTAATCCATCTCTTGACTGAATCCCTGAGAATTAATACAATTGCATACTATGTTCCGTGCAGGCAACGAATTGTGAAGCCTTGGCTTACTCCCGGGCTTCTGCGCTGCATCCGGAACAGAGATGCTATGCACCTTAAGCTTAGGAAATATCCACATAACGAAATCCTTAATCTCACATACCTTAGATACAGAAAATTCTGCAATAACGTATTAAAAAAGTTGAAAAGAGCCTATGAAGCTGAACAAATAAAAAAAGCCGGTTCCAACAGTAAAAAACTATGGACCACTATTAAAACTGTAACTAATTTATATAAACCTAAAACCAAATCCAAAGAACTTCTTAATTTACATTCATCTCCCAAAGAATCGCTCGATAAAATTAATGAATATTTTTGTAATGTGGGACTTAAGCTAGCTGAAGGGATTTCCAATAACATCCCACCAACAAATTTTACTTCAACACTCAATGTAGCTCCTGCAAATTCTTTTGTCATGCTGGATGTTACTGAGGACGAGGTCGAGCGAGTCATTATGTCTCTCAGAGCAGATTGCGCGACTGGATGGGACGGTATACCCTCACACATTCTACAAAGATATAGGCAGTACATAGTTCCCCCTCTCACCTATATCTGCAATTTATCCATTACCTCGGGAATCTTTCCATCCGGTTTTAAGTGTTCGCTTGTTCATCCTATTTATAAGGGTGGAGATGGAAGCTGTGTTACCAACTTCAGGCCCATTTCTATACTGCCAGCTTTGTCTAAAGTATTAGAGCGCTTAATAAATAGCAGACTTGTTAGTTATCTTGAAAGTAAATATCTACTCTCTAAAAACCAATATGGTTTTCGCCGTAATAAGTCAACTTCAGATGCCGTTCTAGACTTAACAGAGACCATAGTTAAAAACCTGGACAAGGGTACAAAATGTATCTCAATATTTATTGACCTAGCCAAAGCCTTTGACACGGTTTCCATCCCCAACCTATTAAACAAGCTGGAAGGAATGGGTATTCGTGGTAATCAACTTAATCTCTTTAAAGACTACCTCTCGAACAGGCACCAACGAATTGTAATCGATGATTTGTCCAGTAGTGACCTCCCCATTAATTACGGCGTGCCGCAGGGAAGCATCCTTGGCCCAACCCTATTTCTCATTTATATCAATGAGCTCTCTAATCTCTCAATACCTAACGGTAAAGTCCTCTCATTTGCCGATGATACTGCCCTACTTTTCTATGGAAAAACGTGGTATGATGTATTCAGTTTTGCTCAAAACGGTTTCAATATCGTAACCACCTGGCTAAGGAACAATATATTGACCCTTAACAGTAGCAAAACTAAATACATAACTTTTTGTATCCGTAACGCGTCTCTTCCAGACTTTAGGGATTACAGTATTCTCTCTCACTCTTGTTTATACCCTGCACAACTAACTTGTTGCTGTCCCAGTCTCGAACGTGTACAGTCACTTAAGTACCTTGGAGTCATTATTGATCAAAACCTATCATTTGCCCCCCATATTAACTTATTAAGTAGTAGACTGCGCAAACTGATATACATCTTTAAGCAATTACGCCATATTGCTAGTTTTGATATTGTAAAAACCGTGTACTATGCGTTCTGCCAGTCAATTTTACTATATTGCATAAACTCATGGGGTGGTGCTCCTAAAACCTATTTACTAAAACTTGAACGCGCCCAACGAGCGATTCTGAAAGTTAGTACTTTCAAACCGTTTTACTTTTCTACTACTGAATTATATGCTTTTTGTAAAGTTTTAACTGTACGTCAGCTTTTTATACAGCAAGTGATAATCCAACAACATTCACTTATGCATCCTTTAACAATAATCCCTCAAACCAAAAGACGTCATGCTGTGTGTGAGATGGCACCATATAACACTCATTTCTCTTCCAAATATTTTTGCTACTTAGGACCATTCTTGTATAACAAATTAAATAATAACCTAAGTTTCTTTCTTTGTTCTAAATCTTTATGCAAGAAATCAATAACTCAACGGCTTCTGTCGCTCTCTTACCAGGAAACTGAAGATCTATTACACTCGCCTGTGTGATGACCCACCCTCAAGTATATATATACACCAGATCACCACCGAGAGAGGATGATTACACACCGCCAAGTTTTAAGTAAATTCACAAACTCACACGCACACACACACACACACACGCACGCGCACACACACACACACACACGCACGCGCACACACACACACACACACACACACACACACACCCACACTTACACACATTTGTTCTAATATAATAACAATAAGTAGTAATAGCGGTGTTTGGTAGGACTTTTATTGATTACATTATACCCATATATGTGTATATTATACCCATGTGTCTGTATCAATATATGGGCTGCATAATTCCTACGACACATATACACTGGTACCTATCACACAGGTTTTTGCCTAGTTTAGGGCCAGTATGATACACTTAAAATTATGTTTAGCAGCATTGTAAAATTATTAATATTGTTTTTGTCTTGTATTGTATTGTATTGTTATGAAATAAACGCTTATTATTATTATTATTATTATTATCGTACGCGCAATAGAACCTTTTTTAGGTTCGGCTTGTGTTGCCAGTTGGATTTTCTAATATCCTTTTTAATGTAGATCTCCTTAGTAAAAAAACAATTCTATTCGCTAAAACATAACTGGAAGGAGGTTTTACTTTAATTAGGTTCGATACATAATTGAGCGTCATCTAGTAGGTGGGGTAAAAAAAAGTTATCTAAATCAGTACAACATTTTGGCTTTGACTTTGATCTTTACAATGAATCAATCCCGTCATTTTGTAACAAGAGCACCGGCATATTGCCAGCCGAGGCATCTTATGAGTACGTACTGGACCACAGAAAACAAAAAGCGGACTTTTAAATCACCATATTACCTATCAACACACTTACCAACACATATATACATGTACATAACCAGCATCGGTCCACGAGAGATAACCTTGGTACGAAGATATGTGTACGCGGCCGCGGGCGTAGTCGGGCTTTTTACTTGTATTTTTTGCGTCGTTTTTTCACCCAGAGATACGACCGTTGGAGCCGACTGAGCTACACAATGCTGTGTTCTATAGTACTGAAGGTTTTAACAGCGAAAAAAATAGAAGATTTTTGCCTCTTGCTCGGTCTGTAGGGCTGCTTTTTATAATGTAAAAAAGATACATAAATCTAGTGAGATTACATCTGTATTGAACTGTGTAAATGAAATAACTAGCGGCTTAAGGAACGATAAATATTGATAAAAATTTCATTGATAAGATCTGTAGAAGAAACATGAGTATTGTTTCAGATGACAAAAATTCTTGAAACGTGTTAAGTAGAGGAACTTGAGTAACCGACTGAGACGCGAGAGGCACCGGTTTGATTCCTGCGCTGAACAAATTTCAACATGATCATATGCTCGCAGCTACACGTTCTTCCCACTACGAGCGCGCACCGCTCTGTCTTCGCCACAGGAGAGGACTGACTTATCTGGTTAACCTATAGTACTGTTTACAATGCATGGCCATAAATATGAAACTTTACGTATAATTTATGCGTTTTCAAACTTTTACTTTTTTTCGATACGCAGTTGTTATAAAGCGATAAAACCATACATTGTATCGGTGTTCGAGGTCCTAGGCGTTTATTACTGCCTGTGTCGGTACCCGCTCCTTTTTTTACAAATTCGATAGTAGTTATAAAAAAAAGATCGAATGATCTTCGATCTTTTATCTCGATACGATATCTACAATTCGTTGCATGCGCCTGGCAACACGGTCGGCAAACATGTATACTATAATTTTGTATCGTGTAAGTATAGGTACCTTTTGCATGGGGTTTATTAAGACCCCATGGTCAATGGTAAACGAAAAGATGGTTGTAATTATTATATTTTAAGACTATTATTCTAACTTAAAACTCAAGTTTTAAGGGTAAATAATTATAGAAACATGACACTTAGACGGAGTGGGTAGAGTTGCAAGACCCGAATCTATGCTCTAAGTGTCTTCGATCTTGTTTTTTAAATGGCCGCCGGGAGGAACTTTGAGTGAAGCCAAAACACAACTCTTTATATTCGTCACACAAATATTTGTCCTAGGTGGGAACCGAACCCACGAACTACAGCGCAGAAGAAAGACTTACTACCAATTGAGCTGTGAGGCCTGTCATCTATCAGCAACTTAACCAAAATTCATCGCACTGGTAATGAACCGCTGTCACGTTTTGGCCGACGAGTCATCCGAGCGTGTGGCCACATATCCCTTTTAGCTAAAGTCATTCATCACAGTCTCTCGTTACGGGAAGAAGCAAAAACCGATGCGCCATTATAGTCCATCACCATTACACGCAGGAAACGGACATGGTAGACTACAATCTAAATATATAAACTCATGCATGACACAAAAACTGTGGAAAGTGTGGTTTTGCGAAGGCGTGCTCGGATGCTGCGCCGTTTTTGCATATAGTGCTACCTATGTTGTATTGGAATGGGCTTCGTTGGTTGCTTTTTTAATCCTGCTTGCTTTTGTGTGATAAAGTTACGGATTGAGCAGATGGTCCACCTGGTGTAATGTGGTAACCTGTGCCCATGACAAGCAATGAATTGAGTCGTCCCCTGCATAGGTACAACAAGCCCAAGTAGCATCGTGTGCGCCTGTAACTACGAGACATAACACTTCGGCAATATAAGACATCTGTGGTCACAATACCTGATGTGATGACTAGCCTCACAGCTCAGTTGGTAGTAACCCTGCCTTCTGTGCTGTGGGTCTTGGGTTCGATTCCCATACGGGCCAAACATTAATGTGTTGAACATAGATGTGTGTTCTGTGTCTGGGTGTTGATCGATATGTATTATACGTATATATAAAAAAAATAGAATTATGATATCAGTTGTCTGGTTCCCATGATACAATCTATGCTTAACTTACTTTGGGGCTAGACGGCGCTGTGTGTAATGTCCAACATTATTATTAGTATTATTATTATTAATGTCCATAATCTGAGCCGACTATAAGGTAATATATCAGGCGGCGGTTGGGACGGGGCGCGCGCAGTTTCCGGGTCCTAACGGAACATCTCGAACTGTTTGGAGGTTAATCGCATCGTGCGTCGGCGCGGGCGTCTCCGCATGCCATTACTGTTCTATGCCTCATCACGCTGTGACTCATCATAGAAAGTCCCAGCCTACAGTTACAGTCGCAGGAATCTACAAGGCTTCTCTATAGAGAGCAGAGTTGACATATGACATTCAGAAGACTTATAAGTCTTCTGAATGTCATATGTCAACTCTGCACAAATCTTGTGTCAAAAAAAAAGTCACTCAAGGTAAAGCTTGCAGTGTAGCTCATTTGGTAGTTGTTCACTGAGAGATTAAATTAAATTATGAACGTTCATAATAGTCCTGGAATAAAAATTTATATAATAATAATAACAAGTCCTCATTTCACCCAGCGCCATCTAGCCCCAAAGTAAGTTAAGCATAGCTTGTATCATGGGAACCAGACAATTGATATAATAGTTCATAAATTATAAAAGGGTTCGATTTCGTTATCAACATACATAAAATGGTCTATTTTTCACATCACCATTTGACAATTGGTACTGAAAACTGAGCGCGTCTATGCTACAGAATATGGTCTATGTCGGTCTACGAAATTAATAGAGGCAATATATATTTGGATAAATAATTAGTTAAATGATTATTATATTAGATGGGTACCTACCTAAGTAATTTAAGGATATTACAAAATTAATTATATTACCAATAAAAAGTATAAACATTTTTATCATCAACAATATTTTTAACCACATTATAAATTTCATTTACAGATAAGATATAATTTGATCTCCTATAATAAATTAGATACTTAAATAAATGGATGTGGATTGTCGTAGGTGTAACTATCTCAATCACATTATTTTATAGGTATATAGTCTCATAAACCATTTGGTAAACAAGTCCACTTTTAATTTATAGCTCTTATATTATTATATCGATATAAGTGTTGGTATCACACGGTGTTTCAAAACAAATAATGTACCCCAAAGCGGGAACACAGAACAGGCAATCTGCTACTCATCTAGTCTATATTCTCCGGACATGTTAAAAAAATGTGATAATTAATGAACAAGATTTATTTACGAGATTATTGTATTTTGCCTAATTATATGTTTATGCGATTACTAAGGACCTATAATTAAAATATGCCCTAAATTATGTGCACAGATTTGTTATATTATCCTCCTAACGACTCTCATTGGGCGAAGTACAGACAGGACAACTTCATCATCTGAATATAAAATTAAATAAAAATGACAAAAATCTAAAGCTAAGCTAAAGAGCTACCGCACCGCTCAAATAATAAAAGCAATAATTATTTAAAATAGACTTCAAAAACACTTTATTAAGTATATACGTGATATCATTTAACAAATATCTCGTCCACGACAGGGCACAAGTTGTAATACACGTATCATTAATTGTACCGCGCATAAAAAACATTTCAAACTACATGTCTTTACTTGTTCTGAGACCAAGCTGCGATACAAATAAGCCATAAAGCGAAATACAGTAAAAAAAATGTTACTCCTTTCGCACATATTACCGAGCAGCCTGTATATTATATTGAGTTAATTGTAGGTACTGACAATCTGGTGAGATAAAATAAGTTGGACGCCATGGGAGCGTGACCTTTTCGCCAATAGTTGTGTTATTCTGAATCACGGATGAATCAACTCGTAGTCTCTACTTTCTACTCGTAGGCTATTCTAATATACGCCCGCTAAGAGGAGATTTTGTAAATCTCTACCCCCAAAGGGGGTAAACCAAATTCCCTTATCCTCTACCCCCAAATTCCAGCCGAGAAGTCGCTGATGGGTCTACTAGAACGAGTATATTTGAGTCATCCTCTTCAAATAGATATACCAGTTCTAGTGGACTCGAAACGTAATACGTTTAACGTATAATATATATTTTATTGATGTATATTATATACGATGAAAACAGTTTTACATAATATAGCGACGACCCACCTACTGTTAAGTGGTAGCCTCTGCCCACAACAATCGATGCGACTTGGGTCCTCCCCTACTAGGTACAACAAGACCCAAGTAGCATCGTATGGGCCCGTAACTCTGAGACGTGTACGTGGAATGTCTCATGTGCCTTTAATTTCACATTCAGCGCAAAACGAATATGGCATTTAAATAATTGTGTCGGACCTATTTATGCATTCGAAACGGCGCGGCATGCTTAACTTATTAATCTGACAATCCACGTATTGGAACAACTTAAAATTGCCTCTCCATTCACAGCGACGCTTAATCGAATGTCTGCACTATTCTCTCGCAAGCACTTTCGTAATAAAGCTCAGTTACAAACCGACTTCTATATATTTTTTTAAAATATTAGCTGTCCGTGAATTTTGTATATTTTTTGCCATGACGGGCATTTATAAACCAAAAATAGCACAATAGTAAAGATGAATTATTTACCAGTAATAAATCGTCTCTGTCAACAATATTATAGTCAAAAGTAGAGTTCAAAATAGAAGTTAAACTTAGTTAAAACTATAATCTATTCACTGTATATTACTTGCACTACTATTAGTATGTCTCGATAGCTTTAAAATGACCCATCTACCGATACTATATTCATATATTCACATTTTAATATATTTTAATCCTATTTTATTAATATTGACATTAAGACGATGTTATTGCAGATTATTTAAAATAATTCTATTATATGATTGATTATTACTGCTATTGTATTACTGACTTGTCTATGTCCATATATTTATTTCGAAAGATCAATAAATAAAAACAAATACTAGTAACTTTTTATATAGTTTCTCTGTCAAAATGCTAAAAACCTCAGCATGTATGTCCAGTATTTTATAACTTAATCTATTGGTAACTAGATTGTGGAAGAGCAAGGCCAGTAAACACAGGTATTTATACTTAAAATGAGGTCGCAAACACATAAAATAATGTATTTATTAAGTTGATATAATTATAATTTTATTTTTTTATTTATTTCATTACATAAGAGTTCCTAAGCAAATATAAATCAGCCACTACCAAAATTTCAGAAACTAACTCAAGCCAAATAGACCACAATAGTTTTAGTTTCTAATAGGAACACAAAAACGGGCAATGCCACGGGCAAAAGCTATATTATAATAACTTTTTATTATCGATTGGGATCCCACTAATTATGAGCCATGTGAGACGTTGGACGGTCGTTTATGACCTGGTTTCGGCTCCCATGGCCGGCCGGCCGGCGGTTACGAGTTTTTTTGTTTGTTTTCACTCAATACTTTTACTACTCGACTGGCCGAAGAGAAAAAAGGAAAAATAAAGCAAAAAGGTTTGAAGTACACCCGGGAGTGAGGGACGAACGCAGCGGACTTACATTTATTTATAGCTCGCATTCTTAATTACTGCTGTAAGGTGTCAGCGAAGGTTCTACAAAATTATCTATGCGGTAAATAACACCCAAATATTTAATTGAAAAATTATTTAGTATGAGTTAATGTCGGTAAGATTATCAAGCACACATTCAAGGTCAATTAAATTAAACTGAAATAAATTAATATCAAAAACTTTTTTAAAAACAAGCTTTTATATATTGGGTTTAGAGTAACGTCACTTTATTTCTCGAGTTATTCTCAGCAAGCCCTTTTTTTTTTGATACCCATATTGTAAAAGTGCATTGAAAATAACTAGTCCGCCATCTTGGGTATTCCGCCATGTTGGATTTAGAATGACGTCAGCTAACCATGTATTGCCATCCAAATTAAACGTGTATACAAAATTTCAGCTCAATTGGTTGAAGATATCTGCTTCAAAATTGAGTCGCAAGATTCCACCCGAACAAACATAGTTACATACATTGCAAGTTAAATAAAAGCTTGTAAAAAGGCGCTGTATTTTGCTATATATATTTTGATTTGGATCTAATAAAGTAGATATTCCTACAGCGCAATTAACATTTCTTAATGTTCATACTATATCAAAATTTCTATTTAATTAGTTTAAAAAATGTGCAATTACAATTGACTCGGAGGTGAAAGTCCGCGTTAAATTGTAAATCTCCGGGCAGGTCTATATGTTCGATACATCGGGCGGTTAGCAACAGCCGCTTACCTGCGCAGACGCTCCCCAAAACGAACAAGAGACCGCATTCCTGGCCGCGCCCCGCGGCACCCCCGCCGCCCGCCCACAGGGTTCACAACGTACACATAATTACAAAATAATATATAAAAATATAAAGATACATTAGATATTGCGACAAGATCAATTTCTGGATAAATAAAATGCTTGTTGTTTCTAACCCCGACGCCAGACACAGCAACAACATTTGAACACATGTTTGAACACTCGTTTAGCGCGGGTATTTTGGATTTGTTTCAATGTTTGATTAAATGTTTCACTTTGCATTTCGGTGTCGGTTTTTCGAGCGCACATCAAAGCGTCCAAACTTCACACATTGCCTGCTACACTTGCGCAAAGTTCTTTTGATATTGCATCACCTTGCGAGATGTCAGGCAGGTACTTCAAATGTGTGTTCAAAGGTGTGTACAAAGTCTTTTTTCAAATATTTGACTGTTTCTGTCGCTGTGATAATTAAATTTACCTTGAATGATACCCCCTCACCAAAGAGTTTCAACAGACTCCAAAAGTTATACTATAAACAATAGGTACGTGTGACTTTTAGTCGATATAGGAAGATTGTCTAATGTTTCATTATTTTATTAAATTACATAAAAAGATTCACGGCTTTTACCGAATACGTTGGCAGAGCCTCATCAAGCCACTTTTCGTTATACTGTCGAGAGCGTGGCGGTGGCGGCCTAGTAGTACTGACCCCAAATTTCAATCCGGAGTTCGTCGGTTAAAATCCCGACGTGCACCTATGAGTTTTTCGATCGAAAGATTTTGAGCGCAAAACCACGTTCTCAAACGGTGAAGGAAAAAATCGTGAGGAAACCGGCATGTCCTAGAACTAAAAATTCGAAGAGATGTGTCTAGTGCACGAAAGTACCTCTTTGAGGCGCACTTTAAATCCTTTCCACACTGGTACGAGAGAAACAGTGACTTGAAGTGAAATTTACATGTTGTAGCTTCATTATTGTATGGAAGTTTATTCGTGTTAGTATGCGGTGTGTGTGACAGCCCTGTGGCTCCTCATCCCTGCATCCCGATTGCCGACACAATGCAGACCTGTTGGTCCCCGCCCCGCCCCCGCCGCCACCGCCGCCCCCGCCCTCCGCGGCCGCGACTCGCACACTGCACCCTATAAATAATTCAATAGGCCCGATTAATTCGTGACCGGGCCGATTCAACTGTCAATTAACGCGGCTGTCTAGAGATAGGCTGTGGACGGCCTGAGGTGGTCCACTTTAAATGGTAAAGTTTTGCCAGATTGAATATCGGAATTAAGGTGCGCTCGAATTGTACCTCGGACGCCAAACACGGCTGAGCACGACCGAAGCGACTCTCGGTACAAGTGGAAGGATTATGCGGAATGTATAACTTAGATAGATAATACTTTATTGCCCACTATACATGGAAATTATTACTAAAGTATTAATTAACCATATTGTTTTATTATTATCATAAAACTTTTTTATGTGATAAAGTTACAGACTGCTACTAATTTTGTGACTTTTTTTGAAATCTCATTTCGCGCACTCTTGTTTTATTCAAAAAATTGATTATTCGTACAATAACTTGTCGAGACAAAAAACCAGCGCTGAGCAGCCACACCGCTGCGCTGATACAGCACATACTGAGTCCTAGAGCCTTTTTTGCTGTTACAAGCCACATTTTCTTTTATTTGTACCTAACTTTATTTCTCATGCAACACTAAATAAATATTTTTCTTTCTTTCTTTTGTTTCATGGATGCCCAGGGTTGTATGATGGAAAAAAATATTAAAACCTAAATCAATTTATTGTGTTAGATAATTTATTGATTGACACCCCAATCCCCTATGATAAGTACAACAAACGGTTTGCCCCAAGTGCCCGGGGGCTCTCAAGGAAACACTGCCGATGACAGTAGGTCAGTACTCTTTGGGGCCAGGAGGCGGAACAATCTCCGGGCGAGGTCGATTAACTGTCAGACAACCAACGCATGCTTAAGGAATTCCGATAAACTTCATATATTGACATACAATGTTAGGACATTAAGAACAGAAGAACGATTAGTTGAATTAGAAAACGCACTAGAATATATTAACTGGGACATTATTGGTTTAGCAGAGGTAAGGCGAGAAGGAGAAGATACGCTTGAGAGAAAAAACACCATTTTCTACTACAATGGAAGTAACGGAAGCCAGTATGGTGTAGGATTTTTAGTTGCCAAGCGTTGGAAGCACAACATCGTGGAATTTGTAGCATACTCAGAAAGAATTGCGCTGTTAAAGTTTCGTATAGCTGATAAGAAAATACTAACCGTCATACAAGCGTACGCACCGACGTCCACCCATCACGATGATTGTATTGAAGAGTTTTACGATCTACTTAACAAAGCCTGTGACGAACACAGAGGCACATGGACCATGATAATGGGAGATTTCAATGCCAAAGTTGGTGCAAGACAGGAACTGGACAACTGTAATATCCTAGGACCATATGGTTTAGGAAACAGAAACGAACGTGGCACGCGCCTCATACAATTTGCATTCGGACAAAACTTAAATATAAGTAACAGCTATTTTTTCAAAAAACTGCACCGTCGTTGGACTTGGCTTTCGCCTGATGGATTTACCAGGAACGAGATTGACTTTTGTCTTTCTTCAAACAAACAATTTGTGAAAAATGTAGAAACTTTGAACGATTTTAAATTTAGCTCCGACCATAGACCACTACGGACTACCGTCAATTTAAATCTCAGGATACAACGCAAAATAATGATTAGGACATATATAAGGAAATTAGACAAACTTTCTCTTCTACACAACAAAGATAAATTTATGTTAGATTTAAAAAATAGCTTTAGTGAATTAGATGTTGATAGCTTAGATGTAAACGTCCAATACAAAAATATTACAGAGAGTATCCGAAAAGCCAGTCTGAAAATAAAGTCAATCAAAAATAACCAAAAGATATTAAGTAATAGAACAAAGTTGTTAATCGAGGATAGACAAAAATTAACTTACTATACACCAGAATACAGAGCAAAAGATATTGTTACGAAACGTAGCATCCGCAAGGACCTTCGAAATCACAAAACTAACCTCATAAAAACAGCCTTAGAAAACGCCCAGCCATTGAAATTTGCTAAGCAGGGCATCGAAAGAGGAAGATCCACCATAGTTTGTCTGAAGGACCGAGCGGGTGTTAAGCACGGTGATAGAGACAAAATTCTTCAAATAAGTACAGATTTTTACAGTACCCTATATTCCGACCCCTCATCAATAACGTATCGTGATCTAAGTACATATTCATGCTCAGATGATATTCCACCTTTTACTGGAGAAGACGTTCACAGGGCTCTCCACAGCATGAAATACAATAGAAGCCCCGGGGACGACGGCATCACGACCGAAGCCCTAAAAGTTGGAGAACCAGTGCTACTTCCATATGTTACCAACCTTTTCAACGACATTCTGCGTACTGGTATTCTTCCCACTAACTTTTGCCACTCAAACATAATACTTTTACATAAAAAAGGTGATAAGTCCGATATTGGAAATTATCGCCCCATCAGCCTTACATCCCATATTTATAAAGCCCTAATTAAAGTAATTGAGTACAGGATATCAGGACTACTTGACTTGCATCAGCCACCCGAACAGGCAGGATTCCGTCGAGGTCTCTCAACTATTGACCATCTCCAGTCCATTAATCAGCTTATAGAAAAACACATAGAGTTCAAACTTCCCATTTATCTAGCCTTCATTGATTATTCTAAAGCATTTGACAGCGTTACCCACTCATCAATATTTACTGCCCTACGAAATCAAGGTATTGACAATACATACATTCAACTTCTTCAAAATATTTATTACAATAGCACTGCAGCCATTAAAATTAATTCCATTGGATCTACATTTTCCATCCAAACAGGAGTGAAACAAGGTGACCCGTTGTCTCCAAAATTGTTTACCGCCGCATTAGAGGAAGTTTTCAGAACTCTTGCTGTTGGTTGGGAAGGGAAAGGCATTGTCGTCGGTGAAAGAAGGCTGACCAACTTGCGCTTTGCTGATGACATCGTCCTTTTCTCGTCTTCAGCCACTGAGTTGACACATATGCTGGATGACCTTAGCAAGGCGAGCCTCGAGGTAGGACTAAGGATGAACATGTCGAAGACCAAGCTGATGACCAATAGCACAAAACAAAAAATATCTGTAGGTGGTGTGGGAATTGAATACGTCCATGAGTACGTATACCTTGGCCAAATAATATCTTTCCAGGCGAGACAAGACAAGGAGATCTCTAGACGTACGGAAAACGCCTGGAAGAGTTATTGGGCCATGAAAGATCTAATGAAAGGGTCATTACCACTATCCCTAAAACGGAAACTCATGGACGTGTGCATTCTCCCTATCCTTACCTACGGTGCTCAGACTTGGTCTTTGACAGTTCAGCAAAGGTCTGCACTAGAGGTAAGCCAACGAGCGATGGAGCGTAGTATTCTTGGCATTAAACTTACCGACCGCATCCGCAACACAACTATACGCTCCAAAACTCAGATCGCTGACGTCACTCAAAAAGCAGCAAGACTGAAGTGGGACTGGGCCGGCCACGTGTGCCGCATGCCGGATGGACTCTGGGCAAAAACAACAACAGAGTGGACCCCTAACAACGGAAAGCGGCATCGTGGTCGACCCAGACGGAGATGGCGAGATGACCTTGACACCTTTATGCATAACTGGACCTCAAAAGCGCAAGACCGTAACGAGTGGAAGGGGATCAGGGAGGCCTTTGCCCTGCAGTGGGACGATGCAGGCTGATAATAATAATAATAATAACATTCACTTATTTCATTTCATTAGGCAATCCTTTGAGTTCCTTTATAACTGCCTAGTAACTCTAGATTTATTAGTCAGTGTATTCATTTTAAAGGCTGTTTAGAGTTTTTTGTATCAGTTTTATGACACTTCTCAGTATTAGCCGTAATATGACTTGAACATAATCTTTATTTTCCTTGATTTGTATACTTTCTGTAAACCCAAATTGGTTGGTATTTTCATGCTGAATTTATATTAGTACAAGTATGTACATATATACAAGTCTGAATACATAATGGAATATGTATATGTAAGGTAATAACGTCAAGTGTCTACATTGATAATGAATAAAAATAAACATAAGAAATGCCGGGCCATCGAACTCTCACGTATTCTTGACACATTGAAGTATTTAAGCAGCATGACAGGCCTTTTGCAGTTCACAAGTGTACCCATTAAAATAACTTGTTAACATTTTCCTCGTTTCTAAATTACTGTGCGCAACAAATCAACTTCAATAATGTTCGAAGATATTCCCCCAGTCACGTGATCACCGTTACTTATCGAATGTCAGGCAAAGTGATGTTTCTGCTGTACTTTACTCTGCTTCGGAGGCATTCTTTCGATATTCAGATACCTTTCACCTTTGAAGTACATATTAACTTCTGCTGTTCCCACTGCTCAGAGACCTTTCACGTTCAAAGTACATATTAACTTCTGCTGTTCCCACTGCTCAGAGACCTTTCATCTTTGAAGTACATATTAACTTATGTTGTTCCCACTGCTCAGAGACCTTACACCTTTGAAGTACATATTAACTTCTGCTGTTCCCACTGCTCAGAGACCTTTCATCTTTGAAGTACATATTAACTTATGTTGTTCCCACTGCTCAGAGACCTTACACCTTTGAAGTACATATTAACTTCTGCTGTTCCCACTGCTGAAAATGAGTACATATATAAAATAGCTTTTACGGATTTTACAATATGTGAATAATGTTTGACAGGCTTTACAGCTCAGTTGGTAGTAACTGCCTTCTGCGCTGTAGGTTGTGGGTTCGATTCCCACCCACGACAAACAATTGTGTGACGAATATAGATGTTTGTTCTGTGTCTGGTTGTTAATATGTATTATGTATTTACAAGAAAAAAGTATATATGTATTCTATCAGTTGTCTGGTTCCCATGATACAAGCTGTGCTTAGTTTGGGGCTAGATGGCGCTGTGTGAATTGTCCACCAATATTATTGTTAATGTAATCTTTTCAAAACTTAGACAAGGTACATGTCAATATTTACGTGTAAAACTAGACAACCGAAGCTCTCGCTCGCTGATTAAACAATAATTACAAACTATTTGAGAATAATTACATCCAATTATGTAGTAGTAAGACTTGTTTGAATGATGTCGGCACTCCTCCAGTATGTAGACACAGCATGTCGTAAATTCACGCTGCTTTTTACGTCGCCATCAAACAGGTCCAATTCTTAGTGACAGGAAATTCATTCTAGTTTTTAAATACGATACATGTTGATTCTTTGTTCGCTATCTTTATGTTATGTGCGTGAATAGGGAAAAGTTAGAGGGACGTTGTTCGCGTCCGTTTGCGATTTCCCTTTGAATCCCTACACGTGTCCCCCGGGTGGTGCAAAAGGAGCAACCCAAAGTAGCAGTAGAACTTGTGCTAAGTTCGCCCGGAGAAGTACTGCCACCACATCTGGTAATCTGCCGCCAAGCAGTGATGCACTCTTGTTGCTGTGTTCCGGTGGAAGGGAATGGGTGCCGGCGAAATTGCGAGGAATGTTATACCTGCCCTAACCACCAAAACTTTGGTAAACATGATACAAGGTTTTCTGTAAAATGTATTGAGCTGTAAAACTTACCTTAAACTTAATTAATAATAATTCTTTGATTGTAAATTGTTACCAAAAATTATGAACAAATGACAGCGATTATTAGGAAACTGGGGACTACTAGAAATTCTAATAAAATATCTTAATTTATATTAAAACTTGACTGGACTACTTTGAAGTGATAATGCCGGAAAACACCGCTTAATGCTTTAATTAGCAAAGTGGTCTTGCTAATTTTAATCCTTTAAACAACCTAGAGAAACCGAAATGTATGCCCACGTTACTACCTTAGGGCTACTATCAAACATTAAGTACATTTAAATAAACTCACTAACTTTTTATTTTGTAATATACATTATGTTTGTAGGATTTCTCGTGCTCTATAAGTAAGCTTTTTGTGCAGTTACAACAAAGTAATAAAAACTTAATTTATAAATATCATTATAATAATAATATTGGTGCACATTTCACACAGCGCCATCTAGCCCCAAAGTAAGCTAAGCATAGCTTGTATCATTGGAACCAGACAACTGATATAATACTAACATACTTATTTGTAAATAAATACATATAATACATATGAACACCCAGACACTGAACAAAATTCTATGATTGTCACACAAATGTTTTACTGAGTGGAAATCAAACCTACTTCCTACAGCACAGAAGGGGTGCTACCAATTGAGCTGTGAAGTCAGTCTTAGTCAGTCATTGTACTTTATCTATCAGTATAACAGATATCTAATGCCGATTTAAGCACGAATCACCGTAGACAATAGATAAATATGGAGTGTACATAAAAGTATATAGAGTAGACAGGAGAAGACAATCTCGGCTCGATCTCGGCCGCTTCGTGACCAAACTCATGCGCATGTGTGCCGGGCCGGAGTGCGCGCGTGTGGGTGCCGCATGCCCGCGGTGCGGCTCCATTCACACGGGTTACTTATCATCTATTTCGGGGTCCACGTTGCTCGCGTCCGGTGATAACCCTCTGAATCCCTACACGTGTCCCCCGGGTGGTGCGAAAGGAGCAACCCAAAGTAGCAGTAGAACTTGTGCCAAGTTCGCCCGGAGAAGTACTGCCACCACACCTGGTAATTGGCGCCAAGCAGTGATGCACTCGTGTTGCTGTGTTTCGGTGAAAGGGAGTGGGTGCCGGTGAAATTGCAGACGCATGAAACGTAACATCCCCGTCTCGTGGTGATGGACGCAACGCAGTGTGACTTGAGTCATCTCGTACTTTGGTGGAGAGGACTTGAGTCGTATCTCTGTTTATGGGCGGCGGTTACCACTTAAAATCAGATGGGCCGTCAGCTTGTTCTATCATCTAAATGACTATTTGCTTATTCGATATGAATAGAATCGGAATGCAATGGAAACCAACTGAAAACTCGTTTAGGTACAGCCTGTATACTGAGCCAGCTAAATGCTACATCTGCGAGTCAATGCTCTGGCAGATTTGGACTTACGCGTGTTGCCATTTTTTATGGACTTTAACATATACGTAGATATTCAATATATCTTGTGCTAGCCATGCCGCTGTCGTAGGTAATAATATGTAAAAAATAATATGTATAAACGAACAAATAATAATAAATAAATATTGGTGGACATTTCACACAACGCCATCTAGCCCCAAACTAAGCATAGCCAGATTATTGTAGAGTACTTTTACTTTGCTTACGAACTGAGGAACTTTGTAATGCTTAAAAAGATAGATACATATAATACATATTAACACCCAGACACAGAACAAACATATTCGTCACATAAAGTGTTTGTGCTGGGTGGAAATCGAACCTACGACCTACAGCGCTGAAGACAGAGTTACTACCAATCTGAGCTGTGAGGCCTGTTGTGAGTGATAATTTAATACATCACAAAATTAACCCACTGATATTCACCAAATCACCATCATAATCTCTGGGCAGGATGTGTCAAAAACCGTTCACTTAATTAACTGTTCTTGTAGAAAAAAATGTGTGGAGGGATTTTGTGGCTGTTTTTTATACTTCGGAATAAGTTATAGCAGGTCAACCGCAGTCACAGATACACTCATAGTAACATTACCGTTGAATTAATAGTGGGAGCTCAAGTATGATTATTGATAACCATTACTGACTTTTATTTATCTATATAAATACGAATCACCGTAATGTTTGTACGCGCATAACTTCCAAACGACTGCAAGAAATTGGATTTATCTTTCTTTTATGTGTTCTTTATTGCAAGGAGAATAATTGTATAAAATAAACGAATTCTTTAAAATAATTATTAAAATCTTAAACTTTAGACAGTATTGACTGCAAAAAGATATGGCGGTACGTTCGCCGGGTCAGCTAGTTAATTTATGAAATCAGCTTTTCCATGTTACGTTTTTAGGTTTGGATTATTACATATATATATATACATAGTTTAACGCCCCTTCTAAGTAACTAAGTAACTAACTTACATTGCTCATTCAGTTTGAAGGGTGTGGATGTGTTCCTATGTTTAACGGTTAAGTTACTTAAGGTTAAGGTACGGTACAGGACCCAGTTTTATCGTTGTTGTGTACTGCGAGGTGAGCCATCAGTTACTTTAAAAGATATAATAATAATAATTTATTTATTTCAGGCTACTTATAAATACATTGGCCCATATAAATAGATACCTTAGTGAATAACATACATAACTTAAGATTACAGCAAATGAAAGGGATTTTATTTCCTGGCCGCTTCCCTAAAGCGTTGGTAAACGATCCCAGCAGGCCAAAACCCAGGGTCAAGGATCACATTTTATATCAAACTTAAGCTTTGACTATGTATACCACAGTTAATTTAAACTGGCACGGCGTGGCATGGCAACAAGTTACATTGTATCGATACCTACAGTCACAAACGGTGAGAACAGGACAGGGTGGGAAGAACCGCTAAAAAACTCACCGCGCTCACTCGAACCGGTCGCCCGAATCTCTCCAATGTAATGTTACCGTACACTCTAATGAGCTGCCGATTTGTACTGCTTTTACATTTATTTAATCATGTCCGAAGAGGTTGCACCGAAGACCTCGTGCACATAATGCGAAGGCAGAAGTTTTTTTTCGTTATATTTAGGCAGACAGGCCTATTTTTATATATCTTTTAATATATAAAATTCTCGTCTCACAGTGCTTTTAAACAAACTCCTCCAAAATGGCTTGACCGATTTTTAGTGCTTATTCGGTAGGTCTGAGAATAGGACGTAAATTATTTTTCATACCCCTAAGTGATAAGGGAGGTCCACCCCAATTTTTTTGAATTTTTTGGACTACAGATTTTAATTTTATTTTTTTATGATTCAACTTTATAAAATACATACAACCCTACATTTTTACCCTTCTACCACCAACCCCTAGTTTTTTATTGCGATATTAGTACTTCAATTTATGGCAAAACAACGTTTGCTGGGTCAGCTAGTCATATAATTATATTATATAGAAAGTAAATAATATTATTATAATTATTGATCATAATATTGTGAAAATAAAATACAATCAATATGTATATACTGATTATATTTTATTTATAATCCACAATGGCAATAGGCGTTGCGACATTGTCTACCTTAAGAGAAAAATGGCGTAATTCAAATGTACAGATAGGCATACGATAATGGTAATTCATTTCTCATCTAGCATTTCCCACCGTCTGAACGACACAGACAAAGATCTAAAGCTGGACTTCGATTAGTGTTCGAAAGCTAGTAATCCGATATTCCAACGGAATATAAATGGACGTTTCAATAAAGGTCCACATTTCTTGCACAGCCGTGACCGCGTTGTAATAAACTGAGTGCTTGTAGATTTGTGCCGGCTGCGGCTGGACTGATCATGAGTAATGCCAGTTACACACAGTTGCAAAGCGAACTGGTATATCCTGATATTTATCACGATTAAGCTATCGAGCCTAGAAATATGTCAGTTCGTTTTTGGACAACCTTTTTATATGATTCAGCATTAAAAAATACATATAGGTAACCCTAAAGCTCAGCTAAATGTCAATAGGCGACGGTAACCACTAACATCAGTGGGCCGTCTGCTTGTATCACCCTTATTTTACCCCTCGGAAAAGTAGCCTAAGTTACTTCTTGTTACATCAGCTATCTGCCAGTGAAAATCCTGTCAAAATCGGTCCAGCCATTTCAGAGATTATCCGGAACAAACAGACAGACAGGGAGACAAAAATTGGAAAAAAATGTTGTTTTGGTATATGTACCGTGTATACATCCATATGCACTTAGTAAAAAGCGGTTATTTTAATATTACAAACAGACACTCCAATTTTATTTATTTGTTTAGATTTTCATTAGATTGCAATCTCTCAGAATATCCGCGCGATTTCTCGCTATTTTAGCTGCTATTTTGTACATTTCACGGTAGCTATGACTTAGTTCATCTCAACTCAGTTTACATAACTCAGTAAAACTTCTCTAATATTATGTTTGTGTTGTGTTTACCTTCGTCATTTTGAGAGTGTTATTGCGTACATAAACTTTTTCAGTGAATTACCTTGTTGGTACCCGCCAGGGTTCGAACCAGCTATCTCCGGATTTAACTCGGGGTCTGTACCAATGGGCCACCACACTTTCGCTAATCGCACATCCTTGATTATTTTGATGTAATTTATCGATAAAATGATCTAATAAAAAACTCAAGTGAATCACAACTCATCTCCACAAAACACAAATTCAGGGTAAAATAAAATTTTATTTCTAGAATATACGACATGTAATCTGAAACCACATAAAAATGTGAACACAATTCTCGTCCAATAACAGTCTATTGCCAATGTTCTATAATCTAGGATCGAGCAGAATAGGACTTAACGATGGCTGTTAGCTTAGCAGGGTTGACTCTTGTGTACAATATATAACCCATAAATAATTTATTTAGAAGTTTCTTTCTGTAAGAAGGGGTTTGGAAATGTCAGTCAAAGTTATTGCTATGACTTGAACAACTTTTCATACCCTATCCCACTTTCCATAGACAAGAACAGACAAGATATAGCCCCATAATATATAATACTAGCTGCGCCCCGCGGTATTCCCCGCGGTGAGTAAGTCAACCCACGTGAACACTGCACTTTTCCGGGATCAAAGTAGCCATATGTATTAAACCAGGATATAACCTATCTTGATACCAAATTTCATACAAATTCATTCAGCCGTTTGAGCGTGAAGGAGTAACAAACATCCATATATACAAACTTTCACGCTTCTAAAATACCTTTAATAATAATGATAATAATTCATTTATTTCAAGCCCAAGCTCATACAAGGAAACATAAAAATAAAATTTCTAAGTAAGCACAAATTAATATAAATGAATTAGTAATAATAAAATTAACAAATTAATTAAAAATAATAACTTGAATATAAAAATTGATTTATTTTATTAGCATGGAATAGGCTCTGCTTTTTTATATCATAATATATATATATATATATTAAGGTTAATTTAAAATCAACCTCCCCAAGTTAGGTAGAACAAAACACAAGTCGCGTCATATGCGCCCGTAACTGAAACGCGAAATCGAAATAACCCAAATGCTTGTAATTTCACCGACAACCACACTTATACGAGGTTAAAAGCTACTACTAGTTTCTTTAAAGAAATGTCATGAATATGCGTGAATATTTAAATATAAATATAAATGACACCCCTACTCCATGCACAATAGAAGACAGCGCAACGAGTTCAATTGAGTGAGGCTTCGAATCAGCGATTGAATAGGATCGATAGTAACTGAATTGGAACTCGGTGTACAACAACTTTACAATACCAGCTTTAAGGTCGGTCTACTAACGTCTATTTAATTTAGTTTATTAAATAACCTGTAGCTCGAAATACTTAAACTTTTGCAACTACTATGTATAAATAAATATAGGTGGACATTTCACGCAGCGCCATCTAGCCCCAAACTAAGCTAAGCATAGCTTGTATCATGGGCACCATGTAACTGATATAATACTTATATAGCCTTTTGTAAATACATATTAACACCCAGACAGAACAAACATCAATGATACAAATGTCACATAAATGTTTGTCCTGGGTGGGAATCGAATCCACGACCTACTGCGCAGAAGGCAGGGTTACTCCCAACTGAGCTATGAGGCCAGTTGAAGATCTATATATGTAGGAGGCAATCTGTGAAACTACTGATACGATTCTGAAAACCATTATTGAATCATTGCAGCAGCATTGTTTGATCCCATTACTTATAAAATTACTTAAAAGGCAAAACTTTTATTATCAATTCCAAACATAATAACCGGCACTTAATATGCTATGGTAGGTAATTCCATCGGCGGGGTTTTTACGCTGAGTGTCATTTTACTGCTGTACTTTAATTCCATCCAAGCTTTCTGGATTACACTTCGTCTGTCATTTAAATTCAGTTAACTCATTTTCATCATAGTGGGTTATTTCATCCAATGGACGACACAAATGTACCTTTTTATCTATGTCGTAATTTTTTATGTGACTAAGTTTCGTAACTATTAAGGTTTTATTTTTATTTTATATAGTTACGGATCGAGCCGACGGCCCACCTAGTGTTAAGTGGTAACCTCGGCCCATATCAACCGATGCGAATTGGGTCCACCCTACTAGGTACGACAAGACCCAAGTCGCATCGTATGCGCCCGTAACCCAGAGACCTGTAGGTGGAATGTCTCAATGTGTCTGTAATTCCACCGGCAACCACAACTTTCAAACCGGAACACTTGGCGGCAGAAATGGGCATGGCGGCAGTACTTCCCTGGACGAACTTGACGAGAGTTCTACTGCTCTTGAGGTAGAAGGTAGCCGAAATAATGTTAAGCTGTGACCTCTGCCTATGACAAAAGAAATACATATCGGCCCCTACTTAATTGTGGGAAGACAATAATTACTACATATACATGCATACATGTAGAGGCACTAAATCTACAAACAGATTTCGAGGGTAGTTGCCAATCGCCTCACAGTCACATTCAGTGACCTCTAACTAAACATTCCTTTCTGGCGTTAGTATCCTACACCACATTCAAACAATTCAGTTACTATTTGGGTCAACTTATCCAACTTCTAGAGGTCAGATGAAGAATCAAAGTTAAATAGCGGGCCATTTAATATCCTTTCCTGCTGGAATCTATAAGAGGCAGTTTTGGACGCAAATAGATTATGGACAGCGCGTAAGAACGACGTTATAAACCCACCCATTTTCCTCATCGCGCATTACTTGACGAGACAACAGTTTTATTTTATTTTTGACTGGCCTCATAGCTCACTTGGAAGTAACCCTGCCTTCTACGCTGTAAGTCGTGGGTTCGATTCCCACCTAGGACAAACATTTGTGTGACAACCATAGGTGTTTGTTCCGTGTCTGGGTATTGTTATGTATTATATGTATGTATTTACAAAAAAAAATAAGTATCATATCAGTTGGGTAGATGGTGCTGTGTGAATTTTCCACCAATATTATAATATTATTATATTATTTTATTTATTCGCCCATTCGATTCCCCGATGCGGTTATTAAAACATAGTATCTAAAAAAAAAATTCCATATAAAATAACCGCTCCCCGCACCCACCTACTGGTGAAAAGTGCGCCTCAAAGAGGATCCTTTCATTTGGGTCCTTTCAAAAAAACTTGAGTATTTATTAAGTATACTACATATATAAACTACTCAGGCTTTCAAATAATAAGACATTCAACGTTCTTCAGAAGTACATTTGTATACGGAGTCTTATAAATAAGAAGGCATATTCTCGCGTACCAAACGTTGATGAATGTATTAAGAACTTTTTGCATCCGATAGCAGACTAATTTATTATTATATCTCACAAGCTTAATTAATCACTGAATAGACTCCAGCCGAGTCAGGACAATACAATCTGTCGATTGGTGCACGATTTATGAACTATTTACTATATTATAGTCTGCCTGGCACTAGCTTGCGATGGATAATCTAAATTTTAGACTTTATAGAAACATTTTGATTCCAAATAGTGAAGAAGACATACATTATTGCCTCATAGTACAATTGGCAGTAAACCCTGCCTACTGCGCTGTAGGTCGTGGGTACAATTCCCATCCAGGACAAACATTTGTGTGTCGAATATAGACGTTTGTTCTATGTCTGGGTGTTAATATGTATGATATGTATATATTAACAAAAAAAAGTATATTTGTAGTCTATCAGTTGTCTGGTTCCCATAGTACAAGCTATGCTTAATTTGGGGCTAGATGGCGCTGTGTGGATTGTCCACCGATATTATTATTATTGTTTTACCAACTCACACTGGCCAGTTTATTTACAAACCAAAATAAATTACAAAACTACAATACATCACACATCGCGCAATAAAATCTATAGAGGTTATATTATCTACTGGCGTATATCTCTATGTGTTATACTCATTGACAAATCTAATTTATCGGTACTTCGGGTAAGTTTTAAAAAACTTGACAGCATAACCCGTTAAGCTAATTAGTGTTACCTAAAATGGTGGTAAATTGCACGGGCTGAAGTCTCGAGTAGCGGTACCGGCCTCCGAGGGCACTCGCCGCGCCGCGCCCGCGCCCGCGCCCGCGCCGCAATCTGCAATTATTGTAACCACCAGCTTACAACCTAACCTGAGTGCGTTTATGGGAAACACGCACTGCGATGAAGAGGACGCAAATAAATCCAATGAAACCAGAAAAGAAAGTATCAAAATGCAAACATAAAATCGTTCTAGGTTTGTTCGCGTTTTAGTTTTCTCGTTAATCTTATGGTACGATAGTTAAATTATCAATATTCTGCTTTTAAACCAAAAATACGACCAATACCTCCCACTACTCATTCTCTCGCGAACCAGTATGGTGAAAGGATTAATGTCATCCACGAATTGAGCCACCCTTATGATCGTTATATAGGCTTATGTATATATATATATATATGTGTATGTGTGTGCGTGCGTGTGTGTGTGTGTGTGTGTGTGTGTGTGTGTGTGTGTGTGTGTGTGTATAACAAGTTAAATTATGTAGTTTTTCTATGGTATGTTTGTAAATAATTTATGAAATAAATGCATACCACATCCACTCCATAGTACACAAAGGTTAGCTGGAAGGAAATGTTAAATAGCATTAAGTTCGCCCATGTACTTGTCTTTCTGGTGCAATAAAAAAATTTCTATCAATCAATTTCTCTATCCCTTCATGCACTATACACACACACACTACACTTCTTCGAATTTTCGGTTCTAGGTCATTTCAATTTCTTCACGATACTTTTATTCATCGTTTTGAGAAATTGTGCACAATTTTTTTCTAGTAAATAAAATGCACGTGAATCAGACATCTCCGAGTTGAAACTTGAAGTCTGTACTCCTGGGCCACCTCGTAAGAAAAACTGGGTTAATCAGAATCAGGAATTTATCTTTTTCGCAGTGCCCACTTACAAAGTTAACTTATGGAATTGCACATTCGCTAAGTAGAAAGCGCATCGCATGTATTAAAATAATCGATTTGTATGATAGTTTGTTTGTGAGAGAATCTCTGAGAGAATCATACATTCGTATGCTGCGCGATGCATCTCCAGAGCACTCTGCAAATAATCACCAGATGTCGAATAAAATTACGTTGTAAATTGAATTCTGTAATAATAATATTGGTGGACATTTCACACAGCGCCATCTAGCCCCAAAGTAAGCTAAGCATAGCTTGTATCATGGGAACCAGACATCTGATATAATACTTAAATACTTTTTACGTAAATTAATACATTTAATATATATTGACACCCAGACAGAATAAAAATCGTTCGTCATATAAATATTTGTCCTGGGTGGGAATCGAACCTACAACCTACAGAGCTGAAGGCAGGGTTACTGCTACTACCAACTGAGTTGTGAGGCCAGTCATCAGTCTATGTCGAGGTGTAATATTTATATGCGTATGATGATTTTTGCATCTTAGCTCACGCTTTGCTTGAGATATAGGGAAACTTGGTTTCAAATAGGTAACCCAAGCTAATATTAAGCGGTACTCACTGACCACAGTAAATTCAACATAAAAACGTCCGATCACCTTGACGCAAAGTTTACAAGTATTGCCATCTGCTCGTTCCGTAACACACAAATATTCATCGTGTTTGTGTAACGAGCTTTCGCAAATCTTTGAACGTATCTCCGCTAAGTGGAAACCTCTGTTTTGGGATGACACACATATATACTAAGACATGTTTGGATCGTGTTATGCAGAAAACAGCCACGTGGGGAAAAGTACAAACGGAGTTACAAGCATTTCTCTGTCGATGGTTACTTCGGTTATGTATTGATTCATATTATTGTATTGGCTCATATCTCCGTGAAAAATAGAGATATCGACATGGCTGTCTTTGCAAAAAATCCGTCATGTCGAAATTAGTATGGCCCCGTTTATAACTCATTTTTGGGAAAAAATGCCACATGGCTGCTTTCTGCATAACTAGGCCCGTTTATCGTGCAGACCCCATTAAACAAATGTCTCGCATCTAACACAAAGTGTTCCATTTGTTCCTGATATCTCGGTTATAAATTGGAAACCGGCACAACACGGAGGCACGAAATCGTGCATCGCCCCTCTCACGTCCCGTGTACGTCCCGTGTCCGTGCCGTGGGCCTATGATAAGTGACATTTGTGCACACTGGTTGACACATACACGACACTACAGCTAGGACACTATCGCAACGAGATAACAAACCACGCTCTAGTAGAACGGTTCCTTTACTAGGTAGGTACTGCTTTTCGCGTCCGTAGGTGATAACCCTCTGAATCCCTACACTTGTCGCCCGGGTGGTGCGAAAGGAGCAACCGAAAGTAGCAGTAGAACTTGTGGTAAGTTCGCCCGGAGAAGTACTGCCACCACACCTGGTAATCTGCCGGCAAGCAGTGATGCACTCGTGTTGCTGTGTTCCGGTGGAAGGGAGTGGGTGCCGGTGAAATTGTAGGCACATGAGACGTAGATCCCCGTCTCGGGGTGATGGACGCAACGCAATGCGACTTGAGTCATTGCGTACTTTGGTGGAGAGGTCTTTTTATGTTAACACTCGGCTTGTTCCCATATTATTTGCATTCCGTGGCCTTTGTATGAAAATCGATTCTTAAGGAGTACACTCCAAAACTTGAGTTTCCACTCATGGCTTGTTATTTGAACTGCAACCAAGCAAAACTTGTTGGAAGCTCCCTACTTAGGCACAAAAGTACTTAAGTCGCATTGTATGCAACTCGCAACTCTGAGACATGACGGTGGAATATCTCATGTGCCTGTAATTTCACCGGCAGCCACTCCAAACTGGAATAGTAACGTGAATGCTTTACTGCTTGGTCGCAGAAATTGGTATGGTGGCAGTACTGCCCCCGGCCGAACTTGGCATAAGGTCTACTGTTATTTTTTTTTGTGATGTAGGTGATATATCGCCATCTGATCCCAGATGTTAAAAAATACTAATATGATCTGGTTCCATTTACATTTTTGACTGTAACATAGCCTAGTGTTTCGACCACAATGTTTTCCTCTCATCCAGTGTATGCATGATCCTAGGCACAGGCATTGTTACAGATTAGGAATGTTACATGAATGCATGGGGCAATTAGGTTTACAAGGTATTGACAAGCACGCATTGTCTACGTATGCCTCGAAATGGACACAAAGCTCCGCCGTCTGTCACTGGAACTAACGTGGAGGGTCTACCTACGGGTAATTTCATTTTTAATTTCATTTATTATACAGAAACACTTATTTATACATATATTTCAAGTGAAGACTCGTAAATGAAATTAAACAATAGTTTTACAACTAAATTGAAATGAATAATATAAAATAAATAATCATTTTAAAAGTATATATTAAATTACAATAATAAATTCATATTAAATTAATAAACATTAAGTTTTTTATATTGTAATGGCACCTATCACGAGCTGCATCCATCTGAATTGGATTGGGCAGTCATACCGTATAACAATTATCATTACATTACATATACAGAAACATTACATACATTGTGTCCGAAATTTTTATCAACTATTTAAATCCAAACAGATTTTATAATGTGAAACAAAGTGTATAAATAAATTTATAATTAATCAACAAATTTGATTAAAAATAACAAAGTTAACTTCTTCTATTCGAGTCACTGGTTCCATTGAACCAGTGTGGTGAAAGGATTTTAAGTGCGCCTCAAAGAGGCTCCTTTCATGCACTTAAATTTAACTTAAGGGATTATTCTATCGACTGGTTATTGTGTTTTTTCCTTAGACTGAAGACGATTTTATATGAAATTCTCTCTCTCTATTCTATATATCTGAAAATGAAAAGACAAAACCCCTCATCAAGTTATTTAAGTGTGCCATAATTAGTAATTTTAAAGTTGGATCACCTCTCTAAGTTCATAATTCACAGAATTATTTAAAGATTCACAAACAGGTCATTTATTCGCATTGTCTAAAGATAAACTGTATTGAATTCCTTCACAGTTTTCCCAGGTGCTTGCGAAAATATTCCCACAGTGGTAATATACATTTCATAGCCGGTGGAAACGCTACGTAATGTTCGTTCATCAACTCGCGTTGCCTAATCTCAAGACAAATTGAGCGCTGGGTACGCATATAGCGAATGATATCCCGTCTCGGGGTGATTGACGCAACGCAATGCGACTTGAGTCATCTCGTACTTTGGTGGAGAGGACTTGAGTCGTATTGTTGTTGTCTATGGGCAGTGGTGTACCACTTAGCACTCAGCTCCACACTTAAATTACATAAAAAATATATATGAATGAATAGCAATACTATTTATATTAACATACCAGTATTTTTTTTAAATGGTAAGGATTCTAACAAATAATGATTAGCTGTTTGACGACATGTCATTATCACGTACCTAACCACAACAATATTACAAATAGGGTGCACAAAGAAAAAAAAAAAACTTGTGTAAGAAAAAAAAACAAATTTAATCCATATCCTGAATTCCAAAATGTCGTTTGGCATTTCGCTTCCTAACTCTTCCACGACATTAAGCGAAATCTGAGAAATATATATAGTTATAAAAATTGCGAAAATAATTATTTTGTTCATGCCGATTGACGGACAAACCAAAGTTTATTAATTAATTTATTAAAATATTTAAATGAATCCTAAGTTCGCCGCAGTTTACTATATCGTTACCCTCTGTGTCTTACTGTGTTGTGCTTAGAGGGAATACGGTTCGCTATTTTGGATGATACTCATATAGTTTGTTTTCAGGCGCTATTTACTACCCGACGTTAGCAAATGGCTAGGTACTATAATATTTATATGAACATATAACGCATACTGAAGCAGTACAGTCCAGCACGGCTTATAACTTGGTCTTTTTTATCTGATAAGGTACGCAACGAGCAGATTTTAGAACTGGAACACACTATTGGGTGCTTGAAGGTAGATTTTCAACCTCTAATAGCGATAGTCACCACGCTGTGTTTTCATCCCTATGTACTTCACCACAAGTTCGAGTTCTTTGACTGACCACACAACTCAGTTAGTAGTAAATCTGCCTTCTGTGCTGTAGGTTGGTGTTCGGTTCCCACCCAGGACATACATTTGTGGGACGTGTATTGATTGTGATTCATTCGAAAATTTTGCCTGACTGTCGACACTTTAGGCGGTTTATTACTGGAAGCAAGTCCTAGCTGAGTTATTCGTGGGCAAACAATGTCAGTTATGAGCTTACCCCTTTTCACGTCTACAATTACACGACGATTAACCCTCAAAGTGAAAAACAACTTTGCTAAAATTTAAAAATACCAGCTCTTTTGGAGACTGGTTATTGACTATTTTTTTCGCAATTCAACAAAGATATTAAACATAAAACTAATAAAAAAAAATTGAGTCTCCTAAATCTAGCTATGTAGAAACTGTCTACTTAACAGAAAAAATAAATGAAAATTGACAAATTGAAGTATGAAAACGGGACCCTTGGTGAGACCTCCATTAGCAAAATGGATTACTTATCCCAACCTTATAAATTGGACGAGGGCCAACCTTTGGCATTGCCTTTCAACTCGTGTGTAACAATTTAGACAATGCCTAAATCGCCGGTACCTTCGCCAAATAACATCGTAACTGAATTACAATTGTAAACTATGTCTAAGAGTACGTGACTCGAATATAATATACTATCGCATATAACGAACGATGACAAACAATTTTACGAACACGAGCACAGCGAAAAATGCACGTAATTTTTATTATTTTTAAATTTATTTTTATTTTTCGCATCTACTGCTGATGTACAATTTACCAAACCTTCAAACCCTAATGATGAGTATTTTCAGAAACCGTGACGGTACTCGAAAAAAATTATAAAAGACAATGTGACTGTTTTAATTTATTAAATATAATTTATCAATTTATAATATTTTACGACTTTCTTGACAGAAGTCTATGTTTAATTTGATTATTTTACAGCGACGTGCGAAAGGAGTAGAAGGTTTGCATGTATTCTGCAATTGCAAAGTTCTTCGCTTCATTCTCCTTATAAAAAACTTTTCAAATCCTTGTTTAATTATTTACAGGTTTATCTCGTAGTAAAGTACTCTGTTGTTTTACATTCGGTCGATCATTACAAGCAGCAATTATGGGTATAGGCCGAATGAAGAATGAAATAGCTCACAGCGTCATGAAATAAGTGGCTTCAAATTAGTGTTCATGTCTTTCTCGACTATTTCCATACTTCAAAAGGCATTTAAATGTCCTCAGAAGTCTGTCAGAGTAATGGGACTGGCCACCATTTTGCATTCATTTTCTGCTCGTCTTCATTCGCTTGCGCGTTCCCCGGACTAGACAACAAAGTGTTTGCAAAAACATACAAGTATTCTTTAGTCCGAATAAATACTTTATATGGAGCCGATGTGACTGGATTGCATCTTTTTTGCCAAAAAAGGATGGTAATGTGTTTTAGATGTAAATCACTTTAATGTAGGTGTAAAGAGGTTTTTACCTAAGAAATTTATGTTATTACAAGGTTATTGCTGTAGTATGCCTCTGGATTTTGTTGAAGTTGAATTTTTTAGTCCTTTGTGATTTAATAATCTGCATAAATAATACTTTGTGTAGCAAACAGCAAAAAACCACCCACGGCAGGGTGTATGCATTAGCAAGAGTGCCGCCATTTCCCGAAAGAAACGAAACCGTCTCGAATTCCCTTTAAAGTGGAACATTAAAGCATATTCTCATGACATAAATTACGTTCAATTGTTTCAAGTGGGTCGTTAACCTGGAATTAAGGTTGTCATAGAAATAATATTGGCCGGACAATCTGCGGTTGCCAAAACACTCTTAATTTTAGAACGAGATTATTGTCCGTTATTTCGAGGTAAGTTTTGGTTAATTTTTAACGTTAAAGTTATTGTTTGGTGTTCCTCATTTTTAAGGCAGTGAACCAAACGGATACTAATAGATCAATGTGCCACAAAAAACCGAAATTCATTAGTACGATATACGATTAGCTTTTCCTGCATTTTAGTATCGTCGTACTGAGTATTCAAAGTTTTTGTGTTCAAAAACATTGATAAATGATGTTTTAAAAATGTAAGTTTTTTTTTATTTAGTATACAGATACCCAGCGATTTGTACTAAGTTTTATATTCTTTTTCGTATTGACATTGCATTCGTACTAAGAATCTGTCCCTTAGAGAAAAGAATAATATAAAGAAACTTTATTTAAGACGGATGATAAATTTGAATATCTATTCATCCTAAATCTGCTGTGTTAAGACGAGCTGGATTCCGACCAATGCCGGACAACAAGCATCACTACGCACCCACGAAATGTTCCAAAAAAACCAGCGCCCACTTCGACCGGTGGTTAGTATAGTTGCCGAGTGGAGCCCTCGCCGCGGGCGCATGTTCGCTTACTTGGAGAAATGGCTGTGAAGACGACGAACATCAAGTTTACTAAAAAAAACTAGTACCAAGCTCTAATCCGCTTTGGTGGTTACCAGATCAACATTGATTCTAAGATATGCCAGTTTCCTACCGAGAATGATTTCCTTCACCTTTCTGAAAACTAGAATTACGCATATATGTTGTAAGTAGGCAGGCAGATCGATAAGTATTAAGAATAGGATATCTCATTAAATAATTTAAAAAGTAGCATGGTAAAAATTATGTTTACGAATATTTCTCAGTATTAAATAACTTCTTATCCCAAAAACTGAATAAATGCAAAGATGTGTGCGAGTAGGTATAATAAATGAATTGCAATCTGGTATAGAGCAAATTCTATTTTATTATTAGTAACTATTTATGTATTATTAATGTATTTATATAGCACAGCATACTAGGTAAACGGTGTGTGAAATAGAATTGTTATTAAAAGCATTATTTTCCAGTTCAAACAAAACTAAATAAAATAATTCATCCCAAGTCCAAATTGTATTCGTTCGCCGGCACCTACAGGCTATATATATACCACGTAGCCCATGGGGTATCTCAGACCGCATTCCTCGACCCGCGCCCTCAAACCAACATGTTACTTTATACACACCTACCAGCCACACCGCAACTAACCGCTTACACCGTATTCTATACGCGCTAAGCACCAATTTTGCGCAAAGTTTCAAATTGCAGTTGTAAAGTTATTTTTGTTTTTATCTCCGATCGATGTCGTTTTTTTATTAGCACCGGCAAACCGCGGAAGGATTAATTTGAGGCAAATAAAGTGTAATATAAAATGGTAAAATAAAATACATTAGTTTGGGATTGTTGATGGCAACACTGGTGTTAAATTTAGCAAACCATTCAATGCAGAAATAATAAAGATAAGGAGCTTAGCCTTATGTTCATTTCAGAATAAAATATTCTTCATTAATGGAATTTCCAAAAATTTTAGATAGACCCCCTTACATTACATTAAGCCATATTCTCACACACATCATCACCCGTTCTACTCAGGGGGAGATCAACGTTGTACTGCATTGTGCCCATGACCCTAGTGCATGAAGATAAAATGCTAGAAATATAGATCCGAATGGAATGTGCAATCAATACTATATAATATTATAAAAAGGTAAAGTTTGCAAGTTTGTTTGTTAGTAGGAAGTACTGGAACTAGTGACAGGCCCCACAGCTCAGTTGGTAGTAACTCTACCTTCTCCGCTGTAGTTCGTGGGTTCGATGTATGTCATTCAAGTATACTGTAGCTTTCTTTTGGTGGAAGAATTTTCAAAATCGGTTCAGTATTAATAATATTGGTGGACAATTCACACACAGCGCCATCTATCCCCAAACAAAGCATAGCTTGTAACATGGGAACCAGACAACTTTTTTTTTTGAAATCCACACTTATTGTACCTATTAACACCCAGACACAGAAATAACATCAGTTTTCGTGAAATAAACGTTTGTCCTGAGTGGGAATCGAACCCACGACCTACAGCGCAGAAGGCAGGGTTACTACCAACTTAGCTGTGAGGCCTCTCTATGTATGGTACCTACATTACATTTTTATCAAAAAGCTGAATATTTCATAGCCTTTTCAAGTGTACTTATAAAATATTATGACGTCCAGACACGTCCATATAATAATAAATCTAGAATATTTTTATTCTCTTTGTTCCGAATTCGTGATATCGTATAATAATGTTTATGCACAATCGTTTCAACAATATATTGGCAGTAAAATGGCTTGTAAAGTGGTCTACCTAAAGGTAAATGATATCATAAACAATGTGCGTTGTAATGTGAGAACACGCTGCAAATACATAAACTGATACATGACAATGGTTATGTACTACATGATGAGCAAGTACATATATAAAAGCAATAATTTTAGAAATAATGTCATATTAAGGTAATGTATTTTGAAATTTTTATCTATTTATATATAAGCCTTTATTTAATTTAGCGTGTTTCTTTATGAGTACGTTTATTTGTAAATCTTGCAGTGAACTTTCAAGCTTTAACGTCAAGCTAAATTTAGTTTTTGAGATGTGTTATTTTTAATTTTAAAATGTACTTTTCAACTGTAATAAATAAAAATAAACCTGGAACTATTTTCAACGAGTTATAACGAGTATGACTGAGCTAGGGCGCTGTCGCTCGTCGGCGATACAAAAGACTTCAACGCGCTCCCTGCGCAAGCGCATGTTGTTTCTAATCGAATGAAAACATGAAGTAAACATCTACATATAATGATTTTGTACATTAACAAATCAAGGAATACATTTATGTTGGCCATTCCCCTGATGATGGCTGCGCATCAGGTCAATGTTATCATACTTTAGGAATATCACTGACAGTGATAGGATTTCAAAATTTTCTTTTACTTTTTTTTTCATCAATTAGAAAGGTGATGATATTCCAACAGCTGAGCAGATTTTCTTAAAACATACATATGTAAGAATACTCCCAATTAAAAACTCAATTCTAACAAATGAAAAAACTTTGTCGAAGTTGGTTCATTCCGTTCAGAAGCTATTATGCCATAGCAAACACAGATACACACTACAAAGTTATAACACCCCTATTTTTCTTCGGGGGTTAAAAAGCATGAAATCGTTCTACTTGGCTGAAAATTAATATAAATGTTACATCTCACATCGAGCCACAATATAGGTAGGTGTCACCTACAGATCTGAGAGACGGAACAACTCGGATTTAGAAATAAGTTCAACATTACATATATTCGTATTACTATATAATAATGGTAGAATGTGTATACAGTTTTCGCCCATTGAAAAACTGCCTCTGTACTCTGTATTTGGGCGTCAAGCAGTACCGTAGTGGACATATACTGCTGTGTCACAGTTTGAAAGCTAAGTGTGGGTGAAATTACAGCCATATAACATTTTTCATCTTCAACTTTCAGGGGGAGGGTGCAAGGTGATGCGACTTAGGTCTTCCTATACTTAGTACGGATACTGCTAAGGGAACTTCAGGTTTGCAATCTGTTCATTCCATCCTTACATTAAAAAAAACTATTCTTTATAACGTTCAAGTCGTTATAAAAAGATAGACGAAGCAATTCAATAATAGGCATACTGTACCAATATTTGTGAAGCACTTATGTTTGTTTGCGTTACATTTTGTTGAGCGTTCAACTCTGAGCTACCACTAAATGGATGAAATGAAGTGCCGTGAAGGTTGCAACATAACCTGTCTACACACACCAGCTGTATTTACTCGTAGTCTTGAACTAGCTGTTGCCCGCGACTTCGTCCGCGTGGAATTCGGTTTTATCATGCACCCCTATTTTACCCCTCGAAAAAGGAGCCTAAGTGACTCCTTGTTACATCAGCTATCTCCCAGTGAAAGTCCCGTCAAAATCGGTCCAGCCATTTCAGAGATTAGCCGGAACAAACAGAAGAAAGACAAACAGACAACATTAAAAAAAAAATGTTGTTTTGGTATATGTATCGTGTATACATCTATATGCACTTAGTAAAAAGCGGTTATTTTAATATTACAAACAGACACTCCAATTTTATTTATAGATTGCTGTTGAATTCCTAAGGAATTATTTATCTCTCTAATCATCCGCATAGTGAATTGTGTAGGGTTTGAACAGGTGACAAACTGTGCAATAATTGCATGACATCTTATCATTCATGACGTAAGTAAGTTTTCATTTTAAACGTTTTCCTCCCCAAGTCATGTTTGAGGCATAACAAAGTCAACGAAGTTATAACGGAATTAGATTTGATGAGTGTGATGAACCAATCATTTGTCGCACATACGTTCCCACTATATTATAATCCACACAAAGGAAAGAGCAGTAGAACTCTCGCCAAGTTCGTCCGGGGAAGTACTGCCACCATGCCCATTTCTGCCGCCAAGCAGTAACGCATTCGCGTTACTGTGTTCCGGTTTGAAAGGTGTGGTTGCCGGTGAAATTACAGGCACATGAGACATTCCACCTTCACGTCTCACATTTACGGGCGCATACGATGCGACTTGGGTCTTGTCATACCTAGTATGGGAGGGCCCAAGTCGCATCGGCTGTTATGGGCCGAGGTTACCACTTAACACCAGGTGGGCCGTCGGCTCGTTCCGTAAATGTATTACATAAAAAAAAAGGAAAGTGTCGTATTAGGTACCAATGATTATGCATATTTGTATATATATTGTATATATATTTTATGATTTCTAATTTTAATATTAACGTATAGACTATAAGGTACTGTATTGCATTGGGTTTTACCCGATATTTATTTATTATGTACATGTTTGTGAATAAAATAAATAAATAAATAAATAAAATGAATAAATATTTATGACGTTTTTAAATAACCATAAAAAGGCAAAATAGAAATAACGGCGCTATTAACATTCTTCCAATTTCAAGGCCTAGAAAGTATCATCTCAGAACACTGTCCTAATTCCCAGAAAGCCCAAGATTACAGCAAATCTTGTGACTTTTCCTCGGACGATAAATTCCCAAGTTTTATCATCTCTATCCCAGCGATAACATCACATTTTGGCGTAAATTGTAGCAATTCTAAGTAAAACAACCAACCGCAAGTCGACGCCGACGGCTACAGAACCGCACATTTGCCTGCTAATTAAAGAACTGTAACCTACTAATATTATAAACGTGAAAGTTTGTATGTATGGATGTTTGTTACTCTTTCACGCTCAAACGGCCGAATGGATTCGGATGTAATTTGGTATCAAGATAGCTTATATCCTGGTATAACACACGTGCTAATTTGATCCCGGAAGAGTGCAGTGTTCCCGTGGGTTGACTTACTCACCGCGGGGAATACCGCGGGGCGCAGCTAGTATTATATGTCTCTTCTGATTATTTGTACGTTTTTACGATAGTGTAATTAACCTTTGGGGATAAATTCTATTCTATTCGAGTCACTGGTTCTCTTAAACCAGTGTGGTGAAGATTTTATGTGCGCCTCAAAGAGGCTCCTTTCGTGCACTTGACACATGTCTTCAAATTTATTGTTCTAGGACGTGTCGGTTTCCTCACGATGCTTTCCTTCAAAGTTTTGAGAACGTGCTATTTCGCACATAATTCTTTAAATCGAAAAACTCATACGTGCACGTCGAGATTTGAACCGGTGACCTAGGGATTGAAGCTCGGGGTCACTCCCACTAGACCACTACGCTGGAGAAAAATAAATTGTTATATTTGGCCTTGAAATACCTTGAGGCAGTCAATCGCAGTACTCATTTCGCTTTGTCCCCTGACCCGTAGTAGTGTTTCCGAGAATAATTCCATTAATAGCTCGCCACTGAATTAATCCGCCGTGGATGCGAGTACATATTTTGTACTAGCTGCGCCCCGCGGCATTCTCCGCGGTGTAGTCAACCCACAGGAACACTGCACTTTTCCGGGATCAAAGTAGCCTATGTGTTAAACCAGGATATAAGCTATCTTGATACCAAATTTCATCCAAATCCATTCGGCCGTTTGAGCGTCAAAGAGTAGCAAACATCCATACATACAATTTTCCATGTTTATAATATTAGTAGGAGGTTATCAGTACGAAACCAGATGCGGAATACTGAGGATTCATATCGTTTCATTTTTGTTTTTCTTGGCTGATTGCTCGGTTTTCCTTAAAATATTGAGTTTCAAAAGGGTTTCGCAAAAAAAGAAATGATTTCCCGGAGGTCGATTAGAGCGAGTATAAATAATTCCTGCTTCAAATCAAAAGGGAGAATTACTAGAGTGGAACTTGAATATTGGAACTCTACATTCCAAATACAGTGAAAATGTTACTCTATCATTCGGTCAACAAACTGCTTGTTTAAAACCTCAAATAGTGGGTCCGATAAGGTGGATGGTTTGAAAACTAACCATAGAGTAAAATAGACTTACTCTGTCGATGGTTTCGGAAGGTATGGCAGAGTTAGGGGGTTGGGCGATAGTTTAGCACTATTTTGTAGCGTGACGGTGGCGTAGTAAATAAGGTAAATTCAAATTTACAATTCAAATTTGGTGGCCCACATTGCTCGCGTCCGTAGGTGATAAGCCATTGCATCCCTACACGTGTCCCCCGGGTGGTGCGAAAGGAGCAACCCAAAGTAGCAGTAGAACTTGTGCTAAGTTCGCCCGGAGAAGTACTGCCACCACATCTGGTAATCTGCCGCCAAGCAGTGATGCACCCGTGTTGCTGTGTTCCGGTGGAATGGAGTATGGTGCCGGTGAAATCGCAAGCGCATGAGATGTAACATCCCCGTCTCGGGGTGATGGACGCAACGCAATGCGACAGACTGACTGACTGAGTCATCTCGTATTTTGGTGGAGAGGAATTGAGTCTTATTGCTGTTGTCTACGGGTGGCGGTTACCACTTAACATCAGGTGGGCCGTCAGTTCGTTCTAATACCTAGCTGAAATAAAAAAAATGTGAGCCGTCACGGGACGCCTAGCAGATGTGAAACATCGACATTATTTTGTAAAAGTAATATGCAACGCATGCCGTGGCGACGCGTCGCCACGCCAGAAATCGGTTTTACGTGCGGCTATAGATGTTTCACATCAAAAAAACTTTCTCAGTCTTTTCTAAATCCGATTTGCTACGGATTACGGATTCATAACTGTAAATATTATTATCAAAAAACTTTGTTCTGGATCTAGAAACTTTACCAAGTGCTGCTTCGCGATCCAATATACCATCATGGACTCATAAAAATGAATAATCTCATCGTGACAAGATTGTATCGCTATTTTAGAGTAATTTTATCTGAAATACGAAAGTCCGTTGTTTATGGTCAGCCGAAAGTCGTGGCGGCGTTGATATATGGTGCTAGAGCATTAGATGGTTCGATTCCGTTGTTTCTATCCAAAAACAACTTCACCTACGACAGACATGCACCATACACAATTTTATTATCAACCATACAATCTTGGACATAATCGAGATATTATTCATGTCATCAATCTGGATTTTGAACTAGATATTTTATTCATGTTTAGATATTTTGATAATGCTGATATATTTATATTGATGATTATTATATTGAATTCTTGATATTATTATTCTTGAATATGTCTTGAATCCAAGCGGTAACACTCAAAAACCGAGCCTTAAACCATCCATATAGACTATATAAAACAATATAATAATAATTATTATTTTTATAATTAATAATCATTTTTATATATTTTTAAAATTAATGATAAAGCAATGAAGAAAATAAACCAAATAACCTATATCTGCCTTCATGAACACTTTCACAATAACTACCTGTTAACCAATGCGACACAATTTAAATTGAAACTAACGCACTGAAATCACTTCGCTTCAAATAACCGATGTGACACAATCTTGGACCATTGCATTGTTCATATTGATTTTTAGTTCATCCGCTACAAGAAAGAAAAACTGTATCAGTTATTTTGAGATATATATTCCTGAGAAGAGTACAATCATGAATCGCCCACAGTACCTATAGGAAGAAAGAAAGAAAGAAAGAAAGAAAGAAAGAAAGAAATATATTTATTGACATTGACATTGACATTAAACATGGTAAGTACAAACAAAATCATTAAAACTAAAACATAATAACACAAAATAAGTATCCTTTAAAATTGATCTATTGCCATTTAATGCTATCAAATAGGTCGCTGCCTCAGCATAATGGCGTTCTCAGCCACGACTCATCGTGCTTGAGCTCAGCGCTGGTTTTCAGGCAGGAACTCGGGGTGACATCACGGACCAAGGTACATAAGTATCTTACCTAAAATTATATAAATATACTGGAAATACCTATTCTGGAAGTATCAGCTCTGCGCCGGCACGTAGCTCCGAGCTGCGCATGTAATACCTACTAAGCGGAACATAAATCGCAATTAAGTCCCAGTCCACTTAGCTCTGCGCCAGACCGGACCTTGGGAACCTATGTACCTGGATAGTACTATTGAATTTGGAATTTCTAATCACAATTTCTCTTAAGGTAATGAGAAATAGTCATTACCACATAAGTCTATCAGTTTAAGTCTAAGTAATTTATTCGTTTATTTTTGTATTGTATATATATACCTAATATACTCCTAAAACTATTATATTGAGTGGCCTCGCAACTTACCAACTCTGGTTCGATTCCAACCCAGGTGTGTACATTTGTGTGCCGAACATTTTATTCTGTGTCTGAGTGTGAATAGTGTGTATTTACGAAAAATAATATAATATACATATTGTATCAATTCTCTGGTTCCCATATCAAAGTTATGTTTAGTTTGGGGGTAGATGGTACTGTGCGAAATATCCGCCATATTTATTATTTATATCTACAATAAAGAAGCTTAAACAAAGGAGTTATTTTGGTAAATTTTAAGAATACAATTACTAAGCTCACAAATGTATCAGTTGAATAGATATCCAATATTTCACAGCAATGATATAACTTATTCGCCTTTACTATCTTTGCCGAGTCCGAGGCTATTCTCGACACAACACGTTCTTTATAATATCGTATTATTATGAGAAGACCTGACATCTTATAACAATCGATTTTCTACCTGCGCATCGCAGACTCATCTCACCCCGAGTTAAGAAAAACATTACACGAACCACGACCAAAGAAGGGCTTTATTACAAGGGCTGTAAGGGTCACTATCGTGTGGTCGATATAGTCGATATTTTTTTTTTAGTTTTATGTTTCTAATACACCAGTCATCGAAATCGAAGGATCCGTACAGGTGCTGTCCAATAAAAAACACAAAAGGGTCCCAACGCGAGCAATTAATGGATTACGGATGAAATAAGATGCGTAAACGGCACCGTACACGCTTGTAAAGTTTACATATGATACTACGAATAAATAAGTTTGTATTAAACTAGCATCGTCCTTCAGACAGCGTTCGCAGTGCTGTTAGGTAACATTTGTAAATGTTACATCATTACTTTGGTAGGATTCTAAATAATTATTTTCTGATGTCAAAGTTTTACAGAGACCACGTTACTCAGACTCGTGTTAAAAGAAAACATAAAATTGACTACTTAAGTAGGTATTGATATAATTTTAGTAGAAGAGAATTAATGTTAGTAGTTTAATGTTGGTTAGGAAGTAAGGTTTAGTGATTTCTGTATACACAATCTTTAATAATTGTACCTCATCTGTCTAATTTATGCAAGCCACGTGTATGATTAATATTATGGGTCTATAATTATTCTGATTGACCGAAAATACTAGGTACTAGTTCGTAAGACAGCTCTCTCGAACTAGTGCGTTGAAATTATTAAAGTGAGACTCCATTCCTGCACTAAGTGGGGCGTATATATAATAATATATATATAAGGCAGGCTAAAGATATAAATGAAAATATATTTGATTCCCTAACTGACTCTTCACTCAAATGAAATAACGATGTCTCTATTTATCCATTAAGAACTCAAACTTTTTAAATTTAGAAAAATGTATTTAAGTTTTTTATTAGTCATAAGTAAAGTATAATGATTTTTATGGAAAATAATTGTACGTCATAACGATAATTACACTTAACAAAATTCCACGTGGATGAAGAATGAAGATGCACCTAGTAATATAAATAAAATACTCTGTTATACAACATTCTACTTAACTCAAAGTCTTCATCTTCATCATTATTAAAAGCTTAATAACTCAAGCTTCATTTATATCTCATACGTGTAGGTATTGTACCCGCTAAGTACATATCAGTAGGTCCAGTCCGTAGGTAGGTACAGTTGGCGGGCGTTCGCAATCCGGGTTAAAACTCTCGTATCCAAAGCGCAATTAAGGGCCCGGGATACCCAAAAAGGGAGTTTTCAAAGCAGTTAAACTAAACGGTAACATGTTACTGGAAAAAAATAAGGATTTTAAGGCATTTTGGCAGAAATTGTCGAAACCTAAAATATTGTTGAAAATACATTCAAAGTCATAGTCAAAAACTTTATTTCCATAGAATTCATAAAGAAATGGCTTGGAAACGTCATTAATAATCAAAACATATGGTCACGAGTACTTATTGCTAAGTTTGACGTCTGTTCAAACCCTGTCCGACCTTCCATGGGGAAGAAACCTCTAAAACCCCTTCCATTTTATTCCCGAGCACGATCGCCGCGTAAAAACTCTTCGAACATAACGCTTAGTTATAAATAAACAAATTCAAATCTGAAAACACTGTCGTGTTCGTTTTTATCAAATTGTTAATCATATAATTAAGCTTATGTTTTTATGAGATGTACATGGTTCATTTCACCTGAGCAGTCAGCGCGCACCGTGTTCAGAACATAGATCCACAAATCGTGGAGCATACCCGTCCCCTTATATTGGATATACAGCCGAGTAGTAAGTGTAGTAAGTGTGTATAAGGCGGGCGGCAGACAGAAGAAAGTACGGCGAGATGGGTGCGGAGGCGGAGGCGGAGGCAGAGACCGGTGGGACCGGTTTCGTGGTCAGTTTTTGTGCTCCGAACTCGCAGCGCCCGCCTGCGCCCGCGCCCGCGCCGACCACAGCACCGATTCGCCAAAATATAGATTAGTAATGAAGCCGGACTCTTATACTCGTATGCTGCCGTATAAATCATGTTCATTTTATAGGAATATGGGAAATATTCAGTTCTTGTAACGCTAATATTTGGTTGCAAGTATTCCATTAGTGTTACAAGTACCTATATAATTGTAAAAAGCTTTTGGTGTAGTTACACTACATGTAAACCGTGGAATGACATCAACGTATCCACAAAGCATCTCGTATAGTGACCATAAACTCTCACAACTGTACTGCGTTTCATGGTCTTTTTTGACTGTCAAATTGTTTGATATAATGTTCTATACCTACCGTATTGAAACCGCCGCCTCTCTCGCACTGGGCGTATTTTATCATACCTACAGTGCTATCTAGTGAGTATCGTACTGCCTTCCTGTGCACAGGTGGACTCAAGTACGTAATTACTGATTATACTACTATAGTACAGTTTTGGTACCTAACTACGACGACAAAATGGAGGGCGGAGACGCGTCAGGGGCGCACCCCGCGCCCCCTCGCGCCCACGTCTCAAGCATGGCGCGACTCAGACTACGTGAGCTGTGCTTACAATTTTTCTTTAGAAAGCTGAACCCATAGTTTTGAGACTAAAGATACATAAGTCAGTACATAACCTAAAAACTTATATTATTTAGTTAATCATTGGTTAACCACAATTACAAATAAATTTTTATATTATTTTATCAGTGTTTCATACTAAGATACGTTCGGTTATACATAATTCAAAATTTCAATATGATCGATTAGATACATCGTTGGTGGTTCAACTATATTTAGACAAGAGTTTATCGTTGTTGAGTTTACACTACAGTATTTAAAGCAAAACACGTTTTACCTCCATGTTTCTGTCCCAAAAGCGTAAATGTAACTTTTTACGTTTCAGTTACCTGGATAACCTAACTGGGCTAACCTAACTGGACCACTGGATAACCTAAAAATTATTATTTCTTAACTTTTTTTTTAAATTAATTTTTAGTCCATATATAATCTCATTTAATCTGTGCGGAATAAGTATTAAATCTAGCTGAAAAGAAAAATAATATCTTCTGCTTAACCATTCCCATCCTACATTCACAGTTGCTAAGCTGTTGGTAAGCAGCCTTTTTAGAAAAATGTGCGTAGACATCTAGGCTGGACGACATCGACCTGATTAGAAAACATAATTGTTTAAATATGACAATAAACTATAAGATTATTTTTCGTTAGTACCTACCTACATACACAATTGCCGAAAAACCCCAACCCGAGTTTTATTAGAGAATTCGGTAAAAATACACCATTAAATCCATGAAAACTGAAAAAAGTTGCGATTTCGTTTTGTCGCTGTCCCTGCAAATTATATTATGCTTTTTTTTTTTTTTTTGAATGGACATTATGCTGTTGGCCGCAGATGGCCTTGACAGCGTTTACACGGGCTTTTGGTGAGAGCAGACGGCTCTCAACCGGTAAAACTTAAAATTATACACAACGTCACCAAGGGCACCACTTAGGTTCGGACCTCGGCTTGGGGCGTTGCGAGTCGGGAGGAATTGGAGAAAATGCGCCCCGCGCGGGCATTTACGGAGATACTTCGACCCCGCCGGCGGGGTCGGTGCGAAGGTTGAGTGTTTTCTCTGTGGGGGGCTGACGATAGGAATAACTCCGGATAGGCGGCCGTTATCTCGTCAGGGGGGTCACCAAGTACGTGTCTTGGTCTACGGAGAGAGCATTATATTATGCGTGAGAAGTCCAACCTATTTATTATTCGGTGACGACGAGATGACTCAATTGCCGCGATGGGTGCGGCGGCGGCGCTAATACATAAAAAGTAAAGTTTTTGATACTTTTTGTGGCAAAATTGAATTTTATTTGATGATTCTGAACTCTACTTTCAGTTTTAGTATATACTAAAAAGACTTGTAAGCGTGTGGTACGAATAAATCAGTTATTTTAGGTAGGTAGTAGAAGGTTGCTGTAGTAGGTAGTGAGGAAAGTAGAGTAAGGCTGGCTCACGCGTGCGGTAATTTCCCCTTAAGTAATAGATTTTTGTTTTGATTAATTTCAGTTCAAATTATGTAGTAGTAATAGTATTATATTATGATGGGATGCCATAATACTGCTAATAAAAATGCGTAAGCCTTTCATTCATACCTACGCCTTTCGTATGCATCATATGGCCAAATTAGGAATATATAAATATTAAAAAAAAAAACTACTTTAGAAAACAAAAATCTGTAGTAAAAGTGTAGTTGGCAGACAATCAAATAGAAAAAAAAGGAAACGACCGAATGCCAAACCATGAATTCATAATTTGAAGCGGCACGGGCGCCATCTGTTATGGAGTAGCTGAGCTAAAGATAAGTTAATTCCATTCTAGCTATACAGATTAAAAATGTTTGCGTCATTGTGTGCCAACTTGACGTAAATTATGCAGTCTGTGAAAAGGTAAGAATTCATTGAAGTTTCCCTAAAAATTACATGAAGCTGTCAAAAGATGTCTTTTTGACGAGAATTGCCGACAAAATATATTTGATTTAGCCACATTAAACCATTATGGGAGGTTCACAAAGCACTCGGAAAGTTACTGTAGACAATGAAAATGCTATTCAAGTGTCTCAAGAAGCATTAGACAGGATATCTGCTCAGCTGGCGTCAAAAGTAAATATTAGTTGCATTACATAATTTTTGTTGAATGTCATATCTTGTTGTCGCTAAATAAACCCGTGGTTATATGAAAACTAGAACTATTTTATAAAAGCATAGAGAAGACGTGGCCTTTGATAGCCGAAGTGACCATGATGTTTTAGGTTAGTCAAGTCCTAAACAAATGAAGGACTTTTCTAACAAAATATATATATATATTAGTAGGTACTTGTTACAGACATCAATTCTCTTCACTTTACTCACCTTGAAGTAGTTCTAATATCTGTATTAGTCGTAACTTGAATTTCAAATTAATAATACCTCTGTTTGTTAACTAACTTTCATTTTACGCTGATTTCAGCAATCCGAACCTCAACCCCAGCAGACATACACACCGCCACCGCCGCCGCCCTACTACGACCAGAGGCGACAGCATGAAAACGCAGCGGAGGAGGCCTACTGGGCACGACGTATTGAAGCCCTCAAACGGGCACATGAGAAAATAAACAGCGGCATGCATATTGAATACCAGAAGACACTGAAAGAAGCTAATGACCTGTTCAATCTGGCACAACAGGACAAACTTGTTAGTAAACTACCACCATGCCAGGAAGAGAAATCAAAGGTAAATTTGTATTCTGCCTCATATAGATTTCAACAAAACAGAAGTTTCAGTCATGGGTTTGGCTCAGTGACTCACTTACTTGGTACTACATAGTCGCTTACATCCTTTTTTGCAGCAGTGACTGAGAAAGGCCAATGTAGATGAGAATTTTCATATTAAGCTTATCCATATCTATTTTAAATATCTACTAAATTAGAATTATAATGCTTTGTTTGTTGAATGGTTACTTGTTGTTTAAATATTCAGTATTTTATGATTTTGTGTTTTCCTATTATAAACGCTAAAGTATGTATACTACTTAAAGTTTGACACCAAATAAATAATTTAAGCTCATTGCCTCTATTGTATCCCCACAAATAACTCGGGTAACACTTTCTTCCAGTAACTCATTCCTTAATAATGAACCCAAGAGCCAGGGCCAAATCTTGTACCAAGGATAGTTCTTTGATAATGTTGTTTGTATGTTATTTATTGGTTTGTATGCTGTATGTCAAACAAGTTGCATTTCCATAATAAAGTACAAAAAGGACAGAGTAAAAAAGGACTCAAAGCTTTTCACTATCACTGGTGTGATTGCTAGTGAAATGACAAGCTTATGAAGCATTCAAACTTCACATATCAGATTTACGGGTGCATACAATGAGAGTTGGGTCTTGTCTTACGTAAATGGGGGAGGGGGAGGTATTGCTTGCTATGGGTAGAGTACTTAACACCAAGTGGGCCATCTGCTTGTTCTGTAACTCAATGACATAAAAACATTGCTCAGTTCAATTGTTATAAAAGCACAATATTCTGTTTCAGGTCCTGGAATGCTACAGTTCAAATCCGAACAAATCCCTTCTGTGCTCAGTGCTAGTGAATCAATTCAATGACTGTGTATGCAAGAGTAGAATCGCCGCCGTTACCTCCTCCTGAACCAGTGACTGTACATAATGGAGACTTGCACCGGCAATATCAAAACTTATTTGGGAATCGCTGCAAAACTGTGAAGTAGATTTAAATAAACATTATTGCTGTATTAAATAAATGTTGTTAATTTAAATTATTTTGTTTAAATGTTTGTTTTTTATTTTATTTAAGACATTGAGTGCGTATTTCGCATATCTCCACAGTTTGAAACTATCAAGTAACAGCATCCTACCAAAATACTCCAATGTTAATATAACATCTAAACACTATTATAATAAAATATTTAGTACAAGTGGCAACACCCTATATATTGAAGTCATTGAAAAAACTGAAATTTGTTGCTATGGTAACATTCCACTGTTTCCCACAGTATGGTTATGGTAGGTTTAGGGACACAAAAGTGAGCTATTTTTGATTATATACACCATGGCAGATGAAATAGTAAAGAAAAAACGGGTCCCTCTGTATCCTGGATTCCCAGAGCTAGCTAGATCAGACGTCAGCATACATCCATCATATTCAAAACTGGGATTGGCCTAGTAAGTGTCAAAATTTTTGTACAGATTATTTATTCTCTTACACTTCTTATCATAACTAATTAAGTCTACTTTCAGTCGTGTTGTGTGCCGTCACCGCTACCACTGGGCTAAAGTAGCCCAACGCAAGCAATTCATGAGAGAATTGCACAGCTTTGAAAAGCTCCAACCAAATGCTCTGGACGGAGTCAGGGTGCACAGGGAGTTCTCACAAGGAATCCTCTCTCATGTCATACCACCAAGAAGATATATTCAGAAGCTGACTCCCGATCCTTTAAATTCAATGGAGAGAATGCGGGTAGAGGAAATTATCAGTGGACAAGCTAACTTTGGACAGAAATAAAATGCAAATTTAAATGTTCAAATACGATAGCTGTTAACATTATAAACAATAGGGAGTTGCTATTTAAAATCTTAAAAAATATATTGATCTATACAGAAGTATCCAAAGCTTTATTCTTTTTAAATTTCTTGCTCTTTTCCACATTAGCTTGCAGGTAATGTGCTTCCTTCTTAGCCTGTGAAATCTCCACCCTAAGTCTCTGCTTCATGGCTGCCTTCTCATATGCCAGTCGCTCACTTAAGTGGACCCATTTGAACCTAGGAATGTACTTGATATTCCATATCATGTCAAAGTAACGGGACTTTTTTCTCGTGCCAATTTTTGTATTATTTATTGTTGCAGCAACCTGTTTGGCTACTCTTTTCTTTTGGAACTCTACCCAGCCTTCTGTGAATTGGTTTGGAACGCGTTTTCGTTTCTCCCCGGGCTCTGTAATTAATAAATAATATTTATTTAAAAAACCGCATGATAAGCTGGCTCGTCCATTCAACACGACATGAACAAAAAATAAAGAACCTTCGATCGACACGACGAAGATGGATTAAACTCACTTGTACTTGGTTGCAGATAAATTCTGCCGATTCCACCGAACTGACTGAAGATCTCCCGTATTTTAGCAACGTTCATGTATGGAGGAATAGTAGATAAGAATATTATTCCTTTTTTCTTCGTCTTTTTCTTCACCAAATTACCCGAATCTGAATTGTTACCCAAACTCTCTGTATTATCTTCGTACTCCATGCCATTCTCTGGCACCCTATCCCGTTCAGTGTCTACCATTTCAATGTTTTTACTTTATTTAGTACAAATTATTCTGCGAAATCAAATCACAAAAACCAACCCCAAAGTAACTAGGCAAAACATAACACGTGATTTTGATGTTTACTTATTCATTTTCTTGTTACTGTCAAGGGCAAAATAACGGGATTTCGACGATCGGCAATTTAATCGAGAATATCTTTCAAAGGTTAACAAAATGAGAGCTAGTAGCACAATCACATGTCAGTTCAGTTGAATCCAAAATTTATATTGTTATGACTCATTCATTCATTCTTTTATCTTTAATTCTGTGGCGTTGGCGTGACAAGAAAACATAAATATATACCTATAAAAAAGTAGTAGGCATAATATTAAATATTCATGTTGTTCGAGCCATTGCACGCATTAATAACGCTTCAAATTATCCAGCAGTGCAATGGGTTGTGATGGTGGTACTATCCCGCGCAGAGACGAGCTTGTACGCTTGAAAAAGAAGCCAGAACAGGTACATAGCACCAATTTTAATATGATTGGAACAATTGACAAACATTTTTATTATAAGCAATATTATAGTAACTATAAGACCTAATCGTACACTTAATTAGCAAATAAATGTTGTATTTGATTACTATGTTATCCTGATGTTATACAAGTATCGTTTGGAAAAGTAATTTTTAAGTTTCAATGGCATATTGATGGTTTCCATGTTGATTACAGATAAAGATGGGCTTTAACGTTAAAAAAAAATAACACTGCTAAATGCTAGTGCTAATAAAATTTAACACTTATTATTAGCTGTTATTTTTAGCAACTGTTAAATTTAAAGACAGATTGTTAAATAACACATTTTTTTTTTTCAATTCCTTCATTCCTTTCACTTTACAAGTTTAGAACTGACAACTTTTTCTGTTGGTGTATTTAAAATGAGAATCAATTCGTTTACAACGATTTCTTTTTCATCATTTTTTATATTTTCTTATGATTTTACATTATATTTTTTAAAATTGTTATCTTTTTCTTTACTTTTTTCCTTTATTTTTTTTTACTCTAAATTTGAAAGTACCTAGTATTTTTAAAACGTTATCAAAACTACAGAAACAATTGAAATTTCACTCACAACTACTCACTACCTAAATAACATCACACGCAAATATACTTCGTAACGAAGATCAGTCTTCATTTAACACTAGTTTTCGAAATCAGCAGTTAAATATAACAACTCGACTAAATAACAATCTGTCTGACTGATTACTGAACAGTGTTATTTAGTGAACCCAAAACTTCATAAAATTAACAGTTGCTAAATTGCTAAGTTTAAAACAATTCAACTGAGATAGAACATCATTGTCTCCTTTCCTTTCATGTGTTTTTTCACATTTAAAGCGATACAAATCCTGTGTCCTTTATTAATTCTATTGTTTGTCTGTGTTAGAGAGAAACATCTGCATTGCATGTGTGGTTCTATGTAGTGCCCGCCGCAAAATTCGCAGTTTGTTCTCGGACTGCTAAATTTAACAACTATTTCGTAATTTATTTAACAGGTGTTGACACGAATAAAATTTAGCACTGCTAATTTAGCAGCTTATTAATTTTAGACCCATCTCTAATTACAGAAAGACAAAGATGCAGAGCGTTCGTTCAAGTGGCGCAACTGCGCGTTGTCGCAGCAGCCGCTGCAGGAGCCAGTGGTGGCCTGCGGACTGGGGAGGCTCTACAGCAAGAGTTCAGTACTTGAAGCGCTCATCGACAAAGACAGCAAACCTGAGTGCATCAACCACATCAAGAACTTGAAGGTCAGAAAAACCTCAAAATAACATTCTAACCTTATTAACTCCTGCTTCTATTATATGTTATTGTGAGTGCTTATTGTGTGCATATACAGGTGTCCGGTAATGAATGGGTAACCTTGAAATGGGTCTTAGTAGAACAATTGGGCATTCTGAAAAAAATATCAAATAAAAAAAACCAACCTGTATATTGACAAGCCAGAGTGATTAGAGATGATTATCGTGAATGCTCACTACGGGTGATAGATCTGACTTCACTTCAGATCTATCACCTGTTAGTGAGCATTCAAGATATATATGATATGATGATGATATATACTTTAAATGCCTATAAATTCAAAATTTGCATTTCCAGGACATCAAAGATCTGAACCTCATTAAAAACCCAGCGTACGTAGCAACGGAGCACACAGATGGCGCTGTGGGCGAGGGCGCCGCACCCTACATCTGCCCCATCAGTGGCATCGAGATGTCGGGCAAGTTCAGATTTGTGTTCCTCTGGAGCTGTGGGTGTGTGCTCGCTGAGAGGGCACTGAAGGAGGTGAAACAGAACCTTTGTCACATGGTGAGACTCTATCATCACCTGGCTTTATGTCCTTGATAATAATAATAATATTGGTGGACAATTCACACAGTGCCATCTAGCCCCAAAGTAAGCTAAGCATAGCTTGTATCATGGGAACTAGACAACTGATATAATACTATATACTTATTTTTTTGTAAATACATACATATTAACACTTGATTGTTTGTTTTTTAAAGTATTAACTGAGTTATTCTTGGGAAACAAGTGCATAATCAGTTTACTATTTGTTATTTCTTTGTTCCCATGATATTGTTGATGCATAGTGTCAGTTTTAGGCAGTGGTAATCCTTGGGGAAAAACCTGTTTATTATGGATTTAGTCAGACCATTTCATTTTTATTCTACATACAATGTTACATTTGAAATTAAATGAAAAACTGTAATAATATTTTATTCTATATAGACATATATTGTACTTTATTACTGTAAAATATGTCTAAAGGCTGTTATTATGATTATTATTATTATTATTATATACTGAATAAGTATTGTATTATTGGCAACTGTAGCTAGTAGTTTTTTGATTTAGCTCATTTTTGTCCACAGTGCCAAACACCGTTCACAAGCAACGACACAGTAGTACTCAACGGCACAGATGAGGATATTGAACTACTTCGGGAAAGGATGACCGTCAGAGTAACCAGTAGGAAGGGCACCAAGAAATCCAAATCTAAGGCAGACAAAACTGAGGTTGTTGAGGTGAAAGCTGAACCTGCCACACCATCGTCTTCATCAGACCCAGAAATCAAACAAGAGACAGATGTCAAAGATGAACCTGAGGCTGGACCGAGTAATGCCATTAAAAAAGAAATCGAGACGATTCCACTATCATTACCTAAATTCAATCCTAACAAAATAGCGAGAGGACATTTTGGTTCATCAAAGCGAGCGTTCACATCAACAGAGTTGCAGCAAGATCCATCTTATAAGAAGACAAAGAAAGATTACAGCGTGGCTAATGATCCTCAAACAAGTGAAGTGTACAAGTCATTGTTTACATCACATCAGGATGAAAAGGACCAACAGAGGGCACATTGGGTCACTTATAATCCATTTTACAATTAGTTGTAGTTTATTTGTATAAATAGTCAAATACATGTTTCTAATGATGAAGTTACAGAATAAAACATGAATTGTAAATTATCAAAATGTTTTTATTAAGTCTTAGGATATAAATATTGCACTTTCATTGCACAAGGGAATGTGTCGAGCCGATATCATAACAAAATCTTTGTGCTTTTTTTCACAATACACAAACATACAGGTATCTATGTAAAAGTAATAAATTTTATGTAGTATTTGTAAAATGGAATGACTATAATACTGAAATAATATCTAATACTCTAAACTACAGTTTGCAATAGTAAAATGTAGCTATGAAGAAAACATAATCCATTTTCCTTTAAAACGTTAAACTTTCGGTTTGAGAGCTCACTAGTTGATCTAAATACAAACATCTACATAGAACAATCAAGAATAATTGCATTTATGAATAAGTAATAGGATAAATACAATAACTTGTAGAACATTGGCACAATACAAGCTTGAATGAGTGGAGTTTGAATGGAAGCATAATAAATAGTAAACAATGTTCTAAGTGGCCGTCCCCTGCTGTACAGATGCCAAAGTGGCTTCGATAATGAGATTGAAGTCTAGCTCGTTGAGACTGGCTTTGGCAGTGAGGAGATCCAGGAACGTGTCCAGTGGAGACAGTCTTTCACCGGAGGGGAGCGCTGCTATTCCTGCAAACAGATACATTTTATATGTAGTAAAAGTCTAGTTATTCCCCTGCTTCTTATGGGAAGAGGTTACCATTTAACAACAGGTGGGCCATCAGCTCATTACTAAATTTACCAATAAAAAAAGTGTAACCGATACATCTACTAACCATAAATAAAAATAATATTGGTGGACATTTCACACAGCGCCATCTAGCCCCAAAGCTAAGCATAGCTTGTGTCATGGGAACCAGAAAACTGATATAATACTTTTATTTTTGTAAATACATACATATTAATACCTTGACACAGAACAAACATCTGTTTGTCCTGGATGGGAATCGAACCCACGACATACAGAGTAGAAGACATAGTTACAACAGAGGTGTGAGGCCTGTAAATGTGTGTATAGGTCAGACCGGTGTCCTGGTGTGTGTGTGTAGCGGCGCGGGGGCGTCGCTGCGGGCGCGGCTGCGTGGCGGCGCCGCTGAGCAGCGTGGCGGCGTGGTCGCGCGCGCGCAGCACCAGCGCGGCGCGGTGCCCCCACGCGGCGAGCGCGCGCCGCCCCCGACCCTCGCCCACCAGCTGGATCAGACGGAGCTTGTTGTTCACTGACGTCTTGCTGTCATCCTCTTTGCCTGAAACCGTAACAAAAGTCCATTCCGATAACTAAAGTTGCCTAATTATTGTTTTGAAATATCCTACTAATATTATAAACGTGAAAGTTTGTTACTCTTTCACACTCAACCGCTGAATGGATTTGGATATAATTTGGTATCAAGATAGCTTATATCCTGGCTTAACACATAGGTTACATTGAGTTACGTGAGTTGACTTACTCACCGCAGGGCGCAGCTAGTATATTATAAATGATTAATAATTAATTAGGGAGTTGTGTCTACTGTTTATGTTCTGTGAAAGCTTAGATCCACAAATAAAAAAAAACTTTCGTTCTTTTCTTTCTAATTATAGAAAAACTGTAAAAAAAACCCTGTCGATAAGTCTATGTTTAAAATTGACTATGCCGAAGCATACAACTTGTCAAAAATGTTTCTCATGTAAGTGAAATTGTTATTTCTTTTTGAGAAAATAAATGATATTTTACCATAAATATAGTCAAAATTATCAATGTATCCTAAAAGTTGACGGATTAATGGGTAAATACAAAGTCAGAATATAGATTCCCACAAGGCTCATTCGTGGGTCCACTTTTATTCCTCGTTTATATCGTGCTGCAGTTGTTTGCTCTGCAATTTTAATAAGAAACAAGGATCGACAGTGGCATTTGGCATTTTTTATCACGGTCTCACGGTAAAACCTATTTTTTTAATATTACCGACCAGTAACTAACTTCTATCAGTAGCAAAGGGCTGAAAAGCTGAATTCCTGTGAATGGTACTATCTCTGTCGCTTATGTAAACTTATAACTCACAAGCAATTATCGCCTTCATAACGTCAATCTGCAGTTCGAACACGTTCCGATGCACGTACTGCACGAAGGAGGGGAACGGCAGCGCTCGGTAACCGAGGTAAGTGAAGAACGAACTGAACCCCTGCGGCAGCGGGTACGCGACCCCGTCCGCCGCCAGGTAGTACTGCTCCAGAGTTTTGAACAGGACGTACGCGTGGCTCGACTCCATTTCATCGCTGTAAACATGTCATTTATTGAAATAACAATATTGGTTCGTCATAATGTAGAGTCTGTTGGCAATCTGGACACAGAAAACAACATGAAATAATGACCATAACCGAACTAGCCAGTGTGGGCGTTCAGCTACTGTAGAATGGAATTGTGTTATTTTACTTGCTCTTATGTTTTCAAACACTTACCTTGTAAATGTTAATTAGTCATTTATGAACACCTTAAACATTCCAAAAATTTAGAAGTTCGTGTTTAAGGAATAACACAAATGCACATGGGACAAAAAACACACGAAAGAGACAAAAACCAATGAACCTACAAAAAACAACCAAAAAAACAGCAGCGAAACCCAAGAAAACACAATAAATCAACCTACGAAACGAAACTGTTACAATCACAATAATGATTCTAGTGTCAAAATATTGTGGCCATGATCACACTACAAATGAAAAGAAACCAAATCAAGCAAAATGAAGTACACAAAAACACCTGAACAAAGCACCAAAATCTACCACAAACGTTACATGAAGGTGAATCCCCTGTGCTGGTTGTGCGCGGGCGTGGCGGCGAGCGGCTTGGTGAGCGCGCGGCAGAGGGCGCGCGACGCGTCCAGCTGCGCGGCGGCCCACCGCGTGCTGACCGCGTGCACGCCGCTCTCGACGCCGCGCGCGCCGCCCCCGCCCCCGCACACGCCCCCGCCCCCGCACACGCCCGGGTTCTCGGACAGCTCGCGCATCAGGTGGACGCTCACCTCGCGTAAGTTCTGTCACCCCGTGGACGGTTAGCAACGCGACACATGGTCTCGCAAATGATGCGGATTTGTTCTTCACTTGTCTCCCAGACTAAAGTCATCATTAATATTGCAGGAAGTTTCAAATCGAACATCTTATTTGAGAAATGGATTTAGTGTAAATGGGCCAATCTTTGAAATAAAAAGTACGCTTGATATTTTACAAAACGGCTTCACAAAGAAGTTGATTTTAGATTAGGAATTATTTAACATCAATCCAATGCTTCGTTGGCATCAATTTCATAACTTGAATAGAAACATTGAACTGACCGCAGCTATGATATGCTCCTGTTTGCTAGCCGTACATATGTCGACCTCGAAGAACGGCAGCAGGTCCTGCGCGCCGCCGCCGGAGGGCCGCCGCTGCGGCGCGCTCAGCGACGGCGCCGCCGACATCGGCGACAGCGGCGTGCTGCAGCGGGACAGCGCCTCCGGCTGACAAACAATTTACATTCACACTTGTCTGATTGGTGAAATATATTAGTTCAATCTTAAAGTCGTAGATATCAATGACTTTCGCCCTTTAAAATGATACGATGTTGTTGATATTAAATAAATGGATTTTATTCCAAAACTACGAGCTAATGATGATAATGATAATTATATGAGACACGCGCCCGGTACGAGGGTCTAACATGTACTGACTGATAGAGCGCGCGTTGATACTGCGACAATAAAGTTATAATGCTACGCGAGATAATGGTGCGGTTTCACCAAGGACCGAAAGTGTATTGCAGATTTTACGGGCGAGGATGCCGCTTGACATCATGAGCTAGGCATTAAACAAGGAAGTGGATGGACGTAAGAGTAGGCGTAGGCCAAAGAAGCGATTATAATGTTTGATGGAATTGAAGGAATGAATAGAATAGAATAGAATAGAATATAACTTTATTGTACACCTTAAGTGAAAATAAACAAATAAAAAACAAATATACTGTTGTAGACGACAGTGGTACAATGGGCGGCCTTATCGCTTAAAGCGATCTCTTCCAGGCAACCTTTGGATGGACAGGATATACAATACAACTGCTGACGGTGGCGTACATCAAACTATATTTATACATATCAACCTTTATAAATTACATAGACATACATACTATACTTAATACATGATACATATCAATATATATATATATATATACAATACATAAACATACACAGAATACATAATATTATGACATAGATAGCGATGACAAATAATGTTGGTAGACCATGTTTTTGAACATGGGAAGGGATTTGGCATGTCTTATAGGGACAGGGAGTTCATTCCAGAGTCTGACAGCTGCTACCGTAAAAGATTTGCTGTATAAATGCGTATAATGAGTTGGCGTTTGCAACTGGAGAGTCTGGGTAGAACGTAAGGGTAGGCAGTGTGAAAGGTGGAGAAATTTAAATCTCTCCTTAAGGTAAGTAGGAGTATGAGGAGTGAAAATAATTTTATACAGGAGGGAAAGGATGTGTGCATTCCGGCGAAGGCGGATAGGTAACCACTTAAGCCTATTGCCTATTGCCTATTGCCTATTGAATGATGAAATGAGGAGTACCAAAATGCTGATAGAGCAGAATGAAGAAGAAAACATGACGTGTCGACTCCGTATGGTGTGAAATAAGGGAAAAGATGATGCTGTAAACAAGCTGCAGCGAGACCGTCAGCATCTTGTCCTTTTCCCAATTTATTTGGGGTTAGCGCAGTATTTCATTCTCCTCCAGCGCGTCATTCGCTACACTTCTGTATCACTATCTCCCTTTTTTCTTTCACAATATCATCCTTTACACAAAAATATTTTGTTTTAAAAGTTCCCTCTTCCCTTCCAGTTTTATTCAGTTCGGTTCCTCAGCAACACGACTACTACCGCAAGCAGCAGCGAGACACAGCCAAAAAATTTGTGAGACATTTGAAAGCTTGGTCCTCCGCGCGTTTTGCGACAGAAAAGTCCATCTCCCCCACATTAGCACGCAGTGTGGCAGTGTCACCTGATAGCAGTGCAGGCTGACGCGCAGCTTGTCGAGCACGTGGGCGGGCGCGAGGCGCGCGGGCCGCGGCTGGTTGAGCGCCGCCCACAGCCGCGTCCACACGTCCTCCGCGAACTGGCACACGCGCTGCCGCGGCGCCAGCACCACGCACGAGCTGTTCCACAGCGCGTCTTGCGACACCGACACGCACATCTCCCCCACCTTGACGCGCAAACATAAACAATGTTACCATAACTCAATGCACGCAATGGAAGCAATATATGTATACTCAAAAAATTATAAACATTTATCATGTCTGTGGGAGCTATGCTCTCATATGGAAAATACAAGTTAAAGTTAAGTGTAGAGCGCCGAAGAAAAACGGTTAACAGCATAAGGACAGATGTACACACTTTGACATCGGCAAACTTGAGATGGTGTGTGAAGGGCAGCATCCGCATGAGCGGCAGCGCGGAGGCGGGCAGCGCGCGGCGAGTGAGCGCGAACGTTGCCGCGGCGAGGTACTCCTGCAGCACGCGCTGGAACCCGCCCAGCCCGCACCGCTGGTTCACGCACATCCACGATATCAGCTGGAACGATAACAGTACATAGCGTGACGGGCAAGTGGTTCAGACGCCGAGTTTCATTGCCGGTTCGAATGTTGAGACCGCTTAAGTAACGCTTACACACACCCGCACATTAAGACTCCCTATGTGAAGTGATTCAACCTGAAATGGACGATAAAATGAAAAAATACACACGTCTTTTCTTTCTGAATGTTTTTTTTTTCGATGAATACTATTGTATATCATGCGTTACTCAAACGTTTCTGGCCTAAATACTTGTTAAAGCTAGAAACAGTATACATTTTGTACTTTTTACAGTAAAAGATCGTAAGTCTAGAGAAACATAGGATTTTTTTTATTAATTTTCAGGAATATTTGCAGGACTAAATAAATTTCATATTACAATTATATTATTATTAATAATACTGTATGGTGCAGCACCTCTATTTCTGTACTATATTATATCTAATTATCTACTATAACAAACGTTACCATAATAAACTAATATGTACAACAAATAGCCACCTAGAATCAATATTGCTGTGTCCTAACAGGGTTTATGTTTGTATCCTATAAATATATTACTTTCACATCTTTGTAATAACATAGTGCAATAAATGATTTTAGTTTGAAATAATAAATATAAAAAATATAAAGATATACGTAATATAAACGAATTTTTAATTAATAATTAATTATTTAATTTTAAGAAATATATATACACGTTTCAACTGACCTCTTCAGCCAAATCCATATTCCCCTCGTGCTGAACCAAATAATGTATGATCGCGAGTTTATTATCCACGGAGTTGTTGCTCTTGAACGTGGCGGCTACATCCTTCTCGGCCACCGTCAGGGTGATGACATCCAACGTGTTGAGGTCGACCATCCCGTGCGCGCCCCACCCGAGCAGGGGCGCGAGGGTGGGCCCGCTGCCGGACTCCTCCGCGCCCATCACTATGTGACAGCACGGCTCGTGGTGCGCGCTAATGTCGATCAGGTGGGTGTACACCATCGGGATTTTGACCAGGAGATGGTTCTCTGGAAATTACAGCCACCAGGGTAAATATTGGATATTTATATAATATCTACCAATCGGGCTATTACTAAGTTTCACTTTTGTAAGTGAGACTTGTTTGGAGTGCTATTGTTTCCAAATGACAGAGTAAGTAAACAGGTAAATTAATATTTCTATTAGGTAATAAGAAATATTAATGGTACGATAGGTAATGCATAAAGATAGATAATGCTTTATTGTACATGAAATAGTATTAATAATAATAATAATAAATTAATTAATACAGCATTTATTTTCTGAGTTTAACGATCATTGTTAAAAATAAACAGAAATAAAAATTGTCATAAATTTTTATACCATACAATCGTTTTATGAATGTTTTGTTTCAAATGAATGACTCCCACTCACCGGCATACAAGATGTATGATGGCCTCAAGGACTTGGCAAGAGACCACGGCAGGTCGGGCACCACGGTGTGCACGACACAGCCGTGCTGCAGCAGCGTGATGGAGTACGCGAAGTTCACACCGGACTCCTTCAGATCCGCGCTGTCCTCCAGGATCAAAGATGTGGTCGAGTCATCCAGGGGCTGGAATATTATCAAAATCTAAAATTTTATTTCCATAGAATTCATAAAGAAATAGCTTAGAAACGTCAATAATAAATGGAGGGTCCTTCCCCATGGAGGGTCGGATAGGGTTTGAATAGGCGTCAAACTTAGCGATAAGTACGCGTGACCATATGTTTTAAATATTAATGACGTTTCGAAGGCATTTCTTTATGAATTCTATGGAAATAAAGTTTTTGACTTTGACTTACTTAAGCAACTGTACACACCTCGTACAAATAATGATACCTGTACACACCTTGCACAAGTAATGATACATGTACACACCTTGCACAAGTAATGATACATGTACACACCTTGTACAAGTAATGATACATGTACACACCTTGCACAAGTAATGATACATGTACACACCTTGCACAAGTAATGATACATGTACACACCTTGTACAAGTAATGATACCTGTACACACCTTATACAAGTAATGATACCTGTACACACCTTGCACAAGTAATGATACCAGTACACACGTTGTACAAGTAATGATACCTGTACACACGTTGTACAAGTAATGATACATGTACACACCTTGCACAAGTAATGATACATGTACACACCTTGTACAAGTAATGATACCAGTACACACGTTGTACAAGTAATGATACATGTACACACGTTGTACAAGTAATGATACCTGTACACACCTTGTACAAGTAATGATACCTGTACACACCTTATACAAGTAATGATACCTGTACACACCTTGCACAGGTAATGATACCAGTACACACGTTGTACAAGTAATGATACATGTACACACGTTGTACAAGTAATGATACATGTACACACCTTGTACAAGTAATGATACATGTACACACCTTGTACAAGTAATGATACCTGTACACACGTTGTACAAGTAATGATACATGTACACACCTTGCACAAGTAATGATACATGTACACACGTTGTACAAGTAATGATAGCAGTACACACCTTGTACAAGTAATGATGGCAGATGCAGAGTATGCCGCGCTGGTCGCACAGTATCTGCAGGTCGAGGCTGCAGTCGTGTACCCGCAGCGGTATGGGGTCGTCCTCGTAGGCGCCGCACGCCGCGCCCTCGCCCGAGCTCGACACGTGCGGGAGGCTCAGTGGAATGTTCAGCTACGACAAATATTTATACTTCAACATTTTGTATGTATCAACATAGTAGAACAAAAAATTCGCGCTATCTTTGATATCGTAGAGCCAAAACTTGTAGTATGATTGAATATCGCAATATCTTTGATGTCTCAACCCAAAAACCCGTAGCATGATTGAATATCGCTATATCTTTGATATCGTACAGCTAAAAACTCGTAGCATGATTGAATATCGCTATATCTGATTGACTGGCCTCAAAGCTCAGTTGGTTAGTAACCGTACCTTCTGCGCTGTAGGTCGTGGGTTCAATCCCCACTCAGGACAAACATTTATGTGACATTTGTAACATTGATGTTTGTTCTGTGTCTGGGTGTTAATATGTATTATATGTATGTATTTACAAAAGAAAAGTATATAAATATTATAGTAGTTGTTGTCTGGTTCCCATGATACAAGCTGTGCTTAGCTTACTTTGGGACTAGATGGCGCTGTGTGAAATGTCCACCATTATTATTATTATATTATTAATTTCACTGGCAACCAAACCGGAACGCTCTTCTACTGCTCTTCAAAATATGTTGTCTTTTTGAACATCATCGATTTTATGTTTTTTTTTTATGGGATAAAGTTCTATCTATCTAAGATCTATGTAGACTTACGACAGTCTCATATGGTAGATCAGCGTGAAACTGGAATGCAGATAAAGTTGGCGTCACCTCACAGGGAGACTTGACCTCTTCGCCTTCCGCGAAGCTTTGCGTCGGCTGTCTGTAGTGGATGTAGTACAAAACCTGCAAATAACCAAAGTAAAGACTATCACCAAGACATCTATTACTCTATACATTACATACATACGTAGGCAGAGAGAATAGGTTTTTTTTTAATTGAATTTGTTGACTGAACGAGCCCACCTGATGTTAAAAAGATTCCAATAAGTTTATTATCAAGCAAAGGCCACTGTCCATGCATAAGACACGGCTGCGCATGTGCTCCTAGAGTGCGATAGCGTGGCATCTCAAAGAGCAACCTCCCTCGGGACACCGAGGACACCCAGTCAGGCCTGCGCCGGTATCAAGGAGCTGCTGACCTTTCTGGAGGACATCGGGTGGCTGGACTAGTAGCCTCCACCCAACACGCAAAAAGGGCCCATTGGTGGCCTAGTTGCGGAAACCAGCTCGCGCTACAAGTACAAGTAAAGCCACTGTCTAAAAGTGGCTGTCTTGTGGGAAGTGGGGTCAAAGCTGCAAGAAATTAGTATGTGAAGATAACATACATACATAAAATCACGCCTGTTTCCCGGAAGGGTAGGCAGAGATCACGGTTTTCCACCTGCTACGATCCTGACATACCTCCTTAGTCATCCACTCTCATCACAATCTTCATGCATGTAACAATTTAAAATAATTTTACCTGATTTACACAATCCCATTGAGCCCACGAGAACACCTTCACAATAGTTTCTGGCTCTGGATATATACCATCGAATCCCCACTTATCTGTGCCATCGTCACATTCATTAAGAAACATTGGCGAACGGTAGATCTTGATGCCTGAAAGTAAATGGGTATGGGTGATTGAAATTCTGCCGGCACGAGAGACATTCTACAATCAGTGTTGCAGTAATGAACAGAACATTATCCAATCCGACCTCAGACTTCCCACAGTTACCTCATATTATGGCACATAGTCAGGCCATCAACTCCCTATTCAGTCACTTACATCTAATATTACAATACAACTGATCTAAATATAAATTTAAAATAAATAACCAAAAATATATTGAAATTGAAGTGAAATACTTATTGCATCATCTGGGCGCTTTGGTGTATACTGTAAGCCCTTATGTGTGTGATGTAAATAAACAAATATAAATAATTGCAATAGGCAAATTCTTACAATCTAAATGTTTGAGTAACAAAAATCTGTCATTCCGTATCCCTGGACTGTACTTGTTACTCTTTCCATAGACATACTGCACCATTGTTTGCTTAGTAGAGCCTTCTTCTACCTCTTCTGGTTCAGTCTTCTTATCAGGAAGCAAACATTTCAAATATGGACAGTATAAAGGCTCTTGTACATCTGAATATTCAGTCGGAAATTTCTTCAGAACATACACAAGTAAGCTGCGTGTAGCGTTCACAGACGCCTGTATAATGTTCAACTTTTCCTCAAAAGTGTGCAACGTTGACAATGTTTTGCTCCTGTTGGTGTAAACTCCAATGTTCAGTACCTCTCTCCCGTCAACATCGGATACCCAGCTCAACAGCTGGGATCCATCCTGTTCTTGACCTAACAGGCGCCATTCTCGCGCTGTTACTTCTGTAACACATCATTTAGAAATAAGAAAGAAGACATTTCATTCAAAAATATTGATCGATTCGATATGCCACATACCTTCGTCGCCTTGAGCTTGAAGAACACCACACAGTTTCACGGCAATGTTTTGTGCTGACATTGTTACAATTGTATTTATTTCTAGCGTTAGCGCAAGATTTACTTGTATTGTGTACAAATTACGGCATTTTGACGTTTTCAATAACTTCGTTGAAATGCACGTAGTACATTGACTTTTCTCGCACAATTTTATATCAGCTGGCAACCAGCTGTATTCCGGAGTGAATATAGTCTTGCAGAAAATACAACATAACAGACAAAGTTATGGCCATACTGTTGGCACTACTGCACTGCCATATTCGCAAGCCAGCCAACGGGAAAGTAGCATTGCTTTGTCATTAACACTTCAATTCACGCGGTGAATTATTCTATGGTAATATTTTATCGTTATACATTAACAAAGGAGTTATATAAATAAGGATATCTCAGTACTGAATTTGTAAAATTCCTTCTAATACTGCAAATGAATAACCAATTTGTTCCTTAGGATAGAAAAAAATTATTAACGTATTATACTCTCAACTACTAAGTCACTTTAAAGTTATTGAAATCCAGCTTTTCAATGTTTAATAATAATAAAGTACTATTTAAATTACCATTAAACCTAAAAACATGAGTCTCAAAATAATGCACAAATTTCATTTGCCACACATTAAACATCTGAGTGAAAAGAAACGGATCCTGTAAATGACGTATGGCTTCAGAAGAAACAAACGTGAAGTTAGTTATTAGTAAAGCCGCCGAGTCTAGTTTTACCGCGACATTTTCGCGCGGAAAGTCAGACGTTATCGAGCCGTGAAAAGCTTAGAAAAGAATATATAAAATTAGAATTTTTCCTATGTGTTACTGGATAACCTAGGTTTTGTGTCATTAGAACTTTACTGTGATTTAAGTATTCTAAAATACAGCATATTGTGTTCAAACATCACATCCACGTATCTAGTGCTTGAGGAAATTAGTTTCATTTGATTTGGATTTATTTGTGAATGACTAGGTATGTTATTTTACGTTGAATTGTTGCTCGATTATATGGGCTATCTTTCGACATAAATCTTTTACAGGACATTTTCGATCTTCTAACAATAATTAGGTTAGAAACCTTTGGTGGGCGATAAGCCAAGCCAATTAGGTTGACATTCAATGTATCGTATTAGACGCTTTTTTACGGTTCCACGAGTGATATTTCTATTATAAATCGTTTATTCTTGAGTGTCATGAGGTTCGTGAGCTATTTTTACCAATTTCCTTAAGTGGATGTGCCAAGAAACCCAAGCTTGCGACGTGTCTAATGGCGCTGACGGGAGGATTTCGCGCGCGATTGTGACGGATTCGTGGCATTTTTTACGGCAGCTGATCATTGAAATTTGTAGTTTTCTTGATGCAAATCGATAGATTATGAACTGTAGTGAAGAAAAAGTGCCAAAATATATAGATTATTTGCTTTTTACCACCTGAAATAACGCCTCGAAAAAAATATCCCGCCAATCAGCAGGGGGCACGCCGCGAGTTCACCCCTCGATCGTTTTGGTTAATAAACCCAGTTTTGGTGTTGTCGAGGAGTGTATGCCCTTCTTGAATGCTTGCTACTGATTTGGGATACATGTGCTTAATGATAAAAATGGAAATTTGCCCTCAATTACGGACGTCAAGTGACATAACCCTATTTGAATACTAAACATGACATGCGGTAATTTCTAAGCATTTGCACTTATTTCCGAAGCTCGAAAAGTATTTGTAGACGTGTACATTAGATGTGCGTTATGTTTTAGTTTTGGGGGATAGCGCCGCAGGCCTTCTGTCCAACCTACGATGGCTCAAACTGGGTATGTACATGGATCATCCATAATCAATATATCTCTGACCTTGGTGAGGTTTGTTTATTTATTACCTGTGACACTTGTTCACAGTTCTTCCTATGAAGCCAGTGAGACACGTCTGAACTTGAAACGTAGACGGAGTTCATCCGATGATGAGGTATGTATCCTTATAAATTACCCATGGTGTTTATGATCAAAGATTACTTACTATAACTTAACTCTAATATTGTAGCTGGAGAATGAACCACCCACTAAGGTCCAAGGCCCACCAAAGCTTGAAGATGAGCTGAATCAACTACCTACTAAGATCGCACCACAGCTTGAAGATGAGCTGAATGATCAGCCGGCTCAGAATGTGGTTGTGGAGTCATCTTGCTCCAGTGATGATGATGAAGGCTCTGCATATGAGAATGCAGAATGGCAGAGGAGTGTTTTCACAGACTTGGAGTACAATGCTGACAGTTTTTTGAGCCCTCCAAGTCTGCCAGACAACTGCCTGAGCCCTCTTGATCATGTCGCTAGAGGAGAGTCAACCCCTCACTCTAACAAGAGATCTAAGTAAGTTTAACCCACCAGTACCCCGAAATATCTTATGGCCCCAAATTATTATCAACATAAATATTTTTAGCAAAGAGCTACTCAGTGTCAGCTATTTATAGACAGGTGGGCATACATGCAGTGAGTAATAAATGCCATCTTATAATGTTTATCAATTGGATTTGGAGACCAATTTGAATACTGATTTCTTCTCTACTATCTTTGTTTGAAATTTATTATACATGGAAACATGTATTGTGGAATTTGTACATATATTAACTCAGGCTTACTTGACTTTAAATACAAAGCAAAATGTAACTATGTAATCAGTGTATTATTGACCTGTTACAAATTATAATACTAATTTGATTGAAGATAGGAATTCCATCAAATTACTTTCTACTTAATCATTGCCTTATGGCAGCCACTAGACTGAAACCTTTAATTTGCAGCCCCAACAAGTCTGCCTGCCCCATTCTGCCCAAACGGAAGTGTCCTCTGCCCGGCCTCTCCTGGGCAGACCCCAATGACGTGTGGAACAGCATGTGCGCTTGTGACGTCCGCTCGTGTGCTAGAAAGAACCCCAATATGTTTGTCAATCACCCTAACCTCCAGCTGCGAATGAGGGCCATCCTGCTCGACTGGTTGAATGAGGTAAGTTGTGTAATGTAATTGGTAACATGCAGTTTTTACAGATCACAGTCTGCCGTCAAGCAGCCAAGCTACAATTTCAACAGGACCTATGTTCAATACATACATGTTTACCTAACATATTTTAGTAGGTATGATAATTATATAACAAAATGTCAACTTGTTTCACAAGGCTTGTGCGACTGATACTCTTTTCAACCCTGCAAATGCTGGAACTGCAAGGAGCCTTATAGTTCCTTTGGTTTTAGAACCAGAGAATATATACTCTGGATTGTGTCACAGAGAATCATTATGAACCTGACTATGAAGTAGGCTCCATCACTTGACATTATTTGGTTTAATCAGCTGGTTTCAACAATCAAGCATGTAATTCCCCCACCAGTGCATTGCAACTTTTGCCCTATTTAATTGTGGAAGAAACAAGATTTTTTACAATTTTATTAAATGTGTTATTTTAGGTAAGCAAAATTAAGAATAGCCAAATTGTATAATTAATTTAGGTGTGTAGATTAACAAACAAACTTTGTGGGAAGTGGGATATTTTACTCTCCGAATTCTTTCCCATATATTTCAAGGCTGTATGCTTAGGTGTTTTAAGTGACATATTAGAGTGGTTTTATAAACAATGCCTTTCTAGATATCCAATCCTATCCTATGGTCTGGCTTATTTGAATTAGTATATCTGAGTATGAAGTACCCATTTCTTATGTTATGCAACTGTTTTCATGCTGCTCTGAAGGCTACAGAAAAAGGTAAGACAAGTGTAATTATATAGTTTGAGGAAGTATGAAAGTGATGTAACAATTGGTTCAATGACCTCTATTTTGCGATGTGCAATGACCTCTTAACCAACACGATTCCAATCGACCACCATTATATATTTGCCTTTACAGTTAACTTATTAATTGACTTATGAACAATTCATGATTATATCGTTTTTTATTTGCGATGGGCTAACATTTGACCGCAATCTCACCGGATGTTAAGTGACGATGCGGTCGATGTAGCATGTGCGCCTAGAAAATACCTATTCACTCTCCTCTTAAAGACCTCCAGATTATAGTTCTCGGGAAATATAGACGTAGGCAAAGAGTAAACAATTAATAATTATAAATTATGTTAATTATATTTTTTTTATTTATATTAAAATATAACTGGTGCTTCTTAGTTTTTGAAAGTAGGTACACTTATAGAACGTACTTAATGCCTATACAATTGATAGCCGTTAGAGCTTGGCTCTTTAGCTACGCTTACGGGCCCGGGTTCAATTCCCGGGACAAATGTTTGCATTCCTGCAAACTTCTAATGAGTTCACTTATAATTCACTTGTAAGACTATGCCCGTCGTTTCTGATACCCACGTCCAAACAGTCAAGCTTAGTTTGAAAATCGAAGCAGCTTCCGTAATTAAGTCGCTAGTAACCCTGACTGCAAATCGAGGGCTCCGGGATCAATTCCCGGCCGATGGCAATCATAAAGTTGTTGTCGATGTTTGAGGTTTGTGTTGTGTATGTGTTAACGTCACCTGCGACACGGGATCTTAGGAATATGAGCGTGTGTTATGAAGCTTAAAACGCTTTCAATGCCTCAACATATCAACAGTGACTAAACGAAAAATCATTGTATATTTTTGGTAGCAGTAAAATTTATCCAAGTTCGTCCAGGGAAGTACTGCCATCATACCCATTTCTGCCGCCAAGCAGTAATACATTTGCGGTACTGTATTCGGTTGCCGGTGAAATAACACACGTGAGACATTCCACCTTCACGTCTCACAGTTACGGACGCATACGATGCGACTTGGGTTCTCGTACCTAAGTAGGGGAGGACCCGACTCGTATCGCTTGTTATGGGCAGGGGTTATTTACACCAGGTGGACCATCTGCTCGTTCCGTAGCTTTATAACATAAAAAATGGGACTTTTGTTATTCCCTATGGATAGATTAGCAGGCAGTCTGAGATATTGATACATGATCTCTAATCTCTTAAAGTGACTTTAAATCAGCGTAGGATATCATAGGAACAAAGTACTAATTCAATTTATCCTGAATGGAAAGTAGAACGCGTGCTGAGACGCGATAACAAAGTACAAGCCAATGTAACGAAAGCTTTGCTCCTAATCTTAACGGTTTTCCGATAAAACTACTGACGTTTGTGCATGTATCCGAATGGAACTTGCTATAATTTATCGCGGAGACTGGCACATATTGCAAAGGTTGTCGCTTCAAATCCGTAGCGAGCACACTAGTTTTTTAAACATTATGTAGTTTTAGGTTATTTTATTGTAATTTGCATGTGAAATATAGTTTTTAAGGTCGCGAGGTATAATCTAGATTCTATAATGTCGTATAATTCGATTTATAAGTAACGATAATCTTAAGAAAAAAACAGTAAATGCTGTGTTTTTTAATTTTTCTCATACCAATCTTCTATACAAATAAATAAAATTGGAGTGTCTGTTTGTAATATTAAAATAATCCTTTTTTACTAAGTGCATATGGATGTATAGGTACACGGTATATATACCAAAACAATATTTTTTCTAATTTTTGTCTCTGTCTGTTTGTTCCGGCTAATCTCTGAAATGGCTGGATCGATTTTGACGGGACTTTCTCTGGCAGATAGCTGATGTAACAAGTAACTTAGGCTACATTTCCGAGGGGTAAAATAGGGGTGCGTGATAAAACCGAATTCCACGCGGACGAAGTCGCGGGCAACAGCTAGTTATCAAATAAAAATATAATGATAATTGATGCACCATAATTTCAAAGGTCTATTATACTGTTGTGAAGCCATTGATTATGTATACGGCGAGATAGCGTACATATTTTGCTTGAATGCATCTATATTCATATCAGCATTATATATCATAAGGGTATCTTAAATGATGTATGGCCTCACAGCTCAGTTGGTAGTAACACTGCCTTCTACGCTGTAGGTTGTGGGTTTGATTCCCACCCAGGACACACATTTGTGTGACGAACAAGTCACTATGTTACATGTTGATATATTGCATTTATTGTATCAGTTGTCTGGTTTTTATGACACAAGCTATGCTTACCTTACTTTGGGGCTAGATGGCGCTGTGTGAAATGTCCGCCGATATTTATTTATCAATTCCAGTAATAGCTATGTTTCGTTAAGTGTTTGGGTTGCAAAATGTGTAAGGACCGAATAACCCAGATTCATCATCGAAGAAGATTGAGGAAATAACTTGTAGACATATTAGGTTCCACGTCAGCGAAATCGGCCGCCGGGCGCCGCACGACCCAAATTTATTTGCATAACATACAAAATACTTTCAGTGTGTCACCGCGTTGCAAAACGTTATATTATTTTCCCGTATGAAAACGTAACCGTAACTCTGAGACGTGTAGGTGGAATGTCTCATGTGTCTTAATATCACCGGCAACCACACCTTTCAAACCGGAACACAGTACTGCTCGGCGGCAGAAATGGGCATGGCGGCTGTACTTCCCCGGACGAACATGGCGTGAATTCTACTACTCTTAAAAATATGTCCTACTAATATTATAAACGTGAAAGTTTGTATGGATGTTTGGTACTCTTTCACGCTCAAACGGCTGTATGGATTTGGATGAAATTTGGTATCAAGATAGCTTATATCCTGGATTAATACGTAGGCTACTTTGATCCCGGAAAAGTGCAGTGTTCCCGTGGGATTACTTATTCACCGCGGGGCGCAGCTAGTAGAAAAATAAGAATGAGGCCCGTATAGTGTCATTGAAAACGCTCGCCTGTGTTGAGATCTGAATAACAAAGTAACATGCGGTACCTCACTATATCTAGATAGAAGGAACAAATCACGACGCCTGTATTGTTTTTTATGCGATCAGATGTTTTACCTTACAAATTGATTCTGAACAATTGGTGTATCAGTTTTTATACACTAGGATGTTCTATTCACGTTCTTCAATACACGTTTGTGCGTCACTGCATTATACAATCCCAAATGACAAGTAACAGTTCATTTTTGAGCTTGTTGACTGGCCTCACAGCTCAGTTGGTAAATCTGCCTTCTGCGCTGTACGTTGCGGGTACGATTCTAACCCAGGACAAACATTTGTGTTGTTGTATCAGTATATTATGTAGTCATAAATGTAACGTAGATTTAAGTACTCAGATTGTTACAAGGATCGAGCTCGCGAAAAAAGGGAAGCCCTCCATTAGGGGTTTCTTGCCTGTTTCCCCATGGAGGGTCGGATCGGGTTTGGACAGGCGTCAAACTTAGCGAACAAGTACGCGTGATCTTATGTTTTGAATATTATTGACGTTTCCATTTCTTTATGAATTCTATGGAAATAAAGTTTTTGACTTTGACTTTGTGACGAACATAGATGTTTGATCTGTATGGATGTTTATATGTATGTATTAAAAAAATGTATCAGTTGTCTAGTTCCCATGATACAAGCTATACTTAGCTTACTTTTGGGCTAGATGGCGCTGTCTGATATGTCCACCAATATTTATTTACTGTAGTTCTCTTTCGGTTTTTATAGTGTCGGTCAAATAGATTTTTAGGAGATTCTGTAATTGTAGTTTAATGTTAACATGCTGATTTAGCTGAGAAGTATGTCGGGCGATGTAGCCGTGAAAATCGTATGCGAATTACGATAACCCCATACAGCTGTTCACACAATGATAAAAACAACATACATCAATGGAGAGAGTTTCCTATAAGATCTTTCTTGTATGTTGAAAGTAAATAACAAAAAAAAGGTTATATAAAGTCATTTACAAGATTAGAGTTTCTTTTTCTCTCGATTGGGCTGTCTGGTTTCGAAAATCCTTTTTTGTCTAGATTAGTTTAAACTAAAGATTTAAATTACTAGATTACATTCGATTCTTGGGTGCAGTCGACAAACGATGTAACGTCTACTGCACATGATTTTAAAACTTCAAAAAGCCGTACTTGCTGCTTCAGGATGGCAACGAGCTCGTGTGGGATTTAATAATAATATTATTATTGGTGGACAATTTACAGCGCCATCTAGCCCCAAACTAAGCATAGCTTGTACTATGGGAACCAGACAACTGATAGAATACTTTTTTGTAAATACATACTTATAATGCGTATTAGCATGTGTCTGGGACACAGAACAAAAATCTATATTCGTCACACAAATGTTTCTCCTGGGTGGGAATCGAATCCTCTACCTGCAGCGCAGAAGGCAGAGTTACTACCGACTGAGCTGTGAGGCGTGTCTATTTACACCCGCACTAAAAAAAACATGATGGCCGCCCTCAGCGCATTCGAGGAGTTTTGCAACGCATTGTTTGTGTAAACTAGCTTAAACTCAGGCCTATCTATTAAACCATCGATAAGACTGTCGATCGTACGTTTATTTCGTGTTAAGTTATAATAGATAACTAATTATCTATTCTATTCGAGTCACTGGTTCTCTCGAACCAATGTGGTGGAAGGACTTTAAGTGAACCTCATTGAGGCTACTTTCGTGTACTTGTCACATGTCTTCGAATATTTTGTTCTAAGACATGTGGATTTCATCGCGATGTTTTCCTTCACCGTTTTGAGAACGTGGTATTGCGCAATAAATCTTCCAAGCGAAAAACTCATAGGTGCACGTCGGGATTTGAACCGGCGACCTCTGGATTGAAACTCGGCGTCAGTACCACTAAACCACCACGCTCTCATAGATAACTAATAGTGAATAACTTGGTATCGAATTTACAACTAATACAATTTGAAATGACAATTCGCATGAGCTTTATACTGGACGAAGGCACTACCAGCCAAACTCAGCCATGTTTTTCGCCTTCTCTTATATCAGAAAATACCCCACAACAAATTTATAATTGCTTAAGAAGAATTAAGTAGCGAAATTTAACTGGCCTCACAGTACAGTTCGATTCCCACCCAGGACAAAAATTTGTGTGACGAGCATTGATTTTTGTTCTGTCTGGGCGTTAATATGTATGTATTTACAAAAAAAAAGTATATGTATTCTATCAGTCATCTAGTTCCCATAGTACAAGCTATTCTTAGTTTGGGGCTAGAAGCCGCTGTGTGAAATATCCAGCTAAAAACATCCGATCAACATTTTATAATGAAAAGCATAATCTCGAATTATAAATTTCAAACAGATTTAATAAACATATTTCATTGATTCATCGCAAAATATTTCGTACTCGTTTCGTTAAATCTGATCAGTTTTGTCGTTTGTAATGTTCCTGAGCTGTGTGCTCGCGCTATTTTACCGTTCGTTTATTCTTACTATAAAGAAAACGTAATGAGACGATAACTGTCCTTCCCACTGAGTCATCACGACAATACCGAGCCTAGAATAGATATACCCATTAGGACCAGCTGTTGCTAGGACATCAATTATATTAACACTATTGAATGATTGTGACGTTCGCGTGTAAATGAAGAATTATCAGTCAAAATTCATATGGTATCAGCCCATTTAAACCCTTTATTTTGGCCTTTTTTTAACCTAGCTTTATCATAGGAAATATATCCTAGTAAGCTAAGATGACCTAAGCTTAGACGAGAGCTTCTGAAATGTAGCTGGGTGTATATTTTTAGTCTAAAAAACTTGAGAGGTGTCAAGGGACACCCGGATGGAACGAAGTTCCTTTCGATTAATTAGTGAAGGAATTGTAATATTTTTTTTATTTTTTTATTATTAACAAATATAATGTAATATAAACTTAATCAGTAGGCTCCATTTTCGTAATAATTGGCTTGTGGTAACTGAAGTAGGAATCAAGGAAAAAAGTGTCGTGACAACTTTTCGTAAGATTTTTTTCCGTCTAGCCCCCTTTCACGTTCAAGTTAAGTTCTCTGTTTATTAGAAAATTAATCTTATTACATACCATTGTACCTATTCGTGTTTTATCTTGATTTTATAATCAACTGTGTCTGGGTGTTAATATGTATTATTATGTATGTATTTACAAAAAGTACATAATGTATTCTATCAGTTGCCTGGTTCCCAGTACAAGCTATGCTTAGTTCTGGGCTGGATGGCGATGTGTGAATTTTCCACCAATATTATTCTTATTATATTGTAGTAAGTCGAAGAGTTAGTAATTTTTCGGCCATACATAATTATAAATAGTCGTTTTTATTCCTCAAGCTATAAACATTTTGGTTCATCATCAGTAAGGCCGAATAGTATAATTATATACTTAATAAACAGTCGTATATAATACGAATAATCTTGATGTATTCGATGAAAATTAATTGTAATATTTTCTTTATCTCAGGTGTGTGAAGTATACAAATTGCACAGAGAGTCATTTCACCTGACAGTGGACTACATCGACAGGTATTTGTCCAACACGGAAAATGTGCACAAGGGAAGATTGCAACTTATAGGTAAGCTTACTTGATACAATAACATTCTGAGCAGCGCAACAACCGTGCTCACAGAGCGACTAAGGGGAGTTCAATTTATCGCGCATAGAATCAAGTTTGCAAAATAAAACTAACTACTCTATCGTACATCGAAGCATGGGTGAAAAATAAAACTAACGACTTTATCGTACATCGAAGCATGGGTGAAAAATAAAACTAACTAGTCTATCGTACATCGAAGCATGGGTGAAAAATAAAACTAACGACTTTATCGTACATCGAAGCATGGGTGAAAAATAAAACTAACTAGTCTATCGTACATCGAAGCATGGGTGAAAAATAAATCTGACGACTTTATCGTACATCGAAGCATGGGTGAAAAATAAAACTAACGAGTTTATCGTATATTGAAGCTTGTATCAAAAATAAAAATAAAGTCTTAATAGTACATTTATTGTACATTTACGAAATTGCAAATGCATGAGACGTAACATCCCCGTCTCGAGGTGATGGACGCAACGCAATGCAACTTGAGTCATCTCGTACTATGGAGAGGACTTGAGTCGTATTGCTGTTGTCTATGGGCGGCGGTTACCACTTAACATCAGGTGGGCCGTTAGCTCGTTCCGTCACTTCAATGAAATAAAAAAAAAAAACATGGAATCTAGTGTGAATAATCATACTATCACGATATGAGCCTAAAAGTCGCACAAAACTAACAAGAGATTTTAATCTTATTGACATTTCCAGGTATAACGTGTTTATTCATCGCGGCCAAAGTGGAGGAGGTTTACCCGCCTAAAGTAGCAGAGTTCGCGTACGTGACTGACGGCGCGTGCACCACTGAAGAGATATTGCTGGAGGAGCTCCTCATCCTGAAGATATTGTCGTGGAGCATAACTCCGATCACAGTGAACAGCTGGTTGAATGTGTACATGCAGCTGGCAAGCGAAGGGAAGGGCGCGCAACGCAGGCTCCTGGCGGAGAGGGACGTCGGCGCGAACGCACTCAGAGGGTACACGTTCGTGTTCCCGCAGTACTCCTCGTTGGAGTTCGTGATGAGCGGTCAGCTCATCGACCTGGCTGTGCTGCACGTCGATATGAATCGGTTCCCGTACAGCATCATCGCCGCTGCTGCGATGGCGCACACCTTCAATAAGGATTTGGGCGTTCGGGTGTCAGGTGAGAACTTAATTTTTTTGACTGGCTTTATAGCTCAGTTGGTAGTAACACTGCTTTGTAGGTCGCGGGTTCGATTCCCGCCCAGGACAAACATTTGTGTGACGAACATACATGTTTGTTCTGTGTTTGGGTGTTAATATGTATTTAAAAAAAGTAGTATGTAAGTATTATATCAGTTGTCTGGTTCCCATGATACAAGCTATGATTAGCTTACATTGGGGCTAGATGGCGCTGTGTGAAATGTCGAACCATTTTTTTTTAAGTTGCAATGTCCCTATTATTTGTTGCGTTCGTCTCCCGGTCGACAGATGTGTCTTATAAGATCGAGAGAGTTGGTAGCTGAGCGCAGTTATCCGTGATATACGCGAAACGAAACCGATGCAATGCAAATTCAATCAAAAAATGACCAACCACGGTCACTCATGGTGCTAGTGCCATCCTTATTACTTTCATACAATTGTGCAAGAGAGAGCGCCCTATATTAGACATTCTCAGCGAACAAAGTATAGATGATTCGTGGCAGTGTTTACGGAGTTGTCGTGTAACGTAATGCGTTGCGTGTTGCAGGTTACGCGTGGGAGTCGATCGAGCCGTGCTACCGGTGGCTGTCCCCGTTCGCGTGCGTGCTGCGCGCCGAGGGCGGGGGCGGGGGCGGGGGCGGCGGCGGCGGGGGCGAGGGCGCGGCGTGCGCGTGCGTCGTGCGCGGCGGCGACGGGGAGTTCGTGCAGCGCGCCGCCGGACTGCGCATCCTGTGCCCCGACATCAACCTAGACGAGAGTCATCGCATACAGGCGCACAACGTGACCCTCGACATGTTTGTCAGTAACACATATAGTATTTATTTATTTGACCAAGACTACTATAAACGTGAAAGTTTGTATACATGGATGTTTGTTATTCTTTCACGCTCAAACGTCTGATTGGATTTGGATGAAATTCGGTATCAAGATAGCTTATATCCTGGCATAACACGTAGGCTACTTTGATCCTGGAAGAAATCGATTTAAGCGATAAGACCCCCCATTGTACATTTTTTATATTAGATTACTTTAGTTTAAAATGTAATTGTTTAGTCAAGGTGTTATGCACTATAATCCATCTATCTATATTGTTCGCAGGACAAAGTCCACCAGCTAATGACGGAGAGCCAATCGACGTCGCAGCACGTGTACCCCCCCACCCCGCCGCAGTCGGACCACAAGAGCCCGACTACCCCCACCACTAAGACCCCCTCCACGAGACACCAGCCCGAGCCCCGGACGGACCTCACACTACTCTCCGACGAGTGATCACCGTGTGGCCAGTCACCGACTAGGAACCCCCCACCTGCATTACGAGCGAGTGGCCGATAAGAGACAGTTAAAATTGGACTGCCACTAAAGTCTTAAGTGTAACTTCTGTACATCCGTTTTCAGTTTGATGAATGACTAAAAACTGATTCCCTAGTGATTATAAAAGTTTAAAACTGCAAGTGTAGACCTACATGAAAATTGTGACTATTGAAAGGTTACCAATAATCTTGTCGACAGTTATTTTAGCCATCAACCAGTACTACTTGCATCGATGTACCATTTCGAAGGGTGTGGGATAATTTATGTTACGCAGGTGAGATGTACAATCTCATGCCTCATGGTGAAAGGCGTAATGTGGAACTACCCTCATTATGCAACCAAGACGTAGAGGTATTGATGTCATGGACAGAGAATACCACCACTTAACATTGAGAATACCACATCGTGACTCAACTCATATTCAAAATATCAATTTATATGACCTTTTGTCACTATTGCAACCACAGAGTTATAATGAGATCATACCGGACGGGTATCAAACACCATTGATTGTACTTAATGGTACCAGGCTTCATTTGTTTTGTCATATTCGGTACTATTTTACTATTCCAGCTAGGAGCTATCATCCTAGAATTACACGTCATTTAGACTAAACAGCTCAGTTGGTCTGAGCGATGCTCTGACCAACTGAGTTACTTTTTTGCTTTGCTTTACCAATTGCGGGTTAGGTCCCAAGTAGTAGTGTAGGGGGGTAAAATATAAAGAATGTGTACATCTGTGGTCGGTTCCCGGCCGTCCTGGTAGATTGGTCCACGTCCCGCCGCTCTGGGATAAGATAAGATAATATATATACATATTTAGGCGCTTGTCTGTAGGTACACTGAAAGTACATGTATATTGTTGTTATTGTTGTCGCGTTTGAAGGTAGTTCACATTTTATACAGTTTGTTAATGATTAGTATATCATAACTCGGCTGTGCCCGTTGGGGCATGTCTTATTTTGTTAGCTCCTGAATTAATTGATGAGTTTCTTTGTTAAACTGTGAATGAATGACGATGTAAAAGATTTTACGATAGCACGTTTGCTCAAATCCAAACTGGACATTTCTGATGACTTACATAGAGAACTTGTATGTACCGATCGAAACTTTAAAGTTTTAAATTATTTGAGCGGAGTTTCGAAAGCTACGTTCCCCAATGGACAGTTCTTAATATTTCAAATTATTTGACGTAAAACTAATCCAGGTTGAAGCGGAAAATTGCGGTAAATGTTCAACTTCCATGAATCTTCCATTGAACTGACAATACTAAATCCCATACTGGCGGTTTTGTGTGAGTATTCGCTGTCTAAAACACTAACGTAAATAATATGCGGGTGCTGTGTGCATGATACTAATAACAGATGGAAGACGTTACTATTAAAACAAAATTGAACTTTTCTACCGCAGTTTAGCTGCCTGGCAAGAAACTATCGAGGGAGTAACTAAAACAGCGTCTCGCCTGTGTGTACATACAATATATTGAATAGCCAGGTGATGACTACCCTAATAATGAGTTCGATGATTGCTATGAAGTAAATACATCAGTTGCCAAAAACACGGTTTTGACTAAGCATGCCAGGTTTATGACATTCTTAAAACAATGTGTACAAAACTTACGGTCAGTTCTATCAGCGCCCAAAGCACTAATCGAAAATAATGGTGCCTGTGTTTTGCAGCTGTTATTACAAAATATTCATTTTTACACGCTGTCTATACTTGGTAGAAGCGCTGTACAACATCTCAAAGAAAAGAACAACACAGGTCCTAGAACCAAAAGTGTACATATACAAAACCTGATGTAGTAGACTATATAGCTGACTGTCGGGAGTCGACAGTAGGCCGGATTTAGTTTTCAGTAAACAAATACGAACAAAGTAAGAACATTTAAAAAAACAACTTAAAGATCCGACTGAACCACTACTGAAACATCACAGGATGTCAACGCGGATTTATTAGTTCTATAGCGACATTTCAGCTTAGTGTTTGGTTTTTTATCAAATTCGGAAATGTCTGTCACTAGAACAATGAAATTAAATAAAGCCGTAATAACAGCGGCCGCTACTCGCTGAAGCTTGTTCATTTAAGATACAAATTATATTGAGCATTAATCTCTTGTTATAAATTATCAGCTGTTGTATCCTATTGAACTTGCAACCGCAAGAGATCGATGCGCGCTGATATCCTGATGGACAAATTGATTTATTCAAAATGGACACATTCCACAGATTTCATTTATGTGAGAGTGTATGTTATTTAAACCACATTTTATGTAATTTAAAATAGTTTATTTCATTATAATAATATCGTATCATTGAAACGAGAGTCGCGTGCAAGTATTTTGTATAAATATTAGTGGCTGGTTGTATTATTGTGATCATATTGTTAAGCTTATCAAATGTGTAAATATTTATACATTAAATGCATTTTTCCCCCTTCAATCATTTAGAATCGCTCTTATATGTATATTCTGTAGGTTATAAGTTTAAAATAATCTGAATAGTTGTTTTTTTGTGATGTGGTTTATTAATTGATTGAAGATTTGATTGTGCGCGATTTTTCTAAGTACATTTAAGGGGCAAGATTCACCCATACATAAATTCATAATACTTGCATATATTTAAGATCTAAGTATATTTTGAGCGGTTGAGATGAAATGTAGTACAATTCTAAATCCCAATCAAATACTAATTTATCGATTTTGATCATTTACTAAATAGAATTAGATTCTATATTGATAACGAGTCTTCTTTAGTTGATAAGATCTATTGCTTAGTATCATTTTTAACGTACATAAATTATTATTTCTTGATGGATATGAACAAAACGTTCATGAGACTGACTAAAAGACTTCAGAGTCCGCTAAAATATCTCTAAAACTAACAATTTCGTGCGTCTTATGCCAACTTAACCAAAGACTGTCGCTCTGGAGCAAGATCTTTTAATACTTTACTACTTATTCTTACATGTACTTATGTACTATACATGTATAAACTTTTTGTGTTAGCTTCGTTCTCGCTTATTTATATAGATAATATATATATATAACGACTTTACGACGAAAGGACGAAGTCTTCGAAACATATCTAACCAAGCGGTAATGGAAGGTTGACTTATCGTCCATTTCCAATGCAATTCCACTGAATTATTGTTTGGCTCGTATTTATAATTTCATTCATTCGGAATCTTGTGAACGGTGGATAACTGTAGAATAGGTTTTGGCGTTGAGCCATACGGACATTCTTACTGTCCGACACGGATAAAATATGTGTGTCGATATTATAACTGTAATAATGACTATTACCCCCGTGGTGAGAATACGTGACGAAACAGCGTTACGGATATTTGTCGTGCAAATATAACAAGCATGTTGTTTTAGAAGATAATGGAAATTACATAGTTAATTGTACAAGTAACTGTGTACCTAAAGTATCTTTAACCGGGTGTCGATGTTAGTAAATCCATTTTAGATTTAAGTCCAACGATTACGCTTACCACTAAGGCGCGCCTCGCCTTATAAATAAGACTTAGATTTGTTATCAGAATAATTTAAATATATCCCTATAGTAAACGAGCGCATGTTTAAATTTAAGTTATTTTTATATCAATTTATTTGAAAACTAATATAAAAACCTTAGTTTTAATAGATTATTAAATTGTATACTGTAACGTGGTGTGTGATGGATATACGGTGTGATCTCAACAGTTCCATAATGCGGTGACAGCCACAAACATACAGACGGACGCGTCATAGCATTTATATACATTTTAAGTTTCTAGAGATTCATTTTAATAGGAAAATCACAATATAGTATAATTGTGAGCGAATCGCACACTACCGCACTCAAGTCACGCAGACTATCACTAAATTATTTTTTATTTCAAAATGTTAATATTGTTTGTGCAAGTGTTCGGTCGCCCGTTACAACGTCCCGTGCACCGTTACATAAAATACTCACAGAGACCGCGTTACATAACGAAAAAATAAAAAGAAATAAACAATAATAAACGTATAAAAATGCTATGCCGAGGCTGTTCAGCTGTCACGCAAATATACTATTCTGCGAGTGATATGATATTCTTGATTTGTGTATAAAGTAATATAATTTCTAAGTATAATATTTAAATGAACATTGTAACACTCGCGGAAAGCGTTTGTGCTTCGGATATGTTATCATTTGTGCAATAAATGCATTTTTGATCACATTTGGTCCTCAAAACTAGCGGCTGTATTGCCGATTTAGTATTAAATAATAAAAATGGTGTTCATATCGATGATCTGTTTGATTTTCCTGAAACTGGTATGTACTAGCTGTACCGGGCATGCGTTGCAATGCCAAATATAAAAGTTGCAATAAAAACGAAAAAAAAATGGGCCAGGAACTTGTCGCCGGCGTTCCCACAACACTGTCAGTTTCCTCACAATCTGCCGTCCTTTAACTAGAAAGCCGTTAACCCTCAAAAGGTCAATTTTGACTTTAATAGGAAGCGATACAATTTAAAATTCTCTATCTTTCTGTCTAAGAAACGTTTGTAAATTACAATAAGTTCCGGAGAAAAAAAAATTGTAGGCCGTTGAGTGACTGATTTAAAAGGAATTAAAAAGAGTTCTGCCTTTTAGTTAAAGGACGGCAGCAATGATTTCGGAACGCAAGGTAGCAAATATACAAATATTAATCTTTATTTATAAAGTATCGACATTTTGTAAAAATATTGTACCTTTATTTGGCATTATTACTCGTAGTAACGGGACACACAATAACAAAATCACAGCAGTTAGTACATTACCAAATCACAATCGACAAACGAAATCATAATCAACGTTAAATATTGTAATCACAATGGGGTATTAAACGCTTACGTAACTAAGGACGAGGATCGGCCATCCTGAAACAAAATACAAACTATTAATATTATGTATATGAGATTGCCATCAGTACTTTGTGGTTCAGCTTTAAAGTCCCCTATCTATATATATAAATATCTCCTGTCACAGTGTTTGTAATCAAACTCCTCCGAAACGGCTTGACCGATTATTATGATTTTTTTTTGTGTATATTCGGTAGCTCTGAGAATAGGACGTAAACTATTTTTCATACCATTATTGATATACAAAATTACAAATTACATAAATATACGAAAAACAAAAAAAACATTAACTAAATATTAGCTATGAATATATCTAAGGTAAGGAATGAGCAGAGCTTGGGTATAATATAACTGTGCGCAAGTAACTCACCGATGTATGGTGAGTGCGGGTTGTGCGCGAGTAACTCACCGATGTATGGTGAGTGCGGGTTGTGCGCGAGTAACTCACCGATGTATGGTGAGTGCGGGTTGTGCGCGAGTAACTCACCGATGTATGGTGAGTGCGGGTTGTGCGCGAGTAACTCACCGATGTATGGTGAGTGCGGGTTGTGCGCGAGTAACTCACCGATGTATGGTGAGTGCGGGTCCGGCGCGCACCGAGGACGCGTCCTGCGGCGTCAGGAACACGAACTGCCGGCTCGTGTTCTTCAGCGCGTGGTCTATCAACAGCTCCATCACTATCTTGCGGTTCACGTTGTCCTACAAACAAAGAGAGATACTATATACATGGATTCTATAACACTGACCACTAGGTCGTCCGGTCTCCAAAGTAGAAAACATGAGCTGATGAAAACTTCTATCAACTCTGAAAAATGTTTGGTGCCCGTTGCTTTCATGCAGCACTTTCACAGAGGCATTTGAAGACAATTCACACAGCGCCATCTAGCCCCAAACTAGCACAGCTTGTACTATGGGAACCGGACGACTGATAGAATACATATAAACTTTTTTGTCAGTACATATTAACACTCAGCAGCAGTAGTAGTAGTAGGTAGAACAGGAGCAGTACTCACCATGAACACATCGAACTCGTCCATGAAGCAGAAGGGCAGCTCGACGCACTCCCACAGCGCCATTATGAACGCGACGGTAGAGTAGGAGCGCTCGCCGCCCGACAGAGACGACGTCGAGGACGCGTGTCGCGCGCCGCTGGACTCGCGCCCCGTGCACAGGATCTCCAGCTCGCCGCGCGCGATGTCTATCTCCATGTGGCCCTGTACATCATCACCACAAACAGAAACACTTATATTTTTTGTGGTGGTATTATTATTGGCCCGTACTTTGTTGACAGACTGGCATTGGGCGAAATGATATTGTGGTCGACTCCAGTTCAAGACAGTATTTCTAATGTAAGATATTTGAAAATGATAATTATGTAGTACTGAACTAAATTAGCTACACTGTAGTTTTTATAAAAAAAGAAAAACTTCTTTGCTTCCATTTTATTCCAAAATAATTTTGAAACGAAGATCAATCTCACAAAAGCTATAGAGGTTTTAATAAATAATATTTCACACTTACGGAATAACCACGCAGCACCAATATGGACTTAAAAGAGTACTGCATTCTTCTAACGATGTAGGTTTGCAGTTGGCGACAGAAATTCAAGTGCTCATTAGTCGTGTTTTCGATCTGTGGAAACATGTATAACAAGTTTATTACTACTTTTTGGATCATATCCACAATTTTTAAATGAAAGAAGTGTCGGTCGGCGTTTCTAACTGAACGATACATGGTTGCATTTGCGCTCGTGAGCCATCCACTCTCGCTCACCAGCTAGTAATGTATGTTTAGTGCACTCACATCGTCGATGAGCTGCTTGAGGCGGTCGAGCGCGCGCTTGGTGCGGCGGTACTTGCGTTCGACGTTACGCAGCGTCTCAGCGACCTGCGCCTTCGTCAGCCCCTCCGACCGGATCGAACTTAACTTCAGTTGAGTCTTCTTCAGTTCATCCGTCAACATCGCTTTGTCCCTGTTGGCATGCGACATAAAGTCAGATTAGGTTTTAAATTTTATGGGGTGTACGGATCTCTGTCTCATTCGAGCTTGAGCGACAAGAAACTGAAGTAAAACTATCACGGTTATTGAAAATGGTGTAGCAAAGTAAAAATCTGCTCCAGAATAGCTTCGATCCCGATAGGATTCGGTTGTTTGCTGCTAAAACTCCAAGACTTGCCTTTTGATCGTGTTACGCAACTAATGCTCTATCTCAGTCGTGTATACGACGACAGGCACAATCCGTACCACTATTATAAATGTGAAAACGATTTTATCCCTAAGGATAGTTTTGGAACGTTTAACCAAACAAAGCCGCGTAAAGTCAGTGTGAAAATAGAACCCATCTAGGGGTTGACTACAGAGGAACAGAACGTGAGTGCCACTTGCTCATTATCCCGGTGTTTTATCTCATCCGTGAGTATGTTTTTGAGCTGCATCAGTTTGACCCTGACCTTGTGGATGTACCTGTGGGGTACAGTGTAGTCGCGTAAATGCTAGCCTAACATAAAACTCACCTCGGATTCTCTATCCTAGGACAGAGCACGAGTGCCTGTTGCTCAAGCCTCCTGATGTTCTCTCTCTTTTTCCTCTATAATGGCCTCGACTTGAGTCAGTTTGATCTTGTCCTCGCGAATGCGCTGCTGCCAGGTGCGACTCTCTGTTAGTCCCTGGTCGAGTTTCAACTGCTCCTGGTCTATCTCTTCCTGTAAACAACAATCAGTTATATTTTGTCTTTTTCTTCCGTTAAGGAGAGAAAATATAGGTGAACTTAAAATAGATTTGCTACAAGAAGAATCGGCATAATTGTCTACTTACACTGAGGGTCCTGCAAGCAGCCGTGGCTTCTCCCAACTGGTATTTCACTGAATTTATTTTTGTGTCCAGTTCTTCAATTTTCTTCCGCAACTCGCGCTCCTCAGAGTCTCCCTCCACTTCTTCTTGTAACTTGCGAATTTTCTCTTTTGAAAAATTCAGTTCTTCCACCTAGATTAGGCAAAAAAAAATATTTTTGAGAAATTTCTTTATGAATTCAATGGTATGTGAAATGTATTTAACTGTAATGTATTATGCTCAGGCAAGTTCAGAATGAGTAACACGGCTCCGCGGTGTACCAGTACATACCAGCACGGCGTGGTGCGGCGCGTGATCGTGCTGCAGCGCCGCCTCGGCCGCGGCGGCCGCTTCGCTCTTCTCGTGCTTGAACGCCAGCAGCGCTTGGAGCGCTTTAGACGCGGCGCGCTCCGCATTCCGCGCTTCGCTCGCCTGCGCGTTCAGCTCCTCCGCTTGGCTCTCCAGCGCTGCGAGCGCCTTTTCCGCCTCCGCGATCTCGGCAAGCACTTGTCTGGATGCATGTGTGAACGATTTAATGGCCATCGTCTTAAACTCGACACTGACCACAACTTTCAAATGTGGTCTTTCTAACGACAAATTGTCCATGCGCCGCTCGTATGTCTGTCCTTAATATATATGGCCACGCTCTGCTAAACCCACGGGTGGGGTAGGCAGAGTCAATGCAATGCGACTTGACACTATAACTAATAATTTAGGTAAACTTAATCTAAGAGCATTTCAAGCAACCTCTTTTAAGTATGGAGATACCTGTGTTAGAGAGTCATGCTCTTCCGTAGTAAAGGTTTTGATATAGTTTTAATACAAATTAAAGAATGAAGTCAGTAATAAGTGAAATTATTGTACAACGATCCTGACATACTTTAGTTACACTCCCGTCCAGATATCCTTTTCATGCATCGTACATTCTTCCCACATACTTTCTTATAAGAGCGTACTTAAAACTAGCTGTGCCCCGCGGTGTTACCCGCGGTGAATAAGTAATCCCACGGGAACACTGCACTTTTCTGGGATCAAAGTAGCCTATGTGTTAAGCCAGGATATAAGCTATCTTGGTACCAAATTTCATCCAAATCCATTCAGCCGTTTGAGCGTGAAAGAGTAACAAACATCCATACAAACTTTCACGTTTCGCGGCTCTCAGCGCGCTTTATATAGCCACGGACGCTCAGTACAGGCGCGAGGCGTGTAGTACGTACTCTGTACGTTAAAAATGTTCGCCGTGATTCTTTAAATTGACATAACTTTTTTATTTATGAACCGATTGACATGAAATAAACACTAAATGTTAAGTGAAGCTTACTACAATATATTAGTGAAAACCGTATCTAAATCGAATAAGCCGTTTCTGATATTAGCGTGCACAAACACACAGACAAACAGACAAATAGACAATAAAAAAATTAATTACAATTTCGGGTTCGGCATCGATATAATAACAACCCCTGCTACTTTTTGTTTATATATTTCCATTGTACAGACACCACTTTTCTACAATTTTATTATATGTATAGATGTGCAATAGCGCCGCGATCCAGACACTGGATCCACCAATCCCGTCAGTCTGTTATATTTCGCTAGGACCACATCACCATTCGGGCGCTGCCCGTTTACCAGCCAGTCCAGCTTGTCAGTCTGTCCGCAAGAGCAGTAGAACTCTCGCCAAGTTCGTCCGGGGAAGTACTGCGACCAAGCAGTACCGTGTTCCGGTTTGAAAGGTGTGGTTACCGGTGAAATTACAGGCACATGAAACCACGTACACGTCTCAGAGTTACGGGCGCATACGACTTGGGTCTTGTCGTACCTAGTAGGGGAGGACCCGTGTCGCATCGGTTGTTATGGGCCGAGTGTGGCCATGTGGGCCGTCGGCTCGTTCCGTAGTGGCCTCAAATAAATAAAGAAACATATAGTAAGTGGAGGCACCTCTTCCGCTCGGCGGTGCTGACTTGCAGGTAGCGGCTCTGCCTCGCGGCGCCGCCGTAGCTTCTGTAGTTGGGCGCGGGGTGGTACTCGGTGCAGTCCAGCGTCACTATCTTGGAACATTTCTCCGGCACGTTCTCCTCTTTGTCAGAGAGGCGCACCGCATCCTCTAACGGAATATACACAAAAATAAAGTCAGGGAGGAGATAATTATTATTATCCATTTCTTTTTTGTTTTCATAGTTTAATTTATTCAATAATTCAACCGTGAGAACCACTAACTGGCTCTCCGTGGCTAATCCATTATTAACAAAGCTGTTGGGTCTCCATGTCAAAAAAAAATTACCAGTGTTGCCATTAGTGTCCTATTTATTCTGTAGTATAGTCAATACTCTATAATTTATTGTTTTCACATACGTTATTACATATTTTTATTTTTGAGTGAGTGACAATAATGCAAATTTCGTGATAGTAAATAATTTACTACAGATCTATTTCTGATTGTGAGAGGTGATGTGTACCTACTATTATTTAATTAATATTAACATATTTATAAGCTGTCACTATTTTTTATGGATTTTTATGTCTGAATAATAAACCTCTCTTATTATTAAACCATTTGTGAATGGTAAATCAATGACTGGCCTCATAGCTCAGTTGGTTAGTAACCCTACCTTCTGCGCTGTAGGCCGTTCGATCCTCACTCAGGACAAACATTTATGTAACATTTGTAACATTGATGTTTGTTCTGCGTCTGGGTGTTAATATGTATTATATGTATCTATTTACATAAGAAAAATATATAACTATGTATATCAGTTGTCTGGTTCCCATGACACAAGCTATGCTTAGCTTACTTTGGGGCTAGATGGCATTGTGTGAAATGTCCACCATTATTATTATTATTATTATTATTATTATTATTTATATTACAAAAAATGGATAATTTTAATTATTAAATAACAGTTCAGAAAGTAGTGTATGTGGTACAGGTATTATGATCAATTTAATTGCATGTAGTGTCCCCTTCGAGAAGGTAGTTCACTCTCGGATGTCATAATATCAGAAATTTATAATGAATACTTATCGTTCAGTTAAGTGAACCAAATAAAACTATATTGAAGTGTAGTGACCGTGGTCTGGCACTAGGAGGACGGACTCGAGGCCGACGCTGTCGATGAGGAAGTTGGCCGCCACTGTGTCGGACACGATGACCGACTCAAGCGCCGACAGGAAACCGGCCGCGCGCACCTTGTTGCGGCTCACGTCGTGGCCGCGCTCCAGAAACTTGCTGCACGTGACGCTGGGCTTCGGCGCCTTGCCGTATACCTTTGCGAATTATAAATATAGTTAAAAAAAATGCTCTGACCCTACCTTTTGGGATATAAATGTGATCATATCTCACATAAAGTCGTGAGAAAACGATCAATTATAGAACACTTGGGAGCTAATTCGTGAAAGTAAACTCTAATGAACAAGTGAACAAGAAACAAAGTTTGGAGTTTATATCAAAATTAAACATATTTGCCAATCGAATGGAGTTATGGAGAAACGAATACTTTATTGAAAAGTATCACATTAATATATTTATCAATAAATGAATTATCACAGACGTCGATTATGCTGACATCACATTTAAATGAGAGAAATGAAATATTTATTTGAGCATAGATTGTAAAGATACACAATTAAAGTTGAGTCACTTTAGCCCGGAGAAGCGTTCCGAATATTGTATTGATATACATATTTTCTTATGTTACTTAGAGGTACACACTTTCTCTGTTGTTAATAAATGAAATGGTTTAGCTTGATGGCAGCAAAACCGGCAACATTGTCCCCACCTGTCCCATGATCTGGAAGAGTTTCCTGGAGTCCTCGGCGCTGTTCACGCAGAAGGCCTGCACGGAGCCGCCGATTATATGCTCCAAAGCGCCACCCCACTTTTTATCCTTCACTTTTATATATGAACCTGTCAAATATATTACAGATATTATTGGTTTAGATATTGACAGGCCTCACATCTCATTTTATAGTAACTCTGCCTTCTGAGCTGTAGGTTGGGTTCGATTCCAACCCAGGACAAACATTTATGTGACGAGCATTGATGTTTGTTCTATGTCTGGGTGTTAATATGTATTTATATGCATGTATTTCCAAAATAAAAAATAAAAAGTATTTATCAGTTGTCTGGTTCTCATAAAACAATGTACGCTTAGTTGAGGGCTAGATGGCGATTTGTGAAATGTCGACCAATATTTTATTATTAATAAAAAAGGCCATAAAAAACGAACTCATAAACTCACCTATGGGTCCCCGCGGCGGCTCTGAGAACTCTCCCTTGGCTACGGCTTGCTTGACTCGCTGACATAACTCCGACATGTTGTTTCCGTACACCGCGAGGGAATCGTTGCCGCGCGATTCTAGCTCACGCAATTGTTGTTTAAGTTGCTCTGTGAATCAATGCATATTCATAATTATTATTGAGCGTACATAAATGCTCAGAAAAATGGAAGGTTACTTTGCACGTTTCATACAACTTCATTCATTCTTTTCTTTTCAGCTTTTATACTAAACACTATGGTAATAGTTTGTCAAGTGAATGTCCTTCTCGACAGTTCCGTACGCATGGTTCCATTAACATTCGCTCTATTTATATCTATCGATGTCTTCAGTCTTTTCAAATGATTACTCTCTCTATTCTCTACAACGTTCAATTAGATGCAACGGCATGTCTCGCTGGGCCTGCGCGCGCTCGTGCACTTACTGAGGGTGTTCCTCTGCGCTTGCGCGGCGTGCGCGGCTCGCTCGGCGCGCGCGTGCTCGCGCGCGAGGTTGGCGCGCGCCTGCCCGGCGTCGTTCTGCGCGGTGTCGTAGCGCGCCGAGGCCGCCGCCGCCGCCCGCGCGGCCGCCTCCGCTCGCGCCTCCAGCGCAGAGCGCTTTGACGCCGCGTCCCCCGTTCTAACGTAACAACATATTTAATTTTATTTCAGTCGGAATATCCAGTTATGACAGATGAATATCACAGTATTATTGATAATCTAACAAACTCGTAACCGTAACTTTTGTACATAATAACTGATCACATTTGTTCTACATCTGCAGCTTGGTGACAATAAAGTGCATGCACCTTAAATTCCACATAAAATTTAGAATTTTTATTGAACAAGTGAGCAGACTAGTGATCATAGGAGATTTTCGATCGCTCGACTGACAAGTTGTAGTATGTAAGTATGTAAAACAGCTACGTTTGGCCGTATTTTCGGAACGCAAAAAGCTTCAACAATGTGGCGATACCGTTTAGACTGAGCTAGTAATCCGCCGGATTAGAAAACGGTCGATTTGCGAAGCAGCTAACCATTTTATAAAACGGCGGATTCTACATATTGGCATATGTAGTACCTCTACTAACTACTTTTCTTTTCTCGAGTCACTGGTTCTCTCAAACCAGTGTGGTGAAAGGATTTTAAGTGCGCCTCAAAGAGGCTCCTTTCGTGCACTAGACACATGTCTTCGAATTTTTAGTTCTAGGACATGTCGGTTTCCTCACGATTTCCTTCACCGTTTTGAGAACGTGGTATCGCACACATAAATCCTTCAAGCGAAAAACTCATAGATGTACATCGGGGTTTGAACCGGCCACTTCCAGATTGAAACTCGGGGTCAGTACCACTAGACCACCACGCTCTGACTACTGTAATGTAGTAATACCTACAATTCATTATTGTAATAGAGGGTAGACACATACGCCTTCGGGAGCCGGTTAGTATTGTACGGTTGTTCGTAATGAACACCGTGGGTTTTTCTTTGACAATTTTGTGAATTTGACAATGTGGTCTTTATGTAGCATGTGCGCCTAGAAGGAACCTATTCACTCTCCTCTTGAAGACTTCCATATTGTAGGTTTCAGGAAATACGGACGCAGGCAAGGAGTTCCACTCTTGGGCTGTCCGCATTATAAAAGTGGAAGCAAAACGCATCGTACGGATGTGTGGTAATTAGACCAAGAAAGGGTGACGTGATGCCGTACGTCTGGGTGTCCTGTGGTAGAATGGAGATGCGGGGATTAGATCGTGCAGCTCAGCCGCGTGTGTGGAGCTACTCACTCGATGTTGCGTATCTCTCGCTCGAGGTCGGCCACCTTCCGATGTTCCCTGGCGATGAGGTCGCGCTGCCTGCCGCCGGCGAGGTGCGCGCTGCGCTGCGTGCTCTGCAACTCGCGCGCCTCCGCCTCCGCTGTACGCAACTCCTGCTCTAACGCTTTCCGCTGTTGCGTTTTCTCATTTAAGTTGTCTTTTAGCGCCCTGACAAACAGTACGGAACGTTAAGCCGGTCCGATTTCGAGTAAAAGCGACGAGATCGCAAGTTGTAATGGCATTTCTGAGACCCATATTTAGCTCTTCTACACACTTCTCACAAATCTTTCTACTTACTAGTAAAATGAGACTTATTTTAAATTAAGAAAAATTAGGACGACAACAAGATAGACAAACATGCATTTTATAATGTTTGCTTTGAGATTCCCAGTAACTTATCGACGTCCTGTAGTTATAACTTACTGAATAGCATCATTATTGGTGCCGTAGCCCTCCTCCATCTTCTTCAATTTCTCCTGAAGCTTCTCCATCTTGGCCTGCTGCTTATCGTGCTGCGCCTGGATGGTGTTGGCCTCCCTCTCAAACTCCACTACCTCGCTCCAGTAGCACTCGTTCTGCAGTGCTTGCTTCTTACTCTCAATCTCATCTCGAGATAGGATTTGTTCATGGTATGTCTTCCACTTTTTGTACTCTTTTTCCAGTATGGCACAGGCCTAAAACAAGTATAAAAAAATTGTTGTAGTGCCATTTTTGGAATCGAACCCACGATCTACAGCGCAAAAGGCAGAGTAACTGAGTCCAAATTGTAGAATAAAGCATGAATTCAAGCCTCGAATTGTATTGTGGGAGCGCGCTACTGGGTATGACTTAGTCTTGCGTGTATGCCTATCTTATTGCGCAGTCGGACGTAAACCCATTTTATTGAGAATTATTTAAGTATTTATACAGAGCAGCGATGGAACAGTGAAGCGCACTCAATGCGTAAGACAAGAATCGTAAGAACTTGTGCTATACCTATTTGTATCCAAAGTGTCTTAGGTATTATTTACTAGAAGATCAAATATTTTTTCTAAATTCACTTACTTCTTTCTTCTTGTTCCAAATACCAATTGCCTTATTACATTTCTCAAGTGCCCTGACATAATTTCTCTCTGTTTGGTCCAAATTAGTGGCCTTCCTGAACAGGGAGTATTTCTTCTTAGAGTCAGATGAGTGAAAACTTCTCGCATCATCCTGGTTGAGAACTGATATTGGGTTGTCAACTTGTATGTTGTGAGCCAGAATTATATGATTCACCTCTTCATACTTTGTAGATATTACTTCCCCTGAAAGTTATACATTGACATGAAAATAATGACACAGGACACTTACTATGGTGCCGACACATATTAAGGTAAAGAAGTGATCAATTCAGAAAAACTACGTGTGGTAGAAAACACATGAGAGCCAAGTGGAATACTTTGATCTTGCTTCTCGAAATCAACGCATTAGGAAAAACGCATTAAAATTAGCAAACGCAAAAGAAAGAAAACACATTAAAATTTCATCTAAATCCATTCAGCCATTTGAGTGTGAAAGAATAACAAACATCCATATATACAAACTTTCATGTTTATAATATTAGTAGATACTTTTACCTTTAGCAGACTTGACTTTGTAACTGGAACCTCCTGAAGCATTTATAGTCCTGACTATTGTAATAACATCCCCATAGACATTGTGTTTGTATGCTTTTGAACTACTGTTCTTTATCTTTATCTCAATAGTTGCAGAGCTTTGACCTTTCTTGATAAATGCTGAAATTCAATACAGTAATTATTTAGAATAGTTTATGATGTGTGATCAGTGAATTTTCCTGAAATATTAGTAGCGAAATTTATATATTAAATATTAAATTCACATATCGTCCACTTGCGACGACAGTGTGACGTCTCACACTGTCACACTGTCGTCGCAAATAGACGATATAATGATTAATCAGTAGTTGAAATTTAATCTGATTAAAGAAGCATATTCATATTTATAGCATATTTTTTTATGTGATGTGGTGGATGATCTGGTGACCGTCTAACATTAAGTGGTAACGGCCAACCATAGACAGCAGCAATATCATCATCTCATCATCTGCGCATTCCATAACTTAATAACATAAAAAACTTACAGAATCCAGAATTCACTTTTAAATATTTTATAATATGAACAAATTAAGTGCAAAGTGGTTAATAATTAGACAGTTGTATTGATTAACAGTTTAACTGATAAGTAGTATGAGTAGTTATCATAACTGGCCTCATAGCTCATTTGGTAGTAACCCTGCCTTCTGCGCTGTAGGTCCTGGGTTCGATTCCCACTCGGGACAAAAATTTGTGTGATGAACATTGATGTTTGTTCTGTGTCTAGGTGTTGATATATTATATTAAATGTATGTATTTACAGAAAAAAATGTATTTAAGTATTATATCAGTTGTCTGGTTCCCACAAGCCTTTTCCTTAACTTACTTTGGCGTTGTGTGAAATGTCCACCAATATTTATTTAATTATTAAAACACTGACGTATCAAGTAGAGCACAGATGCCATTGATAAGATATATACTAGTTTAAATAAGTTTCTTACCGTGTTCCAGAAGGCTAAATAATGAAGCGATATTATGCCGGTGTGATCACGTGTTCAGCCAAGTAATTCACTTATTATAAAATTTACGTTATACTTAAACTCGGAAGACCGGCTCGAAGAATAGCGATAGCAGATTAGTACTTACAATGTAAATTATTTCCCCTATTAGTTGCAGAGGCTCTTCCTCCCAAGCCGACAACCAACGCAGTCAAAATAGCACTTTTACCGCTGCCGTTACGGCCAACAATAAAATTCACATTTCTATTCAAGTTTACTTCCAGATTATCATGGCAAAAGAAATTTCGGACGTGTATACTGTGGATGCAGCCATCTTTATCTTCCACTTGCTCTTCATCCATTTCCAATCTCAGTTTTTCTTTTTCCGCCAAATATTGGAGTGCACAACTAAAAAACAACCACACAAACGTCAAAACAAATAACAACCCTGTTTTCGATTGGCGATTTGTTGAGTGAAATTGACAACAGTTATTTGAATATGGTGGTATGGCCAAAGCTTTTTCATGCAATAAGATTCCAGATTTGATTAAAATATTTATTGTTTGCTGTATTGACCAACGTACATTCTTCTTTCATAATTATGTGATATGTGATATCAAAATGTTAGCCTAAATAAGAAGCTTGAGATATTTTCATAATGAATGTTAATGCCGTGTATCCGAACGATTATTTACAGTCATGACATGACGATTATCCGGATATTTGAAAAATATACCAATTTAGTAGATTCCTTGTTGTATATCATTTGGACACACACAAGACTACTCATTTATTTGGTAGCACATTTACAATTTACGAAAAAAAAATATATACAATTCATACAGATATATTTATATAATACGTATCAACACCCCAGACACAGAACAAACATCTATTTTCGCCACACAAATATTTGTCTTGTGTGGAAATCGAACCCACGACCTACGGCGCAGAAGACATACTACCAACTGAGCTGTGAGGTCTATAGTTTGTTTGGTATAAGTAAAAAATATGGTTTACAGTTAAGCATTGCAAATATCCTTGAGAGAAATATCGTCTAGCTACGACCGAGCGTCACCTTTAGGGCAATTAGAGAAGTGAAACAATTTTAGTCTTTCCACTTGTTTGCAGCCCTGGCCAAGTGAATAGTAGAACTTTTAAAAAATCAATGGCAACACTGTTTATAACGCCATTTTTGCCTGAACGAATAACCGAGGTTTCGCTTTTGTTGATAGTTTTCTAGCTGAAATTATTGTTTCGAGAGTGATTAAAAGTGCGAACCCTTGCGCATTAATACATTGTTGTTAATATTCCGTCGATAAATTACATTTGCAACGTCCATTGTCAAGGTAAACTACTTTCTATTCGCCGAACGTTATTGAATTACCTCGTCCAACCTCGTTAGATTATATCTCATCGAACCATGTGTGTGTTTTAGTTACGATTCTAATGTTATTTGATGTATTAAAATCCATCTGCAGAATAATAAGCTTATTAATAATCAGATAATGGCATCCCAGTATCACTTGCAAGTTGTTTTGTAATCGACGCTACAAACAAAAACATTTTCAGCTGATTAGATAGGTCGAAATGTCATATTTTTTTTTATGTATTGTACCCTCAAATCATTATAGAAAATTTCTTTGTTTCAGAAAACTACAATGGGTGACTCGCCAATAGAGAATGACCCTCCAAAAGATGTAAATATCTTAGCACAGCTCTTGATTTCTTGTTTATCAATTTCTGTAATGTTTTCTACTATTCTATTGTTTTCAGCCGAAGGAGTTGGAAAAATTGGAAGAAGCAAAATTGAAAGCGAAGTTCCCAAATGCAATGCTTGGAAGAGGACCCGGGGGACATTCTGCATTCTTACAAAAGAGGCTAGCAAAAGGAGTAAGTATTATGATTCTAGGGCTTTTATTTAAAAATGGAAGAGCCATTGATTGGCTAATTTATTTTGTTTGTTCTCTGGGACAGATTATTTTGTATGCAGTGTAAAAATACAGTAGAAATTAGCTTATGAATTACATATTAATAATTTAAAGCATGCCCCTGTCTAATAATTAATTATAGTAAATGAAAATCCCAATTCCAATGGCATTATTTTATTGACTAATAATATTACCATCTTTCAGCAAAAGTTCTTTGACTCGGGAGATTACCAAATGGCAAAGCAGAGGCCCAGCAATCTGTCAGCGCCGTTCAAAACACCGGCTGTACCTGCCAAGCACCCCACAGGAGATGCCATTCCCACACCAGAGACAGTCCCCATCCGCAAGACATCCATCATCCAACCAAAGTTCCAACAGTCCAGCCAAACATCTTAGCCTAAAATGTCATAGTTATCCACTGGGCGTGTTTTTAACTTTGTCCACGTTTGTTTTCAGCCATTTGGAACTCACCGCATTGCTTTTGATTTAGTATTTATATTGGCACAGATGGCAAAAAACTTTTAAGTAACTTGTTTCTTCATTGCACATAAATGTATTTTGATATCGACATGTGATGTTTCAGTAGCCTATGTTGAAATTTTAACAAAACTTTTATAGAAACAAATGTTACGTATAATAATTAGGATATAATTGTGTGTTGAATGTTTAAGCATATTGGAGTAAATAGTTTTCATGTTATTCATCAACTTGCTAATTCATAAAAATATTTTTGAGCAGTATATTATGACATGACTTGCCTTTCATTCATTTTTGAAGACTATTTTGACCTTAATTCTAGATACTATTCCAGCTCACTAACATGTTAACAATTCATTTGGTCAATGTTTTAATCATGGATCGGCCTTGACCCTAAATATTATTCATCTTCACTATTAGGTTTATAGAAATAGGTTTAGACAATGTCAAATGCAGGAATGATTGCTACGACATTTCTGTGTGATTTTTGCTATATTATGTAACCTCTTTGGTATATGAACCTGTAATTTTGCACCATGGTAATATATTCTATGGTAAAAAAATGTACATATATTATTGGACCAGTGTTCAGTGTTTCATCCCTTCAAGTAGATAATGCTGATATTAGACGTACACAACAGCAATTCTTGTAAAACATTGTCATTATTTTTCGGAAACTGTGAAGATTATGTATGTAGATGATAGGAGTGTTCAGGGACATACAAAACACTAATAGATTCACAAGACAGCGACATGTGTATGGAATAAGGGATTGTGAGGAGTCAATGGTTGAATGATTAAAATAAATTCTTGATAAAAAAAGCAATATTTTTATTTTCAACTCTGTGCGTGTTTCTGATTGAAAAACAAAACTGTGTAAAGTGACTTAAGACCTTAGTCTAATTATTCGAGGAAAAATTAACAAATGAGATTACGATAATTATTATACAATAAATGGCACAGATTAAACAAAAACTTATAACAACAGTGAGAGAACACAGTGGCACTTAATTCCATTCTTCTTGTGGAACGGCTTCCTTCACTCTGGCACGTCCTTTCTGGTGTAAATGAGTCCCTGTATCAGTTGCAGTACTTGTGTTATATTTGACTGCCTTCTGAAAAGAAATAAACGATGTAGAAAGAAACAAGTAATTTTTAGTGCCAACTGCACCACAGTTTTTGTTTCCAAATAATAAATATTGGCGGACATTTCACACAGCGCCATCTAGCCCCACAGTAAGCTAAGTAAATAGCTTGTATCATGGGAACTGATAAAAAACTATTTTTTTTATTAAATTACATGTCAACACCCAGACACAGAACAAATAACAATGTTCGTCACACATATATTTGTCCTGGGTGGGAATCGAACCCACGACCTACAGCGCAGAAGGCAGGGTTGCCAACTGAGTTACGAGGCCAGTGTAATGGACAGTGCCGTATTGTATGTACGCGCCTGGGTTCCAGTGCACGTAGTCGGGCGTGGCGGCCGCCTGGTACTCGGAGACGAGCTCGCTGACGACGGTGCGCGACTCGTCGAACTCCTCCAGGGACTCCTTGAACATCGGCTCCTTCCGGAACACCTCCAGGAAAGCCTCGCGCTTGCGCAGCTTGTCGAATTGCTGAATGCATCTGTCGAATAACTGAAACACCGGTAAAACATTCGAGTAGAAGAAATTATTGACAGCTTCACAGCCAAGCAATCTCGCTTTTCGATATAGAGGTACCGAGTTCGGTGCCCGACCGGGGTCTGTCTCGAATTTTGTGTTTGTGCAAGTTCATACCCGACATAAGGAATCCTAGTGAAAGGATCTTGTTTGTTTATATTGTGTACGTCTTACATTCCACAGGCAGTCTGTTAGTATGAGCAGGTCGAATCTCCTGTTTTGGTAACAATACATTATATGAAGCTAAGTGACATCATTTACCAATTTTAGTTTAAGCAATAAACATTTATTCTATTCCATCATTCAATAATATGGCAGCTTCCTCAGATTTTGATGTGAAATATCTATAGCCGCACGTAAAACCGATTTCTGCCGTGGCGACGCGTCGCCACGGCATGCGTTGCATATTACTTTTACAAAATAATGTCGATGTTTCACATCTGCCAGGCGTCCCGTGACGGCTCACATTTTTTTTTATTAATGAAATATTAATTGTTAAAATGAGAATGTGTATGACCTATGTGTGTCCTCAGCGCAACACAACTGTCTCGTTCGTAACAATAGAATCGAAGGGCACAATTGTTACATACCGAACAGATGTTTGTATGATTCGCGAGCAACAATCCTGAGACTTTGTGCGTCGCCTGCACGTACGGGGAACGGCGAGACAACGCCACCTGGAAACATTACAACGGGAAGTGTTCCTATTAACACGATACACTTATGGAACGAGCAGATAATAAATAATAATAAATATTGGTGGCCATTTCACACTAGCCCCAAAGTTACCAGACAACTGATATAATACATATATACTTTTTTACTAAACACATTACATATTAACACCCAGACACAGAACAAACATCTATATTCGTCTTACAAATGTTTGTCATGGGGTGGGAATCGAACCCACGACCTACAGCATGGAAGGCAGGGTTACTACCAACTGAGCAGTGAGGCCAGTTAGTCAGATGGCCCAAGCAATACAACTTGGTACAACTAGACCCAAGTCTGAGACCTGAGATGTAAAAGTGGAATGTCTCACGTGACTGAAATGGCGGCAGAAATAGATATGTATTAAGTGTAGAAATTATCAACTGGACAGATCAGCAACTGGGTAAGGAGCCTCTTTGAGGCGCACTTACAATCCTTTCGCCACAGTGGTTCGACTAGTAGTAGTATTAGTAGCATATGGACAGATGTACATGGTTGAGATATATATGTTATAAGTAATTTGTATACCTGAATAGATGCTGGTCCCCACGGAATGAACGAGGCAAGTTTTCTCTCACGGATTCGCTGCAGTGACTTGTGTACTTGGGATGGATCCACTTCACCCTACCCACAAAACAATGGCTGGTTAAATTAACAGTTAGAATTAATTTTAACTAACTACCTGATCCTGAAGTATGGAAATGAATAAAAACTAAACATGACTGAACAAATCAATTTATTATATTCTTCTAAACAGAATAGTTTAATATAATATTACTAGCTGTACCCTACATTGAATGAAGACGAAATATTTCATACCGCTTATTTGCCTGACAGTATCGGTAACTTAAATCTTTGTAGTTTAACGTAAGACTTGTATGAACCCGGATTGCGCGCTTGTAGCTGCTCGTTGAAAATGGCGCTAAAGTAGGAACGACGAACCTCTAACAAACATAACTTTGTTTGTTTGTTTTGCAAGAAAAAAAAATTATGCATACTTTACCACTTTTAACCGAGCACAAATATATAGAAAGAAAGAAATATTTTTTAATTTACCAGATCCAAGCACTTATAAATTATAAAATAAAATTAATTATTTAAACATTGGAATAGCGGCAAATGATGTACATTTTACACAGCGCCGTCTAGCCCCAAACGAAGTTAAGCTAAACTTGTACTATGGGAACCAGATGACTGATAGAATACATATGTATATACTTTTTTGTAAATACATAAAAAATAATATATTAACACCCAGACACAAAACAAACATCAATGCTCGTCACACAAATGTTTGTACTGGGTGGGATTCGTACCCACGACCTACAGCGCAGAAGACACAGTTACTACCCACTGATCCTTGAGGCCAGCCATCTATACTGAAACAGATGTGTTGAGTGGGATATATGAAATCCACGCTTCCAAGAAAAGCGTATAGCATGATAAAACATAATAAAATGTCGACGACCTCAACACATTACCTGGATGTGAATCATCCATCAATCATGTCGAATCAATCAATCAAGTTTAGAAATTGTAAAAAAGAAGATTAAGAATTCTAAAAATGTTGTTTAATGTTTATATGGACGTGAATATGTCGCAATTTAAACGATCTTCGAAGTTGTCGCCGCATTTAAGCTATTTTTGTAGTGTTAGATGACAGATTCATCAACTGCCTTATAAAACATATAATCATTAGGTCATCTTGCAAGAAGTTTAATATGGCACGAGACGAACTTTATCCCATCTGCCCCGACGGGCGTTGGTGGGGGCATATGGGAATAACCGTGACATAGTCGCCGACCTGATATCGTAGTCGCTCGGAACGATTTCAGAATTAAAAGGAATAACAATAATAAATGCACCGATTTTCCTAATCATATGGTGATCTTGGGATCAAATTTTAGTTTACTGTGTAGAATCAAAATGTATTCTTTTACATTTATTTAAAATTTTCATTTAAAATAAATGTAAAAAATAAATAGATAATAAAAAATAATATGTATTTAAATTTTCATTTAAAATAAATGTAAAATATAAAAATATAATATAAAATAAAATGTATTTAAATTTTCATTTAAAATAAATGTAGTTCATTTTTTTTTATTCATTCATTCATTCATTCATCCATTAAAATGTATTGACTATGACTATGATGCATGATTTACATGATTGTACATGACTTCCACCACCGCATGGTAAGAGGGGGGGGGGGGGGGGGGGGTTGTTTGATCTCACCTGTATAATGTTGAGTATTGATATGTAGCAGTGCTGGTTCGTGCGGTCGGGGCTCAGGGATACCATCATGTTCTTTGGCTGCAGCAGTCTCTGCATCACGTCGAGGACGGTCGTTTTACGAATTCTCGGCGCCTGACGACACAAATATCACACAATAATTAAATGAATATTCGTGGGAATTTCACACAGTACCATAAATAAGACTGTAAGTCAAAGTCAAAAACTTTATTTCCATAGAATTCATAAAGAAATGGCTTAGAAACGTATCTCTAAGTTTGACGCCTGTTCAAACCCTATCCGACCTTCCATCGGGAAGAACAGCCAAGAAACTCTAAAGGGGTTCCTTTTTTTCGCGAGCACGATCTTTGTAACAATCTGAGTACCTAATTACTAGTACCTAGTACTAGTCATAAATGTAACATAGATCTAAATCTGTGTTACATTTATGACTACACAAAATCACCTGGCTTTGTTCGAGAATAATTGAATAGGGTAAACGCAACGTTGCGAGTTGACAATAAGATAGCATATCATCTGGCTTACTGTGTTGAGCTCGTGGTCGGCCGTGAGGGGCGTGTACCCCGTCATCAGGAAATGCAGCCGCGGCGTGGGGATCAGCGGTGCCACCAGGCTTATCAGGTCGTTGTTCATGTACGATGGATACCTGCAATACACGCTTTTATACGAAATAGCTCATCTACATCGCTCCAGCGTAGAAAACGGAGAAGGCCGTTCGTTCGAATCCCGAGTTTTTTACTAGAAAACATTATGTGCAAATACCACATGCACAAAAGGTAATGATTTAAATGTTCATTCATTTGCTGCGCAAAAACGGTGTGATGCCTTCAAGATATTGGGTTATATGGTAAAGTAGGGCTGTTGTAACTACACCTACCCTACACAAATAAATAAAATAAATAATGATGGACATTTCACACAGTACCATCAATATTTTTTTTGTTTTTTGTAACAAATATACATATAACCCGGAATGAACAAAAATCTATGTTGTGACACAAATGTTTGTCCTGGGTGGAATCGAACCCAGGACCCTACAGCCTACTACTACCCTACAGCGCAGAAAGCAAGGTTACTACCAACTGAGCTGTGAGACCAGTCATCTGAGACTACAATGTAATAGTGTAAGAATTTGTAAAAAATGTATATGAATTGAACTGCTAACGTTGTAGTGTGATCGCATACCTTAGTGTGGCCGTACTTGCACTCATGATGGTAGAGACGAGCGTGTTGATTTGCGCGAACGATGGGTTCTTTATGTGGAGGCGGTCGCTGGCGATCCTGTTGAGCGCCGTGTTGTCGAGCACCATCACGCAGTCCGCGCTCTCTGTCAGCCGCTTCAGCGTCAGCAGCGAGTTGTACGGCTGGACCACCACGTCGCTGGCGGTAACACACTTTTCAGTTACGAGCCAAGGAGTTATATGTAAAAGAGGTTGCTGACGATTGTCACGCCACAGAGTCGTCGCATTTGGTGACAAAGATGGCGTCCTAGTTTATTTTTTTTAATCTTTCACACCCCCTCATCTAACCGCTAACTAAGCATAGGTTGTACTATGCTCTAGAGATCACAGTACTGGAGTATAATCTCTCCGAAGGCCAACAATGTGAATCCAAAACTGCTTGCAGCATACATGTTCATCACATCGATTCTATTATGGTACGAGTGTACTATGATATATAGCATCAACCAAGTACACCACACCAGGCTGTGTTCATTATCTAACATAACATTGGGAACAATTCTGCGATACTTAGTGTGCCTCTGCAAACAAACGTCCATCAGAAGTGAGTGAACAAAACAGAACATGGCGCCAGAGTCGGTAGTGAAAGCTCTGGCCAGTTTATTTTATGGGGAGAAATATCAAATAACGAGCCAGCTCTGCGGGTTTGGTGTTTGCAATGCTTACAATTACCTGATTTCATCCAAGTTGGGGAATACACTGTAGGTTTGTACTAGTTTTTTTGGGAATCTGTCTGAAAGGTGCTCCAGGATATATGAACCCATGCCGGAGCCTGTGCCGCCCGCTATAGAGTGGCATAATACAAAACCCTGGAACAAATACATCTCACTTAAACTACAAGTAATATAGTAAAAATAGCTTCATTTATCACCATGTATTTAAATGTATCTGAATTGTGGCATTTGAAGAGTAAATGGCAAAACATTTTATATTCAAATTATAATATATATAAATAATAAATAATATATAAAAATGTCTGGTTACTGTCTGATTTTAAGTAACCATGACACAAGATACTATTAACTATTGCTAATAAAATTTGAAGCAAATTGATAATTACACCCACAATCCTTTTTTTTTGTATAATAACTTCATACCTCTAAATTATCACTGCCATCCGCTTCTCTGTTGATAATGTCAAATACTTCTTCATTAAGTTTTTCTCCCTGAGCATACCCTGATGCCCAGTTGTTACCCGCACCTCCTCCGTGTTTTGACAAATACACATTTTCCGGATTATATAACTGTAACAATGAATCAAAATGATGCAGGGCTGTGTAGCGTGCAGGAACTAAATGTAACATAAAAGCTGAAACGAAATATGGGGTGGTATAATTGACAATCATTATTGATAGATCAAAACTTTGAGCTTGCTTTGATTGCCCGAGTTCAACAGCGCCATTAATTTGAGCGGATTGACTGACTTTACATACATGAAGCCATAAACTAAGGAGTAGCAAGGATATTGTTTGCTTCATGCTTCATTAACTCCCATAAAAATCTGTAAGGCATCCTATATACCTTAGCGTAGGGTGAAGACATAATGGTGTTTATAACTCTAGGCTCTAGATCCAGCAGAACAGCCCTGGGAATGTAATGATCATCATCTGCCTGGTAGAAGAACACATCTTTCCTGTCTGAGCCCGCAGATGCGAACTCTTCAAGTATACCGTCAGGGGATATTCCATGTTCCGTGCATAACTGCTTCCAGAACTCGAAACCAACTGTAACGCAAAAAAATAATTGCTAATAACACCGGAACTATTTGAAAATAACCGGTCGACATGTAATACTTCATTTCAGCTTACTTTGGTTCCCGCACTGCCCCAATTGAAGAGTTATCATTTCACTTGGCATTTTGGCTTTAGTATCGCACCTTTTTCACGTAGGAAATTAGAAATGCCTTTGGATTTGAATTTAAAATCATTAGTAAACAAACACTGGCGCTATATAAACTCTCGCTCATCCATTACTACATTACTAGTAGTTTGTTTTCTGTGCCTAAAATATAAGATATATAAACAACTTTATCATCCAATCAAATTTAAATAAGGAACTAAATTTTATAAAAAACGTAATTGGAAACAGATTTTAGTGACAGTTTTTATGTGTCATATTTATTGCGTCAATTTGCATTCACATGGTCGTATTGGTCGCTTGTTATCTCGTTGCTTGCTTGTACACAAATGGTGACCGAATGATTTGAGGGTGACATTGACAGTTCCCTCTTTCTGCCGACACTTGTCTTGTCTGTCAGTCATGCATAAGAGCGATGTCCGTCCGTCTCATACTCTTGTTGACTTGTTCTACGGTCTCGTCAGACCTTAGCGCTATACAAAGTTAAAGTTAACTTTTACAACTTTGTCTAAAATGTTTTGAATGTTTTATAAATTTATGAATTAGCAGCTTCATTGAATTAGTATTTCATGGTGTCTGTTAACGTGTTATATAATTCTCAAACTGTTCATTGTACAATTAATGAACTAATACAGGTTTGCACAGTCGTTTACGAAATTCAGGTAGGTGTTCCAAGTTGATGGCCTTCGATTTGCATATTTCCCAACTTTATACACAGCCTACTATGTTCAGCATTGAGGATAATGCCTCCGTGGGTGTGTCTTTCATAAATGCAAGGTTCCAAGAACAAATCCCATGAGAATAACTTGCAATAGTTTTTGCACTGGAGTTTTTGATACTTGCATTAATTTTCTTCCAGTCCGATCCATTACATCATGATTTTTAAAATATATAAATAAAAACGCGCATGGAATTTGTTAGCGGTCTTCCTGGAAATTATTGAGCACTTCGTGATTTCTTTGTTGGCAGGCGATTTGTTGAAACTGAGTGCATTTGAAAGGCAAAATGCCGCGCAAACTACTCAAGTTCCTCATAGTTTTCGACAACACTTCATTGCTGTACTTTCCTGGTCAGTTTCTCTCAGGAAAAGTGCTAATGGAACTCCAGGATGACACTCCTGTATTGGGTATGTTGCACGCTATTCCAGCTATTTTTCTTACATGAACTAATTAAAGATTAAAAAAAGATTACTAACATTATAATATATAACCTGATGCTCTTAAATTATTACTCATTTCAGATATACAATATTAAACCAAGTTTCTGGAATATAATTACAAAAGTAATGATCAGGTTGTATTTATAAACCAAATATTTAAGAATATACTTAATTCATTCTTATTACTGATAATTAATTAAAATAAAACATACTAGCTAGTGTTAAGTGCTTGTTTACTCAATAGTGAATAGTATTTTATTAGTAACTAGCTGTGCCCGCGACTTCGTTCGCGTGGAATTGTGACTTTTCGCGCAGCATATTTTGAATTACATATACCGTCGTAAAAATGTTCGCCGTGATTCTTTAAATTGACATAACTTTTTTATTTATGAACGGATTGACATGAAATAAACACTAAATGTTAAGTGAAGCTTACTACAATATATTGGTGAAAACCGTATCTAAATCGAATAAGCCGTTTCTGATATTAGCGTGCACAAACACACAGACAAACAGACAAAAAAAAAAAATTTACAATTTCGGGTTCGGCATCGATATAATAACAACCTCTGCTACTTTTTTTTTATATATTTCCATTGTACAGACACCACTTTTCTACAATTTTATTATATGTATAGATTTTGTTTCTACAAGTTAAGTTTTATTCTCATAAAGTCCACTAACACAGGTGTGTTGAGTTCTTCAAGAATATGAAGAACAAATTTCAAACCTCTAATATAATTAATTTATTGAATTTAATAAGTTTGTCAATGTATTCGGATTATCTGTAGGAAAAACACTTGCTTGCAAACAATTTAAAATCATGAGCAAATAATATTTTTCTAGGATTACATTTTCATGTGGTCGGTGAAGGTGTGGTGAGAGTTGGATCTGGGAGACATGAGAGGCTATTCGACAAAGAAAACTACATTGATTTCAGGATGAGACTCCTGGGTGAACCTGGTGAGTACAAGATTAATATATTTGAAGGAAACAAGCTTGTTCTATGAATTAATTATGGTCACTTTATGAATCAGTTACCTGAATTCCAACTACATATCCGTCTCACTTGTGATGGTTCTCTAAAAGAATTGCTGTTTCTTATATTCCACACAAAACAGAATGAGAAAGATGCAATTTATCTCAGTCTGGTCTAGTATCTATAGAATCAAAACCAGTAATTTAACAAAGATATAAAGTTGACAATCTGAAGTTCCATCTTAAGTTTGATTACATCAATTATAGGAATTTAGCGTTAATTAATATATTGTTTCAGGTCATGGTACATCAATCCTTTCCCCGGGCATCCACAGCTTCCCGTTCAAGCTGGGACTGCCAATGGGGCTCCCGTCCACATTCCTCGGAACCCATGGTTGGGTGCAGTACTACTGCAAGGCTGCCTTGAGAGAGCCCAATGGTCTGACGCACAAGAATCAGCAAGTCTTCATTGTGATGAACCCTATTGATTTGAATCTAGAGCCACCGGTTTTAGCTGTGAGTATGAATTATATAAATAAAATGATTAATAATAATAATAATAATAATAAATATGTATTTGTTTTATAAATACATATAAACACCGAGACACAGAACAATCCTCTATGTTATCACAAAAGTAGTTGTTCTGAGAGTGAATCGAACCCACAACCTACAGTGCAGAAGGCAGAGTTACTACCAAGCTGTGAGGCCACTCAATTATTACTCATTTTTTTATGATCAATTAATGTGACGGCAAGACACTTCAATTTCATTTATTTGTATAGATGATCGCAACATGTTACCTTATATAGTGACTTAGTTATAGAATTTCCAAAAAACCTTGAGAATTCGCTATAGTCAGTCATTTTAATTTAGAAATTCTCAGTGATATACATTAATTATCCAATGCTTTGTTAGTGTGTGATGGGACATTTGCCGAGCTGGCTCAATGGTCCATTGTTACCTGGAAGATGATATGCTGATTGTGGTTGTACATTACATCACACACTTCATTGTTTCATATTGAGTAATTAGAACAATATCGTAATGACGGTCACAAGAATTTGGTCTGTAATAACATTGAGGGTACCCTTATGTCACTTGGTTCGACTTTGAGCAGCTTTGTTTTAGCACATAAATCAAATTGGTCATTTTTAATATATTTTACAATACAGTGTGTACAATACATCTGAGCATCTCTGATGCATGTACTTGTGGAAATTTTGTTTTTATGTTATGGATTAAATTATGTTCTTGGTGTCCTCATATATCCTGTCCATCATATCCAAAGGTTGCCTGGAAGAATCGCTTTTAGGGATAAGGCCGCTCATTGTGCCCTTATATGTCGACAGCAGTATTTTGACATGGTTTTTACTTATGGTGTACAATAATGATCTATTCTATTCTATTAAAATAAACTAAAAGTGATGTACACTTCAAACACTTAAGATGGACAACACCAAAATGGGTGATTTTGGTGTTGTCCATCTGAAGTGTTTTTAAAAGTAAATTATACCTCACTCTCATTTCTTCGACAGAAGGAATGGTAAGCCTTCTACCAGCTATTTCAATTTTAATGTAATCTTTCTCAAAATTAGATTAGGAGCGCGTTATAATTTTAACATTTGTAAAAATAAGTTGTACTTATGTTGTTCTGATAAAGTTCGTATGTTGGTGCAGCAACCATTAGAGTGCAGCATCGAGCACCGGCTGGGCGTCGGCTGCGTCGGCGGCGGCGGCTTGTCGTGTCACGTGTCGCTGCACCGCGGCGCGTACGTGCCGGGCGAGAGCGTGCTGCTCACCGCGCGGCTGCACAACCACTCGCACACCACCATCAAGTGTACCCGGGCTGCGCTCACAGAGGTATAAATATAGGCAAATCTACTCACATACATCAATGACTCTACTGCCACTCAAGCAGTAGATAGCCGAGTACAGGTCGATGCGCTGTATACTGATTTTACCACCGCTTTCGACAAGGGAGACCATAAGCTTCTGCTACAAAAGCTAACATTAAGCGATGTTAATAACCCACTTCTTGGTTGGTTTCAGTCATACCTAGTTGGATAGGGTTCAACGTGTTGTCGTCGGTGGATATACTTCCTCGACTTCCAAAGCCAGTTCTGGCGTGCCACAAGGCTCTCATCACGGTCCCATTCTTTACCTCATTTTTGTTAATGACCTTCCACAAGTTATAAAATATAGCAAAGCCTCTATCTTTGTGGACGATTAGAAACTCTATAAAGAAGTATATTTCACGGGTGAGTGGACTGTAACTGTAATGTTGTACATTATATATGTTTGTGCAGACGATCCAGTACTGTGCGCACGGCAAGGTGGCCGGCAAGGAGGTGCGCGAGCTGGCGTCGCTGGCGCACGGCAAGACGCGCGCCGGCGACACGGACGAGTGGCGGCACGAGCTGCTGTACGTGCCGCCGCTGCCGCCCACCAACCTGCGCGGCTGCCATCTCATCTCCGTGCACTACGACGTGTTCGTGAGTACACTACATTACGTGCTCGTGCTCGAGCTGACAACCAGTGCGGGGCTGCGGAGGCACAAACACCTGTCTCTACTCTCAACGAACTTAATAAATGAAGGAGATGAGGAACTTCTCACAGTGAGATGTTCAAGCTCAATTTTTTATAGCGGTCCGTCCCGGAAGAGCTCCGACAGAGTTGGTTATTTATGACTGGAACGCATCATTAAATTATAATTATGTATATAGCACTCGGGGATATTGTAACTTCCAGTTAATACAAGAATTTACCGGATGGACCAGCGTAAAACATGAAAACTATATATTTTGACAATATTAGTGTACCTAGACAAGCAAATTTTAATATTAATTTCTTATCAGATGCCAATATCATTGGTATTCGAATCGAGAGCGTGGTGGCCCAGTGGTACTGAGCCAGAGTTTCAATACGGAGATCGCTGGGTTCAAATCCCGACGTGCGCCAATGAGTTTTTCGCTTGATAAACTTACGTGCGCAACACCACGTTCTCAAAACCGTGAAGGAAACCGACGTGTCGCAGAACCAAAAATTCGAAGACCGTACGTGTAAAGTGTTGTGTTTGTTGTCAGTTCACAATAACGCCGAAGAGCCTCGACAAGGAGGTGAAGCTGCAGCTGCCGATAGTGGTCGGCACGTACCCGTACCGCGACTCCGAGTCCGCGGAGGAGTCCCACCCGCCCACGCACTACCCCAGCACGCTGCCCATCTTCCGGCCGTGGCTGCACGAGAAACCCAACCACTGACCAACCACCCGACCATCCACCAACCACACTACCAACATCAACATATCGACCCTTCACCGCCGACTTATCGTAAGCGACAATTTTACCCAAATAGCATTTCTTGTCGAAAGTGATATTTTAAGCTATAACGGACAAGGTGTTGTCGAAATTTCCCGCCAAAATACGTTCGAATATATAGCGAATGCAAAGTTTATCGTTAGCATGCCATTTTTTACATTTTATTTAAAGATATGTTCAAAGAAATTGCTATTTGGGTAAAATTGTCACTTACGATAAGTCGGCGGTCAAGGCTCGATATATATTATAAGCTTATGGTTCTACAGACGTTGGCTGCTAGTTTCTGACTTAGCATGCGATATTTGTCTGAAATCATTTACGCTACTCGGGCCTTTCAACTTAGTTTCTTAGTCGTGAGTTCGATTCCCACCCAGGACAAACGTTTGTGTGGCGAGTATATGTTTGGTCTGTTTCTGGGTGTCAGTATGTAATAATACTTATTAAAAAAGTATACTATCAGTTATCTAGTTCTCATAGTACATACTAGGTATACTTTGAGGCTGGATGGCGTAGTACTGTGTAGGCAGTATTTTGTTACTGCTCTGGATCTGAATACCTCGTGCTGAATTATTGAATAATGTAATGAGATCTTTACCACTCAGAGTGATATTCGGCCCTTTTCCGCGCCTACATATCTAATTAGGAATATATTTGTGTTCAGTATTTGGATCTGATTAATTTTGGTGCGTTTTATTTAATATATTCGAATGAATTAAGTATTTTTGCATATTATTATGTAAGCAATTGTCTATAGACAAGTAGAATTATATTGTCTATGTTTTAAACGACAAACTAAATACTGGTTTATAAATTTAAAATGTTCGTCATCTGCTTTTGTAGTATTTTAAAAATACAATTAATTTCCATTTTGAGCGACCATAATGGATATAATCAGTGCTTTACTACCGCGTTATGGTAAATCTTAACTATATAATGATATGATATAGATTTAAATAATTTTTCACTGCAAGACTTTTTCTGTCTAGTGCAGAAATGTATGGTGACTGAAACAGTTCGTACAGCTTCAGTACGAGACTGTATCAACATTGAGAATTTTAATAGAATAATTGGAAATAATATTTGAAAAAAAATCGTGCCATTTATTGACTTACTAAAATTCTAAAACGTGAAACAAGTGACTTTTTTAAAAAGTATTGGATCTATTATAAAATGAATTAATATTATATTTTAGTTTATATAATGGACTTGTATACATACTAATCTAAATGTATATAACTAACCTGTGATATACCATTCCGTCCATTTATTGTGGTCTTACTATGAAACATAATTAAATATATCTTTAATATGAGAAATTCATTTTATTAACGTTATTATTATCCTTTTTTGTTTGAACTTTTTAATTTAATCTGTAACTTAATCGCGGGAACCTCTAATTGGCTCCATAGCGAATTGTATTGTTATTCCATAGTAACAAGTCTGTTGGTTCTCAGGGTTTTTTTATGTGATACAGTTACGGAACGAGCCGACGGCCCATCTGGTGTTAAGTGGTAACCTCTGCCCATAACAACCGATGCGACTCGGGTCCCTACTAGGTACAAGACGCATCGTATGCGCCCGTAACGCAGACGTGTACGTGGTATGTCTCATGGGCCTGTAATTTCACCGGCAACCACGCCTTTCAAACAGGAATACTAACGCGAATGCGTTACTGGTTGACGACAGAAATGGGCATGGTGGCAGTACTTTCCCGTGAGTTCTACTACTCATATACATCTGCAGTGAAAAGGCACCGACTATAACTAAATTCAGCTCAGTCGGTAGTAACTGCCTTGTGTGTTGTAAGTCTTGGTTCGAATCCCACCCAGGGCAAACATTTGCGTGATATAGATGATTATAGATGGTTGTTCTGTGCCTGGGTGTTAATATGTAATCAATGTAGTTATAAAGAAGAATATAACTATTAATTCAGTTTGGTTCCCATACTACAAGCCATGCTTAATTTGGGGCTAGGTGGCGCTGTGTGAAACTTCCACCAATATTATTATATTTCATGAATTCCATGGGAATAAAATTGATTTTTGAGAAAAACAAATTTCTGTTGACACAAGTGACGTATATTTTAGCGATGTTTATATAACATGTCCGTATTACTTACAAAGTATTACAAAAACTCCATTCGCTATTTGCATAATTACAGGGAAATTACGCCCATCCAACGTATGTTACACGCGATAAAGCGAGACAACCGATTTTTATACACACATCCCGGAATTTGCGATGGCGAACACACATAACACTTTATTGAAGGTCTGAATTAAATTTGACTGTATTTACATTGAAAACAGAGGGGCTCGGCGGCCAACCAACTCACATTACATTTACAGACAGAAACGTAAAGTTACATAAATCTTCAAATATACTCGAAGGCAGAACTTGGAAAATCTTGAGAAAACTGTCTGAATCACTTTAGTATTCTAGATAGTGGCATGCCGGCTTCATCACGATATTTTCCATCATCAGCACAGAGAATGTGTCGGATGGGGCGCGGCGGTTGGGAGCGGCAGAGTGCGGAGTGCGGCAGGCCACTACTAGGCCATCTTGTTGGCGAGCGCCTGGTGCAGGCAGGCGAGCTGCGAGGTCCACTTGTCGAGCGCCGCGTACCGCGCCGCGCCGCGCGCGCTCGACGCCAGCTCCAGCACAGAGTTCACCTGGTCGATGCGGCCGCTGATCGTGCTGCCAAAACATTCACACAACACAATCATACACCAAGCGCCATCTATGAACCGACCAATTAACACGTTACCAAATTCTTAACTATTATCAAACTATGATAACATAATAGTAATTGTTCCTTTCTCTTTAGTTACTGGCTACTAAGATCATCCGACTGATGCATGGATGGATGACAGGAGAGGGCAAATGAGAATCGAGATCAGTCGGGGTGATAAGGGAGACGAGAAAAGTTCTGAATATATGCTCTGAACAACATCTTCAAGGGGTAGACGCTCAGAGGACACCGGACAGACAGTACAGAACTCACTTGTCGAGGATGCAGGTGACGAGTAGATTCTCGACCTCCTTCTTGTCGATGTTGAGCTCCTTGGAGATGAAGGGGATGTCAGGAGTAGACGCTCAGAGGACACCGGACAGTACAGTACAGTACAGAACTCACTTGTCGAGGATGCAGGTGACGAGTAGATTCTCGACCTCCTTCTCGTCGATGTTGAGCTCCTTGGAGATGAAGGGGATGTCAGGAGTAGACGCTCAGAGGACACCGGACAGTACAGTACAGTACAGAACTCACTTGTCGAGGATGCAGGTGACGAGTAGATTCTCGACCTCCTTCTCGTCGATGTTGAGCTCCTTGGAGATGAAGGGGATGTCAGGAGTAGACGCTCAGAGGACACCGGACAGTACAGTACAGTACAGAACTCACTTGTCGAGGATGCAGGTGACGAGTAGATTCTCGACCTCCTTCTCGTCGATGTTGAGCTCCTTGGAGATGAAGGGGATGTCAGGAGTAGACGCTCAGAGGACACCGGACAGTACAGTACAGTACAGAACTCACTTGTCGAGGATGCAGGTGACGAGTAGATTCTCGACCTCCTTCTCGTCGATGTTGAGCTCCTTGGAGATGAAGGGGATGTCAGGAGTAGACGCTCAGAGGACACCGGACAGTACAGTACAGTACAGAACTCACTTGTCGAGGATGCAGGTGACGAGTAGATTCTCGACCTCCTTCTCGTCGATGTTGAGCTCCTTGGAGATGAAGGGGATGTCAGGAGTAGACGCTCAGAGGACACCGGACAGTACAGTACAGTACAGAACTCACTTGTCGAGGATGCAGGTGACGAGTAGATTCTCGACCTCCTTCTCGTCGATGTTGAGCTCCTTGGAGATGAAGGGGATGTCAGGAGTAGACGCTCAGAGGACACCGGACAGTACAGTACAGTACAGAACTCACTTGTCGAGGATGCAGGTGACGAGTAGATTCTCGACCTCCTTCTCGTCGATGTTGAGCTCCTTGGAGATGAAGGGGATGTCAGGAGTAGACGCTCAGAGGACACCGGACAGTACAGTACAGTACAGAACTCACTTGTCGAGGATGCAGGTGACGAGTAGATTCTCGACCTCCTTCTCGTCGATGTTGAGCTCCTTGGAGATGAAGGGGATGTCAGGAGTAGACGCTCAGAGGACACCGGACAGTACAGTACAGTACAGAACTCACTTGTCGAGGATGCAGGTGACGAGTAGATTCTCGACCTCCTTCTCGTCGATGTTGAGCTCCTTGGAGATGAAGGGGATGTCAGGAGTAGACGCTCAGAGGACACCGGACAGTACAGTACAGTACAGAACTCACTTGTCGAGGATGCAGGTGACGAGTAGATTCTCGACCTCCTTCTCGTCGATGTTGAGCTCCTTGGAGATGAAGGGGATGTCAGGAGTAGACGCTCAGAGGACACCGGACAGTACAGTACAGTACAGAACTCACTTGTCGAGGATGCAGGTGACGAGTAGATTTTCGACCTCCTTCTCGTCGATGTTGAGCTCCTTGGAGATGAAGGGGATGTCAGGAGTAGACGCTCAGAGGACACCGGACAGTACAGTACAGTACAGAACTCACTTGTCGAGGATGCAGGTGACGAGTAGATTCTCGACCTCCTTCTCGTCGATGTTGAGCTCCTTGGAGATGAAGGGGATGTCAGGAGTAGACGCTCAGAGGACACCGGACAGTACAGTACAGTACAGAACTCACTTGTCGAGGATGCAGGTGACGAGTAGATTCTCGACCTCCTTCTCGTCGATGTTGAGCTCCTTGGAGATGAAGGGGATGTCAGGAGTAGACGCTTAGAGGACACCGGACAGTACAGTACAGTACAGAACTCACTTGTCGAGGATGCAGGTGACGAGTAGATTCTCGACCTCCTTCTCGTCGATGTTGAGCTCCTTGGAGATGAAGGGGATGTCAGGAGTAGACGCTCAGAGGACACCGGACAGTACAGTACAGTACAGAACTCACTTGTCGAGGATGCAGGTGACGAGTAGATTCTCGACCTCCTTCTCGTCGATGTTGAGCTCCTTGGAGATGAAGGGGATGTCAGGAGTAGACGCTCAGAGGACACCGGACAGTACAGTACAGTACAGAACTCACTTGTCGAGGATGCAGGTGACGAGTAGATTCTCGACCTCCTTCTCGTCGATGTTGAGCTCCTTGGAGATGAAGGGGATGTCAGGAGTAGACGCTCAGAGGACACCGGACAGTACAGTACAGTACAGAACTCACTTGTCGAGGATGCAGGTGACGAGTAGATTCTCGACCTCCTTCTCGTCGATGTTGAGCTCCTTGGAGATGAAGGGGATGTCAGGAGTAGACGCTCAGAGGACACCGGACAGTACAGTACAGTACAGAACTCACTTGTCGAGGATGCAGGTGACGAGTAGATTCTCGACCTCCTTCTCGTCGATGTTGAGCTCCTTGGAGATGAAGGGGATGTCAGGAGTAGACGCTCAGAGGACACCGGACAGTACAGTACAGTACAGAACTCACTTGTCGAGGATGCAGGTGACGAGTAGATTCTCGACCTCCTTCTCGTCGATGTTGAGCTCCTTGGAGATGAAGGGGATGTCAGGAGTAGACGCTCAGAGGACACCGGACAGTACAGTACAGTACAGAACTCACTTGTCGAGGATGCAGGTGACGAGTAGATTCTCGACCTCCTTCTCGTCGATGTTGAGCTCCTTGGAGATGAAGGGGATGTCAGGAGTAGACGCTCAGAGGACACCGGACAGTACAGTACAGTACAGAACTCACTTGTCGAGGATGCAGGTGACGAGTAGATTCTCGACCTCCTTCTCGTCGATGTTGAGCTCCTTGGAGATGAAGGGGATGTCAGGAGTAGACGCTCAGAGGACACCGGACAGTACAGTACAGTACAGAACTCACTTGTCGAGGATGCAGGTGACGAGTAGATTCTCGACCTCCTTCTCGTCGATGTTGAGCTCCTTGGAGATGAAGGGGATGTCAGGAGTAGACGCTCAGAGGACACCGGACAGTACAGTACAGTACAGAACTCACTTGTCGAGGATGCAGGTGACGAGTAGATTCTCGACCTCCTTCTCGTCGATGTTGAGCTCCTTGGAGATGAAGGGGATGTCAGGAGTAGACGCTCAGAGGACACCGGACAGTACAGTACAGTACAGAACTCACTTGTCGAGGATGCAGGTGACGAGTAGATTCTCGACCTCCTTCTCGTCGATGTTGAGCTCCTTGGAGATGAAGGGGATGTCAGGAGTAGACGCTCAGAGGACACCGGACAGTACAGTACAGTACAGAACTCACTTGTCGAGGATGCAGGTGACGAGTAGATTCTCGACCTCCTTCTCGTCGATGTTGAGCTCCTTGGAGATGAAGGGGATGTCAGGAGTAGACGCTCAGAGGACACCGGACAGTACAGTACAGTACAGAACTCACTTGTCGAGGATGCAGGTGACGAGTAGATTCTCGACCTCCTTCTCGTCGATGTTGAGCTCCTTGGAGATGAAGGGGATGTCAGGAGTAGACGCTCAGAGGACACCGGACAGTACAGTACAGTACAGAACTCACTTGTCGAGGATGCAGGTGACGAGTAGATTCTCGACCTCCTTCTCGTCGATGTTGAGCTCCTTGGAGATGAAGGGGATGTCAGGAGTAGACGCTCAGAGGACACCGGACAGTACAGTACAGTACAGAACTCACTTGTCGAGGATGCAGGTGACGAGTAGATTCTCGACCTCCTTCTCGTCGATGTTGAGCTCCTTGGAGATGAAGGGGATGTCAGGAGTAGACGCTCAGAGGACACCGGACAGTACAGTACAGTACAGAACTCACTTGTCGAGGATGCAGGTGACGAGTAGATTCTCGACCTCCTTCTCGTCGATGTTGAGCTCCTTGGAGATGAAGGGGATGTCAGGAGTAGACGCTCAGAGGACACCGGACAGTACAGTACAGTACAGAACTCACTTGTCGAGGATGCAGGTGACGAGTAGATTCTCGACCTCCTTCTCGTCGATGTTGAGCTCCTTGGAGATGAAGGGGATGTCAGGAGTAGACGCTCAGAGGACACCGGACAGTACAGTACAGTACAGAACTCACTTGTCGAGGATGCAGGTGACGAGTAGATTCTCGACCTCCTTCTCGTCGATGTTGAGCTCCTTGGAGATGAAGGGGATGTCAGGAGTAGACGCTCAGAGGACACCGGACAGTACAGTACAGTACAGAACTCACTTGTCGAGGATGCAGGTGACGAGTAGATTCTCGACCTCCTTCTCGTCGATGTTGAGCTCCTTGGAGATGAAGGGGATGTCAGGAGTAGACGCTCAGAGGACACCGGACAGTACAGTACAGTACAGAACTCACTTGTCGAGGATGCAGGTGACGAGTAGATTCTCGACCTCCTTCTCGTCGATGTTGAGCTCCTTGGAGATGAAGGGGATGTCAGGAGTAGACGCTCAGAGGACACCGGACAGTACAGTACAGTACAGAACTCACTTGTCGAGGATGCAGGTGACGAGTAGATTCTCGACCTCCTTCTCGTCGATGTTGAGCTCCTTGGAGATGAAGGGGATGTCAGGAGTAGACGCTCAGAGGACACCGGACAGTACAGTACAGTACAGAACTCACTTGTCGAGGATGCAGGTGACGAGTAGATTCTCGACCTCCTTCTCGTCGATGTTGAGCTCCTTGGAGATGAAGGGGATGTCAGGAGTAGACGCTCAGAGGACACCGGACAGTACAGTACAGTACAGAACTCACTTGTCGAGGATGCAGGTGACGAGTAGATTCTCGACCTCCTTCTCGTCGATGTTGAGCTCCTTGGAGATGAAGGGGATGTCAGGAGTAGACGCTCAGAGGACACCGGACAGTACAGTACAGTACAGAACTCACTTGTCGAGGATGCAGGTGACGAGTAGATTCTCGACCTCCTTCTTGTCGATGTTGAGCTCCTTGGAGATGAAGGGGATGTCAGGAGTAGACGCTCAGAGGACACCGGACAGTACAGTACAGTACAGAACTCACTTGTCGAGGATGCAGGTGACGAGTAGATTCTCGACCTCCTTCTCGTCGATGTTGAGCTCCTTGGAGATGAAGGGGATGTCAGGAGTAGACGCTCAGAGGACACCGGACAGTACAGTACAGTACAGAACTCACTTGTCGAGGATGCAGGTGACGAGTAGATTCTCGACCTCCTTCTCGTCGATGTTGAGCTCCTTGGAGATGAAGGGGATGTGTATGCGCGTGTAGGGGCCGATCAGCTTGATCAGCACCTGCGTGCGGATGTTGCGCAGCAGGTCCTCGATGTGCTCGCGGATGAACGGGTCGTCCATTATGTTGTTCCTGGATTATTATATATATATTGAGACTCAGGAAAACTAACGGCTAGTACGAAACATTAACGAACATAAATACAGAAGGCCAATAAAAAAAACCACAAATAGACATAGCATTGGTTTGTTATAACGAGAATTGAGAGCAAAATTACAGACTCCTCACTTTCAGTACATTTCATTATATGAGAGGAGAAAACAGATGTGACGTAGAGGGAAATAGAAAGAGAGGTATGTATTTTTCAGAAGTATCACTTCTGAAAAATACATAGCTATCACATGTACGGTGCTGCAAGCAGTTTTTTTTCTTTTATTAAATTTGTAGAAAGTTACAAGTTCTTTAACATCTTTAATTTTTTTAGAACCATCGAGGCGTCCTTAATTAGTATAGATATAGAGGGGCAATAATGTGTAAATTCAGTATACATGAACCACAATGCCCCATATAAAGTTTAGTATTCCTTGTCCATTTGTCTGTATCGCTTCATAGCGACCGCACATTGTTTCACTCTGTTGTATATAGTTACTAATTGTTATAATTGTGATTTGGAGAGCAATAACATGTATGTATGTATGTGTGTGTGTGTGTGTGTGTGTGTACCTGTTGTGCTTGAGGATCGCCTCGAACTCGTTGATGTCGTTGTTCTGGTAGGCGCTCACCAGGTTGGTCATCGCGAGGATCTCCGGGTCGTTCTTGTACGGCTTGGCCTCTTGCGAGTCGAACGGGTTGATACCGGACTTCATCAGCCTGCATATTGATAGTTAACAACAATAAAATAACACGAACAACAACAACACAACATCATACAGTGACGCCATTATTTATTTATTATTTAGAAGTCCCCCTTCTAAATAGAGGTCCCCAGGAAGTGTTATTTTTGTTACGGGCAGAGGTTACCGCTTTACACTACGTGGGCTTGCTCGTGCTAGTAGTTCTAGTATTACAGTTTTATGTAAGTATGTATAATATCACTATGGACCCTCTCACATTATTCATATCGCCCGGACAATAAGATAAGTAAAAATAAATATTGGTGGACATTTCACACAGCGCAATCTAGCCCCAAAGTAACTAATTAAGTAGCTTGTATCACGGGAACCACCTGATATAATACCTAAATACTTTTTTGTAAATACATATATACATATCAACACAACAAAACAAACACCCATGTACGTCACACAAATTTATGTCCTGGGTGGGAATGGAACCCACGACCTACAGCGCAGAAGGCAGGGTTACTACCAACTGAGCTATGGAGCCAGTCAGTCGTGCGTGCGTGCGTGCGTGCGTGCGCGTGTACGTGTGCGCGCGCCCGTGTGCCCGTGTGCGTGCGTGTGTACTGACATGTTGGCCAGCACTAAATATTTGAGACAGGTGGTCCTCCTCGGGCTGCCGGACTCGTCGTAGTTCTTGAACGCCTCGAAGAAGTCCGTGTGAGCCTTCTCGAATTCACCCTCCCGCAAGTGCATTTTGCCGCCACATTCTGAAACATCATTTATACTAATATTATAAACGTGAAATTTTGTGACGATGTAGGGATGTTTGTTACTCTTCTACTGAATGATTTTGGATGGCTTGACTGGATGAAATTTGGTAGCAAGATAGCTTATATCCTGGATTAACACACAGACTACTTTAATCCCGGAAAAGTGCAGTGGTCCCGTTGGATGACAATCACGGCGGGGCGCAGCTAGTAATAAATATTGGTGGAACATTGGCCCAAAACTAGGTGTACTATGGGAACCAAAAAACATATACTTTTTGCTTTAATACATAGATTCATATAATACATATTAACACCCAGACACGGAATAGACGTTTAACTAACGTACCTCGAATAACACCCATGATAAGAGGATGTGGAATGGCTGATTTGATGTGCAATGACTGTTCGTAAAGAGCTTTCAGTTTTTTGTTGTTCTTTTGTGCCGTGTACATTTGTATCTCGAGTGCGTATATTTCTAGTAGTTGTGTGCCCTTCTTCAAGTCATCTTCACCATCATCTGTCTGAAAAACAAATCAAGTTCAGTTTCAATTCAAAATGGTATGGAATTTTTTTTATGTGATTAAGTTTCGACAAGCAGACGACCCACCTGGTTTTATGTGGCAACCTCTGTCCATAACAATCAATACGATCAGGATGGGGATTCTAGTCGTATTAACTAACTGTACTTAAGGATAATGAGATTAAAGTCTCATTATATGTGCCTGTAACTCTGAGACGTGAAGGTGGAATGTCTCGTGTGCCTGTAATTTCACCGGCAACCACGCCTTTCAAACCGGAACACAGTAACGCGGTTTTATCACGCACCCGCATTTTACCCCTTTGTCACATGGATAAAAGTAGCCTATGTTACTCCTTATAATGTCAGCCATCTGAATCTTTCATCTGGAATCTTTTAATTAGCCTTTAATTTATTAACCTATCCATCAAGCTGGCTTAAGATTTTTTTAAATGTAAAAATAACAATAAATAAATCTGGCAGTGGTCCCATCAAAATCGGTCCAGCCATTATGGAAATTAGCCGAAGCAAACAGACAGAAAACAATGTAATAAATTCCCTGATTGTCGTTTGTAAGCCATTTATTTTATAAATTCTATGGAAAACAAGTTGTTCTCTATTTGCTTGGGAGTGGAGAATATAATAAGACATAACTGTAGGAGTCTCACCTGACAACTCTGATGAAGCTGCTTCAATATCTTGGCTAATTTGTTAAAGTCACCTCTATCGTAGTAAAGTTTACCTAATTTTGTATTTGTTTTGAACCATAACCGGTCATTCTTTGCATCTTTCAAAGCTTCTAGTGTCGTTTCATAAAAATCTTGGAGAAGCTCCATCTGCGAAGAAGACTGGTAAGCAAAAAAAAACTGAATATTGGTGCAAAAAAATTCTCATGTGAAGTTGAGTTCACCTTAAAAATAATTATGATAATAGCCACTATAATATATAATAATAGTTAGGGGAAGTATGCAAGTTGAGGTGCAATAGGATAGTGTGGTATGGACATGTTATGCAGTGTGACGAAGATAGTGTTAAATAGTGGATAAGAGTAAGTCAGGACAAAGAATAGATGGATGGATTGTGTGACAGATGATATGAGCACGAAAAGAGTGAGCAATGAGATGACATCTGCTTATATATAAAAAAAATGATGATACTTGCAGGAGTAATATATTGTCTAATTAGTATTTGAGCAATGAATTATATACTATCATGCACTATGTAGGGCCAATTTAAAACTAACAAGATAATTCATGTTTCATAAGCAATAAACTAGAATTTATTATGAAAAATTTCAAATATGTTGTATAAGCATATTAGGTATATACTTGTTGAAAATTATAAGGATACTATAAAAAATAACTCACATTTCTTGAAGTGGAAATATAATCTAGGATGGAATTGATTGACTTCTCCGAGTGGTTCCTGGTGACAGCGCTCTTGATGTATGTGAGGAGTTGTTTGTACCTCACCATCATCTCTGTGAAATTACCCTGAAACATTGTAGTGTGAAGGAATTAGTAATGCTTTTTTGAGGCACACTTTACTATTACTTATTCCTATTCCTAGTCCTATTACCCAAATGGTTCAAGTGAGCCGGTGAGACAAGTAGTTATCCACATAAATTTGACTTCCTATGCCTCTTTCCACCAAATGATAAAGTCTTCGTGTGACATTTAAAAAAAATTGCCCTTATAATCTTTAAAGGTCAAATGTCACAAATATCACAATCATTATAATATTTAGATTCAGTCTCAAGACATAAAATAAAGGCATAAAACCTTTTTATAAGGTTATATTGGAAAAACAATGTGATATAATAAAACCTTTTTTGACTGACCTCCATGAAAAAAAATATGTGAACACTGCCCATCTGAGTTTAGGCTCATCATAATAGTCATTAAATTGGCATTGATACAATAGCAACAAATTTTCTATTTCACAGTAAGGTCAACTAATGGCATGACAAAATCAAACTTGTACTACAGAAACTGCAGTTCTATTATAACTAATTTATGCTTTCACATCAGATATCGGAAGCTACTTCAAAAACTTACCAATTTAAAATTAATCTTAATCATTTGTTTAAGCGCTTTGAACCCCCATTCTCCCTTATCACCCCCTTCAAGCTCCAACACCCTCTGGAAGCTAGTCAAAGCGGCCTGAGGTTCATCTTCCTTCAACGCCTTGCTGTTATAGTACTGGTTCTCTAAGTCTACATCTGGTTCTGAGTTGCTGTCTTCTGAGTACTCCTGTGGAAATGATGATGTAGTTACAATACAATTACAATTTACAATAGGATACAGCACACAGTAATGAGTGAGTGTGATAGCAGACTAAAGCTTGTCTCAAAGCAATTGGAATATTGATTGAAAATTTAAACTATAAAGAAAGACGAGAAGTTTCCGATACAAAACAGATTGGATCGATTTTTGTTGAAACTTTACTCATAGTTTGTTATAGAACTATTGAAGAAGGCGCACTCGCTTTCAACTAAACTGCAAAATAACAAGAAGCCGGGTTATTATTTCGGCAAAAACACATCGAAACTTTGTGATTGTGCAGTCAATATGTAGGGTTGCTCGGCTGTGTTCTGTGTTTCGTGCAATCTAAAGAGCCACTCATACCAATCCGTAGTCCTCTTCTTCTTCGCACATGTAATCGTCATCATTATCAGACATTTTTTGATTTGTATAGATTAATCTAAAACTACAAACGAAAAAGTACACAACGCAAGTTCGCAATCGCAACTCGCCTCTTGGTATTGTAGAATGACTTGACAGTACGATTTGACAATAGACATTGACATTTATTAATTCTCGTGTTCCTGATGAAATTCTCGTTATAAGCAACGTATATTCATTAAAAATATTCTCTTAATATCGATCACAGTTTTTTTGAACGCAACGCAACCAACGAATCTAATATAATCTTCATTGATTGGTCGGGTTATGAACCAATAGAATTTAGAGTTAATAATATGACTATTCCCGCGCAATGATATTTCTCATCAAATATCTGCAGTCGCTTTCAATAATGCAAAGGTCATAGACTGTTTATCGTAAAAACCAATTAAAAAAAAGGAAAAAGTGGATTAAGATGGTTGTAATTGCAAAATATTCTTGAATTTCGGAAAGGGTCTTGTATGTGGTAGGAGGAGCTAATTTCCGCGGTAAAGACCAGCTGTTGTGAATGGTTCTCTGATTAATTGAATTATTCTTTTGTGTTCCGAATTGTGCTACTGGTCGTTTTCAGTCACCAATCTAGGTTTTTTTTAAATATACTTAAACATATTTTCAAGAGGAAATGAAGTAATCAGAAAAAGTAAAGCTCTAAAAATTCTTGTAGTGTTTGTATTAAAACATGACATATTTCATTTTTTTTCCAATCAATAAGGCACGCGTATTAACGAAATTTTGCAAATATTTATTTTTGAATTATAATTGAATTCGGAGCGTTACTTCCCTCCACAAATTCCCGCCTTTTATCGAGTGACATTTGATTTTGTAAATAGTCGCTCGTTCGGAGAAGTCAGAGTAGCTTGGGCTTCAAATTTCTAAATAACAATTGCCATCTTGAAAGGTGGACAGTCGTGTTGCTTGAGTTTTCTACGTATAACAGTTACATATACATAATGTCCTTCGCTAACGACAAGGAAAATGTTCTAAACGGTATCGGCAACGTGCACATAAAGGTTAGTCGCTTTTCATGAAATTTTCCTTCATACCCGCGATCAGGTTCACATAGTATTGAGTGTCACATATCGTTACAGTCTCCAGTAAAGAACAACGTATTGACGGAAAGGAACGGCGACATAAAAGTAGATAAAATGGATATTGAAAAGGACAACCAAGTGGCGGAGTTCGACCCGCAGAAGGAGCCGCTTCTCCGGGATAACCCCCGCAGATTCGTCATATTCCCCATTCAGTATCCCGACATCTGGGAAATGTACAAGAAGGCGGAGGCCTCATTCTGGACGGTTGAAGAAGTGGATTTATCTAAGGTACCTACTTACATACTGCATGCTCCAATAAATAATACAAGGGGAAAAAATATGAATGCCGTTTGTCTCTTCCCTCTTTTCTTGCTTTTTTGCCAAGGTTAATTATTGAGGGAACATGATATCTATCCCTCTTATTATGTATATTAGTAAGTTACCTTCTAGAATACAGAACATATTTTATTTTCTCATTATGTCTATTATTCTAATGTTGCACTGTATGCTCAAGTATTTAATCTCCATGCAAAACATGAATGAGAATTAGAACTAATTCTAAAATGTAATAATGTTCATACTCTCAAAACCTCTCACTAGGATTCCCACAAATAATTAATATGAACATTCAAGATCATAGTATACTTAAATACATATAGTTTATTGTGCACTAGCTCTACATATATAAAGTAGAAAATGATAATTATCATTATGTTCACCTATGCACTTGTTTTTGTTGTGCAATAAAGATTATCTACCTATTTACATGTATCTTTATCCATATTGTACAGGACATGTCTGACTGGGAGAGCCTCAAGGACTGTGAGCGTCACTTCATCAAGCACATCCTGGCCTTCTTTGCGGCCTCAGATGGCATTGTCAATGAGAACCTGGTGGAAAGGTTTTCACAGGAAGTGCAAGTTACAGAAGCAAGATGCTTTTACGGCTTCCAGATTGCTATGGAGAATGTTCACTCTGAGATGTACTCTCTGCTCATTGATACCTACATCAGGGATCCACAGGAGAGGTGAGATTGCCAATAATGTGATACATGTGAACAATAGGGAAAATGTTTTTTTTTTTAAACATGATGGTCTTGTTCTGGCTGGCCTCATAGCTCAGTTGGAAGTAACCCTGCCTTCTGCGCTGTAGGTTGTGGGTTCGATCCCCACTCAGGACAATTATTTGTGTGATCAGCATAGATGTTTGTTCTGTGTCTGGGTGTTGTTATGTATTTTATGTACTTGTGTATTTATTTACCAAAAAAGTATTATATCAGTTGTCTGTTTCCCATGATACAAGCTATGCTTAGCTTACTTTGGGGCTAGGTGGTGCTGTGTGAAATGTCCACCATATATTTTTTTTTTTTCTGGTTTCCAAAGGGCTAATACATGGCTTACAATGTAGTCAGTTTTTAGGGTCAATTAGATCTGTTGAGCTATATAGAATGTGGAAAATATCTTTAAATAGCTCAAGTGGCTTCTTTGTTAGGTGGGACTTTGCCATCCAGGACCCTGTAATCTCCAATAGCAGTGTACCTCATACTACAAGCCTTGTATTTGTTTGTTTTTTGTGTTTGTGTAAAAGTTAAAACTACTATTCATGTTATTTGAGTAACTATTGCATCATAATGAGTCACTGAAAACATTCCTATCTTTTATAGAATGGTTGCCTTCATTAAAATATTTACAAAGGTAATTAAATAACTCAGTATGCAGAGTGAATTTGCAAAAATATACATGCCGACTTTCACCATATAAATTTTAGATATGTGAAAGAAACACATACATTTCTCTGTATTCAGTAGATATGTCTTCAGCAATACTTATTCATAGGCATATTACATTACCATACTATTATAATATGAAATAATCTACAAAATATTTCTGACAGTTTACCTAAAAAATGACTGAACTATGACATTGCTTTATAACAGCATTTGTTGCAATAATGTGCTGTGCGGCAATCGAACCCACACTTTTCACCCACAGTTCCTCAAATCACTACACCCCATTTGCCTCTCACTTAGAAACCATTGTGCCACTATTTGTACTGATGATTATTCTGCTTTTAACTCTGCTACACAGTTACATCTAACTTTTGCATTAGTCATTGTTCCTTATTGTTTTATCATGTTTCATTTCAAATAAACTATTTGTATTGCATATGTACATATGTTAGTCCAGGTGGGAATCGAACCCAAGACGGTACAGCACCGAAGGTATATTGAAACAAATTACAGGGATTTCCTGTTCAACGCGGTGGAGACGCTGCCCTGCGTGAAGAAGAAGGCGGAGTGGGCGCTGCAGTGGATCGGCAGCCGGACCGCCACGTTCGGCGAGCGCATCGTCGCATTCGCCTCCGTCGAGGGCATCTTCTTCTCCGGCAGCTTCGCCTCCATCTTCTGGATGAAGAAGCGCGGCCTCATGCCCGGCCTCACCTTCAGCAACGAGCTCATATCCAGGGACGAGGTTTGTCCTTTGTGTATTATAAATAAATATATATTGGTGGATATTTCACACAGTGACATCTAGCCCCAAAGTAAGCTAAACATAGCTCGTATCATGGGAACCAGACAACTGATATAATACTTATATACTTTGTTGTAAATACATACATATAATTCATATCAACTCCCAGACACAGCAAACATCTATGTTCATCACATAAATGTTTTTCCTGGGAGGAAATCGAACCCACGACCTATAGTGCAGAAGGCAGGGTTACTCCAACTGAGCTGTGAGGCTGGTCAAATTGCCTTACTTACTGCCTCCTGTCCCTTGCAATATCAACTACTTCTATGGCAAGGGAGTGTGTTAAAATAATATTAAGTTATCTACTAGTACAATATCTAACATAAATATTTGATTGATAGGCACTTGGACTACATACCTACTAACTTATCTTTTTTTAGTGCCAATAAAGCTCCCTACTAAACATAATCTCGGTTATGTTATTCTTCTATTCTATATTACATTTATAGGTAAATATATTTTATTTATTTAGGACAACCAACAAACATACTGAGATTAGAAGAGTAATTACCCAGATACTTGTATTCATCCCACATACCTAATTGCTTATCTTCATTAGTTCCCGAAATTATTTACTAGTAACTTTTTGTGAATAAAAATAATATTGTACTATACATTCTGCCATTACCACCATATTTACAAATTCATTTAACAGGTTTTTTTATTTCGCTACTGAATGTTTCATTTGAATAGATATCACCTGATGTTCACCTAGTTTGTAACCGATACAGGTTGCATATTTAACTTTGGTGTGGGGACTAACCATCTTGTTATATATCAGTTTAATAAAGTACTAGGACTGGCCTCGCAGCTCAGTTGGTTAGTAACTCTGCCTTGTGAGCTAGGTTGTGGGTTCGATTCCACCCAGGACAAACATTTGTGTGACGAATATAGATATTTGTTCTGTGTCTGGGTGTTCATATGTATTATACGTACTTATAAAAAGAAAAAAATTAAATATGTCAGTTGTCTGGTTCCCATGACACAAGCTATGCTTAGCTTACTTTGGGGCTAGATGGCGCTGTGTAAAATGACCACCAATAATATTATTATAAAGTTACCTAAAAACAAAATTGGAACATTTGGCACACATGGCGTGGCTGTGTGGTCGGTATCCCACTATTACTTTACTTTCCCATCCGTTTACTAAAAAACTTATTATTAAATGATTCTCCAAGCTGTAGGAGAATCCTTGAAATAATTCATTGTTGTAACACAGTGATGTATTGTATGTACGTACAGGGTCTGCACACGGACTTCGCGTGCCTGATGTTCAAGCACCTGGTGCAGAAGCCGAGCAAGGCGCGCGTGCTGCAGATCATACAGGACGCGGTCCTCATCGAGCAGGAGTTCCTCACGGACGCGCTGCCCGTGCGGCTGCTCGGCATCAACTGCGACCTGATGTCACACTACATCGAGTTCGTGGCGGACAGGCTGCTGCTAGACCTTATCGGGGAGAAGGTAAGCGGGATTACCTCACGGACGCATCACTGTGAGTTGCCAGATTTGGAGTCAGTTGTATTGTCATGGTTTTTGTAGCGGATCTACTGTTTGTTCCATCTTTTTGGGGAGAAGATAGATCTGCCACAGAGTATGGTTCTACAATGCTCGGATTCATCTTGTAATTGTGCCCGTCTTCTGAATAATATTAGTTAGCTATGCGCATAATTTTCCTTTGTTTAGTTCAACGGACTGAACTTTACTTATATGATGGCAAGTATTGTCAGATAGAGCACTGAGGGAGGTGCGTCGTAATTGCTAGGAAGGGAGGAGGTATTTCTATCCACTGGACTAATAATTTATATTAGTACTAGATTTGTCAGCAACGATTAAAACAATCAGTTCTTTATTTAACAACATTTGATGATAAGAGCATAGAGCAAGAAAACGTGCAGTCGTAATAAAATATATTTTATGCAGTAGGAGGTACCTGAGTAAACCATTATTATTGTAGTTTAGTGCTCGCAAGCGATAAAAACAATAAAATTAACATATTAGTAAAGACAATTTCGTGACTGACCAAGTTTTCATTTAACTTCGTGTAATATTGTGAAATCATACAACTTAGTTTTAACCATTTCCCCTAATAGATAGACCTGAGTATTATTAATATGTGCATAAACATTTAAAACACTCATCTTGTTTCAGCATTACAACACAAAGAATCCGTTTGATTTCATGAACCTGATATCTCTGGAAGGCAAGACCAACTTCTTCGAGAAAAAGGTTGGCGAGTACCAGAAGTGGGGCGTCATGGCGTCTCCCTTGGACAACGTGTTCACGCTTGATGCTGAGTTCTAGCATACTAGCATCGCACTGCTAGCATTGCACTCGCACTTGCAGTATTAGCTGTTACTCGTACTTACGCGGCACTCGACCGACTGACCTGCAGACTAACGGCGTAGTTGCAAATTATAAGTAAATTTAGCGGCACCCATATATTTGAGTTCCATACATACGGGCTGAAAGAGCAATTATTATGTTTAATGTCTATATAGATTTAATTTGTATAATGCCGAGAGCTGGCAATTTTTTTTTTAGATTTTTTTGCTTAGTTGGCAGCAGTAAACTGACTTTGTGGTCTAACTCGGGTCAGTCGCCCTCGACCAAAATGCACTCGAATTTAGTATAATTCAGTGTGAGATTGAAATCCACACACACGTTTCTGATCCCTGCCGAGGTGAGCGGCACCTAATTAGTGAATAATGATAATGAATTCCAGATTTATATGTAATTATAAGAATATATTTTGTATTTTCATATTTAGCTGGATCAGTTGTCGATAACAAGTGATTCATTTAAGAAATTTAGTCGTAAGGATATTGTTTAGAACTTAACTTGTCGGTACCTTTTGCTTCATTAAATTTTGAAATGTTCAAGATTTTTTTAATTAATGCAAGTAGTAAGAAATCGACAACTAAGATATCCAAATAATTAGTTTAGTATGTGACAAAATACCGGTGAAGTCGGTACCTAGCTGTATGTTAGTGATATTGTGATAAAACATGCGTGCCTAACATATTGTGACTAATATATATTAATTATCTGCAATTTCATTATTTATTTATTTTATTTATGTGACAAAGTTGCAAGTATAAACTTTCATATTATTTCTTTGAAGTATATCATATTAAGTAATTGTATTCTGCTATTTCGGAGATGTATTTATGAGAAATATTTCATTTATGTCAATTAATAAGCATTTTAATAACAGTGTTCTACATTCCTACTGGTTCACTATTTCATTATGTCAAAGTCGATACTTTATTTCTATAGAATTCATAAAGAAATGGCTTGGAAACGTATCGCTGCGTTTGACGCCTGTTCAAACCCTATCCGACCCCCACGGAGGGTCAGAGGTCAGAGGAACAGACAGAAACCTCTAAAGGAGGGATACTTCTATCGCGAGCACAATCCTTGTAACAATATGAGTACTTAAATCTATGTTAAGATATTACAAGATGATTTGTGTCGTGGAGCAGTCCGACATCAGACCCGAAGGGGATTTATCATTTACAGTAATAAGCTTTACATACTAGACCCTCCATTATATGTAGGATTTGAATTTAGGGTCTTATTACATTAGTCGTGTCCAGAAAAAGAAAAATGCATATTTCGGCCGAGCTGGTCGTGATGAAGGGAACCCATGCTTTACACGAGAAGCCATTCTCACACTTCTAATATTTATTTTATTAGATATATCGGTTTAACTGTTATATAAACGTATCAGACATTAAAGTTTTGAAAATTGTAAGCTATTTTATTCCTATGCAATACGTCCCAAGATCCTCCCCTACTTAGGTGTGGGATGAACGCTTCAAATTGTACTCCATTACATATTGTATTGTGAAGGTGTAATTTTCAAGTGGTTGTAATTTTATCGGCAGCATTTGTAAATTGGTACAATTGGATTTACCAAGAAAACAAGTTATTTAATGATTAGTATGTATGTTCTATGTAACTATATGACGTGTTCAATTAATGCAAACTAACCAACGATAATCCTCCCAAATAAAAGGGTCATATTAATTTAAAAACATTTATTCCCTTTCATTTCGCTTATCAAATAGTAATAGTGCTCACATCACAATTCTCAAAACATACACATCAATAATTGCGATACCTAAGTTACAACGTTAACTTCCATAACGGTTATTATTAATATAATTAAAAGGTGCTAAATGCAACTCTAGTGATAAACTTATTTACTGATGCGTCAATCAATCAAAAACTGATGTCCTGTGGGTGACTGACAGTGGCCACTTTACATGTTCTTCAGTTCGAGCTATCGAATAGCTGGAAAGTTGATGGCTCTACTACTATGACCTGAAAGTTCACACCGCGAGGTAAAATCATACGAGAGTTTTAGACCATCCACACGAACATTACAGTTTTGGCCATAAACCTCAGAAGACATCGACTGGGCAACTATTTCAAATCATAATACATACGATAGAACTTTGACAACGTAGTTTACTAAGGTCTAACATATTAAGTAATTGTATTCCGCTATTTCAGAGATGTATCTATGAGAAATATTTAATGAACGTTAATAAGCATTTTAATAACATTGTTCTACCTTCCTACTGGTTCAGTATTTCATTATAGTCTAAAACTTTATTCTCTCTCATCATGTACGAGACGTGCAAGAAAATGAAGATATAATTTAGAGTTGGCAACATCCTTCCTTCACCGTGTGCACTGTGAAGAAGAGACGGATCAGTAAAATGTATGTACATAAATATTTATTTGTTGGCGTGCGCGGAGTTGTCGGCGAGCGTGCGCAGCAGCCGGTGTCCGGAGAGGAAGGTGAGCGCGGCGAGCGGCGCCAGCGCGCGCACCGTCTCGAACATAGACAGCCGCAACCACAGCATCGCGTACACGCCGAGCGAACCTGTCCAGTAGTGTTACACAACATCACATTTTTTATACTGAATATTGGGGGGACAATACACACAGCGCCATCTAGCCCCAACTAAGCTAAGCATAGCTTGTATCATGGGAACCAGACGACTGAATATAATACTCATATACTTTTCTGTAAATGCTTATATATGATATAAATCAACGCAGACACAACAAATATTAATGTTTGTCCTGGGTGGGAATCGAACCCACGACCTACAGCGCATAAGGCAGGGTTACTACCAACAGAGCTGTGAAGCCAGTAAATTCACATATCATTCCGCTCGTTTCTTCACCCGCCTAGTGACGGGACTAATAGTAGCCGTTGTCTTTCACACTACGACCGCCGACCGAGCGTGATGACCCAGTAGTACTGACACCGAGTTTCAATCCGTAGGGCGCTGGTTCAAATACCGACGTGCACCAATGAGACGATGCTCTCAAAACAATGAAGGAAAACATCGGGAGAAAATCGACATGTCCTAGAAATAAAAAATCGAAGACGTCTTTTTGAGGCGCACTTAAATCCTTACACCACACTGGCTCGAGAGAACCAGTGACTCGAATAGTAGGAGTAGTACTCTCCCCCCAATATAGTATCAGCAGCGGCGGCAGCGGCGGCACATACCTGCTAGTGCGAGATGGAAGAGCAGCGCGCTGGGCGCGAGCGGCACGCCGGCGAGGTTGACGCGCAGCGCGGCCCACAGCGCGAGCAGCAGCAGCAGCGGCGCGGCGCACGCGCACGCGAACACGTCCGACACGAAGCGCGGCGGGCGCGCCTCCGCCGCGCGGAACTCGTGAGATATCTCCGGCAGCGGGCCGCGCGGCCGACGAGCGCTGCGCTCTGAGGGAACACCTGCCCCCCGCACACACACACACACACACACACCATCCGTTAAACACCAGTACACCAAGTAATAACAAATAATGGTATAACGAGAGCATATCATTTTGTCTCAAATAGTGGTCAAAGAAGTCTTTTAAGTATTTTTTCAACTCATTATAAATCTTTTTAGGCTCATACTTTTTCATCAGTCACAAGAGATAATTAAAAAAAAACGTATTTAAAACTTGAGTTTTAGGCGATGAATTAAGGCGGCTTTTTTGTTACAAAAAAAAAAAGATTTCTACAAAGTAAGGCCATTTGGACGGGGTAAGTAGCAGATGGTCTCCGCTACTCCCATTTATCCAACCGTGTGCCAACCACCCTGTATATGGGGTTGTTGAGGGCGACAGCTTGTAGTGTGTGTAGGGTGTGCGCCGCAGCAGCCACTGACCGAGTTCGTTAGTGTTGAAGGTGAAGTGCACGTCGGCGAGCGGCCACGCGATCGGGTTGGAGACGGCGCTGTCGCCGAGGTACACCGTCACCGAGTACGTGCCCGACACGCTGTTCAGATGCTTCGCGATCGCGCCCACCTTCTGTAATACAATACAATACACACGTTACACTTATGGCAACCCTGTCGGACGCTGTGTGTATTGTCTGTTAGGGCGATGCCACACGATGCCGCAACGCAGTGATTTTGCAGTGAATATTTTAGTAGAACGTTTTTGTGACCCCTCAGACCTCTCAGACAGCAAATGCATGCTCGCTCCCCGCGAGGCCATACAAAGTGGAAGCGAGACAGCTATAATGTTGATCTTACACCGGTTGGTCTCTGAACGGTTTTATATTGACTGGCCTGATCAAGAAGGCAGGGTTACAACCCTGAGTTGTAGGTCCTCGGTTCGATTCCCACTCTGTGTCTGGGTGTTCATACGTATTATATGTATTTACAAAAAAAACGTATTATATCAGACGTCTTGTTCCCATGATGCGAGCTATGCTTAGCTTACTTTGGGGCTAGATGGCGCTGTGTGAAATGTCCACGAGTATTAAAAAATTTGATTTAAAATATTGTCCGCTTCAATATCAGACTGTCGTCCGACGTCTAACGCCGATATCGGGTCCGATAATGTTGAACCGCTCCTCCAAACGGGCAGGGACCAGCAGTCATGTGATACTATCGCCAGATACTGAAAGCTTGCTGTGCTAGCACTGACTTGTTGTATTCAATGCGGAATACAAGGTTCAATGTGTGTTCAAGAGTGAGAGTAACAACTCACAAGTTCCACTTTGTACGCTTTGGAGTTGTCTGGCTCGGCCACGAAGATAGTCTCGTCGTGTTCGTTGGCGACGCGCACGAACGCTTGCTGCACCAGTACCGGCTTGTTGTACTTGTCGCGGACCGTAAACTTCAATGTAACCCTGCAATTAAACATAATTTTGAACCAAATTGAAAAACAAAAATATATCATATCATAATTAATTTATTTGCGAAACAGAGGCAACACAAAAATGATAGTATAAAGATTAAGTAGATACGTTTTTACTTTATAAGAATATTAGTGAGGTTAATGATTAGACAATAAAATTACAAATTTTTATGTCATAAAATTTAAATAATTCCTATGCAGTCCGAACATATACAAATAATATTAGTACAATTAATTCAAATTTATAATGAAAATATTCAAATGCAGTATAGTAAGCTTTTTCTATCATATTTAGATGCATTATGTACAGTTAGCTTTTTAAATCATATTCAGATGAACTATGTATAGTTAGCAGTTTCCATCAACAACCTTTTTACCATTGATTTAAATAAGCTTATTGAGTTATATCAAGAATACTTATAGGAAAATGATTTATGTTGGTATTTATATACATAGTGGCATTAACAAGGGTGTAATGAGAAGGGAGTCACTTCTGCAAATGATCAGCGTGCAGCACATCTGTGAGCTTGTTGGGGTAGTGCAGGGTGGTGACCCGGGGGCTGGTGGTGCCGTCCACGTCGCCCAGCCCGAGCTCGAGCGCCTGCACGCGCACCTCGCCGAGCACAGACACCGTGAGCGCGCCCGCGCCCGCGCCCACGCCCGCACCCGCGCTCACCGCTATCTTGTACACGCCGTACTGAGACTTTATTTTGCTCAGATTCAGGACGAATGTGGTCGGCTCGTTGGGTTTCGGTGTGAGCGGCTGCGAAATAGAAAAAAATTGTGATTTGTTTCCTTAAATGTACAATTAGACATACAATATTGAGCAGTTAAATGAGTCACATAATATAATTGCTTACGATAAAGGTTCACTAGTCAAATAAACATCAAACTGTGATCTTCGGTTAACGATCACAGGTGTGAATGCCAGAATGCCTTCGCCAATGTGAAATAAATCATAATAACCAATCAGGTGATATGGTTAGTACCCACGTAACCACTCCGCACTCAAGCACCCGCCACTAGTCTCACCTGCTTGGACAGGACCACAACGTCGTCGGCGAGTCTGGTCCCCGACTGCGCGACGACTTCGTCCGGCTTGAGGGTAGGCAGGGCGCGCCCCACCAGGTCGCTGATGCACACCTCTATGTTCTCCCACTCGGACGTTATGTACTTGTTGCCTTTGATGGCGATGGCGATCGGTGTCGGCTGAGAATCATTACAATAACATATTTACGTTATTTGTATAAGTGATTGTATATTACAAATAAATAAATATCATCTAGCCCCAAACTGAGCTATCTGGCACTATGAGGACCAGACAAGTGACAGAATACTTATATACTTTTTTGTAATTACATACATATAATACATATTAACACCCAGACACGGAACAAACATCCATGTTCCTCACACAAATATTTGTCCTGGGTGCGAACCTAATCTACGACCTACATGGAAGGCAGGCTTACTACCAACTGAGCTGTGAGGCCGGTGTCAGTTTATCGTACACAGAATGTTTGGCTCTATTTGGGAGCCGTCATGTGGATTGAGCGGGGGGGTGAGGGGGCGGGTGGGGGTACCTGTTCCTGCGCGAGCGCGGTGGCCGCGTCGAGCAGCAGGGCGGCGCCGCGCGCGGTGGTCACCCCGCGCCGCGACACCAGGTACTCAGCGAACTTGTAGCGCTGCTCGCTGCTCAGCGGGGATGCCTTCTTCTGCGCCTGGTATGTCCTGTGCACAAACAAAACCCCCTCCACATTACTTGACAACATATTATACTGTCCTTTGCGCCCTTACATCCTTAAAATTTAAGATAGTTGTCTATTATCCTAACACTGCAATTGCATCCACCCACAAGTAATTTTTTTCTTTATTAATTAAAATTAAATGATACAGGCATGCAGATATATTTCATTTAGTTAAGATATATATACAGTGCAAGAATTAAGAAAATGTATTAATAAGATAATATAATATGGGTCAAATATATAAGAATGGCAGGATACCTAAGCAAAAGGGGACAATTCAAACGCCTGTAAGCGGTACCACCAATTCAGTTCCACAACTAACAGAAACCTGAAGAGAGGTGGACGGCAGAGCTGACATACCTTATGATGGTAGTGAGTAGCAGGGATGTGACCGGCAGCCCTCCCTCGAAGTGCAGCAGCTTGGAGTCCGTCTCGTCGGCCGCCAGCAGCACCCCCTCCGCGTGGGAGACGGTCCACGCGCCGCAACCCATGTGCTCGCACAAACCAAACACATAACCATAGCTGTAACAAATAATTAAACACTCATTTATTGGATTAATAGCACTGACATATACTAAATTAAATGTAAAATAGTTAATATACTTGGCTGGAGAGTCGTCCTTCTTGAGCAGCTGAATGAGGTTCTTCAGAGCGTCCTCCTTATCATACACAGAGCCCTTGCCGAGAGCCTTCAGTGAGTAGACTGCATAGTACAGCTCGGGGATGGTGACATCCTTCTTATCAAGCACCTGGTTGGCTGCAGCCAGCACATCGGGTTTAAGGGAGTTCTGACAACCTGTCAGCTTAGCCACATTTGTGTAGTAGAATACTTGCTCAATGTTTTTGGGGTCATATTTTACAGATTTTAGTTCCTGAAAAAAAAAACACAATCACAATTTCTCGCTGAAGTTGGATAGCTCAGTGTATGAAAAGTCCTGGGTCGAAATCAAACCTGCAACCTTCAGAACAGAAGGCAGTGTTACTACCAACTGAGCTGTAAGGCTAGTCAAAATATAGAATTAGACAATGTACCTCACAGATATTAGGTAGATCTGCTTTCAGGACAGTCAGTCCCTTGATAGCGTGGTACAGTGTAGAGACATCTTTACTCTTGGTGCTGTCCTGGAGGATGGATTGCAGCCTCTTCACATCTATTGTGGCTTGCAGTGTATTGCCATAGCACACTGCAAGTGTACTCAGTAGTAGGAGACATAACGCTGGAAGTAAATGTTATTATACAATGTTTAACTTTATTTTTATTGTTTTGAAAAAAGGCCAGGTCAAGAGTACCCTAAATCATTGTAGTAGCACACATTAAGAATGTTATGAGAGCGGACGAAACTTTGCAAAAATGATCGTAGCAGATGGAAAACCGTTGTCACTGCCTACCCCTCCGGGAAACAGGTGTGATTTTATGTATTTGATAACTAGTTCTAGGAGGATTTTTAAGAGATAAAGTTTTTTACAGGACATATAAATTTACCACCAAGTAGCTATATTATTAATGTCACTGGCTCTCTTGAACCAGTGTGGTGAAAGGATAAAAATGCTCCTCAAAGGCACATGAAACAAATCCTTGAATTTTTGGTTCTAGGACATGATGGTTTCCTCACCATGTTTTCTTTCACTGTGTTGAGAATGTGGTATTGCGCATATAAATTTTAAGATGAAAAATCTCACTGGTCCGAGTCAGGATTTGAACCAGGAACCACCAGATAGAAACTCGGGGTCTTTAGTAATACTTTCTTTAGGTGTTCAGTAACTTCATATATCTATTGTAGCTTTTATTTGATGAGAATTATGTAAATTGGTAACTTTACAGATTAAAACAAGATCACGGAATGATATTGATAGCAGGTATTAACCTCAAACGAGGTTGAAAACCGGCGTCGTACCAACCAAAACAATGACGTGTCCCTAATATTTCTCCTATCTAAACAATATTAACGATATAGCTGGGATGTTCTCTAGAACAGAATAATTAACTTATTTCGTTTATATATTATAAAAGAAAAATAAAGCTATCAAAGAGAGACCAAAAACAGCGTCTATTTAAGAAGGGGCTAGTTTGAGGAAAATTACATGTAATCATACCACGGAGGTGCATCTCGAAAGATTGATTAATATAGATCAGCTCCGACGTGTAAGATCCCAATTTTTGTTACAATAAGAACAGAAAAAGTGTTTTATTGCCGGCCCCTCGAAATTGTGAAAGCCACCTTGACACACGACCACCCAAACCAATTTGACACACGTTTCACTTTGACAGAGAAATTGCGACGTAGCCCAGTCGCGTTCAAAATGTTTGTCTTTATAGAAAAATTAAATTAGAAATCAGTAAAGTAAGATACACATGTATGTTATTAATTTCATTCATTCTCGCACTACTATAGGGAATTTACAACACTAGTGTCGTTAAAAATCTGCTGTCATTGTCAATCTAACTAATTTGACTTTCGGCCAGTTCCACCATTCGTTTTCATTCCATAAATCGAAAATCGAATTTCGAGAAGCAGTGCTTGCTGTATTACGAATTCAATTGTTTTGATTTATTAACTAAAATGGCTGCAGCCGCTAAATTACCTGCTCTTGTCAGCTGTAAGTAATCCATTACATACTATCATCGATTGTTATGGTTCTAGATTATGTAATAATGATTTCAATTAACCATACACTGTCTTGTCTCATACCTTGTTGTACTTATATAGACATGACATGATCATCTTTATCATACGATAATGTTACCCTACAATAAGCGGTCAACGTATCTTTGTATAATTATATGTATAGTGAAATGCTGACTTGAGAAGAAATATTATAATGTGAGGTTATTAAAATGAAATTTGTTTTAGCGGCCATATCCATGGCACGGCCCAAGTTCAACATCTTCATGAAATACGCCCGCGTCGAATTGGCTCCTCCTAAAATGAGCGAGATTCCCCAGATAAAGGCTGGCCTCGCCAAGCTCATGCACAGTGCCAAGACGGGAGCCTGGAAGGACCAGTCCGTGAAAGAGGCCACCGTAAACGCCCTGATTGGTGCTGAAGTGCTCTTCTGGTTCTACATCGGTGAATGCATTGGCAAGCGTCACCTGGTCGGTTATGATGTTTAAGTTATAAATAAGTGTCCCAATGTAGATATTATGTTCAGCAAATTAAATTAATTTAAATCAGTACCTGGGACTATTATTTACATTCCAAATAAAACCAGTCAATATTACTATGATTACTATAATACAGTCAAATCTTAAAATTACAATGGTGCACACTGTTCCATAAATCTATAGGGATTGCGAGCACTTGTAAACTTGAGTTCTGTTTCAACTTCTGGGGGCCCTCTGAGCCAGAGACGGTCTCTGTAATAACTGGCACACGTCAGGAACTCCTTATCTGAGTATCTTCCTACTTCTATGGGCACAAAGGGATCTAAGTGCTCAAAACCCTGAAATCAAAACATACATTGAGTTCACAAACCTTCTAAGTAATATTGTTACTCTTTTGAAACAAGTATTAAGAAGATATTACCTTTTTATACATCAAATATTTTGGTAGATAGCTTTCCTGGTGATCTTCAGGGACAGCTAACTGATCTGCAGACACCACTACTGCACCGTTTGTCTAAAACATATGTTTGAAAATAAATACATGCCAATATAAATACCAATTCCTATATGAATATGGATACAATGAGATAAACAGAGTGAGGCTTGCAGTAAGGAAACAAGGCTGTACAATAAAAAAAAACTTGTGTTTGTATGACAGATATGGATCCATTACTCTTCTCTTACCCATTACTTACAGAAATAACACCATTATAGTAATGGTATATTTATTTTAACTATTATAGACTCATCAGGAAGTCTCAGACTAAATGACTGTAAATTATAGTACGTAATTAGCATTTCAGTTGACTTCACTCGCATAAAGGTTGAGTGTATCTATTTTTTTATTTACATCCCAAAAATCAATGTCTGGTCATAAAAAAGATGATAGACTATGTGAAGATTATAACAGCCTGTCTAGTATTTTTTTTATTAAAAGATATGAAACTGAATAACGTGTTATTCCCCATCAGACTAATCCTGAATTACCCAGTCATTTTTGGTGATTTCCAGAATTGAAGTGGTGAGTGTGACTTCATCAGGCTTCACTTTCTTCTTTGTAGGTGTGTTCAGTCGCGTCAGGGGGTAGAAGAAACTGTTGAATCCATCCACTGCCACAAATGTTTTGCATCTGAAAACAAATAGTATCTATGTTATGTTACTTAATACATAAAACTGTTTAAATGTAAGCAATTCTAATTGCTACTACTACCCACAACAAATAGTTTGAAGGGACTGCAAAATTAAATAATAAAAGTAACAATAATAAATATTGATGGACAGAGCGCCATCTAGCTCCAAAGTAAGCTAAGCATAGCTCGTATCATGGGAACCAGACAACTGATATAATACTTATATACTTTTTTTTGAAAATATGTACAATCATGTTACACCCAGATATAGAACAAACATCTATATTCTTCATAGAAATATTTGTCCAGGGTAGGAATCGAACCCACTACATGCAGCATAGAAGGCAGGGTTACTACCAACTGAGCTGTAACGCCAGTCATTTTAGTGACACTACATACCAATGTTGGCAAGCGCATGGGCCGTGTCACCTCCGGTGTTTTCACCGATAGTTACTTACACTTTGCTAGAGGAGAGTGCCTTGATCTCGTGTAGTAGCGCGTGCACGACGTCGCACGCGTACTTGACGCGCGCGATGCCGTGCTCCACGAGGGCAGCGAGCGAGGCGCCCGCTTCTGTCACCTCCCGCTTGCTCCATGTGTACTCCTTGCTGATTTTTAACTGGAATTATATATTCATTAATAAACTAGGTTTGGAGGAAAACTATTAGGAAATAAAAAATGAGTAAAAAAATCCTTTACGGCATCCCTCATTTAGAATAACAATAATATTGGTCGACAATTCACACAGAGCCATCTAGCCCCAAACTAAGCATAGCTTTTACTATGGGAACTAGACAACTGATAGAATATTTTTACACCCATATCTGTCCAAATAATATAGTACTGGCTCATAGAATATTTCATGATGGGCACTATTCTGAGATAAATCAAAAATACACCAGGATCTTAGTATACTTGAAACTTCAGTTGCATCACAATTCAGTGTAGCTTTTACCCAGTTTTACATTGACTGCTCAAACTGACCACAGAGCCCGTTCATTTTTGCAGTATAAAAAGGAGAACTTGCCTCGGGATTCTTGAGTAACGCTTGGTTCTGGGTCTTGAAGTGGAGCAGCCAGGCGGCGGCGTCCAGCGGCAAGTCCACCATGCCCTCGTGTGTTGTCGAGTTGGACATCTCCTTGTGTCGCTGCACACGCCGCAACCACTCTGACACTACACATTTAAAAGCTTCTTCAGTAATACAAAGAGCACATACAAATAGAACTGCATAGCCATAAATTTTTTCCAAGAAAATCTATAAGGGCTTCCATTATTACTACACAGTTTATTATTCTGGTAACCTCTCAACCAGTAAGGCAAACTTAACTGGTGTTAAGTGGTATTCTTTTATCTTTGTTGAAACATCAGCAACAAGAAAACACTTTGTCTGTCTGTCCAAAAGAAAAGATATAAAACTCACCCCATGGTATATGGACTATGAGATATCCCTCCTCATGCGCAAAGTGCAATAGATGTGCCATTGTTATTGATTTACCCACACCTTTCTCTCCATCTGAGTTTATATTCAGGAAATCAAATGCACACTTATGAATCTAAATATGGAATTTCATCCCAATACTTGCGTGTTATAATTTATGTTGGACTGGACTGTAAAATTACAACAGAAGAGAGAACTGCAAAGAGACATAGGCCCTTGATTCATTGAGACATAACAGCATTACAAATTGGGTCCTCCAAGACTAAAGACCATATTTCACCCATATACTGGGTTTAAGTGGAACATTTCATTTTGTCCTTATATAGACTTTGCAATTTCTTTATTTGACCTTAGTCAAATGGTCCACCTAACCAACTTCACTACAACAGTAGAAAATTAATAAATCAGTACTAAAGGATACATAGCAGATATCTGATGACTGGTTTGTCCAAATCAGAATGTTTGATGCAGTTGATGACATCCAGAGCTGGCTGCCGGACCATGATAGTGGTCTCCGTGAAGGTCTTGGCTTGTTTTGTGTAACTCTTTGGGAAGCCCCCGTGTGTGAATAGCTGCTTGCATGTTTCTGGTTTAACTGTGTAGAAGAGACCTACTTGATTTTCATTGTGTTGCACCTGGAAAAACATTTTTTACATTTAGGAAGAATAAAAATAGCATTAATAATAGATATATATTTTTGTTTAGAAACTTCTCATAGCACCATCTAGCCTCAAAGTAAGCCGGTACCGTACGGATAAATATCATAATACTTATTCGTAAACACATATATTATGTATATATATACCCGTGAAGAAACATCTATGTATATTCACACAAAATTTGTCCTGGGTGGAAATCGAACCCAAGACCCTACATACAGCGCAGTAGAGATATTACCAAATTAGCTCAGGCCAGTCATTAAATAATTATTTAATAAAATAGTGAGCCAAAAATAGTACTTGCTCTTTTGATGATATCACTAATAAGAAAGCTGACGACATACGTATCGTATATTTATTAGTACTAGCCATTAAATCAGATAAAATGCATTTTTGCGTTTGATAAATAGGAACTTACAGGCGAATTTTCGGTAGTCCTGAAGGTGGTAGCCTGGGAATAACGCCGGCACAGCTGTCGCCAATTGCGAGACAGCATATCGATACCAAAATTACTACGTTAGTTACTTATTAGATTCAAAATTAGCTATTAATAAGAAATTTCCTTGATCACAACACAATATAACCTAAAAATTTCTGTCAAAATGCATTTACGTTCGATTGACGATAGGTATTTACGAAGTTGACACTTTAACATGATATCTCTACGCAGCTGTCAACAAGTCTTAAATGTCAAATCATCCAGGTAAACTTAAGTACCTATATTATATATCTAGTAGAACCTAATAGGATAAGGACCTACTACATAAAAAAAAACTCTGCTTCTCATCAGCGTCTTGGGAACGAACACTTTTTCACTTAAAATGCAATCACTTCCTTTCTTCACAAGTAACAAACAAATATATGCAAATTATAATAAAAAAAACATATACAACTATAGGATCCTCCCATTCATGCTGCCATTTTCAAATTTCTCAAGTACCATCGGGATAATTATACAATACACAAATCTAGCTGGCTGAATTTGGACCATAAGTAGTCGATGGCCTGGAATAGCTAGTTTATACCCCGATACCGTGAAAGCAAAATTTGTGGAAGAATAATCGTAACAATATCGGCAGTTTCGTGCCTAAGTCGGTGTTAGCCTTGCCTGTAATTTCTTTCAGTGCATAGTTTGTTCTTGGGTCTTAGTGTTCGTGTTGTTTGTCTATGCCACTTGCGACATAGGGATACTCAGCGCTTAAGCTAAAGCAGCGCTTTAAGTTAAAGCTTGTCAGATAAATATTAATAATAAACCAAAGTTAAAAAATAAAATATATTTATTGTCATTGTTTTTGTAATCTTCTTTTTTTGAAAAGACTTGTTGGTCTAGCATCCATACTGATCTTGCTTTCATTATAGGTTGGATTTTCTATAACATCTTTGACCACAATAGTATTTTCAACTGGGAATTCATAATTTTCTGGAATATCTGATGTTAATTGCATTTTTACTTGTTTTCTGGTTTTAGCATCTTCACTATACCCAGAATCATACTTTGATTTCTTTAAAATTGATGCAGGTTTGTCATTACTATTACTGAAATGCTGGGAGTGAGCTTCATATATATCACTTGGCTTAATTATTCCTTTTGCAGGATCATATGGATCATTGTTTGGTTCTACATCACTGTGTTTGAATGTGAGCTCTAAAGTTCGAGTACTGTGTTTAACTTCATCTGCAAATGATATACTCTTCTTCAATTTAATTGAATTGGATTCCAGAGCTACCTCATCATCTGAATCAATATCCTCTGTTTCTAAGATATCATCAAGTCTATCCATTTCATCTTCAAGTTCATCAACTTTCTCCATTTCATCCAGTCTTGACATCAAATCTTCTTCAGTTTTACTTGGTTGTGTGGATCTATTTTTTAGTTCTAACATTTTATCTTCAAGTTCAATCTGCTTATCAAGCACTTTTTGCAGTAAATCTAATTTAGAAGTGTTTGGGGAATCATTCATCTGTGTACTTTTGAGTTCTTGCATTGGATCATGTATCACATCTCCTATTTTGAAATGTTTCTTAGTATCTGGTTTGTTACATTCACTAACATCAGTATCACATTTTAAATTTGTTTTTTCATTCATCAACTCGGCTTTGTTTGTTTTACTAACTGCATTATCACTTTTAAACTTTGATTGTTCTGTACTGAATCTATCAAGTAACATTTTTTCTTCATTAACTAAAAAGTTGCTTTTTCTCATATCTCCAATTTCATTGTAGTTATCTAATAATTCATTCTCCAACTCTTCTTCTAGTTCAAGTTCTTCTAGTCTTTGCCATAGCTCTTCATCAGACTCCTCTACTTGTAGCCTTTCTTCCTTTGCTTTACCTTGTTTGTATTTTCTAACATTTTCTCTGTGTATTTGCCTCCATGCCTTATCTTCTTCTTCTGTGAAAACCTCAACAATTTCTTGGCCATCCTTTTCAAATACATTTTGTTTGGTGAATGTAAGCTGACCTTCTAAGAACTCTTTCTCTTGTCTGAATATTTTCAGTTTGGATTCTGCATCTAAAATATACTCAAAAACATTAATGTTAAATACTAACCCACAGCAAATGTTCATAAAAGAGTGATTTCTACTCTAGCAGTATATATTTATTATTTATAAATGTCACTATTAAACTTTAAATTCAGATTTAGATCACATTTCTACTCCAGCCTGGGAAGCCAGAATTGAGGCCCAGTTGTGTACAATTATTGGGATAAAAGGGTGAATTCAAAATTGTACATTAGTTCAAGGTTAATACTATTTGATTAAAAGGCAAGGCAATTAAAAAGCAGCATTCAGTATATTTTTGGAAAATTTGTATCAAAATTCACACAAGAACAAGATCCCCTTTATTTGTAAAATAGTTTACCTTTTAATCTGTGTTGTCTCAAGACTTCCGCTTGCTTCAAGGAACACTTCACAAAGTAGTCGGCCCCGAGGTTGACAGTCACTTCGTTAGTATGCTTCAGTTCCCCTCTGAAGAATATTCTATTTCCAATTGGGACAAGTATGGGAACTTTCAATTTATCCGCGTAAACACTGAAATCTAGCGTTTCCAACTGGTTGTGATACTTTTCCCAGGTTTGGAGGTTTCTCTCGTTATCAGCAACGCTCTGAAAATACGGAATACGTAATAAAAAATACTGTTACATCTTTCTTATATATAATGTTCATGATCTCTATATGAGAAAACACGACGACATATGAACTAACATGACGGAAATAAATAGAAAAAAATAAACTGTCTTACCTTTTGGTACAAATTATTTATTAAACTCATGGTAACAAGGCAGAATGTGACGAAAAAATGTAGGACTATTATCACATAATAACAGAAAAAGATTGAGCAAATTTGCGAATTTGCAAAAAATAACACAACACATAAATTAACCTCCCATGAAAGTGATCACATTATCACATTACAAGAAAATCATGCATTATACACCACAACGTCTCATATATCAATGTCAACGGCTTGTTTTTTATTTTTTATATTCAGGCCGTCTATTGCTTCTTCAGCCTGGCGTCCGTCATTTAGTTTATTATTTATATATATATTTATTTATTTAGCATTTGTTATTCATTACACATTTACAAGCTAGTCTAGTCAATAAAGTTCTATATGTCTGCTGAAGCCATAAAAACATTCAAGAAACGGTATAATAATAAACAGAATCACTACATAGTTACCATTTGCCACTTGTTTTTCATTACATACAGGTATACACACATTTTTTTTTAAATTTCTCTATTTTAAATAGCTTCGCTGCATCCGCAATCACCTATTTTGTGGTAGCTTTGTTGAATGACACCCTAATGAGAATAAAACATCTAGTCTGAATTGCATAAAACAGTCCTGTATTGCAGTTTTCATGACAATATTTTGATGGTGCTGATAATTTGTAACATAATAATGCAACTTGATACAACATCGATAGATAGCTCAGTTCAGGTAGAAATTCTAGTTAGACCTATATTAATATTTTTAGCCTATATTATTGACTATTTAAAATTCATATGCAGTATTCATAGTTAAAAAACTAGCGATGAGGACATTGCTAAAAACATTATACAAGTTCAAAGTAAATCATAAAAAGGCATTTGAAAATCCCTACTAATTATCACACATATATTGTATGACCAGACAACTGATAGAATATCCATACACTTATTTTGTGAATACATAAATTTAATACATATTAACATCCAGACACAACAAACACCTATGTCGTTAACAAATGTTTGTCCTGGGGGAATCGTACCCACGACGAACGGCGCAAAAGGCGCGTCGACTACCAATCTAGCTGTGAGGTCAGTCAATTAAAAGTGACAATATGACAATGACAACATAAACTGCCTGGTCCTCCCTCATAATGTCAGAACATGCGTATGTATGTATGTATTGTGCACAGCTGTTTACGTCCGAAAGTATCAAGTAGATCGATAAGTTATTTCTGTGTATGATGAGAAAAGCGGTGATTTTTTTATTTAAATAACTTGATATCAACGGACTACTTCATAATGGATCCATCTAAAGCTATTTTACATGAGTTATACGTTTACTGTGAGTGGAATCCGGAACCGGAATACATTGTAAGTATACAACTATATATCTTCCTGTATGTTTTTGTTCAAAATTCTTCAGTGTTTTATTATAAAATTTAACCGATTGATTGTGCATTTTATTGTTCTATTTCTTGTTTGCAGTCAGTTGTATACAAGTAATTTTGTACATGTTTTCAGCAAAAATCTGATAGACTTTTACCTGAAAAAATCCCTTCTGTAAAACGATGGTTCAAGCATGTGGGACCTAAAAAGACTCTGTTCGACAGCATTGCTGCGTAAGTGTTTGATTTTATTTACAATTCATAAAAGTAGCTTGTAAAATGGTTAGTGATTTTGATATAATAATCACCAATTTTAGTTAAACTATGTGAATGGTGTTTGCTGGTATGTATATAAATAAATATCAGCGGACATTTCATACAGCGCCATCTAGCCCCAAAGTAAGCTAAATAAATAGCTTGTAACGTGGGAACCAGACATCTGATATAATACATAAACACTTCTTTTTTAAATATATGCATAGAATACATATCAACACCCAGACACAAAACAAACACCTATGTTTGTCACATGAATGTTTGTCCTGGGCGGGACTCGAGCCCATGACCTACAGCAGAGAAGGCAGTGTTACTACCAACTGTGCTATGAGGCCAGTCAAAACTATAAATTCCTGAGCTTTGACATGAATTCGATTTTGTTTTGGGTTGTGCAATGTTTTAAAAAAATACAAAATGAATGATAATTATGTACTTAATACGTAATAAATTTTGATATATACAAGTGAAGTAAGATATAAAACAAACTTTTTTTTGCAGCCATAAGGAGCATCAACAGAAATGGCAGATAGCTCTAGGCGATGAAGGAAAAGTGATTGCAGTACTAACTGATGTCATACTAGAGATAAGAACCAAACGCTCAGACTATGCTACAATTGCTGCTAGAACCACAGGTAAATTCCTCTACTCTCTCTTATAATCATTATCTTAATAATTCACTATCAATATATAAAAAACTTGAGAGGTGTCAAGGGACACCCGGATGGAACGAAGTTCCTTTCGATTAATTAGTGAAGGAATTGTAATTTTTTTTTTTTTTTTTTTTATTTATCTCTCTGAAAATATTAAATATATAATATATATATATATGAGCTTCTTTGTTATAATTTATAATAATTTAATATTTAAATATAATATCCCTACTTGGGTACAACAACAAGACCCAACTCGCATTGTATGCGCCCATATCTCTGAGATGTGAAGGTGGAATATATCAGGTACTTATTATCCTATTTTTTTGTATTGTCTTCAGTGACAAGGGACCCGTACCCTCAGTGGAGGAAGATGGAGTGGAGTCCAGACTGTGCATTTCTGGTGCTGGCATACGGGATTGGTCATGTAGACTTCTATGATTTGTCTGCTTCTAAACTGTATACTATTGAGTATGTAAGTGAAAAACCATGGTTATAATTAATGCCAAACTATCAGAAAGATTTAGGAGTTTCATTAAACACGTCGACACAGTACATTTATAAGTATACACTGTTAGTCTCAAGGTTGTCTGGATGACATCGCTTACTAAGCGATAAGACCGCCTATTGTACTGTCTTATTTAAAAATGGTGTTTAATTATATTGACTCTTCGTACTCCAGTGGTAAGTCCCCTGTCCTTCTGTATGTGTATGAAGTTGCTGCACACTATAACAATGTTTTCAGGAGTGCTCGAGGCCGGGAGGGCTGGAGTGCACCGACATGGCGCACGCGATCGCCAGCATCATATTCCTGCCTACCTCACCGAAAAGCACACAAATAAAATGGTAATGTCCTCATCTGTATCATTGTATAATAATGTGACACTAGATCAGCTTCTCATTTGTTAATTTGAAATTGCTATCACTGTTTTAATTATTATTTTTTGCGAATTTCATAAATTTAAAAAATATAAATAAATTTTAATCTATTCTCTTGATTTGTTAGGAATTGGGAAGTGTTGCTGGTGGGTTACGACGGCAGCTTACGAGCTTACTTGATCTCCCTAACGGAGGGGTATACGTTTAAGCACAGAGCCCAGTTCAAGGGGGGGCTGGGCGCGACGGTATACTGCCATCAACACAGCACCATGTACGTGGGGAAACTGCCACAACCTTCAACCACTGTGAGTGTACTGATGGATCGTTTGAACCAGTTTGATGCAGTTTAGATTACCCACAGAGTATGTCCCTGTTACCTGACATTAATAATTTATTTATTAACTAGCTGTTGTCTGCGACTTCTTCCGCGTGGAATTCGGTTTTATCACGCATCCCTATTTTACCCCTCAGAAAAGTAGCCTAAGTCACTCCTTGTTACATCAGCTATCTGCCAGTGAAAGTCCCGTCAGAAACGGTCCAGCCATTTCAGAGATTATTACGTTCGCTGGTTAACCACCACGACAAATTCTCTGTCGCCTCGCTGAATAAGATAAATTGCAACATATCTAAATAAAAATTGAGTAGTACCCAATAGGTTTATGTATTTCAGGAACCGGATGCAGCGTACAGTTTCGGTGTGGAAGCGTGGCGGGTGCTGAACGAGTACCCGCATTACAAACTGTCTGTGGTGTCCGACAACGCGGTCGCACAACTCAATAATAAGTTTGATAAGTTCAAGTACCTCGTACCGTTTACTTTGAGATCTGCTAAGAAATTGGTGAGTGATTTGTTAACTAATTTAATTTTAGATGTATCGTTTTTTCTGGCGCTGATTAGCGCTGATGGCCTAAAATGTATATGTATATATGTATTTTTAGTCAAATAGCAAGATAAGCAAATAGTAAAATAAACTACATACAAATGGCAATTAACATTATTTAGCAAAGTACTCTTTGAAGTTGTAATATACTTTTGAAATTAACCATTTCGTTAGGTTATTGTTAAACTTCATTACTTTGAGGAGTTCTAGAGAAACTATAGTCAGATTATTATATACTTTTATAGCAGTTATAATAGGTCCTTTCATAAAACACTGAGTTATTGATTTGTGCAATACATATGTTGCATTTGTATTTTACATAACATTAGTTTACCTTCATGAAACTGGTTCCGTTCCCAGGCGGTGATAATCGAGATGCAAATATCGCCGGACGCGAGCAAGCTGGTGTGCTTGCATTCCAACGGCGACATCACAGTGTGGCGGCTGCCGCTCCTCAGACTGATGCACCAGTTCCCGCTGGCGTCCCAGCCGGGACACGACCTCACCAACCCGCTCGTGAACGCAAACGCGCTCAAGAAGCACCCGCTTGTATTCCACCCGGCTCATGTCAATTGGTGGAGCAATGAGGTAAGGATACCATTCAAACTCTTTGTCAATATGGTGGAGCAATGAGGTATGGATTCCATGCAAACTCTTCGTCAATGTTGTGGAGTAATGAGATAAGGATTCTATGCAGACTCTTTGTCAATATGGTGGTGGTAATAAATATTGACGGACATTTCACACAGCGCCATCTAGCCCCAAATTAAGCTAAAGTCAAAGTCAAAAACTTTATTCTAAAAAATGGCTTGGAAACTTCAATAATATTCAAAACAAAAGGTCTCACTTACTTATCGCTAAATTTGACGCCTGTTCAAACCCTATAACCACAGTTTGTATCGTGGGAACCAGACAACTGATATAATACTTATATACTTTTTGTAAATACATACATGTAATACATAATAACTACAACAATACAACAAATAAACACTTATGTTCGTCACACGACCACGTTACTACCTGAGCCAAGGGGCCTGTCAAAATATGTTTTATACAAATATGAATGTGTATTTTCAGGAGTTAATAGTGTCGAGGTACAGCGGCGCGGTGTCCGTCTGCGGCGTGTCTGACTTGGTGAACTTGCTGTCGAGCAGCGTGGAGTTCCTGCAGGGCGCGCCGCGGGTGACGCGCGCGCACGCCAGCGCGTTCCTCGCGCTCGAGTGCGAGGCGAGCGTGCTGCCCGCCGCGCGCGCCGCCGCCGCCGGCGACACACCCGTCAGTCCGCTGCCTCACTCCTTTACTCACATTCTGAAATTGAAGTTGATCAATTGCATGTAGTCAAAGTCAACAACTTTATTTCCATACAATTGAAAGAAAGAAATAAATTTTTATTTACCATAATAACTACTACACAATAAATTAAACTACATTATGATACATATACAAATATACACGTGGCTAATGCTACGTCATTTAACATTCTGTGCGTAGCAGAGCTCAAGGCAAACCTGGGTTTCGCTCAGCGTTGTGCTGGATACACACTGATGTGTCCACCCAGCGCTGGTTTTCAGCGGAAACCATAATAAATAATTCATAAAGAAATGGCTTGGAAACGTCAATAATATTCAAAACATAAGGGCACGCGTACTTATCGCTAAGTTTGACGCCTGGTAGGCTTATTATACCAGCGTTGTGGTATCCTACGGCTATTACAACATATCCTGAGTTGGACGCCATTTTGTAGCTTTAAGTTTCATTCATGTACTGACGTTACAAGCTATTAAGTATCTACAGTGTAGTGTTTATTGATTTTTTTATTTCAACTAAGTGATAGAACGTGCTGACGGCCCACCTTATGTTAAGTGATAACCGCCGCCCATGGACAACAGCAATACGACTCTAGTCCTCTCCAAAGTACGAGATGACTCAAGTCGCATTCTGTTGCGTCCATCACCCCGAGACGGGGATGTTACGTCTCATGCGGTTGCAATTTCACCGGCACCCACTCCCTTCCACCGGAACACAGCAACACGAGTGCATCACTGCTTGGTGGCAGATTACCAGGTGTGGTGGCAGTACTTCTCCGGGTGAACTTGGCACAAGTTCTACTGCTACCTTGGGTTGCTCCTTTCGCACCACTCGGGGGACACGTGTAGGGATTCAAAGGGTTCTTCTTCTATTAAATCCCACCATTGTGTAAGCAACATTATGTCCCAGGTGGAACTGGTGAGAGAAGAAGAGGAAGAAGAGACGTTGTTCGAGAAGGTGAAAGAGATGGTGAAGACAGTGGTGTTCGCCATAACCGATATCGAGAAGTTCCAGCCGAAGCCGCGGCGCATCACGTGTCTGTCGCGGGTGTACCGGCTGCTCGCTGTCAAGAGTACCACGCCCACTGAGCTGTTCTCGAGGAAGGTGAGACCATACCAACCGACTGCAATCCTACTAAATATTATAAACGTGAAAGTTTGTATGGATGTTTGTTATCTTTCACGCTCAGACGGCTGAATGGATTTGGATGAAATTTGGTACCAAGATAGCTTATATCCTGGATTACACATAGGCTACTTTGATCCCGGAAAAGTGCAGTTTTCCGTGGGATTACTTATTTATCGCTAACTTATCTATATATATATATATATATAATATACTTACTATATTATACTTATGTATTTACGAAAAAGCATATAAGTATTCTACCAGTTGTCTGGTTCCCATGATACAAGCTATGCTTAGCTTACGTTGGGGCTAGATGGCGCTGTGTGAAACGTGTCGACCATTATTTATTATTATTACATTATATACGGTAATAAAGAAAGTATTGTTTAATAATGAATTGTAATTGTATGTCGCAGATCGAGAGCGGGCAGTACAGTGAAGCGCTGAAGTTGGCAGACACCTTCAAATTGGACAGCGATCTGGTGTACCAGCAGCAGTGGCGCAAGAACCCCGTCTCCACGGACGCTATTCAGAAGTATTTGGTAACTTACACATACAGTTACAATAAATATAAGAAATTTGTTATTGTTGTTGCTGTGTAAATGTATTTCGTGCAATAGTTACGCCATTCAACTAGAAGTTACTAAATTGACAAATCGAACCCCTTTAAAAGTCCCATACTAGGAAGGTAAACAGTAAATGTATAAATGACAAAGGGAGGGTTGCAACCCAATACCAATGCATTCCATATATCGTCCCAGAGTAAAGTGTCAAAGAAGATATGGGCGGTGCACCAGTGCGTGGACAGACTGCCGGAGAGCCTGCCGGCCGCGCGGGAGCTGCTCCAGTTCGGGCTGCGGCTCACCGGCCGCCACATCCTCGAGGAGATCAACTCGGAGCCCGAGCGCGACCCCATCACATCGCCCGACGACATACAAGCGGGGCACTTGAACGCATACACCGGTGAACTGCTGCGGTGTCGACATCTCATGCTGTTTTACAAGGAACGTCTGTTTCTATACGAGGTAAGTGTTCCAAACTGATAACACATGCCCAACTACAGCAAACTGCCATTTCATGTGATCAACATCCCAAAATGAAATATCCTTTAATGACCACGTCCCACCATTACCAATATCTGTTATCGTGTTCTGTAGCATTTTCCACAATTCCAGCCTAATCCCATGTTGTCTGCTCGTTTATGGACAACTTGAAATTGTTTCTACCAGTAACGACTTCCAAGGTCACATAGTCACATATGGTGTGGCCATGTTAGGCTCTTTTACAAGGAATTACTCGTAAATATCTGTTGTATAAGGCTGTACCCCTGTTAACTAGAGTATATTATAAATCTTCAAAAAATGTTCCGCAGCTAATCTTGAAGCACGAGAAATCGACTTATGTAAAGGACGAGTACCACCGTCTCCGATCCAACAGCATCCTCCACAGCTCTATAGAAATCGCCAAAGAGGGCAGAATCCTCGCTTTACATTGTCTGTGGTCGCACATTGGCACTGTTCCCATGAAGCTGGCCATTCTAGAGAAGCTGCCGGAGACGATACCGCCGTTCGCGTACCAACATCTCCTGCCCACGACTAAGCCCATAGACAAGGATTTGATCGGCGACGAGCACTCACTGGACATTGAGGTCGCGCCGATGCATTATGAGGATGACTGGTGCAGGAAGCCAATTTTCCGGTAAGATTTTATAACTTACTTGCTTCTTGCCCGCTGCTTAGAAAAGGTAAATGTCATACCAATTGCTTACTGTGTTCTGTGTTTTAAAGTGTGGTTGCCGGTGAAATTGCAGGCACATTCACATTCCAATTTTGCGTCTCTATCAGGCACATACAAGGTGACTTGGGTCATTCTGTTCATAGGGGAGAACTCAAATTCTATTGTGTTGCTTTATGCAGAGGTTAACTGAATTCCAAAAGTGCCATCTGCTAACTTTTCCACAAAAACATGTAACATAATTATGGAAGATTTTTACTTCTTAATCTTTTTTTTTGTTGTATTTATGTATGCTATTTGGATTGTAGTTTAGCCACTAAAATTTAAACAGTGAATAGGTTAATCAATTTTGTTATATCGATTCTGCATCCGACTCGTTCATTGTCTAATTAGTTATCATTTATTATTTCACATCGAGTGTTTTTTTATGTGATGTCTGTGATAGAACGAGCTGACGGCCCACCTGATGTTAAGTGGTAACCGCCGCCCATGGACAACAACGATACGACTCAAATTGTAAATTATTAATTTCAAAATGTATTTCTTCTGAGAATAAAGTTCCTTAATCGCAAGATGTTAACTTTCAGTTCAATATGGAGTTCGAACTGGTCGGAGGGGAATTCCCCAGACACGGAGGCGACCAGTGAGCTGTCTCCCAGCGGCGACATCGCTACTTGGTACACCAAACGTGCGAGGGAGATCGAAGAGCGCACCTCCCTCGTCACTAACGCCCTCTCTCTCGTCACCCTGGCGTGCCACGGGGGAGTCCCGGGACTGGACAAAGTATACTTTGATCTGATCACACTCGACACTTTGGTGTATGATATTAATAAGGAGGGGATTACACTGAAGCAAATAGAGGAAATGAGCGTTGCGGAGACTTGCAAAGTGCTGATGAGTATGGTGAGTTCAGTACCAACTTTGTTTTTACACTTCACTTTGATTTCCCCCTTTGTATTTCCTATTTGCCTCCTAATTATTGCGTCACTCAATATTAATATTAATAAACTTAGTAAATAAAAAATGTTCCTAATTGTAAGATTGCTTTCGACTGTGACAGTCGACCGTAGAGACATACATACGAGATATGCGCCGGATTCTGATGCCGTTCCTGGAGCGATACGAGAAGTTCTCCGGGAACACGGGTTGCTGCCAGTCCTACGTCACCGAGTATCTCGAGATGATCAGCCAAGATGACCTCTGCCCCATTCTGATGGTAAGCTACCTATCTATCTCTATCTATTCGAGTCACTAGTTCTCTCAAACCAGTGTGGAAGACCAGGGTGAAAGGATATTAAGTGCGCCTCAAAGAGGCTCCTTTCGTGCACTAGACACATGTCTTCAAATTTTTGTTCTGAACGTGTCGGTTTCCTCACGATGTTTTCCTTCACCGTTTTGAGAACGTGATATTGCGAACAAATATTTCAATCGAAAACTCATAGGTGCACGTTGGGACTTGAACCGGCGACCTCCGGATTGAAACTACACACTAGACCACCACGCTCTCAGCTACCAATAGTACTCATTGAGTCCCACCGCTCACCTCGAATTGGTACAGATTATTATTTTGACTGGCCTCATAGCTCAGTTGGTAGTAACTCTGCCGTCTGCGCTTAGGTCGTGGGTTCGATTCCCATTCAGGACAAACATTTGTGTGACGAACATAGGTGTTTGTTCTGTGTTTGGGTGTTAACATGTATTAACAAAAAATTAGTATTATATCAGTTGTCTGGTTCCCATGATGCAAACTGTGCTTTACTTTGGGGCTAGATGGCGCTGTGTGAAATGTCCACCAAAATTATTATTATAAATTTATCGTTGTATCATTTTTAACGTATATAAATGAAATACGTAATTTAAAATTATTAATGATTGTTTATTTGAATGAATTAATGTTTCCAGTTAATGCAAAACAATGAAGAGTACAGTTGGGAGTATAAAACTCGCGTAATGATGTCGTACAAATGCTTGGATGCGCACTCCGCTACGGACCAGCTCGACGTAGCGGCCGAGCTGCTGGAGGCCATTGCGCCGCCGTGAGTAACACCCGCCATCAGCCATCAGCCATCAGCCATCAGCCATCAGTTATTAGGGGGGGGGCCCACGTTGCTCGCTTCCGTAGGTGATAGCCCTTTGAATCCCTACACGTGTCTCCCGCGTGGTGCAAGGAGCAACCCAGAGTAGCAATAGAACTTGTGCTAAGTTCGCCCGGAGAAGTACTGCCACCACACCTGGTAATCTGCCGCCAGCAGTGATGCACTCGTGTCGCTGTGTTCCGGTGGAAGGGAGTGCCGATGCCGGTGAAATTGCAACCGCATGAGACGTAACATCCCCGTCTCGGGGTGACGGACGCAACGCGACTTGAGTCATCTCGTACTTTGGTGGAGAGGATTTGAGTCGTGCTGCTGTTGTCTATGGGTGGCAGTTACCACTTAATAACAGGTGGGTCATCAGCTCGTAGTTTGTCCTTGCCTTCTGTGCTGTAGGTCGTGGGTTCGATTCCCACACAGGACAAATATTTGTGTGACGAACATAAATGTTTGGTCTGTCTGGGTGTCAATATGTATTATAGGTATATATTTAGAAAAAAGTATATAAGTATGTATATCAGTTCTCTGGTTCGCATGATACAAGCTATGCTTAGCTTAGTTTGGGGCTAGATGGCGCTGTGTGAATGTCCACCAATATTATAATGTGTCAACAGAGAAGGTCAACATGTGGATGAGGATGTACAGTGTCGGCTGCGTGAAATGCAGCAGCGTGTGTGTGCGAGCGCGAAGCTGGTGTCGCGCGGCGTCAGCGTCGCGCCGCGCCTGCTGAGCCCCGAGCGGCTCGACGCGGAGCGGGCGCGGGCGCTGCTCACGCGCCTCGCCAGGGACCTCGCCAAGAGGTAACACTCTACCGACAATGTCAAATTCAGAAACTTTATTTCCATAGAATTCATAAAGAAATGGCTTTGAAACGTCAATAATATTCAAAACATAAGTGCACGCGTACTTATCGCTAAGTATGACGCCTGTTCAAACCTTATCCGAGCCTCAATGGGGAAGTTATTTAGTGTACCTCTTCTATGTGATCTTAGAAATCGTTATGAAGAAACGATTTCAAGAAACCCCTAAAGAGCGTTTTGTTTCGCGAGCACGATCCGTGTAACAATCCTTGATTTTTTCATGTCGATCTGTTTTGGCTTAAAGTGCGCGGCGCGCGGCGCTGGTTGGTGAGTTCCCTCGACCCTCGGACGCTCTGCTGTCTTCTCGCGCCATACTGTAGTAGGAGGCATCGGAAATTTACTCTTCAAAAAGGCCTTTAAAAATTTTTTTTTTTTTATTTGTCTCTACTCAATCTCACCTGATGTTAAGTGACGATGCGTCTACCATGTAGCATGCCTGCCTAGAAGATTTTTGTACCTATTCACTCTCCTCTTGAAGCCCTCCAGATTCCTTTAAAATAAAGAGTCCACACGAATGCGCTTGTACCGTGTATTCTTACCTCACCATGCTATAATCAGTTGTTGCCTTCGAACAGACGACTGGCCTCTATCTGTGGAAGAAGCTCAGATTATCTTAACCATTTTAGGATACCTTTTTTTTGTATTGGATATATTTTTAGTTTTATTATGAATTTGTTTTTGCCTCACACCAAAGGATAATTTTGAATTAAAAACTTTAACAGATTTCAATCGTGGAAGGCATAAGAAGTTTTATTTCTACAAACCATGGTTATACAGTTATGGTGTTGAATTTTGGCTGCAAAAGGTTTAGTCAAATGGATCTTGACATCGGAAGTGTCGCAATAAACTACTTTCGTTTCTTTCAGTGAAACAAAGCCCTCTCAGAGCGACTGGGAGAAGCTGTTGAAAGACATAATGGAACTACAATCGACATGTTTCTACTGCATCTCCGAGAATCAGTGTTATGAGGTGATCCTTATTTTCTTAATTTAATAAATATTAAATAAATATTGGTAGACATTTCACCCAGTGCCATCTAAGCCTAAAAAGCTATGTGAACCAGAAGACTGATAGAATACTTATAAAGTTTTAATTGTCATTTTTTTTATATTTTTTTATAAATACATCTTTTTTATTAACATTCTACTTCGAGATTACAGCGAGCCACTTGTAACCACTTATAACGTCTGGAAACACATCATCACAAACACAATTTTTAAGACATTTCGTGTTGTGTCAATGGGGGAGTCAATTCCCTTTTCTCATTTATAATAAAAAAAAATAAGGTCCGCGGGGATGGACTCAGTTGAGTTTCTGAATTTGTACTATTATCCAGAATAACCTCGTAATTATGTTGATAGATCTACGCGTCAGCCCTGTTGACATCGGGCGAGCTAGGTGCCATCAAGTTGGCCGGCTCGGTGCTGAGCTGCGAGGCGGACGGGCGGGAGGCGACGCGCCCGAACGCGGTGCCCTACTCGGAAACTGTCAATCTGGTGCTGCAAGCCGCGCGGGAGTACTTCAACTCGGCCTCCGCACTCAACGATCCCGCTTTGGAGCTTGCCAAGTATAATAATAATATATTATATCATCAGACAGCCTAGTAATCAGACAATTTAGTGTTCAACCACAATAGTCTAGAATTCTCATAATATCTTCAATAGCTTTACCTTTCCTCTACCTTTCATAAACACACAAAAGGGCCTCTTAGTGTTGGCTTCAGCTCCACTGACGCCTTCTAAAGGACCGAGCTATAGACCTGAGATAAAAAGTGAATCGGAGAAATAATAACATTGGTGGACATTTCACACAGCGCCATCTAGCCCCAAAGTAAACTAAGCATAGCTTGTATCATGGGAACCAGACAACCGATATAATACTTATATACTTTTTTGTACATACATATTATGCATATTAACACCCAGACACAGTAAAAACATTTATGTTCGTCTAACAAATGTTTGTCCTGGGTGGGACTCGAACCCAAGACTAACAGCGTAGAAGGCATGGTTACTACCAACTGAGCTATGAGGCCAATAGTTGAATAATTAAATTTGTGTTGCGGTTAGGGAATACGCCAGCAGATGCTGATAGTGGAGAATTTGTGTATCCAAGTCACCGTCTTCTCTCTCATTTAAACATTTCAGACATTTTATTTTAGTAATTTTATCGGGAAAGAGCAAAAACAGTTTTATTTTTGTTACGTAGTAGTACCTTAAGTGGTCTGTAGCGGTACCTGCACTACCAATAGCAACAATATGACAAACATACGAACCATTAGATGATAACTATTATATTTATAAAATCAAGAACAAAATATCTAGGTCTGATCTGGGTCTTCCTACCTAGTTCAAAGTCGTATGACGTTTCTCATAGCGGAGACGCTTAACATCAGGCAGGCCTTTTTCACGTTGCATTCACATGAAGAAGTCTGATCGTTCTGCGTTTTTCCTTCTGTATATTTCTGCGAGCATAGTTGCCTCGTGGGCATATCATGATTATTATTCTCAGATGCTGCCTGTCCCTGATAAAAGACACGAACCCAGAGATTCAGGAAGAGTTGGATCTCATTGCAGCGCTCTACATTATCAACTCGTTCAATCTGAATATTCTACCGATACAAGGTAAGGACAAAATGCTTTCACGTACACATCTGAGCTTTAGAGGTAGTCAGGAAAATATTGCTACATACCCGTTGTATCCCACAGTATAGTCTGATAGAGTTTACCATAGCTTTACACGAGCTCGATACCTGAATAATTTCTTTTAGAAATACACGTATTTAAATTTAATTATAATGGGTTTAGCTAATTTGAGGTTTGGCACTTTGAGAGAATTCGGCTGTGCCACATGAAAATATTAAATTCTAGGTTTATTACTATATACATTACATACATTTGCAGAATATTATTATATTTTTCTGTATTTATTATAAGAATGTTGCTAAGTTGTAGCATCGGAAGGAATTTTAGCAAGGGCGCTTTGGTTTGTACTGTAAGCCCTTATGTGAAGTGAAGTAAATATACGCTGTTCTACTGTATATAACGCATAGTCGCACACGTTAGTAAATAACACTGGTATTCAGCTATAGACCATCTATTCAAATGTGTGTCTATTCAGTGTGCCTCTGTGCTCAAATAGAGCAAATGTTGAAAACTACCATAAATCCCGAGCTTTATCGGACTTCAAAGGAAGCCGTTTAGAAATTATTAAGATAAAATTTAATAACATCAGCCACCTTTTAAAAACGTGTCTGCACGCCTTTTGTACGCGGTGCTACTATTTGAGTAGATTGAGTATACCGACAGTATCGTTCGATTTGCAGTGCGCTTGTGTGAGGACACGATGCAGCTGATCGAGGACTGCCTAAAGGCAGATCCGTGCGCGTACCAGGCGAGCCACAAGCTGCTAAAGCTCGCCGCGCTGCTCAGAGTCGAGGGGGATGATGAGATAGGCAGGTATGGAACTATAATATTAATTTGACCCAAAAATACTTTAATAATCGACGTCCTGTGTGAGTTTAAAGGATAGGTACCTTTAAAGTCTCTCTGTTTTTATATGGAGGTGAGGATGTCGGCCTGAGAGGCCGATGTGTTGGAATGAATCAGAAAATATTGATGTAGTCCTGACTGGTGTTGCAGGGAAGGCGAGGTGCTGATGCGAGTGTGCCTTCACCTGGGCTCGCTGCAGAAGTGGTCCTCCAGCCTGGAGGCGGCGCGCAGGCTCGCGGCGCTGCACATCGCGCCCGCCGCAGAGATCATAGCGCAGGTGCGTGCTGCGCGTCCACTGCTCGCGCGGTATCCGCGGTGCGCTCTCCGCCCGGGTACGCAGAAGCTATGTACAGTGTTGTGCCTGTGTGTGTAGGTGGCGAGCTATTCGCACGCGGAGCGAGACACGCGGCGGTACTTGTTCGCGTCGGCGGCGGCGCACTGTCCGCCCGACTTCATAGAGTCGATGCTCGACTCGCGACTCTCCTTGGAGCTGGAGGTGCTCAAGTCAATGGGCCTTTCTATGAAGGAGACTTCGCATCTCTCCGAACGATGCCCCTCCACAGAAGATGAATATGCTGACGCTATTACTACGGTATCACATTTTCTTTTTTCTGATTTCGTTCCCAAAAGACGATACGCTGTTATAACGTCCACACAGTTAATTTGCTCGACTTGTGTGCCTTTTGCTCGAACGTGCGCGCAGGCCACTGCGCTACAGGAACGATATGTCAGTGACGAAGCAGTGACAATGTACCGACGATGCATCCTATCACCCTTTTCCATCGCACAGTAAACTCTTGTTTTTCATTTATTTATATTTAACCATTTTGTGTTTGGATTTTCTTACATGTTGAATGTTTTCAGCCTGTAATTGAAAAAAAGGACCTAGTGCCCTCTAAGCCTGAGAAGAAGGTACCGCTGTTCAACTATTTGCTTGACTCCTTCCAAAACAAATTCTCCATCAAGTAAGTTACCTGGTGAATTAAGCTCAATGCTGTATAAATCTTTGACGGTAGTCATCGTTTGTGTGTTTTGTTATATTGTCATCCAATAAATATATTGCACTATTTTTACTTTACATCGCCTTCTTACAGCCAATCGAAAACCCAAGTGGAACCTAGTGAGCGCACGGTGCACGTACAAGAGTTCTACAAATCCATATACCCGGATATTGCAGTCTCCGACAATTACTACAGGTTTGTTACAACTACACTATTGCCGCAGCCAGACTATACTTCTCTCTTGGCTCCTTGCACTGCCTTAGGCGGCCAACCACTACTCTTATCGCACTGTCCATTAAAAAATAAAACCTTACATAATACTCCACAATCCACAAAATGTATGATTGTGACGATACCGACCTGTGCCTCGCACTAATGTACAGCTCATGTCCAAATTTATAACTCAAATTTGTGATAAGTAAAACAAACTATTAACAAAACGGTCATTGCATAATTTGTTATTGTTATGTATCATGACATCATCAAGACTTGTGTTATATGTGTGTAGGTACGATCGGTTCTCGGTGCCAGACGCGCTGAGCGGCAGCACGCCAGTGGGACACTCAGTGCTGCAGTGGTTCTATGTGCAGAACTGCCTGTTAGATTATGACGGCTCCAACGACCTCGAGATGGAAGACGAAGGTATGAGCGGTAGCACCGTATCGTTGTGCTCAATTAGTCTACCAGAGTTGCAGCACCACATACAATGTAATAAGTCAAAAAACTGGCTTTGTTCAGGCTTTCTTCTTCAGACTGGCCTTTTTCTGATCGTTAAGAATTGCACAGAAACAAATAACGATGACGAATTTTTATTGTGCACATTATTATGCTGCCTTCTAATTCCACTGCTGGAAGTTCGGCCCACTCTAGACAGGCTAGAGTGGGGATACGGGAGCTTAATTTGGGACTGGTAGATACCAGATGAATTAGATCCAAAAATGTTCTCAATGACAGTGATCCAAAAATGCGCCGAGGAGCTAATATACGCGGACACGAGCGTCGGAGTGGCGTGTCTTGTGCGCGGCGCTGGGGAGGGGTGTGAGGCGACGAAGCGCTTCGTGTCCAGCGCGCATACCCAGGTGGCGGTGTCGTGCGCGCTCTACGCGGCCGCCGTCAAGGCCAATACTGCCGAGATGAAGGATAACGTTTACCTCGCACGCCCAAACCACGTCAGTCTCCTACGTTTTTACTAGTTTACATTAGTTGTATTCCTTGTATTTTCATGTGTTTATATTCTCATTCTTTCTGGTACACTTTGTAAATCGCTCAAGTCATTTATTATACTACGACTAGATTAAAGAGCAGGAATTCAACAAAAAGCGACATTTTTTTTTTTAGATTGAGGTCTACTATAATTTGAGCCGAGAAAGAGGAAAAATAATGTGTTAGTCTTCAATTTTTACGGCCACGCAGATGTTGTTAAAAGTAGAAATGACAAACTTTATTTGCCTGCTCCTCAAATGTGCGCAGGCGTATCTAGTCTACAACGTAGGAAGAAGTGTTACCGCTTTACATATTGTTTAGCTAGCAGAGAATGCGCTGAAGAACAAAACGGTCCGCACGGAGCAAATGGACTTGATCCGGCAATGCATCGAGCGACTCTCGGGCATGGCGGACGTGGCAACGCTTCGGGCGCTCGGCCTCGGCGTCAACGCGCTGCTGTTCAACGCGGACCCCGGCTACCGGCGGGAGATGATACTGCGCGTTGCCAGGTTATTGTGATCCTTATATTGAAATTTTGTCCATATAATTCATATGTCGCTGCTCGAAGGACGCTGTACGAACATTGCTAAGCTACAACAATATTTTCACTGTCGGTTGTTAAGGTTGGCGGGCAAGGAGAAGCTAGAGCTGGCGTGTTCCTTGTGCGAGAAGTACGGGTGCGACGCGCTGGAGGCGTGGCTTGCGCACGCGCGCGAGGGCCCGCACCAGTCGCACGTGACGCGGGAGACGCTGCCCGTCACGCGCGGGGACCACGCCGGGGCACACCGCAGGTACTCAGCCCCCCCGAGCATCTGGCGGGGAACGCTCGTTGCTCCTCGCACGCATATGGGTCGTGTCATGTCTATGTCGCCTTTGTACTACCATTTGACATGTTTCATACCATATATATCGTTTCCCTCCAGAAGGTCGTACACTGTGTAATTTTATTTAAGTTGTATTTTTATTATTGAATTGTGTAACGCCCAGTTTGGGAGACCTAATAAAAAAACATAAGAGCAGTAGAATTATCGCCAAGTTCGTCCGGGGAAGGACTGCCGCCAAGCAGTAACGCGTTCGCGTTTCCGTGTTCCGGTTTCAAAGTTGTGGTTTCCGGTGAAATTACAGGTACATGAGATATTCCACCTACACGTCTCAGAGTTACAGGGGCATACGATGCGTCTTGGGTCTTGTCGTAACTAGTAGGGGAGGACCCAAGTCGCGTCGGTTGTTATGGGCCGAGGTTACCACTTAACAACAGGTGGGCAGTCCGTAACTGTATCACGAGAAACCAGCTGCAATAGTTAATTTAGTTTGGATTGTTTTGTTCGAAACGTATCAAAAAATAAGATAATTTGAAAACTTGTTCGCAGAATCACAGAAAACGTATATTCGGCAATCGAGGGTGCGAATCACGCGGCGCTCATACAAATATTGACGGTGCTCAAAAACCTGGACGAGAAAGCGCTGATCTCGGGCCTCACCGCAGCAGAACATATCAAGCTGCTCAAGAAATGCAAGGCGGCATCGCCAGGTATGAAACACGACAATTTTTGGTTATAAATCTTTATTAGCGATTGAATTCGCTCCTGTACGCTCGCACCCTGTAGTAGTATCTCTGTCATATTGCGCGTAACTCCCATTTGGGGAAAAGTGACAATTCCGCCAAAGCCTTATTTTAAATTGGTCAAAATGTCATCAGATTTGGATTACAAAATGGTGATCGAGCCACATTCTGCGGCGGAGCTGACGGCCCACCTGCTGCAGATAGTAAACACTGAGAACATTGGGATGATCGGCAAGTTCCTGCGCACGCTGCCGCCGGCGGTCAGACTGCCCGTGTCCGTCAACTCGCTCTACACGCAGTGGCTCACCAAGTACTTCTTCAGTGTGAGTAGTACCGGAACCATTACATACTGGACACACTCGGCCACACATTGTTGTGTTCCAGTTTTGGGGCCCCCATATTGTTGTGTTAATATGTTAAGCATAAATAATGCTTTACATTGTGTCGATATACGGCCCTACGTAGTATAATCGTATCCCTGTTTCTTATCAAAGGTACACTTTAACATGTATACAACAGATTATACGACTTTTCACATAGCGCCATCTAGCGCCAAACTAAGCTAAGCAATGCTTGTACTATGGGAACCAGACGACTGATAGAATACTTATATACTTTTGTAAATACATACAAATTAACATCCAGTCACAGAACAGGCATCAATGCTCGTCACACAAACGTTGGTCCGGGGTGGGAATCGATCTCACTACAGCGCAGAAGGCAGAGTTAGTACCGACTGAGCTGTGAGGCCAATCAGAAAGATACAGCTTTTAGCCGATTAAGAATTACATAACCCGAAATTTATCGTCCAATAAATCATTTCTGGAATAATGCATTATAATGTTGTGTTGTGTGTCAGGTACCGCAGGGTGCGGATTGCAACAAGAAGTGGATGCAGCAGTACCGGCAGTGCGCGAGCTACTTCAACAAGCTGCCCAAGGAAGATCTGCTGCAGTTCGTACAGGAGACATGCTTCTCTCTGCAAGCAGTCGAAAGGTGAACATCAAATCATTTTTTTTTCCATTAAGTTTTTCATGTAGGGCTGGGCGGGGTAATTACGAGACATCCAATAAATCGGATAAAAATAAGACATAAACAAAAAACCTCAATAGAACATTTTTTATTAACCATAATTCAGTTTAAAATCAACCCTAGAATGTAATGAATAAGTTATGTTTTTATGGTTAATAAAAAATGTTCTATTGAGGTTTTTTGTTTATGTCTTATTTTTACCCGATTTATTGGATGTCTCGTAATTACCCCGCCCAGCCCTACTTAATATGTCTGTGGACCCCGCACTAGGGCTAGCCTGTATCGCGGATGTCCAAATACGATTACTTAATTCTTATTACTAGAGAAATCATGTGAGACAGTAAATAAAATTTAAAACAATTGTACTAAAAGCTATACTATAAACAATTATAATTTCAGACAGACCTCGAAATATCTATAAACTATGATTGTTACTACATATACAAATATAAATATTTAGGGTCTGCATACAACATATATGTTACGTTGCCTATGAGAGTGTAAGGCATCGGCGGTAGCGGATGGTGGCTGGGTCGCTGTGTACGCAGGATTGAGTGGTCCAAGTACAAGCGATTACGAGCTTCAATATCCAATTTCAGTCTCTTCTGCTCTGTCAGCGACAAATATTTGTGTAAAGCGATGGAAATAGTTTAAAATTGTTATATTTGTGTGATTAGTAGAAAGCCGTTTTGGATTTATCTAAACACATGTAATTTGACAATTATAAAACGTATGCTGTCTCGTTTACTCCTTATAAAACAGAACAAGGTGGCACCAAACGGAGCGATAATGGCTATATGCTATATGTCTTAGTAATATATTATGTTCCTGATCTAGATCCTAAAAAGAGAAACAATACTTATTATTGACTGGCGTCACAGCTAAGACGGTAGTTAACTCTGCCTTCTGAGCTGTAGGTCGTGAGTTCGATTCCCATCCAGGACAAATATTTGTATGACGAATATAGAGGGACGCACTGAACATCCCTGACCAGAGACAAATATTTATGTATACGCGATGGAATATATATAAAAAGAGTATATACGTATTCTGTCAGTCATCTGGTTCCCATAGTACAAGCTATGCTATGTCCACCATTATTTATTACTAGCTGTTGCCCGCGACTTCGTCCGCGTGGAATTCGGTTTTATCACGCACACCTATTTTACCCCTCGGAAAAGTAGCTTAAATTACTCCTTATTACATCAGCTATCTGCCAGTGAAAGTCCCGTCAAAATAGGTCCATCCATTCCAGAGATTAGCCGGAACAAACAGACAGACAGACATAAATTATAAAAAATTCTTACGGATCCCTAATTTTTTGAAAATAAATTATAGCCTATGTTACTCCTCGATAATGTAGCTTTCTATTGGTGAAAGAATTTTTGAAATCGGTTCAGTAGTTTCTGAGTTTACTTCGGACATACATACAACATACATACACCTTACCAACATTATCTCTTTATAATATTAGTATAGATTATATTTTTTTCCACCAATCATTATTTATAACGTGTTTGACAGGGTCCCCCCCAGCACTCGCTGTCTGATGATAAAGCAAGCGGTCGAATACTGCACTCAGGAGCAAGAGAATGAGATCAAATCTAACAAAAAGTAAGTGCCTGTGTACTTTAAATATGTTGGTTGACTTAACTATATATAGCGATGATATTAACTGTACACACGTTTCAGCGAACAAAGTTGGTCTCAAGTGGGCGAGCGACTGACGCGATGGGCGCGCTTCCTCGACTGTTTCCGCTCGCAGACCGTCGAGAAAATCATCAGTATCACCGGCGTACAGCGGGAACACCAAGTGTGGAGGTCAGTTCATATTTGAATGTAACATTTTGGGGTCCCACGTTGCTCGCGTCCGTAGATGAAACCCTTTGAATCCTACACGTGTCCCCCGGGTGGTGCGAAACGAGCAACCCAAAGTAGCAGTAGAATTTGTGCCAAGTTCGCCAGGAGAAGTACTGCCACCACACCTGGTAATCTGAAGGGAGTGGGTGCCGGTGAAATTGCAGGCGCATGAGACGTAACATCCCCGCCTCGGGGTGATGGACGCAACGCAATGCGACTGAAGTCATCTCATACTTTGGTGGAGAGGACTTGACTCGTATTGCTGTTGTCCATGGACGGCGGTTACCACTTAGCTCCAGGTGGGCCGTTGGCTCGTTCCGTAACAAATAAAAAAAAACTTCTAATCGTGTAACCAGCTCTCTCGAACTAGTGTGATGAAAGGACTAAAGTCCCCAAAGAGGCTCCTTTCATGCATAAAATTTATTATTCAGTTTTATTTGGAAATATCGTTAGGCCAGTATCACGTGACGTCACTCGCGCCCCGTCCTTAATTCGCGACACCTCAACCTGTCGCAGCTCAGTTGGTAGTAACTGCTTTCTGCGCTGTAGGTCGTGGGTTCGATACCCACCCGGGACAAACATGTTGGTGACGAAAATAGATGTTTGTTCTGTGTCTAATAATTACTAAAAATTTCCAAAAATTATATATGTATTCTATCAGTTGTATGGTTCCCATAGTACAAGCTGTGCTCAGTTTGGTGGTAGATGGCGCTGTGTGATACGTCCACATATATAACTTGCAGAGACATAGAGATGTCTCGCGGTGAGCGCGAGGCGCTGTGCGCGGCGGCGTGCGCGCTCGTGAGCGAGTGCGGCGCGGCCGCGCGGCCCCTCGACGCGCTGCTGCAGTGCCTCGCCGCGGACGTGAACCCGCATCACCTGTTCCGGCATCTCGCCGAGACGCTCCACCACGCTGAGTGAGTGCTGAGTGTGATACAGCGAAGACCACCTCGATATACTATCTGGAGGTCGCTGATAACACAAACATTAAAAAAACAAATGTGTGCATCACATGTCTGGCCTCATAGCTCTGTTGATAGTAACCCTGCTTTTTACGCTATAGGTCGTGGGTTCGAATCCCACACAGGAAAAACGATTTTGTGTTTCGTTTACAAAAAAAACTATGCAAATATTATACAGTTGTCTGCCCGTGATACAAGCTATGCTTAGCTTACTTGGGGCTTTATACGTCCACCAATATTATTATCTTACTAGCTGTTGCCCGCGACTTCGTCCGCGTGGAATTCGGTTTTATCACGCACCCCTATTTTACCCCTCGGAAAAGTAGCCTAAGTTACTCCTTGTTACATCAGCTGTCTGCCAGTGAAAGTCTCGTCAAAATCGGTCCAGCCATTTCAGAGATCCAGAGCCAGAGTCCAGAGATTTTAGAGTTTCAATCCGGAGGTCGCCGGTTCAAATCCCGACGTGCACCTATGAGTTTTTCGATTGAAAGATTTATGTGCGCAATAGCACCACGTTCTCAAAACGGTGAAGGAAAACATCGTGAGGAAACCGACATGTCCTAGAACTAAAAATTCGAAGACATGTGTCGATTGCACGAAAGGAGCCTCTTTGAGGCGCACTTACAATCCTTTCACCACTGTGGTTCGATAGAACCGGTGACTCGAAGAAGAAGAGAGATTAGCCGGAACCTAATACGGATAAACGGAACCTGGTGATTGAGACGGCTAAATGTAATTGCAGCAACTGTGATATGCTGGTGTCGCAACTGGTGAAACACCACAGCGAGGGTGTCGAGTTCCCGGATGAGGTGGTCGAGCTGGTGCTGCAGAAGGCGGTGCAGTTGCACCTGCCCGCGCACCGGCAGGTGCGGCTGATGGCGCTGCGCGGGGGCGGGGGCGGGGGCGGGCGCGGGGGCGGGGGCGACCTGCCCGCGGTGGCGCGCTACACCTGCCACCTGTTCAAGACCGAGTGGCCGGAGTCGCCGTACGCTGCTCAACTCACTGGTGAGTCGCTTCTATTCACGCTCATACCCTTCTGTTACTGTACTTCATAACTATGGAAGGAAGACCTCCTCTGGGGATTTGTTGTTTGTTCTTCCCCATGGAGGGTCGGGATATGGTTTGAACAGGCGTCAAGCTTAGCGATATGTACGCGTGACCTTATGTTTTGAATATTATTGACGTTTCCAAGCAATTTCTTTGTGAATTCTATGGAAATAAAGTTTTTGAATTTGACTTTATGGTTTAAAATGAATTATTTTAAAGAGGGTAGCTGATTGGCACCGCGCTGGCAATCGTCTGGCCCTAATGCGAAATTGTTTGTCCGAAAATAGAATAAGTTTTAATTTCCATTTTCATAATAGGTACTCAAATAAAATAGTATTAAGAAAAATTACCTGAACTATATACCTACTGATACTTGTTCAACTACTTAGTATAAACTAGGTTGTTGAACAAACAGCTGAAGCCCCACCACCTGCAATATTTCAGCGCACACTTTCACATTACAGAGGAGAAGCTGCTAACAGAAGAAGGGCGTCGCGAAGCTTTCGCCGAGTTGGTGTCCGCCGCCGAGACGCTGCAGCAGCGCAAAGCGCTGGTGGACGCGCTGGCGTGCTGGCCGCCGCAGAGACACCGGTACAACACTATCTCACCGCACATACAAATGCAGAGCTTTATTTAGCTTCACAAATCGCAAGAATTCTTTCAACTGAACTCTGAGTTTATGTACTTATTTTTATTTTATTTATGACAATAAATGTGCGAGCAGAATATATATAAGAATGTGCGCTAACCCCCGCACGCGGAGTGA